>OX637587.1:14555199-16010132 GCA_951800085.1 Comarum palustre | reverse complement strand
CTATGCCATTTCCTTCACTTTTTATATTTGGTAGTTGTCGATCTTTGATGCCATTTCCTCCAAGTTATCTCATTTCTGTGAAATAAATAGTCACAATTGAAAAAAATGATCATTATAGTAATTTTTTGGAATGAAATCATTATGTAGTACAACAATCACCAACCAATCATCTTTTTGCACAAACCAAATAGGTAGCACGTGACTCGTATATAATTCAAAACCAGTTTAAACAATATGCATATTTTGAATCGAGAAACTTCAAAGTTTACTTGGTCAGCTCATTCTAAAATAGATCACCACCAAAATCTAGCTACTAATTTCATACATATGAACATCAGAACTTTATGAATTTCCTAGCTATAGCCAGTTCTTTGATTTGTTAAAAAGAAAAAAAAAACCTCATTAAGCCACAAAACTAAAAAGGTACTTCGAACTAAAACTGAAAAAACACAATGAAATGTATGCAAGGTTATTTGCTTCTTTTGCTGCAACATTGAAGTACTAAAAGCAACTTCAACATAGTTTGATGGAACACATAAACCAGCTTTAATTTATTGCGTAGAATTAAAGGAAAATTTATAAGGAACAAGATATTATTCTCAAAAGACCCATAGGAGCAAGAAACACAGAACTTCAGAATTCGCTTATCATTACAGATCCCATTCCATACAAACAACATCAAAAATCAAAACTGGTTCCATATAGCAACACAATAACATTATTCAGTCTCCATGATTTCAGAAGTCAAAATCAGATTACTCTAGTTAAATTGAAATAAAAATGGATTTTGAAATCTAACCTTCTATCTCTGAAGAAGAAACTGCAGATCAGGGTGTCTCTGAGTAGATGAAGAAACACTGAGAATTAATTTATCCTATAAAAACGATGGTATAAATCCCAAAATCAGGCAAAATCCGACTTGCAAGACATAAATCTCAGAAAATAAATCGACACACCGGTGATATTCACGAGCATGTTTTAGGGTTCAATGTGGGAACACACTGCTGTAGTTGCAACTTTATATAAACTGATAAGGGATGAAATTTTACCGCCAAGTACAAGGAAGACGCCATGGAAAAACCAATCTCCCGCTCGGATGCAATTGAGAAAAAAAACGCCTATTTTTGATGGAATTGAATCCGGGAATCTTCATCCCCAATTCACTAGATTTTTCTCCTATAGGAATTGCAAATTTCACGGAATGTTAGTCCAAACAAAATACTTTGACACAACCAGAACAACTACTTTGCCGACGAAATTTAGTCAGGTAAAGTTTTAGCCGACTTAGCCGACGAAATGTCGTCGACTAAGAAGTCGTAGGGAAAAATCTATCAGCCAATACTTTAGCCCACGAAATTACTGTTTATCGTTGGCTAGTCATTTATTTAGCCGACGAAAATTTTTCGTCGCTTAAAGTCTAGACTTTAGAAGACGGATTTTTGGACCTTAGCTGACGAAATTTTATTAAATTTCGTCGGTTATAGTTATTTTTTATTTATTTTATTTATTTAACTTTAGCCGACGAATTTTAATAAAATTCGTCGGCTATAGTTATTTATTTATTTATTTAACTTTAGTCCAAAAATTATATTAAAACTCATCGTCTATCATTATTTATTTATTTATTTAACTTTGGCCGATGAATTTTATTAAAATTCGTCAGGCATAATTAGTTATTTTATTTTATTTTTTATTTCTTGTATTTTTTATTAATTTTTTTTTTCTTCTTTTTTGTTTTTCCACTGGTGGTGGAGGAGGAGGAGAAGAGGAGGAGGAGAAGGATGAGGAGAAGAAGGAGAAGGAGAAAGAGAGATGAAGATGAGGAGGAAGAGAAGAATGAAAGATATAGAAAAAATTTAAATTCTAATCAGAGATTTTAAAAATTTGAAGATACTTTAGCCGACGAAATACCCTAATTTCATCGGGTAAGGTTCAAATTTTTCAAAATCCCCGCTGAAAATTTTGAATTAACTTTAGCCGACGAATTTTAATAAATTCTGTCGGCTATAGTTATTTATTTATTTATTTAACTTTAGCCGAAGAATTACCCTCACTACCAGAACAACCATTTTAGCCGACGAAATTTTTTCGTCGGCTAAACCCTAAATTTCGTCGGCTAAAGTCTTAGCCGACGACACGTCGTCGGCTAAGAAGTCGTCGGGCAAAATCCGTCGGCCAACACTATAGCCGACGAAATTACTGTTCATCGTCGGCTAAAGTCATTTATTTAGCCGACGAATAAATTTTTCGTCGCTTAATTTCTGGACTTTAGCCGACGAAATTTATTAAAATTCGTCGGCTATAGCTATTTTTTTTATTTATTTATTTATTTAACTTTAGCCGACGAATTTTATTAAATTTCATCGGCTTTAGCTATTATTTTTATTTATTTATTTAACTTTAGCCGACGAATTTTATTAAAATTCGTCTGCTAAAGTTATAATTTTATAATTTTTTTATGTAATTATTATTTTTTAAAAAAAATTCTTTTTTTTTAATTTTAGCCGACGAATTTTAATAAAATTCGTCGGCTAAAGTTATAATTTTTTTTATGTAATTATTATTTTTTAAAAAAAATTTTCTTTTTTTTTTAATTTTAGCCTACGAATTTTAATAAATTTCGTCGGCTATAGTTTTTTTTTTAATTTTATTATTTTTAAAAAAACTTTAGCCGACGAATTTTAGGGTATTTCGTCGGCTATAGTTTTTTTTCTTTTTTTTTTAATTTTTTCATATTTTTTTATTTTTTAATTTATTGTATTTTTGATTAAAATTTTTACTTCTTTTTAGTTTTTACACCGAAAAAGGAGTAAGGAGGAGGAGGAGAAGGTTAGGAGAGGGAGAGGAGGAGGAGAAGAGGAGAGGAAGGAGGAGGAGAAGAGGAGAGGAAGGAGGAGGAGAAGAATTTAAAGAAGTAGGAGGAGGAGGGATTTGAAGGAGGAGGAGGAGGAGGAGGAGAAGGAGGAGAAGGTTAGGAGAGGGAGGAGGAGGAGGAAGGAAGATGAAGAGGAGGAGAAGGTTAGGAGAGGGAGGATGAAGAGGAGGAGGAGGAGGAGGGAAGATGAAGAGGAGAAAAATGAAAGATATAGAAAATTTTAAACTTTAGCCGACGAAATTTCGTCGGCTAAAGTTTAAAATTTTAGTCTCAAAATTTTAAAATTTTGAAAATCCCCGCCAAAAAATTTGAATTTTTAATTAACTTTAGCCGACGAAATACCCTAATTTCGTCGGCTATAGTTATTTATTTTATTTATTTATTAATTTAACCTTAGCCGACGAATTACCCTAATTTCGTCTGCTATAGTTATTTATTTAACTTTAGCCGACGAATTACCCTAATTTCGTCGGCTAAAACCCTAAACCCTAAACGTAGAAGCTTCAAACGAAAAAAAGTCGTGAAATAAGATATGACCGGAATGGTGAAATACGTCTATACTTGAAAAATCACGTAATTCTGGTAAAGTCTCGGTACCGATAATTGCGGTTAACTCAATTTTCCATTCTTTCTCCCTAGAGGTAGCCCTATCTCCGGTAGTTATTTTTCATAAAATTTTTATACCACTGGTTGCGTCTCATCGATTTGAAACTATTTTCAGTTGAAGGTCCGGGCAAAATACTTAATTTAGACAGTCAAATGACCGTTTCCGTGCATTAAGGGGTTTGACTTACGTGATTGACCGTAAGGATCGAGCCCTTAACGTTGTCAGATTAAGTTAAATTTTTTCCTATATACATATTTCAACATAATGATCATATCTGACGGTCGAAATTTTGTTTCTCAACTTTGATCATCGGAATCACAACATGCGTACTAATGTTGTATAACTTGTTTACTAAGCTTTAAGTAAATGTTTCGTTTTCTAAAACAAACTGTACGTAGAAACTTCAAATGCAAAAAAGTCATGAAATAAGATATGACCGGAATGGTGAAATACGCCTACGGTTGAAAAATCACGTAATTCCGGTAAAGTCTCGGTGCCGATAGTTGCAGTCAATACAATATAAAGGTTTGACTTACGAGATTGACCGTCTAGATGAAGTCCTTAAATTTATCAGATAAAGTTGAATTTTTTACCAGAGATATATTTCAACATATTGATGATATCTGACGGTCGTATTTTTCTTTGTGAATTTTGATGACCGGAATCACAACATGCCTACTATTTACCATTATTTATCTATACGGGGAGGCCTATCATGGAGGGGTAAATGTCTCAAAATTTTTAGATGGACAGTTGCGTCTCATTATGGTGAGTGTTTGTTGTGTTGAAGGTTCGGCCAAAATACCTTATATAGGCGTAGATATAGACATTTTCGTGTATTAAGCGTTTAGAAAAACTTCATTTTGAAGCTTTAAATGAACTCGGATGGCCAAAAAAACCTGTATGTCTTAGCAAAGCAATGAGTTTTACTCCTGGGCCTGTTCTGCTTCCAGATTGGTATCACAATAGTCAATCGGACACCGAAATATCCGTAGTACAATTTTATAACTAAAAGTTACTTTAGCCGACGAAATACCCTAATTTCGTCGGCTAAACTTTTCAAATTTCGTCGGCTAAAGTTCACATACTATAGCCGACAAAATTTTTTTTTGTCGGCTAAAATTTAACTATAGCCGACGAAAAAATTTGTTTAGCCGACGATTTTTTTTTTGTCGGCTAAAATGCCACTTTAGCCGAAGAAAAAAAAATTCGTCGGCTAAAGTCCACTTTAGCCGACGAAAAAAAAATTTCGTCGGCCTGTTTTTAGATATTTCGTCGGCTATAGTCTTTTTTCTGGTAGTGCCTAATTTCGTCGGCTATAGTTATTTATTTATTTATTTAATTACAGCTGAAAAATTGCCCTAATTTCGTCGGCTAAAATCATAAACCATAAACCATATACGTAGAAGCTTCAAATGAAAAAATTCGTGAAATAAGATATGACCGGAATGGTGAAATACGTCTACAGTTGAAAAATCACGTAATTCTGGTAAAGGCTCGGTGCCGATAGTTGCAGTCAATGCAATTTTCCATTCTTTCTCTCTAGAAGTAGCCCTATCTACGGTTGTTGAAAAGATAGTTCATTTTAGAACGGATTCTGCTCTTGGCTTCTTCTTTTTTAGTTAACACTAGTAGAATCCGAGTCCAATGCGACAAAACCATTTCGTCGCATAGAAGCACCTATTCATCGCAAGAACCTAAGGGACAGAAATGTCATCGCATACTTACCGTCACAATGGTACCTATGCTACAAAAATGAAGTATTCATCGCAACAGAATATACCAATGAGAGGAAAAATGTCTAGTCGCTATAGTCTTAAGAGACAAAAAAATTAACTTAAGTGACCAAATATTTCGTCGCTTTAGTGTTTACAAAATTTCAAAAAAAGAGCGGGAAAATTTTTAATGTGAAAATTTCAAAAATTTCGAATGCGGGAAAAAAGTTTGTTTCTTTTTTAAGTTTTTTTACTCCTCCGTCGACCACCCACGCGCAACCACCATCGACCTCTATCCACCAAGCCCACGCTCATCGACAACGTCTGAGTAGAGAACGAGTTGTCGTCGTAATCGTCTAGTGGTGGAAGTCGGAGTTGCCGGACTCGTCGTAATGGTCGACGTTGGCGTCGGCGGAAGAGGTGGAAGTCGGAGGCGGTGGATGTCGACTTAGAGAGAAGGGAGGTGGATGGGTCGAAGAAGCTTCGAGTGGTGGAGGAGATGGACGCAGCGGTAGGGTCGGAGTTGGCGTTGGCGTTGACGAAGGAGGTGAAAGTCGGAGGCGTTTGTGTAAGGTCGGCGGCAGCGGAATGAGGCGAAGAAGTTGACGTCGATGAGGGAGATTTGAGGGTTGTGGAGCTAGGGTGAGGGAGGTGGAGAGGCGGAGGAGAGGGATTGGGGGTTGTGGAGGGTGAGGGAGGTGGAGTAGGTGGAAGCAAAGGTGAGAGGGGTGGTGGGGGAGAAGGTGCATGAGGGATTGTGGAGGGTTGGGGCTGGTTTTGATAAAAATGGGAAATATATGAGAGAGAGAGAGAGAAAGAGATCGAATAGGAGGGGAGAGTTTGAAAATTTTCAAAATTTTTTTGTGGGATTTTTTTTTCAAATTTTTAAAACTTATGCGACGAAAATTATATTTCGTCGCTTAAGTGGAAACTTATACAACGAAAAATATGTTTTTAGTCTCATAACTTATTTTCGTCGTTTAGGTTATAGATTCATCGCATAGGTTACAACTTAAGCGACGAATCATTGTTTTCGTTTCATAAGTTATAATTTTAACAACGAAATTATTTTAGTGGTATAACTTGAAACTTATGAATGAGATATCGTGTTACGAAGAAAAGATTTAACGAGTATCTTAATAATTAAACTAGTAGTTTTCAATGAGAAGTATATATTGTTTCTTTCAAATTTTGTTGTACTAACTTTTAAATCTGTTGAATGAGAATCTTGAACTTGAATCAGGCTCACTTCATGAGTAGCTGGTTGTTAATGATGGGAGATGATCTTTTGCCACAGACCATGGAGCCATGGATGGAATGCAATGATCCACATCGGTCACCTTTTTCAGCAAGACCATGAGTAGATAACGAAATCGAACTCATCAAATGCAATGTGCTCGATCAATTGTTTTATCTTAATTTCGAGTCTATGTGCGTGTTGACAAAGTTGCAATTAAGGGCACGCTCGTTAGAAACAATCATGCCGGAGATTTTGGGGTATTGATCCTTGAATCAAGGGCCAACCAGCTCCATCATCTATGGCACTGTGTCATCTGTATCTCAATGCCTGACGACGTCTATATACGGATGCCCGCCAGGAGCTAAGCCTCTAGGTATCAATATACATTTGTTAATTTGTATTTGTGGTCAAAAGCTAGCTAGGTATCTTGTAACCTTCTCGATCGAGAAAGTCACAAAACTACTCAAGCATGCATGCAGCCGATCACAAGAGGTTGATCACTACTTACTGTGTCAAGACTCAAGAGCTCGTGGAGTTACTGCCCTGGCAGTTTTTACCATATACGCATGATTAAATCAAAACAAATCTGTGTGAATCTCTTATCAATTTGATGCAAACTGGGAAACATGAGAAAAATGTTGGTAGGTATTTGGTACGAATCCAATTAACGCACATGTATATGGGTACAATCAGATTACCTCATGAGATTTTCCATATGTAAATCCACATGCTTCCGCAGTTTACAAATAATTTATTTTTTCTTCATTGTTGGTCATTTTCATGAAGAATGGTCTACAGAAAATATTTAATATTCTCATAAGTCACAGCTATTAAATTAATATTTGTTTTTTATCAAATTAATATTTGTTTTCGTTAAGAGTTTGGGTTGCATTTGAGTTGGTAATTTTGATTCAGTTGACCGGAATCCGAGCTTAAAGTCTGGTTAGAAACAAAAGAACACGACAATAGAAGGTGACTATTTTCTACACGATAATATTAAGGATAAGAAATATTTTGACCTTGATCGAGCCTTGAGCCAACCATTTAACTAGTACCACCTCAACTGATTGCTTTGACTGATTTCATGACTCATCACAATATGAGACGAGCCAACCCCAGTTAAGCGTCGGCTGTGCTGCTTCTAGTAATTGACTCAAATCGACGTTCTATTAATTTCTACGACGTCTATGGTATCTTTAATACATTGATAGTTGATAACCTTTCTAGATAACGTACGTTATCCACTTGAGACTTTTTGTATCAAATCTATATATATTGTTCTTCTAACTATATGTCATGGTCACGAAATTAGCATCCTTATGCAAGAGACCTCTATTCAAGGTAGACATTTGTTAGTTTCTAGATGATCTCATTCTCTTTTATAAATGATAGGTCTTTATCATTTATGTATAATAGGTTATGTATAATTGTAACTCTACTAAGATGATCAATATATAAACACGTGTCAGCTACTGATTTAGAACGTTTGACATATTCCAAAACTCCCATTCTTCTCTTCATCCTTTTATCTCTCTTTTTTCTGATCGGGAGTGAAGTATTAAGTTAACAAGTTAGCAATACGCTTATCTAGTTAGTATTCGAACCGAGTTGCACCAGGGTATCCCAACACATGTGCACATACCGACTTAGGCTGGGTTTGGTGCAGCTGGGCTTATAAGTTATAAGCTGTCTTTTAGCTTATAAGCAGAAGGTGGGTGTTTGCAGCTTCTCCTTTTTCCCTCAAAACACTTTATACTTTTTTAAAAAGTAGCTTATTTTTTAACTTACCAAACACCAAAACCTTTGGTGCTTAAAAGCAAAGGAGCTTATAAGCTCTCCCAAACCCAGCCTTAAAATGCCCGTCAAACTTTCAAACTACATTGGAGTTGAGACTCAAATTCTAAATATGGAGGTTTCGTACTGTGCAACTCAACCGACTTTACCACACAATATGGTTGTGAATTTATTTTTTCATATGTCCATCTTTGATCAACAAGTTTGATGAACAGGTGGCGCTCAAATATGTTTTGTTTTTTCTTTCATCTTCTTTTACAATGCGATATGCCGATATCTAAACACTCAATCCTAATTGAAAGCGCTCGATCTTGTCAAAACTGGAAACCGAAAGTATCATTTCGAGATATAGGTATACGTAAGATTTTAACATTTTGGAACTTAACCTAGTTTTGCATATGCATCGTAGCACATGAAACTATATATCTTAATTCACGCTGATTATTTTCAAGCATAACAATAACAATTTTTTGTTCTTGTTTTCAAAAATCACAACAATTCCAAACTTATTACCATAAAAATGATTTAAAAAAATATCTTACAAGATATAAATTTTAATGATTTTTTGTGTGTTAAGAATGTATTTTTCAATAAGTCATAATTGTGTCTAGTATTATGTAGTCTAGTGACATAAATCTCTCCTTATAAGTGAGATGTCGTGAGTTCGACACACAGTATTGTAACACATATTATTGCATTTGATAAAAAACAAAGCATAATTGCTAATTTGCTACCCCTAATTTTCACTTTGGTGTCAATTTGCTCCCTAACATTCATTTCAACCAATTTGCTACCCTAATGTTGTACGTGTTTGGATAGGGGGAAATTTTCTAGAATTTAATTAAAAGTAAGGATTTCATAATTGTCAAAAACTAATTCCCTTGTTTGGCATTATCCGATAAGGAATTCTCAATTTCGATGGAATTGAAAGTGAAAGAATTCATTAATTAAATTCCTCACTTGAATTCCACAAAAAAATAGATGTCATTTACAAATTCTTTCACATATTCAATTTTTATTTCCAAAACACGGTTTTTTAAAAATTTTATTTTTATATTTTTTTAAACTTTAGTAATCTATCACACACTTCAAACCCTAAATATACATAACCAAACAATGAAAATTGCAACCAAATTCCACCATTTCAGAATTCCTCAAGAATTAAGAATTCATCCAAATGCTACATAACTTTTATTTCAGCCACTTTTCTACCCTTCTATCAAAATTGTTTCTTTAGGTTTTCTAGATTAACCAATTTACTTATCAGATTTCAATATCAGCGAACCTTAACCTTCAATTTTCAGAAGTTCATGTTTGGATGAAGAAATGAACAGACTAAAATAACTTAAAGGTAGCAAATTGGCTAATGAAAAATACTTGGGTCCGATAGATCGGACCAAGTAGTTCGTTCGATCTCCTCAAAATATATTTTTAACAACATCAATCGTATCTTAACCGTTTAATAGATTAATTAACCAATGAAGATCATCTATACAAAAAATCAATGTAAAAAAAACATTGTTTGCTCGCCCGAATGCATCGAACAAAATGAATGGATTATCATAAAAGCTCAGGAACTGTCCATTTGGTTTGATGCATTCGGATAAGTAAACAATCTTTTTTTACATTGATTTTTTATATAGATGATCTTCATTGGTTAATTCAACTATTGAACGGTTAAAATTACGATTGATATTGTACACATAGCCTAACTTGGAGATCGAACAGGGAACTCCATCCGATCTAGATCGGACGGAAGTTTTTTCCTTAGCTAATTTTAAAAACATAATGTAGCAAATTGACATAAATAATTGTTTTGATAGCAAATTGACAAATTATAAAAAGTTAAGGTAACAAATTAACTAAAATAAAAGCTATAGTAATAAATTAACATATATAAGTTAAGGTAGTAATTTGGCTCAGTCTTTCAACAATTAAAGGGATGTCTTCGAGAGTCCTAAGAGTTGATATTAGATATTGCAGAGTAAAGGGATCAGTTTCAAGAACACTTTTATGGCATTCTTAAAAATAAGGATAAAAAACAAAGAAAGCAAGCTAAAAAAATTTGAGAACTAAGATTAAGATATTGTTAAAGAAATGTTGTCGGCAGCTGTTGAGAACTTGAGATTGGTGGGAACGGTCAACCGTTAAAGCATAGAGGGGGCCACGTAACTAACACCAAACGATATTTCGTATCAAAAAACACCAAACGATATTAGCACGTGTCCCTAACGTGGCAACTGCCATAACCGACAATAACTGTGAGTTCGTCCTCTGGCCTCGGCCTAGTCACCCTACTCTTCCTCAAAAAGAGCTGGTCTTCGAGCCTGCTGTTTATTAAGGCTTTTTCCACCGAAAAAAAACACACACAAAAACATTTCGTTTTTGTCACTCAACTCCAATTTTATTTTATTTATTTTTTAGGCTAGCGAAATGAACTATTTCGATCGGACCTCACTGTTTTTAACTTTGAATTTCATGTTTACGTTGTCTTTCGAGTTTTCACTTGAATACTATAATTAAGTTCTAACCCCCGCTAGCTAATGATTGAAAATGGTCAAGAAAATGCGCTCGGTTGTCAGAAGACGGTTCTTAAAATGTGACGGACGTAATGAAAATTAAAGTTGAGACAAAATTAACCAGTGTTCAAAAAAACGCTAGGCGCTAGTCGGGCGGTCAGCCACCTTCTAGCGCCCAGAGCGCCTAGGCGGGGTCTAGGCGGGGCCTAGGCGGTTTTACCTTTTTTAAAAATATATATATTTATAATATAATTTTAATTCTATATAATACTCAAATAGACATTTACAAACAACCAAATTGATCCATCAACAATCAAATAATAATACAAGAGCTTCCAAACAACTCTAAAACGAAAACTTATCATAAAAACATACATATAAACTCAAACATACAAAGACAATCAAGTACTACTACCACAAAATAAAAGTGTCTAGCATATATTACAATAAAAGTGTCTAGTATATATTACAACATATATAATCGGGCTGGGTCCCCAGTGCAACATATATATTTTTCTTTACCAAATACATATGCAGCTGAATATAATGGACAGAAAACGTACCTGGGAAGAATTGCCGATAGCACGGCGGGGCCTAGGCGGTTTTTTACAAAAACGGGTCGGCCTGCCACCTTCTAGCGCCTAGGCGCCGCCTAGGCGGCCGCCTATGCCGATTTTTCGAACAGAGAAATTAACTGTGAAGGTTGTTGATGATTATCTATAGTACACTACTTCGATACTGCCCACGGTCATCGTCTTCCTACCGCTCCTCATAAGGTCTAATGTATTTTGAAAAATCTCGATCTTTCCTATATCAAAATCCATGCATGCAGATATGATTGCGCTCTCTTCTAGAATAAAGATCTAAAAGGGAATGACCTTAGTGACATTGACGCATGTCCGCTATGTCACACTCACATCACTACCAGAACAATCATTTTAGACGACGAAGATTTTTCGTCGGCTAAACTCTAAATTTCGTCGGCTAAGGTCTTAGCCGATGAAACGTCGTCGGCTAAGAAGTCGTTGGGAAAAAGCTGTCGGCCAAGACTTTAGCCGACGAAATTAATGTTCATCGTCGGCTAAAGTCATTTATTTAGCCGACGAAGAAATTTTTCGTCGCTTAATTTCTGGACTTTAGCTGACGAATTTTTAGACCTTAACTGACGAAATTTTATTAAATTTCGTCGGCTATAGCTATTATTTTTATTTAATCAACTTTAGCCGACGAATTACCCTAAAATTCGTCGGCTAAAGTTATTATTTTTTTTATTTTTTCTTTTTTAAACTTTAGCCGACGAATTTTAGGGTAATTCGTCGGCTATAGTTATTATTATTTTTTCTTTTTTTAACTTTAGCCGACAAATTTTATTAAAATTCATCGGCTATAGTTATTTTATTTTTTCATATATTTTTTTTTTTAATTTCTTGTATTTTTATTACAATTTTTTTACTTCTTTTTCGTTTTTACACCGGTGGTGGAGAAGGAGAAGAGGATAAGAGGAGAGAGGAGCTAGGGGAGGAGGAGAAGGTTAGGAGAGGGAGAGGAGGAGGAGGAGGAGAATGATTTAGAGGAGGAAGTACGAGGAGAATGATTTAGAGAAGGAGAGGAGGTAGGATGAGGAGTACGTTGTTGCCGCCGGAGTAGGAGAAAGAGGAGGAAGGAGGAGAAAAATGAAAGATATAGAAAATTTTGAACTTTAGCCGACGAAATACCATAATTTCGTCGGCTAAAGTTCAAAATTTTAGTCGAAAAAATTTCAAAATTTAAAAAATCCCCGCAAAAAATTTTGAATTTTTAATTAACTTTAGCAGACGAATTTTAATAAATTTCGTCGGCTATAGTTATTTATTTATTTAACTTTTGCCAACGAAATTAGGGTAATTCATCGGCTATAGTTATTTATTTATTTAACCTTAGCCGACGAATTACCCTAATTTCGTTGGCTATAGTTATTTATTTTATTTTATTTATTTAACTTTAGCAAACGAATTACCCTAATTTCGTCGGCTAAAACCCTAAACCCTAAATCTTATATGTAGAAGCTTCAAACGAAAAAAGTCGTGAAATAAGATATGACCGGAATGGTGAAATACGTTTACTGTTGAAAAATGACGTAGTTCCGGTAAAGTCTCGATGCAGATAGTTGCAGGTAACGTAATTTTCCATTCTTTCTCCCTAGCGGTAGCCCTATCTTCGGTGGTTATTTTTCATAAAATTTTTATACCACTGGTTGCGTCTCATCGATTTGAAACTATTTTCAGTTGAAGGTTCAGGCAAAATACATAATTTAGACGGTCAAATGATCGTTTCCGTGCGTTAAGGGGTTTGACTTACGGGATTGACCGTATGGATCGAGCCCTTAACGTTGTCAGATTAAGTTGAATTTTTTTTCTATAGACATATTTCAACATAATTATCATATCAGATGGTCGGAATTTTGTTACTCAACTTTGATCATCGGAATCACAACATGCCTACTAATGTTGTATAACTTGTTTACTAAGCTTTAAGTAAATGTTCCGTTTCTAAAACAAACTCTACTTAGAAACTTTAAACGCAAAAAAGTCGTGAAATAAGATATGACCGGAATGGTGAAATACGTCTACAATTGAAAAATCACATAATTCCGGTAAAGTCTCAGTGCCGATAGTTGCGGTTAATACAATTTAGGGATTTGACTTACAAGATTGACCGTCTAGATGAAGTCCTTAAATTTATCGGATAATGTTGAATTTTTTACCATAGATATATTTCAACATATTGATGATATCTGAAGGTGGTATTTTTGTTTGTGAATTTTGATGACCGGAATCACAACATGCCTACATTTACCATTATTTATCTATATGAGGAACCCTATCATCGAGAGGTAAATGTCTCAAAATTTTTAGATGGACAGTTGCGTCTTATTATGATGAGTGTTTGTTGTGTTGAAGGTTCGACCAAAATACCTCATATAGATGTAGATATGGACATTTTCGTGTGTTAAGTATTTATAAAAATTTCATTTTGAAGCCTTAAACGAAATCGGATCGCCAAAAAAGCCCACATGTCATGGCCTTAGCGATGAGTTTGACTCGTAGGGCTGTTCTGCTTCCAGATTAGTATCACAATAGTCAATCGGACACCGAAATATCCGTAGTGCAATTTTGTAACTAAAAGTTACTTTAACCGACGAAATACCCTAATTTCGTCTGTTAAACTTTTCAAAATTCGTCGGCTAAAGTTCACATACTATAGCCGACGAAAAAATCACTTTAGCTGACGAAAAAATTAGTTTAGCCGACAAAATTTTTTTTCGTCGGCTAAAATTTTCGTCGGCTTGTTTTTAGATATTTCGTCGGCTAAAGTCTTTTTTCTGGTAGTGCATGTATAAGCTGACTTATGTAGACAATAGGAAACCTGTGAATGTATTTCGGTATTTTCCGTTGAGAGATAGGCTAGAACGGTTGTACATGTCATCACACACGGCCAAAGTTATAAGATGACACGCTGATAAGGAATTGCAGTACTACAAAGATTGCCTTTAATGACATTCTCCTTATGGTGTTTTTGTACAAAACGTCATCAAAAAGAATTTTAATGGCATTTTCTTATCAAAACGTCATGAAAATATTGATAGAAAAATGGGTGTATAATTTATGACACTTTCAAAACGTCCTAGAATTAATGACATTTAATAAACGCCATTATAACATATTTTACGGCGCTTTACTAAACGCAATACTTATAGACCAACATTGATGCCATCGCATAGCCTTAATTAGTATCCTCTTCTTTTTTTCTTTTATGTTCTCTCCCTCTCTGTCTGCCTCCTTTTTCTTCCCTATTTGGAGCGTAGGGCATAATTTCGAAGGCCCAACAAAGCAACGGGAAAGATCTCATCTACAATCGATGATTTAGCTATGCTCTACACTTGGCGTGTGTTTTCCCAAATTGTAAAACCCTAGCATCAATCCTCTGCTATCTTTTGATCTGCGTTTTTCACAGGCCAATGCTCCCCCGTTACCGGCGAGATCTGTTTTCGTCGCTGTTGAGTTTCTAGTTCTAATCCTTGACAGTCACAGGTCGCTCTTTGCATTCGTATACGGAATCGAACATCACAACTCGCCATAAACAATCGTTATCAATTTCATAACATTTAGTAACATTTTCTAACTTGGCTCTCTCTATTTCATTTGTACGTTTTCTTTTTGTTAGTTTAAATTTAAAGTTTGAAGAAGAATTTTATATTTCTTTCAAGATTGATTGTGTGGCTCCTTTTGATTGTTGTATACTTTTTGGAAGATGTTTATCTACTTGATTGGTGAATTGGTGCTTGTGCTTGCTATTCGTAATTTGATAGTTGAAATTGTACTCGTGCTTGTTATTCATAATTGAATAATTGAAATGGTGATCATGTTGGTTGCTTTAATTTGAGACTATATGGATTGAGATTGTTTATGTAAAGAATTTTACAGAATGCATATTGTCATGTATTTTGTAGTTATAGGTCTGAGCTAGGATGCAACATGTTAACTTCAGGTTATAAGAACTATCTCTTAACAAATTGGCTTGGTTTATGATGGTGATTGTCTTTGCTTTTACAAGCTAAAACACTTCTTGGGTATCTGAGAGAGCTGAGACAAGAAGCACCCCCTTCAACTCCTTAAAGAAGATGAAATATGTACTTTTACTACTTAGATCTTTTTTGATATTCAGACCATGTCATTTGTTTGTAACAGGTAAACCAGGCTGTGTATGGCATTCACGGTGTAGATGTGCAGTTTGCTGGAGTTAATTTCTTGGAATCTCTAGTATATCTCTCTTTCAGCTTACTATATATTTTATATTTTTTTTGGCCTCTGAGTGGTTTTTGCTTCAGCATTTAGGAAATTATCAGATGTAAGACTAAGGATTTCTTTTGTTTCAGGTGTTCGAATTTTCTCCATCTACTTCTAATGCGACGGGTCTACGTAGAGAGTTTCATGAGCATTGCAGGAAATCATTAGGGGCACATCACTTGAAGGTATAACTACTAAGGAAGGGGGCTTTGGATACAAGTTGGTGCTTTTGTGCAAATCACACTGCTAGCTTTTGTAACATGTTGCACAAAGTTTGATTATTTTATATTGTTGTCTATTAGCACTCCAAACACTATGGAACACATTAGTTGGATTCTTTTTTTGGACAAGTTGTGGTCGCATGACTTCAATGCATCATTCTATTTTGAATTATTTTCTGATTAATTGCACAAATACAATATTTTTTTAAAGTGAAAATAATTGTATGACGTTTTTCAAACTTCATGGAATTCTACTTCTATGACGATTTTCAAACGCCATGAAATTAACTCCAAAAGGACGACTTCACTTTAGACGGCGTTACGGGATGGTGTTCAAAAACGCCATGAAAGACTTTAAAAACGCCGTTGATGTGTTTCTGTGTACTAGTGTTGCATGATGAAGATACCCTTATACATCCTGCTGACGGGGAGGCTTGGAAGCATATAGACAAGGAGTTTCCTCATACGAAGATATCTGCGGTTGAAAGAAGGAAAGAAAAAAATGCCTCAAGCTCCTTACACCGTGAAGCTTGACCAGAAGAACGTAATTTTCAGGTGCATGAGTTGTGTGAAGTATTCTTCAGGCTATGCAGGAAATATAGCCCGGTGTGTGAACTTTCAGGAAAATAAGATGTACGGGTTGAAGAGTCATGACTGTCATATCCTGCTACAACGTCTCTTCCCTGTTTTCATTCGGTCGTTCCTTCCCCATTAGGTGGTGGAGCTGTTAGTAGCGTTGTCAAGATTCTTTCAGAAGTTATGCATAAGGGAAGTAAAAAAATCTGACATCTGAGAAATGCAAGAGGGCATCATTTATATCATGTGTAAATTTGAGAGGATATTTCCTCTAAATTTTTTTGACATCATGTCTCACCTGATGATCCATCTTCCCGAGTAATTGTTGTTTACCTGTCCAGTACACTACACTTGGATGTATCCCATGGAAATATATGTTTTTACACCGAAATTCCTCACTCTACATGTTCAATATATAATCATAACACTTTGCAACTTAGAGACTACAAAGCTTATGTGGCTAATGAAGTCTCGGTGCCGATAGTTACGGTCAAATGACTGTTTCCGTGCGTAAAGGGTTTGACTTACTGGATTGACCGTCTAGATCAAGTCCTTAACATTGTTGGATCAAGTTGAATTTTTTCTCATACATGTATTTTATCATGATGGTCAGATCTGACGGTCGGATTTTTGTTTCTCAAGTTCGATCATCTCAATCACAATGTGCTGAATGTATAATAAGGACTATAGCCGATGAATTTTTAATAAATTCATCAGCTATAGTTAAATAAATAAAATGATAATTAAACAAATAAATTAGAAATAAATTATATAAATAAATATAAAAAATACTATAGCGGACGAAATTTTAATAAAGTCGTCGGCTATAATTAAATAAATAAATAAAACTAATAGCCGACGAAAATCATAATTATAGCCGACAAAATAATAAATTCGTCGGCTATACTTCATCTTATATAAACAAAACCCAGGCTCGGTTGAACATAAACTCTAAATCAAAATTTTTTTTCTTCTTCGCCCTCCTCCACTCCTCAACTGCGCGCCTCCACTTCCTCCACCGCCTCGCCTCTCTCTCTCTGACTCCCCCTCTTGCATGTAATGTCCTCCTCTACCTCTAGAGCCCCTCCACAGCGTCTCCACAGGTTTTTATTTTGATTTTAATAGTTTCGATTTTATGCAGGTTTTAATAATTTGATATAATTCAAATTGGGGGTTTTAATTCAAAATTGTTCAAGTTATTACAAGAAATTGATAATGTTGTTGTAGATTTGGATTTGTTTTTTTTTGCAGAAATTGAAATTGATAAAAATTGAAATTAAAAATTGCAATTGATAATGTTGTTGAAATTGAAATTAAAAATTGAAATTGAATTGGAGGGTTTAACAGTTTTAGTTTAATTGAAATTGATAAAAATTGAAATTAAAAATTGCAATTGATAATGTTGTTGAAATTGAAATTAAAAATTGAAATTGAATTGGAGGGTTTAACAGTTTTAGTTTAATTTTTATTAGTGAATTCTAGGAATTTTGTTGTGCATTAAAATATTAATTGTAGGAATTCTAGAAATTGTTATTAATTGTTACTATATTCATATAATTTATTAATATATTGATAAAGATTGTTAATATATTAATAACAAGTGTTAATTAAAATATTAAAAATTACAATTCAAATTAAAAATTCAAATAATTTATTAAATTAATATTGTAAACAGATGAAAGGCTTGTTTAGATCGACGATGGGTTCAAAGGGCCAAAGGTCCGATTCGTCTGAGAGAACGTCTAGCAACCCTCAAACGTCGTTTTAGGGCCCCATGACAGCCAGACGGGCGACACTTTTGGAGACGGCGCAGAGCCAGCCCTAAGTTTCCCGTTCCTCGAGGCCGCTGGTCCTCCGACCCAGATGGAGGTGTTTGCACCACGTATGCCTGAGATACACCGGGTGTCGACTCCGGGGCCTACTGCTTCGGATGATAAATCATCTGGAGTACAGATGCCGCCATCTCTTCTTTATCTTCCGCAGATGATAACGACCTTACCTACAGTCGATGACTCAGGAGGGCCGATTTATCCACTACCCTCGTAGGTGACTCTATCAGTGGTGTACCAATTCGTGCCTTTTGGTCCAGATCTTATTTCTGCGAGGGTATCATCATCGACGACAGAGACGGAATCCGTCGCGTCCGCCGCAACGCCCTTAGGTAATGAAAGATAAATAATTTGTTTTCTTAGAATGTCATAATAAAGGTTCTTCGATTTTAATAATCAATTTGTGATAGGCACCGTCGAAGCCAAGTCGACAAGGAAGAAGAGAGGCACCGTCATAAGGAAGTCTCTCGAGAAGATCGTGAGTACCTCAGGGAGGATCATCATCGATACTGACGGGGATGTCCACGTAATATCGGGCGGGAAGATAAGGACGTACTCCAGCCGCATGGGAGCGCTTATTAGGGATAAAGTCCTTATGTTGTGGTTTGACTGAGGCGAGGTCCTGCAGAAGGTTAAGGACATAGTCCACAACACGATGTTTGTGAGTTTACAAAATACCTCAATAATATTATGTATTATATTGTTGATTTATGAAAAAACTAAACTAATAAATGGTTAAATGCAGGTGTTGTTTGACGTTCCCCAGCACCTGAGGAACACAAGTGCGGACGTTGTGCATGGGGGAAGGTACATTGGGAAGTTAATGAAAAAACAAGATTATATGTGATATTAATAATATTTCTAATATTTTTGTGGTATCTGTAGGTACACGGAGTGGAAGAATGTGTTGCGGACCCACTGGACTACGCACAGGAACGCACGTTCTAGTAGCCTTGTTGAATTCCAGTAAAAGGAGTACGAGTAACATTGGCTTCTCATATCAGAATTAAATAACCCTCATAAACAGGTAATTAAAAAAATTAATTGGTTAAGTTGTTATTAAGTACATCCGTTTTTAATATTTTACAAATATTTTTTTTTCTTTGATGACTATTTCCCAGGCGAACGCTCAAAACTGGCAACGCAACACAATAAACCATCATGCCGGTTCTAGACCTTTCGCATCGTTGATGGACGAGACAGCCAGGGAACATCCATAAGTCAACCGGTACGTCTATACATACGAGAGTGCATATCCTGACGTTTAGAAGGATATTGTAAGTCATCTTATGTTTTCAAAAAAATTTACTTATATATATATATATATGTAAAAATGTTAATTAATTATTTTTTCCTATCCAATTAGGCGAAGGTGAGATAGGCTAGTGACGAGGTGATGACTGCTATAGTGAGGGAGACATGGTCGGACACGTAGGAGGAAGAGATATCCGAAGCCATGTCCCAGATCGACACTTCGGATCCGACAGTTGGGGCGAGGATCATGCACAACATTCCCACCGTAAGGAAACAAATTCTACTGTCGTGATCTAGGAAAGACGGGCGAAGGGGTATTGAAGACAACTCTAGGATTTCAAAGAAAGACAACTCTAGTATTGAAGACAACTCTAGGATTTCAGTTAGAGTCAAAAGTTCAGAGACTACTGGAGGAGCAAGCTGCTGATGTCGCTGAGACGCGAGCTCATGCTACCCAGATCGCCGCTCAGGCAGCCTATACTATCGCCTTACAGAAGTATAATGTCACGGTATATGACACCCAACAGGTGGCGCAGCAGCATATGTTCCAGTATCTGCAGGAGATTTTAGCTGCCCAGTTTCATGGACTTCCAGCTCTGCCCATGCCTATACCACTACCTCAGCCTCCACAACTTTCTTAGCACCAGCAACCTTCTCCTGACGCGGATATAAATTTAGACGATATAGATTTTGTGTAGTTAAATGATTATATAGTTTTATGTGTTAATGAACAATTTATAAATATTTTAATGAAAAACGTGTTGTCACCATTGATGATGTTGTTTATAATTTGAGATGTTTTGATGTAATTTACAGGTTGCCTGGAATGGTAATTTAAAAATTTAGGGTTTTTTTGCTGGAATAGACTTATAGCCGACGAAATTTGTCATAATTTGTCGGCTATAGGATTTTTTAATTGTTTTTTTTCAAGGTTTAGCCTACGAAATATAGCCTATTTCGTCGGCTATAGTAGTATTTAGCCGACAAAATTTACTATAATTTGTCGGTTATATTATTAATTTTTCAATGTTTAGCCGACGAATTATCGTAAATTTTGTCAGCTTTAGTTATTTTTTAAATTTTTTATTAAATACTTTAGCCGAAGAATATATTAAATTTCGTCGGCCAAAGTCTCAGGTTATGGTTGATGAAAAATTATTTTATCAGCTTTAGTCTTACTTTAGCCGACGAAAAATACAAAAACAAATCGTCGGCTAAGTGTGAAACTATAGTCGACGACCACTTTTATTTCGTTGGCTAAAGTTGTAGCCGACGAGCCTTTGTCGATGAATTTGGTTAACAGCCCGACAAAAATATTTCGTCGGTCAAACTACTGATCCTGATAGTCTTAGCCAACGAATTTGGTTAAAAGACTGACGAAAATTCTTCGTCGGCCAAACTGCTGATCTTGACGAAAATTTGGTTAAGCGCTTAGTCGACAGAAATTCCTGATGACATTTTTTCGTCGGGTAAGAAGGGCTTAGTCGACGAACTATTTCTCTTAGCTAACAGAACTAGTTCCGTTAGCTAAGAAAGTCATAGCCGACGTAATAGTTTAAATTATGTCGGCTAAGAGTGAAAATCCACTAATGTAAGGGAAGACAACTAAATGGTTATGTTATTAATATATAAATTCAATAGAAAGATTCGAACTAGATAACATCATGGATAATTGTATTAATCTTCTAGTTCTTTATGTTATATTATTATATTTAAAATTTAAAACACTAGTTATTTGATATGAAATGTAATGCATTGTTGCTTTATATACCTTATGTTAGGGTTGCTAGTTATTTTCTCTTTGTGATCCGTTTGAATATGCTTATTATTCATGACATATGCATACTTATTTACATGTCCTTATATGTGTATTATCTTAATCTATATTTTCTTGCTTAAATTATCAAATGCAAAAAAGGCCACTTAGTTAAAAAAACAAAACAAAAACAAAAGGCCACATCTTTAAATTTGCGCGCACAAGTCATCCGATTACTGCTCTGCCTGCACATGTAAGTGTCTTAGATTCAACATCTCGTGACGAAAGTGACTGTATGATCTTAACCTGAATAGTTTATAGGATCACAGATTAGATAGTCCAAAATGCTAGTTAACTATAATTTTGGAGCTTGTTTTGTTAGACAACTCCCATGCATGTGCAAGACCGAGCTCGTTAAACTGTTAGAGCAATTATTTGATGAATTGGTTCAACTGAGATGGGAAAGTGTCCATGTGTCTACTCTAATTCAAGTTGGTAGTGATCGAGGATCGTATTCTAATTAGAGATTATGATTGAGTTGGTGAGGGAGATTGTGTATTTCGAAATATGATATCGTGGTCATGTTTGGCATGGGAAGTTCATGCATTGAGCAAAACCTAATATTTCAAAGGACTGAAGGAAAAAATTAAGGATTCAAACCTAATTTTTTCGACAAATTACCAT
The DNA here is from genome assembly GCA_951800085.1 of Comarum palustre. Taxonomy (NCBI): domain Eukaryota; kingdom Viridiplantae; phylum Streptophyta; class Magnoliopsida; order Rosales; family Rosaceae; genus Comarum; species Comarum palustre. The sequence continues at coordinate 15,988,236 of OX637587.1, read as the reverse complement.
TTGGTCTAATGAAATAGTCTTTCTTTTAATTTTTTTAAACAAAATTTTATTTAATAAAACTGCAAATACAAATTAATCAAATATCTAACAAGGGATTACAACTACTAGCAAATACCACTAGCTTCAAGTTACAGATCATCTCTCCGAAAATGAGAGACTGACATGTCACTAAATCCAAAGAGCGTCGAAATGGGTAACTGATTGAGTTAACATGACCAATATACGAAGCAATTACTAGGACATGTACGCTACCCCAGGATCTTCATGTCCAGGATCTCCTCCCTGCAATCTCAACACAGACTAATAATATGCTCGACCAATGGCCGACAAAATTCTGGGTTCTTGTAACAACTAACCAACTACCCAAAATAAACGCTCTATCGGAATCTTTAACATATTTCCAACAAACTCAAACGAGTAAGGACTTATTTGAGATTTTAAAACCAGATCCAAAAACTACTTCAAATAAAACTAAAACAATAAAAGAAATAACAAAAATAATCATGGGTCCAGAAGACAGGCCCATCACCAACCACCAGCCCAAAACGGGCCCACACGCGTGTTTCTAGCCCAGAAGCCTGGCCTTTTTGTCCTCGATGTCCATCTCTCCCAGCCTAAGGAATAGGCTTGATCACGCCACCGTTAAACTTGTTGTCCCGTCGTTGGAGATGGGTCCAAACCATCATCTTATCTTTGCTGCCATCAAAGACAATCTCCGCCATCTCTGATCCCACTCCAGACAAGCCACCATATGGGCTCTTTGAATCTGGAGTCGTGCTCGACTTCAGAGCGATGCCGCCCCCATTCCGAGAGAGCAACAAATCACCCATACTTGATGCTAATCTTGCCTCACGCACCGCGAAGAAACAGTCACCAGACCATGCCGAACTTGACTCCAATCTATCCCATCCACGACCATAACTCAGCCTCCCTCTTAACCGTGGACAAGGACTCATCAGAACATCCGTCATCGACCTCCGAATAAGATAACACGACAACATTCTCTCGTCCAGCCGACCTACTCGCACCTTGATTAGGCCAGAAGCCATCACTAGCGTAGTGGCGCGGCCTGACATGACCACACATTCACTGCAGCGTTCTCTAGGGTTTTATAAGTTCTTTTAGTTAGTGAGAATTTGTGAGTTCCACTCATGTATTTGTAATTTACCTGATAAATAAATAAATAAATAAATAAATATATATATATTGACTACTCTGAGTTGCTATGCATATATATACCGGGTTTCATGATAACTATATATTATGGTGTAGTTTTGAAGGTAAAGAGATTATAGGTTTCATATCCCAAATTGCTGAACAAAACTTCATGATTTAACTACAAGCACGGACGAAACCAGAAAATTATATTAAGGTGGGCTAGATTTACCTTATGTTGCCAAGAATAAAAATTCTTGCCAAAGTCTACTCTAATTAATATGATGGAATATCTCGACATACACTATAAGAAGAAGGATAAAAAATGTGTGGCCTTTAAAGGTATTGCAATCTCTCAAATCTCCAATAAATGTGGCAAGTAGAGAGAGTTAAAAGATTGCAACATCCTCAGAGACCACATAAGGTGTGTGGCATTTGCTGTTTCTTCTTGTAGTGATAACTTGTTAAAACAGGTCTAATATTCACTTTTACTTCTAAGGATGTATCCAAACTCAACTCATCTAGAATTAACAGGATATTGCTCACTAAACATAAGGAGTAAATTCATTTCGAAGGGTTTAGAATATGAGAAAAGGTGAAGTACATGAGGAGGGTAAGAGGAAGAAGAAGGGCCATGGGACTTTAATGTTGAAGGCTCTATTGCATTTAGACTTTAAGTAATAGCTAGTACCTATAGTGTTTTTGTGTATTAAGTGTGAATCAGCTCGTGCCAAAGAGACCAATTTTTTTCTTAAATAATTTGGAAGGGTCTTAGGGTCGGTATCAAAAGGTCTTGATGTGTATATACATGGGCGGAGATAGGTTATCCCATTAACGGGTCCGGTCCTCTTAAGTTTTTGCAATTGTGAAGAATAGAAGATAGATGATCAATATGGGTGTCAATTCAATAGGATATGATGCCTATTTGCAGCTAATTAAACCCCCATAACTATGAAACTACACACTTATAATCAAAAGATGATATTTTTATAAATATGGTGTTGGTTTTGGTGAGTTTTAATTCTAATTTTTCAAATTAATAATGATTTTATCAAGAGTTACTCAATCATGAATTAAATTATTAGCAATGTATTGACCTTTTTTATATTTATAATTTTGTTCGTCATTCATGTTGTTTCTAAAAGTATGTGATTTAACTTTCATTTTCCGACCGGGTAAACATCAAATCCTGTTTCTGCCACCCTTGTGTATGTACAAAGGACTTTTCTTAGAGGTTCTCGCGAATGGTGATGTTAAGAATCTTTGTAAGTTTAAAAGTTAATGTAGGCTGCAGCAGACCCTCGTCTACTCCTGTTTCGTCCCTGACTACGAGCACTAGGTACAAACAATAAGTCTCTAGTTGCACATGCAACATTTTCATCAAATAATATCAGATATTTTGAACACGATAAATATTTCTTTTCACGATAACAGATACTTTGAATTCGACATATTTCTGGTCACTTTCAAATCCGAATGACAGTTTTATCTCATTCTGGAGGTTGCAGTGCAACACTAGCAGTTTGACTCTTTTACTCCCTAAAATCACGGATTTTATCGTTCGAAAGGGACCAAAACCCGTGCCTACGCCTAAATGGTGACCTGAACTCCAATTTCTAGCTTGTTGGAATATTAGAACTGAAATATAGTCAACAAAACAAAAGTTGCGGGGAGATGCTGCTCGTGCAAATGGTGGGAAAATCGATCCCAATTAAGCTAACTACCAACAATATATAACTAGGTCAAGAGCGAGGATCGAGCTTCATTCGGGCATTTCCACAAACAGTTGGTACGCAACTTGTATTGGCCGGCAAACCACCGGCGCACAAGTGTTTGGGTTTGCTATGCTGCGGCAGTTGTGCATGATAGAACACGAAGCGGCAAGAAAAACCTTGCATATATATCCAAGAATCTAGCTCAGCTTACGTACCCTGTTCATGAAGAAGAGGACTGCATGCGCATTCTGACGGGAGTGACCAGAGGGGGGCGTAACTTTCGAGAAGAAGAAGAAGTCTGACACGTAATACTGTCAACGATGACGTGGTGACATGTAAATCTGAGGTGTCGAGCAGTTGCTGTGTCCGTATATGAAGTATAAAATGCTCGAAATTGAAACCCTACCAAACTTCGTTGCCAATGTAACATTGCTTTCGCAATTTACCCACGTTGCTGGAGGAGAATATTACATGGTTTCCATCGAAGGATCTATGCCTACTCAGCTCCACGTACGTTGCTCTTTATGGAGCTAGCTTGCCAGTAGGGTTTACTATTGGAATCTGATTTGTGTTCAATGGAAATCGACTGATGTAGTGAGATTTGACTAAAGCAAACCTAGGTGATGTGAAACACATGTAATCTCATACGGAACTTATTACGTGAGTTGTTTTAGTATATGATGCGAAAGTAAAAACCTCTAAGTTTAATTATTCAATCATTTTGATGAATGTCATTCTCGATCCGCATACCGAATGATATATTGTAACGGGAGACATGGCTTGTATTATAATCTGTTGTACTATTTTGATGATTTATTCAGTCCAAACTAGCCTAACTTATAGGAATTCGGTCGAACATGCATAAAGTTGGGAAGAAACATTTGTATGATATATTTGAATGCTAGCTAGATAGAACCGATCAACACAATGTTTATTTCGCAATGCCAACTGACTTTGAGTCTCTCTCTTGTTGCTGGCCTGCATGGATAGCCTACCTTAGCGTTGTAATTTTATTACAAGCAGTGTAAAACAAGAATCAATATCTTCAAATTTATCATTTCTCAACAATGATATAAAATCCCCCAAGATTATCCATATATCTACGTATTTGAATAATGATATTGCTATTAACACATCATATTTTATTATTAAGACACCTCATCTCTTATTTTGTCCACATATTTTATTTTAATTTACAAGTTTGTCACTTGATTTTGTTTTATAATTGGTTGAGAAAGAGACCAAGTGTGTTAATAACAAAAATGAGTATATTAATAGCACCACCCTATAATTATTCTTCAGAATTTGATTTAATACTCTTTAAGAATTATATATGAAGAAAGGCATTTGCCTACAGTTTTTGAAATTTATGTCATTAATGTACTAATTATCCAGAAGGATAACCTCTTTCTTAATCACAAGGTCAAATATTACACACACTAGCTATAGCAAGCTCTTTTCGACCCGATCAACATCTGTACTTCATATATCAAATCAATAATATTTTAAAACCGTCCATATTTCTGAAGGTTACAAAAATATTTGTAAGACCATTGGGAGGAATTAAACTAAATGGAACTATCCAGCGAATTAATTAAACTATACAGTGTATTCATGTATTGATCAGATTTAGTTGCCTAACGAAAAGTAGTGAATAAATTATTGAAATTTGCGAAACTGAAATTATATGTGTGGAGATCATGTCTTTGTTTTAGTGGGTGCCGGTGACCAGTCGGTGAAATATAGAAATTCTCGAAATACTAAAGGGATTGGTTCCTGGGGTAATCGAGCTAACTCAAGAACCCAGATTTGCATATGTAATTCAAATACTGACAGTAAATAAAATCTACAAATATATAATTATTCGAACAAGAAATATAAATGAGCTCTGGCAAACACAATTTTAAAGAGCCATATAAGATATAAACATGTGTATATATTCGATCATCTGGATGCTTATTATCATCCTAGCAGCAAAACTTGACTACGTGCATAGATTTAGGTTAATTTGGCACCTAACAAGACAAATTAATCTTGAACTAAAGATACTTAAGCCAGATTAATTTTGGACAGCCATAAGATTTAGAGGTATTAATATTGGTCGTATATATCACTCATATATAACGAACAAAATTGATAGGAAAATACTTGGGTCCGATCTAGATCAGACCAAGTAGTTCGTTCGATCTCCTCAAAATGTACTTTTAACGACATCAATTGTAATCTTAACCGTTTAATAGTTGAATTAACCAATGAAGATCATATATACAAAAAATCAATATAAAAAAAGATTGTTTGCTCGCCCGAATGCATCGAACAAAATGAATGGATTATCATAAAAGCTCAGGAACTGTTCATTTGGTTTGATGCATTCGGGCAAGCAAACAATCTTTTTTTACATTGATTTTTTACATAGATGATCTTCATTGGTTAATACAACTATTGAACGCTTAAGATTACAATTGATATTGTACACATAGCCTAACTTGGAGATCGAACGGAGAACTCCATCAGATCTAGATCGGACGGAAGTTTTTTCCAAATTGATACTCGCCAAAGCTTAATATGTATTGTCCTTAAAGCTGCATGCAGGGCCGGTCCTCTGTGCTCAGAGGCCTCAGTCGAAATTTTTTTTGAGGTCCCATATTTAATAACCAAACAAAATAAATCGAGGTATCATAATTAATACTCAAGAAAATAAAGAAAAAACAAAACTAAAACTAACAATTTTAGGACTCAAACTCTACTTTTGTAGTTGTTATGAAAAGTTTACACAATTAAAACAAGTTATACACATTGATATTTAACACTAAATTACATATATTAGGTGTCCTAAAATTTTGATACCCTAGACCCGAGGTTGACTTGTCTTGGCTCAGGACCGACAGCGGCTGCATGTATAACTGCAATTAAGAAAACTACACCATGATCTTCATCAGAATTATGCTCAGATTGTTGGGAGTAAAAATATTTCTTATCAAGCATTTCAGGGTTGCCCAAAAACAGACAATGCATGTCTCAATATATTGTTAATTGATTTCGAGGTGAACACCTTAACTTTCACGTACACGATTTAATGTTTAGAATTGTTTTTATAATAAGATAAGGCTATAATGTGTTAATACATGTCGACGCACATTATTTTGCAGATCAACTTATACAACATAATGACTATAATCTCATTTCTAAATCATGCCAATCATCAATCAACAGCAACAGGTGTAGTGCTTTACGTACGAAACAATATTGTTGCTTCCGTAATCACTTGAGTAAGTATGTGGGCGATGAGAATATATCTTAAAACTCGAGCACAAAGAAGAAAGAAGAAAACAAAATGAGATTCAGTGGTCGTTGGTTGAAGTCGGTTGTTAGGTAGTTTACTTAAAGGCAAGGGTAGTTTACTTGAAAGGCAAGGATCCTTATTTGATCTCCTTCCTTTTCTTTCCTTTTTATCCCCAGATTTTCAAACAAAGTCATTCTATCCCTAAAGAACAAATGACCCCATTTTTTATGTTTTGGTCTTTGTTTTCTCTCAATTTTCTATTTGTGGTACTTTCTTTTCCCGAAAGTTTTAGGAAGGGGCTAAATAAAATAAAACTTTGAATCAACACTAGTAGCTAACATTTGATGTCTTGTAGTAGTTTGATCAATCCCAAGGCGGCTCAAAAGAAAGAAATTAGGTTGTGATTATTTTGTTATCTATAATTGAGAAAGGGATACAAGTGATGAAACCGGGAAAATATTCCTTTCCTTAAGAATGCACAACTGCAGCGTCGGAACACAAAACTGAAAGAAACAACGATCTTTTTTCCCAAGGATAAAAAGACCGAAAGATATGTGATCACCGCCTTGCCATGTTTGAAGATCAATCTCTTCTTATCTTACTTGAATTATTGTATGTTGCATGCCTATAAGTTCTACAGCATGGGAAACCGATTAGTTTGGAACACTAAGCATCAAGGACGTAGCTAGGGAGGAGGTAAGAGGGTCAATTGTCTCTTCTTAATTTTTTTTAAATAATTATTCTTAATTTGTATCAGATATTAAAGAAAATGAAAGATAAATCGACCATTCTCCTTTTAGAAATCTTTCATCAGTCTTTATTATTCTTCAATAATAATGAAATGAAATAAAAATTTATACTATTTTAAATACTTAATCCATTTAATACAAACCGTGTCAAGGGTTTCTTACCTTATTGATCCTTACTAATATATAATTTAATGCTATAAATTTCATTTATGATTTTTTTATATTTTTTATAAATAAGCTAAATGGAAACAATACATTGATGTTTAGCATATATTGACGTACATTATGACTCAAAAATAACATATTGAAATTATGAAAATCTAAAATTTATTGGAGATGAATTAATAGTTTGTTCGAGAGCGCGTTTTCATTTTGAATTTGTATAAAAGAACATTATTGAAATTAAGTTTGTGTCACTTTTTTAAGCAAAATCGTGTTGCTGCTAAAGAGTAACCGAAAATCATTTAATTTTTTCGTTAATCAAACTTAACCATTTTAAGTGAAATATCTGGCTACACCACTAATAAGCATAATGTGTTATTGTAAGATACGATAACATTCATTTATTCTATAGTAATCCATGCAAATACGAATCTTCTGGTCAAATTGAATGATGTGAGTGACTTCTATTCATCAATCATTGATCTGATTTCGTTATTGAAGTGTTCATTAACTATACGTACATTTCTCACCCCCGTGTGCTTTACACATTATAGCCAACGAAAAAAAAACAGGCCGATGAATTTTTTTTTTTCGTCGGCTAAAGTCCACTTTAGTTGACGAAACAAAAAATCGTCGACTAAGTTAATTTTTCGTCGGCTAAAGTGGATTTTATTTGAGTTATATATATATATATATATATTGATTTTGAGTTTTAATTTGAGTTGAATTATTGGATTTTGAGTATGATTGATGAGGTGATCGATTTTAATTTGATAATATATATGAAGTTGTTGTTAAATATATATATATATATATATATATATTAAGTAGTAGTAGATATATATATATATATATATGTATTAATTTAATTATAATATTGTGTTCATGCATATATATATATATATATATATATAGTATGAATTAAGTAATATTTTGATTATGATTGATGTAAATTGATATATATATATATATAATATTGTTATATAATTAGTATTTAGTATATATATATATATGCATGAATATATATATATATGTTAATTATTAATTTTTAATTAAATAATTATACGTTAACTGTAGATAGAATACTAAATGATTTGTAAATTTAATTAATTAATTAGAGTTTATACATATATTATGTTAGTTTCTCAGGATATGTATAAGAGTTGGATTTCGCTTCCAAAATGGGACAAAATATATGGTAAATGAATTCTTAGTTTTATTGAATATGTGATGGATAATACTAAAGGGAATACAATTTTCTATTGTCTGTGCACTAAATGTCAGTGTCGCAGCGATATGCATCGATTTGCAATTGACAAGGTTTGGCAGCACCTTAAGAGTAATGGGTTTTGGGAGAAGTACACATGTTAGATATATCACGGTGAAACATCATCAGGGGGTCCGCATGATCATGGATAATTTTTTGAGACGGGCAGTACATCCAATGATCCAACAACGACCTTCAACAACGATATGTTTCCTTATGAGAGCGGTGTATGCTCTGAATGACCGTATATGCCTGAGCCGGTGCAGCCCTTCCCTAGAGTTGTCAACACTGCTGGTATTGACAGGTACAACAAACTACTTGCTTTTCAACAGACCCCTGTGTACAGCGGTTGTCAGAAGACGGTTCTTGAAAGTGTGATGGACGTTATGAAGATTAAAGTTGAGACAAAATCCACTATGAAGGCTGTTGATGACTATCTACAGTACACTGTTTCGATGCTGCCCCACGGTCATCGTCTTCCTATTACTCATCATAAGGTCCGATGTATCCTGAAAGATCTTGGGCTTTCCTACATCAAGATCCATGCATGCAGATATGATTGTGTTCTCTTCTAGGGTAAAGATCAAAAAAATGAATGACTTTGGTGACCTTGACGCATGTCCAGTATGTCAGAGTGACAGGTATAAGTTGACTCCTGCATGCAATAGGAAACCTGTGAAGGTACTTCGGTATTTCTCGTTGAGGGATAGGCTGGAACGGTTGTACATGTCATCACACATGGCCAAAGCTATGAGATGGCACGCTGATAGGGAATTGCATGACGAAGATACCCTTATACACCATGCTGACGGGGAGGCTTGAAAGCATATAGACTGTGAGTTTGCTCATTTTGCGTCAGAGGTCTGAAATGTGAGGCTCGGGCTCTCATCCGACGGGTTTAATCTTTTTGGCAACATGAGTCTTCAATATAGTGTATGGCCAACAATCATCCCAATATTTTGGCTGCAATCCTTTTAACAGTGCTTAATGAGTATGATTTTGGGCAGCTCAGCAATCATCCCAATATTTTGATGGCAATACCTGACAGACCCGACAGGTATAAATTTTGGACACATAAGAGCATATTCTGGAAACTCTCATACTGGAGTAAGTTGTTGATCAGACACTACCTAGATGTGATGCACATAGAAAAAAATATGCGTGACAGTGTGGTAGGAACAGTGCTGAACTTGGAGGGAAAGACGAAAGACGGTCCGAAGGCATACATTGATCTTAAAAAAATGGAGATACGAAGACACTTGTGGTTGAAAGAAGGGAAGAAAAAATTCCTCAAGCTCCTGACACCGTGAAACCTGACCAGAAGAACGTAATTTTTAAGTGGATGAGTTCTGTGAAGTATCCTTCAGGCTACGCAGGAAATATAGCCCGGTGTGTAAACATTCGGGACAGTAAAATATACGGGTTAAAGAGTCATGACTGTCATATTCTGCTACAACGTCTCTTTCCTATTTTCATTCAATCGTTCATTCCCCGTCAGGTGGTGGAGTCGTTAGTAGCGTTGTCAAGATTATTTCAGAAGTTATGCATACATGAAGTGACAAAATCTAACATCCGGAAAATGCAAGAAGACATTATTTATATCATGTGTAAATTTGAAAGGATATTTCCTTCAAATTTTTTTGACATCATGCCGCACCTGATGATTCATCTTCCCGAGAAATTATTGCTAACCGGTCCAGTACACTATACTTGGATGTATCCCATGGAAAGGTATGTTTTTTACACCTAAATTCATAATTTACATGTTCAATATATAATCATAACAGATTACAACAATTTATTTATAGGCAACTTGGAGACTACAAAGCTTATGTGGCTAATAAATCCGCGTCTGAAGGATGTATAGCTGAAGCATATATTGCGCACGAGTGCGTCACCTACATGAAGTTGTATTCAGGAGCGTTGAAAGAAACTTCACAAACCATACCGGTAGATGTACCGAAGTTCAACCTTTCCATAGTCTCTAATGATGTTGAAGTTTATGGAATTTTGCCAGACTCCTACAAGTTGCAACCACATGAGCTAGTTATAGCCCATTGGTGGGTATTGATTAACTGTCCAGAAGTTGAATACTGGAAAGACATCCATTTATACTGTCCAGAGATTCAAGGTGATCTCGACTACCACAACAAGGAGTTCGCGAACTATTTTGGCGGCTGGGTATGTAATTCTTTATTTTTGTTCCAGACTCTTTAATGGCATAATTATTCATATTTACAATACATTGAATATTTGATTACAGATGAACTATATTCAATTTGATGGTCACCTAAATTCGTTGCACGAATTAAGATTTCTAGAGATGAAGTCAATAATGTCAAGAGTTTATCCGATGTGCAAGGTGAATGGCGTGCAATTTATATGTGAACAGAGAGACAACAGACGAAGAACACAAAATTTTGGGGTGATGGCGCATGGTGGGCGGAATGGAGTTGACTATTACGGTGTTCTCGATTCAGTGGTGGAACTCGTTTATGTGCAAGGCATGACAGTGCACATCTTTAAGTTTAGATGGTTTGATACTAGCAGCCCGTAGAGTATGAAGATCGATCAGTACGAGATTTTATCGGTGAACACTGCTACAAGCTGTTATGAAGATGAACAATTTGTTTTTGCCACATCGGTAAAACAAGTTTTTTTATCTTGAAGACCTTGTTAAGGGTGACGCGTGGAAAGTAGTCAAACTTGTGCACCCTTGAAACAGTTACCGGGTGGCTACTCTTGGAGAGGCCGAAGACGAGGAAGAAGATGTTGTGCTCAAGAGCCCAGCACAATAGGTATTCCTTACTCCTCTATAATTCGCCTTAATAATTTTAAAGCGGGTCGTTCAGTTCGAATTCGTGATTTAGACGCAAGGCTTATTGATGTTGATCCAAATCAAGAAACAGACGAAGACACTTGTGATGAGGAAATGCATAGATTGCCAGAAATTAATTCTGATACCGCAGAAGATTCATCGGATGATTCCCATTACGAGCCTTCTTAGTTTGAATTTGTAATACAAATTTATGTGTGCTTTATATGCTACAAGCTGTTGAATTCATAATTTTGTTTAATTTTGGTGATATATGAACAAGAAATTGGTATGGTTACATTAAATAGCCTGGTTTTTTATATATTTTTCAGTTTTAGCCGACGAAATATGCCGTACTTCGTCGGCTAAGATATTTTTAGCCGACTAATTATATCATGTTTCGTTGGCTAAAACTATTTTAGCCAACGAAATAAGATGTATTTCGTCGGCTAAAACTATCTTGGCCGACGAGTACTCTAATATGACGTCGGCTAAACCATAAACCCTAACCCCTAAACTCTATACTATAGCCGACGAATACTCTAATTTTTTGTCGACTATAGTTAAATAAATAAAAGAAATTTTTTATATCACTAGTTGCGTCTCATCGATTTAAAACTATTTACAGTTGTAGGTCCGGAGAAAATACGTAATTTAGACGGTCAAATTACCGTTTCTTTGCGTTAAGGGGTTTGACTCACGGCATTACCGCACGGGGCGAGTACACACCACAGAGTCAACTCGTACAACTAGACAGTTTCTAACAAAACTGTCCCCCAGGCGCTACGGGTTTACCCTCCACCGCAACCTCTATTCGGTAAGATTCAAAATTCTCAATCGCTTACCACTCTAGATCTTAAATCACAAGATCCACTGCCACACGTTAACATCCTCTCAGATCATAACTTAATCTGAACGTGGCTTCATCACTCCACGGTTTCCGATGGAGTGTTGCACAACTTAGCAACATACTTTACTACCCTTGTAACAATTTGGTTTCCAAAACCTTGACTCGTAACACCTTTGAGTCATCAAAGAAACTCTTTCCTCAGTTTCACTGCATTTCATACTCGCCGAAATGTTGACAATTTCGCAAGTCACCTCCAATGATCTTTCTTGCTACCACTCTACACTCGTGGCGCCAAGAACTGTCGTTAGGTCAATAATTCCTAACAAGTAGGGTCACTACTCAAATGATCAATGACCATAGAAATGCCAACAATTCCTTAATCCACTCCGGATTTCATTAATTTAACACCAATAATTGATATTCCAGATCTAATCCTCACTCCTCAGATCAAATTGAGAATATTTCCTGTCACTGCAGTGGGTGTAACTTATGAACCCCAAACACGACTAAGTACACCTTCGGTTACAATGCTTGATTAAACAACAGCCAATGAGTGCACAAATTCTCATGCCATCAAGCTCTTTAATCACCCTCGAAGAAAACCAAGTGTCATAACGGACGACTTTGGTTGCAGGTTGAAGCTTGACCATCTACAAGTATTCTCACTCAAATTCAAAGATTCAGTAAACCTTGCCCCACTGCTATCCCTTCACCTTTTCCGTGCATTTAACTCAGCAGGCAATCAACCACTTACTGACAACATATAATAATCTCGCTACCCATATTTCAACTTACCACTTCCCAACAGAGGGCACACGTGCTCCTGTGAGGTATACCCATGTACGTCTTCCGCCGTCGAAACAGTGTCGTTTGCACGACTGGTTCCTACACCACAATAATACAAAGTCAGTCAAGACTCGTATCACTATCTCCGGTACCCCAAGCATTCTTGGTCCATGACCCGGTGGCTTGTTGCCACTTCCAACATGTTTCTTTAAATCCCGAAACCAATCACCTTTAATTACAACTGGTAACACTCGCTCGATCTGTAAATCGGACTCTAACACAGCCAACCTGGAGACTCCTCCACAGGTGTACCAATTAAAATACTTTGACCACAGGTGGATAACTCACCTTATGGTCGACATGAGTCCCAAGATCTGGTGACACGATATAATTTCTGCCTCCATGATAAATGGCCCAATGACCATTGTCACCAACAATTCAAATCACGATTGGACTCACTAACAAATCAAATCTTTCTAATACCCCAATCGTGGGTGGCTGGAGCGAAGAGATTCTAGTCGTAGCTGACGACAACAATGTCAGCACCAAAAGGTGACCCAAGCCATTAGTTTCAGTGGCTGTCACATAAAGCATCGAGTGACCAAACCAGCCTTTACTTCCTTAACATTTCCAGCAGTGTCACATCATGGACTCGTCACCAGAAACAGTCCATTGATCCCAAAATGACTACACTCATTTTCCCTGAGTCATTCCACTTCCATATGTCCGTTGGTTTCTCTGAAACCACCCTAATGACGAACCTCAACAAAATCGTGGCAATCGTCAAATCTTAATAGTCATCCTCCCAGAATAATCGCGCTAGGCGACTTCAGCTCCTTTTTCCATCACAGGATGCAACATCTTTCAGTAACTCGTACGACTCTTCACTGCTAAGAGCCTCATAACACGAACACCAAAGCCTTGTCTTAGGCTTCTACAGCATCCCTGTCAACAACCATGACAGCCTCCCAGGTGTGAATTAACTGTTTCACCACCGAGTACTTACATATAATGCCCAAACGTTAAACAACATGAGTTTACAGCTCGATCCCCAACTCAAATCTCAATAAATCCCTTTAAAACACAATCCTTGGGGAACTCATCAAATAAATACGTAACGAGCTTACCTTGTTCCTTACAGGGGTTCACTGTGAGGTCGGCGTACTGAGGCATAGTCTTGAAGATTCGATCGTTTATAGGACCACTCGGTCCATATCTCAATCAGGAAGTACTAACTCATATCCTCAATAAACACTAAGCGTCCAAAGCATAAAATGCCGATGGATCCGCCGCGGTCGGACCATCACTCTATAGACACTGAGTGATACTATGTACATGAGGTAGTAACAGGAAACGATAACCTAATGCTCTGATACCATTGTCAGGACCCACCCCGGGTTAAACCCCTTTAACCCGAAGTAAATCCTGCGGGGACCACCTCAAGGGAACTTCTTACCGAAACCCCCTTGAAATGGCCAACCCTTCCTACACAACTAACTAAACCGGGTTAGTCAAAGCAGTCTACAGAGATGATTACCCCAAAGAATTTCAAGCAGCAACGGAATGATCGACTATGCCTCGACTCCCGTACGCGCTCGACCTCCTCTCAAGAACCCTGCATTACTGGGCATTTAAAAACGAAAGGCCCAGGGGAGAAACATTTAAAACTGTTAGAGTGAGTGGACGAAAATCAAATATATAACTCTAATTCCTTTAATGCTCTCCCAACAATTTATTGATTTAAAAATCATTTAAACATGCCCACAAAATACTGAATTTCCCACAAATGCATGACAAGGTAAACAAATAAAGAATATGGGAAGAGAAATGTTCACCACACATAATAAGTCTGACCTCTCAGACTAGGGTCGGAGCTAAGAGCTCTAGTAGCGCCCTCACGCTACGCTATGCTAGCTAGATAAAATATTACGGTCAACCCTTATAATATCAACCTGACCTCTCAGGCTTGTCTGTCCTCTCAGACCAGGGTCGGAGCTAAGAGCTCTAGAATATGTGATAACGGTCAACCCTTATAATATCAACCTGACCTCTCAGGCTTGTCTGTCCACTCAGACCAGGGTCGGAGCTAAGAGCTCTAAATAAAGTGATACGGTCAACCCTCATAGTGCACTACGTAGTTTGCCTGACCTCTCAGGCTAGGGTCGGAGCTAAGAGCTCTAGTAGCGCCCTCACGCTACTCTAGCTAGCATATTTATTGGTCAACCCTTAAAATAAACATTCATAACAATACATTAATCAAATTCTCTTCCCAAAACAAATAAGTAAAACAATTCCTTGTCATATATGCATAAAACCAATTTCCAACGAAGTCTCGGGTTCAAATCCATTCGAAGGACGGCCATCACCGTCTATAACCATTTTCGAGAGAAATAGAAAATTGAGTAATAATGTAAATACGTTCACGCATAAGTGTCAATATCTCAAACCATAGTAAAAATCTTTAACCGAGGCTCCCGCTAAACTTTATCCAAATAAAAACGTTCAAGAACCCGAGAAGGATATAATTCTCGAAAACAATCACAAAACCATGCAATTAACTCAATAATTAAAGCATGCATTTATTTAAAATAATATGTCCACTCACAGTACTAATGTGACCTTCCCGCTCGGAAAGCTCCTCGAGCGAAACCCTCGAACTACCCGCGTAGTCGAGCCCGTCTCACGTCCGACCAGAGACTGTACAACAAATCAAACAATTAGTCTTTCTAGTTGACTTGGTCTTTTCCTAGTTTGACCAGGAAATTCTATTTGACCACGTGTTGTCCAAGTTCCTTTCTTTTAACAACTTTTCAACAATTAGATTTAATTCCCAATTACCGACCCGACAGTTTCCAGGATTTCCGGTTATCATTTATTTCCGATAACCATAACACTTTACCGACTTAACTAACAACTCAGCTTATACTCAAGTCCAACCTTATTATATCCTATGTCGGACGACAATTACCGGGGTAACCCTAATTACCGATCATTCCAATTTCTTTACCAAAGCTTTCCAATCCCTTTCCAAACACACATTTTACCCCAAGTGAAACCACTTTTACCACAACAGTAAATAATTAACAATTATTCAAAAATCATGGGTAAAATGACCAAAATACCCCTTTCACTGTGCAAACACAGTCGCCGGCCGGCAAGCCTCCGACCGACGATCTCCGGCCATCAATAGCTCCGCCTCCTCCTCCACAACAACTTCTCTCAAGAAACTTAAGCTCAAATCGAAGCCTAACTACCTCAAATCGTCCAAGCACAGTAAAAACTCCAAAAATCACAACCGGAGTTCGATCTCCTTACCTAGCTTGTTAGAGGCTGTCTCCTTGCAAATGGAGCTTCCAGGGAGGGCGGCGGTCCTTCCCTTACCCACCAAACTTGGCGCGAACGGCGGAGGAGGCTGACCCAGGTGAGCAGTCACTGTTGCAGTCACTGTGCAGGCTTTCCTCTCCCTCTCCAGCGTTCCTCTGCCACGGATGGCCGCCTAGATCGACGGCGGAGGTGGAGGCGAGTCGACCGGGACCGGTGGCGCGTCAAACGGTGGCCGGTGGAGAGAGAACCGGGATGAGCACAGTGCTGGAAGGGGAGAAGCAGTCGCGCGCCAGGAGGAAGAAGGGAAAAAGAAGAAAAGGAAAGAAAATAAAGGAAAGAGAGGGGAACCCGAGGGAAAAGAAGGAAAGGAGAGAAAAATGGAAAGTTTCCCGAAACGGAAACCTTTCTAACTCCTTTAACATTTTTCTTTCTTCTTCAAAATAGGAAGTCGTCACCCAAATAAAATTCACCGAAAATTTCTCATTATCTTCTCAAAATCTACTCTCCGAGAATTTAATTACCGACACTTTTCCAAAATAGGTACGGTAATTTCTAATGGTAGACGGAGAAGATAACTTTTAATAACTTCAAAAGATTCGGGGTGTGACATTGTGTGTATATATATATTTGTATATATTGCTACAAATAAATATATATTGATGTATATATTGTTGTTTACAAATTAATATATAGTTTAATTAAATAAAATGAGAATATGTTGGTATATACATATCCGTGAATTTTGTAGAATTTGGTATATACATTAGAATGTTTTTAATTGTATATATTGTGAATTATTAATAATTATTTTGAAAATTTTGAATTATTAATAATTGTTTTGAAATTTTTGTATATATATATATATATATTGCTGCAAATTTGTATATTGATGTAGATAATATGGGTTAATTAAAATATTTAAAATTACAATTAAATTTAAAAATTCATATAATTTAATAAATAAATATTTTAAATCAACTAAGGGTTCAAAGGGCCAAAGGTATGAATCGTCTGAGGGAACGTCTAGCAACCCTCAAGCGTCATTTCAGGGCCCCATGCCAACCCGACGTGCGTCCCTTGTAGAGCCGACGCAGAGACAGCCGATGGCCACCCATTCCTCTAGACAGCTGGACGCCCCTCGCTCCTCGAGACAGCCGAGCGTCATTCACTCCTCGAGGCAGCTGTGGTCTCCGACTCAGGCGAAGGTGTCTGCATCACGTATGTCTGAGATACACAAGACACCGACTCCGGACCCTACTGTTTTGTAGGATGGGTCATCTGGGGTACAGATGCCGCCGCCTCTTCTCTACCTTCCGCTGTTAATACCGGCATTACCGGCAGTCGATGACTCAGGGGCGCCGATTTATCCTCTGCCCCCGCAGGTGACCCCATCAGCGGCGTACCAGTTCGTGCCTTTTGGTACGGATCTTATTTCTGCGAGGGTATCATCATCGGCGATAGAGTCGAAATCCGACGCATCCGCCCCAACGCCCTCAGGTAATGAAATATAAATAATTTGTTTTTTTATAATATCATAATAAGAAAAATTTATTAATAATCAATTTGTGATAAACACTGTCTGAGCCAAGCCGACAAGGAAGAAAAGAGGCCCCGTCACAGGGAAGGCTCTCGAGAAGAATTTCCATCGATACTGACGGGGATGACAACGTAGTATTGGGCGGGAAGACGAGGATGTACTTCGGCCGCGTGGGAGCACTCATTAGGGATAGAGTCCCTATGTTGTGGTCAGACTGGGACGAGGTCTCACATGAGGTTAAGGACATGGTCTACAACAAAATGTCGGTAAGTTTAAAAAATTCACAATTAATATTATGTATTATATTATTGATTTATGAAAAACTAAACTAATAAACGTTTTAATGCAGGTGTGGTTTGACGTTCCCCAGCACCTGAGGAACACTGGGCGAATGTTGTGCATGGAGGAAGGTACGTTGGACCCACTGGACTACGCATGGGAACGCACGTTCTGGTACCCCTGTTGAGTTCCAGTTCAGGGAGTACGAGTGGCGTTGGCTTCTGATTTCAGAATTCAACAACCCACATAAATAGGTAATTAAAAAAATTCTCATATTGTTATTAATTAGTACATTTTAAAATAGTTTACTAATATATTTTTTTCCTTTGTAGGCCGTTTCCCAGGCGAACTCTCAGAACCGGCAACGCAACACAAGGAATCATCATGCCGGTTCTAGACCGTTCGCATCGATAATGGACGAGGCGGCTAGAGAACACCCAGAAGTCAACCGGTATGTCTATACATACGAGAAGGCATATCCTGCGTCCAAGAGGATATTGTAAGTCGTTTTACGTTTTCAAATTTTTTAAATTATATATATATATTTCATAATGTTAATTAATTATTTTTTCATATCCAATTAGACGAAAGTGAGGCAGGCTAGTGACGAGGTGATGACTGCTATAGTGAGGGAGACATGACCAGACACGTAGGAGGAAAACATGTCCAATACCATGTCTCGGATCGACATTTCGGATCTCAGGGTTGGGGCGAGGATCATGGGCACAGCATTCCCACTGCGAGAAAATAACTTCTACTACTGGGGTCTAGGAAAGAAGGGTGAGGGGGTATTGAAGACCACTCCCGAATTTTAAAAAAAGCAACCTCGACCAGCAGCAGAACGACTCAGCTAGAGGCGGAAGTCCAGACAGCCTATACTGTAGCTTTACAAGAGTATAATGAGGCAGTATATGTCACTTAGCTGGCACAGCTGTAGCAGATGTTCCAGTACTTGCAAGAGTTTTAAACTGCTCAGCTTCAGTGACTTCCGGCTCCGCCCATGCCTACGCCTATTCCCCTAACTCAGCCGCCACAACCTCCTAAACAGCAACCTCCTCCTAGCGCAGATATAGATTTATATGATATAGATTTTATATAGTTTTATGGGTTTATGAACAATTAATAAATAATTTAATGAAAAACGTTGAGACCACTTTTGATGGTGTTGTTGGTTATTATACGAAATTGTTTGTGTAATTTGCAGCTTGCTTGGATGGTAATTTAGAAATTTTATGGTTTTTTTAGTATAAAAAGTACTATAGCCGACGAATTTTACCATAATTCGTCGGCTATAGTATTTTTAATTTTTTTTTTCAAGGTTTAGCCGACGAATTAAGCCATATTTCGTTGGCTATAGCACTTTTTCACCGACGAAATATACCATAATTCGTCGGCTATAGTTATTTTTAAATTTTTTTTATTAAATACTTTGGCCGATAAAACATTTATATTTCGTCGGCTAAAGTCTTAGGTTACGGCTAAGAAAATTTATTTCATCTGCCAAAGCATTACTTTAGCCGACGAAAAATAGAAAAATAAGTCGTCGGCTAAGTGTTAAACTATAGCCGACCACCACTTTTATTTCATCGGCTAATGTCATTGCCGACGAGTCTTTACCGACGACATCTTAACCGACGAAAATTTTTCGTCGACTAAAGTGCTGATCCTGGTAGTGACATTTAGTAAACAAATTGGAGTGTGTCGTACAAATATTAGACAATGACCTACCTGTCAATTTAACTAACGAGCCCCTTGTTGTAATAGGTAACCAACTAGCCGGAAACCGTTTTGTTTGTTCTCAACTATAGTATAGTATCGTTACATGCTTGGTTTTGTGGCACAAAATGTAAATACATGCCTCTTTGAAGAAGGAACATGCCAAATAGCAAAGACAAACCAGAAAAGGAAAGCATTGTGAGTCGATCATAGAGGCATATATGGTCCCTAAAACCTAGTTTATCTAGTGTGTAAACCAATTAGTGAAAGCCGAGTGAGTACCATATGATAATGTTTATGCATCAACTATGTACCATCTATAATATATAAGAATTAAGACGCAATGTATGTACGTTAAGTATAATATAGTTATTTTCACTACGAGTAAAAACTATATTATCCTTTTCGTTGTTACTAAGATTACGAATTTTCTCCTAACTAATTGGCATTAGTTACATGTAGATGTTATTATAGTAATTATAATCCACAAAATAACGGCATGCGATATGGATCAAGTTTAGATGAGTTTAGTTTGTAAGTAGACAACGTCATGATAGTCGTGATTTCTTAAAGCTTGTACCTTGAGTTCAAATGTGGTGTTATGAAGTTTTATAAAACAAAAAAGAAATAAAAATGTTTTTTCTTCCTAGTGTCTTGATCCTAGCTAGCCTTTAGAACATTTTTCAATTGGATAAACAACTTAAATTTTATAATTAGTGTCACTCAACCTAATGATATTAGGTACAATTTTCAGACCGTATTATTAAAATGTAGCAATTACACATCTAAAATTTGCTCATCAATTAAATTTTCTTCCGAAAGTTATGACTTTATTCATAACAATCGTAAATCATATATCTCGAGCAGGATGAGTGAAGAGAACGAAAATTAGAAGCCCGTGAGAACTAATACATACAAACATCTTGAGCTACAGAGACATAAACTCCAACTATAATAATACAAAACATTCTCCATGAACTAATACAATCAACTAATTGATCGAGGATGTTTTCTCAGAAAAAATATACATAATTGGGGATCAAAAATATTGTTTGAAGAACTCATATAGCATCCATGTGCATTTAAACAAAAAAAATTGTATTAGTTCTCATTTAGTCCTTTAATGATATCAGTCTCTCATCCGTAAGTAAAAAGTTATGAGTTCGACTTAAAATAAACTTGTTATAATTTTTCAGTTGTTTGTTTGATAAAAAATGATATAACATCCATGCAGATGCAATATGTATCATGTAGCAAAATAACCAAGATGATACATTTCTACCAAGTGGGTTAAATGTCAAAATTTGTCCAACCGAATTTCATTACTTCCTAATGAGAATTAGAAGTTCATCATTTTATATTTTTTTACGTACGTACAACTTCTTGGTGGCTATGGCCTATGGGGGCATACCTTGCTGCTTTCTATATAATTTTTGTTAACAAACCTTTTTAATTAAATTTTTGTTTTTTAATGGACTTAAATTTTTGTTTAAGAGGAAAAAGTGGAATGGGTTATTTTCTTTATTTAATTTGACCAAAAAGAAAAAAGAAATTCCCAATTCGGAAAGGCATTGTGCGATTTGTGCCTATAAAATGCCGGTCTTTGCCTAACCCATTCCACACTGCATTAACTTTCATATTTCTCCAAGTTCAACACCTCTCTCTCTCTCTATGTTTTCTTGCTGTTAGAGGCTTTTCATGATATTTCTTACCTTGGCTTTCGTATGATACCTCATTCTCTTTGCATCTTCTTGTTGGAATTCAAGAGAGAGAAAACCAGATAACGTTCAAAGACACAGATAGAATTTTAAGGAACTAGGAAACTCAGCAGCTTTGTTTCTGCCTTGAAACACTGGGACTGTGCTGGTGGGTTGTTGTTGTTGTTATTGTTTAGCGACATAAAGATCCCATTTTTCTTCTCATTCTTCATTTTGGGTTTCAATGTTGTGGTTAAATGCTTGCTTTGGTAGTGATATATGTTTTTCTGTGTATTTAGGAGCTACCCAAAACAGGGCTAGAGCTGTTTGTGTAAAGGAAGAAGCAGAAGAAGAAAATGAAGTATGTTTTGGTGACTGGTGGAGTTGTGAGTGGCCTTGGAAAAGGAGTCACTGCTAGTAGTATTGGTCTTCTCCTAAAGGCTTGTGGACTACGGGTCACCTCCATCAAAATTGGTCTCTTCCTCTTCTTCCTGTTCTTTGTTTGTTATCAATTCATGCTGTGGTCTTAATCCCTCTGTTGCTGTTTTAACTTTTTGAGGCAATCTAATGAGCCATTTTTGTTGGAAAGATCACCATACTTTTCTTAATGGAAAAACTCAAAAAAGATATTTCAGATTTAACTTTTTCTGTTTACACACTTTTTGAGTAGTGCATGAATTAAAAACTTCTTAATTTCAGTTAGTGTCATCTTAGTCAGGAAAAGAAAAAAATGCCTGCAATACTCTGATCACCATTTGGTGCTTTTGTAATCCAGATCCTTACTTGAACACTGATGCTGGAACTATGTCACCTGTGGAGCATGGTGAAGTCTATGTTCTAGATGATGGTGGTGAGGTACATAAAGTTGTTCCCCTGCCCTCTTTGGCCTCTGCAACTGCATGTTGCTCTCTTTATGTTTGACAAAACTCAATAGTCCTCTGAAGACAAGTTGATGAATCTAAATCTGTTTACAGTTACAAGAGCATATAGCTAATGCAAACTGACATTACTTTTATCTATTCAAATTTGGACTCAAGTGTGAAGCTTCTTCACAAATCTAGAGACTCAATGAGACAGTGATTCACAGATTCTGTGGTTTACTATTTTTGTTTCTTGTGTTCACAGGTGGACCTGGACCTTGGAAACTATGAGCGATTCCTAGACATCAAGCTGACCCGTGATAATAATATTACTACCGGAAAAATTTACCAGGCAAGTTGGTTAAGTTACATGTGTGTGTGTGTGTATATATATATAATAGGATCTGGCTCTTCTAAATTGAGCAAATCATAAAGTTAGTAAATTTCATAGAATCTTCAGCCTCCATCTAATCTAATGGCTAAAAAAATATACACATCAATTACATACTTAGAAAATGTTTTAAAATTTATTTTTCAATAACGTTAATTCAAGTTTCTATCTCTTTTTTTTCTTCAACCTTCATCTTTTTTCTTTCTCTGGGAACATGGATTTCTCTCAGAAAACACAAATTTCCAGATTCATGGTACATGAGTGCTTCATAGTACTCCACATTGATAAGACTTGCAATATATGAACAATTGCGATTAGGGGTTCCTTGCGATTGGTACACCAATCAATTTATGAACCAAATTCGAAACATTGGAGAGATCAATGCCTATCATTCAATTATTAATAGAAAAACCAGTCATGTCCAGAAATCAAAATAGAATTCAAATCACAAAGACTAAAGTTTAGTGGCTGATGGCATATGAACCAATTAAACAAAACCTCTTTTGAATGAAGAGGCTAAATCGTTTCTATCTAACCTTAAGACATCAAGTATAAACAAAACCTCAATCAGATATGAAGATCTGATGTTTATGAACACACGTTAAAGTTTTTTTTTTCGTTTAAGTTTGTTGTTAGTGAAAAAAAATCACTTTTATAGAAATAAATAAAATATAACATTGATGTTTTTAATTGAAGTGAATATGATTGAACCATTGGATTAAACAGAGGTTTGAAATTTTATGAAATTTACTAACTTTACAGTTTGCTCACTTTAGAGGGGCTCAATCCTATATAATATTTATATATCTATGATTTCTGAAAATACCTGTATCAGTTTTGATGCCAAAATTGACAAAGGTTTGAATTTTATTTTTGGGGTCACAGGATGTTATAAACAAAGAGAGAAAGGGGGATTATCTGGGAAAAACTGTCCAGGTTTTTTGTCTGCGTCTGAGCTCTTTTAGATATATTAATCTTGCCCCTATTTTTCTTATATAGATTACTTTTCTCACTGTCTTTTTTAATATGTAGGTTGTGCCTCACATCACAGATGCTATCCAGGACTGGATTGAACGTGTAGCACATATACCAGTTGACGGAAAGTCAGGCCCTGCTGATGTTTGTGTTATAGAGTTGGGTGGAACTATAGGTACATAAATATTGCAGTGTGATTTAAGCTGTTTCAATGGCTTAGTTCAGATTACTAACAGCTTTCTGGGATTTGATTAGGTGATATTGAATCCATGCCGTTTATTGAGGCATTTGGACAATTCTCCTACCGTGTAGGTAAGCATATTGTGTACCAACTTTAAATTGTTACTGTTTATTGATTCTGATCTCCAGTTACTCACTTGCCTCTTTGTTTATGGTTTTGATTTCAGGAGCTGATAATTTTTGCTTAGTTCATGTCAGCCTTGTGCCTGTTTTGAATGTTGTTGGTGAACAGGTAAACTGAACTTCTTGATAATAATTTTATCTGAGATATTAACAAGCTTTAATGAATGTATTGAATTAGTTGGTGTATTTGATCAATGCATTGAAATATTCTCAGAAAACAAAACCAACACAACACAGTGTTCGTGGACTAAGATGTCTGGGTTTGACACCACATGTGATAGCTTGTCGCAGCACAAGGGTCTGTCTCTCTTTCTCTCTCTCTCACACACACATGGACCCAAAATGTTATTCTTCTATCATGGTGGCCTGAGGTGTAAATTTTTTTTCACAGCCACTTGAAGAAAATGTAAAGACCAAACTCAGTCAATTTTGCCATGTTCAGGTATAAGTTAGCAGTGAAATATATTTTTCTTCAAGCATATCACTTATCTATATGTTTTGACACATGCTACTTTAGTGAAGCTAATAATGGTTTTTTTCTTTTCCAGAAAGAGAACATCATCACTCTGTATGATGTTCCTAACATTTGGCACATTCCATTACTCTTAAGAGTATGTACTTCTCTGCAACTTCTGAAATTTATCTAATTGATCCTAAATAATTTTGTTATGTAACTGTAATGTACTGATATTTACCTGTTTCTTCTCAAATAGGACCAGAAAGCTCATGAAGCAATTTTGAAAGTGTTTGACCTTCAGGGGTATGTCTAATGAGCTCTTCTCATTTGTTACTAGGTTCATCACTTGATATATGTATTGCAACATTCATTTACAAAAATATCATATAATGTGCAGATTAATAAGGACACCTGAACTAGAACAGTGGACTGCTATGGCTGAAGCTTGTGATATGTTGCATGAGCCGGTCAGTCCCAATATTAGAACAATTCACAAAGTCAATACTACATTTGTGTTTTGTGGCCATCAAATTGATATGTTAATGTTGTTTAAATATCAGGTGCGCATTGCCATAGTGGGGAAGTATACAAGCCTTTCTGATGCATACCTCTCTATACAAAAGGTGCACCTACTACTTAACTAATGAAATTTTTAATGCAGGTCATTAGTACATTGTTCTGATGTACCATGTTTATAAATTTCTGCAGGCTCTTGTGCATGCTTCTGTTTCTCGTGGCAAGAAACTTTTTGTGGATTGGGTTCCTTCTGGTGACCTTGAACTCACAACTGCAAAAGAGGTTATTGTTTATATTCAGTTCTAGTGTGGTTTCCATTTTAGCTTGTTTCACAACTTGACAAAAGAAAATGACATGTTGCAGAATCCTGATGCTCATAAAGCTGCATGGAAGTTGTTGAAGGTTTGTATGTAGTTCTAATAGGCTTGGAATCTACAGCTAAAATTGTCATTCTTCTCCCCTTCTCAAGATGTACTTGCTCTCTTTGTTAGCCATCTGACTGTTGCCTAATTCTTCAGGGCGCAGATGGCATTCTTATTCCAGGAGGATTTGGTGACAGAGGAGTGCAAGGGAAAATCCTTGCAGTAAAGTATGCCCGGGAAAAGAGAATTCCATTCCTCGGTATTTGTCTTGGAATGCAGGTCGCTGTGATTGAGTATGCAAGATCTGTTCTTGGTCTGCAGGATGCTAACAGCACAGAATTTGATCCTGATACCAAGAATCCATGTGTTATATTCATGCCTGAGGTCTGCATTTGGCGTTTTTAGCTTATATCAGTCATGTCATTCCTTTCCCATTTATCTGATCTCTGTATCATATAAGCAGGGCTCAAAAACGCATATGGGAGGCACCATGCGCCTTGGATCCCGGAGAACATATTTTCAGTCTACAGACTGCAAATCAGCTAAACTGTGAGTAGTAACGTGGATAGAGATAAGTAAACATATTTGTTTGGTATGTTTCACAAATATTAGTAATTTGGCACATTTCTTTAATATTAACCTGAATTTTCATAAGAACCAAAGCTTATTGCTGCGCATAGATGAATCAGTAACTTGATATGAAAATCAGAAGTCACCAACATGCTGAATCAGATGCCAATGTTGGCTAACCTGTGCAATTTTTGCAATGTTTTAGATATGGAAACAAACGCTTTGTTGATGAGAGACATCGGCACAGATATGAGGTATGTAGTATCCCAATTCAAAATATTGTTTTCTGACACACTATTTTGGTAGAAGGATTCATTTTTGTTGTATTTAGGTGAACCCTGACATGGTAGCACGCCTTGAAACTTCCGGCCTCTCTTTCACTGGCAAGGATGAAACTGGCAAGCGCATGGAGGTATAGTTTACACTTCTAAATTCTAATTCCTACAACTTTAGATTGATTTGATTCATACCCTGTTGATTCTGAACCCATTTTTGGAACTCTGACATAATAGATTGTTGAGTTACGTAATCATCCCTATTTCATCGGCGTCCAGTTCCATCCTGAATATAAATCAAGACCAGCAAAGCCTTCTGCTTTATTCCAAGGTACGTCTCACTTTGGAAGTTATGCATTCAGTTTATGTTGTCATTATCAAATATCACGTTTTGTAGTTCATTGCTACAACTTGATCAGTCTAACTTTGTTGTATGCTAGAAGTAATAGCTTATGAATAATTTTCGGCTTGTAATGTTAAATAGGGCTTATAGCAGCAGCATGTGGGCAGTTGGATGCTCTTTTACCAAGCTCTGAGAGGAAAAGGAGTGCCTCATATGGAGCATGCAACGATTTTGAAGGAGCATGTGGGCAGTTGGATGCTTTCCTTCAGGCCTCTCCTGAGGCGAAAAGGAATGTTCCTAATGGAGCAGGGCACGATGTGTATACAGCCAAAACATGCCAAAATGGAGCTGCAACAAAGCTTAGTACTAGGCCTCAAGACGGTGTATACAGTATTTTTAACGGGATGCACTTGTGATGAGAAGGCATTTTAGGTGTGGTTGTCTATGTTGTAGGAAATGTTTCTTTGTGGTGTGGCTTAGGGGATTTTACTGGCAAGAAGGGGCTTCTTTTAGGTTATATACCGTTGAGTGTTTGTACAGTCATTGGGGTGTGGTTAGATCATGTATTAGCCTTTCCAAAGACTCAAACGTAGAAATGGAGCCGAGTCCTGGTCTTTTATCGAAGGACACAGCTCCTCAAAGTCTCCAGTTTGTTTTGGGACTTTTAGAACCCCTTCCCCCGCTTCCTATCCTCGTTTTCTTCTTGTTTTGAATGGAGTAACAAGTACTTGTATCCATGGACTCTCTGTTTTGGTTCTTATCAATTCATCTTTCTGTTGTGTAGTTTTGAAAACAAACTGTACAATGTCCTATTGAATGACATTGATAATTAATTCAATGACTCAAGAGAGAATATAAATACTACATCAACAAACAGATCAGAAAATCTTGGAATCCTTATCCCAGTAGTAACAAACTTGCTACTGTTGAGATACTCCTAAAGACCAGGTAAACATCTTATCTACTTAGCCAATTGACTAGACTTATTCAAAACAAACGACTAGCACATAAACACAAAATAGAAACTTAATATCAATTAACATCTCCCCTTAAACTGATGTCTTACAAAGAAAACTCCAGCAACCTTGATCACCGTCAAATTCATTCCTTGAACACATCCCTAGCAGTCCTCTAAACTTCACAAACAAATCAGTCTTCAACGGCTTAGTCAGGAAGTCTGCAATTTGATCTTCAGCTTTACAATGAACAATCTCAATCACTCCATCTCTGTTCATATCACGCAGAAAATGATATCTAACATCAATATGCTTGCTCCTGCCATGAAAGACGATTTTTTGAAAGCTTGATTGCAGATATGTTATCACAGTAGACCGTGGTTGGACCTTGTTGCTTATAGCTTAACACTTCAAGCACCTTTCTCAGCCAAATGGCTTGACTAGCACAAAGTTGTTGCTGCAACGAACTCAGCTTCAGTAGTTGACATAGTCACTATTGGCTGTTTTTTAGATGACCACGGAACTGCTCCAGATCCGACCATGAAAACATAACCATAGGTGTTTTTCCGATCATCCAAATCTCCAGCATAATCTCTATCAGTAAAACCATACAAACCAAGCATACTTGACTCAGATTTCTTTCCATAAAAGACTCCAAAATCAATGGTACCTTTAAGATAACGAAGTTTTTTTCTTGTAATAGTAAACATGGATCTGAGAATTTGTACAATTTATCAAGTTCTCTGTTAAGAACTATATGTTTACCTTAATAAGCTTGCTTGTGATGATTTAGCTTTCACTCCTAGATCTGTCACTTTCCTAGAATACCTCTGCTGTATCCGATTACCGCATCTTGTATTTTCCTTGTCATCCCTTCGGATTGCATCACACAATATGTGTTGAGATATATATCCTACATCAGGAAAATGAGACATTGTCTGAGTTTTAAGAGTTTGAGCTACTCTCTCCATTGCTAATTGGTTTTGGAGTTGAACCCCAGACTACTTTATCATGGTATCAGAGCGGGTTACCCACGTACACGTGTGAAGCGCAATGGCCACATGAACTCCACGTCACCCCATATGTTGTCCACGTGTTAGGCTTGAAGTTCGTCACACGTGCGGGAGCGTGTTGAGATATATATCCCATATCAAAAAAATTAGACCTTGCCTGTGAGTTTATAAGAGTTTGGGCTACTCTCTCCATTGCCAATTGGTTTTAGAGTTAAACCTCAGATTACTTTATCAGTATGTTTAATCACAGTTGTTTTGTTATCTATGTGGAAGATTACTACTTGGTTGGATTTGGAGACTGCTGATGCCTGAAGTAGGGGTGGGCAAATATCCGGTTTTCAACCGAAAACCAAAAAAACCACCGAAAAACCTGGCCGGATAACCGAAACGATTAAAACGGGTCAAAAAATAACGTAAACCGGTCCGAACCGGTTTGAATCGGATTGGTTCCGGTTTAGCCTAAAAACCGGTCCGAATTAACCGAATATTTTATATTTGGTGTTATATTTTTTTTAATACGTGTTACTTTATTATTAGTCAATATATTTCTTATTATGTGTCACATTAAGAAGACAAAATTTATTTATCAAATTATACGTATTTATATACACACTCATATGAACTCACATTCTTAAACAAGTATACTATTAAAAATATATATATATATATATATATATATATATATATATATATATACTTTGACATATAATTTAAGCATGACTGTAAATTCGTGAAAAAATAATAATTGAGAGAAAAACCTAGAACTATATACGTTTTAATTTTTATAGGGAAAAAAGACAAAATAATAATTTTTTTTTTAAAATGTCTTATCTTATTGTTTTAAATTCGGGTTAAATCCGAAACCGATCCAAAACCCGATCCAGTTTCCAGTTGATCCGAATAACGGTTGATCCGATTTTAAAATTTGGTTCCGGATATAAGTTTTACAAATCCGAATAATTCGGATTGGATACGGTTTAGACCAAAAACCGATCTGAATATGTCCACCCCTAGCCTGAAGGTCGTCTTATGGTGAATTGTGGTGGCATAGATTGTGCACCTGATGCAGACAATGGAACAGTTCATCCAACAAATATATCCACTGATGGCAGTTGGGTAAAAAATCGGGCTATCAAGGCATTATGTGAAGCTTTTCCAGACAAGTAGGCCATATCACCTTGATACATTTTGTACTATATATATATATACAACCCTTCTTGGCTAAGGATATCCTTATCATAAATTTGGTGCGGATTTTCTTAATTTGACCCACTTTTCAATCAAATTTTCTCATTTTAACCGTTCATAATCTAGATATATATGTATAGATTATCTTTACAAAATTTCAGCTCATTTGGTAATCGTTAAGGCCTTGAAAACGTACAAATACAGTGAACGAACCGAATCTGTTCAACCAGAAACAATCATGTTCTTCTCTGTAAATCACAGTTTTGAATGCCCTAACGATCACCAAATGAGCTGAAATTTTGCAGAGATGATCTATACATATATATCTAGATTATGAACGGTTAAGATGAGAAAATTTGATCTAAAAGTTAGTCAATTCAAAAAATCTTTACCAAACTCAAAGTAAGGACATCTTTACATAAGAAAAACTATATATATATATATATATATATATATATATATATATTTGATTTCAACCGGCGGGCTTAGCTTTTCAAGATTAGCCTTATTTGTTTGATATCAGCCTTGATTCTGTTTGTCTTGATTCAAACTCATCTTTCATGTTTTGATCCGATATTTATAATCATTGCTGGCACTTGATTGTCCTCTCCATTTGTATGTGCACAGAGCACAATGAATTTGTTACTTAGTGAGAAGAACCAGGGCCTGGCTTTTTTTGCTTACTTTTTGAAATGAGTAGTTACTATTCACATGGTTCTAGTCTTGATTGGCTGGCTGATCCTATATTTGAAACTTATTGTGTTCGTCTTGCATATTGCTTTGATATTTCCTATGAGTTTAAAGTTTTAGCTCATAGAGCATCCAAATGGTACTCAGACATTGGGCATATCTACCTTTGAAAGAGTATAACGGATTGATACATGTACTGATATGGGTGTAATTGGCTGCTAAAATGTGATGATTGTTCTTTGATCCAGTCTATTAAACACTATTGTGAGTTTACATCACATTTCGGTGTATTCTCTTAGCATTACGTTGTGTCCAAATGTCTATGCTTGTCCTCAAATAATCACATGTTTCCATTTCATTTTATTCGCTGATGTAATTTAAAATTGAAGAAAGATCTCTTGTTTATTTTTTGATAAAACAGGTAAGCTGGAAGAAAATGCCAGCAAATTTTGGGGCAAATTATCTTGCACTGACGGGACCCTTACCAGAATTTACTTTGTGGTCTGCTGCAGTACCAGATCCCTTGACTGCCAGTGTGAAACAATGGAGACCATGCTAACCTGTTCCTTAGTGGAACCTATATAGCCTGTTATAAAATTTATCAGAGAGCTCAGTATGAACTTAATTTAGCCGGTCGAAGTTGTATTCAACACTCTAACACCCACCATCCACGTTCTTGGAGATCATTGCCACAAAGCATGTGAGTTATCCCAGAGAATGCTGCATCTTCTGCTGTTTATTCCAATCACGATAGGTTGAAACAACCTACACTGATGTATGCCTTAAGAAGTTGGCAAGCATTTTCTTGGAAATCTTTGTAGTTTATACTTACAATTGATTGGTTTTGAGTTCTGCTTGTAATGCCTCAAGATATGTACATTATCTGTATCTTCCATAACACTCGCCAAGTTGAAGCGTTTGCTACAATATATCTGTACGGTTACATTCATGCATTCCAACATTGTATATGATGAGAAAAGTGCCTATAAATTCTTGCAGTACATATCATGGGAATCCCAACTTCCCAAGATCGATATCATGGATTCATCTGTCTAAGAGCAAACATGTTCTCGCAGTTTTGCTTGATTTGAATATCAATAGAAACCCAGGATACCATAAATCTGTCTAAGAGCAAACCATTTTGTTAGCTCTCCAGTTGTGTCATGTCCCTTTGCCGATTCTACAGCCACATCTTTTGATTGCTTGTAGTTTGAGCTGTGGACCTCATCTGTTTGTTTGACATCCGCTTTCACATGCCGCCCCATCCTACACAAGGATAGCGATAGAGACAGGAAGAAATATAATAGCGCAGGTTGCGTACTGCAAACCAGCAAACCAACAAGGAAGAAGAGATGAAGATCACGCGATCAGCTTAGAGGTTTCGAACCCATAACCTATTGCAACCACAACTGATACTCATCATGTTAGACATGCAACCAGCAGTGTATGACATCAAGTTAGCATAAGCTAGCACCTAGTGTGAAGATCGAGTATTCGAGTATATTATTAATCTGCTAGTCGATCAAGTACTTGTGAATGAGAGTCAGAGGGTGGTCTGAGTGACTATTGGAACACAATGCGGTCTTGTATAAAGTATAGAGTTGCATGCATCAAGATTCAAGACCATGCAATTGCAAACTGATCGATAGGTGCTTGACCTGACCTGAGTGATTTTAATGATTATTATTAGAGTTGGAGATAGTTATATATATACATGCATGGAAGTGTGCAAACTGGCACATAATGCTAGAGAATAGAAGCTACCATCCTCCATTAAAAATTTGAAATAAGCAGTAGTGTTCGTGAAGGCAACGGCACCTGCTTTGTTCTTCATATCCATGCCTGCAGCAAAATCAGTACAATTATTACCAGATATTTGGTTTTAATCAGACAGAAAACAAGTCTTATAATCTGAAATAGGTGCCTGCATATATGGATCTAGACCATGCAATTCGATTCAGAGCTGACCAGACTTGGATGACAGTGTGAGTTAATGATTATTGGAGCATAGACATGGAACTCAGCAAAATGGCACATAATGCTAGAGAATAGAAGCAACCATCCTCCATAAGAATACATATTATATGTGTTAGCAGTGTTCGTGAAGGCAACTGCGCCTTCGTATTTTTTATCATATATGATGTTACTTTTTAACCAATTAATTTCATTGACATCCGGATATATAATGTGCATGTAATTTCGATTATAGTATACAACTGTAGTGTATAAAACCATTATAGCTGGCTAGCTACAGCTCGGGTTCGTATCTTTGCAAATCCTAAGATGCGTATATACATGTCCCTCTGCCAATTTGCTTTCGCATACGTATTTTGATTGCTTGTGCTTTGGGTTAAAGCTCTTGAATCTTGATCTTCTTAACTTCCGGTTTTCACATGCATGTAACTCGATTTGTTATACATACGGAGAGCGATAGAGACAGTGGCAGATCTCATTGGAGACCGGAAAGAACTATGTCCCCATAACATTTTTGCTTTTCTTTGAAAATTGCTGAAATGTTTTATTGGAAACTTGTTATTTAAGTTAAAAGTTATCACTATGGCCCTTTCAATTTAAAATTATATCTAAATTAATTATTTGAAAATAGAGCATTGTAATAACTACGTTGGTTAATACATTAATATACGCATGACGCACTATAAAATATTAAAGAAACATTTAAAGGAGAATTATTGGTTTCGAAAATGAAAAAAACAATTAAGTTTTTCTTTTGTAAAATATCTTTAATAGTTGTGGTTTATTTATTTCGGAAAATGCTCATTTAGTACTAATTTTAACCCTTCATTGCCCATTTAACGACAATCTTTTTTAAGAGCCTATTTCAATATAAGGCATCTATATATGTGTCATAATGAACAAATTTTTACTAATACTCTTCATAAGCAATATTATTTTAAGAGCTGGCGGACGCCGACGAGCTCAACAACGTGCAGACGAGCTCATGTACCTCCTCCACCACCCGACTTGGACTCCATTGTCGTTAGTCCACGTAGGAGAGGCACAGCGAGAACCATACTAGCTAGCTCGTCGGTGCCAGAGGACGGCGGCGAATCTCCGACTTACTTGGCTACACCGAGAGAGAGGAAAAAAGATGTGAAGAGGAAGGAAGCCATGGGAGACGATGATCGAGTACAGAAACAAAATCCAAACCAAACCACCAGCTTGACGACAAGCCTCGCAGGAGAGCAACACGCGGATCTGACGTTGGTGTTACGACTCTACCAATAATTCATTACCGAGATAGGGCTAAATCGGAGATAGGGCTAAATCTAGGGAGAAAGAATGGAAAATTACGTTAACCGCAACTATCGGCACCGAGACTTTACCGGAATTACATGATTTTTCACCGTAGACGTATTTCACCATTCCGGTCATATCTTATTTCACGACTTTTTTTTCGTTTGAAGCTTCTACGTATAGGGTTTAGGGTTTTAGCCAACGAAATTAGAGTAATTCGTCGGCTAAAGTCAAATAAATAAAATAAATAACTATAACCGATGAAATTAGGGTAATTCGTCAGCTAAAGTTAAATAAATAAAAAACTATAGCCGATGAAATTTATTAAAATTCGTCGGCTAAAGTTAATTAAAAATTCAAAATTTTTAGCGAGGATTTTGAAAATTTTAAACTTTTTTCGACTAAAATTTTAAACTTTAGCCGACGAAATTAGGGTATTTTGTCGGCTAAAGTTCAAAATTTTCGATATCTTTCATTTTTCTCCTCCTCCTCTTCATCTTCCTTCCTCCTACTCCTCCTCCTCCTCCGGTGGTAACAACTCCTCCTCCTCCGACGGCAACAACTCCTCATTCTCCTCTCATCCTCCTTCTCCTCCTCCTCCTCTAGATCATTCTCCTCCTCTAACTCCTCCTTCTCCTCTCCCTCTCCTAGGCTTCTCCTCCTCCCCTCCTCCTCTTCTCTTTCTCCTCCTAGCCTCCTCTTCCTCCTCATCTTCTTCTTCTTCTT
The DNA here is from genome assembly GCA_951800085.1 of Comarum palustre. NCBI lineage: Eukaryota > Viridiplantae > Streptophyta > Magnoliopsida > Rosales > Rosaceae > Comarum > Comarum palustre. The sequence goes on along the minus strand of OX637587.1, from coordinate 15,953,961 downwards.
CTTCTTCTTCTCCTCCTCCTCTTCTCCTTCTCCTCCTCTTCTCCTCCTCCTCCACCACCGGTGTAAAAAAAAAAGAAAAAAAATTAATCAAAAATACAAGAAATAAAAAAAGAAAATAATAAAATAACTATAGCCGACGAATTTTATTAAAATTCGTCGGCTAAAGTTAAAAAAGAGAAGAAAAAAAATAACTATAGCCCACAAATTTTATTAAAATTCTTTGGCTAAAGTTAAATAAAACAAATAACTTTAGCCGACGAATTTTAATAAATTACGTCGGCTAAATTTAAATAAAATAAATTACTATAGCCGACAAGTTTTAATAAATTTCGTTGGCTAAAGTTAAATAAAATAAATTACTATAGCCGACAAATTTTATTAAAATTCGTCAGCTAAAGTTAGATAAATAAATAAATAAATAAAATAATACCTATAGCCGATAAAATTTAATAAAATTAAGTCAGCTAAGGTCAAAAAATTTGTCGGCTAAAGTCCAGACTTTAAGCGAAGAAATTTTTTTTCGTCGGCTAAATAAATGACTAGCCGACGATGAACAGTAATTTCGTCGGCTAAAGTCTTGGCCGATGGCTTTTTCCCGATGACTTCTTAGCCGACGACGTTTCGTTGGCTAAAACTTAAGCCGACAAAATTTTGTACTGAGCCGACGAAAATTTTTCGTCAGCTAAAATACTGATCCTGGTAGTGGATGGTGTCTATCAGAAGCGGAACGAGGATTGAATCTTGGGGGGTTGACATGTAGAACAAGAGAGTATAGAGGATAGTAATGTTATATTTTAACAGATTTTACATACATTTTTAAGTCTATTTAAGAATTATTTTATGATAAATTAGACATTAATGATTATTATTAAAAAATTCTAAGCAACATTTACGTATTTCTCTCTATAAATTAGGTGTAATAAGTATATATTAAGTATTATTAGTTCTAAATTTTCCACTTTAATTGCTTTTTACTTATTTTAGCCATTGATTAGGGGGTTGAATGATTAAATTAGAACTAAATGTCATCATTTGTAAGAGATTTTATAGCAAATATGACAGGTTTGGAAAATGTTGACAAGGGTCCGGACTCCTTCAAGGAGCAATATTGTATAACTTGTTTACCAAGTGTTAAGTAAATGTTTCGTTTCAAAAACAAAATTTATATAGAAGCTTCAAACGAAAAAAAGTCGTGAAATAAGATATGACCGGAACGATGAAATATGTCTACAGTTGCAAAATCATATAATTCCGATAAGGTTTCGATGTCGATAGTTGCGGTCAATGCATTTTTTCATTTTTTCTCCCTAGATGTAGCACTATCTCCGATGGTTTTTTTTCAAAAAAATTTGATACCACCGGTTGCGTATCATCGATTTGAAACTATTTGCAGTTGAAGGTTCGGGCAAAATACGTAATTTAGACGGTCAAATTGCCGTTTCTTTGCGTTTAGGGATTTGACTTACGAGATTGACCGTCCGGATCGAGTCCTTAACGTTGTCGGATCAAGTTGAAAATTTACCCATACACATATTTCAACATAATGATGATATCTGAAGGTCGGATTTTTGTTTCACAAGATCGAACATATAAATTGGAAATAAATTAAATGGATTAGTATAAAAAGTACTATAGCTGACGAATTTTAGTAAATTCTTCGGCTATAGTATTGTAAATAGCAGACGAATTTATTTTAAATTCGTCGGCTAAAGTTGAACTAAAGCTGACTAAACACATAGTTTTAGCCGACGAATTTTTTATGTCGTCGGCTATACTTCTTCTTATATATCAAAACTTAGCGACAGAAACCCTAACATTTTCACAAATTTTCCCTCTTCCCTCACTTTCCTCTCGGCCTCCACTCCGCTCCCTCTCCTCTCGGACTCCACTCCGCTCCTGCCCTCCTCGGCTCCCACTGCCCTCTTCGTCTCCTAGTGCCCTCCTCTCTCTGTCGGATTTTTTTAAGAAATTAAGGTATGCGATTCGATGTATATATTGAATTATATGAAAAAATTGATGTATATATTGAATTGATTTATATATTTATTTTGAATTGATTTATATATTGAATTATATGAAAAATTTGATGTATATAAATTTATTTGTATCCGTGAATTTTTTTTGAATTTATCCGTGAATTTTTCTGAATTTATTTGAGGATTATATTTGCATGATGAGGCTAATAGTTTTAACAATTTTAGTTTAATTAAAATATAAAAAAATTCCAATTAAAATTTAAAATTCTAATAATTTAATAAATTAATATTTTAAATAGGATGAAAGGCTTTTTCAGTAAAACAAAGAGTTCAAAGGGCCAAAGGTCCGAATCGTTTGAGGGAACGTCTAGCAACCCTCAAGCGTCGTTTCAGGGCCCCATGACAGCCCGACGTGCTTTCCTTCTCGAGCCGACGCAGAGGCAGCCGGGCGCCACTCATTCCTTCAGACAGCCGGGGGTCACACATTCCTCGAGTTAGCCAAACGCCCCTCGCTCCTCGAGGCAGCCGAGCGTCTCTCACTCCTCAAGACAGCTGTGACCTCCGACTCAGACGGAGGTGTCTGCACCACGTATGCTTGAGATACATAGGGCACCGACTCTAGGCCTTACTGTTTCGAAGGGTGGGTCATCTGAGGTACAGATGTTACCGCCTCTTCTATACAATTCGCGGTTGATACCGGCAGTCGATGACTCATGGGCGCCGATTTATTATCCCATGCCCCCGCAGGTGACTCCATCAGCGGCGTACCAGTTCATGCCTTTTGGTATGGATCATATTTCTGCGAGTGTATCATCATCGACGACAGATTCAGAATCCATCGCGTTCGCCCCAACGCCCTCAGGTAATGAAATGTAAATAATTTGTTTTCTTATAAGAAGAAAAAATTATTAATAATCAATTTGTGATAGGCACTGTCGGAGCCAAGCCGACAACGAAGAAGAGAGGCCCCGTCACAGGGAAGACTCTCGAGAAGACCGTGAGTACTTTTGGAAGGATCGTCATCGATACTGACGGGGATGACAACGTAGTATCGGGCGGGAAGACGAGGATGTACTATGGCCGCGCGGGAGCGCCCATTAGGGATAGAGTCCCACAAGAGGTTAAGGACATGGTCTACAACACAATGTCGGTAAGTTTAAAAAATTCACAACTAATATTATGTATTATATTGTTGATTTATGAAAAATTAAACTAATAAACGTTTTAATGCAGGTGTGGTTTGACGTTCCCCAGCACCTGAGGAACACTTGGGCGGACGTTGTGCATGGGGGAAGGTACGTTGGAAAGTTAATAAAAAACATAATTATATGTGTAATTAATAATATTTATATTTTTTTGTGGTATCTGTAGGTACAAGGAGTGGAAGAACGAGTTGCTGACCCATTAGACTACGCATGGGAACGCACGTTCTGGTACCCCCCTTGAGTTCCAGTTCAGGGAGTACGAGTGGTGTTGGCTTCTGATATAAGAATTCAACAATCCTCATAAACAGGTAATTAAAAAAATAATTTCTTATATTGTTATTAATTAGTACGTTTTAAAATATTTTACTAATATTTTTTCCTTTGTAGGCCGTTTTCCGAGCGAACGCTCAGAACCAGCAACGTAACATAAGGAACCATCATGCTGGTTCTAGACCGTTCGCATCGTTGATGGACGAGGCGGCCAAGGAACATCTAGAAGTCAACCGGTACGTCTATACGTACGAGAAGGCATATCCTGACGCCTAGGAGGATATTGTAAGTCGTTTTACGTTTTCAAATTTTTTAAATTATATATATTTCAAAATGTTAATTAATTATTTTTTCCTATCCAATTAGGCGAAGGTGAGGCAGGCTAGTGCCGAGGTGATGACTGCTATAGTGAGGGAGACATGGCCAGACACGCAGGAGGAAGACACTTTGAATCTCATGGTTGGGGCGAGGATCATGGGCACAGCATTCCTACCGCGAGGAAATAACTTCTACTGCCGGGGTCTAGGAAAGAAGGGCGAGGGGGTACTGAATACCACTTCCGGATTTCAAAAAAAGGCAGTCTCGACCAGCAGCAGAACGACTCAGCTAGAGGCGGAAGTTCAGATGTTACGGGAACAGCAAGCCGCTTTACAGAAGTATAATGCGGCAGTATATGCCACCCAGCAGGCACAGCAGCAGCAGATGTTCCAATACTTACAAGATTTTTCAGCTGCCTAGCTTCAGGGACTTCCGGCTCCGCCCATGCCTATGCCTATTCCCTTACCTCAGCCGCCGTAACCTCCTCAACAGCAACCTCTTCCTGGCGTAGATATAGAATTAGATGATATAGATTTTATATAGTTTTATAGATTTATGAACAATTAATAAATAATTTAATAAAAAACGTTGAGACCACTTTTGATGGTATTGTTGGTTATTATATGAAATTGTTTGTGTAATTTGCAGCTTGCTTGGATGATAATTTAGAAATTTTTTGATTTTTTTAGTATAAAAAGTCATACAACTGACGAAATTTACCATAATTCGTCGGCTATAGTATTTTTTATTTATTTTTTTTTCAAGGTTTAGCCGACGAAATATGGCTTATTTCGTCGGGTATAATAGTATTTAGCCGATGAAATTTACTATAATTCGTCGGCTATAGTTATTTTTTTAATTTTTTTATTCAATACTTTGGCCGACGAAACATTTATATTTCGTCGGCCAAAGTCTAGGTTACGGCCAACGACAATTTATTTCGTCAGCCAAAGTATTACTTTAGCCGACAAAAAATAGAAAAATAAGTCGTTGGCTATAGTTTAACATTTAGCCGACAACCACTTTTATTTCGTCGGCTAAAGTCATAGCCGATGAGTCTTTGCCGACGACATCTTAGCCGACGAATTTGGTTAACAGGCCGACGAAAATTTTTCATCAGCTAAAGTGCTAATCCTGGTAGTGACACTTCATTTTTAATTAATTGTTTTGATAATTTGAGTAATGTTTCTGGTTAGTAAGAAAAAAACCTGAAAGTATTTTAGTAGTACGTATGATGTTGTAGGCACATATGCATAAATGACACACCTCTGATGCGCTACAACCGACCATAATAGCTAAATTCGTTACAACTTAGATATGTAGCAGACAGATGACAGAGTCAGCTGTTGTTAATCACGATCCACCACCCGATTGGTACAGACGCGCCCTCAAGCGTAGTCCGGACGTCGTCATTTGAGAACAAAATGGGCAGAGATTCCCACATCGAACAATAAGTCAAAGTATCTTCAAGGGCGGTCTATAAAAAAGTAACTATGTCTCTCCGCATTTACAACGCAATTACTTATTACCTAATGTAATTATGTTAACATCAATACTAACTTACATACTGAATAGTCGAAGATCGTCATTTGACGGTCTAAACCTCTAAGTGACTTATGTTCTTGATGATAAACTAACAGACCAGAAAAAATAGGAAGTTACAAGTCATGCAGGTAGCACCCACCATACATCGTTACTTGACAAGACTTAACAGATGTCATACGTCAGACTAGTTTGAAATTACACTCATTGTGAGATTGTCAAATTGAATCATACATGTAATTTTGTAGTTTAAATTAACGATGCTTAAAGCACTTTGATTGCAAGCAATATCTAAAGCCCTAGCTATGCCATGGATATGGCCTGGAGTTCAGCTGACCAGACTGGTTTGCATTAATGATTGTTGGAGCATGTATCATGGAAACTGAGAAAACTGGCACATATAGCTAGAGAATAGAAGCTCCCATCCTCCATGTATATGATTCCTTAGTATATATAATGTTATTCAGTAACAGTTGTGTACGTAAAGCCAACGGCACCCAGCTGTGTTCTTCATGTAAACAAACCCAGGATCATAATTCATAAACCTCATTCTTACCTGTTCATTGTAATATGCTGAAGCACCGATATATATATATATATATATACACACACACACGTAAAGCCAACGGCATATATATATACGTAAAGCCAACGGCACCCAGCTGTGTTCTTCATGTAAACAAACCCAGGATCATAATTCATAAACCTCATTCTTACCTGTTCATTGTAATATGCTGAAGCATATATATATATATAGTTAAAACCTCTGTAACTTCTTTATAATTTATCTAAGGGTTTAATAGAGAACTAGAGAAGTAAAATATAATATCTTCAAAATATTTTCTGCTCTAACTCATCAATTATATTGCACTCTTTTACAGATTCGACCATTCTAATCATATATACGTAGAAATCTAAGACATATGTAAAACTGTTGAAGTTGCTTCAATAATAATAAAAAATTCTTATATGCACGGCCGTGTATGTATACAGCATAATCTTAGTTATTCAATCATAATAATTCATATATTCAAAATATATTAATATTATATTTTCTAATCGATAGTCTGAATAGTAACGGCGAAATGAATGTGATATGCAATACATTCGGGTGAAATCATCATATGTTTGACCAAGAATACGTTCGAAAAAATGTAATAATTAAGAATGGAACATATATATATATAAACGATTGCGCAGGAATCCATTTGTGTCAAACAAAATTAAAGCCATACCGATCGATCACAGCTTTGTGCCTTTGTAGTATTATAAATTCTTTTTGCAAATACTTTGAAGTATTATAAATTGAGGTAATCGAATCGAGGCCTTGAATTGAGTAGTCTGTGTTGGATCAGCACGTGCATGTAAATGCCACGGACTTTAAGGATTCTGCCTATATTCCATTATCATCCCCTTTTTCTTCTTCTATCTTTTGTTGGCAACCAAAGTAACTATTTCTCATATTTGGACTAACCAATTCTCACCGAGTCTAATTGTATATAAAGTTATACAGAAACAAATGCCGGTCGGCTTACTTTAGTCCGTTGTTTTGTCATTCATCATCTTAAGCATTACATATTTGACATGATTTGTATACATTGTGATTCCAATATATATATTTAGTCGCCTTAATTACTCACAAGTTAAACTTTTAAGAGACACCAACTATATATATTATGGTATCTCCACGACAAACTCTCAGACCTGGATTGGCTGAATCAACATTTACTCATCTGCTGATTCTTGCATGGTTGGTTTTTACTTGCAATACACCATGTTCAATCAATTTGGGTGGTTTTTTGAGTTTTAATTATTTTCTATGTTTACTTGACAGTAGTTTAAGGCTAGGTTAATTTGCCTAGGATCCGGAATCTGGATTGACTTGACAATTTGACATGAATCATTTTCATGACCAATTATTGATTATTCCAAAAAACAGTGAGGATGGTAAAAATGTAGCATGCACTATTTTCGAACAACTAAATAAGCCAGCCGAGGGCCTCTAGTTTCTCACTTGCACTGAATTTGATGCAAAAATTGTCCACTTTGAACGTGATCGATCAATTCAGGACACTAAATCGATCGATTACATCCTCCTAGTTTATGTTTGACCGCAGCTTCTAAAGAAATTTCTAATTTTCTCTACAATTTAATTGATTCATCACCTTGTATTAGAATGAAGGTTTCAACATGCAGATGTATATATAATAGTATGTACGTAAGAGGTTGAATAATACGATGCAGGTAGGTATATGAATATTCAGAGATCGATTGGGCTATGAAGGAATGTAAGAAAAATTCTCTAAATTCCTCTTTGACTGACCAGAAGAGGATAATTGAACTCAGAGAGATGAGACTGAATAGAATACAAATAATTCTGAGTAATTGACAGTTTGCAGATTTTGTTCACCCTAATGAGGCGATATTGAGGATTAAGGTTTCATATTCAACGACATATTTTCACCAAAAACCCCTCATGAGAATACAAAACACCGCCCCCAATCCGCCTCAAAAAATATTTACCAGATCAGATTAAACCCTTTTTGATTCACATTTGTATCTTCACCTTCTTCCTTCAATACCTCTTGCTTTTTATTAAATTGTTTCTTTCATTCTATATTTATGTGCCCGTCCTCCATTGTCAGACTTTCAGCTAGAACTCATCCACAACTCTCTCTCTCTCTATCTTTCTCTTTGTCGCTCCCCGTCTCTCTTTAAACCTAACCGAGACGTCTTGCCATTCAAGTCAAGAAATTTGCAGTCTTAGCTTTCTCCGTTTGTCTCTGGGTCTTTCCTGTGCTGCCGTTGTCCTTTCTTCTTTGTCTCAGAGGAAACGGGGAACTTAGCTACCTGAACAGGTCTGCTGCTACTCTTTCTTCTTGGCATTCATAATTCATTTATCTTGGCACTTCGCTGTTCATCTCCTTTTCTTTTCTTTTAAGTTTTTCTTCGATCTTCTTCTTCTTTCTTATGAATATCTTAATACGTACTTAAGGAGCTCTTAATTTGATATATACGTGAGAAATTGATTTCTAGGGTTCCATGGATCTGTATTACTGGATCTAAACTTTTTTAGGGTTCCAAAATACTATAATACAACTCAGAGATGATTAGGTTATAACTGTTTTCCGGCTGAGCTTACATCCCTCACATCGTAAACACCTTGATTTTTATGGAAGATCGATATCCAGAGTCTAGTTATGTTCAACAGTAACTCGTTTTCAAGTTTTAGGATTTCTTGTGGGTATGTTCAACACTTTAACTCGTATACCGATTGGTGAGAGCTTAATGTTTTAGCCCAGATATCATCATGGTTTGTGTCATTGTGTGAATAATCAGTTACATAAGAACATTTTCCAGGGCGCATACATTTTTTTTATATTAATCTGGATCAGTCATTTTCTTTTTCGTCAGGGTACAGTTAACCGATCTGCAATACCGCATAAATAGGAGGAGGGTTATCTAGCTAGGATGATGTCTGCAGGGAATGGACAGTTGACGGTTCCCCCTGGCTTCCGATTCCATCCAACAGATGAGGAGCTTCTATACTATTACCTCAGTAAGAAGGTCTCTTATGAAGCCATCGACCTTGATGTTATCAGGGAAGTCGATCTCAACAAACTAGAGCCCTGGGACCTCAAAGGTTAGACTTCAACTCTATTTGCCATATACAAGTCGCACAAATACCCTTTTAACACCCTGATATATAGTAACCTTAAGGGTTTGTGCAGAGAAATGCAGAATAGGATCAGGACCTCAGAATGAATGGTACTTCTTCAGCCACAAGGATAAGAAGTATCCAACCGGAACTAGAACAAACCGAGCAACTACAGCTGGATTTTGGAAGGCAACTGGGAGAGACAAAGCCATCCACCTAAGCGATTTGAAGAGGATCGGAATGAGGAAAACCCTAGTCTTCTACACCGGCCGCGCTCCTCATGGCCAAAAGACTGACTGGATCATGCATGAGTATCGCCTTGAAGATCATCATGAAAATATTAACGTCCATGAAGTTCAGGTAATAAAGAACAAGTTAATTACTGTATAATTATCCTAAATCATTTAAATTAAACTTCGAACACACCTAGGCGTCTCGACATGTACAGATCTAGGCACAAGAATCCGTACGCGTTCAATCCGTACTGAATATTACCTTTCATATCTAAAAGAAATTAGCTACACGGAATTAGTTGGCTAAATAATTAACGGGGTGCTTAATTGATTCTTGATTTGCTTGAGCAGGAGGACGGATGGGTGGTTTGTAGGGTTTTCAAGAAGAAGAATCACATTAACGGAGGTTTCCAGCGAGAGTTTGGTCATCATCAAGAAGTAGAACATGACTTGATCACGCACATGAAGGCAAGTGGTTCTCATGGCCAGGTAGTACTGGACCATCATCATCAGCCAAAACAAAACCATCACCACCATATGGAAGCTTCACTCTATGATTATCCCAACACTTTCGACCGCTCGATGCACCTGCCACTGTTGTTCAGTCCAGAGTCAGCTGCTGCTGCTGCTGCAGCTAACAATTCATCATCATTTCTATCTGCACCAAATAACAATATGCCGGCTTTTAACCCCCTGGACTTGGAGTGCTCTCAAAATCTGTTGAAACTAACCTCCACCACGGCCGGTTCATGTGGACTCAATATGAAACAGCAACAGCAGGAGATGAGGTCGTACAATGGTGATTGGTCATTCTTGGACAAGCTCCTCCAATCTCATCATCCTCAGCCCCAAGATCATCATCATGTGGCCGCCACAACCGCCACTGCTACTACTTCAACAACGCAGAGATTATTCCCATTTCAATACGTTGGCTGCAGCGGAACAACTACTCATGTCGACATTTTAAAGTTCTCCAAGTAGCTAGCTATGCAGGCCTGCAGGTCTCTGATGACCGATCCAATTGATATCCACTTCATCCACCTAGCTAGCTAGTACCGTTAAGTTGTTCGTACGCACGGATAATCCTTTTCCACTCTTGTTTTTGGTAGTTTTTTTAGTTCAAACTTATTTATTCTCCTAGCTCATTAATTTTAAAGTTCTCTTTTGAGTATCAAAATGTATATAAGTTCAAAATGTATATAAAGTTCTCTGTGATGGGATTTTCCACGACGAGACATTGGAGCTTAATTCATTTACTTAGGTTTTTAAGTAAAAGTTCTTCAATTTACTCTAGCTTCATTTTTACCGCTACCTAGGTATTGTATTGAGAATAATTATAATACATGCAACAACTGCACAACGTACTGGTGTAACTATCTTCCAGTTAAGGAGAGTAGTATCGTAGCTATGGTTAACAAGGTACGTCAAGAAGTACAGAAGACTAGATCAACGTATACGCATGACTTGATATACAACCAATGACCTGTATAAGTTGTTGGAGATCTGCAACCAGCAATGATCCGTGCAGATCCATGCATGGTGAAGTATATAGCTCAGAAAACAAGATCGATTGGTCTTGGAACTCTTCCCTTCTTTATTGCGAACTCAATCTGATACAAATCATACAATTAATGGATCGATTAATTACCTTTTCTTAATTTTCTATACATGTTAGGTTCTCGAAGGAGCTACATGACTCTCATTACCACCAGTATCAAACTCCAAATCATAGATTTTCTGCCCAACGATATTGATCGAGCTTCTCACTATATAGAGATGAAATAACTACTTAGTCCACCTGCTTTGAGATTCTAAATTACTATTTGCATAGAGACAACAGTAGAGAAATGGTTAGCCGAGTACTTCGATCTTGGATCAGTCTCATATATCCTATGTGTCGTACGGAAGCGTCGAACAAGTATAAAGTATGTGAATTTATTTTGCCTTTCATTAATTTTTTGTTGTTGATATATTAGTTTTTCTTTCCGGAATTAGTCACAATCACTGCTAGAAAAACATGTTTATGCGACAGAATTGGTCACGACTAGAAAATTTCCATCGCTTAAGCTTCCACTTAAGCGACGGAATTATGTACCTTCCATCGCTTAGGCTCTTCCACATAAGCGACGAAAATTATTTGCTTAAGCGACAAAAATGGATTACTTAAATGACAGAACTTTCCATCGCATAAGTAAAAATTCAAATTTATACGTTTTGGCACTCAAAAACGTGATCAAAAAATTCAAACTTTCTTAAGCGACAGAAATGATTGACTTACACGACTGAAATTTCCATCGCTTAAGTAAATTTTCAAATTTATACGTTTTGGCGCTCAAAAAATGAATTTCAAAATTTGAAACTTACTTAAGCGACGAAATTGGTTCCGTCACTTAAGTAAATGATTCAAAATTTATTCTCCCGCTCTTGCTGCAGAAGAAGAAGAAGAAGAAGAAGAAGAAGAGGAAGAAGAAGAAAAAGAAGGTTGTGGCAGTGATGGTGACGGAGGTGGTGGTGGTACCGTAATGGTGGAGGAGGAAAAACAAGAAAAAGAAGAAACATTTTATAGAACAAAAAAACAATTTCGGCCAGAAATCCACCAGAGAAATTTAAAAAAAATCTAAGTCTTAAGCGACGGAAACATTGCGTCGCTTAAGGCCTGTTTCAGTCACATAGGGACATGGCTTAAGCGAAGAAATGATGTAATTCCGTCACTATGAAAAAATACGACCGAGCTTAGACGACGAAAAGTTAGGTTTAAGCGACGGGATATTTCCGTCGCCTAAGACCGTTTTTCTACTAATGAATGTATCCATATATGTCGCATGGCTATGTACAAGGTGTACATAGATCAGCTTCGAGTCATGAGTCTTTTCATTTCCATACCATGAGTTGTAATTCTAATCCACTTCATTGTTTTCTTGCCTGGATGATGATATACATGCCCTGCGTTATCTTTGTGCTAAGTTAAGATTAATTTGTGTTGGGTCCTATGCAGGGTCGGCCCGCCGCGGTCAGATAATCACTCTATAGACACTGGATATTCTTAAGCAAAGGTGGTAGTAAAAAGGATTCGAATAACCTAATGCTCTGATACCAACTATTAAGACTCACCCTAGGTTAACCCCTTTAACCCAGAGTAAATCTTGTAGGGTCCATCTTAAGGGAAAGTTACTCTGAAAATTTCAGCATAACCTCCCCATAAGATGGACAACCCTTACCTACAACAACCCAAAGGAAAACGAACACATCTAGTAAAACAACATCCACCATCTACTCCTGGAGCCATCCTGCTCCCCGATAAACAATATCCGTTACAAGCAACACAAATCTCAAGCACAATTTTTAAAACTAATAACAACAAGTCCAAGGAATTCAGGAGTGTTTAGTCCTTACTACTAAGTTGGAAACAAACACACAACCGTAATAATACAAATTCCCCCAAGAAGTTGTTAAAGCTCTAAAGACGATAGGAGGAAGCGAGAAAAAATACATATGTAGGTGTACAAGAACCTACTATAGAAAAATAGGAAAGTGGTAACTATGTCTTGCCTCCTAGCTATGGCCGAGCCGAACACTGTAATCTGGGCATTTTAAAAACGAAGAGCCCAGGGAAGAAACATTTAAAACGTTAGTGTGAGTGGACAAAAATAATGTTTAAGTGTAAAATATAACTTTAGTAATGTTCTCCCTTTTTGTCCGAAAAATCATAAAAGCATGCCTCACTGGGGATACACTCCCAAATAAATAAGAGAAACAATTAACGCCAATCTCATTGGCTTGGAAGAACAAAACTTACAGAAAAATAGGGGAAGAGGTTTCACCATGACGGAGAGTCTCTCAGACTAAGGTCGGAGCCTTCAAGAGGCTACTAGGTAATGAACGACTCTTCATGGTGAAGAGATTTCACCATGACGATGAGCCTCTCAGGCTAGAGTTGGAGCCAAATAAGGCTATTGTTGCCCCGCTTCACTTCTAAAGTGGGGGGCCCGTATGGCTAGCTAGCAATGAATGTATATATATATATATATATTTTTTAATTAACGGGGAAGGAGTCATATAATAATGACTTTCTTATTTGTTTGTTTTTCATCACCATGAAGGGTCGTTATATATATATATATAACGACCCTTCATGGTGATGAAAAACAAACAAATAAGAAAGTCATTATTATATGACTCCTTCCCCGTTAATTAAAACAGGCATCTCATACAGGAGGCACGGTTCCTCGACCGTCCACAAAACTATGGTCATAAATAAGTAAATTCGAAATGTAATCAACATAACATAAATTTCCAGACGACTTAACAAGGGGGCTCGCGGGAGGGGAGCAACCCGTCTTCCTGGACCCACCGGCTCAACAAACAATTAAAGACATGTAAAGTACAATTTTTCCAAATGTTGAAGCACGCTTGGCTTATAAACAAAGTCCACTCACCGACTGCTAGGTCTGAGGGCGATCCGTAGACCCCTCAGCAGAAGTCTCTGCACGTCCTGTTTCAAGGAGATAATTATAAATACAAAAATACTCGAGTTCCCAACTCTACAATTATAAATAAAAAATAAGCCGAAACTGAGAAAAAACGTGCTACTTGCCCAACTAAGCCCAACCTCAACAAGTTTACTCACAACCTTTCACTTTTAATGTGAGAAATCCCACGACCACTTCTCGACAAGATTTTTGGAATCCATACTAAGGTCCAAATAATTAAATTGTCTCCGCACAAGTACTAACTTTCGAAAAAAAATCCCAAAACTCTTCCAAAAAATACAAACTTCACTCCAAAAGTCCCCTCTTAATTTATAGGATTTTTCAGGCAAGAAAACTGCCCAAAAGGTGAAAATTCCAAAATTTTAAACTTCAAAACTTCAACCTTACAATTCTCTCTCCACACCAAATCAATTCACCAAACTTTAGGGGTAAGTAGTACTCCTAAAACTCATCATATCCATATAAAGAACTCACAAATTGGTGAGGAGAGAGAGAGGCTCGGTAGTTTTTTTGATTTTTTACCTTCTACCTACAGTAAATTCCGTTTTTATAGAGTTTTCTGAAATAGTAACTTTCTGTTTTTAAATCATTACTTCCTCATACGAACTCCGATTAAGACACATAACTTGTCTACGGATTCGTATTAACGCCCTTTACAACTTGCAAGAAGGAATTTCCTCGAAATAATGATCCTAGGAAAAAGTCAACTCTATAGCCCCTACTGTAAAACGGTTACTACAAAGGGTTAAAGATTAAAGTAACCGATCGTAAATAAATTTTAGAACCAGGATGTGACAATTCTCCCCCCTCCCGTATAAAAATTTCGTCCTCAAAATTACGTACCTGTCAAGCAAAGCGATGGGGGTACTGCTGCCTCATCTGTGTCTCGGGTTCCCAAGTCGCTTCCTCCACCTTGTGACTCCTCCAAATAACCTTAACAAGAGGAATAGTTTTGTTTTTGAGCATCTGTTCTTTCCAATCAAGTATTTGCACCGGTAACTCTTCATACGTCAATTCACTCTTCAAACTAACATGTTGCTCTTGCAACACGTGGGAGGGATCAGCAATATACTTGCGAAGCATGGACACATGGAAAACATTATGTATCTTCGCTAAATCGGAGGGTAAATCCAACTGATAAGCAAGTGAGCCAACCCGCTCAATAATCTCATAAGGGCTTATGTACCTTGGGCTAAGCTTTTCCCGCTTGCCAAAACGTACAACACCTTTCCAAGGGGATAGTTTCAAGAACACCCAATCGCCTACTTGAAACTCAAGATCCCTTATTCAATTATCCGCATAGCTCTTTTGCCTACTTTGAGCAGTCTTGAGCTTGTCCCTAACAACCTTGATCTTTTCATTGGTCTCATGAACATGTCAGGGCCACATAACTCTCGTTCACCTACTTCATTCCAACACAAAGACGTACGACACTGTCGCCCGTAAAGTGCCTCAAAAGGAGACATACCAATGCTGGAATGGTAGCTATTGTTGTAAGCAAACTCCATCAAAGCCAAGTTCTTGTTCTAACTTCCTGTAAACTGTAAAGCACAAGATCTCAACATATCTTCCAATGTCTGGATAGTCCTCTTGGACTGCCTGTCAGTTTGAGGTTGAAAGGCCGTGCTGAATTGCAATCTAGTGCCCAGAGCTGCGTGTAAGGCTCTCTAAAACCTGGAGGTGAATCTAGGATCCCGATCGGAAACTATAGTCTCAGGCACCCCATGAAGTCTCACAATTTTATTCACATACAATTCTGCCAATATTTCCAAGGTATACTTCTTGTTCACTGGAAGAAAGTGTGCAGACAATCGATCAATGACCACCCAAATACCATCATGCTCATCTCGGGTACGTAGCAGGTTGAAGACAAAGTCCATGGTAATATCATCTCATTTCCACACAGGAATAGGCAAGGGCTGAAGTAGACCTGTAGGTTTCTGCCTCTCACTCTTAACTTGCTGACAAATTAAGCATCTACTCACAAAAGCCGTGATTTCCCTCTTTATGTTCGGCCACCAATAATGATCCTTTAAGGTCCTATACATCTTGGTACTACTTGGATGTGCTGCATAAGTCGAATTATGAGCTTCCTCCAAGATTTCCTGTTTAAGTTCTTCATTCCTCTTTGGAACGCAAAGTCTATTCTTGAACATCAGTGTCTCATCCTTCTTGATTGAGAAGTCGACCGTGGTCCCATCAAGTATCCGCTCAATCAAACGCACTATGGATTGATCATTATACTATGCCTCCGCACTTTATCAATCAAAACAGGCCTCACCTGAAAACTAGCCACTAAGACCTCAACTTCATCTTCCCATAACTCTACCCCAGTTGCCCGCAACTCATAGAGAAATGGAACCCGAACCGCTCTCAAATGAGTCAAAGAGACGGAAGGGTTACGGCTAAGTGCATCGGCCATCACACTGGCCCTTCTTGGATGATACTCAATAGTAATATCATAGTCTGCAAGTAGCTCCATCCACATTCTCTGCCTTAGTTTTAAATCTCTCTGAGTAAACACATAACGAAGGTTCTTGTGATAGGTGAAAATCTGACACTTAGCTCCATAAAGATAGTGTCTCAACAACTTAAGGGTGAAAACTATTGCCGCAAGCTCTAGGTCATAGGTGGGATAATTCCCTTCATGTGACTTCAATTGTCTAGAAGCATAAGCAATAACTCTTTCATGCTGCATCAACACACCACCTAACCCTTGCCTAGAAGGCTGTAGACCACAAATTCTCCACTATCGTCGGGTAGTGCCAAAACTGGAGCACTAACCAAACGACTCTTTATTAGTTCATGGAAACTCTGCTCACAGTTTTCACACCATTCAAACTTCACACCTTTTCTTGTCAATCTAGTAAGGGGAGCCGCAATCTTGGAAAAACGTTTCATAAAACGGCGGTAGTAACCGCTAGACCCAAGAAACTTCAAATCTCTTTTACACTAGTGGGTATTTTCCAACTCATCACCGCTTCTATCTTTTGGGGATCCACACTAACACCTTTGGCCGATACTATATGTCCCAAGAATCCCACTTTATCTAACCAAAACTCACACTTACTGAGCTTAGCATACAATTGAGTTTCTCTCAAAATCCAAAAAAACCACCCTCAAATGTTTTGCATGCTCCTTTAAATTCTTAGAATAGACTAGGATGTCATCTATGAACACGATGACAAACCGGTCAAGACATGAGTCAAACACCCTATTCATGAGATCCATAAAAGCGGCGGGTGCATTTGTAAGCCCACAGGCCATTACCACAAATTCATAATAACCATAATGTGACTGAAAAGCAGTTTTGGCTATGTCCTCCTCCTGAATCCGCAATTGATGATATCTCGACCGAAGGTCAATCTTTGAAAAGACGGTGGCCCCCCTCAACTGATCAAACAAGTCATCAATTCGAAGAAAAGGGTACTTGTTCTTCACTGTAACCTGATTTAACTTTATGTAATCCACACAAAGTCTCATCGTACCATCCTTTTTCTTAACAAACAACACCGGGGCACCCCAAGGAGATGTGCTAGGGAGAATAAATCCTTTATCTAGCAACTCTTGTAATTGAGCTCTCCACTCCTTCAATTCTACAGGGGCCATTCTATATGGTGCTTGAGAAATAGGCGTGGTTCCAGGGAGTAAATCGATCATAAAATCAACCTCCTTCTCTGGCGGCAACCCAGGCAACTCCTCTGGAAACACTTCAGGGAATTCTTTCAATATGGGGATATCATCCAAACACACTTCCCTCATACTAGTATCCACCACATGAGCTAGGTAGGCTTGACAGCCTTTATTCAATAACCTCCTAACGGCTACAGCTGAAATTAAGTACTGTGGGAGGACATCTCTTTCTCCCTGAAATGTAATCTCTGACAAACCTGGACTACGAAAAACCACCTCCTTCCGAAAGCAATCAACCAAAGCTTTATGCGCTCCCAAGAAGTCCATGCCCAAGATCACATCAAACTCTATTATGTCTAAGGGCATTAAATCCGCTTCGAACTCATGGCCACCCACTAACACCTTAGAACCACTAAACACCCAATTTATCTCCATCAAACTCCCGGATGGCAAAGATACATGCCACTCACCGGGTAGAGGTGAGAATGGCACATTGGTAAAAAGTGAATATTTACTCGACATAAAAAATGTGTCCTTCCAGGATCAAATAAAGTAAGAGCAGGCTGACTAAAAATTAACAACGTACCAACGATGACCTCAGAGGAAGTACGACCCTCCTACTAAGTCATAGCATGAACCCTAGCATGAGTAGTGGTAGGGCGTCCTCTGATTCCTCTGCTGAGTGTTACCCCTGAATGGCCCACTACCAGAAGCTCCAGCTACCGACTGCCCCATGACCGGTGTAGTGGCAAAAGTATCTCCCCTAGAGAGAAGAGGGCAATCCCTCTTGAAATGATCATGCTGGCCACAATGAAAACATCCTCCTGGCTGAAACTGACTCTAACCAACCTGAAATGACTGACCACCAGATGTCTCACATTGGCTACTAGAACCCCTCCTGGACTGACCAGAATGACGTCCACTGAACTGGCTCTGAGTGCTCCTCCTACCCACCCTCTTAAACTTAGCCCTAGATCCTGATCCGATACTCGAGCTACTACCATATCCACTACCAGCAGATGACCCAGAGCCCGAGTGTAACTCGTTCCTCTGGCAGAAACATGAGCAGTACCGCCAAAACCAGCTGGGTAATCGGCTGCCACCACCTGAACCTCAACATTAAGGGCAAACATCATGGCCCGCTGGAATGATTGATAGGGCACTGCTGTCATCTGGTTCGCATAAATACCTCCAAGACCCTTGACAAAGTAGTAAATCTTCTCCTCCTCGGTCATCACCAAGTCAGACACATAAAACGCCAACTCCCTGAAGCGTTGCTCAAAAGCCGTCACAGTCATATTGTCATCCGAGACGAATATAATACAAGTTCAGGAACTCCACCATCATGTGGTTGATATGGGCTGGGCTGATGTAACGCTCCTTGAAGTGAGCCGTAAACTGATCCCAGGTCATACCCTGAACTGCATTACCCTAGACTCTGTCCAAATCCAACCACCAATGCCAAGCTTCCCTTTCTAAAAACTGAACAGCTATTACCACCTTCTTTTTCTCTGGGCACTTCGCCTACACAAACATCTTCTCCATGCCCTCCAACCAATCAAAGGCATCCATCGGCTCAATGGCATGGGAAAAAGTCTTGGCTCCATTCCTACGAGCTTTCTCATAGTTGATCTCCGAAGAGTGATGAGTCGCCTGAAAAACTGCTCTAAGGGTCCATTGGCAAGTACCCCCTCATTCTCCCACATTGGGAGATTGGAAGAGTTAGGAGGATTCACCTTACGGGCTCGGCCACGTCCACGGTACATAGTTACCTGAGGATAAAACATTTAGCACCATTCATTACGACAGTACTAGATAAACTACTATCAATACTCAAGGAATACCAAGCATCCAATGTATAAAATGCTAATAATCTGCCACGATCGGACAATCACTCTATAGACACTGGATATTCTTAAGCAAAGGTGGTAGTAAAAAGGATTCGAATAACCTAATGCTCTGATACCAACTATTAAGACTCACCCTAGGTTAACCCCTTTAACCCAGAGTAAATCTTGCAGGGTCCATCTTAAGGGAAAGTTACTCCGAAAATTTCAGCATAACCTCCCCATAAGATGGACAACCCTTACCTACAACAACCCAAAGGAAAACGAACACATCTAGTAAAACAACATCCACCATCTACTCCTGGAGCCATCCTGCTCCCCGATAAACAATATCCGCTACAAGCAACACAAATCTCAAGCACAATTTTTAAAACTAATAACAACAAGTCCAAGGAATTCAGGAGTGTTTAGTCCTTACTACTAAGTTGGAAACAAACACACAACCATAATAATACAAATTCCCCTAAGAAGTTGTTAGAGCTCTAAAGACGATAGGAGGAAGCGAGAAAAAATATATATATATATGTAGGTGTACAAGAACCTACTATAGAAAAATAGGAAAGTGGTAACTATGTCTTGCCTCCTAGCTAAGGTCGAGCCGAACACTGTAATCAGGGCATTTTAAAAACGAAGAGCCCAGGGAAGAAACATTTAAAACGTTAGTGTGAGTGGACAAAAATAATGTTTAAGTGTAAAATATAACTTTAGTAATGTTCTCCCTTTTTGTCTGAAAAATCATAAAAGCATGCCTCACTGGGGATACACTCCCAAATAAATAAGAGAAACAATTAACGCCAATCTCATTGGCTTGGAAGAACAAAACTTACAGAAAAATAGGGGAAGAGGTTTCACCATGACGGAGAGTCTCTCAGACTAAGGTCGGAGCCTTCAAGAGGCTACTAGGTAATGAACGACTCTTCATGGTGAAGAGATTTCACCATGACGATGAGCCTCTCAGGCTAGAGTTGGAGCCAAATAAGGCTATTGTTGCCCCGCTTCACTTCTAAAGTGGGGGGCCCGTATGGCTAGCTAGCAATGAATGTATATATATATATATATATATATATATATATATATATATATATATATATATAACGATGAGCCTCTCAGGCTAGAGTTGGAGCCAAATAAGGGCTATTGTTGCCCCGCTTCACTTCTAAAGTGGGGGGCCCGTATGGCTAGCTAGCAAATGAATGTGTGTATATATATATATAACGACCCTTCATGGTGATGAAAAACAAACAAATAAGAAAGTCATTATTATATGACTCCTTCTCCGTTAATTAAAACATGCATCTCATGCAGGAGGCACGGTTCCTCGACCGTCCACAAAACTATGGTCATAAATAAGTAAATTCGAAATGTAATCAACATAACATAAATTTCCAGAGGACTTAACAAGGGGGCTCGCGGGAGGGGAGCAACCCGTCTTCCTGGACCCACCGGCTCAACAAACAATTAAAGACATGTAAAGTACAATTTTTCCAAATGTTGAAGCACGCTTGGCTTATAAACAAAGTCCACTCACCGACTGCTAGGTCTGAGGGCGATCCGTAGACCCCTCAGCAGAAGTCTCTGCACGTCCTGTTTCAAGGAGATAATTATAAATACAAAAAAACTCGAGTTCCCAACTCTACAATTATAAATAAAAATAAGCCGAAACTGAGGAAAAACGTGCTACTTGCCTAACTAAGCCCAACCTCAACAAGTTCACTCACAACCCTTCACTTTTAACGTGAGAAATCCCATGACCACTTCCCGACAAGATTTCTGGAATCCATACTAAGGTCCAAATAATTAAATTGTCTCCGCACAAGTATTAACTTCTGAAAAAAATCCCAAAACTCTTTCAAAAAATACAAACTTCACTCCAAAAGCCCCCTCTTAATTTATAGGATTTTTCAGGCAAGAAAACCGTCCAAAATGTGGAGGCTCCGCCGCCGGCAGGAAATTCTTGCCACCACCAATCGACTTCAAAATTTCACAGTTTGTTCCTCTCATCAATACGAACAACTTTCTAGTTCAACTCGAAGGCCAAATCCTAGACTAACTAGGTCAATCGAACAAAAAGGTGAAAAATCTGAAATTTTAAACTTTAATCCTTCATTTCTCCCTCCACACTCCAAATCAATTCACCAAACTTTAGGGGTAAGTAGTACTCCTAAAACTCATCCTATCCATATAAAAAACTCACAAATTGGTAATCTTGGAAGACAAAAATTCGATCTAGAAAATTCCACTGTACACATGATGAACAAATCGGAATTTCTTTCGATTTACGATATGTTAGGTCGGAAAGTTTACCTAGGAATGATGTAGACTCGAAGGGCTATCTTTTGAGACCGGTGCGGCGGCGAGTGGTGGAGTGACGGCGGCGCTATGGCGTGCGCAAGCTCCGGCATTAAAAACCGTCGGGAAGAGGAGAGAGAGAGGGTCGGTAGTTTTTTTTATTTTTTACCTTCTACCCACAGTAAATTCCCCTTTTTATAGAGTTTCCTGAAATTTTAAACCATAACTTTCGCATACGAACTCCGATTAAGACACATAGCATGTCTACGGATTCGTATTAACGCTCTCTACAACTTTCAAGAAGGAATTTCCTCGAAATAACGATCCTAGGAAAAAGTCAACTCTATAACCCCCTTCGGTAAAATGGTTACTACAGGTTAAAGATTAAAGTAACCAACCGTAAATTTTAGAACCGGGATGTGACAATAGTCACGTCTCGCCTTACGCCTAAGGCGCCCTATTTTAAACAGAGCCCATTATACTCCAAAACCAAGTCTACTGACCTCATTATACTCCAAAACCTAGTCTAATAACCTTAGTATACTCTAAAACCAAATTTACTAACCGCAGTATATTACAAAACCAAGTTTACTAACCTTATTATACTACAAAACCAAGTCTACTAACCCTAATATTTCATCAAATCCAAGTCTACTAACCCCAATATACTCCAAATCTAAACATACTAACCCCAGTATACTTCAAATCCAAGTATACTAACCTTAGTATTTCCTATCCAAGTACTTATTAAGGACATCGGTGCATGACAAATCTCCATAAGCTCGGCTCACATCGACGTTTCCTAGAACCGGCGTGTACACGACATGACCAGATCTGATTTTTTAATTTTGAAACTAGAAAACATATTAATGAAATTCACAAAAACCTATAATTGATTCTTTGTTCCATCTTTTGAGAGAACGAACAGGTTTCCACAGTGACAAATTTATGATTCCTCTTCCGTGTTACAGATCTTGTCGGAGATAAACTCGCATGTGCA
This sequence comes from Comarum palustre, assembly GCA_951800085.1. Lineage (NCBI taxonomy): Eukaryota > Viridiplantae > Streptophyta > Magnoliopsida > Rosales > Rosaceae > Comarum > Comarum palustre. The sequence continues at coordinate 15,931,500 of OX637587.1, read as the reverse complement.
TCAAGAGAGACATCTTGACGGCGACGAACTGTAGTTTTAGAACGACGAGCCAAACGGCATCGTGGTTGCGAATATCTGTCAAACACCTCGATGATTCTGTCTTGGACAAAATTCAAGCGTTGACGGCAACAACCATAGTTCAATCTCCATGGAGGCGGTAGGGGAGCTCCGTTTTAGGATGAGTTTGATCCTCATGTCCGATCTGGAGAGAGAGAGAGAGAGAGAGAGAGGTAGTATAGAGAAGTTTGATCTGACCCCTGCCAGTGCTGCAACAATTCTAGTAACCCTCACGACCACGGCCGAGGATGACACGATGTTGACGTCATCCACTTCGACGACCGCATAGATCTTTTGTTCGTCGCTGGTATTAGATTAGAGGCATGCATGCTAAGGGGATGAAATAGAGAGAGAAATATGTGAGATGGAAAGAATATTGTGATTGAGAGGTGGAGGATGGGAGTCGGATAGTTGTTAAAATAGGGATATAAATGTAATTATGATAGAATTAATTGAAATGGTTAGGGAAAAAGGTTTTTCAATGAAATAGGTAATGACACTCAATAATTAGTATCAAATGGGCATTTGTCCAAAAAATATAGTAACTACAATTTAGTTATCAGCCAAATTTCAATTTACAAATACACCATTTAGACAATATCTTACACTTTTAAGGACACAAATTAACAAATTAGATCAAGTTGTGCCCACATGTTATTTGTTACTATATATTTTACCAAATTACCCTTAATGAAATTTTAGGACAAATTGATGTCAACATGTCATCTGACACTATATATTTTTACCAAACTACCTTTCACTACATATTCAACTATATGTTGATGTGACACGCTGCTACTGCGTGTAACACCATAGGATTGGGTTCTACAATGTCCATGATTTTAAATCAATAAGAAGCCAACACGTACGAAGGACGTGCCGACAACTCATTAACCTAAAGTCGTACGTAATTTAGTAGGTAAAATTAAATTTTTAAGCTTGAGTGGCACCACAAGAGTTTAACAAAATATTTATCAGAGTTTTCTAATTTCACGAAAGATGGACAAATTAAAGGGCCAATTAAAAACTTTAGCGACAACAATGAAAACTTATAACAGGATTAATAATTTAGGAAGACACCTTTTTAATTTTTTTAAACACCTTGGAAAAATGACTCGAAGGATAGAACATGACAAGTGAGTATGGCTCTGACGAAACACTGAGTAGGAAATGAGACTTCACAGACATAGCTCCCTCTATCTATCTCATCACAGTACACAGTACATAGTACCTGCAAACAATATGTTGTAAGGGTGAGTGTCGTCCTCACTTGCTCACATATAGGTCCACCAATGCTAGGTTTGAAATCCATAAAACCATATATAGATATACATATAGATTTGAGCTCAAAATAAAACCATCATTTTATATCTTTAGAGGAAAAACTATGCAGTATGCTAAAACATGGGCCAGAGCGCTCAATGTACAAATACAGCTTGCAGGGTTTCTTAGATCAAGGTGGTCAAATCCCGGGTTTGTCTATGCTGCAAACCGGGGCCAACTACCTATGCGCCCGATGACAAATAGTAGCGAGAGATTCCATCTACAACGAATGTCTAACAGATCACTCATAGTAACACGCCACACTTACGACTCGCTTAACTCTGTACAAGACGACCATAAGCGGGAATATAAACAAGGCATTGCCCCTTCAAAGGTTCACGGTTATCGACACCGTGAGAAACATAGTCTAAATACTAGGTACCGTCACTCTTAGGCCAAACACCGAAAATCAGGACAACGGTACTACTTTGTTATCTGAGTCATCATATAAAATCATTTGCGTCTAAAGTCACTGGTGAATAGTAAAAGTCAACATTCAAAGTCAACTGATAAATAGTAAAAGTCAATGGTAAAAGTCAACTGATAAATAGTAAAAGTAATTAGTAAATCTGTCAGGGGTAATTTGGTAACTTTACCTCTCGTAAAACTGACGCCGTAAAAACTCTGGTTTTTACCGCGTCGGTTCCCGATTGACTGTGCCGTCGGAAAAACTTCGTTTTCTGGCCAAATCGAGTCTTTAGGCCTGTCTTTTCTTCTTCTACACAATCTAGGCTACTCAACAACTCCAAAATCACAAGAAATGTTCGAGTTTTGTACCTTGAAGATTCTCCTTGGGTTTTCCGGCAAACCTCCTCCGACAGAGCTCCGTTGGACTCCTCCTTTCTCCTCCTTGCTTCTGAGCAGCTCTTGGTGGTGCCTGGGAGCTTCCTTGCTCTCCAAATGGACTGGATCGACTCGAGCTCTACTGTACAGTGCTCTCGGGTTTTCCTCCCTCTGTTGGGCGGCGCTGGCATCGCTGGTGGCCTGGGCTAGGTCGTCGGGGCAGTGCGAGGCCGATGGTGGTGGCGGTGAGCGTCGACGCGCACGGATGAGGGAGCTCCTGGTGGCCCCGTGAAATTGATCGAAGGAAAAGAGAGAGAAAGTCTCTCTCTCTCTCGACCGAAATGGAAGGAGACAAAAAAAGGAAATGGGAGAAGATATGGAAAGAAAAGGAAAGGTGGAGAAGTGAGGGATATGATAAGGAGTTTTAAAGAAAAATCAACGGTCATGATTCAACGATCGAATCAACGGCCACGATTCAATCACACTTTCAAAATGATTTTCAAACAAAATTCATTTAAAAACAACCAAACGTCAAATTAGATCTTAAAAATTGAACGGAAAATACGTGAAGTGCCAGAAAATATTTCGTAAATACTTTCACGCATATGGCGATGTGTCCTAACGTAAAAGCGTTAGACAAAATTTACGTCGTACCGAAAAGTAACCGGAATTAAACCCTAAATATGTCAGAAAATTAAATAAAATAATCGGCGTCTCACACAAGTCATCTAATTTATTTAAAAGAGTCAACTTGTCACTTCCGGATATACTTATTATCTTCCGATAAAAATTCAACATTTAACCAAATCCCGACCAACTCAAATCTTGTTACTAGTCACTTTCCAAAAATGGAAACTTTCCCAAAATATAAATTTTCCCAAAATAGAAACTTTTCCAAAATGAAAATTTTCCCAGAAATGAAAACTTTCTTTTTACAAATTTTCTGTAATTATTCGTTCTACAACTTAACAAAACTCTACGACTTCAATTATTTACTAAACAATCCTCTTATCTTACTCCATATGCATTACACACACTTTACGAACCACTAAACATCTATAAACCATCTAGTTTAAGATTTTCACCTTTTAAACTCCAAAAGGAATAAGTTGCATCCAGACTTCTCCTTACACTCAAGGCTACACCACAACTACTCTCTACACCCAAATTCTTGCTCTTCACACCCTTGGTAAGCCTTATTTGCCAACACTTCCTCCTCGACTCCTCCTTCCCTCTTCCTTGCTCTATACCAAATCCATACCTTAATTAACATCCCATCAACACAGAAGCAAACAACAACAAATTAACACCAAGAATTGAAACTGATCACCAATCTTACCTCCACGCACTCAATCCCTAATTTCACCGGAATTGCTCTCCACACCCTTGGCAAGCCTTGGCTGCCAACAAACACAGCCTCTGCTCTGTAGCAAGCAGAGTATAACCACCTCTCTCTCCCACTCGATCTTTCTTTCTCCATCAACTCTTTCTTCTTCAACCTAACACCTCAACAACACAACAAAAACACCACCCAACCCAAAATTCATCAATCTGTCGAAACAACACAAAACCCAGAAAACACAAACTATAGCAAATTCGAGCTAGGAAGGAGAGTACCTTACCAGCTACTAGGGGGCGACAAGCAAGGTCGCCAGAAGGATGATGCTACGCCAAAAAGTCATCATCGGTGGAGGAACTTGAGAAACCCAGAAAACAAAGAAAGAGGGATTTTCGATTAGGGTCTCAAATCGAACAAACAGGCACCCAGAAAGGAAGAAGCAGACGAGAGAAGAAGAAACATACCAGTCATGCGTCTTCAGGTTGCCTGAGCCGGTCAAAATCTGGCCAACACAGGTGCGTCTCCTCTTCGTCTGATCTCCTGTTGTGGTGGCTATATGGTAGTTTTGGTGGTTGGGTTAGGAAGTAGAGAAGGAGAGGAAGAGTTTAGGAGTGGTCCACCGTCAAGTGGTGGTTAGAGTGGCCTAGACGGCGGCAGAGCAGACCGGAGCTGGAGAGAACTTGAGAGGAGGGGTTGACCGATTCTAGGATCTTTGACCTCGGTTAAAGGTTTCAGCCTTTTTTATAGGCAAATGGACGGTCCAGATTAAATCTGGAAAAAGATCTAACGGTCTAGATTTAATAAAGGGTAAAAGTAAATGGTTAAATGGTAAAACTTATTTACCAGAGTGGTAATTAAAAATTACCAGAAACTTCAGAAATTTGTAAAAAAATAGACGGAAGCTCTGAAAAATATTCCAGAAATGCCGGAAGACTCGTGTCGACGTGCACTTCGACATCGTCATCTAAAATCATACATTTGACCATTTGGTAAAATCTCTATATTTCACCCTGGTACCTCAAATGTAAACCACCAAGTGCGGTTACTATCATTCGGTAACTGTTAAACTCGGTAAATTTACACGGGGCGCTATACTACCGATTTGAAGTTGCTACTGCCTGAGTTAAAAAGTGCTACAGCCGGCGATATTCCAATTTTTCGTGCCATTCTCTGATGATGACACGAGTTGCTAATACCGAGTTTAAAGGTGCTACTGTCGGGTCGGAAAGTTGTACTGTCGAGTCGGAAGGTGCTACCGCCGACACTATTCTAATTTTTTGGTAATTCCTTAATGTTGTCGCACTGTTACTACCCGACTCTGCTGGTGGTGCACTGCTACTACCAGATCATAATGCTAGTGCGCTATTACTACTAACTCTAATGCTAGCAACTACATATTTTTCTCCTGTTACTGCCGACTGAATACCTACTATTTTGGTCTGTTACTGCTGAATGAATAGTAGCAACACTCATTATCACAGCCCATTCGATCCAATTTTGAACTTGAAAGATATCACTGTCAACAAGGTTCTAAAAGTCGCTCGTCGCCTGTCGGTCGGCCGGCCGGGGACTAGCGAGTAGAGGAGTAGTCGGGGGAGTAGTCGGGGAGTACTCGGTTTTTAATTTTTGTATTTATTTTTATTTTTAAAACATATAATTAAATATAATTTTTTAAAAGGTAATATAATGTCCAAAATAATAAAAATAGTCAATAAAATTCCGAGTTTGGTCGATTTTTTCCAAGTTAGCCAATTTTTTTCTGAGTTAGGCCGATTTTTTTCGAGTTGGACCGATTTTTTTACTGAGTTGGGCCGATTTTTTCCGAGTTGGGCCGACTACTCGGCCGATTTTCTTCTGGCCGACTTTGTACTCCGATTTTCTTAAAATCGCCTCGGGAGGACGCCGACTAGGAAGTACTCGTCGAGTACTCGGCCGACTAGGCTGAGTTTTAGAACACTGACTGCCAAAAACCCCACAATCCCAACCTAAATTCAACAGCCTTAAAATCCAACTACTCAAAATTTCTCAATCACAAAGTCCACATAACCTGAAGATTTGCAACAGTAACAACAAAACCTGAATATATGCTACTGCTGAAACTTGCTGCATATCTGCTACTGCTGAAATCTGTTGCAGATCTGTTACTATTGAAACCTGCTGCAGATTTTCTACTGCTGAAACCTGCTGCAGATCTGCTACTGCTGAATGTACAGTAGTAACACTCATCATCACTCCCAATTCAATTTTATTCCAAATCTCATATATCTGACCCGAAACTTGAAATAGTACAAAGAGAGAGAGAGAAGAAGAAGAAGAAGAAAAAGAAGAAGAAGATGATGATGATATGCGGTGGTGAGGGAGAGAGAAGAATAAATAGAGGAATGATGTGGCATATTTTAATAAGAAAGAGAATATTTTGGTTAATTATATATGAAATTTGGGTCAGCCCAAATGTTGTCTCATGCTGGGCCTGGCTCATGTCCTAATTTGAATAAATATTATGACAAGTGGTTTTTTGTGTTTAGATATTTGATCAGTAACTTAAATGTAATTCTTCAAAAAAATACCTAAATTCTTATTGGAGAAAGAAAAATTCGCTTAAAAACGGAAATCGCAAAAAAAACAAGAAAATCTAGGGGAAAAGGTGAGGAAGCAAGGACTCGAACCAAAATACTTGATGGACATAGACAACATTTAACAAATTGAGCTACGGACTCAATTATGGCAAGCCTCGCGTCCCCGTGGAATCAATTCTTTAAATGAGTATGATCATACGATAAAGAAATAGTTGAATAAAATTATTCCTAAAATTATGTGTTATTTTAATTGTGTGATGTAGAACTGGAGGGAACAATTGTGTGATGTAGAACTGCGTACATTTAGCAAAAACGACTCTTGGACATTCTATGGGATGGTATTTAATTTAGTACAATATCAACTATCAAATTCTAGTTTGACAACTTGTTAATCATATATCATGCAAATAGTACATTCATATTTATATATATAGTACGGCCTGGGAAGGTTTTTCAAAGTAACAAAAAATAAGTATAGAAAATCAAGCTAGCTTCGATCATCTCTTCTGAACTTCAACGGTATCTAGCTAGGTTCGGATAAGAGTGAGAAATTAATTTGAAACATTCAAACAATGGAAAGGTTTGTCAATAATTGAGGGAAGAATCTAACTCAGGTATGACATAATTTTCAAAGCATGTGAGATCTCTTTCAGAGTTTTCGATCTTATGAACCCGGATGATCTCCTTATCCGTGATCTGGTCAATTCTAGAATGCATGCGCTTTTGAAACTTTCATTCGTTTTTGGTTATTAGATAGTGAAATCCAATTCCTCCGATTGATATTGATGAAGACTGTACTCCTCTAAATCAACTCGTAGATTCACAAGTCACAGGCGATTAATCTACGTACGGACTCTAGCTGTTATATAATAAGCACCAAGACCACCAAACAATATGATGCACAAAAAGAAGGAACTCAATTTAGATATAAAACAATAAATGTAAAGAAACGGTAAATAATCATAAAGAAATGATTTAAAATCGATAATTTCGGTGTCATGAGCATGTTGGAGGCAAGAATAATCAAGAAAATGTTGTTTTGGACTTTTAGTGTTTACCGAGCAAAATCTATTAAATCTGTTTTGGAGTAACTTTTGGTCAGAACATCCGTTTTGGACGCATGCTGCTTTTCCGGAATGCGAACAACAAGATCTTTAAGACTCACTAATGTGAGCCCTGTCAGGTTTAGGCCAAAAGATATTGTTTATTAATCTGATTCGGCATTCTTTATATTTTAGGCTTTCTAAGGTATTTTGAATTTTGTTCTTTTAACCCATTGGCTTAGGTTTGGTTGTTAGTTGCCACATGGTTTATTTGCTTCTTTATATGGACATTTTATCAGTTGTAGTCCTTATTCATTTTTATCAATTAAAACTTTTGAGTTTAATTGCTTCTTAAACTCAAACCTTTAAGTTTAATTGCATCTTAACCTTTGAGTTTGGTTGTTAGTTATCGTAGGGTTTATTTGCTTCTGTATAAGGACATTTTATCATTTGTAGTCGTCATTTATTTTTATCAATTAAAACTTTAAGTTTAACTCAATTTCCTCATGGATTCGAGAATTAACCTCTCGTGAATTCAGGAGTTAGTGTGACGTTCAGTCGAATCGAGTCATTATTACCTTCGTGTGGTAACTAAGGTCGATTACATAACTATAGGTGTTTATTGATCGACCAAGTGTTGAGGATTTACCCTGTGGCGATAGTTGACGCAGCGAGATTTCGAGGTGAGTAATTTTCCTTTGAGGGTGCAAGCTCAGAAATACCCCTGGCGGCTTTGTCTATTTACAAGGCTACCATTAAAGGCAAAATTTCTTAAATGCCCCTGACAGTTCAAGTTAACTACAAAGGTGCCCATTAGGTGATTTTACTTTTATGCCCTTGGAGGGGGATTTATTTTTACATGGATGCCATCTTATTGTATTTATATATGTGAATGTGGTATATAAGTTTGGTTGAATGTTAGAGTTAATCCCGATAGATAGTTGGTCGGTGAATACCTCAGCGGAGAAGTTCCGAATATGCAATAGACATTTGTTATCCATAATAGGTTATCTATCGATAAATAGAAAAACGGGATTCGCCCGGTTAGGGCGTTAATTAAAATAAGAGCTACGTGTGGCTTGATCCCTGAGAACAGGGTACGTAGGAAGCCTGACCGGGATTCAGGTGCAGTCACAAACATTATCAGAACCCTAGGTTCTCTAAATGATTGGTTTGAGATTCAAATGCGGTAATCGGGATAACCTTCGGTTGTGAGGTCTATTCCGGTATCGTTTGGACTGTTTGAAATTGGTTTGGAAAACAGGTTATCCATTCTCAAGGGGGGTTACGAGTAAATCTCTCTTGAGATGGGTTCCGCGCGTCCTAATTCGGGTTTAGGAAGGTAAACTTAGGCTGTGGCGTGACAGACCAAGTGTTCAATAGTTTCTCTTGTGGTAATTAATTCAATCAACTAGCCAATGAAATCATAAGGAGTTATAGTAGTTTGTTTTCCTTGCAAAATGTTAAACACCAGATTTAATCATTACTTAATTGTTTATTATATACACACACATTCTTTTAAGGAAAATTCTCGAGTCTATTCGTTACGCTTTTGAATGTTTTAAAAGGATTTGTTATGTCTTTTCTTTTGATAATAAAAGACTAGGTTAAATACACCAAATATGTCTAGATTCTTAAGGGACTGTTAAAATGATACCTGAACTTGTAAATTAAGTTATCAAATTAATACCTAAACTCTTAATTTGTTATCAATAAGGTACCTACAAGGAATATTCCTTTAAGAATATTCGGTTTTTAGTAGAAGATTACCATTTTAACCTTTCTTTTGTGTGTTCTTTTGTTTTCTTTTAAAAATTTGACGGAGCATGGTGGGCGTAAGTTTATGAATTTGTTTATCTAACATACTGCAAATATAAACTCATCATCTCACTCGAAGGTAAACAGTTATTTTTCATCATCAAATAGCAAATTTAATAGCTACCCGACTTGATTTATTAGCTTATGCTAAAATTTCTCGCAAAGAATTGCAAGACGAAAAAAAAAACTAAGAAGATTAATAAAATATAGAGATAATCTTTCTAGAAAAACAAAAAATTACTGGGATATTATCCTTAGAGTTCAACAAAGAATCAAACGAACTGAAGAACAAATTAAAGTTCTGTAAGAAGTTTTTGATTACGATCAAACTCCCCTGAACGATTTGAGTCTCGTTTAGATCTGCCTCAGCTGGTATCAGAGCCTGCTTGGCTCAAAAGCAGGTTATCAAGGCTTATGTCACAAAGTTGGCTTCTCTTGACTAACAAAAGAGAATCTAAACTAAAAAATTATCAGTCATTCTGTATTACAAAAGGTACTGATAAGTGACAAAAGTATTTTCATTCAAGACATATTCAGGAAGATGAATACTCGATAGAGTACATCTGTAGAATATTAAACATACTCTACGACGATCTTGTCTACCTCCAGAGAGAAGTTGGGGTTGAAGAGCTTGATCCTTCCAGACCAAAGCCTAATTAAATACATAGATCATCTATCTAGGAACACGACCTCAGACAAGGTTGCACTACAACTTGAGAGATTTCATCTCAAGGTCAAGCAATTTAAAAAGATAAGTACAACACTCAGCAAGCTTGAATCCAAGCTTGATTATCTCAAAGAAAAATAATATCTATTAGATATTGAAAGAAAGCTAGTTCGCACTGAGCATCTTATCGACAACATTCGTCAGCAAGCAATTGAGCTAAAATCTTCTCAAGAATCGCTGAAAAAGCTTTTAGAAACTCTAATCACCCGATTTGGATGAATCATAGAGTTGAACTAAAAGTAAAACATGAAGATGATAAAGCTCTAAGCTTTATCCTTCCTACAGAAACAGTGCATGATAATATCAAAGCAATAATTCATCAGCAGAACTACAAGATCGCTTATCTCCAAGAGATGAGTATTGATCTCGAAAACCAATTCCAGGAGATAAACAGCAGAATAACAAGACTGCAAACAGGCATAGAAAAAATGAAGATACAAAAAGGAGAATGGATCAAGGAAGAACAACTAGCTCGAAACGTAGCTAGTAAAATAATCATACCTCCTTTACCAAAAGGAGAAAGTGAGTTTAAGTTTAGTGAACCTAAACTCCTTACAATGTCCTCGTCTAAATCTGCATCTTCAACCAAAAGAGATGTAAAAATGCTGAGTAGAATACTCAATAAGAGAAATACTACGCCTGTACAGCTAATCAACGCTAAAGAATTTGAGTATAATGAAATTGAATCAAGCATGAGAGAAGCATATGTTCCCAGATTCAAACTCAATGAGATCTACAGGAGATGATCTTTCCTTATAGATTCTCACAGATTCAAGATTCTTGAACTAACTGTTCCTGCCACAGGAGAGAAACCGACATCAGGTTAATCACTCCAAAAGAAGTAAGTGAAGCATCTCAGAAGAAATATTCCTACATGCATATTGGGGCAATTCAAGTAAGAATAAAGCTTTTAGCCAGAGATGGTATAAACTGTTTTGTTCTATGTGTCTTACAAGATGATAGAATAACAGACTTTAAGAAAAGTTTGTTAGGAATAGTAGACGCTTCTTTATGCAACCAAGTTGCATATTTCAATGTTTTCCTAAACTTCACCACATATCTCAAAGATGCAGCACACTGTCTAAGATTGTGAATCATGACATATGGAATTTCTATAAAGAAAAGGATGATGGAGCTTGCGATAGATTATCGTATCTATTATAAGCCAATGAGCTCGAATGTAACCCCAAACACCAGATTTCTCACTAATCCAAGAAATCATACTGAACAGAAATATATCACAAAATGGCATGAAGTAACATTCCTAAGAGAATGGAATCTGACACCTCCAGCTAGACAGGTAGAAAATACAAATGCTTCTATTTATGAAGATATAGGAGGAAAAATAAGCCTACAATTTCATAGGCATTCATTCGCTAGCTATGAGGAAGCTAGTTCTTCTAGAACCAAGCCAACTTCTTGTCTTGAAGAATCTTTCGAGGAAGAAGATGCTAAAAGACCTATGATGATGCTAAAGTCAGAAGAGCTGAAGCGCTTGTATGAACAAGCAGAAATTTGTGAATCTATAGAAGAGCTTGAAAAGATTATGAAAAAGATTTCTCAGGTGCAACTGAGAAAAAGCAAAAGGAAGATTCTTCCTTATCAAGCAGCTAAGGAAGAACCAGGCGAATCCTCAATAATGGAAACTGAAAATATTCCCCAACGAAGCACTGTAGTTCAAAACATCACGAACTACCTCACTAAAATCATTCAAGAAAATAAGATTAAACTTCCTAAAGGACAGGCTCCTATAGGGAAACCAGGAGAACGAAGTTCTCAAAAGTACATCCCTACAGAACCCAAATAGGGACAGTCAATATCTAAAAGAGGAGTTTACCTTGATCTTGACAGGGTAGGAGTCAAGAGAAAGACAATAGACAACTGGGTAGTTAGTCTAAGGCTAACTCAGACTTTGGTATTGTCTAAATATGCCTACGAGGAAGCTCATGCATATTATGAGTCCAGTTTAACTAGCATAGTCCAGAAGTGGTATCAATCTTCCAAGCGGAGCTCTCAATGGTCTGACTAGACAACCAAATTAGCTCAAACCAATAATGCTCTAAATTTTGCATGTCCCATCTATGCACAATTTTGTGGAGACGTTACTGGGTATAGTGAGCAGTCTAAAGAAAGAGCTAAGGCAAATATTCAAAAGTTGAGTATTTGCAACATGAGATACTTTGAAAAGTATACTAATGAGTTCCAAAATTACTATTGTACCATTAGAGACCTAGCTAATGAAGATCTGGTCAAAACCTATTACAAGAAGTTACCAGAACCATGGAACGATGCAATAGCATAATCTCTGGAAGAAAATCCTTTGTCGTTTTTTACGTTAGGAGGAATTGCTGAAAGAGTCAGAGATCTCCTGAAAAAGCAATATGTTGAAAACAGAAAATCCAAAACTGCTAAGAAGTAACTTAGAGGAGTGGAAAATATGTGTCTCAAGATATTGGAGACACTAACGCAGTGGGGATGTCACATAGAGAAAAAATACAAGAAAAGGTTCTCCAGCAACAAGCAGAGAAAGAATTTTGCTTCTAAAAAGAAGTATAAATTCAGACAAAACTCCTTCAAAAAGAGCTCTACAGGAGAAAGATCTCCTCCTAGGAAGAGATTTTTAAAAGAAAAAGAACTAATTCTTCGAATTTTTTTCGGGAAGTGAAGAAGTGCAGATGTTGGCTTTGCAAAGCCGAAGCACATTATGCAAACGAATGTCCTAAAAAGGACAAGAGATCTGCGAATGTTCTAATTGAAGAATATGATGAAGCAATAGAATATGTAAACTTAAAAAGTTTTAAGATTGCCTATTTTGATGAAGAGAATGATTCAATATATTCTCTTGAGTTTCCATCAGAAAGCGAAATAGAAAATACTTCAGAAAGTTCTGAAGAAGAAGAAGAGGATGGATCTTGTCCTATGTTTGTCTTAAAAGTCTTAAATTGGAAGGAAGAGACTATTGATATTATCAGTAACTTCCACCCCAATCCAGGAAGATTTACATGTGATTACTGCAATTGCGATGATAGTAATTCAGTTCCTATGTACTGTAAAAGTACAGGTGAAACTTATCATCAAGAATGTTTCATTGCAGAATTACGAAGAAAAACCAAATACAATGAAGCTCACATCATAGTAGAACAAGAATATAAAGAGTTCTACGAAGCTAAGGAACAACAGGGACATGACTTGGAAGAAGATTTGAAGAGAATGAAGTTAGTAACTTCATTAAGTCAAAACAAAGAATTAAAAGAGTCTTTTGATTCTATCAATGTTCCTGCAAGAAGGCAAGAAGAAGGCATTATCACAGAACCTGTTATACAACAGGTTAAGCCTTTTGATCTCATCAACAAGCCTGATGAAAGAGAAATCAATCATTTCATTGAACTGCCTGGCAAAACTGTAGAAAGTAAAGAACAAGTAAAGCAGGTTCAAACAGGCAGATTCAGCAATTACATCACTATAGGATTGAAATTTTCTAGATATAGGAAATACCATCTACATGCCTTTGTAGATAGTAGATCAAGGTATTCTCTTGCTAAAAGATATGCCATCTCTGAAGAATATTGGGAAAAGACTCCAAGATCAATTACTGGAATAGCCATAGGAGAAAATGAAATAATCATGGATACTATGGCTCGTGACATCAAAGTTTCATTAGGCGGAGGAGATTTTGTCATAAAAATCATCTGGCAATGTGAAAGTCAAGGAGCAGACGTGTTAATTGGAAATGACTTCCTTCTTCAACAGACGATAGTTCAGAATCCACAAATGATTAGTTTTCAAAAGAATAACAAATTCTTTTGGGAATCTCGTCTTCCCAACGTTGTAAGTGTTACAGGTTTGGAATTTACAGACCAATATCAGAGATCGTCAACGAAAAGTGGTAATTATAAGCCAGTTTTAGAACCAGTTCTGCTGCTAAAAGACCATTTGAAGGGTCATAATGAAATACTAGTAAATGAAGGGATGAATTCAGAAGATTCTAATGAAGAGTATGAATCCCTTTTAGATGATTCTGATTCAGATTCATTAGAACAAGAAAGCTCAGATGGAGAAGAAAAATTTATCAGAAAGCATAACCTAAAAGTTTATGCTAACAAAATTGAGCAGAAGAAAATGTCAACTATTGCAGAAATAGAAAACTTGCTGAAACCAATAATCAGTGAAGATCCTTAGTTGTACTGGGAAAAAGATCTAGTTTACTGTCACCTCAAAATGCTGATGCAAATACTATTTGTCATGTTAAAGCAGTCCCTCATTACAGGGAAGATGACAGAAAAGAGATGGAAACACTCTCAAGCTTCCTCTCGAAGTCAGAAAACCAGAGAAATAGTGTGTGTAAACAGTGTCTCTAGTATAAGAGTGTGAGTATAAGTACTGTGTGAAGATTTCAGACTGTAATCATTCTGTGTGATGTGCTTTTATTATAAGTAAGTATCTTGTGCTTGTAATTATAATTATGAGTAGCTAAACCCTAGAGCGAGGCTCTGGGTTCTGTATTTGTTGTTTTGTTATGTTATGTTAAATAAATTCTAGCGTGTGCCCATAATTCCGTCACAAAAATATTTTTGTTTTAGAATTATTTTAATTTAAGTTGTTAATTTAAATTTTGTATTTAAGATATTTTTGCACATTAAAATCTTTGAATCTTTCAATTCAAGACAGCAGTGATTCCGCCAGTATAGTAACCGTTTAGACAAGAATTCGTTAGGTGAAGTTTTGGCATGTTGAAGGCTAGTTCTTAAACTGAAAGATGAATATGTTTTAGGTTGCAGAATATCCTAAATACAATACCAAAAAGGATAATTATACCATTTGATCTCTACCAGGTATGTCATTGATAATAAAACAAGAGTCTGGGTATCATATTGATCACTTTGTAAGTTTAGGTACTATATTAAAAGTCCTCTAAGAGTTCAGACACTATAGGTGATAAAAACCCTAAAAGACTTTCATTGATGATTGATTAATTCTCAGTTCTCACAAAACAATTTTGCGATTTAATCACTTAATTTTTGACCCTTCTACAAAGAAATTCGGGCTACGCCACTGCCCGTTGCGTCATCAAAAACACAAAAACCATGCTCAACACCAACTCCACAAGTTACCTATTTGGCACAATCATTAAACTTAGTAACCATTATGACTAATACCCTTCACCCTTGAACCAATACTCTATCCTTAACCCAAGGTCGTAGAACATTTAACAACTCAACAACACTACCCCTATATTTAGATTCTCTCTAATTTCAAAACAAACCTAAACATAATCCAAACAAAACCCTAACATGCCTCATCAGTAACAAAAAACTACAACCCATATATTAGCGTGCTCGTATTGACGAGTACGTGATGATGGGACACACTACTGCCTCTAACGATACCGGACATGCCGCCATAGGTGACTGCCCATGGGCCTCATAAGTAGCCCTAAAACCTGTAAATTTCAAAAAAAACTCCCAACATCAAACATGAAGATTAAGGCAAGAAAACCACCTCAAAACGTCGCCGCTAGATAAACCTCCAATCCAACCACTCCTCACCTCGAATAGAGTTTCAAAGCCACCATGGATCAAACTATTAGAACATTGAGACGAAACAAACTTGACCGGTTTCAAGCCTCGTCCTTGTCGCACGCTGGAGAACCAGTTGGATCTTCGATGGACCCGATTTGTCTCTATGTGAGATTCATTTCTCACAAACCAAGATGAATTGACCTCTTCCACAATCACAGGGAGGACCGCGCTGCCAAGACGAAGCGAACCTGACTGTCCCCGCCGTCTGGGTTGACCGGAGTTGACCACAAAATTCAGGTCGGGTCGGACGGGTTCGAGTCGGGTCAGAAGGAAACTCAGATACTGAAGGGCGAGGCGCGCGAGAGAAAAGAGAGAGAGAGAGAGAGAGATTTTGTGAAAAAGAAAAATTTTAAGAACAATACACCAATTTTGCGCCACTTATAATTAATGGTTCTCCACTGTTCAAAGGGACAGGTTCAAGTCGGGTCAGAAGGAAAACTTGGATACTGAAGGTGCGAGGCGTGTGAGATAAAAGAGAGAGGGAGATAAATTTTTTGTGAAAAGGGAAAATTTTAAGAACAATACACCAACTTTGCACCATTTACAATTAATGGTTCTCACCTTTTCAAAATAAGACATTAGTATATGAACTAGCAAATCCTACATCATATTTGTACACGCCGTTATGTTGTATGTTATGTGTCATATTTTGAAGGGCAAATTGGTCCGTTCAACTATTTATGTCTTCCATTTATACATATATGGTCAAGTCATAATTTCAAAACTACAATAATCGTCCACAATAATAGGTACGATGATTAACTGTACTTTTAAATTTTAATACAAAATAATAATATCTGGATAAAAATAGAGTTACAATGTCAAAATACTATTTTACCCTCATATATTTTACACCATTACAGAAAACTTAATGTCGTGTATGAAAATGTTGTTGGATTCGTTATTTCATGTACTAGTGTATTATTTTAGAAAGTTAACAAACATTAATTATTAGTGACGCAAAGTTGATGTACTATTATTAAAATTGTCCCTTGTCAAAATAAAATGGGTAACCCTAGAGTTTTCTTTTTGTACTAAAAATTTCTGAAAAACCACAAACTTCTGCTGACCATAACTCCCTCATACGAATTTTTTTTTACACTTGTCACGTGTCTACGGACTCATATGGCCATGCTCTACAACTTCCGTGAAGAAAGTTTCACGAGAATCCTAACGAATAAAAAGTCAACTTTTGACCCATCAAATAAAGTCGTTTTCAATAGGGGTGGGAATCAGTGTGAATGGTGCAGTTTATAACTAATATCGGACACCAAACAGATCTTTTTTTTGGTTTGGTTCGGTTTGGTTTTTAAACTTTTAAAAGAAAAACCGATTGTGTTCGGTTTTTTCAGTTTCGGTTATATCTCTGGTTTTTCAGTTTTTTTTATTTCGATTAACTTGCAAGAAAACCTGAAATTAAATAACAAAAAACAAGTATAGTAGAAAATCTTACGTTATATAACAGTTTCTGAGAGAACCATCAAAATATAACAAGTCTGGGACTTCAAATAATAATGTAAATATTATTTTCTTTTTTAAAATATATATAATATCGGTTAATAATTATATAAAATAATGTTTATATATGTAATTTTCTATTTTTTATTTAATATATATATATAATATCGGTTTTTCGGTTCGGTTTCAGTTTCCAAACATCGGAAACCAAAAGCAAACCAAACACTTCGGTTTTTCGGTTTTTTCGGTACGGTTTGGTGTGGTGTTTTTTTCTCGGTTTTTTCGGTTACAGTTCGGTTTCGGTGCGATTATTTTTCGGTTTTCGGTTTTGAAGTCCCAACCCTAATTTTCAAGTTATTTAAATCGTCTGAACACTACTTCTGCTCTTCTCTCGAGCATGAACCTCTCTAACACCATTTAATAATTTCAAATGTAATATTAGAAGTTATTTATAAATTTTTTAGGTATTACAACTTGTGGATTCAAGTTTACTGTTGGTAAACCCAACACCTTTCTATTTCTGCTGCATCACAATATTTCCCGTTTTCGTGAGTCATGACCCTTGCCGATTGAATCATATCAACATAGTCGTTATTATATATACCACATGATTCTTCAACCAATTTTACATTTTTTTTACACATGGAGACAACACAAGAGGATATCTTTGAATGCGATTATATGCACGAGTGTTTGCAACCTTTTTTTTAATTGCATATGAGAATACAAATTCGACCTACATAATGGCCGAAAATCAAGAACCTACTGCATAGGGTTTGAATTTGATGCTATACGGCCTACAAAATATTAGACAAAAGGCTGAAAACAAAGAAGTTCTTACATTCACAATCAAGCATCGTTGGCCACCTTCATGATATTGAGGGTAATTTTGCATGGCCAAGATTTTTCTATAATCACGGCCTAAATTAATGTGATCTTACTTTCTTCATTTATCTAACATTTTAAATAGTTCCTTAATCATTTGGCTTAGGTAGATGCACATGAATTGAGGGGGCTATGTTTGCACCCGTTTTTGGTAAATATATCGACCCTTGATATCTTGGCTATATGGAAAATATAGCGCTTTATTAGCATTATTTCAATAGAATTTTGTTATAAAATTCTATTAGATGATAATATTTGGAGAGTAAATTAAAAAGGAAATGAAATAAATATGATTTATCATATATAATTGCCAATAGATAATCAAAGAAGGAATTATCGACTATTCTCATAATTGCTGATATAATTACAAAAAGAAATAATGATGATTTATAATAATTGCCGAGATATAATCAACGAAAGGAATATCGACAATTAGTCATAATTGCTGATATAAATTGAGCAAGAAAATAACTAAGATTTGAATCGTGATTGAAGGCTCATCAAGGATGATATTGTGTAATTAAGTTCAAAATCAATTCCGATGAAGCTGCAAAAAGAAAGAAATTAAGGATGAAACAATACAAATCATATCTTTGATTCAGTCATTAAAAGCGAAATATTTATTTTATTTAATTATTTTCTTCTTCCTTAATTTTTGTGTTTGTAATAGTATATATAAGAGCCATATAACTCTGTAAAGGATCCCTGACTAACACACAAACTTCAATACAAAGTGAACAAAATTCTCTACGAACTATCTACATACATTATATTTTTATTCTTGCCCTAGAGTAAATTTCATTTTATCGAGTTTTTTAATTTCTGCACTCTATCTTTCTAACAATTTGCTCTTCACTTTACTTTTCATGCAATTTAATTTCTCGCAATTACTTTCCGCTCTTTAAATTTCGTTCTTTAATCTTCTGCACTTTACTTCTCACAAACCCATATCAAAAATCCCAAAAAAGAGCAGCATTGATGAAATCGTCTAAAGGTCGAGACGGTTCCTTCCTCGCTCTACAATCTTTTGGTGGAAGTCAGATCAGACACAAAATTAATCAAAAACCTATCTTGGGTAACATGCCACGAGTTGGAACGCCTACAAATTCAAGAAGAACGATTATGTTACAAATCCATCAGCCTTAATTTAGGCCGAGACAAATTTTAAGCAAACATCGGGGATGGATTATTCACTGTTCAGTTTGTTGTGCACCATTTCCTTTAACTGCTAACTTCTCTGTTTGAAGATAGAGCAGATGAAGGATGCATGTTTTCGTTTCACGCTAACTACTGAAGACTTTGAGTGATTCAATCGGAAGCTTTGCCTTCAATCTAACACGTACAAAACACAAAATGGAGCTTTTAGTTACTCAACGTACACGGGCCTTCTTAGTTTGCCTTCACACATCTCAAATCCAAATGCTTAATTAACATTAGTGTTTTAAAAGGTCTTTTTTCACACCACATCACATCCCGATCGATATATATACATGAAGTGCTTATCGTTCTCAAATCAACATTTTACTTTAGTTTTAAGATATTTGATGAGAATATAACCCATTTTATAGTCGGCTTTACATAACCATGCCCATACGAGAAATTTTCATTTTTACAATAATCGATTTTGACAGAAGGTAGTGGTTCTAATAAGGACCACTAAGTTGATGACTAGTTGAAGACTTTTCGTCTTATCTCACTTTTCGATCTTATATCCACATTTCGACCGTTTAACTTATAGATATATATGAATAAATCATCTCTATAATTTTCATTCAAATTGAAAATCGTTAAGACATTCATAAATGTGATTTACTGATTATACACTTGAATGATTCTTGTTTAACATATTTAGATCATCCATTGATTTGATTTAGTTTAATTTCTTAACGATCACCATTTTGGTTGAAAATTTGTAGAAGTAATTTTCTTATACAAACCTAAAATATCAATAGTTAAGATGTAAAAATTTAATTTAAAAGTGGGTGTAATCAACGATTAATTTGAAAATTTCAACTAGTCCTTAACAAAATTGTCCTTATTAAAACTCGTCCCCTTGACATAACTCTCAAATTGTGTCTAATGTTTCTTTTAGGCTTTTTGAAGTAGATAGTGTAACACGAAAAATACCTTTTAGTCAAACAATCTTTATATAAAATAAAACGACTTATATAACGTGTTTGGTAAAATAGTTTATGAAAAAAAATGACGAGAGAGCCTCCAAGAAGCTCAGAGTGACTTTGAAAACGTCAAAATCCTAGGTTTCAGAATCTGGCAGCGATGCATCTCCTATCGGCGAGGCAACGATCATGAATTGTATAACGGCTGCACAAGGAGATTCCTTGATGATGATCGTGTGGGTGGCAGAAGGACCCAGATTGGGTTCTCAGACCATGTGTTGGACGACTTTCTCTCGATGACTATGGTAAAGCAGATCGATGGGAGCGGTGCTTGTCTGACTCCGTTTTGAGAGCGATTTGACATTGCTGTGGGGGTTGGGTGGCTGCCAGAGAGCTCTAGTTTGTTGTTGTTGGTGTCGATTGGAAAGGCTTTGTCTCTGAAGACTCCGACTCAAATGGCTCTGCTGGCAGTGCAAGATTAGGGCTTAATAAAATGCCTTGTTTGTGTGCGTGGATTTGGAGGGTTTTGTCTCACGAGGCGGCCAAATTACTATCCGAAGATAGTGACACTAAGGCTGGACATGGTTCTTGGGCTCCTTGTGCATAGCTTTGTTGGGCTCCTTAGACTGGGCCTTGTAGGAGACTTTGGTTAAGTGACATTGGGCTATGGAGCTAGTTGGTTGCTGGTGGGGTATGAGCTTAGCCCTTAGGGCTTGGTCGTCCCTTAGGACTTCCGTGTTGCACCTAGATAATTAACGGATAGTTATTTCATTTTAATTCTTGAGATTTATCTTGATGTACACCAATTAAGGTCTTTTAAGAGATTAGATAGAAATAACTAGAAGTCATTTGTCGTAAGTTATTATCTGAGTGCAGCTGCATGAATGCGGGTTACTTGTCTTGTGTAAGGGCTTGTGTCATTGGTTGTAAGACAACATTTGATGTAAGCGTCTTCTGACCAAAGATATTTTAATGAAATTATATGATTTATCTCTAAAAAATGTGTTTGGTAAAAGAGTTCAAAGCAATGAAAACGGATAACTGAATTTGTACTAGATAACACGAGAGTACCAATCGTCCAACGAAAGCAAATTTGCTCCCCACCCATACTTTCCTACTTTTATCCCCACCCACCTCAATGAAAGACACGTGTTCATTGTGTTTACTTATTCTAAATATGATTAAATGTATTTATAACAATGAATTTATATAATTTAATTATACTTTAGTCTTTTCTCTCTCTCTCTCTTTTCTTCTAAATATATATTAACACAACCGCACCAGCAACGAGATTTTACAGGATTCCAAATTTTCATTTTATATGATGAAAACCCTATAAGAGCATCTTCAATAGCTATTGTATAATTTATCTATTCTAGAGGAGGAAATCAAAAAATTTTAAAATAAAATGAGCTCAACTCCAACAGCTCTTTTGTTTTATTGTACAAAATTGAATGTTTTTCTTTATAATTTGTGAATCTATATAAATATTATATATTTATTCAAATTAAACCCCAAATTTAATGTTAGATGTTTTAATTTTTTGACTTTTTCCTTTTTTAGAGGAGAGATCATGAACTATATAAGGGGCAAAACAATAAATTTTAGAAATTTCTAGTTGAATATACAAATTTTGAGAATTCTAAAGATATAGATGATATGTTTCTATATCTTTCTAATTTTTGAAAAATAGAGGATGCTTCACATGAACTGTTGAAGCCAAAAAATGGTGTTTTCCTCTAAACCATAGATTATTCTAGTTTTATATGAGTTGTTGGAACTACTCTAAAGATTCCAAAACCCTAATTCCAAAGTTTTCATTCTTAATTACTTGTCGTTTGAACTTTGAACAAACCTGGAACAATGAACAATGAGCTTTGAACAACCCATCTAAACTATTCTGTCGGATATGATTTTCTCAGCCGACGAAAAAAATTTCGTCGGCTAGGAGAAAAAATTTGTCGACTAAGAACCTCTTAGTCGACGGAATAAGTTCGTCGGGAATTTTCGTCGACTAAGAACTTCTTAGTCGACAGATCTCTGTTCATGGCTATTTTCGTCGGCTAAGACCTAAGAGCTTAGCAGACGGAATATGACAATTTCCGTCGACTAAGAGCTATCTTAGCCGACAAAAAAAAACTATATTCTGTCGGTTAAGTCCCTCTTAGCCGAAGAAAAAAAAATCTATTCCGTCGGCTAAGATTAAAAATACAATGGCAAATCAGCCATAAGTTTTTTCTTTAGAATTGTACAAAGGAAGCAAAATTTTTTAAAAAGTTGTGAAATAAGATATGACCAGAATGGTGAAATATGTTTACGGTTGAAAAATCACGTAATTCTGGAAAAGTCTCGCTGCCGTTAGTTGCGGTCAACCTAATTTACCATTCTTTCTCCCTAATGGTAGCCCTATCTTCGGGGATTATTTTTTAGTAAAATTTTATACCACTGGTTGCGTTTCATCGATTTGAAGCTTTTTTCAGTTAAAGGTCCAGCCAAAATACGTAATTTAGATGGTCAAATGAGCGTTTCCGTGCGTTTAGGGGTTTGACTTAAGGGATTGACCGTCCGGATCGAGCGCTTAACATTGTCAGATAAAGTTAAATTTTTTACCATATCCATGTTTTAGAATAATGATCAAATCATAGGGTCAGATTTTCGTTTGTCAAGTTTAATTATCAGAATCACAACATGTCTACTAATGTTGTATAACTTGTTTGCTAAGTTTTAAGTAAATGTTCAATTTCAAAAACGAATTCTACATAGAACCTTTAAACGCAAAAAAGTTGTGAAATAAGATATGACCGGAATAATAAAATATGTCTACGGTTGAAAAATCACATAATTTCGGTAAAGTCTCGGTGTCGCTAGTTGCGGTCAAGGCAATTTACCATTCTTTTTCCCTATGGGTAACCATATCTTCGAGGGTTATTTTTCAGTAAATTTTTATACCACTGAATACTTCTCATCGATTTGAAACTATTTTCAGTTGAAGGTCTGACCAAATACATAATTTAGACAGTTAAATGATCGTTTCTGTGCGTTTAGGGTTTGACTTATGGGATTGACCGTCTGGATCGAGCTCTTAACATTGTCAGATCAAGTTGAATTGTTTACCATATCCATGTTTTACTATAATGATCATATCAGACGGTCGGATTTTCATTTGTCAAGTTTGATTATCTAAATCACAATATGTCTACTAATTTTGTATAACTTGTTTACTAAGTTTTAAGTAAATATTCTGTTTCAAAAACAAACTCTATGCAGAACCTTCAAACACAAAAAAGTTGTGAAATAAGATATGACCAGAAGATGAAATACGTCTACGGTTGAAAATCACATAATTTCGGTAAAAGTCTCGACGCCGCTAGTTGCGGTCAACGCAATTTACCATTCTTTATCCCCTATGGGTAACCCTATCTTCGGGGGTTATTTTTCAGTAAATTTTATATACCACTGAATACGTCTCATCGATTTGAAACTATTTTCAGTTGAAGGTTTGACAAAAATACGTAATTTAGACATTCAAATGATCGTTTTCATGAGTTTAGGGGTTTGACTTATGGGATTGACCGTCTGGATCGAGCTCTTAACATTGTCGGATCAAGTTGAATTGTTTGCCATATCTATGTTTTACTATAATAATCATATCAGACAGTTGGATTTTCGTTTGTCAAGTTTGATCTTCAGAATCACAACATGTCTACTAATGTTGTATAACTTGTTTACTAAGTTTTAAGTAAATGTTCCGTTTCAAAAACAAACTCTACGTAGATCCTTAAACTTAAAAAAGTCATGAAATAAGATATGACCAGAATAGTGAAATACGCCGACGGTTAAAAAATCAAGTAATTCCGATAAAGTTGCGGTCAACGCAATTTAACATTCTTTCTCCCTATGGGTAGCCCTATCTTCAGGGGTTATTTTTCAGTAATTTTTTATACCACTAGCACGTCTCATCGATTTGAAACTATTTTCAGTTGAAGGTCCGGCTAAAATACGTAATTTAGATGGTCAAATGATCGTTTCTATGCGTTTAAAGGTTTGATTTACGGGATTAACCGTCCAGATCGAGCTCTTAATATTGTCGGATCAAGTTGAATTTTTACCATATCCATGTTTTACTATAATGATCATATCAGACGGTCGGATTTTCGCTTGTCAAGTTTGATCATCAAAATTATAACGTTGCATAAGTTTTCTAAAAAAATAATTTTATACCCCTTAACAGACGGAATTAAATAATTCCGTTGACTATGTGATATCTTAGGAGGTGGAATTATTTAATTCTGTCGGCTAAGGGCAAAAAAATTCAAAAAAAATTTTCCGCGCAAAATTTTAGACCAAAATTTTAGAAAAATTATTTATCACGTAGCCGACGGAATTCGATAATTCTGTCTCCTAAGGTATACTTAGTCGACAAAATTATTTAATTCTGTCTCCTAAGGTATACTTAGTCGACAAAATTATTTAATTCTGTCAGCTAAGAGCAGAACAAATTCAGAACAATTTTCCCGTGAAAAATTTGAGACCAAAATTTCAGAAAAATTATTTATCATTTAGCCGAGGGAATGCAATAATTTCGTCGACTAAGAGCTAAACATTTCAAAATTTCGACTCCCCACACTAAATTTCCAAAAAAAATCAAAAAAATTTCTTTAAATCTTCTATTATCCTCTCTTTTCTTCTCCAAAATATCTCTTCTCTCCTCTCTTTCTCCTCTATTCTCTTCTCCAAATGGTGGTTGTGGTGTGTGGTGTGTGGTTGTGGTTTTTGGTGATAGTGTGTGGTGGTGGTTTTATGTGATGGTGAGTGTTGGTGGTGTTTTTGGTGTTGTGTGTGGTGGTGGTTTTTTGTTATGGTAGTGTGTGGAATCGGAATGACCAGTTTCTTACCGGAGATCGATCGTCGGCGGTTGATTTCCGGAGATCGATCTTTGTTTTTTTATAATTTTTTTAGGTTTACTGAATGAATATTCTGTCGGGTAAGAGTTTTTTATTTTTTATTTGAAAATAATTCTGTAGGCTAGGAATTTTCGTCTACTAAAGTATTCTTAGCCGACAGAATTCAAAATATTCCGTCGGCTGAGATTTACTTAGCAGACGGAACATCAATTGTTTCGTCGACTAAGATGATTATTAATTTGTTTTTATGTTAAAATAATTTCGTCGGTTAGGGTCTTTATTGACGCATCTTAGCCGACGGATTTTAGCATTTCCGTTGGCCAAGAGCTTTGGAGACAGAAAAATACTCTTAGAAGACAGAATTGTTCCGTCGGCTAAGAGCCAAAATCCATTAGTGTTGGGAGCGACGAGATGGCGAGCATTGCTTGGCGATGGTCTCCTCTCGCCCTCTCGGCTGTTCGACAGAAGAGGTTTCGAGCTTTTGAGTGATTTTAGTATTCGTTCAGAAAAAGAAATGAGAAACAAAAAGGACTGAAGTAAAATTAAAAATAATATAAATTCATTGTCTCTAAAAATATTATATAAATTCATTGTTATAAATACATGGGTAAATTTTAAGAACTGTACATGACAAATGATCTACTAACAACTTTGGTGTTTCAAGTTTGAAAACAATCAAAATGATACATGAACTTGTAGTTTCAACCGAAAATATGTATATACCGTTAAATTTTTTGTTATCTAATTGTTTTCTGTTAAACTTTGAGGGGCAAATCCGTCACTCTTTAATTTAGAAATAATAAATTATTAAAATTAATAATTAATAAGTAGAGGGAAAAAAAGAAAAAGTATTATTGTCTTTTTTTCGTCCCCATTCAAACCTAATATACACAAAAATAGTGATCGAGGTATAAAACTGTAAAAAAAAATACAAACCCGGTAACCTACAAAAACAACAAATAGTAAAGAAATAAACCAGATCATGAGAAAACAATAAAGTTTTTGAGAATATGGTCTCATTGGTCTGAGTTTACAAGATTAAAAAGGTATATAAATCGAAAAAATAAATAAATTGAAAATATAAAGAAATAAAAAATGGAGAAAATCTGAAACAACTATTTAAAAAATGAGAAATTACATGAAGTTAACGGTGTTACTAACGACATGTAATAAAAGTGTGCCTACTTTTAAACTTCATATACCATTTTGATTGTTTTGAAACTTGAAACATTAAAATTATTAGTGAATCATTTATCATATATCTTTCTTAAAATTAACCATAAATACATTTGACCATAGTTAGAATAAGTAAACACAATGGACATGTGCCTTTCATTGAGGTAGGTGAGGATAAAAGTGGGGAATTAAGGCTGGGGAGCAAATTAGGGTTTTGGAATCATTATAGTTAAGGTCTTGTTTTTCGTATCCTACGTACCTAACATAACTACCCAAGGGTGTATACCTCTGTCGAAATAGATAAAAAGAAAGATTAGACAGTCCAAAACATGCTTTGGAGCAATTGGAAAATCCAAACCCCAATTTACAATATTTAAGCCATGAATAGCACCGTGCACATTATGAAGTCCTGTAAGATGTAACCAGATTAAGGGATAATGTAGATTAATGTGAAGAGGATGAAGCATATTTCAAATCAAACATAGTAGCGAGAGTAGTTAGAGAACACGGGGTGGCCAAAGACATGCATCCACAAGCACTTGGGCATATCAGCATATGCAGCTGTCAGTGACCACAGATACAGATATAGAGTCAGTGCTGCGTGTCCTGTTTTGTGTCAATTATTATTAAAATTCCAACCTTGCATGGTGTGAATGAATATTGTGAATTGGCTACAAATGGTAAAAAAAGGAGAAAAAATGTCACACACTAGCTCATTTTAATATTTATATCTCTTAAATCTTAGATTCTTGATGCTTGTTTACTCAAACCTGAAGATCTTTTCACATCTCTAATTTTTTTAATGGGAAAACAACCCCATTACAGGTTCTTATTGACATATTAATAGACAATAAAATCAAGATTTTGTCAATATTTAAACTGTATCCACGATTAACATTCGTTATGAAACTATAAATCAATAACGTGTGATACACTCTAGTAACGTATTTATGTTCAATTTTAAGAAACTGTGATTTAGTTAATTAAGATATTTAACTAATAACTTTAAAATCACAATAATTTTATTTAAAAAAAATCGAGAAACTGACTGACGGTCAAAACTATATATTCAAAAAGTGCTGAAAAACCCTAGAGGTTTAACTGCTACATTATATATTTTAAAATTTTGAAAGACAGAAAAAAGGAAAAAAAATAAAAGAAAAATCTTCTAGTAAAGAGGATGAGTTGCAAGCTATAGTGGGTCTTGTTTTTCTTCATCTCCTTCTCATATAAGAGCTTGGTTTCCGCCACCCGCCGCCTGGAGAAACAGAATAAAGAAGAGGCCTTTGGGTCCTATCTTGAATTCCAAAGTCCTCCTCTTTGCGTTTTAACGTCTCCAATCTCTGTCTCTCATTCACGTTTAGCACCAAAGCCAAAGCAGTTTGAAAGCAGAGAAAAAGTTGCATTGCTTTTCTTGCAGTTTCTCTTTGCCTTTGTCTCTGCTTCAGTTAAATTACTCATCTTTAGGCTTTTGGGTATAAACCCAGGACTTAGTATTCGGTTTTGTTATTTGTTAAACGCACAGAAAATCCCAGAAAAGCTAAGGAGAGACAGAGACCTTTGTGAACAAGGTTTGATTTTTTCCTCTTTACTCATTCGTGTTTCTTTTTATCTAGATTGTGCCCATACAAATCTATGCAGATTAGCATCTTTCGCACTCATTTTTATTTATTATCCTTTGGTTTTATCAGACCCACTTTAGCCATTAAGGCCTACAACTCTATAAGTCGTGGTAGAGTTACTGGCTTTCTGTTATTGCATTTTAGTCTGTTCTTATGGCTTTATCTCAGTTAAGTCTTGGTAATATTGGGTTTTGCTCAGATTTTGGTACAAGAAGTTGAGAGGGTGAAAAGTTTGGAACTTTATAACAGAGAGACAAAAATGAAGTACGTGTTGGTGACGGGTGGAGTTGTTAGTGGACTCGGCAAAGGAGTCACGGCCAGTAGTATTGGGTTGCTTCTCCAAGCTTGTGGACTTCGTGTTACGTCCATCAAAATTGGTACGGTTCTGTTTTGAGTTTTTTTGGCATGTCTGTTCTATTTTGAAGGTGCTTTTATTTGTGTACTTTTGATTGAGTATACAAAACAAAATCGTTACTGTTTGGTTTCTTGATGTACGTAATTGGTGTAAGTTTTGAATACTTATTACTGTTTGGCAGTACAATTTGCATGTGGTTCTTGCACTAGCATTAGTTCTGGGATTTAGTTTTGTTGTAATGTCTTGAGTGTTGATTTTTACTTATAGTTAAAAGAGCTTTGATTGTAGGCAGCTTCTATGAAGTAATATTTTTTGCTTTGTTATATATTGAACCCTTTTGATATTTAGGACATATTCTTATAAATTCACTGGTATCTGTATTTTGGTAAAAAATATTTGAAGCTTCTTTGTACATGTGCAGATCCTTACTTGAACACTGATGCTGGGACAATGTCTCCTTTTGAGCATGGGGAAGTTTTTGTATTAGATGATGGCGGCGAGGTAAGTCACCAATATTGTACGCAGTTGTTTAACTTTTGCTGTCTGTGCTGGTGTTTATAATTATATCCAGAAGTAGCTAATACTCTGATTTTAGTGGTAAAAAAGAAATTGCTGGTCTTCATTTTTTGTTTATATAGGTTGACCTTGACCTTGGAAATTATGAGCGGTTTCTGGATCTCACTTTGACCCGTGACAACAATATCACAACTGGAAAAATTTATCAGGTCAATTGACTTCCATATTTATGTTTTAGGAGCCATGTTGTCATTTCGACATAAGTGGAGAAAAATTTTAGCCATGTCAAATTTCTTGCTGTTTTTGCTTCTAACTCTTGTGTTTCATACTTTAACAGTCTGTTATTGACAAGGAGAGAAAGGGAGACTATCTTGGAAAGACTGTCCAGGTTTGTTTCTCTTAATTTTCCTATCCACGATTTGCAAAATTTAATTTGGTACCTGAGTTTCATTTCTCCTTTTGAACTCTTCTGAACTAGGTTGTTCCACACATCACCGATGCCATCCAAGAGTGGATAGAACGTGTGGCAATGGTACCTGTGGATGGGAAAGAAGGCACACCTGATGTATGTGTCATTGAATTGGGTGGAACTATAGGTACATTGCCATATATAATTTTTTTTTCTTCAAAAGTGAGATGTTTTTCTGCTGTCCAAAACTGTATATACATGCACTAGAAGTCCTAATGTTCTCTTTCTCTTAATGCAGGGGATATTGAATCGATGCCCTTTATTGAAGCCCTTGGCCAATTTTCATATCGTGTTGGTAAGGTTTTTAAACTTAACAAATTCTGGGCTTCATATTCATACTCTGTATTTTACGTCCGCAGTCTATTTTTATCTTACTGAAGTTTATGTGCTTTAGGTCCTGGAAATTTCTGCTTGGTTCATGTCAGTCTTGTGCCCGTTCTGAACGTTGTTGGCGAGCAGGTACTTATATGGTTCTTATGTAAATATGCAGGCTTATTTTAGTCGTGTTTCCATAACTTTGGTGTGTGATGGCAAGTCTTGCCCCATTTTGACTAAAGTGATTTCCCCACTAATATCCACATTGTAGAAAACAAAGCCTACACAGCACAGTGTTCGGGTACTTAGAGGACAGGGTCTGACACCTAATATTCTAGCTTGTAGGAGTACAAAGGTATCCTTCTGTCTTCCTTTCCAGAATTTTTTTAAGCAGTATGAATATATATCTAATCTTTTCTGTTCTCTTTGTTTTTGGCAGCCACTTGAGGAGAATGTCAAGGCAAAACTAGCTCAATTCTGTCACGTTCCGGTAACATAACAGTTCTCTATATAGTCTAATGTTGTGTCCTTGTTTAATCTTTAATTTGTTATGTACTAATCAGAAAACGTACAGGCTGAAAATATTGTCACTCTGTATGATGTACCAAACATTTGGCATGTCCCTTTGCTTTTAAGAGTAAGTATAGTTCTATATTTGAATTCTTTGTTGATAATTTATTTGCAGTAATTGTTTTATCTAAAAATTTGTTTCTCTGCTACCAAAAATAGGATCAAAAGGCACATGAGGCTATCTTGAAAGAACTAAACCTTCAAAGGTTTGTATGTGAAATTCATTCTTTGCCATTATTTTCTTTAGCTGCATGGTTGGTCTACTTCCTGTCTTTGACTGTGCCACTAATTTTTATGCGCTTCTGCAGTGTTGCTAGAGAGCCAAATTTGAAGGAATGGACAACCAGGACAGAAATTTCCTCAACTTTACATGATTCTGTGGGTTTCCAAATACTTTCCTAAAACTTGTTTTGGACATTCAATACTTCCTTATTTTAGGAATTGATTTCTTGTGTAATGCCATATCTTGCTTTTGACTAGTGTGTTTGTTCATTACAGGTCAGAATTGCAATGGTTGGAAAATACACTGGTCTTTCAGATGCTTACCTCTCAGTTCTAAAGGTAAGCTCTAATTATTCAAATGGGATTCACTAATCACAATGGTCTCAAATTACATGTCTGGTGATGGATGTTCATGCCAGATGTCATTTTTAGTCATAAACTTGTTTCTGCATATATGTCTGCTTGCTTCTTTTTGTTTAAAACTACCTAAATCACTTTTGCTTTATCGGTGTGATTTGATTTTGCACTAAATTCAACTTAGAATATATACTGGGATTATATATAAAATATCAGTATAAGAGCTACTGTGCACACTATATTGTCTGGGGATTTTACTAATGATCCTCATTATTAGTAACAAACATTTTTGTACCTTATAACATTAAGTGCATGATATGAGAAATGGTGACTTCAGATTTGTAACATTGGGCTTCTTGTGCCAGGCTCTTTTACACGCTTCTGTTGCTTGCCATCGGAAACTTGTTGTAGATTGGGTAGCAGCAGGTGATCTTGAAGACGGTACTGCTAAAGAGGTAACAGTAATCTAACCCATATAGAAACACATTCCTTTAATATTATATTTAGGTATCTGGTATGCTAATTGTTTTACTGCTTGCAGGCGCCTGAGGTGCATAAGGCTGCATGGGATCTTTTGAAGGTGATCCTGCTTTACTGATTATTTTGCATAAGGCAAATCTCTGTTTATATCATTGGTTGCTTATTCAGATGTTGATCCTTTCATTTCAGGGCGCTGATGGTGTTCTAGTTCCAGGAGGATTTGGTGATAGAGGAGTGCAAGGGAAAATTCTTGCTGCAAAGTATGCTCGTGAAAACAAAGTTCCATATCTTGGCATTTGCCTGGGCATGCAAATTGCAGTTATTGAGTTTGCACGATCTGTCCTTGGTATTCTTGATGCTAACAGCACAGAGTTTGATCCTGAAACTACAAGTCCTTGTGTCATATTTATGCCAGAGGTATTATTCTTGCATCCAAGTTGACACAATACTATACTCTAATACTTGATTGTATGTTCGTCATCTAAATACTTGATTGTATTTTCGTCATCTAACGTTAGTTTTTTTTTTGACTCGAAGGGTTCCAAAACTCATATGGGAGGTACTATGCGTCTGGGATCAAGGAGGACCTACTTCAAGGTTACTGACTGCAAATCTGCAAAACTGTGAGGGCTTGCATCTTATCTACATATATTAGATAAAGAACAACTGCTTTCCTTGTAGTCCAACTATTCATTCCTGTCCAGCTGATATTGTTTCTGGATTATATTTAGGTACGGAGATGTGGCTTTCATTGATGAACGACATCGACATAGATATGAGGTAAGTTTTGTTTATGCATGCACTTAGATAGTAGAAAGCATTATTTTTTCTTCCTGTTCATGAAACAGCCTTGTTGGTATGTAGGTCAATCCTGATATGATATCGCAATTTGAAAGTGCTGGCTTATCATTTGTTGGCCGAGACGAAACCGGTCGGCGCATGGAGGTTAGCATGTGTTAGAATATGATAATCATGTATTATATGACGGGCATAGTTCAGCGTGATAGTTTGTTCCTTTTTTTTCAACTACAATAATTTGACATACTAGTAATGCCACAGATTATTGAGCTGCCTGTCCATCCATACTTTGTTGGTGTTCAATTCCATCCTGAATTTAAGTCGAGACCAGGCAAACCTTCTGCTCTGTTCTTAGGTAATTTCTGTTCCCTGCTTCTGGAATCTGTTGCTCTTAACTATTTGTTTGTCAATGATTTGTTACATTCTTGAAGCATTATTCTATGGGTAAATCTTGCAATAATGAGAAATGACTGCATCTAGTCTTGGCATCTCTATTCTCCAACCAATGCATTTGGATGGTTTTTTAAGAGACGCATAGCAGTTCCTTAGAAGTCCTCAGCTCTCAGTTAATAATTGTTCTCAGATGTGTAATCTTTAAAATATCAACTTCGTTGTTGTCCTGTGCTCCTGCTAAAACATGGGTTATGCACTGGTACGAAATGTGGAGATCACTTTAGTGTATATATTGGTTACAGTAGAGACAAGGATTGGTATGAAATGTGGAGGTCACTTTAGTCTATAATCATATTGGTTACAGTAGAGACTAGGATGGTTATTGTTCCTTTGTCATGCATCTAAGATGCTTTTATTGATTTATTATGTAAGATAGTAGGAATTATAGAGCAGGATCATTATTGATTGGTTATAATTTTAAATGACAATTATATATGGCTATAACCATGATATTCCATGATCAAGAAAAGTATCAGATTTCCTGGATAACATTGGATAGATGGGCTATGTCATGTGGTTTCATATAGTTTTAGGGATCGTCCAGCTTCTGATGAATTTCATGTTCTATTGTAGGACTAATAGCAGCATGCAGGCGTTCAGATACAAGCTCACAAAACAATGTCCATCTGAAAAAGCCTGTTGCAAACAGGACTAGTAATGGACACTTCACAGTGAAATCCCTCCAGAATGGACATGCATTTAAATCCTCAAATGGGTTACTAAATAGTGTGTATAGCAATGGTAATGGCGTGCACTTGTAATATAAGTTGGGGACCTCAAGGTAATGTTTCTCTGAAGTGCTTTTGCTAGTTGTCGGTTATGATGTACAGAAGCTGAGTATGGGTAGATGGCGTAGCTCTAGAGGACTTGTCTTCAGGATGAAGCTGGATTCTGAAGTTTTAAATGACACAGCAGATAACTCCCAAGAAGATTTGGCTTGAAGTTTGATGTTGCTTCATTTAACTGTCTTTTTATTTTGGTTTTTTCTTTTCTCAAAATATGAGGACTTTTGGTTTGTTGGCCCTGGAAAAGAGGAACTGACAGACACATTTCAATATATGTTTCAAAGACTTGACTTGTTTCTTTCGCTAAATATCTATTGGAAAGTTAAACAATCTGGCCTGTATCCCTCTGATAGAATCTTTCGTTTTTGTTTTGGAAGAATTGGACATGGTAATGGTGGTATTAGAATCAGGACTTTCACCAGTGGAAGGGGGTTGTAGCTTTCACTAATTAATAGTGATTATATTGTTCATTTTCAAGCTTATGAAACACAAATACTACAATATTGATCAGTCGGTATGATTTTAGCGGAGTACCACTTCAAACAAAGTAAATACTTCCCGTTCCCAGGGCTATTTCATTTTCATCCCACCGCAGAATTTTGGAGGCTGAACTTTTTTTGTTGGTTAGTTTATGGTGGACTACTGCTGCGGGGGTTGGAGCAGGTTAATGTTTAACCCTTTTTCTATCAGGTGTTTTTCACTTTCATTAGCATAGAACTTTCGGAAACAAAATTGCATTAACAGAACTATTGAAAAATTGTATGGCATCCAATCCCGGTAGTACAAGTTTTGAAAAATTATATTGTAGCACAAAGTTTTGGAAAAGTTTAAATCCTGACACAATAATTTTTATTTTGCAAAGGCACTCGATTTTCAATTTTTAAGGAGAAAAAATAAATTACAGAGCAGAGTCCCTTGACCAACAAAAGTTAAGCGAATCTAAATAGAAAGCAGGAAAACACATGCTTGGAAGCGTATTCCTATGATGCACTAGTACGGGTACGGGACACGGATACGGGTTCGATACGATACGCAAATACGTTTTTTATCGAAAAAATAGGATACGAGTACGTTTTGATATTATATATATTTAATATAATTTAAAAATATATAGATAATTTTAATGGGAAATAACACGAAAATAGCCTAATTTTACTAGATCTATCACAAAAAAAATTATAATAATAAATAAATTCCAAATAAATCTAATCTAAATCATCTAATTAAGGAAAATACAGAAGAATATTCAATTATAATCGTGAAAGAGTTAAAACAGAACAGAGATTGCTACAAATTAGATAAGATATTACTACAAAAAGTCAACAACCTAGTATTAATTTGGTCAAAACCTCCCTAAATGATCTAGGATACATTTGAATATCTTTGGGTACGTATCCATGGCGTATCCCGTGCGTACCCGTATCGGATACGAGTACGATACAACATACTAAAATTTTTGCCGTATCCGTGCATCATAGGCGTATTCAACCATAACTTCAGTGAGGGAAGATGATGACCACACGAAGCTACAACATCAGCTAAGAAGTTGGTCTCTCTGAGAATGTGGGCAAAAGAAATGCTATGAAATCTCTCCGCAATGTGATAGATCTCTCACATAACTGATCTAATACGCCAAGTAACATCATTTTTCCATGCACACAATCTATAATAAGCACAACATCACCTTCTACTACAAGATCGAATTTCAATTTGCTTTCCTTCAAATGTTGGTAGTTCAGATTCTTAAAAAAAGACATCTCACTAATAGTAGCAAAACACACAAACCAATCTTTCATAAGATTTAGACAAATAAGGATATGATGCCAGTCCCACACTAAATAAAACTTGGCTTTATCTAAATTTCATTACTAAATGACTAAAATGCCTGATTTTTTTCATCGAAATTACACTCATTCTCTCTTGTCTTCTTGTCTCTCAGCACCACAAATCTTCTTTTTCTTCTTCACTCTCTTGATTTCTACGACGATGGTGGAGAAGAATTTGACTTCAAAAGCCTGTGCCGGTTACCGCTTAGAAAGAGGAGATCTAGATTGAAGCTTCGACCCAACGACGAAGCTCGTGCCCTACGTCATTTTTGCCTTCAGACGACGACCAATGCTCGTCTGAAATTTTTTTTACATGTCGTCTACCTAGTTATCATCTGATAAGCACTTATGTCATTTGATAAAACTTTACACGATAAACAATATGAACACATATGTCGTGTGTGTGCATCTAGATATTCAACAAACTCAAACTATTTGTCCTTATACAATGGTTATAACGACATAAAAATATCGTTAAAATAACTTTATACTAAAAAGTGAGTAATTGTATGTCGTTTCATACTTATTCAAACGTCACTTGTATGTCGTCTGATATCATCTAAGATCAAGTACAATATTGTCTTGCATAATAAATCTGCAGAGAATATTGTAAACAGGAAGCAAATGCATCAATAACACAAGATCACTGTTATAACAGAATAGCAAAAGAGAAAGCATGAAACTTAAAAGATAAGCACATGAACCCTAACTTAGCGGCCGAAATGCACCAAACTGCAAACTTAATATGCATCTCGTAGTTATATAACTACAAGAAAATTAGCATACTAAAAATGATGCTTTCTTTACCGCATTGAAAAGAAACTTAACCTAAAATGGAAACGCTAGCTGAATTACACTCTAGTGATCCAGCTTCAATATAAATCAGCAGCATGCTAATCCTAACCATAGATATTGCTTCATTTATGCATTGATCACTAACACTAAGAGTTTCGTGTTTTTCTGTTCCTTACTGAGTTGGTCTCATTTTTGGTTATTACAGTTTTACAGAGGAATGAACTAAAAAGAAAACAAATAAAAAAACAGAGGGAATGATACCTAAGCGAAAGAGCAGCGATTGGTGCTCACCTGAATTCCACCAGTAAAGGCACCCAGGTAGTACAGAAATTGCTTCATGAACTGCTCCTGGTCCTTATCTTCACATCACCATTCACAATTTCACCAAAACTCCACAAAATCAGTATGTTTTTACTTGATCACAATTTCACATCACTAAACAAAACTAGAGAGAGGGACAGACTGGCAAGGGCATTGTAGAAGTCACGGCCGAGGAAATTGAGGCCGACGTTGATTCCGGTGGTGGCGAGAGTCAGAAGAAACACTCCGTCGAGCTGCATCCTCTCCTGGACCTTGTCGTCGGAGGACCAGTACAGCACCGCCACCTTCCAGAATCTCCGGAGCAGCGTCTGCAAATCCGAACCTTCTATTTCCTGACAGATTCAACAAATCAAAACAAAATTGCACTAGAGAATATAAAGTAATAAAGAACGCACCTTTTCCGGCAGCGGCGGTTGTGGAACCGAGTCAGACGCGGCCGTGGCATGGCGCCATGAAGCGGCGTCGTTTCGTCTCTTTCTGATTGGCATTGTGTGAAGTGATGTGGGGAACCTGATGGCTGTGACCGTTGAAGTTAATGATTTACTGAAAAGTCTTGAAAACTAGTGAAGAAGAAAGGACTCACTTTAACATATTTACCTTAATGGTCTTTACATTCGCTCAACTTAAGTTTTAAATCTTTTATAATTAAGTACTATATTAGATCTTTAGATAGTTTACTAAGTTATCTTGATCTCTATAAAAAGATAAGAAGCTGTGTAATCGAATAAGAATTCCATAAGTAAGAAATATAAGAGACTGCAACGATTTGCTTCCAAATATTCAACTAAGTTTCTTCTGTCTCATTAGCCATCAGCGAATCATACTTTGTCGAAAATACATTAGTAGAGATAACCAAATACTAACATATTATCATAGCTCTGTTGATCAATATCAACGGGGGTGTACCATCTGTTAGATCAAACAAAAAAACACTTTCCTTTAGTTTTCTGCTACTGCGATGACAACACAAGAAAATGGTTCAGAGGTTAGAGTTTAAATCTTCACACGAGAGAACTTTGATTTATGGGTTATTAAGATAGAGACCATGTTCATATCTCGAGATCTATTGAGCTATGTGAATGAAGGTAATCCAGTTCCAACTGAAGGCATGACAAATGCTCAACGAACGGAGTTGAGAGAAAATATCAAGAAAAATGTAAAAACTCTTGGTATTTTGCAAATATCAATCACAGAGGAGTTCTTTCTAAATATTGCAAACGAGAGAACAACCAAAGGAGCTTAGGATGTTCTGAAGTTGGAGTTCAAAGACTCAGATAAGATAAGAGCCGTGAAAGTTTAATCCTTGAGGAAATATTTTGAATACACTATGATGAATAAAACTGAGTTGCTAGGTGACTACTGCACCAGATTGACTAATTTAGTCAACCAGATGAAAACCTATGCTGAACCCATATTTGAGAAAAGAGTAGTTCAGAAGATCCTTATGAGCTGAAATAGGAAGTATGATACTATAGCTAGTATCATAGAGGAGACTAGGGATATAGACACTCTTGGAGTACAAGATATGTTGGGGTCACTTAAGGCGTTTAATCAAAGGTTGATGAGTCATGATGATGAACAAACAGAAAAAGTCTTTTAATCACTAAGCATAAACACTAGAAGTAGTGAACTATCTAGGTCAAATTCTAAGCAGAAAAAGAACTGAAAAGGAAAAGGCAAGTAGTGGGAAGGTAGATCAGAACAATCAAGAAGAAAAAAAATGAGGGAGGCAGCAACAGTTCAAGTTATTCGAAATGTTCAATCTGTGATAAGATGCACATCGACGAATGTTGGTTTAAAGGGAAACCAAAATGTTCAAATTGCAACAAGTTTGGTCATGTCAAGAAGGATTGTGACTACATGAATAATCAGCTGGCAAGCTACACTGAAGGATAATAAGTTACTAATATGTTATGTGTCACTTATGCTACCGCGAATCAAATTTCTACAACCGCGAATGAGATTTCCTCAGCCGCGAATGCAATAGACACTGTGACGAATACAAATGTCTGGCTCGTTAATAGTGCATGTAGCAATCACATGACGGCGAATGTTGATCTTCTATATGATATTGAGTACAATTACATTACAAAAGTGAAGATGGTGAATGAAAGCCTGGTGGATACAAAAGGCAAGGGAAGCATTGCTGTTGAAACCAAAAATGGGTGAATGTCCATCAGAGATGTAATGCTGGTGTCAAATCTTGACTCAAATTTGCTAAGTGTTGGTCAACTTGTGGAGCACAAGTATCACCTGCATTTTGGTGATAACACTTGCAAAATATTTGAGAGAGGGAGTTCCAAGAATCTGATGGTAGAAGTTGAAATGAAAAGGAACAAAAGTTTTTCTCTGACTTTCAAGTATGCAGTTGAGAGTGCAAAAAAATGGAGTTGAAGGAAGATCCTTGGCTCTAGCATCAAAGGCTAGGACATTTGATTTTCAAAGTCTGAAGCTCCTACATCAAAATGAAATGGTGCATTGTTTGCCAAAAATCATAGAAGTAAATGAAGTGTGTGAATGATGTGCACTGGGAAAGCAGCACATCATCTCATTTCCTAAAGAGAAAGTCTGGAGAGCAAAAACACCACTTGAGTTGGTCCATTCTGGTGTCTATGGTCCAATGATAACGACTACTGGAGGAGGTAACAAATATTTTCTTACATTCATTGATGACTTTTTTAAAATGACTTGGGTTTATTTCCTAAGACAGAAGTCAGATGTATTCATGGTGTTCAAAAAGTTTAAAGCTATGGTGGAGAGACAATCTGATCTCAAAATCAAGAATCTAAGATCAAATAGAGGTGTCGAATAAACTTCAAATGAGTTTGAAAATTTCTATGCAGATATTGGCTTGGAGAGGCAGCTGACAGTAAGCTATACACCACAGCAAAGAGATAGCTGAACTGAAGAATAGAACTATCGTTGAAATGGTGAAGTCTATATTGCATACCAAGAAAGTGCCTTTGGAATACTTGGAGAATGAGTAAATACTGCAGTGTATTTAATGAACAAAAATCCACTTACAGTTGTGCCGCGAATGACACAATTTGAAGCATGGAGTTGAAGAAAGCCAAGTGTGAATCACTTGAGGGTGTTTGGTTCAATCTACTATGCACACATCCCAAAAGTATTGAGGAAGAAGCTTGATGAATCAAGTGAAAAGTGTGTTCATGGGATACAACTCGCACACAAAGGGCAATAGGCTTTTTTATCTGAAAAAAATAAAGAAAATGATTATCTGTAAAGATGTTCTATTCAGTGAGAATTCATCTTGAGATTGGAAGCAAGGCTCGGTCCAGCAACAATGGGTGCCAGATAACACTAGCCTGTTCAAGATCAAGATGTTCTAGAAGAGTTAGAACTCAATCCACCACAGAAATCCCCACCTCAAAGTCCTAAGCAACCATCACCAGCACCTTAAAATGCTTAATCTACACCATGCTCAACACCAATAAGGATAAGAAGCTTGAATGAAGTGTATGAAAGCTGCAATGCCTACTTATTTGAGCCTGAAAAATTTGAAGAAGCTGTGAAGGAAGATGAGTGGCGAACGACAATGAAGGAGGAAATAAATGTGATTGTGAAAAACAAAAAATGAGAGCTTGTTGATAAACTAGACAATAAGGATGCTATTAGTTTGAAGTGGATCTACAAAACTAAGCTGAATGTAGATGGTTTTTTCTGTGCAAAGAAACAAAGCAAGATTGGTAGCAAAGGGTATTCACAGATACTTGGAGTTGATTTCAATGAGACTTTTGCACCAGTTGCAAGACATGAGATAATAAGAGGTCTCATCTCCATTACAGCACAAAAAAGCAGGTACTTGCACCAGTTAGATGTCAA
Organism: Comarum palustre; assembly: GCA_951800085.1. Lineage (NCBI taxonomy): Eukaryota > Viridiplantae > Streptophyta > Magnoliopsida > Rosales > Rosaceae > Comarum > Comarum palustre. The sequence goes on along the minus strand of OX637587.1, from coordinate 15,891,988 downwards.
ATCAGAGTTTTTGACTGGAGTGTTGAAATAAGAAGTATTTGTAGATCAACCACAAGGTTTCATCATCAAGCGTAAAGAGCAGAAAGTTTATAAACTGAAGAAGGCTCTTTATGGTTTGAAACAAGCTCCAAGAGCTTGGTGTGGTGAGATTGATTCCTATTTTACAGATAGAGGGTTTCAAATGAGTGAAAATGATCATGCTCTCTACATAAAAACTGAAGGTAAATCAAGTATACTTATTGTCTTCTTATATGTTGATGATTTAGTATTTACTAGAAGCTGTGAGAAAATCATTTCAAATTTCAAGTCTGATATGATGAAAAAATATGAAATGAGTGATTTGAGAATCCTGTATTATTTTATGGGAATAGAAATTATTCAATGGGTGAAGGGAATCTTCATTACTCAGAAAAAATATGCATAAGTCAATTCTAGAGAAGTTCAAGATACTTGGCTGCAATAAAATTGCAACACCTCTAGTTGTCAATGAAACATTTTCAAAAGAAGATGGAAGTGGTAGTGCGGATGAGAGCTTATACAGAAGTTTAGTGGGAAGTCTGCTATACTTGACAGCAACAAGACCTGATATAATGTATGCTACTAGTTTGATGTCCAGATTTATGCACAATCTGATCAAGATTCACTATAGATATGCAAGGCGAATCCTGAGATACATTTAAGGTATAATGCACTTCGAAATTATGTATGAGAGGAATGTGAAACCAAAACTGTTTGGCTTCTGTGATAGTGATTGAGGAGGAAGTGTTGATGATTTGAAAAACACATCTGGATATACTTTCACAAATGGAACTGATGTGTTCTCTTGGGCTTCAAAGAAGCAAAAATCAGTAGCACTGTCTACAGCTGAAGCAGAGTATGTATCTGCATCAATAACCAGTTCGCAAGCAATTTGGCTCAGAAAAATCATTGAAGACTTTGGCGAGAAGCAATATTCTGCAACAACCATTCTCAATGATAACAAATCTGCAAATGCCATGAACAAGAATCATGTATATCACAATAGGGCAAAGCATATTGTCTTGAAGTTTCACTGTGTTAGGGATGCAGTTAAAGAGAATAAGATTGATTTGGTGTACTGGAATACAGATGACCAAGTTACAGATATCTTCACCAAAGCTCTGCCAAGAGAGAGGTTCGAATACCTCAGAGACCTACTTGGAGTGGATAAGCAAAGCATTAAGAGGAAGTGTTGAAGTTAATGCTTTCATGTGAACTCTAGGAAACTGCAGAAAAAACAATGACTCACTGCAAGATATTTACTTCCACCGTCTTTACTATTCACCTCCACTCAACTCAAGTTTTAGATCCTTTGTAATTAAGTATTATATTAGATCTTTAGTAAATCTTTTACTTAGATCTTTTACTAGGTTATCTTGATCTCCATAAAAGGGACAAGAAGCTGTGTAATCGAATAAGAATTCTATAAGAAATACAAGAGGCTACAACGATTTGCTTCCAAATATTTAACTGAGTTTCTTCTATCTCATTCGTCATCAACGAATCATACTTTTATTCAAAATACATTAGTAGAGATAATCAAATACTAACAGTAACTGGAAGTCATTTAATGTGATGGTGAGTGGTGGGTGGAGTAGCCGTGTGCCGAGCAGAGTGAGACATACTGACTTTGCGCCCGTGTTATCATTTTTTTTGTTCTGGTTCAAATATTTGGTACTTCCATTTCATAGCGGGGTTTATCTTATGAATTTAGCTACGGAGGATGCGCCGCCATGGTACTGGTTTTCAGCGTTTATAGTTTTCTGATTTTTTTACACAATATATATGAATTATCTTGTGATGGATGATCACTATAATGCCACGCAACAATTTCTTAACTTTTTTTCATCAAAACCTCAATTTCTTTATTTTCAAACATTTATGATGTCAAAAATTCATTTTATGGCTTCCACTTTAAGCAGATTCTTTAACTATTTTGGAGAAGAGATATTTTATTCACACATTTTTACTCTTTGTTTTTTTTACAGATGAGTTTAACTTGTTCGGTACACGTAAAGATTATAGGACATTATATTTTTTTTACTTTACTTCACCTTTTAGTCTATTTTCATGGAGTGAGCATAACAAAATCCAATTAGTAAATTAATGGATGATTTGCTGATTTTGCTAAGATTAATTCATCAATAGCATTTGACTTCAAATTCAATTAATAGTGTGAGTAGGAGTTATTTGAGAATTCATTGTGGGAAAAAAAATATTTTGGTGCATTTACAGATTCATTTTCATGCACCTTGCTAGGAATTCCGATCAAGGCTAGGACAACCTCGGACACTATTATATCCAGCATCAAAGTTGCTTGAATCATCTAAAACATGATACATGCTTAATTATTTATTACATGACAATACATACCAGATTTATTATACAGAGCTCACAACAATAAACAGAATCCAAAAGCTAAACACACCAGCAAACCCACAGCCACCGCCAGCACTGAAGGGCAGTCACATGAACAAAACCCGAAACCAAAGGAGAAGGAAACAACGTACGTACACCCCTCAAGAAAGCCAGAAATGACCGCCCTCAATGCATTTTATTCTCCAATCAAGTCTTCCCTTGCCAACGAGCCACTCCTAATGCGATGGCCAATGCTACCCTCTCTTGTATGTTATCAAAGAATCGGAAACAGGCATACCTCCATGATTTCTTGATAACCAATGTGCCACAAACACTCCAAAACCCTATGATGAAGCCGAGTGCACCGCTAACATACATACCAAGCTTCCCCTTCTCATCATCATCATGATCTTGATCAAGATCATCATCGTAACGGTCAGCTGGGGCGGCGTCGCCCAGGCAGAGAGTTGAAAGAGGAACCCCACACAAGGATGGATTGTCCTCGTAAATGGATGAATCATCAAGTGTTTGAAGTTGGTAGCCTGAAGGAATTCTTCCGGACAAGTTGTTGTGAGACAAGTTCAAGTGAGACAAGGAGGTTAATGAAGAGAGACTTTGTGGAATATGCCCGGAGAGGTGATTGTGCGAGAGATCAAGAGTTTCCAGCCACCGCAAGTTTCCAATATTTGAGGGAATGTTTCCATTCAGATAATTTCTGGACAAGTTCAACGTCCCCAAGGCAATGAGGCTGCTTATTCCTTCAGGGATTACACCTTCTAAGTGATTTGATGACAAGTCGATGCTATTCACCAAACCCAGAGTCGTGTTATACACCAGTTCTTGACCCTTCAATACCAAGACGGTCGTCTCATGATAATCAGAATAAGAGGAGAAAGCGCTATCAGTGTCATTACCAAAAGCCATCATAGCAGTCAAATTATACAAACATTTGGGAATGGTCCCTGAAAAGTTGTTGTGGCTAAGGTCAATGACATGTAGAGATTGAAGAGAGCACAATAGATTGGGAATATGTCCGCTTAAGCTGTTTGATCGCAAATGGAGCCTACGTAAGTAGGGTGATGACACATCTGATGTTGTCTGTAGAGGTATGCCTCCTGTAAATTTATTGCCCGCAAGATCAATACTCAAAAACTGTGCCTCGAACAGAGAAGAAGGAATTGGACCCGTTAAACTGTTGTTGCTCAGATTCAGTACCCATAATGAGCTCGGGACACTGGTGGTGATATTGCCGGTCAAATTGTTGTTTGAAACATCTAAAACATTTATCTGTCGCCACAGACTCCATGCTCGAGGGAATTCTCCTGACAAGTGATTGCTTCTTAACACAAGTACCAACAAACTTGACATATTGCATAAAGAGGGTGGTAGACTACCACTCAGATTATTGTCAGAAAAAGACAATGCTTCCAAGTTAGGCAGCAACTGATCATAGTTTGAGGGAATTGGCCCGGAAAAATAGTTGCTTCGAAGATCGAGATAGGTGGCAGCATCACAAGACCATTGTGGCAAAGGGCCCTCCAATTCATTATGATTCAAATCTATATACTCCAAAGATGGGAAGTTCATGTGGAGTGGAAGCTTTCCGCGGATTTGGTTGTGAGACAAATCCACCAATGTGAGTGTGAAAGATATCTTCGAGAACCATTCCTCTGGTATGAAATCTGAAATCCCAGTGTTTTTGAGCCTCAGATACTTTAATTCAGTTTGAGATTGAAGCCACATCCCAAAGGCAGGACCTACACTGCAGTTGACAATGCTGAGTACATGGAGCTGGAAAGGAGGAACCCAGTCACGAGCCACGTTAAAAATGAGGGACAAAGGTCGCTCTATGGTGACTGCAAAAGACTCCAACTTTGTGAGAGTTTGGAAATGGGCTTCAGTTAGAATGCCTTCCCACAAATTCGAAGATAGATCTAGATGAACTAGCTGAGAGAGTTTTCCCAAACTTGCAGCAATGGACCCATTCATATGATTCTGAGAGATGTCCAGTTTTTCCAAGGATGATAAATTACCAATAAATTCTGGAATTGGACCATAAAATTTGTTTAGACTGAGGTTAAGTTCCTGTAGATTTTCCAGCACACCTAAGGCGACAGGCAGTTCACCTCTTATTTCATTGCTGGACAAATCAAGCTTCTCTAATCCGTAACTTGTGCAGTTTGAGTAATCATTCAGAACCTCTTCCAAACCACCACTGAACGAGTTTTCAGAAAGATCTAATATTCTTAAGCTGCACAATCTACCAAAGATTTTGGGAATTTGATCTTGGACAGAATTGGCCCTTAAATCAAGGTCTTCCAAAGACTTAAGGTTTGCAAGTTCAATAGGGAAGGAACTGAACGAATTGTGAGATGCATCCAGTATTTTGAGGTTGGTAAGATTAAAAAACCAGCTGGGAAATGAAGAATTGATAGAATTATATGATATATCAAGAACCGATAATAGGGATGTGGAGTTCACTGACCGCAGCGGGGAGTGTGGAAGGTTTTGAATATTGCCACCAAACAAATGCAACTCTAAAAGTGAAGGAAGCATGCTGACATCATGTAGCCAACTTCCTCCTGTATAGCTAAGGTCCATCCCTCCAAGATTGAGGTACTGTAAGGAAGAGAGATGAGAAAGCCAATTCAAATTTTTTGAATGAACTTAATTGACCTGGAGGTCAAGATAGTTCAAGTTTGAGAGGTTACCAAGAGTTGGGGGAATCTCTCCCTCAAATGATGCAAAGGAGAGATTGAGATACGTCAAACTTGTAAGCTTCCCAAAGAAATTAGGAATTCCAAGTCCTTGAAAATAATTTCCACTTAGGTCAAGGTGATACAACTTCTTTAAGCTAAGCAAAGAAGGATTGATGTTACCCCCCAAAGAAGTCTCTACGTCGAAGCCATACTCTGGATCATAATTCGGGTTTGGGAGAACCATCTTTGCAACGTGACCAGTACGGTTGTTGCATGAAATCCCTTCCCATCGACAGCAATCCAGACCCACCCAAGATGAAAGCCTGCCGGAACGATGAGTAACATTTCCTTTGAAACTGAGAAGAGCTCGTCTCTCTTCCTCCATGCATGATGCACTCGGAAGTCCATCACCCAAGCACAGTTGAGTAGTACCGTACAGATATGAAGATGCCAAAAAGAGAAACAGCGAGTAGTGCGTAACAATTTTGATGAGGAAACCATAGCTGGTAGGCTGGAATAGGTTCGCACACAAGCCATCCATGAGTATACACACTTTGGTTCCAACTTGTTGAAATGTATAGAATTCTGAAACCGAGTAACATTAAAAACCGAGAATAGTCTGAAGAATGGCGTCCAGGTATTCCAAAGTCATCACCACCCGTTTTACAAGTTTCCAAGTCCACTCCAAGACTTTCAGGTACCTTGCTGATAGACTCAGTCGACTTTTGTTTGCGAAGGTTATACTGAAGGGATGCGTACTGGAGTTAATAAACATCCAAGGGTGGCTACATTTCCACAAAGTAATTGCTAAGTTGGAACGATCATTTGGATGATATAAAGGATGTGATCAGTTTTATGAAGCCAGAGATGATTTAAAGGAGTTGCTGCGCAAGTGCCCGCACCATGGTTGTAGCTTGGAAACCATAGCTGGTAGGCTGGAATAGGTTCGCACACAAGCCATCCATGAATATACACACTTTGGTTCCAACTTGCTGAAATGTATAGAATTCTGAAACCGAGTAACATTAAAAACCGAGAATAGTCTGAAGAATGGCGTCCAGGTATTCCAAAGTCATCACCACCCGTTTTACAAGTTTCCAAGTCCACTCCAAGACTTTCAGGTACCTTGCTGATAGACTGAGTCGACTTTTGTTTGCGAAAGTTATACTGATGCGTACTGGAGTTAATAAACATCCAAGGGTGGCTACATTTCCACAAAGTAATTGCTAAGTTGGAACGATCATGTGGATGATATAAACTGCAAACACCTAAAAGAACTGAAATTATGAAGAATGGGGAGTTGATGAACTGATTGTGAAAGATTCCTGGAAGAGGCAGTTGGGAGGTAACTGATCAGACTACTTAAAAGCAAGGAAATTGTATTGTGCTCTGAATCTTGTTCGGACGATTTTGAGTACATGATTTCTTAGAATACTGGCATTTAATTGGGTCAAAACATTAAACATGCTTTACTTTTCCTTCTTCTCGTTCTCCCCTGCACAACTGACTAGAAAGCTGGCAGCGAAGCTTCAAAATTTCCAACATAAAGGATGTGATCAGTTTTATGAAGCCAGAGATGATTTAAAGGAGTTGCTGCGCAAGTGCCCGCACCATGGTTGTAGCTTGGATGATTAATCATGGCATCATTCCTAGACTTCTCAAATCTGTGATACATTAGGAACAATATTAATCAATAAAATTAGTATGTAATTAAGTTTAGAAGAAGATGATAGTGTCTCTACCCCTCCACTAAGCTAGACCAACCAGACGATGCATGGTATACTTCGATTCACTCTGATGTTTTTCACAAACTGTCAGTTCATCCAAAACTGTCCACACACTCACAATCAAACATAAAGCTTTAAAATTGACCCAAACAAACAAAAGATTCCATCCAAAACCCACTTGAGAAAATCCCACAAAGATTCACAATCAAACAAAAAGCTTCACAATTGACCGAACCCAGTTCCCCAAAACACTAAACAAACAGATCCCAAAGCCAAGAAAGTATCATTCATACCATGCTAGTAAAATCGGTGGCGGTCCAATAACGATTCACCCGAATGGGTCTTCTTCTTGCTGACTCGACCGATATCGGGTTGGGAGCAACCAGAAAGGCTTCGAGTGATGGCGGAAGGTGAGAACGCAGAGAGTTGAGGGTGAGGAGATGAGAGAGCGGCTGATGAAAAGAAAATGTGTTTAGGTTGTGCGATGGGCAAAAGTGGGAGGAAGAAAAATTCATTAAACTACAGTGATCAAAACGGCTTTGGGCTTTCAAAAGCGGGGGGTCGGAGACTTCGGCTTTTTAAGCTAAAATGTGAGTGCTTCAAAGCAATGCACCATGAACCAAACACTCCAAAGAGCTTTGTTTTGAAGCAAAGCTGTCAAAGTCCATAACATTGATAGTCTCCCAGTCCCTCTTGTTCATAACTTCATATAAGCTCGTCTATGAATTTCTCTCATAATATGGTAATTTACTGGTTATTACCAATTAGCCAACAGTTGCTGGGTCTATACAATCTACAGGAGCTCTTTTACATACAATTTGTACTTTCGCAACTATAGACACAACTACAGCAGTACAACACCAATATTTTTTACAGGGTGCTGTGCAGCTGTATTATATGGCAATGTTTTGAAGTAACGGTTGTATGGCAAAGGCTTGAGGATAGCAGCCATCTGATTACAAGGAATTGGAATGGTTCAAGCATAAGATGAAAATTCATGAACTATGAAGACTTCCTTTATTTAAAAATGGTGAATATCGTCAACGAAGGAAGAAGAGGACAGTGCATGACTGAGCAAACTTTCATAAAACCCGCATTGACAAGGATAACTCATCAGTTTGATACTCCAGATATAGAGTACATGCAGAGACTCGCTTAATACAGGAGAACAAATCAGTCAACACTAGCAGCTTATGCGCAGAGCATAAAAAATGGCTGATTGAAGAAACTTATAAACCATTATAGTACAAAATAGACCATCGCAGCAGATGGCAATACTTTTGATACAGACCTCCTTCGAGGCCTCATCTCTTCTTCATTCTAGCTGGGGCCCAGTACTGCTGCTGTTGTGTGGATTCAGCTGCTTATGTTTTCCCTCCAGTAGAATCAGATTTTGCTTGTGATGCTGCCATGGCTACAACTTCGCCAGGAGGTGGGTGGTCAAATCTGCAGGATGCGCCATACTTGCATGTGCCAGTTTTAAGGTAGTACACACAGATAACAGCACCCTGTAAAAAAGTTCCACCCTAGTTATAAGATTTCAACATAAACAAATAGATGTAGTAAAATGCTATGCAATAGAAAATCCAGTCACTTCTCCAGTCAACTCACTATCCAACTCTCGTGCAAACCGTAGATTCATAGTATTCATAGCCTTATGAGATAAGTGCAAACTGAAACTACTAATGCAAAGCTTTAGCACAATGTAATCATTCTTCGTGCTTATTAGGAATAGGCGTATGCTTTTCGTGTTTTATGGAATATACCGGTACCCTGCTTAAAACAAGGACATATGAAACCTACTGATAAAAAGACGGGATTATCCCAATAAGTACCTCTCTCCTAGGTAGTCCAGCAAGTGTTAGCTTCACATTTTCTTGTTGCAATGGCTTTGTTGTTGACAACGGCACTGCTGGCCTATCTATCGGGTGATGGAATCTGCATTGTGCACCATACTTACAAACCCCAGTCTTCATATAGTACTACAACATGAAAAAACCATAATACATAAACATGAGAGTGATCATCTTAAAGTTCTGCATGATACAGAAATATGAAAAAGTAATCAAATAGGGCCATTTATGGCCAAATGTGTACCATAAGATTCAATATTGTGGATAGATGAAGGAACAATTCATAAATAATATGATGAGAACTAGAACGTGTTGAAAATCAAATTCATATACTTTCTCTTAGGATCACTTTAATTTTTCTTTTTTTGGTTAAAATGATCACTTTCATAGTACTGTAAAATACAACACAAATATGGACGGCCAAACAATACAACTCACTTCTGGAAGGTCAATCATATACAATTGGAATCAAATTCATTTAACTAAAGAAGTTGCTTACTTCACACTCAGCTTGTCCAAAGCGCTGAGGATAGACAGTAGGATTCACTCCCACCTGCATATAATAACATGAATCAAATGCATAGGTGTATGTGTATAATATATATATATATATATATATATATATGTGCGGATCAGGAGCGGAGGTCCGTTCCTAAGCTTAGGAACGGATTTCATCATTTGACCCACTTCCCGATCGAATTTCCTCAAACTTCCTTCTAGACATATCTATATCATCTTGTGTAGATCATCTCTGCAAAATTTCAGCCAATTTGGTGATCATAAAGGCCTTCAAACTTGCGTTACAAAACTGACAGACAGAATTCTGTCCAGTTTGTTCATCTTTTTTGTAACATAAGTTTAAAGGTCTTCCTGATCACCAAATTGGCTGAAATTTTGCAGAGATGATCTACACAAGATGATATAGATATGTCTAGAAGGAAGTTTGAGGAAATTCGATCGAGAAGTGGGTCAAAATGATGAAATCCGTTCCTAAGCTTAGGAACGGACCTCCGCTCCTGATCCGGACTGTATATATATATAGGGCCGGATCAAGAGTATATATATATAGGCCAGATCGGGAGTGGACGTCCACACTCCGGCTAAAGTGCGGACGTCGGCCATTTCTCCGCCGTTTCACGCCGGCTTGTTTCCTTCCCAGACAACTACACAGCATCATAGGACCGCTTCCCTCATTCCAGAACTCGCCAGCGATGAGTTTTCCGGCCAACATTGTGCTTTCTGTCAAGAGCTTCATTCTGGCCGGAGCCGGCGAGTCCTGGAAGAAGGGAATCAGTCCTGGGAGGCTGCGCAGTCCTCCAGGAGGGAGAGAAGTCGTCGCCAGCATGAAACAACGGAGAAACAACCGACGCCAGCACTTTAGCCGGAGTGCGGACGTCCGCTCTCGATCCAGCCAGTATATATATATAGAGAGAGAGAGAGAGGTTCAATTCAGTTACTGACAGAAAACAAAAGGCCGGGTTAGACTTATAATACAATAGGCCATACTTACCGTTGGTTGCCCCAAAGTTTGATAAGCTAAGGCAGATGGATTAGCAACTCCTACATTAAAACCACCAACTGAAGGCGCTGGAAGAGGATAGCTGATTGCAGCAACAAGTGGATTGATGTCTGCCCAAAAACTTAGCAATTAAATTCTGATGCACACAATTGGTTGAACCACATGTAAATGAACTCTAGAATCTTAAGAAACATAATCTTAAATATATACCATATCTATCAGGGTGGTTGTACCGGCAAGTGGCCCCATACTTGCAACTGATTTAAGAAAACAAAAGCCATTATGACTTCTTGGTCATCTATAGTAATCATAATTTAACAACAAAAAAGTAAACTGACCTTCCAGTTTTCAGGTAGAATGGACAATCAGCTTCACCCTGGTAGAAATAACAGACAAATAATCAGCAAAGCAATATTATCATAAAGCTGATAATGCAATTTTAAAGAGGCTTGATCATCTGTAATAGTACATACCGGTCTCACAGGAAGCTCTTTGGAATTATATAATAGTGCTGGACCGAATGAAACAAGAGGCTTCACAGCAACTTCACTGCTCTCGGCCTTAAGAGCTGTCTCAGTTTCGGCAGATTTATTCTCTTGAGTAGTTGATGCTATCTGGATGTCTTTTGGGTGATTAAATTTGCAGGTTGCACCATACTTGCATTGCCCAGTTTTCAAGTAGAACTGTAGAGTTTTTTTGGTCCAAATCAACATTATTAATTGATAGAAAATGCACATTACAAAAGTATGGGATAGATATCTCACTGCACATGGAGGCTCAGAAGGCCTCTCGGGTAAGGCATTAACATCACCATTTTCCGAAGCACCCTGAAACCAGAGTATGGTATCATATCATTATAAGTACAGTGAGCAATTCTGGATAATAATAAAAATCTTGGCATCCTAATCTCATTTGTACTTACTGCAGTAGCCAGTTTGTCCCTTGGATGATTAAACTTGCATCTAAGACCAAACTTGCATCTTTGAGTTTTTAGAAAATACTACAAGATATAGAATGGCAGGGGATATGTGAGAAGTTCAAGTGCTTCAACACGTCATATGGGTAAATAAAAATAAAAAATGCTACTCACTGGACAATCTGGCGCTCCAGGTCTTTCAGGAAGGGACTCACTTGGAGCAACAAGTGGAACCTAAATGAAGAGATCAATTATGTGTTTTAACAATATATCTTCATTGGTTTTTTTGTCACAACTAATAATCAAACTGTAAATAGCACACAAAGAACAAAACCAGCTGAAAAGCATTTTCTCAGCTTAACAGATAGTCAATGAAGAATTGAAGATGGTACAAATAGGCAGAAAACAAACACCAGGTAGACCAGATGAATTACTTGCCAGAAAAATGAAATAACAAATATAAAGTTGAGCTACTAACCATAATAGAAGACTCGTATAATCATTATCTATGTAGGTTAACCATCAGTTGGAAAGTTGGAAACCCAGCTTACATGGAATAAGCCTATGGATAGTGATAAAATGGCATGGAACATAGGCTTAATGAAGAAACTACTGTACTTTTGTTATCACACAATGGATAGTGATGAAATTTAAACCCCTTTTACATTATATAGGCGAAGCAAAGGAATATGCCTACAAAGACGTTAGGCTTTAGGCAAAACTCAAAACAAATATGATTGACCGACTAACTGGCTTTTGACGCACAGTATTTTATCAACAACTAGTGAATTGCTAATGGTCTAATGGAGCTTCTGATCCTCAATGAATTGGCACAGCCTTCACATGACCAATAAGGCAATCACCAACTCATACATGACAATCACATAAAGGTAAAAGCACCTTCTCTACTTGTGTACCAGTACAACCCTACAACCGATCTGAATAGTTGATCCTTAGCTTCAAGCCATCATGTTAGGTCCACAGCATCTTGAAGATACATGAAGGACCACCTCCAGATTACCAAAAATCCCTTCATGAATTTTGATGACAATGGAATTCCAGACAGACTACCCATGAGGAATCTCAAAACTCAGACCTAGTGTGAACATGCATGCAAATCCAAAGCAAAAGGTGGGTGCATCAAACTTAAGATAATATTCTTATGTCACTTGAGGGATCTACACAATGAGACATTCTACCAGGTATACAAAATCAAGACCGGGGGTGGGGGGATATGAGTGACCATCCACCAATTCACTCAACCGAAAATGTCCTCAAATAGTTAAATATGCTTCACACAGTTCACATGACTAATCAACAGTGATCAATCTGCTCATATATATTTAGACTTTAAAAAAATTGACATGACACTAGATTTTAAACATTTATTTTCCAAAAATAAAAAATAAACAGAAGAAAAAATAGATGAGTTTTATCCCTTAATGACCCAAGGGGTACGAGGAATGAATGAATGACCAACTATGGAAAACTAAGAAGTACATAATTTCCTAACGCTGGAACTTTTGCAGAAAATGTAGCAGGTATAGAAACTATAAACCAGATAAAGCTGTATAATCTAAACGTAAAGAATAAGTTACAATTCATACTACATAACAATAGATATTATAGGAAGCTAGAAACATATACAAATAACTTTAAAAAAAAGTATCTATTCGTACATTAAAAGAACCAAACTCCTTATAGGATATGATCAATCCATTCATAAGCTTAGAGAAATTATATAGAATTGATTAATTATTTTACTAAAAGTACTACATAGTACTTATATATAATACGGTAAAAGTCATAAAGCTATAAGTATAGGCATAAGATATATAATAAGCAGTCACCTCTTTCCAATCTGGGATTCCACCCTCAGGAACCCAAATAGGATGGTCAAACTTGCAGGCCTCTCCAAATTTACAGGTTCTTGTTTGCATATAGTGGGCACAATCTTTCTCTCCCGGCCTCTGTGGATAAATAGGCAAGCTTGTATTCTCGAATCTAGGTCGCTTTGCTAAAGGATTTGTGGAATACCAAGCTTCAATTTGCCCATTCGGATCATGGGCACCCAAAAAAGCCTGATGGTAGAGCGCTATAGTACGTAGTAGACAAGTATATACAAGAAAACCAGAGGAAACGTATATGTTACCATATAGTATATATTCAAATAGTAATTTGGAGTAAAAACGTACACATACTATAAACACAAAGATCGACTATTTTATCTGTTTCTATCATAGTACATATTGCGCTAAATGCACATACAAAAAAGCTATTAGCCCTCCATAGTTATTACTCCACACCGCGTAGGCATATACTGCTTATATGTAACAATATAAAACCTGTTAATGCATCGTTACACAGTCCCCTTAATCTTTACCGTTTACATCTGTTGTTAAACAGACTTCAAGTTATAGTAAGATCATAAACCACCTAAGACATTACTGATCAAAAGCAAAATGCTTACTCATACTCGGGTGATAAGCAAACTATAAACACACATTAGCATACACACACTAAAGATACTAGCTTTACATAGTCATTAGACATAATACTCAGCAAAAGCTTATATTACTTTACAATATCAAACTTGACACTTAACTAACTCACCAAGCTATAAACATACTCACATCAATTCACACCAGGAACAATTCGAAAACATTAAGCAGTCTGCATTAAATTCAATTCAAAGATTCAAACTTTCCAATCATCAAACAGATAGATACACTAGAGTGAGAGCTCACCAACCTTCAGAGGAGCGTTTGAAGCCGGGTGGGGCGGGTTCGACATCCGGAGCGGGCCAGGATGACATCATGTACGACGTGGCCCTGGCGTCGGAGTAGGCGCCGAGGCCGTCGGAGGCAGAGAAGTACATGGAGGAGGTGGAGAGAGGGTCCGACCCGGAGAGGTAACGGTGGGCGACTGGGTCGGGGAGGTAGGATTGGGAGCGGGGGGTGTAGACGGTGGAGAGAGGAGCGGCGGGAGGAGGAGCTGATTGGGCGGCTCCTCCGTAGGTGAAGAGGTGGCTCGCCATTGTTGATTTGGAGTAGGGATTAAGAGTGACCTAGAATGTTTTACAGTGAAAGTGAATTACCAAGACCAGTGTCTTGTATGATTTAAGGGATCATGTTCCCTTTTGGAGGGTGGGTAACTTTTGTTCATCCTTTTACTTCTTACTTTCAACCCAATTTTTTACTGCTCCATGCTTCTTTTTTGTTTCGGTAACGTTTACTAAACTGTAATGAGATTAAGAAGTAATGGGAAAAGAAAGAATGAGATAGTGATTCTTATTCATGTGTTTACTTGTTATCCAGAATCATAATTATTATCGAGATTGATTCACATTCATGTGTTTACTAAAACGCAGGAATTAGAATGGTGGTAAAGTTTTTTACGAAAACACCTTTAAACATAAAATGAGTAGTAGAGTTTTCAGATGGGAAATTTCTGATTAACCATAACTGAAGAGGAAAATTTTGGAATGAAAAAAAATGATCAGAAGAGAGAGATAAAGTGGATGATTGGAGTATTTCTATGGATCTGGTGTGCGTACAAGAGGTGTCAAGGGAGAAGCTTCTGCTTCTTTCATGAGTTTCTCTCTCAACAAGGCGAGAACTTCTTCTTCCTCACTGGACATGTTTGTATGAGAAGAGTGGATTTTGTTCGAGGGTTTGCTGAGAAGATAGGATTTCGTTCGAGAGTTTGTTGAGAATATAAGATTTTGTTTGAGAGTTTGTTGAAAAGAGAGGATTTAGTTCGAGGGTTTGTTGAGAAGAAAGGATTTTGTTCGAGGGTTTTGGTCGAGTCTTATGATGTGGATCGACACTCTGGTACCATAAAGAAGTTTGTGTTTGGTGAGGATTTCATCTTATTTGGACAATGAATGTTTACATTGTACATATACAGTAAAACCCTAACAAATCTAAGTTTACAGCTATATACAAATCCCTAACTTCTAGGGATTATATCAAGAATCTGTACCTCAAGTAGAAAAATATCATTCACTAAGATCATTCGACATTCACTATGATCATTCGTCATTCGTCATGATCATTCACTTCAACAATATATGCATTTCATGATCCCAAGAATGGTGTCACCATTTCAGGAATGATGTAGATAGCTTAAGGTAGTTACGTCAAATCTTGAACCCATCTCTCCCTTCAAACCCTTAACCCAATATAGCTTCAAACCCTAACAGATCTGGCATCGGCACCGATGTACTACAGCACAAGCTCCGTCGTCGCCGTCAAATTCCACACCCGGATTAATTTACACTACGACAACTCGAATGATACACATGTGGGCAAATCGATCAAGACCGCCAACCAGATTGAGAACTTGATTGAGCAAGATGTGCCAAAGGTTTGGAATCTTGTTTGATTGAAAAAGAGGAGAAAGGAAGAAGCAAAGGCGTGGAATCATTTTTTTATTTGAGTAAAGAACTTAAATTGATCAAAATTAACAGAGTCAAACTCTGTTAAGTTGTGCTTAATGGAATTCCATGTGTCGGTTTTTTATTTGATGGCACAGGTTTGGTACAAAGATTTTGGATACAGTAGATTTCCTTTCCTACTTCACCCAGGGTGAAAAAATAGAAGAAAAAAAAAAGAAAAAGAAAAATGCCCATTTAGTCAAAGATAAGATTTTGATAGCTCATTCTAATAAAAAGATTGTCATATCTCATCTTAATAATTTTGATTAAAATGACTATATTAGAGCATCTCCAATGGAGATGTCAAATTGCTTGCATTACAAAAAAAGGCAATTGGGCAACGAAGAGAGTCGAAACAGAGCGACGAAAGCAAATTTCGTCGCCTAAGAGGAACTTTACGCGACGAAAATATGTGTCGTCGCCTAAGAGCCAAAAATCGCCACCTAAAGTAAAATTTAAAGCGACGAAAACTGAAATTGTCGCCTAGGCCATTCCTTCGTCGCCTAAGGTCCAATCTTGGGCAACGACAGTAAGTTTCGTCGCCTAAAGCCTAACCGTCGTCGCCTAATAGGGTATCTCTTAGGCGACGACATCTTTATCGTCGCCTAAAAGGGTCATTCTTAGGCGACGACAAACATGTCGTCGCCTAAGGTCCGAAAACTTTGGACGACGACGTCCTTTCGTCACCTAAGAGGGTCATTTTTAGGCGACGATAAACATATCGTCGCCTAAGGTCCGAACACCTTGGGCGACGACGTCCTTTCGTCTCCTAAGAGTGATCCTCTTAGGCGACGATTTTTTAACAACTTTAGGTGACGAGCCCTATCTCGGGTGGTTATTTTTGGTAAAAATTTTATACCGGTGGATGCGTCTCGTCGATTTGAAACTATTCTCAGTTGAAGGTCCGGCCAAATTACGTAATTTAGAGGGTCGAATCGTCGTTTCCGTCCGTTTAGGGGTTTGACCGCACAGTTTGACCGTACGAATCGAGCACTTAACGTTATCGGATAGACTTGAATTTTTTCCCACAAACATAATTCATGATGTTTCTCATATCTGACGGTCGGTTTTCCATTTCTCATGATCGATCATCAAAATCACAACATACCTATTTATATTGTATAACTTGTTTATACAAGTGTGGAGTTCAAGTATCGTTTTTAATACAAACTATATGTAGAGGCCTCAAACGCAAAAAATTTGTGAAATAAGATATGACCAGAACTGTGAAATACGTCTACGGCTGAAAAATCACGGTATTCCAGTAAAGACTCGATGCCGGTTGTTGGGGTCAACATAATTTTACCATATTTATCCCAGTGTAGCCCTATCTCGGGTGGTTATTTTTGGTAAAACTTTTATACCGATGGATGCGTCTCGTCGATTTGAAACTATTCTCAGTTGAAGGTTCGGCCAAATTACGTGATTTAGAGGGTCGAATCGCCGTTTTCGTCCGTTTAGGGGTTTGACCGTACGGATCAAGCACTTAACGTTGTCGGATGAGCTTGAATTTTTTTCCACACACATAATTCATGATGTTGCTCATATCTGACGGTCGGTTTTCCGTTTCTCATGATTGATCATCAAAATCACAACATACATATTAATGTTGTATAACTTGTTTATACAAGTGTGGAGTTCAAGTATCGTTTTTAATACAAACTATATGTAGTGTCCTCAAAAGCAAAAAAAGTCGTGAAATAAGATATGACCAGAAAGGTGAATTACGTCTACGGCTGAAAAATCACGGTATTCTGGTAAAGTCTCGATGCCGGTTGTTGGGGTCAACGCAATTTTACCATATTTCTCCCTATGTGTAGCCCTATCTCGGGTGGTTATTTTTGGTAAAACTTTTATACCGGTGGATGCGTCTCGTCGATTTAAAACTATTCTCAGAGAGAGAGGGAGTGCGGGAGTGAAAACTGTAGAAATGATGTTGGTGTTAGGGAGGCGGAGAGAGATTTTTTCCTTATATCCTACCTCTTAGGCAGTGACATAAGTATTTCGTCGCCTAAGCTCTCTCTTAGGGGACGAAATACTTATGTCGTTGCCTAAGAGGTTGGGTATAAGGAAAAAATATGGTCGTCGTCACCTAAGGTCACTCTTAGGTGACGACATAAGTAGGCGATGAAATAAGTATTTCGTCACCTAAGAGAGACCTTAGGCGACGAAATACTTATGTCGTCGCCTAAGAGGTCGGGCTGCAATTACAAATAGAAACTGCCCACTTTAACAGAGAACAAAATTAAAGCCAAATAAGCTACATATACAACACACAAGCATTGCCCACTCCCGATACCTCACAAAAGGTTAGCCCAAAGCCAATAATGTTCTTCCCCTTCTCTTTCTTGGCTGATCTCTACGCACAGGAATACCAATATATGTCAGAAGCACACCGCTTTATCAGCGTTGGCATTCCAACTACAGTCACAGTAGGGGGTGGGGGACATAAAATAAGTGGTAACTGGAAGGAAGAACAAGACACATGCACTAACACCTTTTCGCCGTTGTGGTTTGTTATTAGGTGCTGCGCGTCAACCCTCCTCTTGACAGACCTCTGCATAACATAAGAAACTAAACACAATAAAGAAATCATTTATTAGATATAGTAAATTATTTACAGTTTATTAGATATAGTAAATTATTTACTACCTCTAGTAAATTCAGTTTGAAGATCAATAACAAGTTCATTAGGGGTAGTAATTCTGTTTTGGTTTATTTTGGGTAAAATTAATGTTTACTACATTTAATAAAGTTTCTCCATAAAGTTTACTACCCCTAATAAAGTATATATAAAGTTTACTGGCACTAGTAAAGTTTTTCTATAAAGTATACTAACCCTAAATAGGCATTTTTCATCATTATTGCCCCAAGTAAAGTTCACATATAATGTTGACTACCCTTAGTAAAGTATCTTCATAAAGTTTATTACATTTAGTAAATTATTATTCAATATTACTCCCCTAATAAAACATCAAACGAAGGTACAAAAATGGTTCCGGCAAGGTCTAAAGATATTCCGGTGATGTTTTAAAGATTTCGACGAGATTTCGGTGACCGAAGTTCGCGGACCGGTGATCGGAGCCGGTGAGGTTCCGGCCAAGTCTTCTCTCTTCTATTTTCTCTCTCTAAACATGTTTAATGGGTGAGGCAAAATAGTACTAAAATAATATAGCTTCCTTAGAGTTTTAATAAAGATTTGTTCATTTGAGTACAACTCATGACACCTTGTATTGGAATGGACAGTTTTTTAGAATCATTAAAATGGGCTAAGAAGGAGCTAAATTTGTATAAATGGGTATTTTTAACAAAAAAAATGAAAGACTTCTTTACTCTGAAAGCAGAAAGATAAGGACCAATTCTGTTATGGTGAATGAGCTATAGAGAACCGAAGACAAAACACGAAGACGAGACTTCCAAAGCACACGAAAGATAAAGAGAGAGATAAGAACATGGCAGAGGACGACACAAGTTGCAGAATTGGTCATATATGTTATGGGTCATAAGTTCCTGAATTGGTTTGACTGAGTTTCTTACTGTTTTGGTGAAAATGGGAGTAGCCGGTGATATCTTACACTCAGAAGACTTGGAAACTGAACTCTATTGGAAAACATCAAGGTTCTAAAAGTCTCTAGTCGCTAGTCGGTCGGTCGCCCGGGGACTAGGGAGTAGTAGGAGGAGTAGTCGGGGAGTACTCGGTTTTTAATTTTTGAATTTATTTTTATTTTTAAAACATATAATTAAATATATATTTTTTAAATGTATTATAATGTCTAAAGTAATGAAAATAGTCAATAAAATGCCGAGTTGGGTCGATTTTTTCCGAGTTGGGCCGACTACTTGACCGATTTTCTTCCGGTCGACTTTGTACTCAGATTTCCCTAAAATCACCTCGAGTGGACGCCGACTAGCGAGTACTCGGCCGACTAGGCCAAGATTTTAGAATATTGGAAAACATTATTTATCATTGTGTATCAACTTGTATTCAAATAGGACAGTAAATATTTTGTTCCATTTCTTGGTCTTCTAGGAGATCTAGGAATCTAGAATAATCGGTAGACATTCCTTGATGTACAAGTCTTCTTGCAATGCATGTTTTATACCTGTATATATACCTTTCAATGTCAATAGAATAAAGATATAGCCAAATTACTTCTCTATATTGTACCAGAGCAGGTGTGAACCTAGCTCTTCTACTGCTGCAACTTTTTTTCTCACAAGTTTTTTTTTTCAAACCTCAATATGATTGACGACAAAAGTGTTCTTTCTGGCTGACGATTCCAACAACCCATTATTTCTTCATCACACAGATCATCTTGGTCTGATTCTTGTTTCCTAAAGGCTAATTGAGGAAAACTATCACTCATGGTGTCGTGCCATGAGAAAATCTATGAGTGTCAAGAATAAGACAAGTTTCATTACAGGAAAAATTAAGGAACCTGATGTTGCTTCTGATGAGCATCCCTTTTGGCGGCGTTGTAACGATATAGTGCTCTCCTGGATTCTCAAGTCAGTTGAACCTGAGCTGGCTGACTCCGTCCTCTCTTGCGACACTCAATCTATTTGGGAAGATTTGCGTGAGAGATTTTCTTTGGGGAATGCTCCTTGTATTATTCATATTCAGCAGGACATCTACAAGATCGAGCATGCTTCGATGTCGGTTGCTGCATATTACTCCAAATTAAAAGGGCTATGGGACGAGCTCGCATCCTTCAACTCCTCTGTTGACTGCAATTGTGGAGCTCAAAACGACCGCACCAAATTGATGCAATTTCTCATGGGCCTCAATGAGTTATATTCAGGTATGTATGGTCAAATAATGTTGATGAATCCCTTACCATATGTTCGTCAGGCATATGCTTCTGTTGAGGCAGAAGCATATGGGTTAGGGTTAGGGTTTGGCTCAATGGGTTAGGGTTGAGTAGGTATGCCTCGGTGTTCGAAATTCATGAGGTGGATGATGAAGTATTGTCAATGCTGACTTTGGAGGACCTCAAAGATATGGGGATAAATGCGGTTGGGTCCAGGAGGAAAATGTAGTGTGCTATTCAGAAGCTTGGGAAGGGGTTTTCTTGAGGTTTTGTTTTTTGACTGTGGCGGTGATTGAAAAGAACCAGAGAAAAAAAGATCCGCAGACATGGCAATGTAAGGTGCATGCCCGAATAAAAATTGGTATAAGCTTTTGGTTATACAATTCTATTTTGTCTCAAGTCTCAGCTCATTGGTAATTTCGATGAGTAGGTTCTAATTTTGGTTGCACTATTACTTTTCTTTCAAGTCTGAGTGCAATTTCTGATCCATATACTTTGATAGTAATATGCTGAACTTGTCGTAGTTATCTGTTGATGGCCATGATAAGAACTCCAAGGTACCTTGCCAAATCTCACAGAAGCTCAGTATGTTCAAATTATTGCTGCCCTAAGTCTTAAAGCTACAGTTCCTCAAGCCAATGCAACATCGGCCTCTGTTTCTGAGTTCTCTAAAGGTTTGTTTCATGTTGCTTCTCATAGTTGGATCATAGATAGCAGAGCAACCCACCACATAACTTCATCTCTAAAGTCTTTAACAACTATTAATTCCCACTCTCGAGTAAAAACCATAATTCCCACCACATAGTAAAAACCATAATTGCCCTCGTTAGACTAATTACTTCTCGAGTCTCGGCCCAATAAGCCTAACCCAAAAGGCATCCAAGCCTCTCGGTCCAAACCTGAAGCTGTTTCAGGTGTCATCCGGCGTCGGATCACTGACACTCCGTTGACGGCCTACTTCGGTAGTCCCAGTCCACCCACCACCAACCAAGAAAGAGATCTGCACCTAGAATCCGAGCAAACGTCCTAGCATAGCCAAGCAATCCGACCAGTCGTCGATCCCGACCAGCCATTGATCTAGTCAGGCCGAGCATCAATCTCGGTCCACCGATCGTTGATGACCCCTTGACGTCGCCTCAGACCAAGAGAGGAACCTCGAATTGCCTTCCGATCTGACCCGTCGAGCATGGGGAACATCTATACTGCAGACCACCACCTGCCATTGACCAGCTAGGCCAAAAGTTAATGATATTTTTGAAATGTCCGTAAATTATCTGTTGAACATATCAAAATAATTTATGATATTTTGTCATTTTTTGAAGTAACTTTTTATTTGTTTGTTTTAAGTCGACATGTATGTCCTTCACTGCTTTGTTTCTTTCTGCACAATACAAACAAAAAAGTTGAAATAAAATTTTGTCGCTTTCTCCAGTTTCATCTGATCCACACGGTGATAGTAATCTTCTCAAGCTATTGCTCTATCTATTCTGCTCCTTGTTTATTCACTCGGCCACCTTCACCTTCACCTTCACCTTCTTCAGCCTTCCTTCGTATTAAGTTATGAACTTCATCATCATCTAGATTCTCCAGTAATCATTATTTGCTTCCATAACTGCTAGCACATCCAAGACTTCATTGTGCAACTGCTCATAAGCTGAGAGGTACTGAGATTTTTTCTTCTCTATAGCGTGCCTCCGGCCTCTTCTCTTCCTCTTATACTAGTTCTAGCTGAAGGTGGTGACGATTCTATAGACAGGTGTAGCTTGTATGCAAGTTATTTTCCATGCACAATTGATCAGAAATGCATGTAAAATAAGGTTTTTTTTCCTCCAAGGCACTACACAAAAAAGCATGCATACCCTTATTATATAAGGCTAAAGATGGTTAATTGGTCTCTTCAGTATTTAAAAAATCTAACAACCTTATTAACCATTATTTTTTAAATACTGAAGAGACCAATTAACCATCTTTAGCCTTATAAAATAAGGGTATGCATGCTTTTTTTGTGTAGTGCCTTGGAGGAAAATAAAACCTTCTTTTACCCACTGTAATTTGTAGGCTAGCTATACCGTCCAGTACAACAGAATTATCTTGAGTTTATACATGTAGATCTATAAATAACAATGTCAAAGATGAATGTGAAATTTTCCGAACAATCAGCTATGCGGCATGCCAACACTTTTGAGTTAGGCGCAACCTATTATTTTTGCTCGTTCGTCTTATTGACTTCTTCTTTAAGCAACTGACGTGCGGAAGCTAATAAAGCCGACACTCAGGTTCTTTCTCAGACATGGCCAAAAAGAGCTAGGATTTTTCTCTGCTTAACGTAAAACAAACGGATTTTACTTGAGCTAGTATGGTCAAGCAGAGCTATAATCAAGATCACATGATGTTCGTCAAAGATCCCTCTACGACAAACATGGATATTTATTAGATTTGTTACACTCCAACAATGGTTTTTATGGACTGGTGTTCATGATGAGACTTAATGGAATGGGGGTGAACCTTTGATAGCGATGAGGTTTGATGAGGTAGATGCAGAAGTTGCTCCTGAGAGGCTTCGGTGAAGTTAAAAGACCTAATGAATCTTTTGGTAGTAGTAGATATTTGCTTCGGAGAGGAATGAAATGCAGTTTGCAAAGTTTGTTTGTAAGTTGATGTCTTTGTGTCTTTCATTTGTCATCCACCTCTTTATATAGAGAACAATTTTCTTGCAGATGAAGACATATCGAACCTCAAAAGATTAGATCCTCAAGCAACTACAGTTTTTGCCACACATGATCTATTAGGAAAGAAAAAAAAATGTACAAATATTTTGACTGCAGGTATTGGTCTATGTATAATAAAGATACGATATTATAGATGAAGATCATTAACCTCAAATCTAACTCTTAAATATCAATTAAATATGCACACGTCCTCTAGCCAAATATTGCTTCACGAGTACCATCCGGACGTAAATCATTTCACGCACACAATTAAGGAATGAATCCCTTATAGCAATACAACTCGTTGCATGAATCTGAACGTTAGCCATATATATATATTAGACTTCATGCATCTCATATGTCATCCAATTAGGAATATCATCCTCATATAATCAAAGGCCTCGAATACTTAGCCATACACGCCAAGACTTCCCTTGAAGACTTAAGGAACCAAGAAGATTACCTCCCTTATATGGAACCAATTAAGGCACCGTGCACATCTTTATGCCTTAAATTACAAAGGTAGTCATACCTTCAAACCAGCATGGCGCAGGTCCATATTGCCTTTTTCTTGATCGATCTTCCACGCCGCTCAATCTCAATAATCACCATTAATTGTCAAATTTACAATAATCCGCACCAAGATAGCTTGGCTTTCAAGATAAATTTTGTATGACCTCGCTCACGAATAATTCCAAATATACTCTAACATATCTTGAACCACCAAACTGGTTCAAAGTATTAGGTATTTAAGAAATTTTATTTTACACCTAAACAAACAAATTATAAACTTTTAAAAAATACGTCAGATAACTAGAAAATCTCAAGTGAAAAATAGAAAAACATTAGGCATTTCTTTGACGAACTATACAAAGATCGCTTGTTTAAGTAAGTGTGATGTTTTCTCTGCGAATCAGGTCACCTGCTCAACATATACTCCAATTGACAATGATACACGAAAATATTGTCGATGATCGATACGTAAGACAGTGATTATCTAAGTAATTATTTATAATGTCCCAATCCTAGAACGAAGAAGTTTAGACCCGTCTCATGATAAGAAATCAAGAAGATAATATATGAAGGAATCCATTTCTTGTGATACCTTGTAACGGGGGATGGAAGGGGTCAAAATCTCCACATAACATGGCAGGATTGCAGGCACTAACCCCCTCCGACCATCGATCACTATCAAAATGTCTAACCCTAGCTGTTTCCAAATCCCTGCCTTGAAATACGAACTCCCCTTCGTTCATCCAAGTTGCAACTCACAGAAAAAAAGGTGATTATACAATTATTACCGACCATATTATTCCTTTTCATTATTGATGTTTCAGGATATTTAGACATGTATGTGTCTTAAATCCATGTTATATATACGGGCTTGTAGGCCTAAGTAAAGATAAGACTCATGTATTATGTAAACCCTAAATCATGTAGCTCCCTATATAAAAGGCTCTTATCATATCAATAATACAATTCATTTCTCCTAGAACAAGTTATCAACACGAGTCTCTAACCTAGAACAAATAGCCACCGAAAACAAAACAAAAAATCCCTAAACCCTAATTCCCGTCGCACCCGAGTGCCCTGCCGCTGCGCACCCTCCTGGGCACCGCGGGCGCACCCCCAGTGCACCTCTGTGCACCCTCCTGGGCACCACAGCGCACCCCAATGCACCTCCCGTGCATTGCTGCACACCCTCCTGGGCACAGCTGCGCACCCCCAGTGCATCTCTGTGCACTGCTGTGCACCCCCGGTGCACCGCCGCGCACCCCGAGTGCTTAATGCTTCACCCTTCTAACGAGGTATGTTTTTGAAATCCTAAACTCGTTTCAAAGTTCATTAAACTCGGGGAGGATAAAGTCCCTTCCTCCCTTCCCTATCTCCATTCTATGCTTGAAATTTGGTGTGTGCACGTAAAAATCCCGGCACTAACCATGCACGGGTCCGCGTCGTGTGGTATCCGACGTTGTGATAATTCGATTAAAGTGGTAGCTTAGAGCACCCGCGTTGTTGGACAACGTTCAATATATTTTTGAATTCAAAGCATCGAACCTTCGTGGTCTTAGAAAACTAACTATCGCTCGAATTCTTGTATGCAGAGATATGGACAATTCTCATGTGGAATTTGAAATCCTTGACGCCGACGGTAAGGAATATAACCATTGGGTCGTGGATGTCAAGCAGACATTCATTGGCAAGGACTTCATCTACACCATAGTCCATCCTCCGACGCCGCAACAGGCGTCTAATGAAAAGATTAGATCCAAGGCCCTGATGTTTCTGCGTTGTCATCTTGACACCACATTGAAGTGGCAGTATCAAGATATTGACCAGCCGCAAGTATTCTAGGATGCTTTAGCCGAGATGTTTGGTAACATCCATATAGCACTCCTCCCGGAGTTGCAGGCGCAATGGGATAACATGCGCCTCTTGGACTACACCAATATTGGGGAGTATCAAAAAGACATGTTGTGCCTGCGTGCCTGGCTTGGTTTATGTGGCGTGAAGAAAACTGAGGAAGATCTTATTGAAAAAACATTGTTGACTTTCCCAAGATCAGCTAGTGTGTTAATGAAGTAATATCGCTTAGAATACAAAAACAAGCTGATCACAATTTTCAGTGGTCTCATGACACAGCTACTTACTGAAGAAAAAGACAACAAACTCTTGGATAGAAACAACATCAGACCTGTTGGGACATTGACTGTTCCGGAAAATAACTATAACAGGCCCAAGAGTGGGAAAGCTCCTCATAACAAACCATGAGAACGTCCTGAACCATATGCACGGCATGAACCGTATCCCCGTGGAGACAACTCACGGCGTGGCTTCCGCAATAGGCAGAGTGGCAAGCCTAAGGGCCGCCCTAATATATGGCGGAGAGAGGATGCTGCTCCCGGCCACCACCATGGTGCTCCTCCCAAACCGGTTCAACAAGCAAAGCCGATCAATGCTAGGCCCTCTCAATGCCTCCGGTGTGGATCTTTAGACCACTGGGTTAAGAAATGTTGAGCTCCTCCACATGTGATTGCTGCATACAAGGCATACAAACAATCATTTGAGAGCAATTATACGGAGACTTATGATACAAACACCAATGTCAATCTCACGATTGCTGATTTTCGGGATTCAAACCCCCACATGGATGGCACCGACTTTTGATGTCATTAGGTTTATGGTTGTTTTCATTGTCTCGTTTTCAAGCTTATGTAAAGGCATGATGTCCGTGTCGAAGTTAGTTGGTGGTTTTGGACACCTTTTTATTCTCTGAGATCTCGTTGTAGCCATTTGGCGTATTAATCAATAAATGTTCTTACTTTTTCGATGTTCTTGTCTCCATTGAGTTCGATTATTTTTGACACTATCCTCAATTGCAAAACATGATAATGTCACTCTAAGTCTATCCAATAGAGATTAGATCGGTGGTATAGTGACCTAGGAACCCCCTACGGCATCACTTGAAATTTTTCAAATCTCTCATGTACACATTCTGCAAATACAACACTTCCAGCAACTTTGCTGCCACAAATCCGTACCTTTGTCAGAGCACTGTGACTAGCTCCGGCTGAACTAGAATACAAACCTCCTATGAACAGAAAGATATCTGAGTCTAGTTTCTGATGATTTTTACAGTTCATTCATAGCCATCACGACAAGTGAGATATGCTTGTTTTAGCGAGCAGAGGTCATGCTAACCCATCACCGACTGTGCTGTAACTTCGTTTGAGTACTGTGAACAGCTCCAGATGAACTAGAACGTAAACCTTATATCATTGGAAAGCACTCTGAGTCTATTTTCCAACGGTTTAAGAGGTTCATTCATATTCATCCTGATGATATATTTATGCCCGTTTTAGTGCACAGAGGTCATTCTGTCCGAGAGGGTGTTTACCCTGGACTGCATTCTATAATTTGCATATTTTGAGCAAAGTCCTTGTGTGAGTACATGTTCATGCCTCTACCTTATTCTGTAGGTATGGAGCTACAATGTCTTGCAGATTGTGGGACTACCCACACCATCTTGAGGAATAGGCAATTGTTTGTGAATTTAGTGTCGTGTCAAACATCTGTGACTATCATGATTGGATCACCACCCGTGGTACAAGGCCGGGGTTCAGCTGAGTTTCTACTACCCAATGATACTCGAATTTATGTTGCAGATGCTCTCTATGATCCAAAAGGGAATTGAACTTTGTTGAGCTTCAAGGACATCAGCGCCAACGGTTTTCATTTGGAAAATCATCGCGAGAATGAAAGTGAACTTTTGTGTATAATTTCAAACGAATGCGGACGTAAATGCATCTTGGAGAAACTAAAGGGTCGTTCTAATGGTCTTTATGACACTAAGATACAGATTATTGAATCCAATGCAGTCCCCAAACATGATTTTTAGGACTCCGACTCTTACATACTTTGGCATGATCGATTAGGACACCCTGGAAGAGATATAATGCTTAGGATTCTGAGAAACTCTCATGGACATTATTTCTTCCAGTCCAAGAGAAAGGTACTAGAGCACGGCCTTACCATTGAGGGTGATGGCACCGTGCCCAACAGAGGCAACCCCCAGCTTGTCTCTAGGCCCTCGGTGCGCGGTTCACTAGGCACCTCCCGGATGGCACTGAGGCCTCCGGTGTGTGACACTTTAGGCACCACCCGGCTGGCACTAAGGCCCCCGGTGTGTGGTCCCATAAGCACTCCCCAGCTCATCAACACGGGTGAGGTGACTATGTCCTCTCCTAATGCATCAATGGCTTTTTCTGACGCTCATCAGTCATTTTGCAAAGCCTGTTCTTTAGCTAAGTTTGTATCAATACCCTCTTATGCTATAGAAAACACAGAGAACATTCCATTCCTCAAGCGTATCCAAGGAGATATTTGTGGACCCATCCATCTAAAATGTGGACCATTTAGATATTTCATGGTCTTAGTGGATGCATCAACGCGTTGTTATCCACACGAAATGCTACATTCTCGAAACTCCTGGCACAGATAATAAAGCTCCGGGCTCACCACCCAGACCATCCCATTAAATCAATTCGGATGGACAATGCCGGAGAGTTCTCATCAAAGACTTTTGATGATTATTGCATGCCGATTAGGATTAAAGTTGAGTATCCTGTCCCCCAAGTGCACAAACAAAATGGTCTTGTTGAAGCTATGATCAAACGGCTTCAATTGATTGCTAGGGCATTGGTTATGCGCACAAACCTCCCTATTGCGTCATGAGGTTATGCTATATTGCATGCAGCAGTACTTGTTATTTTTGACCCGCCTCTAACCAAGTGTTTACTGCGTACCAGTTGGTAACTAGATATGAGCCTGACATTTCACATCTACGCATATTCGGTTGTGCAGTCTATGTGCCAATTACACCTCCATAATGTAATAGTAAGATGGGTCCCAGACGACGTATGGGTATCTATGTTGGCTATGATTCACCAACTATTGTCAGATACTTAAAGCCCTTGACAGGTAATCTCTTTAAAGCACGCTTTGCTGATTGTCAATTTAATGAGACCGTCTTTCTGTCGTTAGGGGGAGATAGGAGCGTCAACGCTCAGGTGAAGCGACAGGAATTGTCCTGGTGTGTTCCAACCTTGTCTCATTATGATCCCCACACTTCACATGTTGAAACTGAGGTGAAGAGACTAATTGACTTACAGAATGTGACGGATTCGATGCCCGACTCATTCGTTGAAATCGCAAAGGTGACAAGATCAGAAATTCCAGCTGCTAATGTACCTGCAAGGCTAGAAGTCCTAAAGGTGGGCAAGACTACCCCGGGTCCGAACATGGCTGCCACCAATGACGGCTCCGCTGACCTAAGTGGAAGGGTAGAGGCCGTGGCTCCTCAGAGGAAAAGGGGGAGACCACTTGGATCGATTGATACACGTCCTAGAAAGAAGAGGACACCAAAGGCACAAACTAATCCTTTACACATCGACACTGAGAACCCTTCTTATGAGATTGTTTACGACTATACTTGTGCCCTTGAATCGATGTCGGTATCACTGGGGACACCTCAGGAACTTCAATCAGTGTCGGAAAACATGAAAATCTCAATGTGCTATGAAAACACCTTTGAGTTGCTGGACCGATCATCCATGCATGTCGATGATGTATTTACGTATTCCGTAGCTCAGGAGATCATAGAGCACGATGACATCGAACCACGCTCTGTTACCGAATGCAAATGTAGATTAGATTGGCCTAAATGGAAAGAAGCTATCCAGGCGAATTGGATTCCCTAACAAAGAGATAGGTGTTCGGGCCGGTTGTGCTAACCCCGCCGAGTGTAAAGCCTGTAGGACATAAATGGGTCTTTGTTAGAAAGCGTAATGAGAAGAATGAGGTACTTAGGTACAAAGCTCGCCTTATGGTGCAAGGTTTCTCACAACGCCCTAGAATAGACTATGAGGAGACATATTCTCCCGTGATGGACATCATAACTTTTCGCTACTTAGTCAGTTTGATAGTGTCTGAAAAACTTGACATGCATGCTTATGGATGTGGTTACTGCGTATCTTTATGGGGATCTACATACAGAGATATACATAAGATTACCTGATGGTTTCTCATTGCCTAAGTCCAGAGACTCTAAACCACGGAGTGCGTATGCTATTAAGTTGCAACGCTCACTTTATGGATTGAAGCAATCCGGACGAATGTGGTATACTCGTCTAAGTAACTACTTGATTAAGAAGGGATATAAGAACGATGAGCTATGCCCTTGCGTATTCATAAAAAAAAACAAGTTCCGGATTTGCGATAGTAGACGTATATGTTGATGATATGAATTTGATCGGTACTCTTGATGAGATAGGAGAAACCGCAGCTTACTTGAAATCTGAGTTTAAGATGAAAGACTTGGGAAAAACACGGTTCTGCCTATGTATTGAGCTAGAGCATCGAGCCTATGGAATACTGATTCATCAGTCTGCATATGTCCATAAGATGCTCAGACAATTTAACATGGACAAAATACATCCAGTTAACACCCCATGGTCGGTCGAAGTTTGGATGTAAACAAAGATCCATTCCGTCCTAGAGATGATGATGAAGAGGTACTTGGAGCGGAGGTCCCTTACCTCAGTGCAATAGGTGCGCTATTGTACTTGGCTCAGTGCACACGACCAGACATTATTTTCTCAGTGAACTTGTTAGCTCGATATAGTTCTGCGCCAACGCAACGTAATTGGACCGTTGTAAATACTATCTTCCGGTATCTCAAAGGAACCATTGACATGGGCTTGTTCTTTCCCTATGAGGACCCAAGAAGGGTCGTGAGTGAGCACGGTGTCCCTAAGGGCCTCGACAGGTCACATGACCGTGCCAATGTCGCCAGTGCTATAGGTGCTGTAGTAGATCACACCTCCCCCTATGCTCCCGGCACCGTTGCGGCCTCCTATGCTGAAACACCAAACAATGTATTGGTTGGTTTTGCAGATGTGGGATACATATCTGATCGCATAAAGGAAGATCTCAAACCGGTTATGTATTTACCATGGGTAATACGGTGATATCATGGAGGTCTACTAAACAGACTCTAGTGGCGACATCTTCAAATCATGCAGAGATCATTGCCCTTCATGAGGCCGTTCGTGAATGTGTATGGTTAAGGTCTATTATTAAGCATGTTAGAGGAACAGGTGTATTGTGTTCTACCACAGAGAATATGCATCTATGAAGACAATGCAACATGCATAGAGCAGATGAAGCTAGGCTACATAAAGGGTGACAACACAAAGCATATATCACCGAAGTT
This sequence comes from Comarum palustre, assembly GCA_951800085.1. Classification (NCBI taxonomy): domain Eukaryota; kingdom Viridiplantae; phylum Streptophyta; class Magnoliopsida; order Rosales; family Rosaceae; genus Comarum; species Comarum palustre. Next base: position 15,861,167 of record OX637587.1, on the reverse strand, counting down.
CTTTTACAACCAGCAACAACAAGCATTCCTCAACATTCAAGTTAATCAAGTGAGTTCAGAAGCTAATGTTGCAGACCTATTCACGAAGTTTCTGTCTAAGTCTACCTTTGACAAGCATGTGAAGAGCATTGGACTACGCAAGCTGTCAAGCCTCTCCGACTGAGTTATTCATCAGGGGGAGCCTCACATCTCGTTGAAGTAGCATGATGAGTTGCACTCTTTTTGTCCTTCGTTCAAGGTTCACTTTTTTCCACAGGGTTTTGTACTTGGCAAGATTTTTAATGAGGTAACACTGGAAGCACCATATAGCATGAAGACGCACAACACAATGGGGAGTGTTCCAGGATATTTGGGCATGTGTGTGTGCCTTAAGTCCATGCTATGTATACGGGATTGTAGGTCCAAATAGAGATAGGGCCCATGTATTATGTAAACCCCAAACCATGTAGCTCCATATATAAAGGACTCTTATCATATCAATAATACAATTCAGTTCTCCTAGAACAATTGATACTTTTTTAGGTAAGCGTAGAAGGATTAAGTTATTATCCCCTTAAGAAAATTTATTAAAAGAAAATAATTGTATAATGAGATCATTAAGGAAAGACACACAAATCATCAAATGTTCTTTGATAAATAACAAACAAATTAACGAAATATAAAATTAGAAAGACCTAAACAATCTCTATTACAATGACTCACCATAAGCTCTGAAGCTGAATCTCACAACTAAAACCATCAGAAGATGCACCGTAACTAGCAAGGGTTTCAGCAGTACGTTGATTGCTTTCATAAAAAATATGGCTCGATTTAAAATGCATTCGGGATATAAGATGCAATCAGTTGCACCATTCCACATGAAGATATCAAGGCACTAAATGAGGGAACATAGGAAAATAAGAAAGGAAGAATCCACCTTTAACCATACATACTTTCAATCTCTAACCCAATCCAGTTCAATAGTTTTAATGACCGTCATGACCTCTGCAGCCATCAAACTAGGTATATCAAGAGTAGAAGAGAATGCACCTAAAACCAAACCTCTGTACTCTGTAAACACCATCATAGCCAGTCCGATTGGAACTAATTTTTCAAGCTCCATCAATATTAACTTGAATCCAACCAAAAAGTGGGGTTAACCAATTTACTTCAGTAATTTGAGGTGCCTGTCGTGACTTGCAATTACCACCCATCCCTTTAATGACACAGTTTTTGTACATTATTGAACATGTAACATGAATACAACTGACTTGAAGCTGCAACCTTATCAGTAATTAAATGACAAGTTTGTGACACAGTAACATAACGAACCCGTTTTTTACAATATCAAATGAACCAAAGAGTTGATGCAAAATATGCAATCCAAAAATCATGTAGAAGAGAACTGCGTGAAAAATAGAGCTTGGGACACCATCAACCTCAAACTTTCCCAACATAATAGACCATGTAGCTACTGTAAAGTTACAATGAAAAAATATATGTTCAATTGATTATGCATGACATCGACATAACACACCTAGTGAAGCTAAGGATACTCTTTTTTTTTCTGTAAATAATTGATTTCATTCTTGATACTGATTGCTTCTGCAAGTAGAAAAAAACACACCCCAGATCTTGGTTTTGTTTTTATGTTTGGTTCATAGCTACAATGTCAAAGTTTCAGTGATGAACAGCTCGATCGATCACATATATTCTTCTCTTGGGCTCTGTGATTCGCTTACATGATAGTCTTATCCATTGACTTCCTCCATTGTTATGTCATTGTTTGCATGCGCATTCACAGAAGGTTTTATTTACGAGGGAAATAATCAGGAAATGGAAAGGGACCGATGAATAATGGGTTAATGTCTAGTTTGTTTCAGTTATAGTTGAAAATTTAGTTCTCTACTACTATGTGAGGACTGGTTTTGCCACTGTTTCTAGTGTTGTCGAAATCGTAATTACAAATGACTGACGAGAATAGTTAGAAGGGTTTAGACGATATTAATTCACATGTACGCGAAAGCCGAATTGAGGCGATCCTCCTCGAAACAATGTTAAAAGAGCTTCAGATCCTCCTGGTGGTGTTATGATAATATCTTGGTTATATGTTAATGTTTCTTCTTATCAAAGCCTCCTAATAATTTTATGAAGTCGTATGAAGTCACTAAACTGTGATGGACAAATTTCACATTGTCGGCAGACTCACAATCCCGTCATGTCATACATACATTTTTAACTTGCTCCATTGGAATTCCAGGCAAGAAACCACTAATTCAAGTACTCTTCGAATTAGATGATGCTGTAAGAAAGCAAGAAAATCGATCATCACTAGAGTGATGATGGAATGGATCGATATCAAAAGAATTGACAACAAGCATTCACTTTCATGCAGCTGGCATGGCCGGCCTCGTTGCGCTAGTCAAATATTCAGTTTCTCCTTTTAGGAAAACGAAATTCTATATATGGTAAGACTCGAACGTAATTATACACGATTAATATAGCTTCAATCATAGCTTTCTAAATCGTATATAACAACTTTTGTCCTCTCAAAAGATATTTGCTTTCTCTCCAACTAATGATCTGTTTTGATATGTTTAACTATTAAGTGGGGTTGAATTTCAATCCCTAAAGTATTAATTATGTATGAGAGAGAGAGACAAACAAGACTAGATTCATTAACTAAACGTAGACATTTACACTAATTACATATCACTTATATTTTCTTGATACCATCGTAAAATTATGAGATGAGAAACCAATAGGACAGTATGAGATGCACAGGTTTCGTATATATAGTTAGCAAAGTTTTTAACTCCAAAACTTATTAAAGGCGCTTCCCTGTATGGTTTCAACCCTCACATTACCTTCTCCTTTCAAGTTTCTTTGTGATCCAATCCCTCATCTTGTTCTAGATTTTCGTCTGTTATTTGTTCCAACAAAGTGTGTATCTAAACTGAAAACAAGGCTCCACAACTACCATTCACAACAGACTCTGTTTCTTATCTGTTTCAGTTGCTTCCAAAGCCTATTTCTAGCTCTGTTTCAGTTCCTCCCTCCCCTTTTTTATATACTCTTGTGTTCTTGTTCCATTCTATTTCAGACGGTGAGCTCATTGCCACAATGAAGGGGAGGACAAGCTCATTCCTCTTCATCGTCTTCTTCCTCTCTGCCCTTCATGGGATTCTCTCTGTTCAATCATTTCTCCAAGACGAACCGATGAGATTGGAGCTCATTCACAGACACTCTTTGCGTGATGAAACGCCGAAAACGCAGCTAGAACTCATCCAAGAGCTTCAGCGCCACGACCTCATTCGCCACCGGATGATCACTCGCCGGAGGCAGCAGCACCATCATGGCATTGCAACTGGTATAGGGAGAAATGCATTGGAAACTGAAGCCTCCATTGCAATGCCGTTGAGTTCGGCTTGGGATTTCGGTGCCGGGCAGTACTTTGTTCAGATTAAAGTTGGAACACCTTCCCAGAGGTTCCTGCTGATTGCAGACACAGGGAGTGACTTGACATGGATGAAGTGCAAGTACCGTTGCGTTGAGAATTGTGGGTTGAAAAGAGCAACGATGAAGAACAAGAAGAAGGTGTTTCGTCCTGCTCAATCTTCAACCTTCAAAACTATCCCTTGCTCTTCGGAGATGTGCAAGTTCGAGCTCGCCTTCTCTCGCAAAGAATGTCCAACCCCATTGAGCCCTTGCAAATATGATTACAGGTAAACAATTCCCAATTCTATAGACATCTCAGTCTCATTGAACTTACAAAGTGCTAAACTTCTTCCATTTTTGAATTTTGAGATTTCAGAAATTCCTGTATCCAAAATCCAAATTGTGAAAAGTATTTTAGAACCAAACTAAATGTAGTTGGGAACATGTTTTTTGTGAGTACATAGGTCGACTCTGTTTTTAAAACCCTGCCAAAAATTTTGTTACAACTTGTCTTCATTGAAGTGAGTTGGGTACGTTTAGAGATTTAATATGTTGTGTTATATGTAAGCATCATCACCAGGACTCATGGACCATCCTGGTTATGGCTAAATCGAGACAGTAGTAAGTGAAATAAACCCATCGTATAGTTACAATCCAACAAGTTAAATGAATAGGATGAGATGGCTGCAGAAAATGTAGGTGAGAGCAGAAAGATTTTAATGTCACTTATTGTTAGTAGGTGAGCATCACATGAGTCTCATTTCTATACCAAAACACAAAATCCAATTAGCCCTTGTTACAGTGGCGAATCCAGGATTCGAAAATGGAAAGGGCTACATATTAGGCTATTTTCATGTTTTGTATGTTGGGCGAAGACTGAAATTTTTTTAGTGTACAACTATGCTAAAATGTAAGACTAAAAGAGTCGAATTAATACCATAAAAACAGCAAATTAATATCAAACTTGTGTTGCTGTGCAAAGAAATAGCTAGAAAAGGAGAGCCAAACACTTCAAAACTTTAATCCTCCCAAGCACGGGTGGGCTTAACGAAGTCAAACATGCACACTTGCAAGAATAAATCGAGCTTATACATAGGTTTTTTTATCATCCCAAATTCTCAGTAGGGCTTCAGCCTTACCAAACATGCACTTGGCTCCGCCCCTGCCTTGTTACCATCCATTTTCGACTCCTATAGCCTCGATACAATTTTCTTGTTACTTATTTTCAAGCGCAGCGCTCTATATTAATTTAGAGGAGTGATAGGGGGTCTCAATGAGGCACCAAATCTTGTGCCTCAATCTTACGTGTCATGTCATGTCAGCAAGACACATCATCATTTAAAAATATCATGTCAAGTCATTATTAAGGAAAAATATAATCATGTCCCGCTATAATCCAATGACTCTAATTTTTTTGTCTCCCCTTTATTAACAATAATATTTTAGAACTTTTTTTTCTTACAAATCATTAATGGATATAAAAAATATATCTTTGTTTAAATATAAATTTTATATATGTATATATATATATATTAACGTTAGAAAATTTATATTTAAACAAAGATATATTTTCTTATATTCTTATATTGGGATATATATATATATATATATATATATATACTGTATTTGTACAAATGAGAATGTATATATATAATTTATCAAATAAATGTTTAGATTTTTTTCTTTAATCCAAAAATATTAAGATATTGTAATTATTACTCTATTTTCTATCAGAAATTCTTTTTGTTTTTAATAATCGATAATGTAATTATAGTTCAGAAAATTCAAAAAAATATTTTATTAAAAAATTCCTAAAATAAATCTGATCAAAATATGTATAACTAGCATATCATGAAATTATTTTTAAATATTTAGGATGTTAAAATTTTTTAAAAGTTATAATGATTAATTAGAGCCATAATATGTAAAAATATTGGTAACTTGATACAATTAAGGAAATATATGTGATCAATGAAAGATAATTATCCTCTACAATAATTTCATCAAAAAGTCAAAGGTTTAATTAGATCCATAAAATAATAACACAATTATTAAGTATCCCATAAAATCATGTAATTAGAAAGGTAAGAAGCTACTCACTAATTAATTTGACTTATGTAAGAAAATGTGAACAATTATATAGAATTTCTATATATATATCGTTCTAAGAAAAAATCAATTATATAGAATTTCTAATTATTATTAATGTTAGTTTTGGATATTCGTGTAAATAAATTCAAAGAAAATGGTGTTTATACACATGGTCTATTTCATAAAACTCGAAATCTAAGAAAAGTTGTTGTTGAAATTTTGAATAAAATTTGGAAAAAAATTGAAATTTTGACTAATAAATAAAGTTGATATAGTTAATAAAAGGTAATGGTCGTTTTCAAAATAAATGGTAATTGCTTTTCTGAACTCAATTGAAAAGAGAATATATTATGGACATCATGAGATCTAATGATAATGATTTATGTAACTTATTATTCTATGCTCGTTTAAATTGTAATCATGTCTTATAAGTTAATTAAGTGATTGAAGAGGAAAGGACTAACATTAATGACTCATCGTGATTGAGTTTTGATTTTGATTTTAATTTCTTTTTAAGAACTATCCTAATAGTGATGCAGCCATTTTATATCTTTGATAGTATATAATAGAAACTTTAACCTTTTTATCGAACTAGAGATACCTAAGAGCACATGCAGACAAAAGTATTTCAAACCGTAAATAAACCACCTTATTCGGTATTTATATATTTTGGTTACATAGCTTTTCGGGATGGTACGGGTTGGTTTCGGTTTATTAAAACAACAAAATTATGTCCAAATTTAATCTAACAATTTTCATAAGACATGAACAAATTTTGAATGCATTTAATTAGCAGAAATAGTATATTTTATCACTTAATAAATCATCAGATATTAACTATCATGCAAACATAGCAAACACACCAACATACAAATTGCAAACTTGAACATAAATTAATATTTTATATATTGCAAACCAAATTCTATTAATGAAAAAATAGAAAAATTGAATTCGGTACGGTTTAGTTTAAATCGGTTGAATCATAACCCCAAATCGCAACCGAACCGCTTTTATACGGTTCGGTGCGGTGTGACCATAAACCGGCACTGTTTTAGTTCGGTGCGGTTACCGAATAGTCTTTTTCGGTGCGGTTCGAGTCGGTAACCGTATTTTCGGTGCAGAACGTCCACCCCTAAATATTTTTGCATATTATGGCTTTAATTAATCATTCTAACTTTTAAAACATGTTAAAATCCTAAATATTTAAAAATAACTTTACGATATACTAGTTATACCATATTTTGATTAAATTTTGTTTTAGGAAATTTTTAATATAATTACAGTATTGATTATTAAAAACAAAAAGAAATTCCGTTAGAAAATATAATAATAGTTACATCTTAACATTTTTGGATTAAAAAAAAAAATCTAAACCTTTATTTGATAAATTAATAAAATTATATATACGTTCTCATGTGTGTGCACTCAAAGATATATTTTCTTATATTTTGTTTATATCCAATAATGATTTGTAAGAAAAAAAAAGTTTTAAAATATTATTGTTAATAGATGAGAGACAAAAATTAGAGCCATTGGATTATAGAGAGACATAATTGTATTTTTTCTTAATAATAACTTGACATCATATTTTTAAATGATGATGTGTTTTGATGACATGGCCTAACATGTAGTATTGAGACACCAAATGTGGTGCCTCATTGAGGCCCAAATTATTTTCCACTAATTTATACATTATTAGCTCATTCTCTAAGTTGCGTGGCTAATAACTTTCATAAGGTATGCGGAAAACTCCGGCGCATTGGGCTTCTTTGCGAATGAGACTGTTAGAGTACCCCTTACGAATGGTATGAGAGCGAGGCTGAATGATGTGCTAATTGGTTGCACACAGTCCATCGAAGGCCCTAAAGAGGCAAGCATCTGGGCAGGTGATGGGATATTGGGTTTAGGGATTGGCAAGCACTCGTTCGTTACGAAAGCCGCTTCAAACTTGGGTGACACGTTTTCCTATTGCTTGGTTGATCACATGAGCAACAAGAATGTGTCAAGCTATCTCACATTTGGTGGAACTGTTCAAGCCGCACGGCAGAACAGCAGCATGAGATACACAAAGCTTGCTTTGGGTGGCCCTAAAATTGGCCCATTTTACGCCGTGAACTTGGTGGGAATATCAGTTGGGGGCAAAATGCTAAAGATACCAAATGAAGTGTGGAATGAGAATCTTGGTGGTGGAACTATCGTTGATTCAGGCACAAGCCTCACATTTCTAACCTCACCAGCTTACGTACCTGTCATGGATGAACTGACAAAGGCTTTGTCCAAGTACAAAAAGATCCCCTCGGACGCATTCGAGTTCTGCTTCAATTCCACCGGTTACGATGTGTCATCGGTGCCGAGATTCACAATTCATTTTGCAGATGGAGCTAGATTTGAGCCCCCAGTGAAGAGCTATGTTATTGATGTTGCAGTACAGACAAAGTGTCTAGGGTTTAAGTCAGCTGCGTTTCCTGGCACCATTGTTATTGGCAACATAATGCAGCAAAATAATTTGTGGGAATTCGATTTGCGGGGAGGTAGATTGGGTTTTGCTCCTTCAAGCTGTACCTAGTTTTAGTTTGGAATTATGGAATTGTAAGTGATGTGCTCCAAGTTGTAATTATTTTCTCTTGATCCCTTCATTCTTTCTCTTTCTGTTCAATATATATATATATATATATATAGGGTGTGGTTCAAGGGACACAAAATCTGACATTATTTTTTGTCTCTTAGATCTTAAACGATCAAATGGTTGTTATTAATTGTCACTATGATTTGACAGGTGACTTGACATTAAAAAAACCTAATAAAATAAAACTAAATTATTTAACAATTTATTTTAGGAAAATGATTCTAGGAAAATAAAATGATTCTAAGCCTTATTAAGGTCTAAGATTTGTGGTCTTAATCCTAGGTGGCATCACATAACACATAGAAACATCATTAATTCAAAAACTCATGTTATATCATTCTTAAGTAAATGTATAATCTTATCATTCTCAAATCCAATGCTCTAAATTATTTTGTTTTTTATTTTCTATAAAATTATTTTTAAAGTCATTTCATTCATATGTTCATGCTTATATTTATACACCAAATATAATGTGATATATATATATATATTAAAAAATATACTTGTTGGAAAATATGAATTCATTTGAATGTGTGTGTCTATATATATATATATACATATATAGTTTTTACAAAGAAAAAAAATTATGTATATTTATATTCAACAATTTTTTTATATATAAATAATTCATCCAAAAGAGGATTCGATAGTGGTTTTTTCTATTCTATATTTTTATATTGAATTGATGAAGAATATATATATATATATATATATACACACACATAAAGGAGTTCTACTAACTTTTATTTTCCAAACATAAATATTTAATTTTGGATTATTATGAATATTTTTGCTAGTAAATTGTTCTATTTGTATTTGATAACCCCTCAAAAAATAAATTATTTTGTTAAATTAAATGTAAAAAAGATATATTTGATGAATGACGAAAATGTTTTTAAATTTTAATGTTGTTAGTTGTTAAGGTATCAAAATACTAACAAAATAAAACTTAATAGATGAAAATTTAAGATTTTAATAGTTACCTATAAAAATGAAAATAACATCAATGTTTGTAATTAATTATAACAATAATGAGTTGTTGGAGCTTTATGTATAGCAGTATAGGGATCCCCTCACTTTCTTTTTTCTTTCTGTTTTGTGTTGCAAGCAAAGTAGGCGTTTCTATGAGGCCTCGTTACCCATTGTATGTGGCAATAATTATAAGTCTGATTCAGCAGGCACAGATATAAAAAGGATCCAGCTCAATCCGCATATATAAGCCATCATGATAATGCACCTACGTTAGGATGGCATCTCCACCGGAACATGTGGATCATTGTGTTACTCAATCATTATTGATTGAGAAATGCATGAAATGGTTGATAAATGTTTGATTGATTCCATATTTGTTTTTAATAATTTGATTAGATCTAGCTATATTACTACTCTTTGCATTTAGAACTTTTTGAGCACATAGTCATCACAGCTCATATAGCATGCTCTATGAATTATCGGGTGATCAAGTTGGTAAAAGTCTAGGTGTGTAATCTCCATATCTAGGTTCGAATCCCGTCGACGTTAATTGAAGTTAAATCCTAATTTATTCTTAGTAACCAGAGAAAAGAAAACGTTATAACATAATCTCTAGACGCGGATTAGTTTCTACACCTAGAAAACCTTTGATGATACTGTCATTAATACTCTCATGAAAAAAAATATAGCATGCTCCATTGGAGCAGCACTATAGGTGGTGGATCGAAAACTTTTTGTTTCCATTCAAATCAGATTTTGAAGGAACACCAACTATTGAATTTGTATAAAAATAAAATGATGATGAAGAGAATGCACACAACATTAGAATTTAGAAGAGAGAAGGGTATGGACAGTGGAAGAGGCGTGAGCAAGCATTACTATGATGGAGGCCATAATGAATTGAATGGTATCCATTTTCCCACCAGAAACAAAAACACAATAAAATTGATGTGAGAGTTGGGATGGAAAAGACACGATGATAGTTACATGCAGCACCTGACAATATATAACTAATTAGAGATATTCACATAACTTGAAACTAAAATAGAGTGATTTAATAGATAGTAGAAGTCATGTGTATATAATTTGTTCACTTTACATATAAAATAGATAGTTTTTTTTAAAAAATTTAAAATCTTTACAAGGGCTCCCTCAAAGTATAATTAAAGAAGTGATACCAAAATTGTAACAAATTGGGTTATTAATGAAATATGAGACGAGATTATGAGTAACTATAGGGAAGAACCCATAGAAGGGTTGATGATATTAAAATAGAAAGATTCAACAAATAGGCCAAAAGGACACAAACCAGAACAAGTACAACCAGAAAAATTATATAATTAAATTTGCAAAAACAAATTTTATGATTTTATTCTTCCAGATCAATATTATACAATGCAGAAAGAAGATGGACGTGGACGCCGTAACACCGTCTGTCTGTCATAAAATTATGGTTGATGTTGTTTAACTCTGTTAAGCTGGTTGGTCTTTTTGTTCTTCTTGTTTTCTCTCTTCTTTGTTTTCAGGTCTTTATTTGTTTTCTGGTTTTGTGATTGTTGTTGGCTTCTGTTCCAGAGTGTGCATCTCTCATCTGTTTATCTATATCCAAAAAAGAAAAAAAATAAGGTTAAATATAGGGAGCGATAGATAGATAGATTACAGAGTGCCATTTTTTTAGGCTCTTCTTGTGGCTGTGTCATAGATAGACAAATATAGACAGAGATTATATCCCCTTGAGTATTCTCTCTTTTGTTCATCAATCACCAAAAATATGTCTTCTTTTCTTTTGTTTCATTTTTAGTTGATTTTATTTGATCAATTCAAAGTTCTCTACTTTCCTTTCGGCCATGGCTGCTCCTCAATTTGAACAATACAATCCTCATCCTCATCAGAAAAGTAATATTCTTGTTTCTTTTGAATTTTGTTTAAGAAGATGTAGGTGTTGTTTGGTTTATTCAGCCTTGACTTATGTTATTCATATTTGCATGATCAGCTCCCAAACAAGAAGGGAAAGAAAAGGAAGCAAACCCAGATGTTCAATCCACAGAGTCATTCCAATCCAATCTGGTATGATCCAAATTCTTTTATTTTATTTACCCAATTCAGGAATTACTGGGTGTTCAGGCTTAAAGCTTAATCTTTCAGGGTTAAATTCTACTGGGAAAGTAGTAATCCTCATTTTACTAAACACCATATCTAATTTGTGAACATGTGTTTTGTTTGTAAGGATGGAAGCTCATCTGATGCAGCATCATGTATATCAACTGCAGGAGATACTACTGTTAGTGTGAAAAAAGGTGATGCAGATGTAGATGCAGATTATGAATCCATGGCTTCCAATCCAAGCACCGCCTATTATGGATACAGCTATCCAGGTTTGCTGCAACTTCTCTGATTATTCATTCCATGATTCTTGTTCTAGGACTCCTATGATGACCTTCTTATCTAATACTTTGACCATGCTTACAGGTAGTTATGATATGGAAAACCAAGGATACTACGTCGGGGGAAGTACCGGGATGGAAGCTCAATACCCTGTAAGTCCCTTTATTTAACATGGGATCGATATGTTGATTCTACAATAGGGTGTTTTTCATTTTTCATTTTTGTTGTTTATAAAGTCCAAGTATCATCTTACCCTGAATATGGTGTTTTGGTGGGATTAAATCTGGCAAAAGGATACATATTCGGGGTTATATGAAATTCTGGAAACATCTCATATCCCGCAATTCGGGTAAAGTGCTGTTTCTTTGAAGATGATATTGAAACTTTTGGATGATGCAAAATGTACTGATCCCTTTGAATTACAATGTGTTTAGCTTACTACTAATGTTCTGCTGGACAACAGCATTTTGAGGTTTATAACAGATTGATCTTATAGTCACTGTTGCTTCATTTAGGTCATGCAAGCAGATAATGGCTCTTTTGTCTACTTAATGCCGGGATTTCATCCTGGCTATGATCCTTACATGCAGTACTTTCCCATGACTACAATCAGTAGTGATGGACAATATGTCGGTCAACAAATGTATTCACCGATCAGCCCCATATACCAATCTCCAATCAATTCTCCTGGATATAGTATTCCCTCTCCACTTCCTTACGTGGAGTTAAGCCCAACAACCTACTTGTGGAACCCATCTCTTATCGGAGATGGAACATATGGAAATGTCTACAATGAAGTTTTAGAAACACCAACTTCTAATTCTAATTTCTCATCCCCTAGTCACACTCGTGCTCCGTTCTCTAAATATACACCACCTTCAGACAACACTCCTTTAGAGGCTAAGAGCTTGGGTTATGGTGCACGGAATCAGCCAAAACCAGTGAACAAGGTAAATTTTATTTTTCTGTCATGATAGCGCATTGTATTCTGCTCATCGTGGGAAATTTTTGATTTGTTTTTTTCTTTTCTTATTTTTTTTCGTGATGACTTTTAGGCCTCACTGCATGCTCCGGCTCCCCAAGCAGAAGCAGCAGCGAAAGGTTACTATTCTGTTGCAAAGTTCCCTCTCTATAACCAAGGGACAGGTGGTTTGCTGTATCCAAACAACTCGTTAAAAGCAAATCCAAAGAGTTGGGGTGGTCCTGAGAAGGTGAAAACGAGAAGTAAGGCTAATAGTGTCAGAGATATCAATTTGTTTAGTGAGAAGAACCACGGTTCCAGAACAACCAATCCGAAGGGAACTATAGTCTCCTCAGCTGACAAGGAGAATGAAAAATGTGACAGCACAAAATCTATTATCGAGAAGGATCAATATAACGTTCCTGACTTTCCAACCAAATATGAACAGGCACTTTTCTTTGTTATCAAATCTTACAGTGAAGATGATATTCATAAGAGCATTAAGTATAATGTATGGGCTAGTACTCCTAATGGCAATAGGCGGTTGGACAATGCTTATCAAGATGCACAAGAGAAGGCGGCACAGAAGGGGTGCAAATGTCCTGTGTTCCTCTTCTTTTCGGTATGATCTAAAATTTAACCATCATTTTGATTCAGGAGTTCCCGTATTAGGCTTTTCTGTCTCGTTTCCATAACCAATGCTACCCTTTTACCTAACTGTTTTATACCGTGGATTCAGGTTAATGCAAGCGGTCAGTTCTGTGGAGTAGCTGAAATGGTTGGCCGTGTTGATTTTAATAAGAACATGGATTTCTGGCAACAGGATAAGTGGAATGGTTATTTCCCAGTCAAGTGGCATATCATAAAAGATGTTTCAAATCCCCAGTTACGACATATAATACTTGAGAATAATGAAAACAAGACTGTGACCAATAGTCGAGACACTCAAGAGGTATGCACTAACACCTAGTTGTCAGGTATTATTTGATATATGAGTATGAGCAGCCATATAATCAAAAAGGTAATCTTGTGTATTCAGGTCAAGTTCCTTCAGGGTGTCGAAATGTTGAACATTTTCAAAAATCATTTTTCAAAGACATCGATATTGGATGACTTTGATTTCTATGAAAGCCGTCAGAAAGTGATGCAAGAGAAAAGAGTCAGGCAGTCCACGCCTTACTATGATTTGCAGGTTTGCTATTGCTCCTGTTTACTTCATTAACACTAACTTAGTTTCGTTTACTAGCATCTCCAGTCACAATCATGTAAGGAACATATAGGCATTTAGCATTATTAAAGTCAAGTGCTGTCAAGAGGATACTGTTGGATTACAGAATAAATAACTGGAAAGCAGGGTTCCTTATTCAAAATAGTGGGAGTGATGCTTTTGTAATTTTTGAAATGTGGGAACAACTTTATTCTGTTCTTTGCTTACAGGATCATCACTATAACTAACATTTTTGGGGTTTGCTTTTAATTTCTTATAGCGTACGTGTTCATACTTTGTGCCTTGAGATGTTGAATATTTTTTGTGATTCTTGCAGCATAAAATAGTAGAATTAACAATCACTGCTCCGGAGTAACAGCATCAGGTTACAGGCAATGGAAGGAAAGGGGGCACTGAAGATTATACACCAGAAGATGCTTGGCAGGACAGAGTTGTTTGAATGTTACATTGCACCTGCAAAATCCATGGGCGTTTTCGATCAAAGGAATGAGATGTGAACCTCAAGAACTTGGTCGATATGGTACGGGAACCGTAGCTCCCTTTCTGCCTCATGGCTACGCGCTTTAGTTTTTCTTTCTTCTTGCCTTAATGCAATTGTAAAAAGATGAAAAGAAAAAGAAATAGAAAAAGAATTGTGGTATTTTCATTTTCTCGACAGATCTCTCAAGCGGGAGAATAAATTGTTTTTCCTTTTCTATGAAGACAATGGCTGCCTTGAGCTAGCCATATAGCCCCAAAAGGTTGTACTGGCACATAAAAGAACCACAGAAGATTCAACCAATTTTCATGTTCCACATTTGCATAATCTTGTCACCGAATGAACGTCAACAACAGAACCACCAAAATATCTAAATTTTCAAATATGTTCATTTAATACTGGAAGACCATCTTTAATAGTTTTTTTTTTTATAAATTCTCTATTATAGAGTAGTAAAAGTTGAAATATGTTAAAGTAAAAATGAAATCGGAATGTGTCTATTCTTTCTCATTAGAGATTCACCCTTATATATGGGATGAAGTACATGTGTTACAATGATAAGTTACAATATAAGAAAACCTAGTAACGCCTAATTGATCTATTATCTTTAATTTCATTATTCATTATTCGTCAGTTCCTTTGACGAAGACACAACATATTTTTCTTTTAACACTCCCTCTTGTGCCGAGTCAAAGACGAAAGTGCATTTGTCGTTGCCTCGTTAAAAACCTTGCCAAGTAACAAAAACATAATGGGATAAAATAAAACCTTGGTCTAAGGGAAAAAGAACACAACACACCTATTACATTTGAGGGTGACATGAGCACTTTAGACTCCTCCTAAAGTCTACACCCTCCCCCTGATACTTACATCAACCAAGGGAGGTCGGAGTGTTTTTCACATTCCGATACATTTGACGTTTTTCAAGTGTGCCCTTAGGTAAGGATTTTGTAAACAAATTTGTCACATTCTTCTCAGACCTTATTTGATTCACCTGATTCTTGAGGATAGTTTGTTGCTATTGGCTATAAAAGAACTTTGGCGATTTGTGTTTTGTACTATATATCACCCTTGAGGCCTTGATATAGCCTAGCTTCATCTGTTCGATAGAGGCCGTATTATCTTCATAAATGTATGTGGGCTCTTCAGTGGTAGAACATAAACCACTGGTTCCTCAAATATGTGTAATGATGGATCTTAACCATATACACTCACAGACCGTCTCATGAAAAGGCAATGATCTCAGATTGGTTTGATGAGGTAGCCACTAAGGTTTGTTCGGTTGATCTCCAAGATATCGTCGTGTTCCAAATTGTGAATACATAACCAGTTTGGAAACATCCTCTATGTGGGTCAGAGGGGTACCCAGCATTAGCAAAACCAACCAAAACATTGTTTGGGGTTTTAGTTTGTCTTTCGGGATGTGCAATTCCATCTGTTGTCTCATCTCTATTTTTATAGGGATAGAATAGTATCATGTCAATGGTTCATTTTAGGTATCGAAATATGTTCTTGATATCATTACAATGACGCGGCGTTGGCGCTGAGCTAAATCTAGCTAACAAGTTCACTAAGAATGTAATATATGGTTGAGTACATTGAGCTAAGTACAATAATGCGCTTGTTGCACTTAGATATGGAATTTCAGGTCCCAATACTTCCTTGTCATCTTCCTTAGGTCGAAATGGATCTTCCTTTACATCCAAACATCGACAGATCAGTGGGAGTGCTAACAGTATGCACTTCGTCCATGTTAATCGCCTGATAATCTTTCAGACATATGCACACCAGTGGATTATTATTCCACAAACTCGTTGTTAACCGAGTTTCCCAAGGTCATTCATCTCAATTCGGATTTAATCTAGCTCGCGGTTACTCTTATTTCATCAAGAGTGCCTACTATGTTCGTATCATCAACATAGATAGCTATAATTGTAATTCCGGAACTCGTTTTCTTTATGAGTACGTAGGAGCATAATTCATCATCTTGTATCCCTTCCTAACCAAGTAGTCACTTCTATAAAGTGAGCGTTTCAATTCCAATTACAAACGCACTCTGTGGTTTAGAGTTACTTGAGTTGGATCTTTTAAGGCCATCATACGCTTTTATATATACCTCAAAATCAAGATTCCCATGGAGATATGTAACCACGTTGTTTATGTCCTACAGCCTTTACACTTGGTAAGGTTGGCACTATCAAACCAAATACCTGTCTCTTTGCCAAAGAATCTAGCTCTTTATGGATTGCATTTATGTAGGCCAATATGCTCTTTGTTGACATTTTTCAATCTATGATTCCTTAAGCAACAATATGCATCATCAATGTGTATGTACTCTTGTAATTCGATGAGATTTTGTCTCTAGAATCATTTTAAACATCGGAGCGTCCTCCCGTATTGATTCATGGACATAATTGTTATCAGAGGCATAATCTCATAAGAGAGATTTTTTACATTGATGAGGTGTGCTTATCTTGCCAAATTCCTTTCGACAAGTATTCATTAAACCAAGTGGCCTCCCCCTTTTCCTTTAGAGAGCCACGGCCTCAACCACACCTCCACTAGGTATGGTTGCGTCACCTCGATCTGCGGCGACGTACCCCTTATTAGGGGCTTTTAATATTGCAGGCATTTGCAGCTAGTATGTGTGATCTCATCACTTTGAAATTATCTTTAAATGCATTAGACATCAAAACTGTTACGTTCTAGATATCGATTATGTGGGGATCATGATGAGACAGAGTGGTGACAAACCACAACAATTTATGTCGTTCCTTTAGAAAATCGTTTTTCTTATCTCCCCCTAACGACGGGAAGACTGTCTCATCAAAGTGACAATTTGTAAATCATGCGGTGAGATCGCTTGTAAGGCTTCTAAATAGAGGATAATTTGGAGGTGCGTATCCAACACAAATACATATTCGTTTATGAGGACCTATTGAAATACGTTGTGGGGGTGCAATAGGCACATATGCTGCGCAACCTATTATGCGTAAATCTCACTCATATCCAGTTACCAACTAGTAGGCAGGGAATAGTTGGTTTAACGGTAGGCCTAAAAACGAATAAGTATGATTGTCTGCAATATTGCATAACCCCAAGCAGATATAGGCATGTTGGTACGCATAACCAGTGTCTTAACCACCATCTATAACTTTGCTATGGTGGCTTCCGCAAGACCATTTTAACTAAACATATGGGTACAAGATGCTCTTCATTGATCTTGATAGATATGCAACAATCATCAAATCTTTTTGATGTTAACTTCTAGCATTGTCAATTCCTATAGAATTTGTAATCGAGGTGGTGAACCCTTATACTATATGATATCGCTAAAAGTTTTGCAAATGCAGCATTTATTGTGGACTAGTATTCAACATGTGACCAATGTGTCGAAACATTCTTCAAAACCATAAAGTACTTTTAATGGTCTGTATTTCTTGATGAATAAGTCCACGGTAAGCACGTTGTATTCTTTGCAGAATGAAATGTTTTGGTTATCTTTAACATAGGAAGGTCTCGATTATGTTTCGCTAAAGATCAAACTTTGAAAAATGAGTGATGTTCCTTTGACAAATCGATGATGTCATAAGGGGGGAGGTGGGCATCATGTGCTTTAAAATGCAATTGCTACATTGGAGCAGCACTAGCTAGGACCGATCAATGGTCAAAGTTACTGCCGCCACCTTTGCAGTGTGACAGACTATTGTCCCATTTTATCATTCACTCAAAAGACAGGATGTCCATTTGAGTTCTTTCAAATACGGATCATCATGTCATGACCACGGTGTCTTTGATGATTATGTTAAAGTCTGTGTGAGTCACTATCCCACATTACATTGTAGGTGTCTCGTTAAGTTCTTTAAAATGTGTTTCTCTCACATTTATTTAAGCTATTTTAATTCAATTCTCACAGCGGATTTCCTTCCACATTCCATATATAATAGTCGTTGTCATGAATTTTTTTTGGAGCTAACACGGTCCGATTGGCTCGTGGTATATACAGAGCTTCTGAGACTTAAACATTATGCTATTAGACAATAGAAATTAGACAGTGCGTTGCCTTTTTATTACTTATAATAATCATAACATCATAGTGACAGAGAAATTATAAGACATAATTAACTGTCTATCTTCAATATTTTTAGACGTGAGTGTCTTAAGGGCCCTTTCATTAAAAAATGTCATATTTTTCTTTAAATTTTTATTACTTTTGAGTTTAAATCATTAACAAATCTTAACTTTTCAAAGTTTTTTTTAAATAAAGAGAAAATGTCCATTTATTACAATTTTTTGACATCATTTTCTATTCTAACAGTTTTTTAATATCATACCATTTCAACTTTTTTTTTTAATTTGTGTTCATTCTAACAAAACTCATAACAACTCTAAACAACCTATAATATTTCAATACACATTCTACCCTCACCCATTAAAACATACTTAGAGAAAAAATGGAAGAAAGAGGAGACATGGCCGACACCTCACCGGCTCCGGTCACCGGAATCTCACCAGAATCTGGAATCAAGTTTATTACCCCCTAATAAATTCCTACTGAACCCCAAAACCACATTTTTATTGTCACAACCAACTTTACTACCCTTTAATAAAGTCTCACTGAACCCTAAATCGCATTCCTATTACACAATCAACTTTACTACCTCCTAATAAACTCACACTGAACCATAAACCACATTCCTATCGTCACAGCCAACTTTACTACCCTCTAATAAACTCCTAATGAACCATAAGCCACATTCCTATCGTCACAACCAACTCTACTACCCCCTAATAAACTCTTACTGAACCCCTAAACCACATTCTTATCACCATAACCAACTTTATTATTCCCTAACAAATTCTCACTGAACCCCTAAACTGCATCCATATTGCACAACCAACTTACTACCCCCTAATAAACTCCTACTGAACCCTAAAACGTATTTTTATTGCACAACCAACTTTACTACCCACTAATAAAGTTGAAAGATAGAGAAAGAGAGAGAGAGGTGGAACTGTTGGGGGTCAACCCATTCAAATCGGGTCGAAATAGCTGAACAGGGTCGTAGGAATGATTCCGAGTCAGGTTGAAACGCGGATCCTGATCTATGGGATATCCCGTTCAACGGTGAGATGCAATGACGGCGGTCGAAGCTAGAAGAGGATCTAGGCTCTCCGGAGGACGTCAGGAAACGAATGGATCCATGTAAAAGATTGAAGCTGGGTCGAGGGGAGGAGATTCGGTCGAAAAACTAAAACTGGGTTTAGAACTTCGATCAGATCTACGCCAGAGGTCTGAGCTCGAGGTCTGGACTTGCCAGATGACGCCGGATGGTGGTCGTTGGCTGTCTGGGCTCGGGGTCTGGGAGAGAGAGAGGAAGTCGAGAGAAGAAGCAGAAGAGAAAGAAAAAAAATAGATGGGGAAGAATGGTGGAGGAGAGGAGGAAAGAGATTTAATAAAAAATAAAGATACAATTGTAATTTTGTTGCAAAAAGTTGGAATGAGTAATGTAAAACTCTTTCAGTTGAAGTGGTCACTTTTTTTTTTCTAATTTGTATGAAATAGTCAATACCCCTTAAATAAATATATGTATTTGATCTTTGTATATAATGGGCTTGGTCCTGTCCATCAGAAAAGTGACACTAACCCTGCCATTTAAGCCCATAAGGCCTGAACCCGTAGGCGGCTAAAGGGCCTTAATTTTTTGAGTAACCTGGTCAAATTTTAAAAATATGGCTTCGCCCGGTTTTACAGGGATGGCCGGATGAGCCCATTTGACGACCCCTAGCTGGTACCGTACATCAACCTCAAGAATGAATTATGGGCATGGGCTTCGATACAAGGGAGAGAATGTGTTGAGTTTTGACAAAACCTCTTGACAGATTAGTCTAACTTCATTGAGAATGAATCTATTAAGGCCAAAGAAATGGACGGAGAAGAAAAAGTTTGCTCTATTCAAGAAATATTATGTATTGATTCATATAAAAGATAACTTATCCGCTTAAAGTGAAATCCCCTCGGGATGGAATTAGGCTCTAGTTTAGACTTAAGGCCTCATTTGGTTCCCTCGGGATGGAATAGAAAGGAAAAGAAAACAATTCTGTGAATTTTTCTTGGACATGAGAAATAGCAACACCCATCAATTTTGCCTTCTCTACGTGGAACCAGAGAAAACAAAATATCCCAACTTGACTGAATTTGAATTTGTACTAGGCGGGAAACAAACCCTACGTCATCTTAAGAGTGACATTAATCACATTATGGATCCATTACCAGACCATGTTTAGAAATTACAAATCGTTGTAACCCAGTTTTCAGTAGGGGTGGAATTTTGAAACCGAAAACCGAAAAAAACCGGGCCGAAAACCGCACCGGAACCGAAAAAAACCGAACCGGATAAAAACCGAAATGAACAGTGAAAAACCGAACCGAACCGGGCATGTTCGGTCTGGTTTCCGGTTTGACCCTCTTAAAAACCGAACCGAACCGATTTAACCGAACTACTCAAAACGACGCCGTTTTGATTAAGGGAAAAAAAAACCATATCAGCCTCTCAGGCCCTCAGTCACTTCCGCTCTTCCTCTTCCTCTTCTTCTCTTCTGTCTTCTCAGTTCTCACTTCCGCTCTTCGCTCTTCTGTCGCCCTCAGTCCTCACTCCTCCAAGCACAGGCGCACTCAGTCCTCGACTTGACTCCTCGTCGCAGCTCGACGACTCGCATCTCTTCACTTTCCAGAAGCCTCGCCTGGCACTCCAGTCCAGAAGCTCGCCATTGAATTGAATTGGTAAATATCAGAACCACCCTGGTGGACTTCATGCTTTTGTCTATCTTTAGTTTCCATTGTTATCAGTTTCTTTGATTCCATTTTGCTCAATTTAAAACCCGAACCCCAATTTCAATTTCAAAGTCAGTTCTCGTCTCTCACCGGCGCGACAATCTAGTGTCACCGAAGACTGTGTGTCCTCTTTGAATGGGTCGCGACCTTGCCTCAATGGATTGAGCTGCTCTATCTCCTAGATGATGAGTCTCAGTTGTCGTCTGCTTCACCTCAATGGATTTGTCTTCGCTGATCTTATAAACATCCAGAAAGGTTCGTCTTCGCTGATTACAACATCCAGAAAGGTTCGTCTTCGCTGATCTTATAAATTGTGATTTGAAATTGAAAGGTTGAATTGGAATAGGTCAAGTTAGGTTAAGATGAAAATGTTATGGAATTTTGGATGATTTAAAGTAATTGAGGAATCGGTTAACGTGATGGTTTGGAAAGTTTGAATTTGAATTTGCTGCTGAATTTGTTGTGGAGTTGCCTAGTGATGGTGGTTAGTATGTTGAGTTGCTGAGTTTGTGTTATTTTTGATGCAGAGTCGACCCTGCATTTGGTACTGAGGCTTCGTGGTGGTATCATTGAGCCTTCTCTCATGGCATTGGCAAGGAAGTACAACCTTAAAGGTGATCTGCCGCAAGTGAGTTTTTATGTTTGTTATGCTTTGAACGAAACCTTAAAGGTGCTTTGTTTTATGTAGTTTGTGATGAGATGTTACCTTAAGTGGTTATTTTTACTGACTTTTCTGATGGAATTGGAACTATGGTTATTCTGTTGACTTGCATTTCCGAATTCATGTGTTTTATTTTGGTATCAATCACTGGCTTTGTCATGCTTTTAGCCTCAATGGATTTGTCTTTACAAGATGGTTTTTGAGTAAAAGAAGTATCTCCATTTTTGTGCAGATGCTATAGAAAAAGTTCTGAAAAAAAAAAAAAAATTTCACATACTTATTAAAAAAAAACCGAAAAAAACCGAAACCGAACCGACGGTTCGGTTTGGTTTCCGGTTTGTACCAATGAACAGTAAATAACCGGACCGAACCGGGCCAAAATTTTTTTCCGGTTTGGTTTCCGATTTTGCTTCAAAACCGAACCGAATGGACCGAATTCCACCCCTAGTTTTCAGGTGGGGCTCAAATATAAATATTTATTATAGGTACATATGTCTAAAACTTTGATAGCATTTAGACTGACCATAACCGTCAGTCCATTTACAACTAAAACAAGTAGCGGCAAGCCAGCAATATCAGCTGCATACGGCAACAACCCGCTACCCAAACAGAGCTGTGACGCGTCCACACGCGCGGTTCCAATATCTCCTCTTGGGACAACAATGTGATGGTCAGAATCACACTAGTTCTACATCAAATAGCAAGTGAGAGCACTCCCATTAACAACCTATAAAGGGTAAATATCTTTCATCTCATTAACTACGCATTTACTACTCACCTATTATTATAATGTCAACATCAATACTAATTTGCACACCGTAGTGTTGAAGACCGCTCTTTGTGGTCTAGACCTTTAAGTGACGTCTTGTATTCTTATTGACAGCTTAGCAGAAGTATACAAATTTTGTTATATGAGATATCGGTACACACAGTCCTCTAGATTAATGTCACCTCATGTATAAACAGGTGATTGTCATGATTAATGATAAAGGCAATCATGCAAATCAGCTACCCCGACAAAAACATTAAACTTTTCAACTCAGCTGGCCAGGGAAAACACTCAAGACTCGCCACTGATGGCTTATGGGGTGATAACTGCAGCGGGAATAGAGAGACCCCATCAACGATGACGCTACAACACTGACACTTGTCACGAGAGATCTATATTGAACTATATGGTGTCGACAAAACATTTAGAAAGTGTAGAAGAACTAAACACAAGATTAATGATGGTTTCTGAAAGGGAAAATCATAACAACAGTATACTAACTTTGCTCGACTGATAATTTTGGTGTCTGAACTTTGTTAAATAACACATTGGTACATGAACTAACAAGTTAAGCCTAATTTTTGTACATGCTGTTATAACACCGTTAAAAAGAAAAAAAAGATAAGAGATTTTAGAAAGAAAAAAAAATTGAACAGTAACTTTAACGGTGTTATAACGGCATGTACGAAAATTAGGCTTAACTTGTTAGTTCATGTACCAATGTGTTATTTAACAAAGTTCAGACACCAAAATTATCATTGAAGCAAAGTTAATGTACTGTTTTTATAATTTTCTCTTTCTGAAAAAGTAACTTGGAAACTGGAGAAGACCATCCATACTCTACATGATGTTGGCGTTTTCGTATTCTGATTATTCTTAAGGGCACTATAGTCTCATTCACTCTTGTTTTGGTTAGATTTCAATGAGATAAAAACAAGGTTAATTTTCAATGGGTGCCACTATTACCCCTTATCATCCTATTTGTTCACCCTACTTTCTCATTTCATCCTACATATTAATTTTTAATACTAAATTTATTTATCTCACCCATCTCTTTTCCCAAAGGATCCTTGTATAACTTTTTTAATTAAAAAATCAATTTCTTTGTGAAAATCTCTCAATTAATTTGTAGCAATAAAAGTAAATAATAATATTTCCTAATCAATAAATCATGATTTAATTTATTTCTAAATTATCCTCCTAAAGAAATTCTAAATTAGTTTCGGATTATGTCTATACCGATTCATTTCAAAATATTTGTATGTTAATTGTTCTAAGCAATGAAGTGAGAATAAAATGATATATACACACACTTTTGTGTTTGAATTGTTATTTTTAATGTTCAAAAGGGTATTGTAAACATTTTGATCATATAATGCTAGTCGTTTTGTGAATTGAAGAGTGAATCAAAGAATGAGTGAACAAATGAAAAAGTCAAAGAGTAAAATCGATGAAAAAGTGTGAGGAATTTTTATCTAATGTAATATTAAGTAGTTTTTTTTCTTGAACACTCTGTATATATTTAATCGGTTATCTATTTAGTTTCTAAATTTGAATTTTACAAAATTAGTGTCCATTGTCATTTTGTATGAGTAATTTAGTCTTTTAATAATTAAAATATTTGTAGGGTGAACAAAGAAGATAGTAGGGTGACAATAGACGCACCATTTTCAATTTGGTGACCAAATTATGATCATTTTTTTTAATTTTTCATAAATTTTATTGGTCACGACGTTATTAATTTATAGAGGTTTAACTATATTTGTACTTCTACTGCTTTAGTAGTCATTAATGATATTTTCTCCTAATTAAAAAATAAAAGTCCCAGGACAAAAACTGCAAGCCCATCAACTAACCCTAAAGTATGCTCAAATTAAAAGCCGAGGCTTTTGTAATCGTAAATTAGGGGTGGGAAAATATCCGGTTTTCAACCGAAAACCGAAAAAACCATCTGAAAAACCGGGCCGGATAACCGAACTGATAAAACGGGTCAAAAAATAACGTAAACCGGTCCGAACCGGTTTGAATCGGATTGGTTCCAGTTTAGCCTAAAAACCGGTCCGAATTAACCGAATATTTTATATTTGGTGTTATATTTTTAGTACGTGTTACTTTATTATTAGTCAATATATTTCTTATTATGTGTCACCTTAAGAAAACAAAATTTATTTATCAAATTATACGTATTTATATACACACTATATAACTCACATTCTTGAACAAGTATACTATTATATATATATATATATATATATATATATATATATATATATATATATATATATACTTTGACATATAATTTAAGCATGACTGTAAATTCGTGAAAAAATAATAATTGAGAGAAAAACCTAGAACTATATACGTTTTAATTTTTATATGGAAAAAAGACAAAATAATAATTTTTTTTTAAAATGTCTCATCTTATTGTTTTAAATTCGGGTTAAATCCGAAACCGATCCAACCCGATCCGGTTTCCGGTTGATCCGATTTTAAAATTTGGTTCCGGATAGAAGTTTTACAAATCCGAATAATTCGGATTGGATACGGTTTGGACCAAAAACCAATCCGATCCGAATATGCCCACCCTATCGTAAATCATGCCCAGCCTGTACCAGTGAACAAACCATGCTCGTAAATCAGACAATGAACAATGTTCAAAGTTCCTCAATTCTGCAATTTGTGCATTTCTCTTGATTGACCAACACCATGGTAATATACAAAATGATTACCAAATTCCTCCACACACCAGGAGCTTAAATTGCCTATGAATTACCATCCTTCTCAATCCATTGTTTCTATTAACTTGTCATTTACTTCCAGACATTCATAATTGAGTTCCATCACAGAAGGACTTCTGGTAAAATCATGAACATTTAGCACATTTTAAACAACTGCTTTTGGCTTTAGAGAATTGTGCCCATTCCATTACTGTTTTGTAACAGCAATCTCATGTGAGGCCCTATGATCTGTTTAAGCATATACAAGATTCATCCTCCCCTTAATAAAGACCTTGAAGCATCCCTTTATGGAATTGACATGTACGAGATGGAAGATGGGAGAGAAAGAAACTAATCACATGGAGAAGATGCCCCCATCTAATTATTTGGCTAACCATTTCAAATGGTAGGTATGTATTGGTATTTGGTAGGCCAAATATTAGAGAAGCCATGCCAAAGTAAACCAAACAGCACTTAATTAATCCAAATCCAAGATACAATGGGGTATAAATATTTCCCAAAGCAAATTAACAACAAAACAACTATAGAGAAAAACTAAGATGGCCAAGGAAACAAGAATGGTCCAACAATCAAATCCCTCTTTCATAATCCTAACACAGCCTGTTAAAGGGTCTTCTTCATATAATGCAAAGCTTGATGATGGGTCACATGGAATACAAAGCAAACTGACACATCCACACATGCCCTGCTGCCTCCCAAATTCATATGCCACATGATGTCTGTCTCCTTTGAGCTCCACTCCACTCCACCCCACCCCAAACCTTTTGCTTTCTTTCCCTCCAATTATCAATCCCAACTATCAATATCAAACCAATTAAAAATCTCACAGCACATCACTAACTTAGTCACAATCCTTCTCTAATCTAATATTATACACACAATCAGCAAAACTAGTTAGCAAACTATGCACTCTACCATATTAAAATCATTCTTTGAACATATATATTTTTTCTCTTCTGGGGTCAATAATCCTATAGAACTTGTTCCAAAGGATGGGCTGCCAATAAAGTGCACTGAAGGTGCCTGTGGCAGGTGGTCAAATGGTCATTTGTGAGGCCTGAGGCTTGCATGAAGGAATGAACAACTGTTGGACCAACAAACCTAAACCCCCTCCTAACCATGTCTTTGCTTATGCTCTCTGATTTTGATGTCTTCACTGGAATTTTGTAGCCTTGCTTGTATTGAGGGGAGATGGGCTTGTGATTCACAAACCCCCATATGTATTTGTGGAAGGACCCAAATTCTCTCTTTACCTTCAATTTAATCAGTAGAAAAAAAGAAGCATTAGTATAATCTAACTATGCTACTATATTTTAGAACATTATGCAGAACAGGTGCAGTTCATCATGTGGAAAAGCTTTTCACCAAATATGAAGGAAGGAATCATTATAGATTAATAATAGATTAAGTTGTTAATGATGGTCAAGTCGATACAGTGTAGTCTGTCTTAATCTTGCATTACTTTAATGTCTTTTCAAACTAAAGTGGTTCTTTTGAGTAGCAAGTCCAATGGAAAGAAGCCATCATCAGAAAAAAAAAAAGTATAGTTCCTTAAAAAAGGGGACAGAATAGATGGAAACGATTGATAGAGAGAAACAAAAGATTGCAGAATTTGATGCTTAGTATTGCACTATTACCTCAAGAATTCTGTTAGAGTTGTCTACTACTCCTCTGACTCTGCTTATATCAATGCAATATTCTGAACAAATTGAAATCATTTGCTTGTCAGTGAGATTGGCCACAGCTTCTGCATCAAACCCAGAAAATGCATCCCTGAAATCTTGGCGTTTCTTTAAAATGGAAGTCCAGTCTGATCCAACTTGAGCTCCACTTAGAACAAGCAGTTCAAATAACATCCTGAAGTAAACAATCCAAACAAAATGAGTAAATTATGAACAAGATGTCATTGTAATGTAAGAACTTTCTCTACATCATGGAGAGGTTAATGGGACTTACTTGTCATCATGAACAGGAACTCCCCACTCTTGATCATGGTAAGCAACATATATGGGATCTGATCATAAAGAAAAGGAATGAAACAATTAGTGGCCATTACTCATTTCAAATTCTAAACGATAAATTACACAAAGTATGTTAGCTATATTTCCATACCTGAATTAGCCGTGATGAAGCTGCATCTTTTGTGATCTTCTTCACCAGCTTTGGCTTCCATTGTATCAATTGGAGCAACCCTTTCAAAATTTGCGGACTTTGATCTTCCATAATGAGCAATCCTCATCTTTCTCTGAGCATGTTGAAGAGCCATCTGCTCCCTCCTCCCATCAGCAATGGTTCCTGGTGCCTCGGTGATCAGAGAAGACGAATAGCTCATCGAAGCCTCAATCGAAGCAGAAGAAAGTCTACCATGGTCATGAGCATTATCAGCACCAACACCAAGCTTAAAACTCTTTGACTTCTTCCTCTCCAAAACCTTGGCTCTTGTGGTACCTCCTGGAGTCACAACTTTCTCAGAACTGGAGATGAAGCCATTAGGGTCATTGCCTGATCTCTTTATCGCAGGTGGCATTGGAGACTTTGACTTGGGAGAAACTGGTGGTGTTGTCAATGAAGCCTTGGTACTAATTCTAGGACTAGTACTGGTAGAAGAAGTTGATAATGGTAGAGGTGGTGGTGGTGGTGGTGGTGTTGATAGTTTCTTGAGGGAATTGCCCCGGTCTAGGCTAGGAACTCGGTTACAGGTAGGCTGAAGGACTGGTCTGCCATTGATTCTAGAAACAAGGGGTGTGATTTCAATCCCCATGGTCACCTTGGCCTTAGAGCTGCACATGATGTCTATGATGTATGTGTTTTCTGTGGGTTTTTATAAAAGGAGGGAAAGTGAGAACAGGTAAAGGGGAAGTTGTGGAACATGGGGAGGTTGGGGCCTGCCTCACTTGCTTGGCCATTTGGGATTGTTTCCTATTTATTATTGTTAGTATTATAATTGTGATCAATTAGTGTTCTTATTGAATGGAGGGAGAGATAGCTAGAGAATTGGGAGATTAAATGGTGATTTGTTGGGTGGGGATTACGTGGGATTTTGTGTTCAAAGCCACCATGTTTTTCAATTGGGACTTCCCCCCTCTTCACACTTTACAGAAGATACTTGGATATATGCTTCTGATATTCCACACTTCAAGCTAGAGTGATGGATAAGGAAGGTTACAAGGCAAGTAAAAGACCAATTATTGATACCCTCTTTTTAGCTGGAGGGAATCTGTCACACTGTAAATTTTGATTGTTTCATAATCAAATATCTAATGGCCCTTTTTGAGGTTAAGCACAAACTATGAGGCTTTTGAGGTTGAACTTTGGTAAGGATTCAGTTGTTGAATTGATCAATAAAAATATATTAGAAGGCCATACAAGACCTTTCTGAGATTAAATACCTAGTTCCTTAATTAATTGACATCTTTATGTCACTAAGCTACTGACTTTCCAGATAAACTGGGCTGCATTTGTTATCCACAAGATGGGTTACAGCTTCCATTTTTGTTTCCATTACCTTTCTCTTGTCCTCCTATTTGTAATTATTTTTTATATATATGCAGGAAATGCTTTAAGGAGAATTACATCTAAGGATCCTACATCGAAAAACTTCGAACATCAGGCATGGCATGTCAGGAAGTATATAGTAAAAATTGACACATCACATATACCTCATTAGGGATTAGAAATTCTATTAATACAGAAGAGTGGGATTGAAGAAAGGAATTATTATTGAAACAGGTTCTGACTTCTAACAGGCAGGCAGGTGTTATGTAAACATCACAGAGTACTTGATGAAATGCATATCTTATAGTTATACCAACTGTACCCAATTCACTGGTAAATCCGTTTTTCAATTCAGCCATGAAATGTTTCAACTATTTTAGGTATACTAACTATTTCCTGAATGTGATGCCAGTTCAAAGAGTTATAGAAGCAATTCTATGTACATCATGCATGACCTTTAGAATCTCAGAAATGGTGTTGTCATTGCTAGTAGTTGCTATCAAATGCATGTTTAAGGTGCAGATAAACTTGTCCCCAGTCTCCTTGCCCTCTTTAAATTTGCTGCCTTGTATTTGAGTCTGAGAGGATGACTTTTGTAGCATATCTAGTTCATCTAGTGTGACATCATGAAGTCATCAGAAAATGAGAGTCATGCTGAGCATCTCTACTCAAAGACATGGAGAATGGAGATTCATGCATTATAAGTGGACCACTCACAAAACTCTGCTAGCTAGACTTTCAGAAAATCACAAAAGGCCTCAGAGCATTAGAAACCTTGCTTTCAAGTTAGTGTAGCTTGTCAGTGGCCAAAACAAAAACATAACAATAAGTGAAAAAAAACAAAAAAGGAAAAGAAAGAAAGTTGATAGTTGTTGGGGTAGCCACTAGTGTGTCAACTCCTCTAAACATAAGTGATACCCTTTATGTGGGCCCACGAGTTTAGACGGAACTAGAACTAAAAACTTGGGTAAACTGCAACTTGATGTTTATTTTGAAGAGAAGTCTTTTACTGAATTTTAAATCATAGTTCTTTGATTTATAGTCATTTTTATAAAGAATGACTGAGTTAGACAAAAATTAGAACTGAAAAATAAGACAGACACATAAGGGGTGGCTAGGATGTATTACAGGCTACCTCAATTTTGTGATACAAAACTAAAAACATCAAGTTTCATATATGATAAGTAAAACAACTCCCCTCAACTTTCTATTTTAGCCTCTCATCATCTTATTTTTCAGTTCTAATTTTTGTATACTTTATAAAAATAACTATAAATCAAATAACTATGATTTAAATTTCAGTAGAAGACTTCATTTCAAAATAAACACCAAGTTGCAGTTTACCAAGTTTTAGTTCTAGTTCCCTCTCTCAGATAAGAGGATGAGAGGCTAAAATAGAAAGACTTGAGGTAGGCTGCAACACATCCCAGCCACCCCTTGGTTCCGTGCCTCATCATCATGATTGAGTTGATGAACTTCAACACGTTTTAACCAAAACCCTAAAGATATATGTGATCAGAGAGGTGAGAATAATAGAGAAGGAGAGACATCCCGTATGTGAAATAGAACCGACATCTGAGCAAACAATTAGATTTGTTTTTGAGACAAAGCGAGGCAAAATCATGCAACTCATGACTGCTCCCTCGTTATACACAATTACAAACCAATTGGGTGTTTTGATTCATCTTTGTATTCTTCCTTTTTCTAAGTCACGAGGACAGTCGCTCGTGAATTTGGCTTCTCTATTTGGATTTTTAGTGTTTGGATTTTCTTGAATGATTTAAAATCATTGAATTGAGTATAATGTGGTCCCGTGACATCATTCTCATTTCATATTTATTCAATATAATGATTTTAAACAATCCAAACAAATCTAAACAACAAAAATTTAAGTAAAATAACCGGATCCGTCATCCGCACCTTACCGCAGGTGAGAAAGAAGATTTGTAGAGAGAGAGAGGAACCAATAAACGCAGATGAAAGGAATACAAAACAACGAAGCAGATGCTAACCCAAGTTGGTCAAGAAAATAACCAAGCAGATCGCTGTGATAGGAATTAGAAAACGAAGCGGCGGAGAGCGAGAGGAAGATAACAAATATTGAAATATATAATAACCAATGGCAAAACAGTCAATAAAAAAGGAAACAGGGACGAACATGTAAAAGCTTAGGATTGTTTATGGATATATATATTATATATATATATATATGGTCGCTTGGCTAAGGACGTCCGCACCAAAGGGTTTGATGCGGATGTGTGATTTTGCCCCACTTTTCAATCTTAGCTTCAGATTTTAACCGTTCAATATCTAGGTATTTATGTATAGATCATCTGTGTAAAATTTCATCTCATGTGGTGATCGTTAAGACATTCAAATTTGTGATTTACCATGAAGAAAACTAACGGTTCCGGTTAAACAGTTCAGAAAGCGTCATTTTTCTTCATGATAAATCACAGATTTAAATGTCTTAACGATCACCAAATGAGATGAAATTTTACAGAGATGATCTATACATATATACCTAGATATTGAACGGTTAAGATATGAAACTAAGATCGAAAAGTGGGGCAAAATCACACATCCGCACCAAACCCTTTAACCCCTTAGTGCGGAAGTCCGCACCTGAGAATTCCTGTATGTATATATATATATAGGACACTTCCATTAAAGGATCTCTTTTTTGACCAACTTTTTGATCGCATATCAACATCTCCACCGTTCAATACTTAGATTCATATATATAGGTTATTTATGCAAAATTTCATTCAATTTGGTGATCTTTAAGGCTTTGAACTAACTAAAATCAATTGGCGCATCAAATCTACCAAACATGAACTATTCATGTTTATAATTTTAATTCATAGTTTTGAGCACTTTATCGATCACCAAATTGGATGAAATTTTGCAGAGATAATCTACATATATAAATATATATATTGGACGGTGAAGATTTAGGTTGGTGATCAAAAAGTTGGTGTAATGTTTGATCCCTCATTGGAAAGAGGCTATATATAGGCTCTTCCACTAAGGGATCCCTCATTGTAACTTATATGAGAGACTGAGCATTAGACCAACTTTTCGATCACATTTTTCAATCTCCACCATTCAACCTCTAGGTATATATGAGTAGATCATTTCTGAAAATTTTCAAAAAATTTGGTGGTAGTTAAGGCTTCAAACTAGCTTAAATCAATTGACGGTTCAAATTTACCAAATCTAAACAGTTTATGAAAATCACAGTTTTGAGCACCTTAACAATCACCAATTTGGATGAAATTTTGCAGAAGTGATCTACATATTAGGACCTAAAAACTGAATGGTGGAGATCGAAAAATTTGATCAAAAAGTTGGTCAAATGTTCAGTCCCTCATATAAGTCATAATAAGGGATCCCTCATTGGAAAGACTATATATATATATACCGCCCCCTTCCAATGAGTGATCCATTTTTTTGACATATATGAGGGATCAGAGTTTACACTAATTTTTTGATCACAAAATCACATCCTCCACTTTTCAATATATAGTTCTATATGACTAGATCACTTATGTAAAATTTCATCTAAATTGGTAATCGTTAAGGTTATCAAAACTGCGAATTAAAAGTTAAAGCATGAATCGTTCAAGTTTGTCAAATTTGATCATTCAATTGATTTCAGTTAGTTCGAAGTCTTAACGATCACCAAATTAAATGAAATTTTACAGAGATGATCTACATATATGCACCTAAATATTGAACGGTGAAGATGTTGACATTTGATTGAAAAGTTGGTCTAATGTTCAATCTCTCATATAAGTCATAATAAGGGATCCCTCATATATTGGAAGGGTCCTCTATGTGTGTATGTGTGTGTGTATGTATGTATGTATATTGTTGGTTTGGACTTGGAAGATGAACTTGTTAATTGAACGAAAAAATTGAAGTTTCAGCAAGTCTACAAACTTGGACCAGAAAGAAATTTGCTCAGTACTTGATTATGAATTAATCCTTGAAACTTTTTTCCTATAATCTCTTTGATATTGCCATTGATGTTTGTGGAATACATTGTAAAAATAATTTTTTGTAAGCCCTAATACATTGATGTTTATGATTTATATATATCAATACATGCCCATATAATACTAATTATAAGAGCTTATAGACCATCTCAGTGAATATTTTTTCCCGTTCCCATTTGCACAAATATAAAGAAATAGACAATATTGTTCTTCATAAATATCTACGACTAACTCTCCTCACACACTATACCGGATCTGAAACTCTTCTCTCGCTCTCCCCCTCTCTCTCTCATCTTCAACGAAGCCTCGACATGGACGCCAACGTAGATAAAGCCTCGACACCGATGCTTCGATTCAGTTGATGGAGATTTGGAAAACGACGACCACAATGTTATCAGCCCTGCCTTCAACGACCATGACGTTCTTTGCTGAGCCTTCAACGACCACTATGACTACAAGATCTGTAGGTCCCTCTCCACTAGTGCGCCGATTGCTAGTCCATCTCCGTTGCAGATCTGGTTTTCGTATAGTCTCTCTCTCTCTCTCCACTAGTGCGTCGATTGCTAGTCCATCTCCGTTGCAGACCTGGTTTTTTTAGATTTGGAGTATACTGGGGTTAATAGACTTGGATTTGATGTAAATGTAGCCCCAGTAAACTTTTATGAAAAAGTTAATTACTCCTAGTAGAAAAAAAATCCGGCAAAATTCCGGCTACCAGTAATTTTTTGGCGTCGGTGACTGGAGTCCGGCGGTGTTGACTGGAATCCGATGGCCGGCAACTGGCGACCGGCGAGGCTCCGACAAAATATTCTCTCTCATTTTCTTTCTCCAAGTGTGTATAAAGAACAAAGGTAAAATTGTCTTAAAAATATTATTTTATTATGAATTTAATAAAAATTTGTGTATTTAGGCATTAATAAATACACCTTATATTGGAATATACATTTGACTTTTTAATTCATTTGTTTGGGGTTTGACTTTTATTTTTTTGTTCAAATGATCATTTCCCCTTCATTAATTGGCATTTTGTTAATATCATATATTATTAAGTTGGAGAAGAAATTAACAAAATGCCTAATTTGTGCACGAAGTAAGGAAAAAGAATCTAATTATTAAGCTCATCCTCCATCATCTGTGTGCTAAACTCAATAATGTGTTTAAGGATGTCTACTGTACTATATATATACACACACAACCTTTTTATTAATTCTATTCAGTATTCACCGTTCTACAACTGTTCTATATATACGAAGCTTCAAGCACATATAACTTCTATAGCTTAGCTACCATCCATTTCCAGAGAATATATACGAAGCATTTTCTTACACACGCGCATTCCCTACAGGAACATGAAACATGCAGTTTCATGCAGTTTCATGGCACAGATCGATCTGTATATATAAGAATCTTTTTGAGAGAAAAAGAAAACTCAAATCACAGCTTCATTGCAGAGAGATGCCGAGCATTATTGTACGGACAAAAATGGTGGGGAATATGATCATCGAGCCTGCAGTGAAGACGTACCAGCGCATACTAATGGGAACAGCTGGGAGGAAGCATATCGATCGATCTCTAGCTATAATCACTTCCAATTGTTGTATTTTTGCTGCAACTGCATGATGATAAATATCTCTATCATGAATTCATGATTACAACGAAAATAATCCAAGTACATTTCCATTATTCTGTACGTACCTCTCACCTCTGTACGTAAATTCCACACGTGTCATTATTGAAGATCACCAAGCCGCCTGGACAATTCGTGTGGTAGGCTATGTTGTGTAAGAATCATACGTTAGAGAATGGAATATAATAGTCCACACCAACCCCAAACGCCACGAATTAGAATGTAAAATGATAAGCTTGGAAAAAAGTTGGGTTGTTGCTATCTTAAGGATATGGAATTGGGGGTTGTATAACATCCTAATGTAGATAGGTGTTATCTTTCTCCATGTGACATGCTTCTGTGTAGCCTAAATAAGCTAGTTTTATGTGATTTTGATGGATCAATGTTTTGTAGAAACTGAATCAGACCATTTTATGGTTGATGAACAATTGGTCGATTATTAAATTTACATGTACTCGGAGATTAGATAAACTTTATATATATAATTGATAGATTGAAATTTATAATTTAAACAAGACTCTCTGATTAGAGAAAGTTTAGGTGAGGCTGGCAATGTGGCTTCCTGATGTCGGATCGGCGACTTTCGAGTGTCGTTGCGTAGTTTGCATGGTGAGTTTCGTGATGCATGTCGTGGTCGGGTCTCGTCATGGCTCTTGAGCCCACATAAAGGGTATCACTTATGCTTGGAGGAGTAGACACACTAGTGGCTACCCCCAACAAGACCCCGAAGGCCACAAGCAAGAGCACATTCTTGGCTGTTGAGTTAAAACAAGTCACCAAGCATAAGTGACAACAAGGTGACACCCAGCCCTATTAGTCCCTGTGCTCCTCAAGAAAAAAAGGGCTCTTCCATATGCTTCTGAGCTTGTTCCTTGTGGCGGAATTGGATTGTTGCCAAATTGAGAAGTCCCTGACTCCCCTGCTTTGAGAGTGGACTGCTGTCTGAAAGCGGAGAGCGCTGCCTGAAGATGGAAGGTGCTTTGAAGTCTAATGACACTCTCAATAGGTAGGGCGTTGTCTGAATGTGGGACGCTGCTTGAGAGCGGAACAACGATTGATGACGAAATGTTGTTTGTGGCATAATACTTGGAGCATCTGGATGCTTGAAAGAACAGGTTTTTTGGCGCTATATGAATTCTTCTTACTCGATGGGTGCTTGCCGTATGAAAGTTGAGCGTTGCTCGCTGGATGAGCACTGCTATGTGGTACGTTGAGCTCTGGAAGTCCACGTGCTTCCTGCATAAGAAAACTATATTTTTGTGAGAAGCGGTCGCATTTTCTTTACGAAATGAAATCGTTATAAGACTATCTTTATTCTTGGTTTCCCAAGAATAATAGCTTAGGATAATCCTGTTTCATTTGTAGCGTTTTTAGCTATACAAAAGAAAATACGTTTAGCAGATCCATGTATTTGTGTCGGGTTGTCCCCAGGCTCTTAAACGTTGGTGGAGCAGAGCTACGCTTATACGTTAGTGTATGCAAATGACAATATACATGCATGCGTATCTACTGTAGTGTTTTTCGCTATTCACATGAAGAGGTAATGGTTTATGCTTAACTAAAGCATGATGAAATTTGTTTTTTAAGTTGGGTCTTGTGAGCGTGTAGGCGTTGTATTACTTGTGGAACGTTGACCCTATCAAGCAAGTAGCTATGCTCGTAACCGTTTACAATTTCTATCATCATATTTTAGTCAGTCTTATTGTCCTAACATCTCAAAGCTTGCAATTATAGCGGAATGACTACATTTAGTCATGAATGGAATCAAACATTTATTAAAACTTGGTGAATATGAAATACGGTGACTTTTAGCGAGTTCACAAACATCACACTTATAATCCGAATCACTAACAACTGAAAACAAATGAGGCTTCAACTTCTTAAGATAACCAAAAGACAAATGTCCCAAGCGTCGATGCCATATCCATTCTACTTCTTTTGCTTCTTCTACTCCCCAACCTTGTGTGCTTGTCCCAATTTCTGATTTCCATTGTCTGTCAAGTCGAGGTAGTACAAATTTCCCCTTCTAACACTATAGCCAAGAATCTTCCGGGTTAGGATGTCATGAAATATATAAAATGATGGCCAAAATATTACTAAACATGATAGGGAAGCAGTGATTTGGCCGACAGATAGTAAACTGTAAGCTAAAGATGGGACAATAAGAACAATATCCAAGGTCAGAGAAGACGATAACATGACAGAACCCTCTCCAGTGACAGAAAGGACTACCATCTGCAGTAGATATAATGGGTTGCTTGGAAGGTTGGATGGATTGGAATAGATTAGGGTTATTGGTCATGTGGTCTGATGCACCTGTATCAATAATCCATGTAGTATTACTAGCACTGTCATTAACATTGAGAAACTTACCAAAGTTACCTGTTTGGGTCACATTTGCTTGTGGTGGTGGGCGAGTATCAACTGCCTGAGATAAATCTATTGTTGCAACTGCAGCTTTGCCTTTAATATTCTTCCGAGGCTTCTTGGTGAAGTCCCACCAATCTGGATAACCCACAATTTCATAACACCTCCACTTAGAGTGACCAGCCTCCCCATAATGATCACACACCAACCCACCGGGTTGGATAGATGAATTATTTCGAGGCTGGAAATTTTGTTGAGGAGCTCTGGGTTTTCCCTGTGAGAATCCAGGGGGTGAGCTTTGCCTTGGACGATTTGCAGTTACGGTGGAACCCTCCAGGTTAAGGCGATTGACAACCATAACTGTACTTTCTATGCTCATCGGAGAATTCCCCATAGTCTTCTTCTGTTGTTCCACCATACGCACATAGGCATAACTACTCTCAAGATCTAGCTTCGGTTCCTTCCGTAAAATTTCTCCACGAACCTAGTCAAAGTCTGAATCAAGTCCGCTCAAGAAGATATGAACCCGAAGCCGCTTCATCGAGGTGCTGAGCTGAGTAACTCCTACTGTATCTTCTTGAATTGTGTTTCTATGATCAATCTCTTGAAAAATAGCAATCAATTCATTATAATACGTAGAGAGTGTTCTACCATTCTGCAGAGTGTGAATGATTTTCGGTTCAATTCAAATATCAAAGTCTTATCAGTCCCATCTTAAAAAGTCTTGGAAACGACTTCCCAAATCTCCCGAGCGGTTCCAAGACGAATAAACCTCTTCATCAATGATGGAGTCATTGAATCAATAAGCCAACTTTTGACTCTATAGTTGTCAGTGACCCATGCATCATAGCCGGGATCTCCAAGTGCAGGCTTGACTGTTGTGCCAGTAAGATAGCCTCCTTTGTTGCGGGCACCAATACGCATCTCCATAAGTTGAGACCAAAGAGAATTATTAGTTTCATCTAGGATGACTCCGGTAGGGAAAGGTGAATTGTCACTGTGGTATTGAACATGAACAATTGGTGGGGGTGGAACGGTGGAGGATGATGCAGATGGTAGAGTTTCTGATTGTTGTTGAATAATTGGGTCTCCATCGGCAGGCATGGCTGAATGATTGGGCTTCAATGGAATTCGATTTCTGGGTTTGTTTCTTGTGTTTCGGCTCGCAGCGGAACGGGATGGGAGTTCGAGATTCGATTGGTATTCGGGATTCAGTATTCAAGATTCAAGTTTGGATCGGTAGGAGAGGTTGTCCTATGATTCAGGTTCGAACAGCTCTGGTACCATCTTAGAACAGATACTTTGAATTCATCGTGTATTCTTCTCGATGAGTAGGAATATATATAGATCACAGCTGCAATAGAGTTAGTCATTAAGGTGATATCCACCTCCTATAAGTTATCTAATTACAATAGGAAGCAATATCCTAACAGATTACAATCAAATATATACAGCTCATTCCAACACCGTGTTGCTCTCCTTCTTCATTTTATGCTTCACAGAATGTCTTGAATCATCCTTTGGTACTACTTCACCACCTGTCCTCCAACACTGAGACTAAGAGATGAACAGCCCCAAATCCCCTTGATCCTCATATGTGGATCCAGGTTCATTCTGAATTCATTGATCCCCAACAAATTCAACAACAAATCTCGTTGCTTCAATGGGAATTCCATATGCAACTCCGGCCATGGTGGAACATCTTTGAGCCTCGCTCTACTAGGTCGGATCCTACCCGATCCATCATTCCCTAAAAGCCATCGACGCACCACCTCGTCGTCCCACAACCTCAGGCTAGATCTGCGTTGAAAGTTTTCAAGAGAGGTCTCTGCTGCAAGAGTGTGTTTTGCCGATTGCCACAGCGACTAATGCGATTGAGTTGATAAAGGATCCCAAAACCGGGATAGAAAGGATAGTCGGGAGGCCGGAGATGGTCTCCTTGATAGAGGGAAGGCCGACAAAGGCCACCATGGTAGAGAGGAGGCCGGAGATGGTATCCTTGATTTCTTCCCTATACCAAAACGGCTAGGGTTTAGGATATTCCATAAATGTTGTGGATTTTTGAACTATTTTTTTAAAAAAATCAAATTGATTTTTTCAACAGGCTTCAGAAATTAAACATTAGTAATCAGCTAGCTATTGATCAGATATTGGTGTAATGGTGTTACAATGAAAATGTAAACAATATTTTTGGAAGACTGATATATGCATCCATGGTCTAGCTTGTATTGTGTTGGAAGTCTGCTGGATTCTTCCCCAGTAGGACCTTCATCTAAAATGGAGGAGGCGCATACTCAGATGTGCGTCATGAATTAAGAATAGTATCTGATGGCCTCTGAAAAGAGACTAGCAAAGCTACATGTTGGCGTGTTTACTATTAGTGCTGAGAGTGCTTAGCACGTTTTTTGAAACCCCACATGCAACAGATCATCTCATTTCTGGAGCTATATATATAAACACAAAGGTTACTAGAGAAAATTAATCATATACCAGAAAATTAAACATGAAGATGGGGGTTTCAACATTGTTTGCTCTCCTTGTTCTTACATTGGAGTTGTTCGTGAGTATCAATGCCACAGCTGCTAAATCCGTCAAACAGGTGCCCGCTGAAGCTCTTTTGTCTTTCCGTCATTACATGAAAACTTGCCCACAAGCAGAGGGCATCATTCAGCAAAAAGTCGTAGACTGGCTCGAGAAGGATTTTACTTTGGCTGCTGCCATCATCCGCTTGCACTATTGAAAGTATAAGAGCTCAAACACAGTATTGCTTGAGTATCGAAACAACTGTATTGATTCAATGAAAACCCAGCTTTAAATAGCCGGAATAGTAAAACAAATCGAGCTATAAACTAGCTCACGTCTTCAACAACCTGAAGCACGTGAATTATTGCTGAAGACTAGGCTTAAGAACAGGTCTTAAACAGAATAAAAGATTAACTGATTGAATCCTATTTTCTAGGGTTCTTATTATCCGAAGAACAGCATTGCGTCAGCTTGCAACGGTCGAAACCACAAACAAAATCTTCTGACGTCATCCGCCAACGGTCCAACATACACTCCCCTAAACTGAAACGCGTCTGCAGCACTTCAGTTTACTTCTTCAGCTGATCTTACCCCAATTGCTTCCCTGAATCTTTCAAATAACTCTAACCTCATAGACTTGGTCATGATGTCAGCCAATTGATCTCTTGTTCCACAGTGTATCATGTCAACAGTTCCATCTCTGGTAAGATTTCTCAGAAAATGAAATCTTACATCGATATGCTTGCTTCTACCGTGGAAAACAGGATTTTTGGCAAGCTTTATTGCAGAAGAGTTATCACACAGTACCTTAACACATTTACTTTGAGTACCTCCAATCTGTCTGAGTATTTGCTGCAGCCAAATGCATTGACACACACAAGAAGCAGCTGCCACAAACTCAGCTTCAGTGGTTGAAAGTGTCACTACTGGCTGCTTCTTTGATGACCAAGCAACAGCTCCTCCTCCTAGCATAAAAACATAACCAGAAACGCTTTTCCTGTCATCCAGGTCTCCTGCATAGTCACTGTCAGTATAAGCCACCATTTCATCTTCACAGCCTCTTCTGTAAAATACCCCTAAACCAGCAGTGGCCTTGATGTATCTGAAAATTCTTTTGGCTGCCAGCATGTGAGACTCCATGGGATTTGCCATAAATCGACTTATCAAACATACACTGTAAGCTAAGTCAGGTCTTGTGACTGTCATGTACATCAAACTTCCCACCATTTGTTTGAACAAAGTTGCATCTGCCTTCTTACCATCTTCTTGTCTTGTCAGCCTGTTCCCTGGAACCATGGGATTCTTAACACCATTGCAATTTTCTAAACCAAACCTTCTCAGAATCTCTTCAGCATACTTCTTCTGACTAATGTGAATACCATTAGAACTTTGCTGTACCTCGACTCCCAGAAAATACTTCATCTTACCAAGATCTGTCATTTCAAACTCCCTCTTCATGGATTCTTTGAATTCTTCCATCATAACTGAATCATTACTAGTAAAAATGAGATCATCAACATAGAGACTTATAATCAGAACCTTGTCATTGCCTTCCTTCTTTATAAACAGTGTGTGCTCATAGCTGCTTTTCTCAAATCCTTCATTGATGAAATAGCTTTCAATCCTACTAAACCAGGCTCTTGGTGCCTGCTTTAAGCCATACAGTGCTTTCTTTAATTTATAGACTTTCTTCTCTTCTCCTCTGACCACATATCCAGGGGGTTGCAGAATGTAAACATCTTCATCCAGCTCACCATGAAGAAAGGCACTCTTGACATCGAGTTGGAAAAGTGTCCATCCATTCCTTGCTGCCAAAGCTATCACTGTACGAATTGTATCCCATCTTGCAACTGGAGCAAACACTTCATTGTAATCCACTCCTTTTTCTTGTGCATAACCTTTGACAACCAGTCGTGCCTTGTACTTGTCTATCTCACCATTCTCATTCAATTTAGTTCTATAAACCCACTTTACTCCAATTACCTTAGCCTCTTTTGGTGCATCAACCAGTTCCCAAGTTTCATTCTTCAAGATAGCATTAATTTCAATGTCCATTGCATCCCTCCATCTTTTCAATTTTACAGCTTCTTCATAAAAAACAGGATCATCAGAAGCCATAAATAAAACAAAATTTTGTACCTCTTCTTCTTCTTCTGAGAGTCCTTCTCCACTTGTATAGTCTTGAAGATAGGATGGAGCTCGAATAATTCTTCTTGGTGTTGCAGCAGTTCTTGTGACAGATAATGTTGGAGTTGTAATATCATCAGATATGCTATTGTCATCAACTCCTTCTTCTTGTGCATCTTCATTCTCACTTTCCTCATCACTTGTGGCATAAATATCTTCATTGACTTCTCCCCAATCCAGAATGTCATTCTTGACTTCTTCTTCTGTCCTTTTCCAATCCCAGCCTTTTTCTTCTTCAAATACCACATCTCTACTGATTATCACCTTCTTTGTTGTTGGATCAACCATTTTGTAACCTTTGGATTCTTCACTGTATCCTACAAATACACACTTCTGACTTCTTGCATCCAGTTTCAATCTTTTTGCACTTGGTACATGCACATTTCCTATGCAGCCGAATATTCTAAAATGATCAACACCAGGTTTGACTCCACTCCAGCATTCTTCTGGTGTTTTGTTCTTCACAGCTGAGGTTGGACTTCGATTGAGGACATGACATGTCCATTTCACAGCTTCAGGCCAAAACTGTGTAGGCATATCCTTTTCTTCTAACAGACATCGAACCATATTAAGAATTGAACGATTCTTACGTTCAGCAACCCCATTCTGTTGAGGGGTATAGGCTGTTGTCAACTGCCTCTTAATTCCTTCACTTTTGCAGTACTCAGTGAACTCCTTTGATGTAAATTCACCTCCCCTATCT
The DNA here is from genome assembly GCA_951800085.1 of Comarum palustre. Taxonomy (NCBI): domain Eukaryota; kingdom Viridiplantae; phylum Streptophyta; class Magnoliopsida; order Rosales; family Rosaceae; genus Comarum; species Comarum palustre. The sequence goes on along the minus strand of OX637587.1, from coordinate 15,819,103 downwards.
GTTCTTAGCCCACAAATAACTAGACCAGACTCCTTCTCCACAGAGTTTTTAAAACTTTTGAAGATTGTAAAAGCTTCATTTTTCTCATTCAAAAAATACACCCAAAGTTTGCGACTCAAGTCATCAATAAAGGTTAACAGATACCTTTTGTTTCCATGTGACTTTGGTGTAATAGGTCCACAAATGTCAGAGTGTATGAGTTGCAGTAGTTGTGTTGCCCTCCATTTGCTTTTCTTTGGAAAGACCTCCCGATGCTGTTTTCCTTTCATGCAGCTTGCACACACACTGGTAGGCATTTGGAACTTAGGAAAACCACGAACAAGTTCCTTCTGTTGCAGCAGCTTTAGGTTTGTAATACTTAAATGACCATACCTCCTGTGCCACAGTTCTCCAATGTCATCACTACTCATATTCAAGCATGCAGATGATGTATGTAGCTCCATGTTAGCCAAGACTGCAAACATTTTGTTTGATGTCATCTGTGTATGTATAATCAGCCCTCTTCTAGGATGATAGACTTTACACTCATTATTTTGTATCAGAATTGCCAAACCTTTCTCTTGCAGTTGACCAATGCTCAGCAAGTTATTTTTCAATTCCGGAATGTAGTAAACTTCTGATACTGTCTGAGTTATACCTTCCACTTCAAACCTGACACTGCCTTTTCCCTTCACTGGCATCCTGAGATCATTTCCAAGTTTTACTGAATGACTAAACTGTTCATCCAGCTCCACAAACCACTGCTTATTACCTGTCATATGATTAGAGCAGCCAGAATCCAGAAACCATGTTACTTCTCTCTTCGAATTGTTTGTCTCAATGTAGGACATTAGCAGAAGTTCCTCCTCATTGTCCAACTCGACATAATTAGCCTTTTTCTCCCAATCTGGACACTCATATTGGAAATGCCCAAATCTATGACATTTGAAGCATTCAACCGTGGCTTTGTTAAACGTCTGCCTGCCTCTTCCTCGACCTCGTCCTCCTCTATTCATGCTTCTTCCTCTTCCTCTACCTGACCTTTCATCATAGGTCACCTTCAACACCTGTTCCTCTTCCTGCTGCCCTTGCATTCTTTGTTCATGAACAAGTAGACTTCCATGCAATTCATCAATGCTTAAAATACTTAAATCATTTGATTCCTCTATTGAACAAACAACATAATTGAATTTGGAGGTTAATGATCTAAGAATCTTACTGACTACTGTGCTTTGCTCCATCACCTCACCATTTGTCTTCATTTTATTGACTACAGTTAGGGTTCTTCCCAAGAAGCTGTCTACCTTCTCTCCTTCCTTCATGGACAGAAGTTCAAATTCTTTTCTCAGAGTTTGAAGCTGTGCTCTTCTCACCTTCGTGGTTCCTTGATATTTCTGTTTCATTGAATCCCATATAGCCTTCGATGTTCTCTTATCAAGAATCGTTTCCAGTATTTCTCTGTCTATGGCTTGAAACAGAAAATTCTTCACTTTCAGATCCTTGAGTTTGGCTTCCTCCACACCTTTTCTCTGTGCTTCACTTGCTTGTGCAGTTCCAATTGCTAATGCTGGAATCCCTTCGTCCACCAGGTTCCACATTTCCTTGCTCCTGAGGAAATTCTCCATAGTCATTGACCAGTAATCATAGTGGCCATCAAACCTTGGAATGGACGACTGTACGAACTTTTCTGAGCTCGACATCCTTCTTTTCACTTTCTCACAGCTTTCTTACTTTCACACACTCTTTGTGACCTTACCCTATCAGGCCCCTTTCGGGCTCTGATACCAGATATTGAAAGTATAAGAGCTCAAACACAGTATTGCTTGAGTATCGAAACAACTGTATTGATTCAATGAAAACCCAGCTTTAAATAGCCGGAATAGTAAAACAAATCGAGCTATAAACTAGCTCACGTCTTCAACAACCTGAAGCACGTGAATTATTGCTGAAGACTAGGCTTAAGAACAGGTCTTAAACAGAATAAAAGATTAACTGATTGAATCCTATTTTCTAGGGTTCTTATTATCCGAAGAACAGCATTGCGTCAGCTTGCAACGGTCGAAACCACAAACAAAATCTTCTGACGTCATCCGCCAACGGTCCAACATGCACTTCCATGACTGTGTTGTGAGGGTAAGCAAAGCATTGCACATTCATTTGCCTAAATTACTAAGTTTCACGCAGTTTATAAATAGAGAACGAATGTACATACGTAATGTTATATTGTTAGATTAGCGGTAATGTTATATCGTTAGATTATAGATTAAAATTCTTAATGAATGTTCCATGCATTGTAGGGTTGTGATGCATCAATTTTACTCAACCATCCGGGGAGCGAGAGGAGAGCTTTTGCAAGCTATACACTCAGAGGCTTCCAAGCACTGGATGACATCAAGGCGGAGCTGGAGAGACAGTGCCCTAAAACTGTTTCCTGCGCGGACATCCTCACCGCTGCAGCAAGAGACGCAACCATCATGGCCGGAGGTCCGTTTTGGGAAGTACCATTCGGGCGTAGAGATGGGAAGATTTCAATTGCCAGAGAAGCAGATGAGATAGTTCCTCAAGGCCATGAGAATATCACTGCACTGATCCAACTATTTCATCAAAAAGGCTTGAATATGCTTGATTTGGTCACTCTATCAGGAGCACACACTATTGGTAGAAGTACTTGCTTTGCCTTCAAGCAGAGGCTAGGAAACTTCAATGGAACAAGAAAGCCAGACCCTTCACTAAATTCCATGTACTTGAACTTCTTGAAGAGGAACTGTAAAAAGGACTCCGACTTTGTTTTTCTTGATGCCATAACCCCAAAGACATTTGACACGCAATACTACATGAATCTTCACAAGAAACTGGGATTGTTATCCACGGATCAGTTGCTCAAGTCGGATGTGAGAACCAGTCCATTTGTTGATGCATTAGGATCTCAGCCTTCCCTTTTCGAGAGCCAGTTTGCAGCATCCATGGTGAAACTTGGCAATGTTCAAGTTCTTACAAGACCAAATGAAGGCGAAATCCGAGTCAACTGCAATTTTGTCAATGCTTAAAACTTTATTCAGCCTACGGTGTTTGCAATTCCATTTCGTTTTGTGTCGGTTTGAAAAGATAATTGAATTTTAATAAGTTGCAATTCTAAGTAGTGAATCATATTACATGGTGAGCTTTGGCAAGAAAAAAATCCCTAGAGCTCCGTAAAAACAGGAGGGTTAAGGCTAGGTAGAGTTTTGTCGAAGAGGCTTGTCCGGCGGCGTCCCTGCGCTGGCGTTGGCTTCCGGCCACGTTGATGTGGTAGTCTCGCTGCCGGACGGGCAGTTGAGGTGGTCTGGATGGTTCTCTCACCTGTTAGGCCGTGGTGGTGAATCGAGAGGGCGAAGCTGTGATAGAGGCGGATTGGGAGGCTATTGGCGGGGCTGTGTTGTGGGATAGTGGTCTCGATGGCGAGGTCCTGGCGTCACTGATGGGTGGCGGTCGTGGCTTGGTTATGGTGAAGATGTGAGGTGGTATGGCGGGGTGATGAGATGGGCAGAACGATTGCGATGGATTTCTCTATTGTTTCGACCAATATCTGTCATGTTTAGTTAGGGTGATGACGTAGAAGGATGTGGTCCTTTGCTTCTCCATTGCAGGTCGCAGATGGAGTTGCTCTACAGGCAGCGGCGACTTCGACAACTTGGGTGGTGGTCTGCATCAAGGTCCTAGTTGCATCTTGGGCCGCATCTATTCAGGCTTCTCTATTGATTCGATTGGGTTTAGTTGGACCAGGCTCGTTGGGCCTAGGTCTTTGCTATTGTTTTATAGGTTGTCTTAGGTCTATGTGTCCCTCCTCTATGAGCGACGGTTTTGGCCTCCTCTTTGAGAGAGGATTTAGGTTTGTCGGATGGCTAGTGTAGTTTAGCCGTGTTGTTGGGTGTGTCATGGTTATGGTGTCGTGTCTATGGACTATTTTAACATCGGTTATTTCTTGTTGTCAATGTAATGAGGATGTTACCTTGCATATATACTGGTAGTTTTGGGTATGTAGTGTCTGAAAGAGGTGTTTCTTCATAAGGTTGACTGCAAGGATGTATCGGTATTTCTGGATTAGGTTAGGTTACGGTTAAACCCATTTCGGTTCTTGTCCACTATAATCGTTGGGTTTTCAGGTAGGTAGAGGAGACCACCACCGTTGTCTTTCATGGTTGTAATTTGTATTCCCGTTAATAAAACATTATTGATTGCTCTAAAAAAAAGTAGTGAATCATTTTAGTACCCTTGCTCTTAACAATAATAAAGGAATAGAGATGAATAAAATAAAATAATAAAAAAATAAAAATTATAAATTCACTAAAATCTTATGTCTAGAGGTTTGGATTGTTTACTTTATAATTTACACTAGATAATCTGTATAAATTCATCATTTAATAAATCTTTAACAATTTGTGTGTTTATTGAATACCTCAATACTTTCATGGATTTAAATCTTTAATTAAAAATTGTAATCGAATATCCCCACATTTTTATAGATTTAAATTTTCTGTTATAAATCTTAATTGAATACCTTCAAACATTTAAAACCCATAAAAATCTTTAAAACATCATAAAAATCTAAATACAATATGCGGCCTTAAATATCTAAATTCCAGTGAAACATGCAAGCTAGGTAAAACTAAAACTTCATGATGAAATTGTGAAGAAATTAGATGATAGACCACTGTTTAATGCGTCAAATATAGCACACACCAGCTCACATATTTTTTTTCCAAAGAAGCAAATTAAGTCTCCATTAAGGCATGAGGTCCCTCACTGCAAGTTTGTGAACAGGGGGCCAGCTCCCTCGAGAGCTCATCGTATTGGGAGCCGGGGTCGATCTCGCAGTCCACGTCGACAAAAGCGTAAGAAGATCACGCAAGTTTCTGTTCCTTTGACTAAAGGGAAGAACATCACGCGAGTTTCTGTTCCTTTGACTAATGATGAGTTGCAGATCGAGCGCAACTGCATTGAAGCTGAAGGAAGGCCTCCATCAGTGGATACAGTACCGGAAACTCAAGCTTCCTTCTAACATGGATTTCACTTGATCTAGAACGAAGGGATGTCACTTGATGACGGAAAATAAAGATTGGAGAACCGTTTGATCGTAGCAAATTATTTACGGATATCTAAGTTCGTTGGGATTCCAGAAAAATGTTTTAATTATTTTTTGAGTTTTATTTTAATTAATTTATTTTAGACTTTATTTTATTTTAATCCATGGGCTTTTAGGTTTCATTGTTAGTCACCCTATGGTTTCTTTGCTCCTATATAAGGAGTCTCTATCAGTTGTATTTGATAACCTTGATTTTATAAAAAAACCTTTGAGTTTATCTTAATTCCTGATGGATTCCAGAACCTCTCGTGGATTCGAGATCAAAAACAGATTGGTGGATTTCAATCTTCTATCCCTTTATTTTTCGTTGCATCAATTGGTAATCAGAGCATGGTGGATTCCTGGTGAGTGATCTATCGATCGATTCAGAAGCAAAAAAAACAGTATCGAAAAAAAAAGAACACATGCACCATTGACCCGACCCGGCAGACCAAGGCGTGCTTCGACCTTTCAGCTGCTCTTCTCCGATCCGACGACCGCGCCACCCCAACCCGGCGCCTCCCCAGCCCAAAATTACCCTGTATGAGCTCCACCTCCGGCAAAATTCTGCTCGAGCCCCTGCATCTGCGTCGCCACCCAACCCGGCGCCTCTCTAGCCCAAGGTTGCCCCGCCTCGGCTCCACCTCCAACGCCACAGCTCTGCGTCATTTGACGTCTCCGGCGAAAACCCAGAAAAACTGGGTTTTTCTGCAGTCGACCCGATTTTTTGACCCGACCCGGTTATTTAACCTGACTCAGTTATCCGACCCGACAAGGTAACAACTTGACCCTCGAGCTCGAACTGACCCGACCCGTTAACCATCGACCCGACCTGACTCGGAATACCGACCTGACCCAGAATACGACCCGACCCGATCTGGCCCAAAGCTGATTCGGCCCGACAGAAAATAAAAAAACAGAAAAGAAGAAGAAGAAGGAAGAAGAAGGAAGAAGGAAGAGGAAAGAAAAAAAGGAAGCTAGCATGGAACGTTGGATATTTACCTCACTGGATTACGACTTTCAGAACAACGTGTTTCATCAAAAATAAGGTATGGTCAACAATAGTTGATAGCGATTTGCATGAGAATTTTGTTGCAAGCAAGGTTGTTCATTCCCTTCAATTACCGACAGTGAAGATGAGCAATCCATTTTGGATTGATGATCATGCACATGTGACAGAGGTTTGTAAAGTTTCCATCTCTATAAGAGAATTTTATAACGATGAGGTTACTTGCCATGTCATTGATATGAATGATAGTGATGTGTTTTTTGGAAAACCATTGCATGAAAACGTCAACGGTAGTTATTGTAAAGAGGAACATATTTATTCATGAAAGAGTTGAACAAGATTACAATCAAGCCTGTAAAGCCTGAAGTGTGTGAAAAGAATGTTGAAAAAATCACTTTGCAGGTTAAAGAAGAATTTTCGCATGTTGACTCGGTTGTCAGTATTGAAGAAGCCTCGCCTCAAGTGAATCTTTCAGAGCCGGAACCAAAGATCATTCAAGAATGCAATTTTGGGAATCAGGAAGACTTCTCTCAAGTTGCATTTGACAAACTCATCTATGGTGTTGTATTTTGCAGAGTCTTCGGCTTCTAAACCACAGGTTTAATTATTGAATTTATTATTGAGTTTGTTTTCTACAAATTATTATTCTTTTCCATGATGAACTCGAGGTCGAGTTCTTTTGAAGTGGAGGAAACTGATGTAGAACGAAGGGAGTCACTTTCCGACGAAAAATAAAGATTGGAGAACCGTTTGATCGTGTCAAATTATTTACGGACATCTAAGTTCGTTGGGCTTTTAGAAGACTGTTTTAATTATTTTTGAGTTTTATTTTTATTATTTTGTTTTGTTTTATTTTAATTATTTTGTTTTGGACTTTATTTTATTTTAATCCATGGGCTTTTAGGTTTCATTGTTAGTCGTCCTAGGGTTTGTTTGCTTATAAATAAGGAGCCTCTATTAGTTGTATTCGTTAACCTTGATTTATTAAAAAAAAACATTTGAGTTTATCTCAATTCCTGGTGGATTCTAGAACCTCTCGTGGATTCGAGATCAAAAACAGATTGGTGGATTCCAATCTCCTATCCTTTTATATTCCGCTGCATCATCACTGAGCTAGCCCCACTTGGTTGAATCTTTTTTTCCAAAGATGTGCAGATTAATGTTCCATGCTCGGATTTCATTGATGAGGAAGATGTGTTGTCAAGGAGTGTTGACAATGTTGGCAAAGAGCTTGCTAACGAGCTTATGGCAATGGGTAAGGATGGATGCAATATTACAATAATCCGTCCAGGTATTGTTGATGTTAATATTTCTATTGGTAATAGTTTTGAGATTCTTGCTCAAATGCAACAAGGTGTTGATGAACATGAGACAGTTGAAGAGCGCAATGCCGCTTTGATTGACACTAATAATGAAGGTTTTGCTTTGATGGGATCTAGTGTTCATCCGACCAAATTCTGTTGGGGTGATTTGGAATATTAAGAAACTTTTTGTAATGATACGTATCCTCTGACTGAGAGGATGAGTCCTTGAGTTCCTAGTTTGATGAGGGTGAAGCTGTAGAAGATCAGAAGACGTGAATCTTCTCAAATTTCTTCAAACATCACAGAAGAAAAAATTGAAGACCAAAAAGGTTCCACGAGACCCTTATTCTGCCTGTAATCGAGCACCCATTGTGCGTCTTGACATTTGATGCAATCGACACTGTCTGTTATTACTCTTGTCTTCGTTATATTTTTATTATGTTGTTTCTTCTAAGGAGTTTTGGCTTAACGTCCTCCCTCTTAGGTTCTATCTTTTTAATTTTTTAAATCTCTATTAAGTCATACCTTCTTTGTTTTTTTCCAATCAACTATCAGTATGAGTAAATCACAAATAAAATTCAGTTCCTTACCAATTTTTTTTGGAATAACTGACATGAACCTTCATCACTTGTATCATTTCTTCATTTTAGATTTCAGTTGCCGACAAATCCAGCTAAAATGAAGGATATATTAATAATAAGAATAAATTTCAGTAGTCTCATACCTAAATTTTTTTAATCAATTTCATACATAAACTTTAATCTAAAATCAGTTTCATACCTCATCTTTGTTTTTTAATCAGTTTCATATCTAAACTTTCAAAATAACATCAATTTTGACCAAACATGACGTCATGTTAATTTGGTCATATTTGGTAAAAAATGCTGATGTGAACCAAATTAAAAATAAAGCTTTATACCTAAAATTTGGTCGAGATTGATGTCATTTTGAAAGTTTAGGTATAAAATTGATTAAAAAAGTTTAGGTATGAGACTGTTTTTATACTAAAGTTTAGGTATGAAACTGATTAAAAAAAGTTTAGGTATGAGACTGATTTTAGACCTAAATTTCAGAAATGTAAACTGAAATTTTTCCTAATAATAATTATTGTCATAAATACTAATAATACCAAAAGTCTTGGAATATTATTCGGGATTTGCAAAAACACCTCCCAATATATATGACCTCACCATCGGCCAGTCAGTCAGTCACATACCCACACAGTCTGACCATTTATATATTCCTAGTTAGATAATTCGCGTATTATGCTTACATATTTTTTAAAACAACATGCGTTTTTTGTATTTTTTTAAAAGATACGAAAAAATACTTGTATTTTACCTCAAACGTATAATACACATTATTCACGTACACATTTTATAATTGAAAAAATGGATTTTTTTTAAAACAATTAAAATAAAATATTTATTCTTTTACACTGTTTCATAAACATTTGTGCTTTCTAGAACTCTAACTTTACTATAGACTCAATTAATTATGAGTTTTGTTTATTTTAATTAATTAAAAGTTCAAAGGTGTAAAAGGTCTCTCTAATAGTGATATATTAATACAAATTGGTATAAAAATGTATATGAATTTTTACATACGCATTCTTTTTGCATCCCGTTTTAAACATGTACGTACAGTAATTTAAATCAAAATCTGTATTTTGGCCGAATTTTGAAAAGTATTTTCACTAAAATGTAACGAATTATAAACGTATGTATTTTCCACGTTTAATTCTCGTCCAGTATTTAACTAACTAGATATATGTTATTACACCTATTTTTTAATCAAATTTTCTCATCTCAACCGCTTAATTTTTAAGTCTATGTAAGAACACCATTCCTACAAATTTTTAGTCAATTGATAATCGTTAAGAAATCGAACTAAATCAAATCAATGGACGATCTAAATTTATCAAACATAGACCGTTCAAGTTTATAATCGGTAAATTACATTTATGAATGCCTTAACGATTTTCAATTCGGATGAAAATTCGTATAGATGATCTACTCATCTATAACTACAAACTAGACGGTCAAAATGTGAATATATGATCGAATATGTGATTTTGTCCTTAATTAGTCTTCAACTTAGCGGTACTCATTAGAACTATTTCATATATATGTAATATATCTATATATAAAAGGCATATTACATTATTACATTAGAGAAAAATATAAAGTGAGAGTTAGACAAGGTCTTAAATTTCTAAAATATCTTCGATATTTTTTCAAAATTTCTATTTTTTACAGACACCGATATTAATTTTTATATCTTTCTGATATTTTATATTTAGTCTATTTTTACTCAGATATATAATTTTTATATAAATTTTAAAAACAATCATAATTTCTCAACATATATGATGTTCGTTTTTCTAATCACCCAGATTTTCATTATTTATATATTTATTAGCTCGAAAGAGTTGTTTCCCTTATAATTAAGGGGGTGTATTGTATCTGGAATTAGTGGCAATTTTAAAGAAGTTTATGGAATCTGAAAGTCTGGGTGTATTCAATACACAGTTTTAATAGTTCATAAAAATCTGGATGTATTCAACTAGATTTTAAAACATCATTATGAATTCCACCAAAGTTCAAAGGTATTCAATTGAGACTTTTTAAAATGAATAGAAGTTTAGATGTATTCAAAATATCATTCATACTTATAGACCTAGTAACTCATGGATAATTATGGACTTTATAGTGTAAATTACACACACCAAACTCCCATATTTTTCCACCCACTTGAGCAAATATTTGAAAAAATGTATATAGACTTTCTCTTTATATGAGAATAGGTTAATCCCGTACATAATCTTTTCTTATTCATTTTTTTCCTTTGTTTTTAATAATATTTTGTGTTATCAACATATTCTCATATTCTTCCCAATGTTTATTGAATGTTAACTTTTTTTTGTCTTTCAATTGTGATGGTTGGAAAGCTCGATAACCTAAATATTATCTGTTAATTCTTAATACTCGATAACCTAAATATTATCTGCTAACTCTTCAATTTATGGTAGGTTGTTCAATATGTAACTTTTATCTGGATAGTTTCCTGATAGTTACTGGATAGTTTCCCGATAGCTACTGCATAGGAATAACTGATTTTTTATCGTAATTGACGCACATAGTTTTTGATGGTCTTATTTATATGTTTGTACTCTGGACAATAAATTTTGCAGACCAAATGATGATCTATTGCATTTAATAGATCTCAGATTCTAATGTTTGATAGCTACTGCACAGTTAACTGATATCTACTAGATAGTTTCCTGATAGCTACTGGATAGTTTCTCGATAGCTACTGCACAAGAATAGCTGATTTTTTATCGTAATTGAGGAGCCTTCACAAAATGACATAAAGTCTGCATGTACATCCATACAAAAACTATGTGCATCAGCAACCTCATCTATTGTTCCAAACTCTTGCTTTAGTTGAGGAACCTTCTAAATCAATTTTTTTGTTTTTTTTCTGGGTTGGCTGATACATACACATATATAACATGTTTTTTTATTACCTTCAAGGTTGCATGTATGATTAGTTATAATTTAACAAAATATAGATGAGAGAATCATAAGGAAATGGTAAACGAAAGGATTATAAAACTTAGACATCGAAAGAGAGCAATGTTTTGCTCCAACTTATGGTTGAAGGCGTTAAGCTTGGATTCACATTTTTGACACGTTTCAGTTCTGTTAATTATATTTGAACGTTCTTCATTTTTAATGCTTCTTTTTTATGTTTCAAGTATTGAGAAATCTGTAGAAGTCGTTTATATAATGCCTGTGAATTTTCTTAAATATTTAGAAAGTCTGTAGTAAAAGTTAATAATTTTAAAAAAAAAATCAGTAGAAATGTAAGGACTATTTGACGAGTACGTGAACTTTTAAAAATAAATCAAATTCATACAAATGAATATACTGTAAACAAGGATAATCTAGACCTAAGACTCAACGAAGAAACCAAGATATTCTGTAGAACTTGACAATCTAACCAAGATATTCCGTAGAACTTGACAATCTCTATTGATTTACAAGGCTCTAATTTATACAAATTACAAGAGCTAAATTTAGGCATTCAATCAATACAAACAAACTACAAGATTGAATGCAAAGTAATCTGTGCAGACTAAGAATAGCAAAAGCCTAAAGATAGAAAATAGTTTAGGTGCCTTGAACTTTGACCGACTGTCTAACACCCTCCCGCAAACTGGACGGGCAAGAGCGGACCAGTTTGGAACGAAGGAGAGCATGTCGAGGCTTATGAAGAGCTTTAGTGAGTAAGTCGGCTGGTTGGTCAACAGAAGGGATAAAGGACACACGATGACTTCCAAGAGCAACCTTTTCACGGACAAAGTGATAATCTAACTCAATATGGCGAGTGCGAGCATGGAAGACAGGATTGGCAGCCATGTACGTGGCACTAAGATTATCACAGTATAAATGAACCGGAAAATGGATAGGTACACCAAGTTCATGAAGAAGAGAGCAAAGCCACTGGGTTTCGGCGCAAGCATGAGCAAGGGCACGATATTCAGACTCAGCACTGGAACGGGAGACAGTGAGTTGCTTCTTTGAACACCAAGATACAAGAGAGGTCCCTAAAAAGATTAAATAGCCTATGGTGGAGCGACGTGAGTCCGGACAGCCTGCCCAATCCGCATCTGAATAGGCACATAAATTAAGAGAGATAGGATTAGGACGAAGAGCTAGACCAAAGTCAAGGGTGCCTTTAACATAGCGCAGTATGCGTTTGGCAGCAGTCATGTGAGGGGTTCGAGGAGCACTCATAAACTGAGCAACAGTGTTAACAGCAAAGGCCAAGTCCGGACGCATCAAAGTAAGGTACTGTAAGGAGCCAACGATCTCACGAAAAGGAGAAGGATTAGCAAGTAGGGAACCATCATGTGCCGTGAGGGCAACCTTTGCAGTGAGGGGTGTATGGGCGGGCTTGCAGTCAAGCATAGAATGCTTGGCAAGTAAATCATAGGCGTATTTGGCCTGAGTAATGTGGAGACAAGAGGAATCACGAACAACCTGGAGTCCCAAGAAATAGCTGAGAGGGCCAAGATCCTTGATATCAAAGGTACGACTGAGGGTATCAATGAAGGATTGGAGGAGCATAGGATCATTGCCAGTAATAACAATGTTATCAACATAAAGTAACAAATAGATAACATGAGATTGCTGGCGATAGATGAAGAGAGATGAATCTGCCTGACTCAGACGAAACCCTCTAGATAGTAAAAAGGAGCTAATGCGAGTAAACCATGCTCGGGGTGCCTGCTTAAGACCATATAATGATTTCCGTAGATGACAAACATGATGAGGACGAAGAGGATCCACAAAACCAGGAGGTTGTTGCATGAAAACATCTTCTTGAAGAAAGCCATGAAGGAATGCATTTTTGACATCAAGCTGGCGAAGCGACCAACCATTAGAGACGGCAACACTGAGAACAGTACGAATAGTGGCAGGTTTCACAACAGGACTGAAGGTTTCAGCATAGTCTAGACCAGGACGCTGATGAAATCCTTTAGCCACGAGACGAGCTTTGTAACGGTCAATGGTGCCATCAGAGTTACGCTTAATTCGGAAAACCCATTTACAGCCAACAGTATTGTGGTGAGGAGAAGGAGGCACTAAAACCCAAGTGTCATTCTTGAGCAAAGCATTAATTTCGTCAGTCATCGCAGCACGCCAATGAGGATGTTTAGAGGCCTGAGAAAAGCATGTAGGTTCAATGAAATCAAAAGTAGCAATCAAAGCACGAGGAACAGGATACCGGACAGTGCCATCGGTACGATTTTTAGGTTGACGAGTGCCATCACGAGTCCGAGTAATCATGGGATGAGTGGAAACAGGCGCACCCGCTGCAGATGTAGTGAGACCAGGAACATCAGATATAGGTGTACTGGACTCAGGATGGCCAGAAGCAGGTGCAGGATAGGTAAGTAATGGGCCAGGGTCACTAGAAGAGGAATGAGCAGTCAAATCTAGAGAGCCAGGCGCATCATGATGTGGAGAGGCTGTCATAGGGTCGCGGGATGGCATGGGACTATTCGTAGGACTGGCAACTGGCAGAGAGTGAGAGCTAGCATCAGGTGTAAGCGGAGCTGAATTTTGCAAGGTCAAAATTTCAAGAGTAACAGAGGAAGATGATGCGGGAACCTGCAAATCAAAATAAGGAAAACAATTTTCGTTAAATAAAACATGACGCGACACATAGACTCGACCAGTGGATGGATCTAGACATCGGTAGCCTTTGTGATGAAGACTATAACCTATGAAGACACAAGGAATGGAACGACTCATGAGTTTGTGTTGGACATATGGTTCAAGGTGAGGAAAACAGAGACAACCAAAGACGCGAAGATGAGAATAGGAGGGGGCACACTGAAAGAGAAGAGAATAAGGGGATGACCAATTAAGGATGGAAGAGGGAAGAAGATTAATGAGGTGAACAGCAGTGAGAGAAGTGTCAGCCCATAGGGTATGAGGAAGGCCAGAGGTGGAAAGAAGGGTGCGAATCATGGTAGCAATATGACGATGTTTCCTTTCGGCAACACTATTTTGCTGGGGAGTATGTGGACAAGAGAAGCGTTGTTGAATGCCAAGCTGGGTGCACAGGGAGGTAAAGGACGAATTAACGTATTCGGTGCCATTGTCACTTTGGAGAAATTTAATAGTAGTGGAAAAGAGATTGCGAGTCATGGCAAGAAATGTTTGAAAGTGAGAAAACACCTCATTCTTTCGACGCATTGGATAGAGCCAAGTGTAGCGGGTATAATCATCTGTGAATAAAACATAATAACGATATCCAGTGGTGGAGTTGACAGGGGACATCCAAACATCTGAATGAATTAAATAAAAGGGATAGGAAGCACGAGTATTATTAGAAATAAAGGGAAGTTGTGTTGACTTGCTTATGGCACAACTAGTACAAAAGGAAGAGGATAACTTAATGGACGAGCCTAATTGGGGACGCAGACGAGACAGAATAGCAGAAGAAGGATGTCCCAAACGATTGTGTCAGGTAGTAGAATGGGCGACGGCAAGAGCTTGCGGTGAAGAAGAGATGGGAGTGATGGTGAGCAGATATAGCCCGTCTTTACATGGGCTCTGAAAAAGTAACGAACCGGTATGTAGGTCATATATTTGATAAAAGTCAGGTGCGAAAAGGAGACAAACATGATTATCTTTGGTAAAACGAGCAACAGAGAGTAAATTTTTGCAAAGAGATGGAACAAGAAAAACGTTACGAAGGTGAAATTGAGATGACCTAAGGGAAAGAGGAATGGTACCGGTATGGGAGATAGGGAGTGAATCACCATTACCCATGTAGACAGAATTGGGACCTTGGGTAGGTTGGGTGGAGCCCATAAATGTAGAGTGGCCAGTCATATGGTGTGTAGCGCCGGAATCAGCATACCAAGTAGGGTCGGGTTGCATGTGGCCAGCAAAGGCAGGAAAAGATGCAGGCCCGGTGTACCGATGAGGGCAGGTGGCATGGGTATGCTGATTGGTGTGACAGGTGGAGCACCACGGCGGGCCAAGAATACCAGCAGTGGGTTGGGAAGGACGCCATGGGCCTGGGTGTGGTGCAGGGGTCCATTGAGAAGGGGGCTGTTGCTGGACTGGATAGGAGGCCCATGAAGTGGGCTGCTGCTGTTGAGGGGTATTACTATTAGAAGACCAACGACGCCCCCGTTTCCCAGAAGAACGATAGCCGCCACCATTCTGAGAAAAGTTGTTGTTGTTGTTGTTGTTGCGCCGTTGACCATTGGGCTGCCGATGAAAGTCGCGGCCAGAAGGAGGATTGACAGGAGGTTGCGCCATCATGAGAGCTTGACCGGTATTGGGTAGACCGGGGCGGGGATTGGAGGTCTCGAAGGTGAGGATTCGAGACCGAAGTTCTGAAAAGTCAGGGAGAGGTGGAGTATTCAAGATGGCTGTGCGGAGCATCATGTAATCGGGACGTAGGCCGCGAAGAACAGCCAAGACAAGGTCTTTGTTGCTGACGGGTTCACCAATTGAAGCAAGAGAGTCAGTAAGGGAATTGGCAGTCTGCAAGTATTCATCAACACTTTGGGTTCCTTTGTTGATGTCAAATAGTTGCATACGAATATGGGCTTCATTGGCGACTGAGCGCTGAGCAAAGTGTACGGTAAGAGCATCCCAAATCTCCTTGGAGGTTTCATAGCCGACCGTGAGGTTAAGAATTTCACGAGTGAATGTTCCGGTAATATGGGAAACTGTCAATTGATCTTGTTGGACCCAAATGTCATAGGCTGGGTTTGGAATGGTAGTGGCTGGAGCTTCTTTGTCGCCGGGAACAGTGATAGTGGCAGCTGGTTGAGGGTAAGTGCCAGCCACAAACTTCCACAAGCCGTGCCAACTAGAAATGGTTTCATCTGTCGAAGCCATGGGAGATAATTGGTCTGATCAAGTTTTTCGAAGTGAGAGGTGTTGGTGCCAGGGAGAGAAGGAAGAGAGGGAGATGAAGAGGAGGAAGCGGAAGAGATGGTGGCCATGGAGGGAAGAGGATCAGAGACTTCGTTGGAAGAAAGGGAAAAAGGCTGATACCATGTAAACAAGGATAATCTAGACCTAAGACTCAACGAAGAAACCAAGATATTCTGTAGAACTTGACAATCTCTATTGATTTACAAGGCTCTAATTTATACAAATTACAAGAGCTAAATTTAGGCATTCAATCAATACAAACAAACTACAAGATTGAATGCAAAGTAATCTGTGCAGACTAAGAATAGCAAAAGCCTAAAGATAGAAAATAGTCTAAGGTGGCTTGAACTTTGACCGACTGTCTAACATATGCAATTCACCCCTAACATCAACTGGCGAAGGCAGTGCTGATCGGCTGCAACTACCAGGGCACCAAGGCCGAGCTCAAAGGCTGCATTAACGATGTCAATCGCATGTACAGATGTCTCATCGATATCTACGGCTTTGCGGAGGAGGACATCAATGTTCTCATCGACACCGACGACTCCTACACGCAGCCAACCGGCAAAAACATCCGTGGGGCCATCACCGATCTACTCGCTCCGGTGATGTGTTGTTTATTCACTACAGTGGACATGGGACCCGCCTCCCCGCCGAGACCGGCGATGATGATGACACCGGTTATGACGAATGCATCGTCCCCACTGACATGAATCTCATCACTGGTATATCATTTCTTCTCCTCTCTAACGTTTTTGGCTATGATCACTTTTGTATGTTTTTGTTGTGTTGATTGATTGATCATCAAAATTGTGATCTATGATCCAAAATCTTTGGAACAACTGAATCTAGAACTGTGCTTAATGATTTTGGTTTTTGGGATTCATTTCTGTTACCTTGTTTTCGGATTTGATGTTATGATTTTGTCAGATTTAAATCTTTAAAAATATGAGCTAATCATCTTGTTTGGAATCTGTCAAGTGCTATGCTTTTGATCATATGTATAGATTATGAGTTGGTTATGGTGATCAGTAGTTAGAAGTTGACAATAGTGATGCATTGTGTTTGTAAACAGATGATGACTTCAGGGAGTTTGTTGATCAGCTCAAGAAAGGTTGCCGGCTGACTATTGTGTCGGATTCGTGTCACAGTGGGGGGCTGATAGATGATTCTGTTGAGCAGATAGGCGAGAGCCACAAGGAGAACCAGCGTGAATCTAGCTCTAGCTCCGGCCATGGGATCAAGAACTTTCTGAAGCAGCGGGCTGGAGATGCGCTCCAGTCTCGTGGAATCCATGTCCCTTCTGCATTTCGTCGCCATGGAGGCAATGAAGAGGAGTCTGAGGACAGAGAGATTGACATGGGGGATGGAGAGTTTGGATATATCAAGAGCAGAGAATTGCCACTTTCGACTCTCATAGAGGTGCTCAAGCAGAACACAGGTAAAGACTGACATTGATGTTGGGAAGCTGAGGCCAACACTGTGATGTATTTGGAGATGATGCTACTCCCAAGGTGAAGAAGTTCATGAAGGTCATCTTGAACAAACTCCAGAGCCACGAGGGGGAAGGCAGTGGTGGGTTGATGGGAAAGATAGGAGGCCTGGCTCAAGAGTTCCTTAAACGTAAGCTTGGGGAGGACGACCAGTATGCAAAGCCGGCTTTAGACGCAGATGTGGGTGGCAAGGAAGAGGTTTATGCAGGAGCATCCCATCGTGCCATGCCTGATGGCGGCATTCTCATCAGTGGCTGTCAGACCGACCAGACTTCTGCTGATGCCACACCTTCAGGAGATCCGTCCAAAGCTTATGGAGCTCTTAGTAATGCAATTCAAACCATACTCGCAGAAACAGATGGTAGAATTACAAACCAAAAACTTGTTCACAGGGCAAGGGAGATTCTGAGGGAACAGGGTTACACTCAGCAACCTGGGCTTTATTGCAGCGACCATCATACTGATGCGCCTTTTGTGTGCTGATCTAAGTCTCATGTAATGTGTTATTTGAATAATGTTGAGTGAGGTGTGTGCTCTGCTTAGTTTGGAAGTTTGATGATCTTGAATATATTCAATTTGCTCTTGGACATTAAAGATTTTCTAATTGATCTCGAATTTGAAAGAACAAATAGATTTTTGATTTCATCTACCATTTGAATAACTGTATTATGACGGTTACAAATCAGGTCTATAACATGGAGCCTAGTAATCTAACCTAGATCATTGCCTTCAATTACAATGTTGTTGATATACAAATTACAAAGCAAAAAATGGAGACAAGGGAAGTTGATAAAACAATAAATTAAAATGAATGATGTGCACCGTTCAATAAAAGGTGCAAAAATCCCTCGTCATACTATTTCAAAGGTAAATGGCGTCTGCCATCCTTCTGGAAGCGTGTTCTTGTGCTTCCAAGATTACCAGAGCATATAGAACCGACTAAGCAAAATTTACAAGGAGGCTACTGTGAATCTTCAATTTTTTGAACCCATCTGAAATCTGCAACATTATCAAAGCAGACTGTCAGGGCAACTTCTAAAATGAACAAGACTACGAATGAATTCGTATCGGGATGTGTCAATCAGGTTCAGTTTAATTGACAACGCAAAAATTATCTAAAAAGATGCGCATATCATATTAAAACAGCTCTTTTACTGGTGCAGTGCACTATTAGCAGAATAAAAGGAAAAAGAAAAACCTATGTGACATGGAAAAGACAAAAGACCTTGAAGTACGGATTCAACAGCTGCATTGGGGACAAAGAGACCAACAATTCTCTGGTTATCTGTTGTGGTTTCTATACGCACAACACGTAGCCGCCTGTGGCTTAGCCGGGACTGTGGAGATTGTCATAAAGGTTATGATCTATATTATCGGAATTAAGGGATTGGACTTGTAATGGAAAATTAGAAAAATAGTTCACTGCAATCATACGTGTGAAACAAGCACAGCTCTGGAAAAATAACTAGTAGCTGATAAAATACCTGCTTAGAAAGAGCTTTCTCAATAGTGCCCCATACAGGAAGAATGAGACCGCCTAATACATTTACTTCCTGCAGCCTTCTGCCAACAGTACAGAAGCTGCCAAGCTTACACTTGGGACCATGCATGCACTGCAAGTAAAGGTGAAAGTAAGCTATGACCACAGCAAGTTTAATAGAAAAGAAAAAAGTGATGTATGCACGGTGGAAGATTGTTCCAATATATCCTTGTATGGAATTAGCAATTTGTGCTTCTCAACTGATGCCGGAAACACATGAGAATTTCAAGAGCGAGGCAATCAGAGATGCAATGAATGTAGAGTTCCCCAGAGGAACAAATATATAGTTTTAACACAATTGGTCAACAATCATTATGCAGCAGTTGTTTTTCTTCTATCCTTGATATATGATATGTGAACCAGTTGTTTTGAACACAAAAAATAAAGCAAACTACGTTAACCACATCCATAACATTCATCCAGGATCTACACCTGTTTGGACGAAACATCATATTCATCTTTCCAACAACTGCGAGCCTTCTCCAACGATGATGTTTTCCGGTATTTGGCTTTTAGCTCAGTCAGAGACATTTCTCTGGATAAGGGAAATAGATATTAGTGAAAGTGAAAATGTTTATTAACAAAATTAATGTAGCATGGCAATTAAAAACTCATTACCTCACTGACTCTCCAACTGCAGGACGGACTATCTTATACAACCCAGAAGTAGAACTGAAACACATTCGAGGTAAAACAGTGAAAACAGGAAACCAAGCAGGTTTCACCAATTGAAATAGAACCTTGAACATTTATTTGTTTATTGTTAGAGTACAAAGCACTAGTAGCCCAGCTTAAGCAAACAAGGGTTAAGGTCAAATTTTCAAACACCTAGATAATACCCTTGATTGGTTATAATGTTCAAACAGAAAAAAAATATATATTTGTCATGGGCAATACAGGAAACTACTGTATTTTCCAAAACATAATACAAGTAAAAAGCCAATTGATACACACTTAATCCTGTGTTACGAAGCTAGTAATAAATAAAAATGTTGATTAACTGACCAAGAGAATTAATGAAAGAACCATCCAATTACAAAGTTAGAGACTGACTATAATACCTATCAAAGGCTAGTATGGTATGGCGTCTCCCCATCCACTCCCTTCTAGATTCATAAAACCCATCATGTGCATAACTAATCCCCTCTTGTTTACCTTCAAGCATGGCACTTGCGGACTGGAACAGGTAATATCAATCACATTGTACAATGAATCATTGCAGAAAAAGAAATCTCAGCAGAACTAGTGAGGTGAAAAAGGTACCTCCCATGTGATTCCACGATCCAGGGTAAAAGTGAAAAGCACAGTTGAAGCTCCAGACATTTCGTCAACATGGACAGTCTGCATCGAATTGGAAGGTCAACTCTCAACATAATATAACATGTAACAATGAAGTTCACTTGGTCACCAAAACTTTGAGGCCACTCATCCTTGGATTTAATATCAAGGGTTAAGATTAAAAGAATCGATAGGTGTTCTGATCTCAACCCTTGAGTTACATCCAATGTTGGGTGACCACAAAATGCCGATAAGTGAATTACATGAAGCCTGACCTTAGGAGTTCCTTGTAGCTCTATAACACTAGCTTTCATATCAACAATCCCAGAGTCAAGATTCCCTTCGATGCGTGCATTATGGACAAGAAGATCCAAAATACTAACAAATAACTCGAACAGCCTGAGCTTTGACAGTGTCAGAATTTCCAAGTAACTGGAACAAGGAAAGCAGTGCTTAACTTGCATATCACTAACCTATTTTGTACTTTAGGAGGCAATCCTAAAATCCGATTGAGGAAACGTCCGACATCATGCATGTCTGAATCAGCTACACGGCCAGACAGCTTGCCAGAATCTTTAGCTACATCACACGGAGTAGAAAGTATCATCAACAGAAGCACAGAATATATTATATATATAATCTATCTTATTAAGGGTAATGCGGAAATAGGACTGAATGATGGGTGGAACTTTGAATGCAGAAGGGACATAATTTATAATAAGACAATCATTCTTAGAAAGATTACCATCCCTAATTATTCCTACAAACACAAGAGCCGCTCTTGCCTCCTCAATAAAATCTTGGATTGTGTCCGGATCTTCAGATGAACATCCTGGTGGTACAACAGGTAGAGCATCCTGGATATTGAACTCTAGTTATTTTGCATAAATTTATTTTGAAGTAACTATTTGCCAAGATAAGTTCACAAGAACCTGCTCCAATATTCCTCTATACATCAATATCAATGCCTTCTTTCCATAAGCACTGTCATAATTATAGGCACTCAATGATGGGCCTGCCCTGCAATCCATCAGACCATATAATGAATCAAAGTAAGTTTACTTCAAGGTTATTAAGTTACTGGATGAAGTTCTGCAAACCTGCGATCACCCTGAGTTAGGGCTCCAAGAGATTCTAATCTCTTTGCAACAATGGATGCAAACCGACGTTCTCCACCAAGGTTAGTAAAGAGTAGCCTGCAATGAGAACAAATATAAAACTAATTCACCCCCATTGAAAAACACTAACAAACTATTTGTTCCAGCTTCCACTTTCTCCAATTAGTGATCACATTGCTCAGAACATGAATAACGATGAACACTAAAACCAATTTACTTTTAAAGCCAAACCACTCAGACATCAGATTCCATAAGGTAACAATAATTGAGGATATCTGGATGCTAATTCGTTACTTAGTCACTTATACAAGCCCAAATTGTACCCAGCAAGGAATTATAAATTAAATGTCAATGAAAAAGCTAGGACCTAAATGTATCAACCAGTAAATTACAACTGTAGCAACAAACAAAAACCCATTTACACACAGTGACAATGTCAATTCAGTTGACCTGTATTCAGGAGCAGAAGCTTGATTTGATCGGTGAGTTCTTCCGAACTGTTGGATCGCTCGATCAGCACTCCAAGGAAGTTCCAGGGTTAGATGTACCCTTCTTTTCTGTCATTAAGTTGTAGAATGCATGTTAATTGAACAAGCATGTGAGACAACTAATGAATGAAAAGAAAGACATACCTGATTTAAAGCTCTCCTATCTGACTGCAAAGAAACACCAGCTGACCCAGCCTCGGAAATTATAGCAACAAATTTTTTGCCATCCATGAAAAGCTGTTTCTCATGCATGTTAACCATCTCCATAGAAACCTCCTTCCTAAAGAAAAGTTCAGTTTAGCCAACTTAAAGAGTTGAACTTGAGAGAGAGAACGAAAAGGGGGAGAAACTCACGTGTTTCGAGCCTGATAGGTAACACCTTTTCCATTAGATGCCCTCACAAGCATACCTCGCCTTCCTGTCATTTCTGCTACTTTATCAGGGCCTCCAAGCTGCCCCCGCCCCAAAGAAATAAAACCACCAAAAAGAAATTAGAAAAGAAAACTTTGTATTAAATATTTGGCTGTGCAGAAACTACATAGTAGCGGTATTTATCACTATTATGTAACCACTGTTGGATGCAATGGCTTATAGTACATTTACAAGATGGCTCCAAGTTCTTCATTTTCAGATGGATAAAGGAATATTGACTCAACAGACTCAAACTAGAGTGAACTCTCATCTCTGCATTTCATTTACTGCAGCATTAGAATTCTCATCAAATTGCAAACCAAAAATAGGAATACCTTCATTCCATTAAGCGAGAAAGAGAGAAAGAAAGAAAGAAAGAAAGTAAGAGATTGTGGTTTCTACCTGATCAATGATATCATCCAAAGGATTGTTTGGAAGATCCAAGGAACGAATTATCCCCAGAATTTTTGACTTGCGCTCCAAAGCTGCTTCATACCTAAAATAAGAGATTATGAAACTTATATTGATGATTACCTGAGTAAGAAGATTTGAAAGATGATGCTCTAAGGGCAAAAAGAATTTATTGTAACCTCTTCTTCATAGCAGCTATGTATTGCTCTCTCTTTTGAAGATATTCATCCGTTTTTTCCTTGCACGAATGACAGGACCAATCTTCTGATACCTCATCTATCACGGGTGGGATAAGGCATTCAGCATGGACCAGTTGGCCACAACAGGAACAGTGGAGCAATTTCTTTCTTTCCTGCAGGAAGTAACTAATGAATAAGTATCATAATGCAAAGGACCAAACCCTCTTAATAAATTAATAAATCAAATTGAAGTACCGTTTCGGCATTGCAAATTTCACAGATTTGAAACTCATCATCTGATTCCGCAGATTCGACAGCAGAATCAGCTGCATTCATCAAAACAGACCTTAGAATTAAAAAAACACTCATAATGCCCTAACAATCATATAATTGCTGACCAAAAGATTAAAATGATCCATGATAGAAGCAGAAATGCCCTAAAGAACACAAAAGAAACTATTGAACAATTACCCTAAATTTTCTGGCGAGTGCATTTCACACACTAAAAAAATGTGTAAAAGCCATAGAGACATGCAAAAATATAACTTTTGAGAATCTAACCAATTTTTGTGTGTAAAACATCAAGATATCAAATATAAAGACATGCACTTTATGTGTCATCAGTTAGTTTCAAAATCTCACATCCAGATTCTTCGTCACTTTCGTTATTAATTGGCGGTTGCATTTTTGCAACTTTCCTCACTCTCCCTTTCGATGAAACACCAGAGGAGGCTGAGTGCCTCTTCCGTTGAAGCTCCTTTACACTTTCTTCCCCTATTACAACTCAAAAATTTAGTAGGTAGAAACAGTAAACTAAATAATTCGCAAGCAAAAATACTATAGCATAGAACCTGTGACAGGATCAGGCTTTTCAGGCAAAGGATAGTTTTCTTCCAGAAATTTCAGCAACAGTTCTCGGGGTCCCGAAATAAAATCATCAAGTTCAAGACCCTACATAAATAATATACAAAATAAATATAGTAAAGACAAAAACAAATACCCAACCAAGTACAAATGAAACCAATATACCCACATATTTGGTCACAGCTTCTTCAGTCCGTGCCTCTCCAGTACTCTGAAGGCCAATTACGACACACTTGTCATCCATCAATGCTTTCTTAGCTAGCCTTACAGCAGCAGGCACCTTAGCTGACATACACATATGTCTAAAGAAACGCTGCAACATATGGACAAGACAATCTTATAAAAAAAATTGGACAAGACAATCTTATACAAAAAAATTGGACAAGACAAACTTATAAAAAAAATTGGACAAGAAAAACTTATAAAAAATATATTTAAAAATAATAATAACCTAAAAGCACAACTGCAACAATTTGAACAATTTGGAAGTCCAAACATTCAAACATCCAGAAAGAGTACTAGTACCTGATGACTAGCCCAATATAATCGCCAGACTTGACTAGAAACAGGCTTTTGATTAGTGAGATAGGCAGTAGCTGTTAGTATTTCCACTCGCAGCTCTGTCCAAAATTCTGCTGCTTTTTTGTACATTTCCTAAGAGAACAATGTGATGTTATCACATCGTAATTGAAAACATTTAGATAACTCAAAAGGATCACATGATCAAAGAAAACTGTGCCTTGCTGGAAGTAGCCAGGAAGCAGAGCTGGAGTGAGGGAAAGAAAAAAAATTCTATGAAGGTATTCAATTAACTAGCACATCTACCATTAAAATCATATCACGAATTAGGTACACGCCTTTGTATGTTTCTGATGAAAACTAAAGTTGTTGAATAGTCAAGGTAGTATGCTTCTGTATCTTGTATTACTGTGCCAGCCTAATGAAGAACAAAAAGGGAATTCTATGATGAGATCTTTGATTGACTATCACATTCAGATCTTGCCCCCTAAAACAAGTCACAAACTAAGTATGCCTTAGATGTTTCTGATGAAAATTAAAATTGTCGAATCATCAAGGTGTATACTATCAAACAAAAAAGTCAAAAGATCATCAAGGTGTAAACATTTTGTTTTCTTCCTACTTGGTCTTCTAGATTGCCCAATTCTATCTCTCGGATATCTAGCCATATACGTAAGATTTTTTTCTTTCTTCCTCACTTCAAACGTGAGTGATCCAGTTTATAACAATTCTTTTTTGTTCTCCGCAAATTCAGAATGTCAAATTAATATTGCTCTATATATTCTATGCAGACCATATCAATTCTTCCTGGTCTTATAATGTATTTATGAGATATTACTTGTAGCCAGCTGTCAATATGGCAAGTTGTTGATCATCTTGCCTCCTAAGCAGCACCTTCGCATTCATTAAATTTGTTGCTACTAATTAAACATTATATTTCAGATTGTGCCTTAGAAATTTAAGCACATGTGTATTATACCATCATTTGGTCTTCTAATGGTACTTCAACAACTTCAAACTCTGCTCCTTTGTAGCTAAGGGTACGGCACACATACATCCCCCTGAAACATCAAAAAACAAAATTAACACATTTGTCTCAAATCAATGCTCGCATTCTGAGGACCAAAGTTGAGGACTTGCATCTCAGTTATTAGAGTATGTGTGGACAGATGCAATGCACACTAGGTGACGGCTAGTACATTTTATCAATCTTTATCTGAGCTAGTAGCTGACATGCAGGTCCTCAAAAGTGAGTGCCCAACTTAGGTCTTCATTACAACACATCTGTTCATAATTAAGCCTTTAAAACTTAATTTTCTCAGCTCAGTTACCTTGCTTTCATGTCCATGGCAACAAGTTCAAGTGCACCAACACCTCCTTTCTCAAGAGCTCCTACATGAATGAAATATGTAAGAAAAATCTCTTTTTGAGTATGTGAACAATGGGAACTAAAAGTAAAAGCGAGTACACCTAGGCATTGAAGTTTTTGTGAACAAGCAAGCACAAGAAGAATGAGAAGATTATATAATATGTAAACACAGGAAACAATCAAGGAAATATAGTGTGTTTGATCCTGGGCTATAGCCCAGTAGCTTTTTTTACTTTTTTGATTAAATAGGCTAACTAATCCTTAATCTCTTTTTGAGTATGTGAACACTGGGAACTAAAAGTAAAAGCGAGTACACCTAGGCATTGAAGTTTTTGTGAACAAGCAAGCACAAGAAGAATGAGAAGATTATATAATATGTAAACACAGGAAACAATCAAGGAAAGATAGTGTGTTTGATCCTGGGCTATAGCCCAGTAGCTTTTTTTACTTTTTTGATTAAATAGGCTAACTAATCCTTAATCTCATATGTTTATGAGTATTTAGCCCAGGCAATAAAATCTAGCTATTTGAAGGTCAAGCAAAAGAACGGTCAGTGATTAAATCACTGTTATCAATTTGATTATATTCATATTACACTAGGTGAATTCGGCCATGATGGATGGTATAATCACAAAATCTCATTAATAAATAATTAATACTAAATTATTTGCATATGCTTCTTTTTATTTATTAATAATCTTACTACTTCGTCTATAACAAAAAGTGTAATTTACAAACAAAACAATTCAGAGTCATTTTGAGCTTACTTAACTCATTTCTTGCTCTTGTTATGGTTAGTTCTTTTTTTCCTTTTTTTCAGATTTTCTAATTAGTCGGTATTGTATTGTACAAAATTCTATTTGTTATTCACATATTTTCAAATTTTTTATTAAAGCAAAATTTAGCCCATGTGAATTTGAAATCCTGGCTCCGTCCCTGGAAACAATCAATTGAAATGGCTCTTGCACAAGATACCGCAAACTCCAATGTGACTACAGATGCCAAGTGTTTATATTTGTTTCAATAGGGATTTTTTGGATTGAATTTCAATAGGGAAGTTTATTTGCTTGATGTCAACTTTTCTAGTACCCTTTATCCACATATAATAAAAGTTCCTGTTTCCTGTACTGAAAAAAATGGTATATAAACAATAATTAAAATTGAAGACCATAATATAACTCGGGGCAATAACAATGTAGCTGCCAACTAAGCCATCTAATCCTCCAGCAATTCAGATAAATTCGCACTTGAATCCTATAGCATGATGGGCTTCCAGTGCATGATTTTGTAAATATTGCTACAACTAGCTGAAGAGAAACACATCATACAGATGGTAGTGTTGTGATATCAGCCAATTAAGTGTGACAAGGAACCCCAAAAGAACACAGCAAACCAAGAGAAACAACCACAGATAAAAGACACAAAGAACATAGATTTTAAGGTGGTTCAGTAAAAAAGTTTGCTTACATCCACCTGCAGGAAAAACATTCTTCTCCACTATATTAATAATGGGTATACAAGAAAGAAAAAGAAAACAAGGACTCTCTTCTCTTCCTATCTCTCTCTCTTTTCTGCCTTATCTCTAACCCTCTAACCGAGAATGGAACACACTTTGCTCTTTTCCTCTGTGATCCATAAACTAGAGCTGACCCCATCCTTATATAGCCATAAGGATATCAGATCTCTTCACCAAATAGGAATCCTAATCCTATTAGTGGTAGGAAGCAATGCCTCCTCCTCTGTAATCAACAAGGGTTATAGGTATACCTTCATCAATAAGGATATCATTTCCTTATTGGGACACCACACTCAGATGAAACATCCTAGGAAAACCACATGGGTCTGGAAAACCCAACAATCACCCCTTCAGACCATGAGTGAGGAACACCGGCGCAACTTCAGGAGTCCGCCCAAGCTGACTTGATGCAGATTACATGGTTGGAGCATGTAGCTCCCCCTGATCGAACAACTCATCACCATATCCCCAGTGGTTGCTCAACTCTTGATCATCTTCTTCCTAGACAGAACACCCATTGGAAAAGGAAATTTGAGACCACTTTTCCATAACACCTTTCTTCCTAATATAGACATCACTCTGGAAGTATCACCCATTGCACTCAAGTCATCTTTATATACCACTAAGTGGACGTAAGCTATTTATAGCTGAACCACTATAAAATTCCGTTGTGCTCTGTGTGTTTTATGTTTTATCTTAGCTGTTTTTCGTTAGAGTATCTATAGGGATCTAAAGGGCGCCTACCACAATAAGTGGTATCATATCTGGATACTTTGCGATGGTGAACGGCAAAGGGAGGGTCGAAGCAGGAGATGTGAAATCGTCCATCAAACCCGTTGATGGCAAGTCTGATTTCACGCTTTGGCAGAGGAAGATGAAGAATGTCCTGATTCAGCAAGAGACTGATGAGGCTGTAAGTACAAAGCCTACAAAGATGTCTGAAGCAGATTGGACGAAGAAGAACAAGATACCAAAGAGTTGTATTGAGTTGCATCTTGCTGATATTGTCTTGCCTCATGTTGGAGAAAAAATGACGACAAAGGAAGCCTCGGACAAGCTTGAAAGTGTCTACCGGGGTAAAAGCATCGACAACAAGCTACTCTTGAAGGAACATCTGTTTGGCCACAAGATGGAGGAAGGGGATGATCTTAATGATCATATATGAAAGTTCCAGAACTGCATAGCAAACTTGGAGAAGCTTGGAACAAAGATGGATGAAGAAGACGCGGCTATCATGCTGCTGCATTCGCTGCCACCTTATTCAAGCATTTTAAAACCACCATGATATTCGATTCACTAAGGTGTGTGGGAACCTGGAATCTTACATCAGATGGAGAGAGAATAAGGCAGTTCTCAAGCACAGGGACTCTATGTCAAAGGCAAGGAGAGAAGAAGGTCAACGAATAGAGGTGGTGGATTTCAAGAAAGGGGCAGGTCTAAATCAAAGGGAAAAGGCAAAGAGAAGAAGGATGGTTGTTTCATATGTGGTTCACTCGACCAATAGAAAAGAAATTGCAAACAATGGAAGGAGAAGAAGGCGCAAATGTCAGGAGAAAGCTCCCAGCCAACATCGTCATTGCAAACAATGATGATGGAGAACTCCTCGCAATCTCAACTAGCTCTAGCGCGCCTAGACATTGGACCTTGGACACAGCCTGCACCTTTCATATGTGTGCACACAAAGATTGGTTCGCCACATATAAGGAGAGGAACACCGGATCAGTTTTGATGGGGTGAGTTTATGCAGTTTGTACAGAAGAAGACAAGACTATGTTGTGGCATGAGAGGTTTGGGCACATGAGTCAAAGAGCGTTACACGAATTACACAAGGTCAGTTAGATGGTGTGATGAGCGGCGCTCTAGAATTATGCAAGTATTGCACACTTGGGAAGCAGACCAGGGTATCATTCACTGTGAGCAGCGGCGAGAACAAATCCAAAGGAGAGTTGGACTGTTCATTCAGATGTTTGGGGGCCTGCACCAACAACATTAAAGGGTGGAGCCAGATATTTCGTGTCGTTCATAGATGATTTCTCAAGGAAAGTCTGGATTTTCTTTATGAAGACTAAAAATGAGGTTTTCAACAAGTTCAACGAGTGGAAAGCTGAAGTAGAAAATCAGATAGGCAGAAAAATCAAGTGTATGAGGAGCGACAATGGAGGTGAATATAGAAGCAAGCAGTTCTTGCAGTTGTGCAAGGATGAAGGCATCACAAGGCATTATACTATTAAGACTCCCCAACGAGGATGAACATAACTCTCATGGAGAGAGAAAGGAGCATGAGACTTCATGCAGAGTTGCCAAAAGAGTTTTAGGCAGAAGCGGCTACTCATGCATGTTATTTGATTAACCGTTCACCTTCTCGGGCTATTGATTTCAAGTGTGCAGAGGAGGTATGGACAGGAAAACCGGTTGATTATTCCAACTTGAGGGTGTTTGGTTGCAGTGCTTATGCACATATTCCCAGGGATGAAAGAACCAAGCTGAAACCTAAGTCTCTTGAATGTGTGTTCATTGGCTTTGAGAGAGTAAAGGGTTATAAGTTGTGGGATATAGTCAACAAGAAAAAGGTGATCAGCAGAGACATTGTCTTTGATGAGAAGACCATGCCATTGAATGAAGAAGCTAATAGCAAGGGGTAGATGGCTGTTGATGAAGAAGCAATTAAAATTTCATTAGCTAGACCATCAGTGGAAGATTCTGAAGCTCAGGCGGAGCAAATTGAGCAAGGGAATGATGAAGTAGCTATTAAGGAACCAGAGCATCAACAACAGCCAACAGTTATGGCTCAGGTGGAGCTATCTCTGCAGAGAGGACAGAATTCTCCTATCCATAAACCTGAGCCGTTCAAAAGAAGCATAGCACTTGACAAATCTAAAAGGAATCGAAAACCAGTTCAGCGTTTTGGATTCCAATCACAACTAGAAGATGTGAGTCGTGCTCTGAGTATAAGTCAAGGAGATCCAACAACATACCAAGACGCCATAGAAAGCGTGGAAAGTGCAGGTTGGATTGGTGCTATGACTGAAGAGATAGAATCTTTGTATAAGAATTCCGTGTGAGAGCTGGTTCCTAAACCCAAGGAAAGAAAGCTCGTTGGCTGCAGGTGGTTGTTTAAGAAAGAAGGAATACATGAAGATGATGCCATGACTTACAAACCACGTTTAGTGGCAAAAGGGTATTCGCAAAAAGGAGTGGATTATGACAAGATTTTCTCTCCAGTCGTCAAACACACTTCCAACATATTGTTGTTGTCTACAACAGCTCAGTATGATATGGAGATTGAGCAGATGGATGTAAAGACTGCTTTTCTTCACGAGTACCTCGAAGACATATATATGTCACAGCCAGAGGGTTTTGTTGAAACAGGAAAAGAAAATCTTGTTTGTCGTTTAAGGAAGTCCCTGTATGGGCTCAAGCAATTACCAAGACAATGGTACAAGCGTTTTGACAATTATATGCTGAAAATAGGCTACACAAGGTGTCTATATGACTGATGCGTCTACTACCATGTATTCAAAGATGGGGAATTCATTCTACTTCTTTTGTATGTAGATGACATGCTAATTGCATGTAGGAAAATGTTGAAAATTCAAGAACTTAAGAAGTTGGGAGCTGAATTCAACATGAAGGATCTAAGAGCTGCACAGAAGATCCTTTGGATTGAAATAAAGAGAAATATATGGTTGTCACAAGAAAAGTACATAATGAAGGTACCAATTAATGGAGCTAAGTTCGTTTCTACCCCATTAGCTGCACACTTTCAATTGAGTGCACATCACAGGCCATCAAACCAGAAGGAGATTGATGTGATGAAGAATGTTCCATATGCAAGTGCAATAGGGTGTCACATGTATGCAATGATTTGCACAAGACCAGATTTAGCACAAGCCTTGAGCGTTGTCTCCAAGTACATGTCAAATCCAGGTAAGTGCCATTGGGAAATAGTGAAGTGGATTTTAAGGTACTTGAACATGACTAAGTAGCTTGAAATTATGTTTGAAAGAAAACAGGAAGCATGTGTTGCTGGTTTTGTCGACTCTGATTATGCAGGAGACTTAGATAGAAGGAGGTCGACAACAGGTTATGTTTTCACCTGTGGTGGACCTGTGAGCTAGAAAGCGACTCTTCAACCAGTCACAGCTCTATCTACTACAAAGGCAGAGTATATGGCATTAACAGAGGATTCAAAGAAGGCTATTTGGTTGAATGGGCTGGCAAGTCAGTTTGGGATTCACCAAGGTGTGGTAGTGAAGTGTGACAGCCAAAGTGCCATTCACTTGGCAAAGAATCAGGTGTTTCATGCAAGGACGAAGCACATTGATGTTCGCTATCACATGATCAGATTGGGTAAGCTGGAAGTATCATTGTGGAGAACATTCACACAAATGACAATGCAGCAGATTGTCTAACAAAGCCAGTTTCTGCAGAGAAGTTCAAGCATTGCTTGGGCTTGCTCAGTGTCACACCTTGCTGAGTTGTGGTGGAGCACCTCCTCACTTGAGGTGCGTTAAGGCAAGGAGAGGCTTGCCAAGGTGAATGTTCTTGGAGGTTTTGTTCATGGTTACTTCAAGAAGATTCAAGATATCCTGAAGGGAGCAGCAATCATTTGGTATCAACTCACCAAGGTGGATACTGTTGTGTTTTGGCTCGTTGATACAATCTAACGATTAGGATTCAGCAGGCAAATACAAGTCAGAAAAGGATAAGTTTTTTTCTATAAGTTCTAGGAAAGTAATCTTTTTAGATTAGGTACAGATTTGTCTGTTAGGGTTCGGAATCCTAAGAGATTATTGTACCAGCAGCCCCTATAAAAAGGGAGCTGCAGGGAATTCTCTATTAGAGACAGATAACCTAGAGAATCAAGAGTGATAGAGAGATAAGACCTAGACAGGGAAGGGAGAGGGTTCTGCGACAAGATCTTGTAAACCTATTTCTTCAGTGTTCTGGTGAATCTCTCAAGAGAGATCACTAAGTCGACGTAAGCTATTTATAGCTGAACCATTATAAAATTTTGTTGTGCTCTGTGTGTGTTTTCTGTTTTATCTTTGCTGTTTTTAGTTAGAATATCTATAGGGATCTAAAGGGCATCTACCACAATACTATTACACGTCTTCAATATCCCAAAGTCGTGTGTTTCATATGTAGTAAAGAGCACCAAGTTGGAAGTAACATGAGAACTTGCACCGGTATCCACTAACCAATCATGACCTTTGTCACCAACATACCGACATTCTTGAACAATGACAAGCTCCCCTGAGACAAATGCAGTAAAGCCATCATCTTCATCGTCTTGGTACTTGCCCTTCTTTGTCCTGTTTCCACTTTCGACATATACGCTTTATGTGGCCCTTCTCACCACAATAGTGATATGTGCCACTAAACCTTGGACCTAAATTCTTGTCTCTACCCTTCACAACAAGGGTTCTTCCGTGCCCATTGTCTATGCAACAACTTTTCTTTTTGTTTCTTCGTTAAGCATGTTATCCTTAACGGTATCCATAGACAATACACCATCAGATGTAGAATTACTCAAGGTCACCACGAATGTAGCTAGCAATAACAATGCTACCATGATATCCTCCATTCTTGGCTTCCACATCACCCAATCCATGTGGGTGAGTTTAATCATTGTCTTTTGCTTCAATCATCCTGACAACACCGACTATGACAAATCACACCCCGATCTACAGAAAACTCGGCGCTCCTGATACCACTGTTGTGATATCGGCCAATTAAGTGTGTAAAGGAACCCCAAAAGAACACAGCAAACCAAGAGAAACAACAACAGATAAAAGACACAAAGAACACAGATTTTAAGGTGGTTCAGCAAAAAAGTTTCTACGTCCACTAGGAAAAACACTCTTCTCCACTATATTAATAATGGGTATACAAGAAAGAATAAGAAAACAAGGACTCTCTCTTCTCTTCCTATTTGTCTCCTCTCTACCGTATCTCTCACCCTCTAACCAAGAACAGAACACACTGCTCTTTTCCTCTATGATCCATAAACCAGAGCTGACCCCATCCTTATATAGCCATAAGGATATCAGATCTCTTCATCAAATAGGAATCCTAATCCTATTAGCGGTAGGAAGCAATGCCTCCTCCTCTGTAATCAACAAGGGTTAAATGTATACCTTCATCAATAAGGATATCATTTCCTTATTGGGACACCACACTCTAAGATGAAACATCCTAGGAAAACCACATGGGTCTAGAAAACCCAAGTAGCACACAGATGAATACACGTATTGCTAATTATTTTCTTCTTCAAGATAAATAACACTCACAATGGGAAAAAATTGTTTGTTCCAACTTTTAACCCTAACAAACAAAACCACCCTAGTATAGCATAAACAATGGGGGAAAACCAACTAAATCAAATTAAACGATTAACGAGAGAGAAAAAAAAATATATAAAGTTGCTATAAGCATGACCCCACCTAGAAATTCACGGAACTCAGAAAAAGATGTTCCAGGACCCCACAGACCAAGCCGAACCATATAACCCAAGTTGCGTGGTTCTGATGCACCAGTTGCTGAGCAATAAATAACCCGAGCTTCAGGCAATCGAGCCTGTGATGTCAAAAAAACATAAATTATAGATTACTTTTATACAATTCTGATGTACTGGCTACAGATCATTTTGTCATTGTATAGATAAATTTGGTATTGACAACATCTTTTTTGATTTCATTTCTTAATTCAAATTAAATTGACCAGAAGAATTTATTTAGAACCTTTAGTTTATAAGCAACAAAGTTTCGTCTGGATTGAGTTGAACGTTAAATACCCACTAAGGTTAGAGATATAGTCAGACTTATTAAGCATAGTAGTAGGA
The DNA here is from genome assembly GCA_951800085.1 of Comarum palustre. Taxonomy (NCBI): domain Eukaryota; kingdom Viridiplantae; phylum Streptophyta; class Magnoliopsida; order Rosales; family Rosaceae; genus Comarum; species Comarum palustre. The sequence goes on along the minus strand of OX637587.1, from coordinate 15,785,203 downwards.
AAAACTACAAAACCTAAGGATCCTAATATCTTAATAATCAGTATTTGCAACATGAAGACAAACCTGAATGTCAAGAACTGCTTCACCAGTTCGTGTCGGCTGACTTCCAGCTTCAGGAATCAAATTTTTGGCTTTGTGGCACTACAATGAAGCCACTGACCTTTAGCAAAAGAAAGCAGTATATTGACACCATGGAACAAATTATTCCATCAATCAAATTGAAAGGTGTTTTTTAGAATTAAAAAGTTGAAGTTCATATAATATATATTTAAGATGAACAGATATTACCTCGTCAAAGACAATAAGACCGTCATATCCAGATCCACACCACTGCACAAGCTGTTGCATGCGTGATCGACCTTTCTCAGAAGATGCTATAAGGCTGCTGTACGTGAGGAATATAACTCCCTCCTTGATGCCAACAGACTTGGAATCGAGCTTAGAATATGGCAGCTTGTTCAAGGCATGAACTGCCAAAAAAAAGAATTTAAATGTTGGTAACACTGGTCAAAGATAGAGCTTATCACACGAGGATGAACCTGAGAGTATTTATGGATCATGAAATACTTCCAGGATAGTTTTAAAATCTAGAAAACTAACAAAACTTCGTGAGAAATTAAGGGCACGAGGTAAACTACGATTCAATAAATGCTTAAATCACCCACATCACATTTATTTTCTATGAACTACTACCTCCTCCCCCCTCTTCCTTATGTAGCCAATACTTGAGTAATCTCTGTTGTCATCAACGAGACATTAAATTGTCAAATACATCATCTTACCATCACTTGCAACTACATCATCCAAATCTGATGTTTTAAATATTTACCTTCTATACACGTTGCATCTACATCATCTAAGTCTCTTCTTGCATCAAACTTCAAGTCTGAACCAACAGAAATCCACCTGCATGATTTCGGTATCAAGTAGAGAAGCATTACAAAACCTTTCAATAACATAACATCAGCCAGGCAACATTTGAACTTGGGTAAATTTCAACAAATGAAATGAACTTACACTGCCTTTCTCCTCCCATGGTGCCAATTCTCCCAAATCAACCCTGCAATTGTTCGACCTTTACCCACACCAGCTCCATCTCCAACAAAGAATCCAGCCCTAACGCCACTTGGAAGGTGCTGGAGGTGTCTCTGTCAAGGAAACCAACGCACTTTAATAAAAAAGAATATAAAAAAACATGTTTAGACCATTGACTAAAAGAGGGGCAATAAATAGCAACCTGACAGGCATAAACCAATGTCTCAATCTGCAAACATGATAAGGCTTTCTTATTTTCCAAATCATCCTTGATTGTGAGATCGTAAGTCGGCTCAGGTGGCTGCACAGCAGACAGGGATGATGTTTCCACAACAGGATCTGGATGAGGAGGTCCAATGGACAGCTTTGGAGGCCGCTGCACAAAAGTAGCCAACACGAATAATCTGAGATGGATGTTCCAGATGTTTCAATGACAAGTAGGTAAACAAAATATTGAGAAGAAACAGAAACACCAACATAGAACTATTGATATCGACTTCTTAGGAGTTTTAAGTGGAAGGTACAATAGAATAGTGCTTATGAATGGAAAACGAAACACTCACATAATCAGTAAATGTTTCCCCGGCCAGGCCACCTTCATCTTCTTCTCGCTCCACTTCAATGGCAACCTGACACATTTGAAAGTAGCAAGGAGAATGTAAGCCTGTATGTTAAACTTCCATGGATGCAAAACTGTATCAGAAGTACAATGCAGGACTTGGTACTTTCAACATGTCTTTTCACAAACTAAGCCTAACACATAGATCAACTATATTGGATGACAGGACATGAAGCAAATATGGATGCAAAACTGTATCAGAAGTACAATGCCGGACTTGGTACTTTCAACATGTCTTCTCACAAACTGAGCCTAACACATAGATCAACTATATTGGATGACAGGACATGAAGCACATGTTACCTAACAAAAAAATATCATGCTCTACTACCATGTCTTAAGAGTATCTGATCTAGAATTTCTTTTTTCTTTTTTTATATCAACAGAAATAATGGTTGATTATTTTAGTTTTACAGACTATAAATGATCAATGAGCTAATATATGAACCGATAAAACTCCTCTCAAGTATCAAGTAACAGCAAAACAAAAGAAAATGAAGTTTGCTTCTCAAAGAAACAAAAACCCAGTGTCTCTTTGTTCAGTTAGGAGAGGCACTCTGCTAATACTCAAGTTTACTAGACTGGAGTCCACATTATCAATTCAAAGGCTAATTTCGGCAATTCACCTCTAAGTGGATTTTAGCACTATCTATCTCAGTATTTTCTGTTTGTGACTTGTCACCTTGTTTTATTTTTAGTCTGAACCAACCCCATTAGTCCTAGTAGATTAATTGCTACAAAGATTCTGTGAATGAACTCTTCAAAGAAAATCCAACTCAGAAAAACATCATATGATACCCTGATACCCCTTTTTCTGTCATTATATCACTATTTCCATACTGGAAAAAACTGCCAAATTATCTTTTGAGTAACAAATTGTCAAATAAGAATTAATATTTAAATTACACATAGGAATAGTGAATCACAACTAGTACATGCACGGTACAGACTACTAGAAAGGGGAAATGACTCAAGGTAGGAGCCTGCTCCGCCAATTTGTGAGTTCGGTATCAAACAGAGTTCGCTTTACTGCACTACAGAGATACACTAAAGGTGTAACACACCACCCAGAACAGAACCCCTAGACACATGCTCACACCAGAGAGGTTTAAGTTTGAATGCACCAAAGTTCCGAACCTAAAATTCTTTCAAATTTAGTGACACATTCCATCGTGTGTTCCCGTTTCGCAATTCCTTTCTAGATTTCCTTATCTGCAGTTACTTTCCATCAGAAGTTGAAGGATAAACAAACATATAGGGAAATCAAGATTTTGAATACATAAATGATTAAATGGACAGTTATAATTCGTTGGCAATAATGCAGTCAATCACTTCTAAGTAACATTATTAAGACAAAAAACACCAAATTTCAGTCGTAACAGTCCATCACTATATACTCAGTAATCACTTTTACATATGCCAAAAGGAGTCCGAAAGAGCTCAACTTAAACCCATTATAACCATTTAACTTGTACAAGGCTTATAACTACCGGCACGACATTGCTGCTCATCACTTTTAACCCGAACACGAAACTGCTAGGAAGAAATGTGAATATTTTCCATAGCCAGACAACTCTATTAGCTCAAATAATTCTACATTCAGCATTTCATATCTAAATTCTGAAGCACAGTGAGGTGAATTTACCTCGTTGACCTCCTCGGGAGGCGGTGGCAGCATAAACTCCTTGAGCTTAGACACATCGACGGCGAGGTCAACATGGCACTGAGGGCACTGAAACCGAGAGAGTCCATGAGGCACATTGAGGATCGCCTTGCAGTTAGCGCAGGGGAGCTGGATCTTCGTGGGATCGACGCCGTGCGCGGCCAGGTGCTGCGGACGCGGCGGAGGAACCGGCGGAGTAAGAGCAAGCGAGCCCTTGTTATGCGCCCGGCTCATCAGCTCCGGCGGAAGCATCTGCGGCAATTGACACGTGCCGCAGACGAACTCGGTGACGCCGGCCGCGATGGTGAGGATCTTGTGGCAACCGGCGCACCGTACCTGGACGCCTCCGACGGGGCCGGTGGAGCCGGCGGTCGGGAGTTGCGGAGGGACCGGCGGCTGCTGCGCCATGGATCGGAAATTCAAAACCCTAAGCGCGGTGGCGGAATTGGTAAAGCCAGAACGGGATTGGAGAAAGTTTTTAAGGCGCGAAGAGGGTTTGGGAGTGTTTCGGGGTTTCCCACTTTCCCTGTGTTAGTTTTTATTTTGGGCTTTTTTTATTTCCGAGAGAAAGAATGAGATCGAAATGACGTTTGCAATTTCCACCTTCTCCTTCTTTTTCTTAACTGCTTAGTGCTTACGCCTGAGGAAACCGGCACGGGCCATATACTGTGATAGTGACTTCTACTGTAACTGTCATCACTCCTCACTAGGGGGGACGTCATACAAGCACAAATAATATTCTGGACTCTCTTAATTATAACTACACAAATTGACCGTCTTTGCTTATCTAACCGGCCTACTGGTCTAGAAATTCATTAGACCTAGATGAGTTTGGGAGCCAGAAAGAATCAATATGGAAACTTGAGTAGCAAAAGAATGAAAGGAATTGAATTGAGGTGGCCGCTATATAGATGGGGATGTGACGTGAATGTTCTTGTTCTCTAGTGGTGATACCTTTTTGGGTTTACATGGAGAAACTATCGACTTTGGAAAATAAAACTAAATATTTTTCATTTGGCTACTTGGTGGTTGTTTAGGAGAGTATCTTCAATACACGGCCGTGTATTTACACGACATATGTGAACGGTTGAGATTAGAAGATGTAATAATGATACATGGGTAGTCAAACATATGACTTGTTATGAATGGTTAGGATTGTACCGTGCATATACAGGTCGTGCATACAAGAATTTCTAGTTATTTAGACATGAGTTTGGTAGTATGTTCTTAATTTTTCATATAAGTAATATTAGAGAATTAAAATCAAAGGGTAAATTGGTCATTTAAAGATGAAAACATGCTCGCCGTTAGTTTTTGAGACGGAGTTAAGGACGATAGACACTGATTTTAAATCGGGGTCAAGACGTGAAACACCGTTTTGTAGCTTATAAAAGGTGGGATACTATTTAGTCTTTTTTCTCTAATGAGCATGTGATCTGTTATACAGAAGACTCTTGATTGATGTTTAGTGTGTATATATACACACACACCTAGTGTGGACTTAATCTAGGCTGCAAAAAAAGGAAATTTGAAGGATGAAATAATTATTAATTTAACGACCTATTTATTTTTAGAGAAAATGTTCATTTGCTACAAAATTTGACACCTTACTTCCCATTTCTACATTCTTTAGAAAAGTTGACCATTTGAACTTTTAAAAGAGAATTTGTGCCCAACTGCCCATTATGTCTAAACTCTTAAGACATTCTTAACAACTTATATTATTTTAATATCATTATAACCTCACATCTCAAACATGCTTAGAAAGAGAAAATAAAAGAGAGATAAGACTTCTTTGGAACCTCATCGACTCTGATCATCGGTCGCCGGACTCTGATCATCGGCCGCCGAATTCCTGTCACCGATCATAGGAACTCTGATCACCAAAATCTCGTCGGACTCTTTTTAAACATCACGGAAATAACCGGACCTTGCTAGAGTCATATCGTACCTACGTTAGATGTATTATTGGTTGAAACAGTAATATTGAACAATTATTTACTAAGGGCACCAAACTTATTAAAGAAATTTTACTAGAAGTATTATAGAGAAACTTTACTGAAAATAGTAATGTTGAAAAATAATTTACTGAGGATAATAAACTTTATAGAAGAATATTATTAGAAACAATAAACTTTGCATCCGACCATTATTGAGGTAATAAACTAAATAAGTTGATCCAACTTTCTTTGTGGTTAATCTTTTGACACATGTTCCAATGAGCAACCCACATATACTAAACTCAAAAATTATTCTCTTGATGCATGTGAAATGTTTTAACTGTACATTGCAACATAACTTGATTTAAGCAAACTCAACTATGCAAAAACCCTTACATGGTTAACCGTCAGAATAGTCATATTCTTCATTCCATAAGAAATCTCCTTCAAATCACGTACGAGACGTAGCGGACACTCAGACAGCATATATTCTACTCTCTTCTGCAAGCAAACTTTAAAAATTCATCCAAAAAGTCTCCTACTTAACCAGTTAATCTCTGTAATCACCACACTTCTTTGTTTAATTAGTATTAACAATAATCCAACACAGCCGGACCAATAACCAGAAAGGGGCATCATATATATGCTTTTTCTCCTCCCTGTTCAGAATCCATATCAAACTTTCAAGTCTGAACCCTCCCCTAGCTTCCTCGAAGTTTCGAACCCGCCTGTGTTTCTTTTCCAGATTCTCCAAATTGACAGTAACATTCACTCTATATATGGTCATACATCTCTGTTTTCTTGTCAATATATACTTGGCTTGTGTGGAGAGGATCCATATTATGGGAAGCGCTATGTCATTCTTCAAGAGGAGCAGCAATACCAGCGGCTCAATATCAAGAAGTACAACTGGCGCCACCAGCGGCAGCAGCAATACAGTAATCCAGAAGAAGCATAAGTACTCGTATATTCCTGATAACTTCACATCCATTGAACAGGTTCTTACTTCTCTCTGTTTCTGATATTGGTTCTTGATTTTCGTTCATTTTCTTGTTGATACAATTTTTTTGTTGCAATTTTTGAATTTATTGACTGAGATTAGGTAAGAGTTAAAGTCTGCCTATCAAATGTCCGGTAAAATCAATGTTGGGAGTTAGCGTGACCATTTCTTATTTATTTTTCTTGTTGATCCAAACTAGCTAAGAAGAACTCATGCATATTGTATCACCTTTTTGATTCGGTTGTGTTTCTCTTGTTTGACTATCCAGTGACTTTTTTTGTTTTGGATAGACAATTAATTCAACGTCAATATCATGTTTGAGCCGTTCCGGTATACAACAATTTTTGAAAAAATTATTATATACGTATATGTACACCGTATAATGTTAGTCATTCATAACAATTTATATGTTTGATCATTCATGTATCAATATTATATCCTTTAATGTCAACCGTTCACATGTGTCGTGTAGATACTCCACAATTTTTGTATTTAAAATTCAAATGTGAAATACAATGACTCATTATTTAATTATGATTATTTGAAATTCAAAGATAGCTAGTAGTATTGTTGTTTACCATTGGTAATCTTTGCTCGTCTTAATTTGTAGTCTTTCAAGTTTTCAAGTACAATTTTATGGGAGTGATTTTATTTGTCTTGCTGGGTGGCTTTGGACTTTTCGGTTATGCTAATGTTGGGTTATTTTTGAAACTACATCATTTGTGATTTTAAGGTTCACAAGAATTTGAATTCGAATCTAAAATTTTGTATATTCGAGCTATATGATTGAATGTCTTCTCTTTACACTAGGAACAATTCAAAATGACTAATATCCAAACAAGAGGTTGGTAAACACAACAACGTGATGTCATTATTTAGCCACTGATCATAATAATGTGCCATTATGTCTTGAGTCTTGACTGTGTTGTAGTTGTTCATATAAAAATGACCTACTTAGCTCTAATCACATTCAACACAAGATGCACACACTACTTAACTTGACTTATAGCTAGCAGTTCTCTTGGATTGGAATATGCTATTTGCTATCCGTTTCGGATATAATGTGGTCAATACATATGTAGTTAGTCATGCATCCAAGTGTTGACTTCAAGTCGTCTTAACTGTATCCAAACATATCATGTTTGAAATCGAGACTCAGCTGGCTTCTGATTTATTTGATTCTCGTATATTATCATAACTTGTTTTAAATCTTACGAGGTTTTGAGTTTAAATCTCACTTAAAACCCGTGTTTAACGGGTTGGAGCAAGCTTAGCATGTAATCATGTTATTGGGTATGGGATTGGAACCAGGACTGGCCATAAGCTATCCTGTCAACGCGTCAAGGTTGGAGAATAAGCTATCAGGAATCTTAATTTTTCAGCCATTATTGAAGCTTTTACCTTGGCGTAACCGGTGGGCAATGGCGCACTAGACTGAGAAAAGTAGTGGGGTTGCTGCTCCTTATCTATACAAATCCCACTTTCACTGCTGGGCCTGGTGACAATGATGGTTAAAAGGAAGTTGATGAAGTTTAGACTCGGTCTAAGTTTAGACTATTCATAGTCAATATCAATCCAAGTCTCATTCATGACTCGCATGCTTTTGTTTTAGACTCGGTAAAAAGTTATGAACACGGTAAGGAGTTCTGTAGAATTCACCAATGTCCAAAAGCTCTGTTCTGCAATGCAGATCATCCAGCTATAGGAGATTAATGATCAAAACGAATTATTATAGCAATTGTCTGGCATCAGAAACCCTTTTGTAACAATATGAACATGACCTTAAGCACTGCAGAAACTCATTGCTGTTGTAATCGGCTTGCTTCGTTTGCAGGTTACAGATGCATTGAGAAAAGAAGGACTAGAGTCATCTAATCTCATTGTTGGAATCGACTTCACGAAAAGCAATGAATGGACAGGTTTGTTGAAACTACATGTTATGTTACAGACTTACAGTACTAATCATGCATGATTCCACCTGATCACATAACTGCCAATTTGTATGAACTGAAGGCAAAAAGTCATTCAACAATCGAAGCCTACACGCCATTGGCGATGCACCTAATCCATACGAAAAAGCTATCTCTATAATAGGAAAAACTTTGTCTCCCTTTGATGAAGACAACTTAATTCCTTGTTTTGGCTTTGGTGATGGTAAACAATTGCTCCCTCCAAAATTTGAAACAAATTCTTGTCTGTATTCTCTTTCGTTTCGAGTTTTGATCACTGGACTGACTTCACATTCATACCCTTATCTCTTCTGTTAGCTACCACTCATGATCAAGTGGTTTTCAGCTTTCACACTGATCAGTCACCATGTCATGGTTTCGAAGAAGTTTTGACCTGCTACAAAAGAATAGTTCCTACTTTACGATTATCAGGTTGGTGTAATCTAAATTTTTTTGTTATTTTATTGTTTATAGTCTGAAATTAAAGCAACTGGTGTCATTTGTACATCATCTAATATATCATATGCCTACATGTTCTGTTGCTTATCATATGAATCACAGCTTTAACATTATGTGTTCTATTTAAGGGCCAACTTCTTATGGGCCTGTAATTGAGGCTGCAATGGACATTGTGGAGAAAAGTGCCGGTCAATACCATGTGTTAGTTATCATTGCAGATGGCCAGGTTTAAATCTACAGTCATCTCTTTGGCTAATTGTATGCAAATGTGTGTGTGAACATTCTGTACTAACACAGTTTCCTCAATTGTAAAGGTTACCAGAAGCATCGACACCAACGACAAGGAACTAAGTCCACAAGAAGAGAAGACAATCAAAGCAATTGCAGATGCAAGGTAGAACAAGGAAAATATTTTTTTTTCTTTTAGGATTCAAATGGCCATTGAATTTGAAGGCACTAGATGTGTCAATATATTACTTCTTACCTGCAGGCCTATTAAGCCGAATCTAAACCCTTGTACTTTAAAAACTTACATGATCAGTTCCTATCCACTCTCCATTATTCTTATTGGAGTCGGAGATGGTCCCTGGGATGACATGAGAAAATTTGATGACAAGCTCCCTACAAGAGAATTCGACAATTTTCAGGTATTGGTATTGCACTGAGTTATAGACTTCAAATGGAAAGTTATTCAGAATACCTGAAATCTCTAACTAGCTTCTTTCTGTTGGTAGTTTGTTAATTTTACGGACATAATGGCTAAACAAGTATCTCCCTCTGAGAAAGAGGCTGCCTTTGCTCTTGCTGCCCTCATGGAAATCCCACTCCAATATAAGGCAACTGTCGAATTTGGTATTTTTGGGTATGGTTCATCAAATTTTCTGATGACAAAGCTTCATTTTTCTTTATCTTCTTTTGAGTAGAGACCCTCATGTTTTCACTGCCCCTTAATTGGCTACATACTTAGTTGTGCAGACATTCTCAAGTATTTCTGCTAGTCATTGAACAAATTTTGAGAACCAAGAATGATATGTACTGATAAATCTATTTAAATGAATTAGTCACTTGCATGTTTCCTAATGCAAGTCTTATTGTACCTGGAAAAAAGACGTACAACAGGAAATGGGAAAAGAACAGTTCCACGCCCTCCACCAGTTCCATATGTTCATCGTCCACCTCCAATTCATGAACCGACTGCAATATCAGCACCTGTAGGGGATGGTCGAAGCGATGAATTGGTATGCTTTCCTCAATTGTTTTAATACTTTCTGAAGTATGATAAATGTCACCTGAGAGATATTGAAAATAAAATGGTAAAAAACATAACAAAACAATGTACTTTCTAATATATAGAGCTAGCAAAAATGAATCCTTTCAAATAATCCTTCTCATATCACATTTGTGGACTTGGTAGACTTTCCCTACACATCTTACTTACTGGAACTAGAATTTAAGACTGCTTATTAGTTATTTTTATTTCAATGCAGGTCTGCCCAATCTGCCTCACTAATGCAAAGGATCAAGCGTTTGGCTGTGGACACATGGTGGGCTGTACTAGCAGTGACTATTGCATGGTTTTTGTCTGTTCCTCAACTACATGCCACTAACAATCATTACATTGCAGGCCTGCAGAGACTGTGGTGCAAGATTATCCAACTGCCACATATGCCGCCAGCCAATCCGCAGCCGTCTCAGGGTTTATTCTGGATAACTCACAAAAGAAGTTATATGTTCATCAAGTTAATTGTGTATATATGTTTTGTGGAGTTGCTTCGAATCCCCAATACCTATATGTAGAGTCCTGTTTTTAGACTTGTAAATGGATTGGATTTGGACAGGATCGACCTAGATTCGGATCCAAATCTGACCCGTTACCAGCTGTATCTTTAATAGCTCGATCCAAATCCGGATCTGGCGGGTTAACGAATACCCGACCTATTAATCCGATAAGTTTATAATAATAAATATTTTAATTTTTAATAATAATTTTATAGTTTTATTGTTAACACTAGTCCTTTTCTAGCTGGCTGATGAGACTCGTGTTATCTGGAAAGTAGTCCTGAAAATAGTAGCGGACAGATATCAGAAGTAAAGACTGCGGCAAACGGCCTATTACTCTCGGATGTCTAAGTCAGCAAGTGAATCTGATAGAGTAATAGTAAAAGGATAGTAATCATATCTTAATCATTTGGACTGTCGCTATTTACAGGCTTGTCCTGAGGAGTCATTGAGCTCACATTTCGATGTAGGAGTAAATGTTCTCCTCGAGCAAGGCAAGAGGTAGTGCCCATCAGAGCCAATAATAGTGTCGAGTAGCGGTTTACGCGCCGCACGTTCGGACGTGTTGCTAGGCTGTTTGGCTGGTGGGTCGCACTGTTTAGTGGGCCTCGTTGTTGGCTTGCTATTCGTGTCGTTAACACAGGCAGGCGAGACATTTATGATTGATTCGTAGGTGGCCAAAGTGCTCTGCTTAGCACGTATTTCAACATTTATCATAAAATATTGATGAAATTTTATAAGAAAATAAAAGTTTACATCAAAAGTTAAATTACATGTCTAAAATACTCCTTAACGGTACGCTAATATAATTAAAATATTTGACATCTAATGATTTTTAGCATAGATACATATTTTAGAGGCAATTTAGATATGAATGTTTAGTTTGGAAACGGTCGTCACCATCCATAATTATAAGTATATCTCCAGTTTCTGTTAGTGTCTCCCCATTTTCTCACCCATTTCCTCAATTGCCTTTTCTTCTGTTTTCAGTCTCTTTCTTCCTCTGTTCCCTTTTTTTCTTGACTTCTGGCCAACAATAGATGTTACTCTTTTTCTTGGCGTCCCTCTGCCGGTTTTTTATCCGGACAACATAGGAGTAAATACCTACATATGAATGAACAACATATTTAATTTTATACCAAAGGTCATATATGGTTAAATGCTCAGTCTCAAACATAGTTACACAACTACTTTTTGGTTAAATTCATAGTCACATTAATAGTTACAAGCATAGTCACATTAATAGTTACATGCATAGTAACATAAATAGTTTGACACCTACTCATAGTTTGACAAATAGGCAAGGTTCTAAAACTCGGCCTAGTCGGTAGTTGGCGGTTGGCCGAGGTGATTTTAAGGAAATTAGATGAGAAATTGTCCGACTAATCAGCCTAACTCAATAAAAATTGGCCAAACTCTGTAAAAATCGGTCCAACTCGGGACCAAAAAAATTGACTTACCTCCTCTTAGTCGCTCATCTTGCTTACTCCCCGCCTTCGCCTCTCCGAACTTACCAAAACACTGAAGAAGTCACCTGAGGAGGAACTCGGGAAACCCAAAAAACAGAAAAAGAGGGGTTTTGAATTAGAGCTCGATTTGAATGTGCAAGGCTAAAATATGGAAGGAGAAGAATTGAAGAGAAGAACCCTACCTCTAATTTGTTGATTCGCAGCTTAAAACGTCGAGACTCACTAGAGAACCGCTGCGATCCATCTCGGACAACCTCCCTTTAGGGTTCGTGCATGTGTGATTTAAGGACTGGGTTTTGTAGAGAAGAGGAAAAGAATCATACTGGTATTTTGGTGGTGAGTGGTGACCAGAGACGGCCGCCGCCGCCGTTGTCATCGGAGAGGACGAGAGAGAGGAGAGGGAGTCGAGATAGATCGGGAGAGGGAGTTTGACCGAGGTCAAACTTCTCTCCTCTGTTTAAAGGGAGATGGACTGCTAGAAATTAATGAGAGCAAATCAAACGGCCCATAATTAATCAGTGAAATTTTATTTACTAGTGGTAAATAGAAATTAGTAAATAAAATTTACTAGTAACTTAAATTATATTTAATTATATATTTTTAAAATAAAAATAAATCTAAAAATTAAAATCCGACTACTCCCCAACTACTTGTCTACTTGTTAGTTCCCGGCCGGCCGGCCGACCAACTAGCGACTAGCAACTTTTAGAACCTTGCAAACAGGTAAAGTACATACCTATTGATCTAGGTGTTTTTCTAGATTCAGGTAAAGTACTATAATGCCCACACATATGGTCGATCAAGATTCAAACAATCATAATATCAATTCATGACCTCACTCAAGAGCTAATCCATTTTGATAACCATCATGCTCAAAATATTATGCAATGATAACCAAACCAATTAATGCAAGAACGGAAATCCAGCATATTCACCTTTCAAACAAGCATAAACTTGCTTCCTCATATGGGTGCACTCAAATCTTTTACTCATAACTTTTTGACTTTTGCACACATTCTATGTACGTGAGAGTGATAATATGTGTAAAACAAATAGCTCACGTAAAAAGACAAGAAAGCTTTTTATGGATATATAAATTTATTCAACAGATTTGACAAACTATACCAGACAATGACCAAATGAAACCGAAGCCATAGGCTCATCTCCACACATAAATCTCCAACAGACAAGCTGCCATCCTCAATGATCAAATAGGACTTTTCAAGGTTATAATGGGGCCAACATGGTGTAGGTTTTCATGAAAGAAAGGATAAGGAGACACAAAGATCCTACGGAAATTTAGCAGAGCACTTACAACTTCTCCTTATGATATTCAACTCAAAACTCTAGAAGTAAGTGATTTGCTGAGGCCGAATTTCATTATTTTAGAATTTTTTCAGTATAACCTTCCCAAATACAACCAACAATGAAACAGATTCAAAGAAGCTATTTTTTTTTTGAATTTTGTTCTTGAATTTTTCTTTCCTTGGCTATGCACTTATTTTTTGTCAATAGCCATCAATTTTTCTCTTTCTTGAATCATTAAGTACGTTAGAGCTCCCTCAAACTTGCTTACAACAGTACCACCTTAGCCACAATAAATCTCCAAATATATTGTGCTCTACTAATTTCTTAGGAAAAAGTAAAGACATATCTATACTAAGCTCAAAGTAAGGAATGTGTGGTTTAGACATAAATGACTTAATGTAGGCTAAAAGGGTTAATCCAGGGGGTAGCACAACTTGTGTGCAATAATGAGACACAATATTATATGGCTTTGGTGGTTAATCCTAATGCTTATATCACTTCATCGGTTTCAGCATTAAACTGACATAAATCTTCGATAGGTGTGAAGACAAGTTCTGACAATTCTCTAGTTTCATTAAAGAGTTGTGGTCAATGACTAGTCAAGTTGAAACGAAATGTGAAATCAACAAAAACTTTATGTCAAGAAATAAGGATGATCTAAGTAATCACTCAGAAAAGAAAAGCAAAAATAGGCTCAATAATCTCACTTAAGGTTTAAATCAAGTTCAGCTTATCATAGCATGCATCAACCAAATTTCAATCGATTCACCAATTTAATTATCAACACATAACACACCAAGCATAATAATCATAAAAATCTATTAGCAATTACTTAAGATTATGAATTAACACATGCTTGTTGTCATCTCTTGACCATATAATTCCTATAAAAGTTCATACTCATCACAATGTTTGGAAGACTCCTAAGACACAACTGAAAATAAACCTAAAACTAGAATTTTTTTTATAAATTTTTGAATAAAAACACTGAAAACAAACCTAAAAAACAAAAATACGAAGTCCCCACCCCCAAACTTAAATTGAGCATTGTCCGCAATGTGAAAAATAATCAGCATAGACCCAAGATTGCAACACTGCTTGCAATCCTGAAATTTTGTAGATTTGAATAGTAACAATATTAAGGGGATAAAGCACGACCAAAACAACTTAAAATTGAAAAAAATAACAGCAATAGGAGAAAAGTGATAGGAAACGTCCTTGGTATGAAGGAAATAGATATGAGCACCATAAGAAGCCTTCTCCCTTGCTGAACACGTATCCATCTTCTTCCAAAAGTTATCGGGTTGCCTCCCGGTTAACGCTAAGTTTATTGTCTTCAGCTAGACCAAATTAAGTTCATTGTTATGGAGGATCAGTGAGCGAAACATGTTGCTCATTGGTGTCAAAAGTCATCTCCAAATAAGGTTTGAGAAGTTGACCATTCACTTTGAATGTAGAGTTGTTCCTCAAATTTTTAATTTTAACTGCTCCATGGGAAAACACATTTGTAACCACAAATAGACCCATCCACCTTGATTCCCTAGAAAGAGTCTAAGACAAGAGTTATAGAGCATCAAGTTTTGATTTGGTTCAAAAGTCTTTTGATGAATGACTCTGTCATGAAACTTCTTGGTGCGCTCCTTGTAAATCTTGGCATTCTTATAAGACTCATTTCGAAATTCCTCCATCTCATTCAGCTGTAATGCTTTTTTTCATCGGTTGTCTTCATGTCAAAATTTTAGTGTTTGATTGCCCAATAGGCTCGGTGCTCCAAATCCACAGGAAAATGACAAGCATTACCAAAAACTAACTGATATGGTGACACGTTATTAGGGGTTTTGTAGGCTGTTCTATATGCCCAAAGAGCATCATTCAAACGTTGGGACCAGTCCTTCCTATCTGGCTAAACAGTCTTCTCCAAAATATCTTAATTTCCCGGTTAGAAATCTCGACTTGACCACTAGTTTGAGGGTGATATGACGTGACCATTTTGTGTGTGATGGAATACTTCTTCATAAGTGTTGCAAATGGTTTGTTACAAAAGTGTGATCCACCATCACCAATGATAGATTTTGGAGTGCCAAACCGAGTAAAAATATTGTCCTTGAGAAAAGCTATTACCACATTGTGATCATTAGTTTCACAAGCAACTGCCTCAACCCACTTAGACGCATAATCTACTGTCACCAATATGTAGAGATTGCCAAATGATCGGGGAAAAGGACCCATGAAGTCGATCCCCCACACATCAAATAATTCAACAACCAAAATATTATTCAAAGGCATCACGTTTAGAAATATTACTCATTCGTTGGCAGCGGTCACATGAAGAGCAAAAGGTAAAAGCATCCTTGAATAAGGTTGGCCAGTAGAAACCATATTGAAGAACTTTTGTCATTGTTTTCTTAGCTCCAAAATGCCCACCACAAGCATAACTATAGCAGAAATGAAGAATGCTTTCAAACTCACTTTCAGGCACACATCTTCGAATCAATTGGTTTGGGCAATGCTTGAATAAATATGACTCATCTCATATATAATGCTTCACTTGAGAGAGAAATTTTTCCCTCTCTTGCTTACTCCAATGCTTTGGAATTTTCTTAGTAACAATAAAGTTCACAATATGACCAAACCAAGGAGGAGAATCACGTACCATAAACAATTGTTCATCTAGGAAATTATCATTCAAGGGAAAACTGCCCACTCCATCTTCTTCATGCACCAATCTACTTAAATGGTCTGCAACCACATTCTCACTTCTTTTTTTATATTTAATCTCCAAATCAAAATTTTGAAGTAAGAGTACCCAACGGATCAACCTCATCTTGGCATCTTTTTTTGCAAGTAAATACTTAAGAGCAATATGATTGGTGTAGACAAAGACCTTGGAACCAATCAAATATGATCTGAACTTGTCTAAGCAAACACAACCGTAAGCAACTCTTTCTCTATGGTAGAATAGTTAAGCTGAGCATCATTTAAAGTCTTTGAAGCATAATAAATAGCATGTGGAAGCTTTTCTATACGCTGGCCTAAAACAGCACCCACTGTATAATCTGATGCATCACACATTAATTCAAACGGTAAGTTCCAATCCAGAGGTTTAATGATAGGGGCTGAAGTTAGGAGTCCATTGAGCTTGTTGAATGCCTCGATACATGTTTCATCAAAGATAAATTCTGCATTCTTTGCCAATAAATTGCTCAATGGCCCAACAAACTTGCTAAAATCTTTTATGAAACGTCGATAAAACCCGACATGGCCAAGAAAAGAACACACCTCCTTTACTGTTGTTGGTGGAGGAAGGTTAGTGATCACATCCACCTTTGCTTTGTCAATTTCAATGCCTTGAAACAACATGGCCCAACACAATACCGTGCTTGATCATAAAATGACACTTTTCTCAGTTAAGCACAATATTAGTTTCTTGACACCTTTGAAACACTTTAGACAAATGCACCAAACAATCATCAAACGAGGAAATAAAAACAGAAAAATCATCGATAAATACTGACGTCGTCGCCTGACCGGGGTCAAACAACTTCAATTTAATTACCCTGTAATCGTTAGTAGTATGGACAAGTAGGGATTGGTCTGGCTGAGAAAACTAAAGGGTGATCAACAGAAGAGAAACCAGACAACTTATAAAAAAGTATTCACATATATACATCGAAATATTAGGGGTTTTAAGATTGATTTATTCTAACAAATAACCTACTAAAAATTAAACCTAAGATTATTATATACAAGTGATCAACATACTCATGCAACACATAACACGAAAAACCATCAATAACACATAACAACTTCATGCAAGGCAGGACAACAACGTTCAAATTATCCTAGACACTAACCAATTCTGATTCAAATTAGAGTCTTTGTGGTTATCTAATTGTTAAGACTTCTAAAGTATTTAGAACCATTTTTGCGTTTGATCTTAAACATGAATGCTAACTCATTTAAAGACACGTTGCATAGATATTAAACAAGAAAACACTTAAGCACACGAGTCAATCGGAAACATGATCTAAGACATGGCGTCACTCATCCTATTAGCATGCAAATTATTAGAATTATATCCGCCCTAAGTTAATAACAAAGACCAAGACAACTTTGTGTATAAATCGATCCAAAATTATTATGGTAGATGAAACTGCACCCTAAGGACAGTCATGACCAAGACAACCTCAAAGATTGATTTAGATGCACGAATTCATGACAATTAATCAATTAGAAATCAAGAACACATAAGAACATGCTACTGCCCCTAAACCAAAATCACGAAATCATCATATATTTAAGAAGTTACAAATCAAAACATAGAACAATCAAAGATCACAAAGAAATTTGAAAACCATTTTTGATAAATAAAACCAAAATTGAAATGTATATTACAATAGAATTTGAAACTATACAGAAAATAATACAAAAATCCATGAGAAAATCACACTTTTACAATCTTGAAAAATTCAGCAAGTGTAGGGAAAATTGATGGAATGATGGAATGATTTTTATGATTTGTGGTGGATGAATCGGCTAAGTATTTTTCTGTATAAGGTTTGGTAGAGTTTTGGCTGTGTAATTTCAAGGGTAGTGATGATGATTTTCTATCTAAATACAAGTATATATATAGAGGAATAAATGGACGCGGCAGGCCACAACTCTTAAACCGAAAAGGTTTAGGTTTTCCTTCTTAAACTTGGTATAGCTTGACCGGCAAGAATTAGGGATTCTAGAGACTTCTATGGCCGAATCATGGACTTATAATTCTTCATTGGACTCGACATTAGACTTCCCTTCATAGACTAGGCTTCATGGATCAGCTGCTTTACTTTCCTCGGTCCATCAGGAATTAGACACAAAACTCCTTCTCGTTAGTCTAACCTTCTGACATTAATTCATGCATAACTCCCTCTAAAAAATAGATATGGATGCGATTCAAAATGTTCTGGAAACTATACTCACACATATTTTCATGCATGTATGGTACATCTTCTAATTCCTTGTGAGTCGTCCTGAAGAAATTTTGAAAGTTGGGTGATGTGCCCAGGAAATTCTGCATGCTTTCGGCCTCTTGATGTTGTTGCCTTTTTTATTGCCTTTCATAGCTCTGATTCTCTTGATTCTTTCTCCCATGAACTCTTCTACATGTCACCTAAGTATTAGAAAAGTTAAATCAATTTATGACAATACAAAAGCTTTACAGAATCATCAAAACATCTCTAAAACTCCACAAATCGACTTTTGACAATTTTCTATATTATGCTTCTATGTTTAACATGTTTTACACACAACTCTACCAAAAAATCTATCTCTACTCTACATTATGACTCTATTCTACGACAATAAGAGATAACTAAAGTATAAATGGAGGTAATAACATATTAAGAATGTCGCATTTTATGCTCCTATCAAATACCTCTATATATCTGTTCACCATGTCTGATAAAATACTCATCATACACCTCTGAAAGGTAGCCGGTGCAGTGCACAAGCCAAAAGACATTTTTCGGTAGGCAAAGGTACCAAAAGGGCAAGTAAACGTAGTCTTCTCTTGATTCTCTAGTGCAATAGGAATTTGGTTATAATCTGAATAACCATCAAGGAAACAATAATACTTATGATCGACCAATCGCTCAAGCATCTGATTAATAAAAGGCAAAGTGAAGTGATCTTTGCATGTGGCATTATTGTGCTTCCGGTAATCAATGCAAACTCTCCAACTGGTAGTCATCCTTGTAGTCACTAACTCATCTTTTTCATTATTCACAATGGTTATTCCCGACTTCTTAGACACCACTTGAACTGGACTCACCCATTGGCTATCAGAAATTGGATATATAACTTCAACATCAAGAAGCTTCAAAATTTCAGCACTCACAACTTCTTTCATTGTCAGATTCAAACGCCTTTGCGTATCACGTGTTGGCTTCACATTGTCTTCAAGATGAATACGATGCATACACTTTGTAGGACTAATACCTTTAATATTTGCAATGGACCACCCAATGACTGTCTTGTGAGCTTGAAGAACTTGCAACAACTTCTTTTCATCCTCTTCATAAAGGTCTGATGCAATAATCACTGGAAGTGTCTTATTCTCACCTAAAAATACATACTTTAAGTGTTGGGGCAGCGGTTTGAGCTCTAACTTTGGTGGTTGCTAAATGGAAGACACAAGTTTATTTGTGGACAGAGGTAAATACTCAAATTTGTTCCACTTTCTTGGTTCAAGAACTGGTGCATCATTTAGAAGCTTCTCCAACTCATCAACTTCTTTCTTAGGATCAAAATCGGTCACTGCTTGTGTCAAGCATACCTCAAGAGGATATTTATATGAATTCAAAACAGAAGCTTCATTAGTAATAGAAGAAAAAGAATTAACCATAAAACAAGTACCATCATATGGGGGACGTCGATTAGCTTCAAAGACTCTGTACTTCACTGACATGTCACCAACTTTTATTGATAAACTATCATCCTTCACTCTTATCACCTTATTAGCAGTAGCCATAAATGCATGCCCCAAAATAATAGGCACTTCTTCCCGCTGGAGGGCATCTGGTTCAATTTTAAGAATAATGAAGTCTGCAGACAATATGAACTTATCAATTCAACCTTCACCAATACATCTTCAACAATTCCTTTCGATCTCTTGACCGATCGGTCTGCAAATTGTAAAGTTATGGATGTTGGTTGCAAGTCACCAATTTTTAGTTTCATAAACACTGAATATGGCATCAAAATTGACACCAGCACCCAAATCCATTAGAGAACGCTCAAAGTACTGATCACCACTGTTGCAAGGTATTGTAAAGCTTCCTGGATCTTTCAACTTAGGAGGGAGTCTCCTTTGAATCACTGCAGTGACCTCTTCTGAAAACAACACATTTTCATGGTCTTTGAATCTTCTCTTGTTAGTGCATAAATCCTTCAAAAACTTTGCATAAGCTGAAATTTACTGAATTGCATCAAGCAAGGAATATTGATATGCACCTTGTGAAATAGTTTCATAATCTCATTCTTTGGCTTTTGAAACAGCTCTGGATATGGAGGTTTAGGAACAAATTGAGACTCTGGATATGGAGCTCTGAATATGAAGGCTTTAAAGTCGTCACTGGGCTGCTGGAAGTTGTTGGTTTCGAATCCGTTCTTCTACCCAGGATTGAAACAGCCTTTTCAATCCTGGTTTCGGAGCATTTTCTGCAGAATCTGTAGCAATTGGGATAGAAACAGTATCTTCGATCCCTGTATCAGACTCTTCTGCCTGCTCTTCTTCTTGAACACCCCTTGAGTTATGAACTTTGTTATCAATGTTTTTTTCGACTCCTCAATGTGATCACCGCTTTCATAGTCTCATATATCTCAAATTGATCTCTCGGATTAATAAGAGGTTGGCTAGGAAAACGGCATGGTTCTCTTTCATTCAATGTGTTGGCAATCTGCCTAACTTGAATTTCTAACTTAGAAATAGCTTGAGATTGCACTTGCTGTTCTTCCTTTTTCTCTTGAATAGCTTGGAGCATTTGAGCATTGGACTTTTGAAATTGTATCTGATTTTGTACAAGTTGCTGCATAGTCTCTTCATGAGTTGGTTTTCTTGATTCACTTGGCCCTTGGTAATTTTGAATGGGAGGGTTATTTCTTAGAATATGCATGTTATTGTTGTTGCTATAAGAGAGATTCAGATGTGGTCTCCAAGCATTATAGTTATTACCAGAGAAGTTATTTACTGGTCTTTCATAATTATTCACCATATTGACTTCCTCTTCACCATGTAGTTGTGGACAAGCTTCTTTGGTATGTGAAAAACTTAAACACAAAGTCCATGTCTCTTTTGCAGTCTTGTTTAATAGAGGAGTGAGGCTCTTCATCTGTCTTGTCAAAGCTGCTACTTGCTATTCTATCTTTGTATTGGCACAAACCTCATATAGACCTCCTCTTTTAGCACCTGATGCATAAGGTTCATACTGTTAGGAATTTTCTCTTTTAGTCTCAAAAGCTTGAAGTGCTTCTTATGCAGTCATTCCCATCAAACATCCACCAACTGTAGCATCCACCATACCTCTGCATTAGGAATTCAAACCTCTATAAAAAAAATTGAGCTTTTTGAGGTTTGGTAAAACCATGGTAAGGACACCGAACAAACAAATCCTTATACCGCTCCCAAGCTTCATTGAACGGTTCTTTATCGGGTTGACGGAAACTAAAAATTTCAGATTGTAAAGCATTGGTCTTTGTGGCAGGGAAGAACTTCAACAAGAACTTTGTAACCAAATCCTTCCAAGTAGCAATGGAATTAGGAAGAAGAGAACTCAACCACTTTCATGCATTGTCCTTCAATAAGGAAGGGAAAAGCCTCAAACAAATTTGCTCATATGATATCCCACACTTGAAAGTTCCACATATATCTTTAAATTCCTTCACATGAAGATAAGGGTCTTCATTGGTCTTCCCATAGAAATTAGGCAGGCTTTGGATCGTTGCAGGTCTGAATCTCAAAACGTGTTTCTTCAGGAATAAGAGTCACAACAATGCAAGAGGATGTTATGAGTGCAGTAGGAGCAGTGCACTCCTTCAACGCCTTTTGTATCATCATCATCTGCCATCAACCTTAAACCCTAAACAACTTACTAAGTCAATTATACTATACCCAATAAGATGACGAACCAATTTTATGTTTTTGATGAATTAAAACATAAAATAAAACAAATAATATCTAAAAGAGGACAATATAATTCCAAAGAGTTTAAGAACAGAATATAAAGATGCTAAAGCAAAGAATCCACCACCTAGTACTCATACTCTCCTATCTAGTTGAAAGAAATTGAACTTCCTAGATTGCATGTTAAAGATTTCCGTACATAAGCTTTATTGATCCCGGACATATGTCAAAGCTCTTCTAACCATTGAATTCTAACTTATTGATTCGGTATAGAACCCAAGTAGCTAAACTATGATCTACTTCACGTTATGATCAAGTTCAGGTCAAACATGTTCAACTCCATTAAGCACAAAAGAACTAGAAAATCATGCAAACAAGAATATCGATTATGATCAAGCACTTGTATTCTTAACTTACAACTCTCAAACACAAGATTAAAAATAGTTCTTTAGAACCCTAGAAAACATCTACTCATTGATCAAGCCTCATGTTTTCAATCCAAATAACTAATAAACAAAACCTAAGTCTTATTGATCCCGAGCAAAGATGTTGAATAAAAGTTTAATTAATAGTGAATGAGAATTTAACATAGCAATCCATAGAATCCAAACAATCAACTAAAGAAATAGAGTAATCATACTAGGGGCTTCATCTCAGCCCTAGCTAGAAGTTTAGAAATTCATAGTAGAAGAAAACATGACTAGAGAATAGAAAACATGGAAGAACCAATGGAAGAATCGAGAAACTTGGTCCAGCAAAAGAGGTTGCGTCTCTTCTCTTTCTTCTCTGCTGCTGCTTCTCTTATCTTTTTATGTCTTTAGGGTTTCCTTTTATTCCTCTTCAAATCCCAATTAGTTTGGGCCTTTTAAATTTCCTTGTCTAACCCGGAATAACTTGCTTATCTCCAAATAACACAAGGTTATTATCATCAATCCAAAATAGCCTTCCAAGTATGTAGACACGTTCAACCCATTTCCTTTTAGTATTAAGATTGATGAACTGGGGCTTCACAAATTGGATTCATGAGCAAAAACACCAAATTCGTCAGAATCTTTCTCCATACGCAGCGAGCACTCAAACCTTCATAACTTCCTCTAGAAAAATGCAAATCCACTTCTATAAATTTCCTTAGAAAGCTAACATCTGTATCTATCCATTGGTGTATGGTTCGCCTCCAGAATCCTTCTGAGCAGGTACAGTTTAATCCTTAAAATTGATGCACAGCATCGCAGTTTCTTTACTGCTCGGGATAGAAAACACAGTTTCAATCCCTAGCTCGACTTTTACCTCCAAAATCATTATTTTCTCCAAATCGACCTATAAGACATAAAAAATAAGTAAATGACTCAAAATTGATAAGAAAATAGTCACTGAGCTCACGCAGCTAGGCTGTTTACACCAACTAGGGCTTCACAAATTGGATTCATGAGCAAAAACACCAAATTCGTCAGAATCTGTCTCCACGCGCAGCAAGCATTCAAACCTTCATAACTTCCTCTAGAAAAATGCAAATACACTTCTATAAATTTCCTTAGAAAGCTAACATCTGTATCTATCTATTGGTGTATGGTTCGCCTCCAGATTCCTTCTGAGCAGGTACAGTTTAATCCTTAAAATTTATGCATAGCATGGTAGTTTCTAGGTTGCTCGGGATAGAAAACATAGTTTCAATCCCTAGCTTGAATTTTACCTCCAAAATCATTATTTTCTCCAAATCGACCTATAAGACATAAAAAAAATAAGTAAATGACTCACAATTGACAAGAACTAAGGATAAAATCCAACATATAAAGATATAAAAATATATGAAATATGAATCTATCATTGCTGTTAAAACTGGTCATTTTCTGGCGGGCTAATGAGACTCGTGTTATCTGAAGAGTAGTCCTGAAAATAGTAGCGGATAGATATCAAGAGTAAAGACAGTGGCTAGTGGCCTGTTACTCTCTGATGCCTAAGTCAGTAAGTAAATCTGGCAGAGTAATAGTAGTTGGATAGTCATCGTACCTTAATAATTTGGATGGTCACTATTTATAGCCTTGTCCCGAGTAGTCACTGAGCTCACATTTTGATGTGGGAGTAAATGCTCTACACGGGCAAGGAAAAAGGTGGTGCCCAACAAAGCCAACATAATGTCAAGTAGCGGTTCACACCAACGGTACAACAGTCCACGCAGTAGTCCTGAAAATAGTCACTGAGCTCACGCAGCTAGGCTGTTTGGCTGGCGGGTCGCACCATTGCGTGGACCTCGTTGCATGTTTGCTATTCGTGCCGTTAGCGCAAGTTGGCAGGACAGTTATGATTGATTTGCAGGTCGTCAAATTGCTATTCTTAGCACGTATGACAACAAGTCCCCAAGTCCTTAGTCACGTGAGACCGCTTAACTAGAGAGTTTATGAGTAGACTGCTATAATCAATCATAACTGTCATGCTTAGCAAGTGGGTGCCTCGGAGTCCCCCACTCTCTAGTTAAGGCATCCTTTAAACTTGAGGGTGGCGGTCATAGGGTTTTTTGGCGGGTACAAGTAGCTTAGTCTTTTAGATAAATCTTGCACTAGTGGTGCGTTTACTCGTTTTAGCGGTTGATCATCGCTCATGCTGGCAATGTATCATCGCTTTGCACATTTTAGGGCTGCCTAGTTTTTTCTCAGTCAGTGAGGGTCTCCCGAAGAGTGAGGCAAATTCTTGTCATGGATATATCGCCAGTGTGAAGGTAACAGTGAATCGTTTTAACCTTCTAGGGGCGGTTGTCCCGGTCTCCTTGTATTTTGTCAATCAGCGAGGGTCTCCCAAAGAGTGAGATAAATTCTTGACGTTGATATATCACCAGTGTAAAGGTAACATAGAGTCGTTTTTAACCTTCTAGGGCGGTTGTTCCGGTCTCCCTGAGATCTCTAGCGAATGATCGTCACTAGTATTCCGCTGGGGAATTTGTTTTTTTGGTCATACGTATGAACTTTGTGGTGCCTTCCACCGCGAGTGGGCGGGTTGCCAGCCTGTGTGCTGGCTTTTTAATATGTCTTGGCGAATAAGCATCTTAGTGAGTTGTTCGCCATGTCTTAGCGGATAAACGTCGTTAATCTCCCCAAGGGAAGACATCTCATTTTTTCAAGGGATTGGTGAGTGGTTCTCCATGTCTTAGCGGATAAACGTCGCTAGCATGAGTGAAGATGGTCTTAATAGGGTTCTATGTTTTAACATTAACCGCCAGTTGTGTATGTAACACCGTTGGTGTTTGAGCCGCTGATATAGAGTAGCAGGAGTGACGGTTTGTGTTGCAAGTGATCCGCTAAGAAAATGGATCGTCCTCTTTCGCGTGCTGTGTCATTAAGTTTTTGCCACGTGTCACGCTTGTATTGGTGGACCGGGTGGATACAGCTTTAATAACACGGCTATGCATGCGTAATTATGAAGCTGGCGACCGAGGTGTCGCCTCAGTTGTCGCGTCTCATAATTGTGATGGTTCGTGAAACGACATGGGCACATGGCGGGCATCTAGCGATGGTAGGGTTTTGATCCAACGGTTCTGTGCCTATCCCCTATATCTATATAGGGGAGGGTTTGAAACCCTTCCCCCTCACTTCATTTTGCGCAAAAACACTGTCGAGACTCTTCCTTGAGAGTTCAGAGTGGAAAAGAGTTCAGTGTTGTGTTTGTGTTGCCCAGCGTTTTTCGTGCTTGTCTGTTGCATCTTCTTTCCCAAATCGAAATCCGGTTAGTTCTCAATCCTTGATTTGGAAGTTTTTGCTGTTCTGTTCTTGTTTTAGTTATTTCTCTGGGATTTATGTATTATACTAGATGAACTAGGGCTTGTGTTCATGTTTTTTGGGTTGTGAGGGTAGTTTTGATTGAAAATGTTTCTAAAAATCTGTATTTTTATTGTTTGTGGCAGGTCATGGTAATGGTGAGCGCTAACAGTGAGGATGGGAGTGGTTCTAAGTCTATGGAAATAGTTCCAAGACCCCCAATCCGCTAGCTAGCTTCATTTCAGCTTTCTGTCCCACACCGACGGCTAGGACTATTAATGATGCTCTTGCCCTCTTCTATCATCAGGTAATGTCAGATCGAGGGCAAAGAGTGGAGAGCCTATAGCCGCTCTCTATTGCGCAACCCATATTTAACTCGGTAGAAGTAGTTGTCACTAACGCTAACGCTCAAGCCCGCGCCGAGGTGGGTGGGCGTGTTGGCACCTCAGGACGTGTCGAAGTAGCCGCTAGCGGTTTCCTGAGTAGTGATTCAGCTAGCGTCCCCTTCATAGACTGGGAGCTTGAAGAAGGTGTCATGGTCATGGAGTCTGCCACCAAATTGTCCGTGAGCGGCATCAAGGACAACCAACGACTATATCGAATTCCCGGCGTTGTGAAAATGCACGAGCTGCCAGAGTGGGAGAGGGGTACAAGAATATTTGTGTTCTGACCGCCGCATGGGAATTTGGGCTACGGAAAGGCGTAGTGGTTAGCCGCTATCGTCTTCCCTTTATTTTCCAGCCCATAGAAGGTGCTGGTGCTTTGTCAAGAGTCTGTTTTCCCCCTTTTTTATTTTGTGCTGCTCACTAACTCTTATTCTCTTTTTGTTTTATAGAAGCTTGTCGATTCCTACTGACCGAGTTTGAGTGACAGCGGATAGAACGCGTCAAGACGTTGTGGGTGGGGAATGAATGTTGTTGCTAATGGCTTCTAACGGTCTGGCCAATGCTAGTTGTTTTCAAATTGTCCTAAGAGCCTCGTAAGTATAGACGGTTCTCTTTTTGGCTAATGACTCCTTAATGACATTCATCATTTTTTTGCAGACCAATCTTTTTCAATCCATTCCAGCACGCAGAAGGGGATTGCTAAAGAGGCGACCAAATTTTTGAAGGAGCCTGAGCTAGAGTCCAATTCAGAAGAAGCCATAAACAGAACGCAGGCCAAGATCATGGAACGGAAAGCGACACTTTCCTGCCAAGTGGTGTCAGGAGGAGATGTCGTTGAAGGGACCAAGAAGGTCGCACTATATGTCTCCCATCATACGCATAAGAAGGATGGGGCGAGCAATTCTTCGGTGGACCATTATCCCTTTGTTATAGTTGAAGAGTCCAATTCCTTTAGCGGTTCTTCCATCAGCCGCCCAGCTTCTGACGCCGTCTCCAAGAAACGCAAGGGAAAGATCACGTCCAAGAAGACGGTGAGAAGAAACAGGCGATGGTGGCTGTAAGTAGTGAAAAGTTGATGGAGGATGTGCACAAGAGGGTGACTTAGCGCCCGTCTGATGAGCGTTTTGTCACCGCTCAAAAGGTCAAGGAGCCAATTGTCACCCTTACTCTACGGATTGGAGGAGAGTCTAGTCCCACCAATGTCTCAAGCATTGACTTTGTGGCACGTGCTAGTGTCAAGGAGCGGGAGTTGCTCAAGGCCTTCTGCGCCACGTGTGTATTGGTCGGCTACATCGCCTGCGAGCAGGTGCCTTTTGTTGTGGCAGACATTGAGCGAGAGTCATGTATGGATATAGCGACTCATATATTTCAAGCACTATTCATTATCGGTAATCATGAGGTCACAGTACTGGTAGAGAATAAGTGGATGAGAGAGGATGTAGCCGCCCTTCAAGATAAAATGGTGGAGCAGGGGGGAAGATGGTGAAACTCGAAGCTGAAGTGAAGAATAAGTGCCACAAATTAGGGATCGCTGCCACTCAAACTTTGGAAGACTCTTAGCGGAATGTATCACTAGAGAGTGAGCTGAACCGCCTGTAGCTTCTCCAATCCTTGTATGTGAACGAAATGGAGTCTATCCACTGGGCTCTAGAGGAAAAGGAGCGATCGCTAGGGGCCGCAGAATCCGCTCGTGGCGGTGTTGTGACGACGTTAGCCGAGATGAGAGTTGTTCACGAGGCCGAGATTCTTCAGGCGCTCGTAGTGGAGTGGGTCGCGAAGGAGCATGAGTTGCTAGCAGGTACTGAGGAAGCCGCCATGGAGGACATTGTTGACCATCTGGGTAAGGTGGGCTGTCTTGACATGGAGAAGCACGTCACCTCATGTTCCCTAGGGCTTCGCTACTGGACGCGAGTAGTCTGTTCTGGTGGAAGAGGCACCTCATGTTGAGTCAGGTAGTTATATTTCTTCTGCTTATGGTTTATCTGGCGATAGCCAGCTTCTTGATTCTATAAATAGTTTCAAATCGATAGGACGCAACCAGTGATATAAAAATTTACTAAAAAAACAACCCCAGAAGATAGGGCTACCGATAGGGAGAAAGAATGGTAAATTATGTTGATCGTAACTAGCGGCACCGAGACTTTGCCAGAATTACGTAATTTTTCAACTGTAGACGTATTTCACCATTCCGGTGATATCTTATTTCATGATATTTTTTTTAAAATTTTGCTTCCTATGTACAGTTTCAAAGAAAAAACTTATGGCTGATTTGTTATTGTATTTTTAATCTTAGCCGACGAAATATAAACTTTTCAGTTGGCTAAGAAATCTTAGCCAACGGAATATAGTTTTTTCAGTCAGTTAAGAAAGCTCTTAGTCGACGGAAAAGTTCATATTCCGTCAGCTAAGACCTAAGAGCCTAGCCTACAGAATATAAACTTTTCTGTTGACTAAGAGCTTTCTTAGCCGACGGAAATAGCCATGAACACAGTTCCGTTGGCTAAGAAGGGCTTAGTCGATGAAAATTCCTGACGACCTTGTTCTGTAGGCTAAGAAAGGCTTGGTCGATGAACTATTTCTTCTAGCAGACGGAACAGTTTAGATTCCGTCGGCTAAGAGTGAAAATCCACTAGTGATATACCCTAAACTCGATACCCTTCACTCTAAAATTGAAAAAGATACCAAATTTAGTTTTCTACAGTCTGAATGACAAAATTAGAGAAATCGAAAAATGAATAAAACTATTAATGATACACATGTGGTCTATAAAGGAAGTTTGTTTATGTGGAGTGAGTGTAAAATTAAAGAAAAATATGTATGAGATTATGTCACGCCTGGGCCTGAGTTTACCTCTCTAAACTCAGGATAGAACGAGCGCGCGCATCCCAAGAGAGATTCCCTCAAAATCCCCCTTAAGAAGGGATAACCATTTACCTAAACCATTTTCAACAGTCCAAACGACACCGAAATAGACCTCATGAAACCTGAGGTTATCCCGATTACCGAATTGGATTTCATACTAATTACTTTAGAGGACCTACGGTCTAATATTATTTGTGACTGCACCTGTATCCCGGACAGGCTGTCTATGTACCTTGCACGCAGGGATCAAGCCACATGTAGCTTTTATTTTAATTAACGCTCTAACCAGGCGAATCCTGTTTTTCTATTTATTGGTCGATCATCTCTCCGCTCCCTCTCCTCACTTCTCTTCTCCTCTCCAAATGGTGATTGTGGTGTGTGGTGATGGTATGTGGTTGTGGTGTGTAGTGATGGTGTGCGGTGGTTGTGGTTTTTGGTGTTGGTGTGTGGTGGTGTGTGGTGGTGGTGGTGTGTGGTGGTGGTTGCGTGTGGTGGTGGTGTGGTGATGGTTTTTGGTGATGGTGGTGTCTGGTGGTGAAATCAGAATGGTCGGTGGATTACCGGAGATCGATCGCCAGCGGTGGATTTTCGGTGAACGATCTCCATTTTTTTAAATTTTTTTAGGTTTACCGACAGAATATTTCGTCGGCTAAGTGTTTTTTATTTTTTTTATTTAAAAAATAATTTCGTCAGCTAAGATCATAGCAGACAGAATTTCTGTCTCCTAAGTAATTCTTAGCCGGCGAAATATTATGAATTTCGTCGGCTAAGAATTACTTAGTCGACATAATATTAAATATTTGGTTGGCTAAGATGATTATTAATTTGTTTTTATTTTAAAATATTTCTGTCGGCTAAGATCCTAGTAGACAGACCTTAACGGACATAATTTTCGTCGACTAGGTTGTCTATCTTAGTCGACGGGATAAATTTTTCTGTTAGTTATGGTCTTCACTGACGCGTCTTAGCTGACAGATCTTAATCGACGAAATTTTCTTCGACTGAGAGCTTAAGAGACGGAAAAATACTCTTAGCAAACGGAATTGTTCCGTCGGTTAAGAGCGATAATCCACTAGTGTATGGGGTTTAGGGTTTAGGGTACAAGGTTTAAAATTTCTTCATTTTACTTTATATATTTTTTATATTATATTCTACCTTATGTATGGATCACAAAATGAAGAACTGCATCATTTCACCTAGATGATATTCTTCCTAAAAATAAATAAAATTTCATAATTCTTGCAAATTGATTGAAAAATGTTAGTGTTAGAAAAAAATCATAATCAACTTATTTACAACATCATCAATTAAGATAAATATTATGTTTATATATTATAATTGAATGATGACAATTGTGTAATTTTTTTTAAAAAAAAATATGACATAATATGTATTATAATTAATACATTTTAGATGTCTATCTGAAAAGAATATTACGTTGGGTTTTATTTATAACCACTCTTCTAAATTGGTTGTATATGAAAATCTCCCTATTACACTAGTAGAAAAAAGACCTTAAGCGACAGAAATGTTCTGTCGCTTAAGACCGATTTTCCGTCGCCTAAGGTTTAAGCGACGGAAAGTCTGTCGCCTAAGCTTGGTCATATTTTTTAATAGTGACGGAAATACATAATTCCGTCGTTTTAGGCATGTACCTATTCAAATCCTAATCCAATATAGGTACCTAATACTAATTACAATGAACCCCTTCGTTCTCCAATTGATATATACATCTTGGATTACTAATAGAAACAAGTTAAAGCTTCTTGTTGAATGATTCATGTCCGATACTAATAATTGATTGATTAACTTACGTACTGGTAGATGTGTGTGAGTCCAATTTTGATCTTAAAATTTTAACAGAACATGATCTCAGATCATCGCATGATTCGCATCTCTCACATTTCATAGCTTTACTTATTTGGCAACCGGAACTATTTTTTTTATAAACAATCTGACAAGGATTAAACAATATTAGCTTATCTGTAGCGGTATGTTGGATAACTGAGAACCCAATCTATCATAAAGGAGACCGCTACAACCAGGAACTAGATCAAGTTTAAATTGGTTGTGTATTATCACAACAATGCACTCATAACTCCACGTTATACCTGTAGAGTGTAGAGCATGTCTCCAAGGAACTAACTGAAAAAGTTTGTAGTTACTATGGGACTTGGACTCTCAAATCGAGTTCCTTATTAGTTGCGGCTGCAGTGCTGGGCACCGAGCTAGCTCTCAGATTTTGGGTTGGTCCCAACTTTCTTCAAGCTGATATACAAAACTAAAGCTGTTCCAGTTAGTGATGAGCACATGACAGATGTATCCTCAGAGGGATGGGAAGCTATAGCTCCCGGAACCAAAGGGACAGAACCCACATGAAAGCTATATCGATCTCATTGCTGCTGGGGATAAAAAGAAAGAATCTGCAGCTTAAACATTTGTCTTTTCTGCACAAACTAAAATGATAGATATTGATAGAGATGGATAAACAGCCGACATTTCTGGAATCTTTATACCTATATTTTTTCAAAGCCCTAGTCTCCAACGATTCTTTCTACAGTCTTCCACAAGTGACAAACCCACAATCCCCACCATCCCAATCCCCTTTGCCCTTTACCACCTTTGCTTTATCTCTTGCCCTTAACATGATGATCATCATCGTGTGAAAGGTTGCATGGCTTTTTTTTCTCTCTCTCTCTCTCGGGCGCGTTGCGGAGAGTTATTTGACTGAATGATCTGATCGAATCATGATGGGTGCCTACTAAGGTAAGAGGTTGAATCAAAACAAAGTTTATTAAGAAGGCATGTGGGATTTGACACTGGATTGCTGAAATGGAATATCTTTATAACACATAAAATGATCAAAACCCCTCCTTCAAGGTTGATATATCAGGCCGATGTTGTTCTCCTTTCGTTCAAGAGATGAATATTGTGCAGGATGCACTAGTACATTTAAGCACTGATGCGACGATTTGTTTTTGTTTCATCGTATTAATTTAAAGCGATGAAAATTATTTCGATGTATAAGTTGGAGCTACGAAAATAATTTCGTCACATAAATGGTTACTTAAGAAAATTAAAATCTTCGTCGCTTTAAACTAATGCGATAAAAATAATGTGACGAAATCTATGCGATGATATATTCATCTCATAGATATTAAAAAGATGAAATAAGACACTCATGTAACAAAAAGAAGTCGTCGCAAGACCGTTTCCGTTACTAGTGACGGTTAGTAAGGACTAAAGACTACGAAAAGTTCTTTCGGTAAAGACCTCAGAACTCCTAGCTAGCTGAGTATAATCTCGATCCCGGCCCTCTTAATGTAATTGGTTATGTACAACTCATTTGATGTCATGCTTGAGGTGTTAAAGCTACAAAGCCACTTAAAGAAACAAATGAAAGCTTACAAAGGCCTGTTTTACTGTCATCATGCCTATAGCTCCTATAGCTAGCTTCATCATCTCATAATTTCTCAAAACAAGAAGACAATTAATCTAGTATGCAGAACACAAAACATAGAAAAGCACCTGTTTTTCTGTTTTATGAATACCAACGAATGTAAGTCTCAATTATCTGAATATAACTATTGCTACGCGTCAAGGTCCCCAGAATGTTGAATCACTTAGCAGTACCTCTTCATTTATGTACAGAGATGCAAATTAATCGTGTCGAATTATTCCCTCGAGATATTTGTCCTTATACATATGTTGAATCACTCAGCTGCTCAGCACTCAGCACTCAGCAGTACATAATGCAAATTTAGCAGACTAGAAGATCAAGATTCTCATGTTCTTAAGTGCTAAACAATTTCGATCACGCATCGCAGGCAGTACATAAACTTTGATATGAGTAATGAATGCTACCTCTCATTTTTGCAAATCTTGCTTTCCGATTCAAGATTGAACCTTAACTACCTGACAGATGTAGTTTCACTTTCTCGGTGACTAGTGACTTCTGCGTTTCTCTTAAGTGTGACACTGAGTTTGCATATGAGTGAGAGAGAGAGAGCTGACGAGAAACCAGTCAAAGATTTTGTAGTGTAATCATTAAAGAGGCTAGGATGTCTTTACCCAACTGAAAATGATATTTTAGGTAAAGGAAACTAAAGGTTCACTATAGAGAACAACAATTGCTAAAGATAAAGCATTCTGGATGGCAGGAAAAATCATCCAAAAAGAAAAAGAAGACCGTGACGGTGAGCCAGGTAGATTTGTATTTGTTCTGATGATCATCTTGGGTCCCCAATCAACTGTTCAATGATAAAAGTGTTCTTTTTTCCTTTGTGATACAAAAACTAAAGAGAAGATGATGATCATTGGAATTTTATCTCATATGGCCCCAGCTTCTACCTGGCTATACCCCATCGAATTCATCCATATATAATCATGTAAAGCAAAAACTGCAAAGAACAACTGAATAATAATCATCAATTTACGTTTTCTGAGGATGATTTTCTACCCAGTACTTGTTTATTCATGTCCAAACTGCAATCTTGGATAAAACTTGATGAAAAGTATAATATGATGCTCTGATTCCTAACATGCATTACTTCTTTTGATTTGTCTACAGAATTAATTATATATGCATGAAGTACTAGTACGTATGATATGCATAGAATTGATTTCAGGGTCCATTTGATTTGAGAAGTATTACTTTGGAATGATTATTGGAGTAACAATCATAACTGTTTGAATGTATAGTGTTCATGTGGGTCGTCTACGGGATGTTGATATATCTCATACTTATATTTTATAATTTTTTTATTAAATATAAATAAATATAGTTGAAACTTATTAAACAAGTTAGCAGGTTACCCAATTACAAATTGACATGTGTCATTTTTAAAAAATTAAATTTACTATGTTTATAACATATTCTTTTTTGATAGGTAATATTGTTCATATTCATGTTACAAATATTGTTAAATATTAAATTATACT
Source organism: Comarum palustre (assembly GCA_951800085.1). Classification (NCBI taxonomy): domain Eukaryota; kingdom Viridiplantae; phylum Streptophyta; class Magnoliopsida; order Rosales; family Rosaceae; genus Comarum; species Comarum palustre. The sequence continues at coordinate 15,751,382 of OX637587.1, read as the reverse complement.
TTGGTGAACTACGATTACGACTTATGACAATAATTATTGTAGTTATTGTAATTGAGTAGTCAAAGATGTAAATATCATATTTGGATAACTTTTATCAAATTGAGAACTTTAATTACCACGTGAAGAACTTCTTTCACATAATGAGTTCTTGATATAGTTTTTGAAATAATTACTACAAATTGCAAATAAATTACAACATTTACATCAATAGTTGTGGGTTTTAGTAAAATGTGTAATCATTGTAGTAATCATTTCATTATAATAAAAACACAGTAGTTTACTACTTTAACAACAAATTTGTTGTTGTCTTTGTTATATTGCCCATAAAGTAGTACGTTAGTCTAAGATCGATAATTACTGCAAATTAAACAAAAGTTATTGTTTTTACATTTGTTATCTGTTGTGGTAAAATATGTAGTCATAGTAATAACTATTTCGTTTATGATAAAAACCTAAAAATTTACCACTATGACAACAAAAGTGACCAGAAATAGTATATTCGATTAAGTGGGGTAATTACTAAAAATTGAACATACTTTACCGCTTTTACATCAATTTTTTTAGATGTGATAGTATATGTGCTTATTGTAGTAGTTGAATGACCAATACTAGAAACATAAATACTTACCACTCTAATAACATATTTGGTGTCACATTTGTAAATTATTTAAACATTAGTACATAGGTTATAGGTGATGTAACTACTACAATTAGAACAAGATTATTCATTTTACATCAAATATTATAGTTCATGCTAAATTATGTCGATTAAAAGTAATTACTACTTTGGCGATAAAATCTCCATAGCATTATACTAAATCACCTAAAGAAGAACATTAACGTATGGGACGTACTTGGTTTGAGTCTAAATATAGTGATTTACCTATTTGATAACGATGGTGGTAACATTTATTAAAAAATGGTAATCACAAGTTGTAAATGGAGTAATTACTATATGTAAACAAATATTATCTCGATTTGATACAAGTTGTTGTAGATGTTGTAAAATGCATGTAAGAATGTCTTTTTGATTGAAAAAGAATGTAAGAATAATAATAATCGATTAAAGAAACTATTAATGATATAATTAATTTGTATTAAAGATAATTTGACTAAAAATTTTCTTAAATGCCTAGATTAGGATATTTATAATTTTGATATGGAAATAATATAAGTATCAACCATGATACTTACCCGTTATATAGAGACAATAATTTGTATCATTAAAATTAATTAGTAATGAATAATAATCTAGTGAAATAAAGATAGAAGTTTTTTTTCAAAAAGAATTCTTTAAAAGGAAAACAAGTAGTGATGAATTAGTAATTGATAATCAAATATCATTTATTATTAAATAATTTCTCTAAAAGTTTCTTTGAATGAATGCTTAGGTTAGAAATTTATTTTGACAATATATCTAATGACTCTAAATATTTTTAGTTCTTTTCCTTTCTTAGCCATTTAAATTCTCTTGAGACTTCTAATTGAACCCTTAATAAACACACACACAATTATTGAAAGACTAAGGGTTAAACAGGTTAGCTCAAATTTGAATATTTAGAGGCATTAGATATATTGCTAATCCAATAGTCTAAAATATTCAATAAAATCATGGTATAAGATACATCTAAGTATCCTAGAAAATTTCAGGTTATAGGTGATGTAACTTTTACAAATAGAACAAAATTATTCATTTTATATCAAATATTATAGTTCATGATAAATTATATCGATTAAAAGTAATTAATACTTTGGCGATAAAATCTCTATAACATTGTAGTAAATCACCTAAAGAATAACATTAACGCATGAGATGTACTTGTTTTGAGTCTAAACATAGTGATTTGCCTATTTGATAACTTTGTTGGTAGCATTTATTAAAAATGGTAATCACAAGTTGTAAATGGCGTAATTACTATATGTAAACAAATATTATCTCGATTTGATACAAGTTGTTGTGGATGTAGTAAAATGCATGTAAGAATGTCTTTTTGATTGAAAATGAATGTAAGAATAATAATAATCCATTAAAGAAACTATTAATGATATAATTAATTTGTATTAAAGATAATTTGACTAAAAAATTTCTTAAATGCCTAGATTAGAATATTTATAATTTTGATATGGAAATAATATAAGTATCAACCATGATACTTACCCGTTATATAGAGACAATAATTTGTATCATTAAAATTAATTAGTAATGAATAATAATCTAGTGAAATAAAGATAGAAGTTTTTTTTCAAAAAGAATTCTTTAAAAGGAAAACAAGTAGTGATGAATTAGTAATTGATAATCAAATATCATTTATTATTAAATAATTCCTCTAAAAGTTTCTTTGAATGAATGCTTAGGTTTGAAAGATATTTTGACAATATATCTAATGACTCTAAATATTTTTATTGCTTTTCCTTTCTTAGTCATTTAAATTCTCTTAGACAATTCTAATTGAACCCTTAATAAACACACACACACACACAAATTGAAAGACTAAGGGCTAAACAGGTTACCTTAAATTAGAATATTTAGAGCCATTAGATATATTGTTAATCCAAGGGTCTAAAATATTCAATAAAATCAAGGTATAAAATACATCTAGGTACCATAGAAAATCTTGTGTTCATGTTCCTATTGATTTTTAAACTACAACGTAGATCATAATATATTATCGACTACAACGTAGATCATAATATATTATCGATCAATTGTGTGGTATAATAAGTAGAAATACATGCATAGTTTTGGAGAGATAAAAAAGAGATATGGAGCAATAGATCGAAATGAAACGAAGGTCAAAGATCAGGTTTTGAAATAAATATTATGAAGATAAATCATTTAATCATATAGAACGAACGTAATGAGTACCTGTTTCATGACGAAAAGCGTTCGAATTCCCGATCATATAAAAAAGAACGTGTGGAGGAGTTAATTTTATCATTTCACTTGTGCTAAGTTGATTTCAAGCTATCACTGTCACAAAAAAGACTTTAGCCGACGAAATGACAAAAAACAGGCCGACAAATACTTTAGCCGACGAAAAATTATTTCATCAGCTAAGTATAATTTTAGCCGAAGAAAAAAAAATTTCGTTGGCTAAACTAATTTTCTCGTCAGCTATAGTCTGTGAACTTTAGCCGACAAAATTTGAAAAGTTTAGCAGACGAAATTAGGGTATTTTGTTGGCTAAAGTACCTTTTAGTTACAAAATTGCACTACGGATATTTTGGTGTTCGATTGACTATTGTGATACCAATCTGGAAGCGGAACGGGCATACGAGTAAAACACATTGCTAATGCTATGATATATGGGCTTTTTGGTCATCTGAGTTCGTTTAAGGCTTCAAAATGCATTAATTTTCTAAACTTACACATGAAAACACCTATATTTGCATCTATATAAGGAATTTTGGTGGAACCTTCAACACAACAAACTCTCACCATGATGAGACGCAATTGTCCATCTAAAAATTTTGTGACATTTACCCCTCGATGATAGGGCCCCCATATGGATAAATAATGGTAAATAGTAGGCATGTTGTGATTTCGGTCATCAAAATTCACAAACAAAAATACAACCGTCAGATATCATCAGTATGTTGAAATATGTCTATGGTAAAAAATTCAACTTGATCCGATAAATTTAAGGGCTTCATCCGAATGGTGAATCCTGTAAGTTAAATCCATAAATTGTATTGACCGCAACTATCGGCACTGAAACTTTACCTGAATACGTGATTTTTCAACCATAGACGTATTTCACCATTCCGGTCATATCTTATTTCACGACTTTTTTGCGTTTGAAGTTTCTATGTAGAATTTGTTTTTGAAACAAGTTATACAACATTAGTAGGCATGTTGTGATTCCGATGAATAAATAAATAAATATAAATAAAAATAATAACTATAGCCGAAGAATTTTAATTAAATTTGTCGGCTAAAGTTAAATAAATAAATAAAAATAAATTAGTGGATTTGAGTTCTTAAGTGACGGAATATTTCCGTCGGTTAGGCTAATTATTCTGTTTGTCAAGGTCCTAGCCGACGGAATAAAATATTTCGTCTGCTAATGTACAACTTAGCCGACGGAAAATGTTCATCCTAGCCGACGTAATTTTTCGTCGGCAAACAGTATTGCCGACAGAATTATGTCGTCGGTTAGGAAATCATCGACTATAGATACATCTTAGACGACCACAAAATGTTTCTTTATAGACGGAATATTTAGTCGGCTAAGAAGCACTATCTTAACCGACTGAATGTTTTCGTCGTCTACGACATAGCTGACGAAAAAAGTTTATTCTTATCAGACGGAATGTTTCGTCGGCTAAGATTGTTAACTCTTACTCGACTGAAATTCTATTTTTTCGTCAGTAAAAGTGAGATCATTGCTGACGGAAAATCGTTTATTCCGTCGATTAGGACTATACAAATATTTGTTTATTTTTTATTTTTTCATTTATTCTTTTTGATTTTGAATTTAATTTTTCTTTTCATAAATTATTATTTATTTGTGTTGATTTTTAATTTATTTATCGATAAAATCCATAATATAATATGAATTTTTGTTTTTATAGAAATAATTATAATATTTAAACTTAATACTAAATTTTTATTAATATAAAAATTATACATTAATAATTAAATTATTCATACATAAGAAAAATGTTTATACATTTAAAAAATCATTGGCGTCAAATGCCGGAAAAGACTGTGGAGGAGCAGCCAAAGACGACTGTGGAGGAGGAGTCGCAGAAGGCTGAGGAGGAGGAGGAGCCGTAAACAAGTCGGGAGGAGCTTCTATACCTAAGCGAGAGAAGATGAAATCCATCCGTCTGTTTACTTCGGCCATCTTATCGTCGTACCACGCATTTATTGCCTCAACGTGCTCAGTCCGCTGCTTCAAATGCTGGACCTCCCGTTCAAGTCGGTCTGTGACCTCTCGAAGCCGCTCTGTCTCTTCATGTGGAGATGCACGACTACGCATGGTTGAGCTGGATAAGGACTGACTCAAATCTCGCTCACCTCCTCGTCTCATCCCTTTAATCCCCTTGCCTTTACGCTTGATCAGCACAACATCCAACACATCAATTTGTTGTGGTGCTATGTTTTTCATGATTTGCTCATCCGTAGCTTCAGGGTTTGACTCCTTAAAGCTTGTTTTTCGTGCTTCTACCTCCTGAAGCATCTTGTCCTGCATAAACAAAATAATGCTAAGTATCCGAATTAATAAAGTGAAATAATAAAATTATTAATTAAAGGAAATATACTTACATATTTCTAGGTGGCCAATTCATCCCCAGGTCTTACATAGCTCTGTTCGAATCCCTTGATGATCGGCAACGGCTCACCTTTATTCCTCAGATCCTCCATAATGTAGACGATAGGAGAAGACCCGCTGTGGTGATGCATCTTCTTCAAACTACGGTTCTTCTTGTTAGCGTCCGAGAGTTTCTGAGACACAATTTAATTAAAATATCATTATTATTATTTTTAAACATATATTCACTAATATCGTATTTTAAATTAATAATGTATGTGTAAACTTAATTTACAAAATTGTATTATAATATTTAAAAGGCATACCTTGAACCCCTCGCTCTCAAAATGCGTGCAAAGAAATGTCCACTCATCCTCCCTCCCATAAAACTCCTCCGGCATTCCTCCTGCTCCATGCTCCTTGTAGACATTGTGACACTTCCGTTTCCACTCCTTAATCCACTTGAACGTCACCTCATCATTTTCATCCCAAGAGTATGATGGCTACGAAAAAAATTCAAATATTAATACAAACAATATGTATATTAAATTGTCCAAATTAATCACACTAAGTAAATTACATGAGAATTTACTTACCGACAATGTGTTCCACACCTTCCACTGCTCCGGTTGCTCAAGGTCATGGAAAGTCTTAGTCCTGATCCCAACTAGGGATTGTACGGCCGACCCTATGTCCTTGACCAAAAGACTGTTCACCCCCTTCAGCTTTAGTCCCTTCATTCGAGGGCAATACTCTACCGGTATTTCCCACACTGCCAGAAAAAAGATTATAGCCGACGAAATATCTAAAAACAGACCGACGAAATTTTTTTTCGTCGGCTAAAGTGGACTTTAGCCGACAAATTTTTTTTTCGTTGGCTAAGTTAAAATTTCGTCGGCTAAAGTGGCATTTTAGCTGACGAAAAAAAAATTCGTCGGCTAAACTAATTTTTTCGTCGGCTATAGTTAAATTTTAGCCGATAAAAAAAAATTTTGTCGGCTAAAGTGCTTTTTTCGTCGGCTATAGTATGTGAACTTTAGCCGACGAAATTTGAAAAGTTTAGCCGACGAAATTAGGGTATTTCGTCGGCTAAAGTAACTTTTAGTTATAAAATTGTACTACGGATATTTCGGTGTCCGATTGACTATTGTGATACCAATCTGGAAGCAGAACGGCCGTAGAAGTAAAACTCATTGCTTTGCCATGACATATAGGCTTTTTCGGCCATCCGAGTTCGTTTAAGGCTTCAAAATGAAGTTTTTCTAAACGCTTAATCCACGAAAATGTCCATATCTACACCTATATGAGGTATTTTGGCCGAACCTTCAACACAACAAACACTCACCGTAATGAGACGCAACTGTCCATCTAAAAATTTTGAGACATTTACCCCTCCATGATAGGCCTCCCCATATAGATAATTAATGGTAAATAGTAGGCATGTTGTGATTCCGGTCATCAAAATTCACAAACAAAAATACGACCGTCAGATATCATCAATATGTTGAAATATATCTCTGGTAAAAAATTCAACTTTATCTGATAAATTTAAGGACTTCATCTAGACGGTCAATCTCGTAAGTCAAACCTCTATAGTGTATTGACTGCAACTATCTGCACCGAGACTTTACCGGAATTACGTGATTTTTCAACCGTAGGCGTATTTCACCATTCCGGTCATATCTTATTTCACGACTTTTTTGTGCTTGAAGTTTCTACGTACAGTTTGTTTTAGAAACGAAACATTTACTTAAAGCTTAGTAAACAAGTTATACAACATTAGTACGCATGTTGTGATTCCGATGATCAAAGTTGAGAAACAAAATTCCGACCGTCAGATATGATCATTATGTTGAAGTATGTATATTGGAAAAAATTTAACTTAATTTGACAACGTTAAGGGCTCGATCCTTACGGTCAATCACGTAAGTCAAACCCCTTAATGTACGGAAACGGTCATTTGACCGTCTAAATTACGTATTTTGCCCGGACCTTCAACTGAAAATAGTTTCAAATCGATTAGACGCAACCAGTGGTATAAAAATTTTATGAAAAATAACTACCGGAGATAGGGCTACCTCTAGGGAGAAAGAATGGAAATTTGAGTTAACCGCAATTATCGGTACCGAGACTTTACCGAAATTACGTGATTTTTCAACTATAGACGTATTTCACCATTCCGGTCATATCTTATTTCACGACTTTTTTTCGTTTGAAGCTTCTACGTATAGGGTTTAGGGTTTTAGCCGACGAAATTAGGGTAATTCGTCGGCTAAAGTTAAATAAATAAATAAAATAAATAACTATAGCCGACGAAATTTGGGTATTTCGTCGGCTAAGGTTAAATTAATAAATAAAAAAATAAATAACTATAGCCGACGAAATTAGGGTATTTCGTCGGCTAAAGTTAATTAAAATTTCAAATTTTTTGGCGGGGATTTTTAAAATTTTAAAAATTTTCGACTAAAATTTTAAACTTTAGCCGACGAAATTTCGTCGGCTAAAGTTCAAAATTTTCTATATCTTTCATTTTTCTCCTCCTCCTCCACCTCTTCATCTTCCCTCCTCCTCTTCATCCTCCCTCCTCCTCTTCATCTTCCCTCCTCCTCTTCATCCTCCCTCTCCTATATAACCTTCTCCTCCTCCTCCTCCTCCTCTTCATCTTCCTTCCTCCTCCTTCCTCTCCTAACCTTCTCCTCCTCCTCTCCCTCTCCTAACCTTCTCCTCCTCCTCCTTACTCCTTTTTCGGTGTAAAAACGAAAAAGAAGTAAAAATTTTAATCAAAAATACAATAAATTAAAAAAGAAAAAAATATGAAAAAATTAAAAAAAAGAAAAGAAAAAAAACTATAGCCGACGAAATATCCTAAAATTCGTCGGCTAAAGTTTTTAAAAAATAATAATTACATAAAAAAATAATAACTTTAGCCGACGAATTTTAATAAAATTCGTCGGCTAAAATTAAAAAAAAACTATAGCCGACGAATTACCCTAAAATTCGTCGGCTAAAGTTTTAAAAAAATAATAATTACATAAAAAATAATAATAACTTTAGCCGACGAATTTTAATAAAATTCGTCGGCTAAAGTTAAATAAATAAATAAAAATAATAGCTATAGCCGACGAAATTTAATTAAATTCGTCGGCTAAAATTAAAATAATATTAATAATAATAACTATAGCCGACGAAATACCCTAAAATTCGTCGGCTAAAGTTAAATAAATAAATAAATAAAAATAATAGCTATAGCCGACGAAATTTAATAAAATTCGTCGGCTAAAATTAAAAAAATAATAATAATAACTATAGCCGACGAAATACCCTAAAATTCGTCGGCTAAAGTTAAATAAATAAATAAAAATAATAGCTATAGCCGACGAATTTTAATAAATTTCGTCGGCTAAAGTCCAGAAATTAAGGGACGAAAAATTTATTCGTCGGCTAAATAAATGACTTTAGCAGACGATGAACAGTAATTTCGTTCATTATTAGAAACATAAATTTATATAATCGATCATAAACTATAAATTTATCACGAAGAAAACGTCATCATTAAAATAAATGAAATTTACTATAAATAATGATTTAAACAGACAATTATTTTCAACAACATATAATATATATATATATATATAAATTAACAAATACCCAAAAATATACAAATTAACAAATCTAGAATGATATATCCAAAATCAACAAATATATATATACATCAGATATATGCATGGATATATCATCAACAAAACATCATCAAAAAATAAATAAAATTTAATACAAATAATGATTCAACTTAGTCCAATATTTAAACAACATATATATATATATATATATATATACATAATTAATAATTCACACATACATATATAAATATATATATATATACATAATTAATAATTCACAAACACATATACCCGAAAATATACAAATTAACAAATCTAGAATGATATACCCGAAATTAACAAATATAAGTATATATACATCATATATATATATGCATGGATATATCATCATAAAAATAAATGAAATTTAATACAAATAATGATTCAACTTAGCCCAATATTTAAACAACATATATATATATATACATAATTAATAATTCACACACACACACATATATATATATATATACATAATTAATAATTCATATATATATATACCCGAAAATATACAAATCTAGAATGATATACCCGAAATTAACAAATATATATATATAAACATGGATTAAACAAATCTAGACAAAAATATATCCTAAAATAAACGAATTCAGTCGAAAATTAATAAATAAAAAAAAGTTAATTAGTACGTACCAATGATCAAAATAGATAGAGAACTTCAATTCATGAATCAAAATTTTTTGATGGAGAATGGATGAATCCACATGAAAGAAAGGGATGGGAGTGAGGAATGGAGGAAAGATAGTATATAGATAGATAGAACTTCAATTCATGCGTTCTGTATTTATCAGATTTGATTTCACTTAGCCGACGGAATATTTCCGTCGGTTAAGGAAAAAATTCGTCGACAAAAAAATATTCGTTCTGCACCGTGTCAGAGAATTATTGAACTTTATTTTCTTAGCCGACGGAATATTCTATCGGCTAAGAATACAGTTTCGTCGACTAAGAGTTACCTAGTCGACGGATAATATTTCGTCGACCAAGTTCATACTAGTCGACGGATAAATATTCGTCGACAAGATAACTCTTAGTCGACGGATCAAATTTTGTTGACTAGGTAACTCTTAGTCGACGAAATATGTCAACTGAATTTATCCGTCGGCTAGGAGCTTCGTAGTCGACGGAAATAGTCGACAAAAAATTTCTGTCGGCTATGATAATCTTAATCGACGGAAAATTTATCCTTTCCAACGAAAATATTTTCGTCGGCTATGGTAATCCTAGCCGAAGAAATAGTCCTGGTTCAGTCTCCTAGGAGCCCAAATCCACTAGTGTATAGACGACAAATTTTAATAAAATTTCGTCAGCTAAGGTCTAAAAATTCGTCAGCTAAAGTTCAGATTTTAAGCGATGAAGAAATTTTTCGTCGGCTAAATAAATGACTTTAGCCAACAATGAATAGTAATTTTGTCGGCTAAAGTCTTGGCCGACGGGTTTTTTCCTGACGACTTCTTAGCCGACGAAATTTTTTACTTAGCCGACAAAAAAATTCCATCGGCTAAAGTAGTTGTTCTGGTAATGTATATATAAGAATAAATGAATCAATACATGTAATTGAGGAGATGGTGGTTATGTTATGAAAGAGTGTTTATGCAAAATAAATAAGAATGTAAAAACACAAAAATGTATATACTTTGAAGTAATATTTGATGTAGTCTTTGGTTTCGACGATCTGAATCTCAAATATTCAGAAAATTCCAATATATATGGGCAACAATCTATGGATGGAGGGTACTTGTGTACTATCAAACTATGACATGAATTCATGTTGCTTGGATTTATTTAGATAACAATTTGAGGCCGACACATATCCGTATTCAATCCAGTGGATGTTAGAATGACAACAATACAATATTGTTGTCCTAGTCTTTTAGGGTAAGGCTATGGTGAATTAATGCATGTAAATGATGTGATGCATCAACTTTGTAAAATGAGTCGTTAAAGTAGTAATTAGTCGTTAAAGTTGTAATGTGAGCCCTTAAAGTTGTAAAAAAATAGTTACAACATTAGTCATCATTTGCCCTTAAAGTGGTAATTAAGTCCTTAAAATTGTAATATGAGTCCTCAAAGTTGTAATTATCACTTGAAGGACTAAATTACCGTATTAAGCACACATTTTACCACTTTAACAACACATGATAACTAATGTTGTAACTATAAAATTTACAAATTTAAAGACTAATATTACAAATTTAAAGACTAATATTACTATTTTAACAACTAATTTTACATAATTAATACATCACATCATTCATATAAATAAACATACTAGAATTTTCCAATTTTTTATGACTTGATTAGGATAAAGTCGCATTTTCATGGTACCGCATGAGAAATTAGGTTAAACAACCAAACGGCTCAGAAAAGTACATTATATATGTTTTTATTTATATGATTCTGGAATTGAATAGAGGGGAGCTGCTAAGTTGGGGCATAGTATTGCGTGTTGTAGGGTATGAGTCACCCTTGATTTCTGTTAGTTTATGAGCAGACAAAAGCAGCGAAGCTTCTTATCCCCTCCCCCTGGGTTTTCACACATAGAATCTCTTCAAAAGCCATACATCCAAACGTCACCATCTTATATTCCCCTCTCTATCTCTCTTTTCCGACCTCCACCCCCATCTCAATTACAACACACACCACCCTTCCGTCTCTGTAATACCTTGAAAATCAAAGGCCAAGTCTCACTTATATATTATCTTTGGGACCAACAGTGACCCTATATAGTCCATTATCGTACAAGCCAGTTCGATCAGGTCGCCTTCCATTCTCTCCCCCTCTGTCTCTCTCTAGATCGAGCTTCTTCGTTTCACTCAAGTAGTACTACAATGGCACCCATGACTCTCCCTCCTGGATTCAGATTCCACCCAACCGATGAAGAGCTCGTTGCTTACTATTTGGACAGGAAAATCAACGGCCGCACGATCGAGCTTGAGATTATTCCCGAGATCGACCTCTACAAATGTGAACCATGGGATTTGCCTGGTATGTGATTTCTATTTCTACTATGTATGTAATTAAACAGTTAACTATTCATCATGTTTGACGTATATATTTACTTTGTTCACGTACTGCAGATAAGTCATTTCTGCCGAGCAAGGACATGGAGTGGTATTTTTACAGTCCGAGGGATAGGAAGTACCCAAATGGGTCAAGAAAGAATCGGGCAACTCGGGCAGGGTACTGGAAGGCCACCGGAAAAGACCGGGCTGTGAACAGTAACAGGCGTGAGGTTGGGATGAAGAAGACACTGGTGTATTATCGAGGGAGAGCTCCTCATGGCATCAGAACCAACTGGGTTATGCACGAGTACCGCCTCACCGATTCTGTTTGTGGTAGTCCATCATCATCTCTAAAGGTAATTAATATGTACTACGATTTCTAATTCTACCCCATCTGTGATTTTTCTTGATCTGATTACATGGAGAGGGATCTCCAGTACGTGTTTCATATCATTTTAGTAGCTAAGCTTTAGGTTTTGGTGAGTCCCAAGAAAAAGAAATTAGGGTTTATTGCAGGGATATTAAGATTAATCTATATGTATTCAATTCCGTCCAGGTAGTTAGCTAGCTAGAAATCTAGCATATATGCAAAAGTTCTTGATTTCTTCTTAGAACACAATTGTGAAGGGGCCTAATAAAACTCCCGTAAGCTGATGATATGTAAAACCCTAAAATACCCAATATATGTTGCACTATTGCAATGGGACGTAATTAGGAAACTCTAATTATCAAAATTAGTTCTGAAGAGGTGTAAGCTGTAAGCTAGCAAGGAGCATTAGTACTGGAAGATCGAACTGTTTGATCTCATGTATCGTCTTTTATGTCCCGATTCGGCTCAATTAAAAGTAGATTTGATCATCATCTAGTCTATCTTTTTCCTTTTTTTTGTTCCTTAGATTTGTTTTTCTTGTCCTTTTAAGGGAATGGCTTATCGTTTTTAAGATAACTTTAAAATCACAAATATCTGTGCTATACTTTTTCTTCCCTCTTATTTTCTCGACTTGCTTTCTAATCTCTGTCTTCCTTGTGTTTCGAATTCTTACAAGAATTTCACATGTAATGTTAATTAATATGCATGCCGTATTAACGTTATTTGATTATCTTGAACCACAGGATTCATATGCAATGTGCCGCATTTTCAAAAAGACAATCGAAATACCCAAGAATAACAAAGAAGAAAAGACAATTGGGAACACTCTCTTGAACGGAAGCATTTTAGGGAAAGACAAAAGTACTGGTATTAGCGAGGGAGAAGCTTCAAGAGGGATAGAAGCTGATCAAGATTATGAGAATTATTCTAATCCTGATTATCCCAAATTCATCTCTGATACCTCTTCTTCTGATCTCACTCAAGGGATACCTACAGAAACTGGCATAGGAGATGATCTACAAGCTCCATTTGCTTCTGATGAAGCTAACAGTTCAGCTAACCTCTACTCTCTTGGTGCCCAGGGCTCCTCAGATAATCTATCTCAGGTTTGTATATACAAGTCCAATAGCTCACCTATGTTATCGGTAATCGATCTGCATATTTAGTAAATTAGGCATATTGGTCTCATATTAGACACTCGTATACCAATATATGCATGCATGAGTGTCGATCTTGACATAAAAATTGCATTTACACAGCATAAATTAAAGGAATTTTCTCCCTTCTTTTATTTTCAAGTCTTTTTGAAATCTTCGTGACATTATTGTCTACTTTCATATATACTAGCTAAGTAGCTATGACACTTAACATTCACACTTGACATATATAATATTGAAGATCAAGTTAATAATTGGTCTTGCATAAAATCATCATGGCCATTGACCATGGCCACATTCAAACACGCTTAAACCCTACTATGACTAGATGGAAGTGGCCCGCAAAACGAGCCCTGGTACTGTATCTTTCTTTTGATCTTAAAGTAACAAAAGACTCCCTAAACCACCCATCTTTTGCTAAAGCTAAGCTTCCATCTAAAAATTTCTCATTAGCCTGACTCGAAGTCTCGATTGAAGCTTTCTTCACCGTCTTCTATAAATTCTTTTGACTGACTTAGACATCTTTCTTCCTCATTTTCCTCATGGTGTTCCTAGCTCTCAGCCAGACTTCTCCATCCCCAATACATGACTATTAATTATCATGTTCCTGATAATTTGAACCCTTACATTCATCTCACATTCTCTTTTAGAACATTAAGACTGGTCCCTTAACATCCAGAAATGAGGATTAGAGATGTCTGATTCATTGTTTTGTTTCTTCCTGCACTGAACTTCTGGTGCTGCATCTGGCTTAAACGTTCTTTATATAATTAACGGTTTAATTTGTTGCAGTATAGCTAAATACCATTCAAATTCTGAAAACACCAATTTCTTGAAAACTTAGAGTAACATTTGTGGACTATATTCAATTTGTCAACTTTTAATTCTCGACAAAATCTTCTTCATGTAAATTTGTTTCCTTCATCATCATCTTTTATGGTACCTTTCTCACTAATGTATGATTCCTGCTTTACATTTTGCAAATTGAGTTTTTATTTACATAATGTTATCCTGTTGGAAGTTCATTGCTGTGTGCATTGCCAAATTGTCCTGCAGGATACATATATGCCGGATGCCACAAGCTTCCAGAATTACCAGTTTCCTTACCCACCTTTAGAACTTGAAGACTTCCCCATGATTAACTTAGCTGCAGAGACGAACACTCTGAAGACCCAAGTCATTGACGACTACATCTCATGCGACAAATTGAAGGACTACATGAATGGATCACTGGAAGAGATATTCTCTTTGTGTTCATCTCAAGATATCGTTGCGCTCCCCATGCAAGACTAGCCAAGTGCTACAGTAGCTAACACTCATATATCTTCAAATATACTACAATTCATTGACAAAAAAAGGTAGGAGTTATAATTGGTTTCGGCTAAATAACCAGAAGTGGTGTGGATTATATTTGCCAGCAATGAGATCATCATGATAAGGCGATATATAATGGACTTGGGAGCCCTTCTAGTGAAGACCTTTAAGTTGAGGACTTTTCGGTTTATTCCGCTTTTCGATCTTATATCCACACACTAGTAGGATATAGGCAATAGCAGCAAGCTATTTTCCGTCCCTATTAGGATTATAGGGCACAGAATTCGTCACTATAAAGCCTCGGAGACGCTTTTTCTGGGTGTGCCCCCATGTACCATCTCTAAAATGGTTTTTAGCAATTTAGGAACGGATTTTCCTATCCGTCCTTCTTTGAGACACTTTAGTCAAACAACACATCTGACAGTGAACAATTTTCTATTCCTTATTTTATACTTTCTCATTTGCCATAACCTTTTTGTGTCCGTGTGGCTAATTAGCACCAGTAATATCTTTCTTGTTCGTGCCCATGTTAATTAACACAACTAAAAAAATTGGTCCGAACCCTCAGGTTTGGATTTGGCTCGACATAGTGCTTTCCAAGCCAAAAAAATACAATTCTTTATTTCTTTTAGTGGTCTAAACTGTTATAATACACAATATTACGAACAAATTGAAAATGATAGGCATAGCCCCAACAATCACTACTGAAAGTTAAAAACTTGGTGATAAAACATTAAAACTAGTAAAATTGTTCATTTTATAACTCACGCTGGAAGCTCTTTAACAAACTGAGAGCTGGTGATCTTTAATACCAAAGAGACTGGCGTACATCCAATGACTGGTGCATGGTGCATGCTGCTTCCATTTTCAAATCTGTAAATAATTTGGAAAAATAAAAATCAATAAATACCCAAATGCTAGTCCATAATTATTTCATCATGCAAAACTGAATTTACTCATCTTCATATAAGGGAATGACTGGCAAAAAAACTTGCAAAAGCCGCTCATTGTATATGCATATGGCCAACAGATAGAAAAATATAGTAAAGACTAATGATATCATAATGTAATGGTCACATAAATCATTTACAAGACGTCAAAATTTATTTCAGTACATAATCAAACATAAGAAGATATGTTGTAATGTAACTTACATAATAACTCATGTTAAAGAAGGTTCATTAGAGAAGTCTCTTTCCTGCATCATATTGATTTATGGAAAATTGTAGAAATCAATAATTGGCAATCTGAAATAATAAAAATAAAAATGATATGATATGATTGAATATCTAAAACAAAATTACCTTATAAATTTTGATAACAGTTTTTGCATCATATTCGCATTTTCTCTTTTAGCCAAGTACTGCAAAAAGAAAAAACAGTAGTAGAAAACATCAATGTATTAGTTCCAATATAGTAGGAGATCCTATAAACAAACAACGTAACATTATTAATAAAGGAATAAGTAGGTATCCCAAGAGTTTACATCTCAGTTGATATATACATCATTCTAGTTTAGCACTAAGGTTAGAACTCCCAATTCATCTATGTCACTATAATACTAGCATAGTAAATGAGTCAACTCTGTATTAGAACATATTGAGATTTCTTACCATACAACTCGGTTGTAGGGTAAACTCAGGGCTGCCTCTACAGTAAATGAGTTCCATTTGCCCGAATGACACTACCTTTATCACTCTAGAGTGACCTTGAGATATGCAACAGTAATAGGAAAAGTCAGTGCATTTCTTTTTTCAACTACACTAGAAATAGTATTAAAATTTATCAGGTGTCATTTTGAATGTATTAGTGACGTAGAGGCAATTAACATCACCACTTAAAAATGGGAGCGGTGTGCAAAAACAGATGTGTATAATCAAATGAAACATATATACATATATGTAGCTGAAAATAAACGATGTTATTAGTTACAATCTCAACTTTGCTAAAGCTAAACAAACAAATGGGAAAATAAACTGGTACTATCTGTCACTACATTCTATAAATGTTATCTGTTTTTTTTCATGTTTTATGAACCTTTGGGTTTTATGTCAATAACTAATTGAATAATAAATTATCATCTGTACTGAATTCTCATTGCCTAAATAGCATCAGACTACTCAACTACATTGAAGCCAAACTTCATTTCACAAGTTAAGACCTATCAATGCATGACATTTTGGAAATTTTAGAGAGAACTCAATCAACAAAAGACCAAGGAAAAGCACCTGTAAATTTGAAAAACTCCTCCTCTATGGTTTATTGACACGACCTCCTTGTACTGATAAGGCAGAATTTCAGTGATTTTAAGGAATTAAAGTATTGATTAGTAAAACTGAAATCCAAAATAGACATTGTTAGCTGTCCCATAATAGTTCGAAAGGTTCTATGATTGTCTCTGCTATGTCCATTACATTGAAGCTTCACATTCCCACTATGCTCTAAGAAAATTCAATATCCAAAAGCCTATAAATCAAAGTTATTACTGTATTTACATATGTATCAGATATAAGGAAAAAATTATGTTTCCAAATTTCAAAAGAGAACAGTACAGCCAAAACACACAAACTATAAAAATATAGAATTAGAAACTAACCTCCAGTGCATTCTTTATTTGAACCGGATCAGGCAAAAACCTAAATGCATTTCCTTCAACCTTCAGCATGTATCAGTTCCACAGAAACCCGGCAAATTAAACAATTAAGAAAATGAAAAGTACAAACCCACTCTATGAAATCAAAAAATAACATTTAAAATCTAAAATTTAATTCAAGAAAAGATCATCAATCTCTTAAACCCAATTAATCATTATAAACAATATCTAAATATTAAACAGAGATGAGAGATCTCAAGATCTGAACCTTATGAAATCGTGCATAAGCAACACAACGTATGAAACAGATACTGATCAAAGGTGAAATCGACGGCTATGTCGGGGTATATCAAGACCAGACATGGATTTGCATCGATTTTTCGACCGAAAGAAGAAAAAAGAGTTTCATTTTCTTCGAGGAATGAGAAAGAAATGTGGTGCTGCATCATCGAAAGGAGCTTTGGAAGATCATTAATCACTTGTTAATGATCGAGATCTGGGAGGTAAAGGAACTGGAAGGAGATCTGGGCAGTAGAGAAGAGTGCGGTTTATTTTTTATTTTTGAAATAGAGAGTGCTAGGGTATTTCTTTTAAGATGTGACCTTATGAAAAAAAAAGGTTGAGGGCTGGGATCGACTTGAGGCTTTACACTTGGGATATATGTGCCCAAATTATCACAATATTAATTATTTTACGCGTAGGAAATTTTTTTAAGACTGAGCTTAAAGTTGCCTGTGTCCAATGTAATGATTATTTTATTATATTTGGGCATGTTTTGGAGACAGACCTTAAAGTTGTCCGTGCTTAACATAATTATTTATTATTTTGGTAAGATTTTAGGGACGGATCATAAATATGTCTGTGTCCAATTTAACACTATTATTGATTATTCTATTATTTATGAATGTTTTAGAGACGGATCATGAACTTGTTCGTGCCCAAATCAATGATTTGTTGACTTGGGTGTAATCTGAGGACATAACCTTTACTTATTTGCCACGGAGTCAATTTCTCTGTCCCTATTGAGCTATATAGGCCACGGACAAGGTGATGTGGAAGATGATGTTTTCAAGCAGGTGGGGAGCAGTGTGTTAGTAAGAAACAACCAGTTGCCGACTTTCTTATTCATGAAGGATACCTATTTCGTGGTAATCAGCTTTGCATTCCTCAATCCTCTCCTAGAGAGAAGTTGATTCGAGATTTACATGGAGGAGGCTTAGGTGGTCATTTTAGTAAATAAAATACCACTGTCAGTTTGGAGGAACGTTATTATTGGGAGAGGAGGTAGGATGAGGAGTGCGTTGTTGCCGTCGGAGTAGGAGGAGGAGGAGGAGGAAGGAAGATGAAGAGGAGAAGGAAGGAAGATGAAGAGGAGGAGGGAAGATGAAGAGGACGAGGAGAAAAATGAAAGATATAGAAAATTTTAAACTTTAGCCAACGAAATTTCGTCGGCTAAAGTTCAAAATTTTAGTCGAAAAATTTCAAAATTTTAAAAATTTCCTCCAAAAAAATTAATTTTTTAATTAACTATATATAGCCGACGAAATTCGGGTAATTCGTCGGCTATAGTTATTTATTTATTTAACCTTAGCCGAAGAAATTAGGGTAATTCGTCGGCTATAGTTATTTATTTATTTTTTTTATTTAACCTTAGCCGACTAATTATCCTAATTTCGTCGGCTATAGTTATTTATTTTATTTATTTAACTTTAGCCGACGAATTACCCTAATTTCGTCGGCTAAAACCCTAAACCCTATACGTAGAAGCTTCAAACGAAAAAAAGTCGTGAAATAAGATATAACCGGAATGGTAAAATACGTCTATGGCTGAAAAATCACGTAATTCCGGTAAAGTCTCGGTACCGATAATTGTGGTTAACTCAATTTTCCATTCTTTCTCCCTAGAGGTAGCCCTATCTCCGGTAGTTATTTTTCATAAAATTTTTATACCAATGGTTGCGTTTCATCGATTTGAAACTATTTTCAGTTGAAGATCCGGGCAAAATACGTAATTTAGACGGTCAAATGACTGTTTCCGTGCGTTAAGGGGTTTGACTTACGTGATTGACCGTAAGGATCAAGCCCTTAACGTTGTCAGATTAAGTTGAATTTTTTTCCTATATACATATTTCAACATAATGATCATATCTGACGGTCGGAATTTTGTTTCTCAACTTTGATCATCGGAATCACAACATGCGTACTAATGTTGTATAACTTGTTTACTAAACTTTAAGTAAATGTTTCGTTTCTAAAACAAACTCTACGTAGAAACTTCAAACACAAAAAAGTTGTGAAATAAGATATGACCGGAATGGTGAAATACGCCTACGGTTGAAAAATCACGTAATTCCGGTAAAGTCTCGGTGCCGATAGTTACAGTCAATACAATTTAGGGGTTTGACTTACGAGGTTGACCGTCTAGATGAAGTCCTTAAATTTATCGGATAAAGTTGAATTTTTTACCAGAGATATATTTCAACATATTTATGATATCTGATAGTCGTATTTTTGTTTGTGAATTTTGATGACCGGAATCACAACATGCCTACTATTTACCATTATTTATCTATATGGGGAGTCCTATCATCGAGGGGTAAATGTCTCAAAATTTTTAGATTGACAGTTGCGTCTCATTATGGTGAGTGTATGTTGTGTTGAAGGTTCGACCAAAATACCTCATATAGGTATAGAAATGGGCATTTTCTTGTGTTAAGCGTTTAGCAAAACTTCATTTTGAAACCTTAAACGAACTCGGATGGCTAAAAAAGCCTGTATGTGGTGACATTAGTAATGAGTTTGACTCGTGGGGCTGTTCTGCTTCCAGATTGGTATCACAATAGTCAATCGGACACCAAAATATCCGTAGTGCAATTTTGTATATAAAAGTTACTTTAGCCGACGAAATACCCTAATTTCGTCGGCTAAAGTTCACATACTATAGCCGACAAAACAATCACTTTAGCCGACGAAAAATTTTTTTGTCGGCTAAAATTTAACATTAGTTTAGCTGTGGAAAAAAAATTTCGTCTGCTAAAATTCCAATTTAGCCGACAAAAATTTACCTTAGCCGACAAAATTTTTTTTCGTCGTCCTGTTATTAGATATTTCGTCGGCTAAAGTCTTTTTTCTGGTAGTGTGGGCCCCACTTGGTTTGAAAACAAAGAGACATGTATATAAATATTATATTAATATTGACATATCTAAATGACATTTCTTCTTCTCTGTTTTGATGTTTGATAGGATTGACACGTGTAGTTTTCTCTTTAATTTTTTTTTCTATAACTCCTTCTAAGTTCTAATATTAGAAATACATTTATATATAATCAACTATCAAGAAAGTTTAAATTATTTGTTTTCATATTCAAATATGTTGAGATACTTTACAGTAAAAAAAGAAAATATAAATAAGTATTATGATCGCTGTTAATATAAACAATTAATGACTTTACTTGTCATGACTGCAAGTGAAAAGAGAGTATTTCTGTTATGAATATTGTAAAGTTTCGTTTACATTTTTTCTACCATACACATTGAAACTATTATGCAATAACTTTAAAAATATAAAATTTTACCGATGACACTATTGTAATTTATAAAAATTATATTTAATTAGTTAAAATTTTCAGTATTACTTTTTATGCCCTATTGGATCTAAATTCATGGGTACGCCACTGGTGATGAATTAATATATTCATATGTTTAGCTGAGTCATGACTATATGTATGATTTAGCTCTTTCGTGTTGATTTTACATATATAAACCTGATCTAATTAAAACAAAGCTGTGATGCATAGATACGTCGAAAATTTAAGAATGTTGTATCGTATCCGTATCAAATATGGATACGCTCAATATACGCCTCAGATATGTATCATGAGGCTGTTATACGTATCGAAGACTATTTAATATATTTTGACTGTTTGAAAACAGTTTATATACGAAAAGGGTATTTTTATAAAAAAAAATTGAAGAAAACCCTTAAATTCTAACCTAATACGGCCATAGTTGTTTCGATTCTTCTCTCCTCAAGAATACGATGTAGTTGATCGATTGCATTGCCATAGTCACACTATTTTTCTCTGTCGCCTACTTCTTGCTCACCAAAATCTCTCAAACTTGAACAGAGAGGTTGCCAGGATTCGCAGGCCAACCCCCTTGTTCCAGGATTTGCAGGTTCAAAGGCTTTGCATCGAATAGAAGAGATTGAGTAGCTTACCTGGATATTGATTTGTAGATTCAAAGGACAAAGGATTTGTAGGTGAAGTGAACAGAAGCTTCCCAGGTTCAAAGGACTGGTAATTGAGCAGGTCAAGATTTGCATTTGAAGTGAAGAGAAGGGATTAGATTTAGATGCGGACCAGATTCACAGAAGCTGCTTTACTTACATCCACAAGGTATTAAAAATACAATATATATTTTTACATCCAACAAGGTATTAATAATAGTGAAATACAATATAACTGTAGGGCTGCAAATCATTTGACTAGTTATGTCGAGAGGCACATGCGATTCAAAGATTAAAATATTTGATATAATATTAAAATGTTATATATAATATTAAAATATATGCTACTACTATTAATTTCTTGGTTACATCTCTTATTATTATTATTATTTTGTAATTTTAGTCAAATAAATTTATTGAAATTATTATTATTATTATATATAACGTATCCATTTCCTTTTTTTGAAAAAAAAACGTATTCCCGTATCATGTCGTACCCGCACCCGTATCCTGTATTCGTATCAATGCATCATAGGAATAAAGTCATATCAGATCGAATATTGTCTGTGACTGTGTTGATGAGCAATGCCGTTTCTAATATGTTGGTGCCAAAAAAGCTTACTCACTGATCAAAGAAAAACCATATCACTGACATTATCATAAAAAAGATTTTATTCGACAAAATTACCAAAAACATGTCGACGAACTTTTTTCCGTCGGCTAAGTTAAATTTTCGTTTGCTAAAGTGGAATTTTAGCCGACGAAAAAAAATTTTGTTGGCTAAATTAGTTTATTCGTTGGCTATAGTGGAATTTTAGCCGACAAAGAAAATTTTCGTCGGCTAAACTAATTTTTTCGTCGGCTATAGTCTGTGAACTTTAGCAGACGAAATTTGAAAAGTTTAGACGACGAAATTAGGGTATTTCGTCGGCTAAAGTACCTTTTAGTTATAAAATTGCACTACGGATATTTCGGTGTCCGATTAACTATTGTGATTCCAATCTGGAACTGGAACGGACGTACGAGTAATTGTGGAATTGGCAGGTTTTGAGATACAAATCCAGAATCTGCAGTTTTTTTTTTCAGAAACCAGTAACTTTAGCCGACGAAACTGACACTTCTCGTCGGCTAAGGGTCATTTAGCTGACGAGTTTTAATAATTAAGCCGACGATATACAAACTTTTAACGGACAATATATGTTGTATTTTTGTAGGCTAAAGTCTGGTTCGGTCAACAATTTTGACCAGCGGATGAAGTTTTGTCCTACAAAATTAGTGACAAAAGTATATAAAGTTGTCGGCTAAAATCCAAATTTTAAGCCGACGAGGAGTGTTGTCGTCGGTTAAAGTATGCCCGACGACCTTTAGCCGACAAAAATGTCTAACAGGGTGACAAATTTTATTCGTCGGCTAAAGTCTGATCCTTTTTTTTTGTAGTGTAAAGTCGGGTTCGGTCAACAATTTTGACCAGTAGAGGAAGTTTTGTGTGACAAACTTTCGTCGGCAAAATTCTATAAAGTCGTCGGTTAAAGTCCTAAATTTAAGCCGACGAGGAGTTTTGTTGTCGACTAAAGTTCAGACTTTAGCCGAAGACTATCACTATTTTCATCGGTTAAATTATGGCCGACGAGCTTTAGCTGACGACACTTTTACCGACAAAGTTTCATCGACTATTACTTTTGCCGACGAAAATGTCTAACAGGCTGACGAATTTAGCTAAAGTGTTTTTTATGGTAGTGTACGCCTTACTAGCGTGAGCATTTGACCAGGCAATGTCCAAAATGGTTGAGGCGTGGGAAGTGGACATCAAAGTCCCCCGAGGTTCGCCACTTATAACTATGACTCCATGAACGTGCTTTTGGTGACGTTATTTCCCTAATGTTTTCATTTTGAAAGGAAGAAAGGATGTAAATGAGAATTTTACAGAATTCAGACCATTATTATATCTCTTCTGGGTGACCTTTATGGTCATGTCAAAGCTTGTATAAGCCGGTGTCCTAAAATATCTTTAGTTGCTACAACATAAGATTAGATATTCCAATTATAGTGAGAACAATCTACTAGATTGACACATGCTTCTATCCATGGTGTGCTCTCATTCACACTTATGAGAAGTGCACACAAAAATTCCTATCATTCTCACAATGAATTTCATATGGTAACCGTTGGCGTGTACATAACAAGGTTTGATAGTCTCTCAATACATAAAAGGTATATGTGACATGGATCATGGTGTCATAAGTAGGGCTGGCTCCGGTCCACTTCGGTTCGGTTTATACCCCAAACCGCGAACCAAACCAATGTTATATTTCGGTCCGGTTCGGTTCGGTTTTTTACTATTCAAGAGACCAAACCGCAAACCAAACCATACCTACGGTTCGGTGCGGTTCGGTTTTTTTTCGGTTTTTTTTTTCAAATTGATAATTTTTTTTTCTTATTATGATTATAGTGAAAAATGATTATGGTTCACAAAGTTGCACATTTATTTACAAACTACTAAACAAATTATACAACATTAGTATGCATATTGTGATTCCGATGACTAAAAGTCAAAAATTAAAATTCGACCGTCAGATATGATCATTATGACGAAAGATGTATGTGGAAAAAAATTCAACTGGATCCGACAAAGTTAAGGGCTCGATCGAAACAGTCAACCCTGATCCATCGTCACTTATCACACGGAAACACTCATATCTACCTCTATATTACGTATTTTTGTCAAACCTTCTACATGAAAAACACTCACGTAGATGAGACGCAACCGCCCATATAAAAATTTTGGGACATTTACCTTCTAACGATAGGGCTCCCCCTAAAGAATAATAAAGGTAAATAGGGTTGACCGCTACAATCGACACCGAGACGTTACCCGA
The DNA here is from genome assembly GCA_951800085.1 of Comarum palustre. NCBI lineage: Eukaryota > Viridiplantae > Streptophyta > Magnoliopsida > Rosales > Rosaceae > Comarum > Comarum palustre. The sequence goes on along the minus strand of OX637587.1, from coordinate 15,726,907 downwards.
ATTACGTGATTTTTTAACCAGGGTCGTATTTCATCATTCCGAACACATCTTATTTCACGAGTTTTTTGATAATTTTGCTTCTATGTAGAGTTGGTTCATAAAGTTGTGCATTTGCTTAAAACCTAACAAATAAGTTATACAACATTAGTATGCATATTGTGATTCCGATGACTAAAAGTCAAAAATTAAAATTTGACCGTCAGATATGATCATTATGACGAAAGATGTGTGTGGAAAAAAATTCAACTGGATCCGACAAACGTAAGGGCTCGATCGAAACGGTCAACCCTGATCCATCGTCAGTTATCACACGGAAACACTCATATCTACCTCTATATTACGTATTTTTGTCAAACCTTCTACACGAAAAACACTCACGTAGATGAGACGCAACCGCCCATATAAAAATTTTGGGACATTTATCTTCCAACGATAGCGCTCCCCCTAGGGAATAATAAAGGTAAATAGGGTTGACCGCTACAATCGGCACCGAGACGTTACCCGAATTACGTGATTTTTTAACCAGAGCTGTATTTCATCATTCCGAACACATCTTATTTCACGAGTTTTTTGATAATTTTGCTTCTATGTAGAGTTGGTTCATAAAGTTGTGCATTTGCTTAAAACCTAACAAACAAGTTATACAACATTAGTATGCATATTGTGATTCCGATGACTAAAAGTCAAAAATTAAAATTCGACCGTCAGATATGATCATTATGACGAAAGATGTGTGTGGAAAAAAATTCAACTGGATCCGACAAAGTTAAGGGCTTGATCGAAACGGTCAACCGTGATCCATCGTCAGTTATCACACGAAAACACTCGTATCTACCTCTATATTACGTATTTTTGTCAAACCTTCTACACGAAAAACACTCACGTAGATGAGACGCAACCGCCCATATAAAATTTTTGGGACATTTACTTTCCGACGATAGGGCTCCTCAAATGGAATAATAATTGTAAATAGGGTTGACCGCTACTATCGGCACCGAGACATTGCCCGAATTACATGATTTTTAAACCATAGCCGTATTTCACCATTCCTAACACATCTTATATTACGAGATTTTTGATAATTTTTCTTCCATAATTAAAGTCTTTTTCCTTCCTACTACATAATTAAAGTCATTTTAATTCATGAGTTTATTTATTTATTTATTTATTTATTTTTCCGGTTTTTCGGTCCGGTCCGGTTTCTACGGACCCCAAACCACAAACCGGACCATACATACCCGGTTCGGTCCGGTTTTTGTTTTTCGGTTCGGTTTGTCTTCCGGTTCGGTTTTTTTTTCGGTTTCGGTTCGGTTTTTTTCGGTTTTCGGTTTGGTATGGCCACCCCTAGTCATAAGGCAGCAAAAATCGATTTCAACCACTTCTATAAAGGACTGGTGATGATCGAGTCATCGTATAAATCCTGAATTAGTTGCTAGTTCCTTAGAATCTTGTGGGCAATTATATTATCTACGAGACACTCAATGTCTATGAGACATATCTACCGAAAGAGAGTAGATATATGAGGAAATAGTTCCACTTGGACTATTTAGAATGATGTAAAATTAGTTGCAACCCCGAGTGCAAAACAAGATTTCTGTGCAACATGACCTTTGTGCACTAAACTAACCATAACTTTTTCGTTAGGCTGGATATGAATGAATCGTAAAAAATTCTGGATACTAGATTCAATTATTTTTCCAGTGATATAAGGCAGACGTACTATTTAATTCAGAGATGATCACAAAACTCAAACAAAGTTGTTATTCGAAAAGGAACATATTTGATGTTTTCGCATATTTGACATGATTAAAGCTATGGAACTTTGAGATTGCGTGTAGGCCTATGCCTTGGTCAAAACGACGTGTTTAGACATCAAAGATGGAGTATTACAAGTATTCAACGTCTAAGACAAGACGACAATTGGGTATATAGCGTAGGGGATCTAAAATCAAAATCTTTCGGTAACTACAAAAACAATATGACCAGAAATGTCCGCAAAAAGTCTGTAGTGCAAAGGCACATTTAAAACCACTTTCTCCTTAAATTCAGGCAATTCGAAGATATCATACCGAGTTGAATTAACCTGGTTAAGCTATTGATGATGGAAAGTCTGCTATGTGAAGAATACTTAACCCTAAAACACCTCGCACACCTCATTGAGGGTGCAGTGAGGTGCATCTCTTCCCTTTAGGATAGACGAAACTCGACATAATCCATTCTTTTGGATTATAAATTATGTCATATTCTAAGGATAATGTGAATAATACACTTATCAAACCATAACAGACAATAAAAGAATACCTTTAATACTTGTAAAATTGCTTGATATTGTGCTAACGACTTCATCGAGATATCGAATTGTATACCTAGGAACATTGATACAATATTTATTTACATATAGCTTGGAAACAAAATTTCTTTGTATGCATTTACGACTTAAATATGAGCTCGACAATTCATGAACCTGTGATCTAGAAATCTATAACGGTTGCATTGTCCTGAGCTGGTGTGACTAGTTTTGACATGTTGATGTCTAGATCAGGAGTGTCGCCATTATGATCAGTGACATCTCCCCCTTTTTATAGACATCGACACGACTTCTTATTTCGTTTCCATGACCGCCATTATCTTCCCACACTAGGGGTAAGTCTCATGGACGTGGACTAATGCGTTGATCTCATTAAAGTATATGCAATTCCTATTTGAAATAGTTTAATCAAACTCAAGCCTTGTTGGTAATAAACCAATTTGGAGTGATTAGAAAACTTGATTAGGATCTAATCAAATCTGCTAAAGGGTTATGGATCAAGATATCACAAATTATCATCGATAATATGTAGTCAAAGGAGTGGTAATCAATCCAAGTGGCTAATAACTTAACAAGTAGAGTTAATGGACGTCTCAAGAAACACTCCATAGGTGCATTCCACAGTACTTCATTACTTCATTATCATTATTTTTTGCACAGGTCGATGGCGCCTCAAACACTTTGAGCTCCAAAAATTTTAAATCTCAACATTTAGGCTTCTTAGCATTGGTGTCGAAATGTGTTGTAATTCTTTCTAATGAAAGATTCCATAGATTCCTAGCGATGCTTTGCTTAGAGCATCGAGTATGTCAAAACTCGAATGAGCAAAATGTTATCTTGCTATTGCATATAAAACCAAGGTATGATGAGACTCGATAGAAGTGACAAAAAATATTTTAATGGTTTGTTATTCTCGAGTATCGATGATCCGAGTTTATCAAAAACTGATTTCTCACCAATTTTGAGGCAAGCCAATAAGGCGACCATGCTAATAAGAGATGCTGAGGTTTAATCTCAAGGACCAATGATTGGAGCTTCTCAAATATAGAACAAACATAAATTTGAGGCGAGCGAATATGGCAACCCTGCGAATACGATATTCGGGGATCTAATGGTACCTGCAATGACACAGATCCAAGCATGGAACGAGGTAGGAGAAGGAAAGAAGTGACTTTATCCTCTTCCCCCTCCCTTGGGTTATTGAACTTGGAAATAACTAGTATATAAAAACTTACTTGCTAGTAGACTGTGTTTATAGAAGCGTTTTGTAATTTTCATGCTTAATTCCAAGTGCATTACAGTCGTTATGTAGACCGGTTCACCACATTTTAGACTAGTTCTTGAAGTGTCCTTTTAGTACAAGAATCCTAACATCGGTGCACTGTTGTTGAAAAAAAATCACGACACTTGGATGCCGAGAAGGGCTTGAACCGGTGGCGTTAGTGTGGCAGCCGGTTCATCACTTTTCTTAGGGCGTAGCCGGCGGCGATGCAATCCTGGGAACAAGGACTATATTGGTTTTGGGTCAAGAACTAAGGTTTTGTGCGGCTGATATTGGTTTTTTGGGGAATTTAGGGTTTGTAGAAAAAAACTTGTTGGCTATTAACTCTGGGTTACTACCATGTGTCTAATAACGTAGACGAGGAAAATAGGAGTGAAAAGATAATAAAAAAAAATCATTCTCATATTCATTGATAAGAGCCTTTTTATATAGAGAATTACTAAATATCATTCTGATATAGATAAGAAAACATAATCATATTTTATCTTGTAATCATAGTTACATAAATTTAAGACACACATGACAAAATATTCTAGAACACCCCCTTAATTATACATCACGCAAGTCATTATAGCACTGCAAAATGCATTTGGCTCAACCTCAACATTCCAAAGGCAAACCAATGAATTATGTCTATACTCGATCTTAAACTGGGAAAAATCAATGTTTAAAATCCGTTTTCGTTTTCAAATTCTATGTAGAGCATTTACGATTTCTTTGTATTTCAAGACTCGTGTATCCATAGCAACATTTTTTTGATAAAAAGAATAGCATTGATAGACAATCTAGATTGTTACATCCTAAATAACTACATTAGAGAGAGCCATTGTGGTCCATTCTCAACCCAATTGCAATCTTGAAATGCAGTAAATAAAAACGCTTTTCTTATCCATAGCAAGATACGAAGAGCGAAAACATATCTATCTAACCGTCCACCGATGAAGGACAAGGGTTATTATTCTAAACTCGACATATGTGCACAAATCCTCAAGGATCAAACTTATGCGGCATCTACAAGATAACATGCTTAATTAGTCCTCATCTACAACCAACGAAAGCCACAGCTGACCACTATACAGATGAAGATTACATAAATAGAAACAAAGAGAACTTAGCTTTAAAGATCACCAAGACCTTCCCCTCCACATCCCCCATCCGCCGCTCAACCTCATCCCCCTCTTGACGCCGACCTTCCACCACCACCACCACCACCACCCATGCCATCTGCCGCCCACTTGCTCTATTTCTCTTTGCCCTAATTCCATCGTAGGCACCATATTCCACTATCCCCGTCAAACTTGAACAAATTAAACTCCTTAATCAGTGTTTTAATCAGTAGAGTGGCTCGGGGCCTCTTTCAACTTGGGGATTATATTGTGTTCATTGTTTTGACCAAGAACTAAAGTACTACGTAGGCGTGATGTGATGAGATCATTGTGTTAGATTTTTTTTTATCAAACTGATCACGGACTCGGAGTAATTAATTATGCAGACAAGAATTTGGTACATTTGTCCTATGTGGTTGTGTGCCGTGCAGTCATTTTGAGCTAACTTTACTACAATAACCTCGAGTAATTTCTTTTCAATATAATCTGCCATTCTGCACAGTAGGGTAGAACTTCAAATTCATGGGATATTGGCTCCACCTTGCCCTCTCTTGACATATTGACCCCTTTTCATCTTTTATAAAACATTCTGAAAATAGTGTTCTTATTCGACTCAAATGCAGAACCAAGAACCAAGTTATATTTATCTCCTCTTCTTGATTGTGCGTTTTCATATTGTATCTTTTAATTTTTTAAGAGATAAATAGAGAAAACCCCACCAATTAGACTATCTTTGAATATAAACTCATTCATATATTTTTTTAATTTACACCAAATACATTTATTTGACTTGTCTTATAGATTTTAAACTTAAAATTTATAATTATCATATTTTTCTACTGACTATTTTACCTTTTAAGTTAGGTTACAAATAGAGAAATTGAGTTTTTGGTATATATAGGGTTTTAGGTTAGGGGTTAGGGTTTAGAAAGATTCACAATTTGTGCATATCATTCCATAACATGTATTATTTGTGATAGGTTTTATTATTTATCCAAAATAATAGGTTTATTTAGTTTAGACAAACATAATTAATAAGTTTGATTGTATTTTAAAACAATTTTAAATGTTTTAGCGTTTAGACAGGTTAACAATTTGTACATATTATTCCATCACATGTATTATTTGTAATAGGTTTTATTATTTATCCTAAATAATAGGTTTATTTAGTGTAGACAAACCTAATTAATAAGTTTGGTTGTATTTTAAAACAATCTTAAAAGTGAGTATAATCTAAAATGAGTCTAGCAAATAATTGGGTGTAATGTCAAATATTACCCCTTTCTTTAATGACACTAGGTGATAATTAAGGAGATTTGTTGTCTCTCTTATTCCTATGGGTGAGAGTTTGATACCGAAATCTCAATACCGATCCCGACCGTCCCGTATCGAACCCAATTGGGTCGGGACACAAAGTGAAAAAAGTGTTGACCCAAACTGTACTGAATCCTGAATTTGTAATCGGTTCGGATCGGTATGAACCAAATAGATACTGAATGTCCCGAACCATCCCATATTCTCCCAAATTTTATAATTTTACTAGTTTTAAAGAAAAAATATATGTATTTATATTGAAGAATTAATCATCTTAAAGTGATGAAGTCACCTAATTATGTTAGTTTGTTGATTTATGTTAAGAAAAAGTGTTAAATATTTCATAAATATAGTACAAAAGTGTTTGTTTAAGTTATAGATATAAAATCCTAACTTAAAACTTGTGTTCCGATTGGTCCCGAACTTATCCCATACTTTTCAATATCGAGACGGTTCGGTACCAAGACTTAAAATCACACATCCCGTTTCGTACCGATAACGAAAAAAAAAATCAAAATCGGTATCGGGATAGGTCAAATCTCATACCGTCCCCTACTGATCCCACCCCTACTTATTCCTCTTCTTGAGCCACATAAAAAGTATAAATAATTTGTAAGTATTTTCTATGAGCATTTGTAATTGAAAATTTAGTGAGTTTATGCAAGAGTTTCTCTCCTTTGAGTTATATAAAGCTGCAAATCAAAAAGGTAGGCCAGACTCATTGCAATTATGTGACTAGGCAAGTATGCGCCACTTTTAATCTTTTAGGTGTCACTATTCTTGATTGTGCGTCTTCGGTCTTTGTATTTAAAATTTCATAATTTGTGAGTTATTTTGATATAAATAAGAAGCTACGAAGGTTTAGAAATTTTTTATAATTTTTATAAAACGGAATTCTAGTTACACCTCCTAATTTGTTATTCATATCTTTTAAATTTTTTGTTCATTTGTTTTTTTCTATTTTGTCCCTTAATACAATGAGAAGAACTAATATAATAATAATAATAATTATTATTATTATTTACAAATTCACTCTTTGCTACACAACCGTACTTAAATCTGTTCCCATTTCACAGATTTCGTCTTTTATGTCAAACTTGTTACTTGGATTTATCCCTTAGCTTTGATGAACCCATCAACTTCTGCATTCATGTTGAGCTACTAACAGGTGGCATGGGTTCAACCAATCAAAATCTTCTATATATAGGCACAACATTTGAATGACTTCCTTGACCACCATCTATCAATATAGTATTGGCTCGGTGCATGTAATATACGTAATTTCCATTCCTTAGCAATGCAAATGAAGTATATATCTAAACCAGATCTCCGTATTAGATCAAAACCCAATCATGAATAGCAACATTGATCACTTATCAGAAACAAAAATCACGTCAATTTAAGATAAAACAACAAACACATCTTAAGAAATATCAATAAAATCTTGTTGATCTATATATACGGCCTTTTATTAAAAATATAGAACCTGCAACCTGGTACTTACTCTAATCATAGAACCCTAAACAAACGCATTACAATAATTCAATCATTTTCCTTCTTTTTCTCAGTTTTTTCTTTTAATTTGTAAATAGGACAGAACAAGAAATAAAAATTTAAGAGATATAAACAAATTAGGAAATGTAATTAGAATAATCCTTTTGTAAAATGGCAATAGGTCTTTTACCATTGAAGTCATGTAAAGAGGCCATTGGGGGTAGCTAGGTTGAGCAGCTCAAGAGAATAATAGACACAGGAAAAAAACACGACGAGAGAGAGAGTCGAATAAAGTAATAGACAGGCCAACATGCGAATATGTTTAATTTACAATGCCATTCTCTGCCATTGCACAGATAAGCTGTCCCTTTTGTCTCATATCATATCATATCCAACACAATCCTTCGTATCTCTCAATCTCCCTATCTATCTATCTCTCTCCCTTAAAAACCCTTAAACCTCATCATAAACGCAACACACTCGATCTTTCTCGTCACCAACTTTGGCCAATCTTTTCCCAAACCAGCAAGATGATGGGTTCAAAGGCGAGGAAGAAGCAGATGTGGTCTCCGCAGCCATTGGCGCCACTCATGGAAGGTCCAGACCCAGAAATCCAAGAAGAAGGGGGTAAGAAGGAGAGCTCTTGGGAAGCCATACGTGATTGGTTCAGAGTACAAAAGGGTCTTCCTCAGGGAAGTAGCTTATCAACTTCAGCATATGGTAGTAATGGTAGTACTGTTCCGGCAAAGAGACAAGATTTGAGGCTCTTGCTTGGAGTTCTGGGGTGTCCTCTAGCACCTATTCCTCAAGCCAGTGATCCTGTTGATCATCCCATGCCTCTCATCAAAGACATCCCGTTTGTAAGAGCATCAAACACCTTGAATTAATTACATCTTGTTCTCAATATATTTCTATCACTAATGAATGATGGTGATTCAGGAAACTTCGACTGCGCATTACATTATACAACAGTATCTGGCAGCAAGCGGTTGCTTGAAGCAGCAGAAGTGCACCAAGAACATGTACGCGAGTGGGATGGTGAAGATGATTTGCTGTGAGACTGAAGTTTCTGCAGGTAGAAATGTGAAGACTTTGGGAACAAGAAGTGGGGAAAGCGGTTGCTTTGTTCTCTGGCAAATGCTACCAGGAATGTGGTCTCTGGAACTAGTGGTCGGCGGAAACAAGGTGGTAGCCGGAAGTGATGGCAAAACTGTGTGGAGGCACACCCCTTGGCTCGGTACTCATGCTGCCAAAGGCCCTCAACGCCCATTACGCCGCATCATCCAGGTAAAATCGACATCGGAAACTTCAAATCTGAAATGTTCTTCCTACCATGCATACAAAATCTTACATCTTATTTTCTCATCAACCATGTTTTTAAGATGTTCCTGGATTCTAAGTTTTTGGATTGCATATACCAATTTGAGGATTAGATCGAAACGTACAGTTCAATTATTAGAAATAGCCTTTAGGCTTTAGAGTTCGGTTCTTTGAATTTAAAATGGTGGTAGAGTGAGGTACCATTCCGAGTCGTTGGAGGGTTAAGGTTAGAGCTCTCTCTATATGATTCTTTACCATGCGATTGATCGAACCAGTGACCTCTTACCCCCAAGAGTATCACTATAACATTCATTCAACATGATAAACCTAATCCTGATTACTAGAACAAATCCACATAGGTGTTAGAGTTTGTTTCTTTACCAAACAAAGATGGAGATTTTAGAGGGGAGCAAATCACAATCCCAATAAAAATAAAAATGGTACGACGCTGACAATGATGGAGAAACTGTCCCATGCTTTACCCTACAGTCTTCTTTTTTGCTTCGAACACCTCAAAGAAACCAAGAATGGCACGTGATTGCAGGTTCTTGCGTCATCCAGGGCATCTATTCTACATGGTTCATCTAGCTAGGTCTTGGGATTACCATCGTTTCTGAACTAAAGTGGCTTCTCTAGCTCTATTATTTTCTTGCTTTTGCTTTTTTTTTTTCACTTTACTGAATGAATGCTGCTGGATCTAGTGCATTATGCCTCCTTTCTCTTTTTTTCTTCTTTTTCATTTTTCTTCTTTCAAAAATATTTTATTTTGATCAAATTTTTCATAACTAGTAGTTACTATTGATTCCATGACGTGCCTAAAATTTTTCTTTTGCACAATTATGAACGGTTAATTTGCTTAGATTCGGTTTTTGTTTTGATTTGGTAAAGCTTCTTCACTGTAAACGGATTGTATCTACACATGTGTACCTAAATAACCAAAATTAAAGACATAATGCATGTTGGTTTTTTATATAAATTGTTATGCAGGGTTAAGATTGCACAATATACTTACACGTTGGATATAAGAATTTCTGTTGATTTAGATTAAATTGAAGCAATCAAATCTAAATTCTGAACTGATTTATTAGTTGTATTTTTGCTTAAAATGTTATCCAATCCAGATCAGCTAGCAGTGATCAAATCTTGGCACCCTTGGAAACTCTAATTTTAAAGCTTAATTAGTTAATTACTACATGCTTGGTCATAACTTTGATCAATTATCATGATTTATGTTTTGCTGCAGGGCCTAGATCCAAAGAGCACAGCAAGCTTGTTTTCCAAGGCACAATGCTTGGGGGAGAAGAGGATTGGCGACGATGATTGCTTTGTACTAAAAGTTTCTGCAGATCGCGAGGCTGTCATGGAACGAAGCGAAGGTCCGGCAGAGGTAATTAGGCATGCATTATATGGCTATTTCTGTCAAAAGAGTGGACTCCTCATCTACTTAGAGGACTCACACCTCACTAGGGTTGAAACACCAGATAACGAAACTGTGTATTGGGAGACCACTATCGGAAGCAGCATTGCAGATTATAGAGATGTTGATGGTGTGCTCATCGCTCATCAAGGCCGTTCCATCGCCACCGTGTTCCGGTGTGGCGAGCTATCAATGGAGTACACGAGGACTAGAATGGAAGAGGTTTGGAACATTGATGATGTTGTGTTCAATGTGCCGGGGCTTTCCATGGACTATTTCATTGCTCCTGCTGATATATATGATAGTAGTAGTGCTGTACAATCACCATGATTAACTTTAATAAACTGAACTAAGTTTTTTTTAAGTTTTATTAATAGCTCGCACATCTTATATATATCTAGTGAGATTTAAATCTGTAACCTCAAAGTTGTTGGTTAATCACCTTAACCAACTAACCTACAACTCACTGACAAACTGAACTAAGCTTAATTAGTAATAAGATGCTAGTTTGTTCTAATCACAAAAATATTGACAGGTACACGACTGTAATTTTTTTTTTCTCGTTTTTCCTTATCTTCAAGTGTATCATGTAATATGTAGGTTTTCTGTTTTGTAATAATATGTAATATTCTGAAGTCATTGGGCTTAAAATGACTAGTTCAAGGGCATGGGATAGAATAAGGAGATTTGGCGTTGCGTTTGGATGAAAGTGTTTTTAAATTTTTGAGAAATTCTGAAATGATGAAATTTAGATTTCTATCATTTGAGATTCCATTAATTGCAATCTTTATTGTTTGGATATGTCTATTTGAGATTTGAAATGTGAGATAGATTAAGAAAGTTTGAAATGAATTTATAAAATAAAATTTTAAAAAGTCTTGTTTTGAAAATAAAAATGGATACAACAAAAAAAATTGTAAATGACGTACACATATTTTAGTGGAATTTAAGCAACGAATTCTTTCATTTTCAATTCCATCAAAATTTTAAATTAATTTCTTACCTGATAATGCTAAACGAGAGAATTTACCCTTCAAAATTATGAAATCCCTATTTATAATTAAATTTGAGAGAATTGAGTCATATCGAAACACATTGTTTGTGAATTATAAGGAACACGGCAGACCAAGCATAGTCCGCGCATCTTAACCCAGCCCAATCAAATAGCGACATGTGTCCATTTTTAATTAAAGATTTTTTATGTTTCTGAAGAGATGACTAGCACACTTCATGGAAACTAATATTAGCCATATTTCAGTCTCCTCTTCTCTTCCAAATTTATCTTGCAATCATACAGCTGAACTCAATCGTCGGTCGGACGGCCTCTGACTTTCAGACTGGCGGAGCACTTGCGGACTGATTTGAATTCGAATAAAGAGAGTTGTGGTCTTACTGTAGTGATCTCTTAGCGTATTGATATATATCCTTGTTCAAAACCTAGTGAATTCAGAGCACTCGTCGGCGTTCACCTAGCTCTAGTTTGTATCTCTTGCCATGTTGGGTGCTCCTTTTAAGAACAACAGTCCATAATTCCATGTTTGTGTTGTGAGAAATTGATTTTGGGTTTTGAAGTTTGACTTCTTAGTTAATCATGGGGTTTTGATCCGGTTTTGATTTCTATCCTTGATAGCAATCTTGAATGTTGTAGTAATTTGTATTTTGTGGGTACGAATGTTTTGTTCTAGTGAGAATTTTAGTAGCCATGTTCTTGTTTCACTCTTATACAGGTTGCCTTATAGAATATATTGTTTTTACTTCTTCATTTCTGTCGAGGCATTTCAAGTTTAATTTGAATATAATGAGATTGGAGCCACTATGGTTCCTCTATCCTACTAATGGTGCATACTATGTGCAGACTATTTTTTCCTCAGTACATATTAAATTATCAATGAAAGAACTATGAGGACTAATTTTTTATCAGTACAATATTGTATGAACATATTCCTAATATTTTCTTCAACAGAGAAGAGGTAAATCTGCAAAATGATCTCAATTTAGGACAAGTATGTGTCCAAATATTTGACCCCTGAACATAAGTTTCGGTACAAGGAAAGATGATTCACATACATTGTTGCAAAAGGTGCTAGTGCTACAAAAAAGTCATAATTCATACACAAGAATGAGGGCAGCTTCTGTCAAAATCAATACACATAATGACCAATCTATACAAAATCTTGGTCTGCAAAATGATCTTTAGGTCAATACTCCACTTATGTTGTGTGTTCTTCCTATTGTGATATTGCACTTGCTTGTGTCAATGGATCTTACAAAACATCAATTCAGTTCCTGAAAAATAGAAAATCAAATCATATTCAAACTTCAAAGAATCGTATTTCTATAAATTGCATTAAAACTTCAATTCATGTTCTTTTTATTATTAGAATAACAAAAATGCAATCCAAATATTTCATCCAAATACCTATTGTCAACTAAAATATAGTCATATATCATTGTGAGAGTCCTTTTTGAATTATGTGGTGACTAGGCCAAATTCAACCCAATAAACAATTAATGAGACAAATTCATTCGTGATTCAGATTACATGAGAATCGAAAGAAGCTTGATAACGTGAAAGCATGGTGTGGGAGCTAGAAACATACTGCGGTGAGAGAATTTAGGGGTTGCCTGAGTAAAAGAAATCTGGGAAAATAGGGATTAAAGGTGGGTGTTTGGGATGGTGATAAAGGATTGGATTTGGTGATTCGAGGCTTGAAGGGTTGAATGCTTGAAGGCATGAAAGCTTGGGGAAGACTGTTTCTAGGCGTTTTCTGGGTTTGGCTTGGTGATGCTTGATGGTTTCTCTGGTTCAAAACTCCTCCCTTTATAAGCTTAGATTTTAGGTGTTTGGGTTGATTTAAGCCTCTAATTTTCTGGGTAAAACACTTCCTCTTTCACTCATCCATGATTTGTGCCTCAAATCACGGAAAAAAAGCTTGTTTTGATGTTGTTTTAGGAAGTAGAGGATTAATTGTTGTAGTGACAACAACAATAGTAGCACAAAACCTGGTGTGATGTGAACAAGAGAGATTGAGAAGTGTGAGCTCAAGCTTTGAGGGAGATGGAAGAAGCTATTGACTGGTTTCATGGTTTCTTCTAATAGAACGAGGCTACGATTTAGAAATGAGTTGTTTTTGGACTGTATTCATGTGCTGCGACGAAGAAGAAATCAGATGAGGCATAGCAGTAGGAAGTATATGTGTTACTGCTGCAAGGAAAATAGTTAGGCTTCTCTATGTGGGTTTTATGCTTTTAGGCTTTGGGTTTGTAAAGATGGTAGCCTAATCTCAAATTCTCATGCATGTTCACCATTTCATTTATTGATCTAAGACGTTGGGCTCGGATTTCGGGCCCAAAAATGAAATCACCAAAGACATTAAACCGAAAAATGAGCATTATGTGTTTCTGTAACCTTCCACACCACACCCATATCTGCAAGCCCTAAAAGTGTGATTGTGGTTTGGGTCCACAAGTGTGGTATGCCGATATAAGTAAATTATGCATTATTGAGTGTAGTTTGCTTGTTTATAATCGTACGCATTGTGATGGCATGCTATTGAATCACATGATTTTTTAAGTATTAACATTAGCCATCTTGATTATATGGGCTGCATAAAGCATGAAATGAGCCACATAATCAAATTGAGTGACAAAAATCAGCCTGGCCCATTTTTGACACCCTAATCTTTACACTTAAAAACAATTTTGTGCTCACATTTTTTTAAATCCCTATATCCTTTAACTCTTATTTTTAATAGTTTTGTCCATTATTTTAGTTTTCGGTCAGAATACAGTTAAGTCGTTGACATGGCAGATACTGTTCTAACACATCAGCAGTGAAATGTCTACTATAACCTATATTTAGTTAAACTTAACCCTACTGACCCCTTAGTCAGTCACCCCTCTCGATCCCTCTTGACCCCTCTGACACTCGAAACCCATCCCAAATCTCAATCGAAACCCTAAACTCGAAATCTCAATCGAAACCCTAAACCGGAAAAACCAGTCAAAACCCTAAACTAAAAACCCACCCGAAATCTTAGGTTCCGTGATGGCAGAGCATGAAATCGACATCTAGGTTCCTCAAAACAAAGCTAGCAACACCGATACTACACCATATTATTGTGAGTATTGTTTTCTTGTTGAAAGCATATTTGAGATTTATTTAGGGTTTGACTTTCTCGATCCATTGGGTTAGATGTTGAGGTAGTTATATATAGGGACCCTTATATATATGCATTGAAAGCGCAATTGACACACCCCAACCCAAGATTACCTCTCTAACCCTGGGTTAAGACGTGCGGGACCCAACACAAGAGAGATTTACTCGAAATCCCCCTTGGGCCAGGATAACCCTTTTCTTCATAACCCAATTCAAACCGTCCAAACGGTGCCGGAATAAACCTCCAACCGGAGATTATCCTGTTTCCCACATTTGAATCTCAAATGTGCCAATTAAAGAACCTAGGGGTTCTAATAATATTTGTGACTGCACCTGAATCCTGGTCAGGCTGCCTACGTACCCTGTCTTTCCAGGGATCAAGCCACACGTAGCTCTTGCGTAAGATTCACCCTAGCCGGGCAGAATCCCGCTTTTCTAATTATCGGTCGATTTATTAGTATGGATAACAAACATCTAACGCGTATCCGGAGTTTAACCTCTCCGCTAAGGTATCCACCGACCATCTATCTGTCGGGACTATCCCAAACAATCCACCATACAATTATACAACAGGATTTCACAGCAATCGTAAAGATATAACAACATGCACACATAAATATATAATAAAACATAGTGGCAACCACGTAAATAAACCAAACCACGGCATCTAAGATATTTCCTCCTACTTGGCATCCCTGAAAATAACTATAATTACCAGGGGTATTTATGGAATTACCATCTCAATGGCATTCCTGTAATTAGCCCAAAACTGTTAGGGCAATATGGACAGTCTAGCCTTAATGGCAGTTTCGTAATTATACACATCAGTCAGGGTTATCTAGGATTTCTGTCCCAAGGGCAGCCCTGTAAATATACAAATATGGCAGGGGTATTCTGGGAATTCCAGCTCTAGTGGCAGTCCAGTAATAAACTCAAACTACCAGGGGTATTTCTGGGATTTAACCACGATGGCACCCCTGTAATTACTCTAAACTGTCAAGGGCAGCTCCGTCCTTTTACAACCACGGTAAATGGTAAAAATATCAGATCTACCACGGTAAAAACCCAAGAATTTACCCTTTAATTACCCTAACCTCCCCGACCTGCCTGCCGGCCGATTTCCGGCTCCATTCTGCCCCTTTTTCCCTCTCCTCTTCGATCAACAACAAATCAACAACAAAATGAACAACTTCCAAACAATAATCAAGGCCAGAAACTCACTAGAGAATTTGAACACTCGCTTGGAAGCTCTGAGCCCTCATTCGATCGAACCTTCTTCCTCAATGCTCCTCTGACGAACTTGAGGCAATGAGGTGGATCCTGAGACCGAGAGGGAACTCCGGTTATGGTGGAAAGCCAAAACTCGACTGGTCGACGGTGAAGCGGGTCGAGTTCCGTCGCTGCTCACTGTGCCCACACAGTCGCCTCGAAACCGATCTCCCCTGCAGAGGCTACAGGGGTTCATGGATAGAGGAGGGGAGATGTGGGGAGGGTGGTGGCTCGACGTCCAGTGGCAGGAGACGACGCAGAGTTGCCTGGGCGAGCTGAGACAGAGGGGAGAGAGAGAAGAAGCAGGAGGAGAGAGAGAGCGAAACGGAGAGAATCCAGTCTCCCTCCGGTCAACCCTATAAATAAACAAAAATCTACGGCCAGGATCTGATCTCACGAATCCAACGGTCCAAATTTGCCAATAAATAGTTACTATGAATAGTAAAAAGTTATTTTTCTATTTACTTTTAACGCACGGTAACAACACATTATCCCGCATAACTTTCGCATACGAACTCCGATAAATTCATAGGACATACCCACGCGTTCGTATTAACGTCCTCTACATCTTTCCCGAAGAAAAGTTCCACGAATTCCCGACTTATCGCAAAGTTATCTTTTTCTACGGTAAAGTAACTTAAGATTTGTTACTTCCGTAAATTGAATAAATTCGTAATTAACAACTCGTAACTCCGAAAAATCTTCCGGACATACCGGGAAACTCGTAATAACATAACCTACTCCTCGGAACATTAATTCTATTTTCCCCCAGAACCGCGAATACCTCGATATTAATTCAGGGAAAATTAACAATGCGGTTACCATTCTCTGTAACTCGCCTAATCCCGGTAAAAATGTTAATTTCGGGACGGGGTGTTACAATCTACCCCCCTTATAGAAATTTCGTCCCCGAAATTTCCTCTGCGAAAGGTAAAACCAACTGTCAAGGAATGTCGTCAAGTTCCACCGAACAGAGCTTCAGGAAAACCAAAGTCACAAGCTCTATGTATCATTTCCTTTAGCATTCGGAGTCTCCCCGCATTTGCAATACGGAAAACATAGCTACTCTCGCTTAAAACACTAGAGTACGATACCCTAGTCTCATTCCTTTCGTCGTAATCGACTCCATAAGACCTGCCTCTTTACTCTTCACAAGCTAATTTCCAAAATGGCAATTTCGACAATCTGGTAACTTTTCCAAACGTAACCCAAACTAACTTGAAGTCGACTCGAATGCTCTACTTACACGACTGCCACACTTGGCATTTAACACCAAAGTCTTCCACATGGAAGGGTAAAAATGCTACAGTCCCTCACCGTGGAGGAAACTCATATATCTCTTGCACCTTTCGAGACTAAAGAGATATGAACTTTCTACACTAAGCCCTGAGACCACAGAAGGATTATCTCCTGCGTCCATAATCAAAACTCATCCACCCACGTTCCCAATACCCCAACTTTTAACCACAAGGCTCGAACAAACTCGCATACCACAATGCGACCTCAAACTGCTTACTTGAGCTGATGAATCCGTTATGCGACTTCGCGCCTACATGTATGTCATCTTCACATACTTAGAAATAGTGAATTTTCCTCATCCTACCCCTCTCTTATAAAAGAGTCTTCAGCAGGGTATTTTCCAATAATCAGAGCTAATAAGCTCGCACACTAACTCATACGTGCTAAAGTCTTGCCTAAAGGACGGAAATTTTTGGCCCAACATCCTGTATGCTTCTCATAGTGCTTCTGTAATCAGTTTCCACTGTTACACCAATTAGCTCAACATCTACCATACCTCATGTCAAAAATATTCCGAAACCAAGTCAAATCCCCCATGACTTTACCCCAAACCTTAATCCTTATTAGAAAAGTTCACGCACACAAAAGAAATAATAAGTCTGACTTCTCAGACTAGGGTCGGAGCTAAGAGCTCTAGTAGCGCCATCACGCTATGCTAGCTAGATAAAATAATAACGGACAACCCTTATAATATCCACCTGACCTCTCAGGCGTGTCTGACCTCTCAGACCAGGGTCGGAGCTAAGAGCTCTGGGTAAAGTGGTAATGGACAACCCTCATAGTATCCACCTGACATCTCAGGCGTGTCTGTCCTCTCAGACCAGGGTCGGAGCTAAGAGCTCTGGGTAAAGTGGTAATGGACAACCCTCATAGTATCCACCTGACATCTCAGGCGTGTCTGTCCTCTCAGACCAGGGTCGGAGCTAAGAGCTCTGGTAGCGCCCTCACGCTACTCTAGCTAGCATATTCATTGACAACCCTTATAACAAAAATTCATAACAAAACTTTACCCAATTACTCTTCCCAAAACAATAAGTAAAACCATTCCTCGTCTTATATGCATAATTCCACATAAAACATTCATGAACCCGAGGAAAATATAATTCTCGAAACCATCATATAAACCCTGCAAATAACTCAATAATTAGGGCATGCATTCATTTAAAAATAGTCTGTCCACTCACAGTACTATTGCGACCTTCTTCCCGCTCGGAAAGCTTCTCGAGCGAAACTCTCGAACTAACCGCGTAGTCGAGCCCGTCTCACGTTCAACCAGAGACTGTACAAACAACCCAATACATTAGTCATTTCATCGTTGACTTGGTCTTTTCCTAGTTTGACCAGGAACTCCTATTTGACCACATGTTGACCAAGTTCCTTTTTAACTTTCTTTCCCGGTTACCGACTCTTAATCTCAATTTACCGGAAGTCCGACTCAGTTTCCGAACTTCCTTTATCACTTTTCAAACTTTACACTTATTTCCGATTATCGACTCGACGTTTGGTTTCTGTTTACGCCACCTTAGCGTAAGTATTTTCTCTTACTAAATGTGAGTCGATGCGTCGATAACAAAATTATCCGATTGCTTTTCCACGATCCACTTGACAATACCGTTAATAGGAGTCAACATCTCCCCCAACCACTAGAGTGGTCATCATAATATAGTTCCCATAATTCACTATTTATCTTCAAAACCTTTAACCTGAATTCTGCATTTTCTCAAAAATGGAAACCTTCCAAAAAGGGAAAGTTTCCTAAATTGGTAAGTCTTCCTTAAAATGGGAAGTTTCCTAAAATGGAAACTTCCTACTTACGTCCAATTTTCCGTAAATATCCTGATTATGATTCAACTGACACTTTTCGACTCAAATGGGATTCGGTTTCTACCTCTTCGGCATTCTGCCAGTTCAACTGCATCACCGGAATCTTCGTCGGATTCCGATGTCTTGCCGGAATTTCGCCATAACCTCCCCGTTTCCTCCGATCTACCAAGTTCCGACAACAAGCAAACAACAACACCAACAATACTGTAATTACAAAGTGATCAAGAACACACACACAGGAGTTCTAGGTAACAGTAGTTACCTTCAAAATTGATCCGAGGCAGAAATACCCAAACCTCTGCCTCTGTCCAAACCCCCCAACAACATAACTCAAAGAAAGAATTTATTTAATTCTCGCAATCTTTTGGTCCGAGCTTTGAACCCATGCTCTGATACCATTGACACACCCCAACCCAAGATTACCTCTCTAACCCTGGGTTAAGACGTGCGGGACCCAACACAAGAGAGATTTACTCGAAATCCCCCTTGGGCCAGGATAACCCTTTTCTTCATAACCCAATTCAAACCGTCCAAACGGTGCCGGAATAAACCTCCAACCGGAGATTATCCTGTTTCCCACATTTGAATCTCAAATGTGCCAATTAAAGAACCTAGGGGTTCTAATAATATTTGTGACTGCACCTGAATCCTGGTCAGGCTGCCTACGTACCCTGTCTTTCCAGGGATCAAGCCACACGTAGCTCTTGCGTAAGATTCACCCTAGCCGGGCAGAATCCCGCTTTTCTAATTATCGGTCGATTTATTAGTATGGATAACAAACATCTAACGCGTATCCGGAGTTTAACCTCTCCGCTAAGGTATCCACCGACCATCTATCTGTCGGGACTATCCCAACCAATCCACCATACAATTATACAACAGGATTTCACAGCAATCGTAAAGATATAACAACATGCACACATAAATATATAATAAAACATAGTGGCAACCACGTAAATAAACCAAACCACGGCATCTAAGATATTTCCTCCTACTTGGCATCCCTGAAAATAACTATAATTACCAGGGGTATTTATGGAATTACCATCTCAATGGCATTCCTGTAATTAGCCCAAAACTGTTAGGGCAATATGGACAGTCTAGCCTTAATGGCAGTTTCGTAATTATACACATCAGTCAGGGTTATCTAGGATTTCTGTCCCAAGGGCAGCCCTGTAAATATACAAATATGGCAGGGGTATTCTGGGAATTCCAGCTCTAGTGGCAGTCCAGTAATAAACTCAAACTACCAGGGGTATTTCTGGGATTTAACCACGATGGCACCCCTGTAATTACTCTAAACTGCCAAGGGCAGCTCCGTCCTTTTACAACCACGGTAAATGGTAAAAATATCAGATCTACCACGGTAAAAACCCAAGAATTTACCCTTTAATTACCCTAACCTCCCTGACCTGCCTGCCGGCCGATTTCCGGCTCCATTCTGCCCCTTTTTCCCTCTCCTCTCCGATCAACAACAAATCAACAACAAAATGAACAACTTCCAAACAATAATTAAGGCCAGAAACTCACTAGAGAATTTGAACACTCGCTTGGAAGCTCTGAGCCCTCATTCGATCGAACCTTCTTCCTCAATGCTCCTCTGACGAACTTGAGGCAATGAGGTGGATCCTGAGACCGAGAGGGAACTCCGGTTATGGTGGAAAGCCAAAACTCGACTGGTCGACGGTGAAGCGGGTCGAGTTCCGTCGCTGCTCACTGTGCCCACACAGTCGCCTCGAAACCGATCTCCCCTGCAGAGGCTACAGGGGTTCATGGATAGAGGAGGGGAGATGTGGGGAGGGTGGTGGCTCGACGTCCAGTGGCAGGAGACGACGCAGAGTTGCCTGGGCGAGCTGAGACAGAGGGGAGAGAGAGAAGAAGCAGGAGGAGAGAGAGAGCGAAACAGAGAGAATCCAGTCTCCCTCCGGTCAACCCTATAAATAAACAAAAATCTACGGCCAGGATCTGATCTCACGAATCCAACGGTCCAAATTTGCCAATAAATAGTTACTATGAATAGTAAAAAGTTATTTTTCTATTTACTTTTAACGCACGGTAACAACACATTATCCCGCATAACTTTCTCATACGAACTCCGATAAATTCATAGGACATACCCACGCGTTCGTATTAACGTCCTCTACATCTTTCCCGAAGAAAAGTTCCACGAATTCCCGACTTATCGCAAAGTTATCTTTTTCTACGGTAAAGTAACTTAAGATTTGTTACTTCCGTAAATTGAATAAATTCGTAATTAACAACTCGTAACTCCGGAAAATCTTCCGGACATACCGGGAAACTCGTAATAACATAACCTACTCCTCGGAACATTAATTCTATTTTCCCCCAGAACCGCGAATACCTCGATATTAATTCAGGGAAAATTAACAATGCGGTTACCATTCTCTGTAACTCGCCTAATCCCGGTAAAAATGTTAATTTCGGGACGGGGTGTTACAGCACTTGTAAGCAATAAGGTTTACTCTGGTTGGTGAAACACTAAAATGTGTTGGTAGAGCACAAATTGGATTAGATTTGTCAAGTTTGAATCTGTGTGGCCTTTTGAAAAGTACTTTTAGAATTGATTCAAATACTTTTAGTTTTGTTGTTTAGTTGAAATGATAAAGAATGCAAGTTGTGAGCCAATATATTGGAACTGGGATAAGCTCATTTTCTATTATATCTTCTCTCAAGGTTTCTATCTTGAATTAGCCAAATTCTTGCTAACATACTTTTGGTTGAGTATTTATCTTTTTAGATTAGTATTAATCTTTCTTGAAACTTGTTTGAAAGAAGCTGGAGGCATTTAAATACATAATATATTTGTGATTGTATAATGAATGCATATCATGTACCTGAATTATTAATGTGATTGTATATTTGGTCATCCCTGTACCATGGACTAAAGTAATTGTTTTCTTTCTAATTGTTTGCACATGAAGTTTGCTACAAGGTATATATTAAGAGATGCATTGAGAGAATAGGCAGTTATGGAGAATGAGAGTTTAGGTGGATTAAGAGTGACAAGAAAAGGTGAAAATAGTGTGCAGGGCGGCAGAAAGATGTCCATTTTTATTGTTTGCTTTCAAGATGGAAGGTGAAACTTTCGAGATCTATGACAATGTGATTTAGCCTGCTAATTCCATGGACATGTGGAGTAGAAGTGATGGTCCAAAAATATTGGCACCATCATACAAAAGGAAACTAAGACGGCCTAAAACTAAAAGGACTAGGGACATTTTGGAGACTGTCATTGATGGTACTGCTAGAGCTCAAAGGAGTCAAAGATCACTCAAATATAGCAATTGTGGCCAAGAAGGTCACAATATTTTGACATGTCAGAGGCACCTGCCAAGTAAGAAGAAACATACTCCTACCAAGAGGAAGACAACTGATCCACAAGTAGAACAAAATTGTTTTTGTTGCTACTAGTTTGCTACTGCCTAATGTTGCTGGCTAATGTGGTTGTTTTTGTTGCTACCAGTTTGCTACTGCCTAGTGTTGCTTGCTAATGTGGTTGTTGGAATGATTAGGTGCAGAAGAAGAAAATAGTGTCTAAAAATATTGATGAAATGAGAAAGAAAGCAAAGGAAAGACTAGAATATCAAAGGGTAAAATTTTAGTCGTTAACTGAAATGAGTAAACTGTATATTGGATTGAATGCTTGTGTCTTTTCAGAAAAAGATTGATGCATTAAGGGCATAAAGGCGTGATGTAAACAAACTAAAAAGAGGAAGGCCACCAACATGGAACATCCTCCTTTTGAGTTCAACCTTTTTGATGTGTAACTTGGTTGATGGTTCTTATCTTTTGATACACTAGTTCTTATCTTTTAATACAATGTTGAGGATTTGATGTTGGATTGGTCCTTTTTAATGAATGAAATGTTTTGTGAGATGTTTGTGTTAACTTATACATTACATATGTTTGGGTGAAAAAGAATTTCAAAATTGCAAGTCATTTGGTAGGAAAATTAGATGAAGAAAAGGAGAAATAGAAGTAAGGGGTATAATAGACACTTCACTGCTGACATGTCGGAACATTATCGGTCACGTCAGCGACTTAACTGTTTTCTGAAGGAGAGCTAACAAAATGGATAAAACTGTAAAAAATAAAAGTTAAGGGATATACGGATTTAAAAATAAAAAGTTATGGATGACAAAACTGTTTTTCAGTGTGAAGATAAAAGTGTCATAAGTATTTAACCCTTTTTTATGAGAGTCAACGTGAGAAAAGTTTGACTTAGATTCTGCATTTCTATTATCTTCTTCGTTTAGACAAAATGAATCTTCTTCAAAGCAAGCTTTATTAGGTTTCTAAATTTTGCCATTTTCTTCAAAAATCTCTTGGATTTCCTAAACTGTGCCACTTAAAATGTTATTTTTTTTGTAAGTCTTCTTCTCTGATGCCTAGTCTTAGTCTTTGGGATTATGTTAATCTTATGCTATTGTGAAAAATCTTTGGTCATCTCTAAATTCTTCTGCCTATAATTAACCTCAAGTTCATGTATGGCTTGGCTTGAAACAAATCTCTCTTTTCACCATCTGATTTCTACTCTCTTGGATTGGAGCCAGGTCATCCGCTTTACCTAAATTCTTGGTTTTTTGCTGTCGTTACTTGCTTTATCACTATTTTGATTGCTGCTGGGAAGTGGGTTTCTTCGTCGTTGTTTTGATTGCTGCTGGAATTAGCTTGTTAGGTTCAGTTGTTGCATTGAGTGTGTACTTCATCAAGATATCCAGGTCATGAGTATCAATACAAGAATCTTCTCTAATTAACTCTTTTTTATATTCTTAAAGCTGAATTCATGAACATGATTGATCAATGAGTTTTATCTAGTGTGGACTCCCATTTATGCATGCGACTGTGATTTGTATTTTGTTGTCGTACTCTTTATATTGTTGCTCGGATTTAAACTTGCAATAATCGTAGTGCTTTATACTTGTTGCTGGGTTTTGAATTTGCTCAGTGATCATAGTGTCTTATGCTTACTCTTGGGATTTGAGTTTCTTCAATAATTAATCACAATACTTGATGGTAATCAATATGGATTTTGCTTGATAACAATTGAATTTAACATCGATATAGCATACTTCCATGATATTTTGATTTGGTGTTGTGGTTGGTTTGGGTATCTTGTTCTTCGACTCACTGTTGTCATGATCGCTTGTCACTAGGTGAAGGAAAGTTGATGTTGTGATTGTTTTGTTGGGAAATAACATAATCTGGGCTAAATTGCAACATAATGTGTGTTTCATCATGATATGTGATAAGTGCGTTTTACGCTATGTTTTTAACGTGTTTTTACCCTCATTTGTACCTTGTTTATTCCTTAGTAATATTGTTTTTACTAATATTGAGTCAAAAGGGTTTTTTAGTAGAGTAATGGTTAATATGTGTCTTTATACAGAAATTTGTGCTTAAGTGTTGTAAAACCGATTTTGGATAAGACTTTGTTATTTCTCTTATGATTCACCGTACCTTTACATTGTCATTTTTTGATAAATTTGGTTTAATGTGTAGATAACATGTAAATGAGCATATAAGAACAAGAATCATGAAGATTGAACTCATGGAAGACAACAAGAGAGGCCATGGAAAAGAAGAAATTCCGACACATAAGAATTTCACTCGCGGGAGAGAATTTCACTCGCTGGAGAGATTTCACTCGCGGGAGAGATTTCACTCGCAGGAGGAAGATCACTCGCGCGAGCGTCAGTCACTATGAGCTGTGGCGAGCAGGAAGTTTCCTCGCAGGGGATTGACTCGTTTGCAAAAGCATGAATTCAGAACAAAAACAGAGGATTTCCAGAAACCATAACTCAACTTCAAAGATTTCCCTAGGAAGATCTAGGAGGAACCAGGGAACGTGCCATATATGGATGGAAAACTGTGGATGTCTAGTTTCTAAATCATTTGGAATCGCAGCAATCCAAGTTCTGAGGAAGGAGTTATGCCGGAAACAATGGCCGGAGGTCAGTCTGCTGGAAACAGGACAGATTTTGCTGAAGTTGTCTACCGAGTTCGTGAGTGTGTTTCTTCACCAAAATCCTTCCCAAGCATGTCAAATGATTGATGAAGAGCTTAATGATGATATGGGAAGTTGTTTAGAAGAAGAAGAATCGAAGAAATCACCAAGGAGAAGCCGAAAACAACAACTAGGAAAGTTATCCCGGTCAAAACAGGATAATTTGTTCTACCGAGACTATGGAGAGGATTCGGCTGTCCTATGGAGCCCAAAACGTGTAAGGGAGTCCTTCATTGATCCCTTAACATGTAGGGGAGTCCAAGAGTTCAGAAAACAAGTCTATGAATCATTATCAAAGTCAGCAAATTCAAGAGTCAAAGTTGTGTGTAACAAGGAAAAGCAAGAAGCCCAACCCGACATGGACAAGGAGTAGGGTGCCGAATTTCTTAGGGTTTCTTTAGAAGTTTTCTCTATAAATACACATGTAATACAAAAAGTGTCTTTCAATTGCTCAAAAACATAGTATAGCCAAACTCTACCCAAAAACCCTCACACAGCCGAAACACAAAGCAGCCGCATCAATCATCCCTTGCCGCCAACCATCCTTGCCTTAGCCGAACCTTTTAGGTAGGATTTAGTATGGATTTCTCCATGTCTTTGTGTATTTTTACTGTGTTTATTGTTCTTCATAAATATTATTTCTGGATTTTTGGTTTTATACAGTATCGGATGTTGTTAAGTTTTTCTTTGTGATCTTTTTAATAACATATGAGTTGTGTAACGATTTAGATTGCATGTAGGATTATGATTTAGTTTAAGTTGTTTATGTTTGTGTGTGTAGTAGATGTCAACTTGATTAATTGCTTACCTGATCACATAATCGAACCTAAAGATAGTCTTGTGCACGGATGTTTCTAAGGGGGGAGTTTAATATGCCGTAGTAATCTAGGGTTGAGTTCACCGTGTCGGGCTCTCAATTGTAGTTGCTGCATAGGGTGGTAGGGTAAGTGATTTACATGCTAATAGGATGAGTGACGACATACCTAGGATCATGTCTCCAACGACTCATGAACGGTAAGTGTATTTTGTGTTAATGTGATGCGCGTCGTAAGCATTAAACAAGATGACACATAAACTTAGGATGATGCGCGTCGTAAGTTCTAAGTTACATGAGAAGTCATAAAAAGTTGGAATTAATTTGCATCTATGATAACATAAACATAATAACTTGATCTTTCATAAAACTTATGTGTTTTCTAATCGGTGTTTGCTATAATTCGTGCTTGAGTAATGATTGACCAACCTTGTAGATATTTCTGTTTGTTTTCTTTATACTTCGAACCAACTCTCAACTCCCATATATTTCGATTTAAATATGTTTATATTTGTGAATATTTTTAACGTTTTTATTTTGCAGAATATAAGTCCTTCTCTAGTGTCCCCGGCTAGAACGATACCCTACTTACCAATACTACATGATAGGGTTTATTATTGCACAGGTCATATCATGACACGTCAATATGCAGATGAGTTTCAATACGAAATCTTCTTGTGAGATCCCTTGCTTTTGATTTTTTTGAAATTGTAGTCTTGAATATGTGAAGCGTCAAAATGGCCTTTTTCTTCTATTGTAATCCTTTTATGTTTGTTGCTGTGATTAGGGTATTTGTCTGTTACTAATTGTTGTTGCGATTTATATGTGGCTTGACTTTGGCATCATCTCATTGTGTGATTTAGGAATGATTGTTATTTCGGTTTTATTTTTGCTTGGTTCCAATTGCTTGTTTAGGCATAATGATCAGCTTGGCATGACCAAATACTAATGGCATCTGATTTAGGCATGTGCAAGAGTTTGGGTAAATAAAGAAGACATAAAAGATAGGAGTTTGAGGCAGAAGCAAGAACAAATGCTAGAAATGGTTCAAGATTAAATTCAAGAATTCACAATCACTGGGAAGATTAGATGCTTAGTTATAGTTCATGGAGAAATTTGAATTTGGTTTAGCTGCATAGGTTTAGTATGGTTTGGTAACTTTGGTTTTGTTTGGAAGGCTTGCAATTGTTTGACTGATGCAGAATTTGAAGGAATGAAATAGCATGTGCTGTAAGCATGAGAACCATACTTAGTCGTAGTTAGATTGTTAATAATCGTTGATGCGAAACTGCTCTCTGTAACTTGAAATAGAGTATGCATCCCTGAAATGCATGAGTGCCTTAATGACTAACATGTTAGCTTATGCACTACAATATATATGCACTGGAGTTTTTGAAGTCTATTGTTGTGTTCACAATTTTTTTTCAAGTGGGTAAACAGTTATGTGAGCTCACCGCTCAGCTAGTCTTCTTCCTTTTTGTGTGTAGGAAATTGCTTGTACGTAGCCTTGTTAATATCTCTTATTTTATGTCTCTTTTCACGATGATCTCAAATTGTGTATGGATATTAAATGCTTTAAAACCGTAGGCATACTGTCTTCTGATGTGAAATCAATGTTGTTTGCCGAACATGGAATTGAGTTTGGAAACATATGCAACATAGTGATAATAGGTGTTACAACTTTCTGTCTTTATGGATGTCCTGTCTTCTTGAGTTAGTGTGGCAGATGATTATTCTCTTTCTTTTTCTTTCTTTTTTTGCACATGAATGTTATGGACAGAGTGGTTGCATGTGGTATATAAAGCTTTCACGCATTTGTCTTTGCTTGATTTTACATTTAAATGAATATGCAAATTGCAATTGCTTGATGTTAAGTGAGATTTAGCTTGTGACAACCTTGTGTTAGGCATGTGTGATGACTACTTCGGCTTGTGGCTGCCTTAATGACTATGAAAGAGCATGTCAGCATGCATCAAAAAGTATTTACATTAGAGATAGGCTTGGGGTGGTTTGAGTATGTTTGTTTGTGGTGTATGTGCTTGGCAGCAAACATATCATACCTTGGCTCGGTTCGGATTGACTCTTGTTTTAGTTGTTTGTTATATATAAGTCACGCCCCAACTTGGCTTTACTTGATCATTTGCTTGGCATTGTTGCTTGTTGCTTGTTTTTCCTTTTTGCACGGCTTGTCTGCTTGGTCATTATTGACTATGCTTGGATTTAAATATTGATAATAAATTGATTATGATGAGGTGAGTTGTAGTATGACATGTCTTGACTTAGCTTAGTTTGGCTTGATTTGCTTGACATTATTGCTAGTTGGGTATAGATTTGAGCCTGGTATATGAATTTATATGACATGTTTATTTCAAGTGTATGTAGGAATTATAAAATAGCATGTGGCTTGACTTACTGACAAAGTGTTTTCACAAGCTTGGTTTTGTAGTTTGATGCAAGTGTGCTTGAGAAACTCGTAGAGCAGCAGGAAACTAGTAGTGATCTATAGCCTTCTGATGTTTAGACATGTATATAGGGAAAATTAAATTTATGAAACACTCTTCTAATGAAGATGCTTGTTCACCAATGCAATAAAAGACCATGATAGATCAAATCAGGGTTTGGTTTGCTAATGGAATACATGGTGTTTGAAAATGTGGCCTTTATTTGGTATCCAAAATGACAAATGACATTTATGTTTAGGTTATCGGCTAGTGTTAGAGCATGAATGCTAGCCTAGTTAGTTAATTTGTGTATAATTCATGAATTATACGTATATACATATTATTCCCAAATTATACACCATTTCTCGAATTGTTTCAAAGATACGAAAAAATTCGCGTCTTATTGAAGCTAGCCGAATTATTCACGTATACGTATTTTTTCCGTATTTTAAAATAAATAAAAAACACCAAAATAAAAGATATATATATATATATATATATATATTTGTTCATATATATATATATATATTTGTTCAATTTTTTGTTGGTCAAATGTATTTTCTGTTCAACTATGAAAGACAATTAAGAAAAAAAGTGAATTTTGAATCCTTTATTATTATAGTACTATTTACATTTCTTATTCATTAAATATTTAACATGTATTGATGTTTTATATATAAAACCATGGCTATTTATATTTTAGATATCATAAAAATAAGTATAACTACTAGAAATGACAAATATATATCTGTATTTTTAGGTTCGTATTTTTCATTACATCCAGAATTAAACATGTATGTATCGTATTTTTAAATTTGTTGTTTCCGTATTTTTTGGCCGAATTTTTAAACGTATTTTTATTTATAATTTCTGAATTATACACGTACGAATTTTTAATGTATAATTTGCGTACCATATTTTACTAACTATGACTGCCAGTATAAGACTTTGCCATGAGATTGTCTTATTATTGTATATAGTGTTTTGCTTGTTACAGGAGTAATGTACGGATATAGTATTAATTTAGGTTGGGGTGTACTTGTGATAATGATCTAGTTGAACATAAGGCTAGGTTAGGTATAGAGTTAAGTATTGTGATCAACGTTTAGGTATAAGTTATGAGTATAATAGCCTTTGTGGCAGAAAGGTGTATACTGTGATGATGAAAGAATAAGACATGACTGAGAACTGCAAAGAGAAAGAACAATCTAGAATATCATGATAGAATTCGTCTATTGGAATACTAATTGTTTTTTTGGCTCGGAGAAAATTTTGGAACAATGTCGTATTGGCATTTAGAATCATTTGGAAACGGCATAGATTATAAAAAAATCTTGCTTTTGGTTAGCACAGAAGCAAAAGAGTTGTACTAATTTTAGGGTGTTGGTCCAAAATGTATAGCTTGACCTACAAGATTTTGATTACTCATAAACGAGTTGGAGACTACAACTTAACAATAACTTTGTACAAGCTTGTCATCACTTAACCCCGAAGTATCTTATAATATCATTTGTCTTGCTTAGGTATTGTCTGCTTGCTCTGTAGCTTTAACTTGATTGAATACTGGTTTGATCAATTGCTTGATCTAATGATTAATTAAGTTTGTTAGCTCGAGTAATACTTGTTGCTTGAATGAGTATTGCTTGTATGTTACCTGTTTAGTATTTGAAGTCAAATTGAATAGGACGGTGATTTTTTAGAAAATAACATAAATGGATTGGCTGACTTTTTCCCTTTGAGAAGGGTTTTTATTTTCTTTTATTTCAAGGTTTGAAGGAAATAAATTTGTAGTGCAATGAGTCACTGCAACTCACAATGTGGTTATGAAAGTGTTAAGATTGGTTTGGATTTTGGATGTGGATGTACATATTGAAAACAAGGTTAATGTGTGGTGGTGAAACTTGTGTGTTGCCTAAAATTTTGGGTTTGTTTCAAGATAGGACAATAAAGCTTAGCATGATAGGATGATTTTGACTTGCTGAACAAATGATTTTTCTTGTTGCATTGGTGACCTATGAGATTACGTGTACACGACTGCTTTGGCAAAATAAGTATTTGATATATATGGTGTAAAAGGTGTTCTTGTACCTTTTGTTTAGTAGCGTAACAAGAACAAAGTTTGATATACATAATTGCTTGGTGTGTAAGTTTTTAAATGCATGATATTTAAACTCTTGCTCTCATTGATTTTTCTTGACATGAGATGATTTGTATGTGACAGGTATATTCAAGAATGTGTTGCAAGGAAAGAACACTTTTGGTTGTTGAGAAAAGACAGAAGACTTGAGAATGTGTTGCAGTAAAGACTTTGGTTTTGTTTTAACTTTGAGGACATATGAATAAGAAAGATGAGTTTCTAATTCCGATCACTGCAATTTGAGATGTGGCAATGAAGTATATATAAGATACGGTGAGACATGGTTGGGGAACCCCTGTCACTATCATGTTGTTTCAACTCAAATAGCTGCTAGGATTTCTTTTGTTAAATGCTCAAGCTTTTCGATTCAAAAGATTGCTACAGGGAAGTTCACCAACAAACTTGTCTATTCAAAAGATTGCTGCATGGAAGTTCGCTAGCAATCTTGTCGATTCAAAAGATTGCTGCAAGGAAATTTGCCAACAAGCTTGTCGATTCAAAAGATTGCTATAGGGAATTTTGCTAATAAAATTTTGCGATGTCGTTAACCATCTGGTAGCATGGGCATGTACTTTAAAATCTTGTTGGATTCTTCATAGCCACACCAAGATAGCTTGTATTAGCTTTGCATCTTGCTTCTAACTTTGTAAGACATTAGAATATAGGTGTAAGGTTTGGCAAAACTGACTTAGGATTATGCAGAGATGTTGTTAGTTGCTGCAATGATATTTTAGCTATGACACGACCCATTTTTGTGATCAATGCTATTAATGCTCTGTCAAAACTTTTGGGGTTTATATCAAAAACTTAATGCAATGAGATTAGGTTTTCGATGTAAACCCCAAAAATGTGATTAAGTTTTCACATCTCCATTGTTCAATATGCAAGATCATATCAAAAATTTATAGCGATCTCTGGGGTCACCCACGTGCGTGGGATCCGCCCAAGCTTGCCACCTCTAGTTCATGCTGGTTGCAACACATCCTCCAGCTCGTGTTGGTGGTCTTCCATAGGTCAAGGGGACCACAAGCTCCTTAGGGGTTGCTGCTGCATGGAAAAAAGGTGGTTGGTTGGCTCGCCGACAATATGTCGTATGGGAAACCGGAAGGAGGTGCTGGATGGCTCGCTCCGATGCCAATGCTCTTACAAGAAATTGTGGGATCATTAGAAGATGCAGAATATAAAATGTTTTCCTTAACCAACACAAAAACTGTTTATATTTTTCACTGTCAAAAAAATGAGATCCAGGCATTTGCCATGTCAAAGGAAGACCCAACCTAAAAACCTGGGTCAGACCCATGACCTAGACATTCATTTTTGCACTAGTGCATTTTCATTCTAAGCTGACGGAATCTAAACTGTTATGTCAGCAATGATTCTCTTAGCCGACGGAAACAGTTCCGTCGGCTAGGATAAATAGTTCATCGACTAAGCACTTCTTAGCCGACGAAATAAGGTTGTCAGGAATTTCTGTCGACTAAGCCTTTCTTAGCCGACGGATCTATGTTCCTGGCTATTTTTGTCGACTAAGCAAGCTCTTAGTCGACGGAAATACTCATAATCCGTCGGCTAGGCTCTTTGGTTTTAGCTGACGGAACATAACCTTTTCCGTTGGCTAAGAGCTTTCTTAGCCGACGAAAAAAAAATTATATTTCATCAGCTAAGAACTTTCTTAGCAGACAGAAAAGTTTATATTCTGTCAGTTAAGATTAAAAATACAGTAGCAAGTCAGCCATAAGTTTTCTTTGGAACTATACATAGGAAGCAAAATTTTCAAAAAAAAAAATCATGAAATAAGATATGACCGGAATGGTGAAATACGTCTACGGTTGAAAAATCACTTAATTCCGTCAAATTATCGGTGCCGATAGTTGTAGTCAACGCAATTATCATTCTTTCTCCCTATGGGTGGCCCTATCTTCAGGGGTTATTTTTTAGTAAATTTTTATACCACTGGTTTTCTCTCATCGATTTGAAACTATTTTAGTTGAAGGTGCGGCCAAAATAAATAATTAGACGGTCAAATGATCATTTTCGTGCATTTAGAGATTTGACTTACGGAATTGACCGTCTGGATCGAGACGTAAATGTTGTCGGATCAAGTTGAATTTTTTCTCATATATTTATATTATCATGATGGTCATATCGACGGTTAGATTTTCGTTTGTGATTTTTGATCATCAGAATCAAAAAATGTCTACTAATGTTGTATAACTTGTTTACTAAGTTTTAAGTAAATGTTCTGTTTTAAAAACAAATTCTACGTAGAACCTTCAAACGCAAAAAAATTATGAAATAAGATATGACCGGAATGGTGAAATACGTCTACGGTTGAAAAATCGCGTAAGTCTGGGAAAGTCTCGGTGCCGCTAGTTGCGGTCAATGTAATTTACCATTCTTTCTCCCTATGGGCAGCCCTATCTTAGGGGGTTATTTTTCATAAATTTTTATACCAATGGTTACGTCTCATCGATTTGAATCTATTCAGTTGAAGTTCCGGCCAAAATACATACTTTTGACGGTCAAATAATCATTTCGGTGCGTTTAGGGGTTTGACTTACAGGATTGACCGTCCGGATCGAGCTCTTAACATTGTCGGATCAAGTTGAATTTTGACCATATCCATGTTCTACTATAATGTTCATATCTGACGGTCGGATTTTCGTTTGTCAAGTTTGATCATCAGAATTATAACGTCGCCTAAGTTCTAAAAAAATAATTTGTTACCTGAGGTATCACTTAGTAGACAAAATTATTTAATTCCATTGGGTAAGGGCAAAAAAAATTCAGAACAATTTTCCCGCGTAAAATTTTTGTAGCAGTCCGGGCGGGAAAACTACAGTGGACACGATTTTAAGCCAATAAGAAGTCAACAACTTATTAACCTAAAGTCATAGTCTTTTTAGTAAGTAAAATTAAATTAAATCTTTAAACTTTGAGTGGCACCACATGAAATTCTTAAAACATTTATCAGAGTTTTTCCAATTTTGCGGACGGTGGACAAATTAAAGGGACAATTAAAAACTTTAGCAAGAACAATAAAAATATAAATCAGGGTTAACAATTCAGGATGACATCTTTACTGTTTATGTCAAATACTCTGGTAAATGACCTGAATGATAAAACAGGAAAAGTGAGTACAACTTGGACCAAACATCGAGTAGGGAAATAAGGCTCCACACACACAGCTCTCTCTATCTATCCCGTCACAATACACAGCACCTGCAAACAACCTGTTATAGGGGTGAGCGTCGTCCTCACGTGCTCATATATAGGCTCACCAATGATAGATTTGAAATCCATAAAACCATATATATAAATACGTATAGATTTAAGCTCTAAATAAAATCATTTAGAAAATTTTTGGCACATAAAATCATCATTTTATATATTTCGAGAAAAACTGTGCAGTATGCTAAAACAGGGGCCAAAGCGCTCAATGAACAATACAGCCTACAGAGCTTCACGGATTTAGACGGCCGAATCCCGGGTTTGTCTATACAGCAAACCAGGGCCAACTACCTATGCGTCCGAAGATGAATAGTAGCGAGAGTGTCCATTTACAACTAATGCCCAACACATCACTCGTAGCACACACCGCACTTACGGCTTGCTTAACTTTGTACGAGACAAGTTTAAGTGGAAAAATAAAATGAATAGGGCATTACCCATCTGGAGGTTCACGGTCATCGACACCGTAGGAGTACTATATACTAGGTCCCGCCACTCTCATGCCAAGCACTGGAAATCAGGACAATGGTACTACTTTTCGATCCGAGTCATCACATAAAAATCATTTACGTCTAGCCTCGGGTTTTCTTGGCCCAATCATTTATCATACAATATAAAGAAAAATTTCCCGAGGCATCGACCATGAGCATACAAAAATCATGCACTTTCATATATCAGGCAAAACCACTAACAAAGGGGTTTAGCTTCCCTACCTGGAATAGTCGTTCCATACGTATGCTCCAAGCTTTCAGGAACCGCCTCGGATGAACCGAAGTCACCGTGTAAGCTACCTGGTCCAATTTATCACTACATAATAGAATATCTTAACAACCAAGAAACAATAACAGTCCAAATGACCTCAGCATTCCTAGTTTGACCAGGAATAACCACATTAACCAAGTTGACCAACCAATTCCTTTTTATGACACTTTAACTTTTTTGATTTGCTTTTCCGATTAACGACTCTTTACTTATTTACCGGAAGCCCGACTTAACTTTCGAACTTTCGTTAATCATTTTAATCTGACGATAGGGTGTCACATAATAATTCGTTGAATTATTATGGACACCTAATGCATCACTTTAACCAATTTATTTACCAAGAGTCGATTTATCGATTTATGAGAATCGTCAATTTTATATTAAAAATGTCAACTTAACATTTTCAGAATTCCAGTTATCATTTTTCGATAACAATTTAACACTTTATCAATTTTGTCGAGCTTCAATTCTTTTCTAAACCATTTTTTCAAAATGGAACTTTTTCAAAATGGAAACTTTCCCTTAATGGAAACTTTTCAAAAATGGAAAGTTTCCCAAATTAGTCAGTTTCCAAAAATAGAAAGTTTGTTAAAATGGAAAGGATTCCAATTGCGGTTAGTTTCCGTTTTAGTACGTTTCCTTATACGTAATTTCCGATTACGACTCTTTAGCTCGAATAAACGGAAACAATACATTTTTTAAGGAGTCGAAGACTACCTCTCGGCATTCTGTCGGATTCACTACATCACCTGATTCCAGTTAACTTGCCGGAATTTCGCCAGAGTTTCGCTGTTTTCTTCGTCTCCAAGTTATCGACATGAAACAGAAGAAAACAACACCAATTTAATCTCTAACAACAGCAATTCAACAACACATCAGCAATCAAACAGCGGAGCAGGAGAGAGACAGAGGAGAGGGAGAAGCTCGGGTCAACGTCCGAAGGGGGTTTGACTCAGGTCAAACCTCTCTCCTCATTTTCTAAAGAAACCAACTACCCAGATCAAATCTTGAATCGATCTAACAGCCCAGATTTAGTGAAGGGTAAAAAGTAAAAGGTTAAATAGTAAAATGTTTTTACCGGGGTGGTAATTAAAAATTACCAACAACTTCAGAAATTCACAAAAAATTAACGGAAGCCAAAATACTGGGAGTCTCCTGTCGACACGTACTATAACACCGAGTCTTTAAATGAGGAATTTGAAGAGTTGAGAAAAACTCGAAAATGAACGTGGTCATTCACTCGTGAAGTTACCGAGCACGACTTAAACCTCAGTAACTCGTCTTTAACCACGGTAAAAACGTGCGGGATCTCACAGTTTTAGACCAAAATTTCAGAAAAATTATAATCAATTAGCCGATGGAATTATTGCATTCCGTTGGCTAAGAGCTAAAAATTTTAATATTTCGACTTCCCACGCTAAATTTATGAAAATTTTTCAAGAAAAATAAAAAAAAATTCTTTAAATCTTCTATTTTCTTCTCTAAAATCTGTCTTCTCTCCCTCTCCTCTCTTCTCCAAATGGTGGTGGTGGTGTGTGGTGGTTGTTGGGGTAGTCATGGATATGCCTACACCGCCAACCATAAGTAATACATGTTATGTGGGCCCACGATTCATGTCGAGACCTGAACATGACATACATCACGAAGCCTATCATGCAAGCTACGCGGCGTTACCCGAAAGTCACCGATCCGACATCGGGAAGCCACATTGTCTGCCTCACCAACATGCCCTCACGGAATACTACTAGGACTCTTCTCTCACATTGAAAACTACGTAAAGGAATGAGTCACCTTTTCCTATAAAAGGAGAGTCATTCCCCTTACTCTACACACCAACAACAACACCATTACTAATACTTGTAATACTCTGAGGTGTCGTCAAGGCGTCTCAACTCATAGTACATGTTAAGTGGATGTCACCTTTTACCCATAAACGGCGGGGTGAACCACTATAAACCTTATGTCCATTGACTCTATCCCGCTACGTACATACATAATACACATAGAAACACATGCACGAACAGTGGTGGTGTGGTGGTGGGTGGTGATGGTGTGTGGTGGTGGTTTTTGATGATAGTGGTGGTGTGATGGTGGTTTTTGGTGATGGTGTGTGGTGGTGGTGGGTGGTGATGGTGTGTGGGGGTGAGGTGGTGTGGTGGTGGTGGGTGGTGATGGTGTGTGGTGGTGGGTGTTGATGGTGTGTAGTTATGGTTGTGGTGGTGGTTTTTGGTGGTTGTGTGTGGTGGTGGTTTTTGGTTATGGTAGTGTGTGGAATCGGAATGGCCGGTGTCTTGCCGGAGATCGATCACCGGCAGTGGATTTCTAGAGATCGATCTCCGTTTTTTTGTGTTTTAGGTTTACCAACAGAAATATTCCGTCGGCTAAGAGTTTTTTATTTTTTTTATTTTAAAATAATTCCGTCGGCTAAGATCCAAGATGACGGAATTTCCTTCTCCTAAGTAATTCTTAGCCGACAGAATATTTTGAATTATGTTGGCTAAAATGATTATTAATTTGTTTTTATTTTAAAATATATCTGTCTCATAGGAACTTAACCGACAAAATAATTCTGTCGGCTAAGATCCTAGTAAACAGACCTTAGCAGACATAAATTTTGTTGAATATGTTGTCTCATAGTCGACGGAATAAATTTTTCTGCCTGCTAAGGTCTTTACTGACGCGTCTTAGCCGACAGTCTTAGTCGACGGAAAAATACTCTTACCAGACATAATTATTTTGTCGGCTAAGAGCCATAATTCACTAGTGTTGATGACCCGGGTCTTCCCTACCAACTCAGCCCGAGCCCACCCACAACCTGATGTCACCCATGTTGCAACCAAGAGCAGCTGTGTCTGGGACGCGCCCCAAGCACGGGTGAAATACACGGCGGAACGTCCGGCCTCCAGTCCAAACTACATGCAACAAACGTATCCAAATTGACCGGGGTCCATGTAAAATGCAAAAAAAATATATTTAATTGAAAAATATATATTTAATGAGATGAAATAATAGGAAAAAAATTAGTAACGATATTTACCTATCAGTCTATCACCTCTTTTAGATCCAAAAAAAATCCTTAGTTTCATAAATTCTTCATATCCAAGCACTACTATTTATTTATCTCTCTACAACCATTATTTGTTTTTTGAATAAAGGAAAACAATTATTCACATTTAAATACTTAATATAAAATTCAATACAAAGTTACTGTCACGTGGTGATCCAGAAACAGAAATCGTGAGTGAAAACTGTTATCCAAAACACTGCCACGTGATGACCTAGATCTCACCGATGATCCAGACTTTTCCAACGAAGAGGGTGGACATGCTCTAAGCAGTCATGTTTTGTGAGATTCAAGCCTAAATAGACAACGTACATTATCATACATGCCAATCTTATATCCACACACTAAATATGTATATATGGACTAGCTATATAATTTCTTTCAAAGTTGAATTAAAGTTCAAAGAGAGTGCTAGCTGATCTAGCGATATAGCTAGCTCTACTAAAGGGTGCTTCTCTGTCTCCCTTATTCCTTCTCAGATTAAGATTGAAAAGGAATGAACACAGATCACATACACATCTTTCTTTGGTGCATTCCTCTATTGATTTCATGGAAGAAACACACTTCTTCAACTGATCTGACATAGACGATGGGGGAAGACCATTTTTCTTCATCTGTAAATGTAAATTTTGGTCGTACTATGAAATTACTGTTTAAACTACTAGTTCAAATTGAATGTTTACATGAGAGAGAGAAGCTTCTAGAGGATACTTTGTAAGAATCTGCAGCAGGAAAAATAACCCAAAGTTAGGAAATGAAAGTACAGAATCCAAAGTTGGCTCATATGGGACTGCAAATGATATAACAGCTTCCTAATCAGATGGAAAACATTTCATAATCATCATCACATATCATATGGTGATCATGATTCTAAATACAAAGTACTCTATTTTAAGAAATAAACTCAAACTAATTAAGCTGCTAAGCCAGCTTGGCCTGGGTAGCCATGCATCATCATCGTCATCAGCTTTTGATGCAAGAAGAGGAGGAGGAGTATACCCTGCCCTTTAACTTTGAGGACATGAAGATAGAAGCTTCCTCGATATGTGCACGCGTGGGAGTGCGTTGTATTCTTCCTTTTCTTTAGGCTTTATTATCTTTTCTCTTTCTTTCTCTCTCAGGACTCTCTCTCTCTCTCTCTCTCTCTCTCTCTCTCTCTCTCTCTCTCTCTCTCTCTCTGTGGAGATAGAGTTTCTGGGGGCCGGGAGCTTTCCTGGCAACTTGCAGTCGTTTAGATTTTTCTCTGCAACCAATAAAGGTAGTAGTGTGGCACCGCGGCTTTCTTTTTCCAGTACTCTACTAAAAATTTAAAAGAGTCTCTGAGCTCTGCATGGATCTACCTTAGTTCTGCTGCCTAGGTTACCAATCCAGATAAATCTGGATTGAGTTGGACCTGAGTTCTCTTTTTTTTGTTTGGGGAAGACCAGCAAGGACAAACTCATCACCCTTATTCGAAATTTGACTGAGTAATCAATCAAAAACCCATTTAGAGGCAATTAATCATCCTCGTCCTGATATTTTATGACGTGTCAAGGGGGATTGTGGGGTTCTTAAGGTTTGTTTTTACATATAACAATAGAGGAAAAATATAAATAGAAGCAAGTTTTACTATTAAGCACAAACTTAGTACAATGCATTATTGAGAAAATTAATGTTTAGATCTGAATCGAGTATATAGATCAACATGCAGTTACCAAAGGAGGATGAGATCATGTAGCTTTGTTAATTAAAGAAACAATATTGAAAGGTACGGTTGTTGTCCTCTTTGTTTGACACCCAAGGAATGTGAAAAAAGAGCAGCAAAGATAGCTATATATACGATTGGTCCGCTTCTCTTGTTGGAAATTCTATTCCCACATCGGGAAAATTAAAGTTAGCTTATGCTGGTTAATCGCACTTTCTAGCTAGATCGCCAAATTACCAAACTGTTTTTTCTTGAATACATGTTCTCGTGTTCATAAGACATGCATGATCTTTTTCTTTACGGGGGAATAATTAATACAGAACAACTAACTTATGTTAGCTTATGTTCTTTTGATCATCCCAGTGGTTTTGTCCTCAATAACTAACTTGGACCAACTAACTTTAAGCAATAGTTTCAGATTTTTGTTTCAAGATTTGGTGAACTTAACAAAAACATTCAAGTTACAATAACCATAGACCGTCGGGACACATGCCATTTAGCATACCACCTTTTAATATTGCAAGAGAATTAATTAACGACATATCTCATGCTAGCTCGTTTGTACTTCAGTTAATTCATATATATGTTATTCAAACCTTATATAACAAGTTGATTACAATTCAGAAAATTAAACTTGGTACAATAAATATAAATTATGTAAGTTTCTTTTACTTCTTTGGAAGTCAGAGATGAACAGTGAATTAAACAGTTAATCAGTGTTAACTTTTTTGTGAAATCTAATTTTTCTAAGAATGAGCTAGCTAGCCCAACCTCCTGAATATGACATTGTATCGGATTTCAGATTTTGTGGTTTCTTTTAGGGTAAAAAAACCTTGGATTTGGGTAAATGGGCATTTTCTTTTCTTTTTGTTTGATTGAAAGATTTTTTTTGTTCTTTAGTAATATTAATACAAGAAAGTGTAAACAAAACCGCACATTATATATACTTATATGCTCCTTTTTTTGGACAACATACTTATATGCTCCTTGTTGTCATGAGGAGTACGTGGAGTTTAATAAGAATTTACTACTGTAAATTAACCTACAATATGTTAATTTTCTCATATATCTAAACGTTGCTGTTGGAAAAGTTACAATAGAGGTTATGTAATTATTTTGGTCTGGTTTGTATTGTGTATATGTGTTTTTCAGCAGGATACATAATTCACTACAGAAACATAGTGGGTACTCTATATGACTGTGTATTATAATACATACGCTCGCAAGAAAACCACTCCAAACTGTAGATGCCCAAAAGTATGAGTTAATAGACAACAAGAAGTTCGTGCGGAATCGATCAGCATAATTTAACTTGAACTAATAGCACAGACATGAAATTTCCATGCTAATTTCAAGATCCAAAATAGGAATTCATTATACATCTGCAAGAAAATATTAATTCATCAACTATATTATGGGATAATCAAATTTTGTTCCTATGTGTTTGCTTTCTCATCATCAGTCGATCATATAAACATCAGTAATTAGAATAGTACCGAGACAAAACTGTTTGTTAATGACGAGCCATATAAAATTTTATTCATGTAATAATGCAAGCTAGATCAATTTACCATGAATTAATGCATGGGAATGTGGGAGTTTAAGTATCAAGAAGTTACAATAAAGGATCACACTAAGTTACAGATGTACCGGTAAAACTTAACAATGTAAATAAGTCTGCCATCAGTGGCATAGCATTTTATCATACTTCAAGTAGAACACTAATGTGATGACCAGCTAACCTTCATGACCAAAACCCTAGATCGCTTTCAGCAGCACACTTCAAAGCTTAATTAAGAGCTCACCCGAATGGCGAATTCCTTCCTGCTTGTCTAATCATGGGGTTCATCCTTTCTGATCCCATTGGTGCTGATCTACTTGGTGAAGGCCTCTCCAGCTTATTATTTCCCGCTTCATACTTCTTCTCGTCTCCTTGAATCATCGGCTTCGATTCGTAAATATCTGAAATGGACTCGATCTGATCAGTGCCTCTTTCAATGGACGGAGGTGCAATTTGAATCTGATGATCATCCTGAGGTCCAAGACATGATGCCGCTGTTCCCAGGTCTTGAAGTCTTAAATCATCAGACCAAATCAAAGGGCTCTTGCCACTACTGTTACCACTGTTATAAGGACTTGGCCTCTTCGATCCCATGAAATTGATATTATCATTGTTTGGCATAAAACTGTGATGATCAAGAGGTGGCCTGTCCAATCTGCTCTGTGGAAGTTGATCAAGGTGATCATCAGATCCGTATATGTTGAGGTCTTGAAATGATGGAAAGTTGAGAGGAGAATTGAAATCTTTCAGGTTTCCCATGTCAGCATGATTAACACCTTGATTATTTCCAATATTACCCTTGTAGCTTCCAGCTGCAGCAGCTGCAATGTTGTTTTCACCAGCGAGGGTTTGGCAGGCTTTTTCTAATATGCTTTGCATGTACTTCCCTTGAGCTTCTATCCTCAACTGAAGATGTTTTTGCATCTGTTAATTATATGTATGATATAATCATATTAAGTATAAACTCAAATCAAGAACAAGGATCGTCCATCATCTGTGAAATACGAGAATAATTATTATTTTGGAAAGGTGCGTGTCGTGTAAATAATATTACCTCCAATTGTTCATACAGTCTTCTCTGCACCTCCATTTGCATCCTAATAGCATCAACGATGTGGTAATTATGACTGTTTTTCGCATACATTT
The DNA here is from genome assembly GCA_951800085.1 of Comarum palustre. NCBI lineage: Eukaryota > Viridiplantae > Streptophyta > Magnoliopsida > Rosales > Rosaceae > Comarum > Comarum palustre. The sequence goes on along the minus strand of OX637587.1, from coordinate 15,685,247 downwards.
CACAACAAGATCCAAACCCCCCAGCAGCCCCAAACAAAGCATTAAACCATACACTTAGGCAATCGGTTTTTCAGTAAAAACAGAAATTAGAAGAAGAAGAAGAAGAAGAACAAATTAATAACTTCTGAATTGGTTCAAAATTCATGACAAACCATTTCAATAAAAGGTAAAAGGTATGAAGGAGAGAAGAAAAGAATACATACTCGTTCACACTGCGGCCTGTTATCCCAGATGAAGATGCACTACTTCTTTGAAGATCGAGTGGAGATGCTGCCACGAAAATACAAAATAAAATATAAACGAAACAAAATTCAAAAAGAAAAAAGAAAAGGAAATTGAGAGCGTAAAAAGAAAAAAAACCCTAGAAATTAAGAAGTGTCAGGTCTCACAAATACCATGATCTTTAATCGAGTGATCATTGAATTCCTTGTGAGGTTGCTTTCCCAACCTAAATTTCTGTTCAGGAGAAGAAAGAAAAGGACAAGAAATATATCGTCAAGCTAGCCGACCCAAAAATTGGAATGTTTGTAAAAGTGAACTGCTATATCAGAAAAGAAAAGAAAAGGAAGTTTGAAAAAATGTTGCACAGAGCAAAACTTAACCTGGAGGTGGCTCTTGAGGTGGTAAAGTGTGAGACCCTTCACACCCATAACCCTCATGATAGTCTTAGGTGTAGCTTCTGCAAAATTCATAACAGTAACGAACATGATCATATATATGCATGAAAATTTGATACAGAAAATGAATGAAACTTGATGAGCTATAGCTAGAAGTCTAGAACGTACTGTCTGGTCCTCCGAGTTGAGTCACAGCATCGACGAATCGTTCATGAAGCTCGAGAGTCCACCGGAGACGAGGCTTAGGATCAGTGGTGAGGACAAGGCCAGAGTCCCCTTGGACGCACATAGGTCTGTGGCTCTCATGGGAATTCATACTTGATGGTTTCTTGTGCTGTTGGAACATATTATTCTCTTTCTCTCTCTTGTTTTCTTTCTCTCTCTAGGAGAGCTCTGGGAATACCGAGAGATTCAGAAGAACAAATGCGATGCAAATAGGGAAGAATATGGTCATTTTTGAAGGAGAGGAGGTGGGCTTTAATTGGTTTGTCAAGGTGAAAGCATAGGAGACAAGCTAACCTTGTATTAGAATAAAAATTAATGTTTTAATGTAAAAGAAAATTAAAGCATACCTATTCTACAATGTGGTGCTGTCCTTTACCAAAAGATATATACTCTATCACTCTATCTCTAGCTTTCTCTAGCTCTCTCTCTCTCCCTCCCTCACTACTCAATACACTAATTCTAAGAAAATATACTTATGTCAGAATTACAAAGAATGCAATACAGGATCAAATGTATTATATTTGCTAATTAAGTGTAAGAACTAACAAATTCACTTGAGTATGTCAATTTATTCTTGATGATCAAAAACAAGGAAGCGTTATGACATGATCTTCTGATACAAATTAATCTCTAAACCTAGAAAGCATTTGAAAAAACCGTGTGATCAGAGATCAAAAAATTGTTGAGATATAAATCCCACGTATGGAATATGAGACATTTTTATGGGTTTATAAGGGTTTGGGGCTCTCCATCCATTGCCAATTGATTTTGGATGTAAACATTATACTACTTTATCATGGTATCAGAATGAATTACCCACATCCACGATTGTTTGTGTTAACGGCCACACGAACTTCATGTTATTCCAAATGTTGTCAATGTGTAAGGCTTAAAAATTTACCACACGTGCAGGGACGTATTAAGATATAAAACTCACATATGTATCCAGAAATATAAGACATTACATGTGGATTTATAAAGGTTTGAATCTCTTCACTCATTAACAATTGGCATGGTTTTGAATGTAAAGCCTAAACTACTTTATCAAAAACTAATTGACTCAAGTAATTGTTTTAAGACTTAGAGAGTAGTGCATGTATCTTTTGTTATCTCTGGCCCGAAGAGGAGTGTATCTTTGTGGGTGTTATATATGCTGATAGCAAGTGAAGCTTTTACCTACTTGCATTAAGATACCAGTGAGACTCCTCATGGGAATGATGATGGACAATATGTATGTTTGTACTTCTTTTTCTTTTTACTTAGAACCAGGTTTATACATACAACTACATGCTGCCCTAGCTGGTCTCTCTCTCTAATTGATCATACTTACTTTGAACCAATAACCAATCAGTCATGGTGCTTAGAACACAAAGTCGACATGTCCCTTATGTCATTACCAGCGAAAAGGTTTCAGTGATATATTTGACAGGAAAATTTTATACATCGAACCAGATATATGGGACTGATCATTGCAATTTCTTCATGTTCGTAATATGGGATTCATTTCTGATCATCAAACCCAGATCTTTTCTAATTTTTTATTTGCGTTGTTTCCTGCTCCTGGAGTCCTGGATTTGATACAATGAGTGTTTAGGAGTACTTTGTTCTTCGCTAAATATAGATTAGTTGTTTCTATAACATTCTGTCGTTAATTGAATGGTCGAGGTAGTATCACACTTTTGTTGGCATGCATATGATGAACTTCAAAAGCTTTGTTAATTATGCGCAACATGATCCAAATGGCATAAGAGATGTGACCCATCCTGACTAACAAATCATACTCTGGAGTTTAATTTAATTGTCATAATTTGATTGTTTATTATGAACATTATAATGTATAGAAACATAAAGATTTTCAAACTGCTTCAACAATAATTCTCATTTAGATTGCCTTATTTTTTTTATTTTGTTTTCAGTTATCTCAATAATTTCTTCAACTTATAGACGAGCAATAATGCAATACTAATAGACTATATTATATACATGTGTTGAGATATAAATCCAACATTAAGAAAAATTTGTCTGTGGTTTATAAGGGTTTAGGTTATTCTTTCCATTGTCAATTGGTTTTGAATGTAAACCTCAAACTACTTTATCATGGTATCAGAGAGAGTTACTCACGTCTATGTGTGAAGCCCAAAGCTCATACGAACTCCACGTCAACCTAAAATGTTGTCCACGTATTAGGTCTGAAAATTTGTCACACGTACGGATGTGTGTTGAAATATAAATCGAAAAAATGAGACATTGTCCGTGATTTATAAGGGTTGGACTACTTTCTTCATTGTCAATTGGTTTTGAATGTGAACCCTAACTACTTTATGTTGCATAGAAATGATGAGTTTTCTATTCTCTATACCTCCATACATTATGTACATCGAACCTTTGATTCTGGGTGCTTAGTTAGTTTTAGCTTGAACTCTAAGCTGAAAAGTGAAGCTCTTTTCTATATTATTTGACAACATTCGTTTTCTATTGTTCTTTTCTTTACATTCTTGTACCAAAAAACATCATTTCGGATTTACTATGCAAGTGTACGTGTAACTAGGGTTTTGTATATGGAACCGAAAGTAAATGAGAACTTCAAACAATCGCACCCAAAGTCATAACTCCACAATGAGGGAGGCTAGGAGTGGATCGATATTAAAGTTCTTCACGAATCACACTTAAAAATCGAGATCAAAGACTATCAAACTGAGTTCTTAGAGATCACAGTTCTGGGAGATCAGTATCAAATTATATCAAGAAATAAGATTAAGGATATGATGAAATTTCGATGCATTTATCATCATATATGGAAGAGAAAGCACAAAAAACATCAAAATATGGAACCACAACAACTTTAGGGTCTGTGGTTGGTAATATATAAGGACGTGAACATCAACACATAAAAGGAATTGTAATGTGAAGCTTTTGATGACAGGAGCGTAGGGGACCTTAGCCTTACTTCTTCTCTCTAAAGCTTTGCTGCTAGGGCCTCTATCCCCTTATCACTTTTGTGGAATTGAAGACTGCTCTGCCATGCATTTGTACTCCAATCCAAATCAAAACAAACAAAAACTACTCGAGTAGTAAGGTCAAACCCCATAGAATTGTTACAAGCTTTCCCCCACTCACTCTACTAAAGATTGTAAGAGCATAATGATCGACTATACTGGCTAGAATTCTTAGAAGACCATTGCAAATTAAGGAAATAATTGTATGTTTTAGCCTTTTAGGAGGTTTCTCCCAATCTGGTTTAGCAATTCCCTTCTCCATCTGTTTCCCAATCGATCCTACTTATACAGCAGCTAACATGTGAACTGTAAAGGAAATATAAATAATTTACATGCATAGATTAGTTCACAACCAGTAATGAGTCAAATAAAAACAAATAGAAGTATAGAACAAGTTAAAGAATTCAATCTCGACTGTAATTTAAGGAGTGACCACACACTACAAATTGCAATGAAATTGAAAATCAGTGATTTCGAACCGAGATTTACTAAACTAGAGAGGTTTAATTTTTGATAAAGTAGTCTAGTTATGAAGAGAGTAGTCCGAATACTTCTAAGCCCACAAACAAGACCTCATTTTCTCGATGTAGGATAAATATCTCAACACGTCCTCGCACGTGTGGTGACTCATCAAGCCAAACACGTGGACAACATTAGGGATGACGTTGAGTGCGTGTAACAGGTAACGCTAACACACGTGGACTTGGGTAACCCACTCTGATACCATAATAAAGTAGTCTGGGGTTCAACTCCAAAACCAATTGGTAATAGAGAGAGTAGCCCAAACTCACACGCAAAGTCTCATATTCTCGATGTGAGATATATATCTCAACACACCTCTGCACGTGTGGCGAATCTTCAAGCCTAACACGTGGACAACAACTTGGGTGGTCGTGGAGTTCGTGTGATCTTTGGGCTTCACAAGTGTACGTGGGTAACCCGCTCTGATACCATGATAAAGTAATCTGTTGTTCAACTCCAAAACCAATTGGCAATGGAGAGAGTAGCTCAAATACTTATAAGCCCACAAACAAGGCCACATTTTTTTAATGTGAGATAGATATCTCAACAATTTTAAAGTAATGTTATATAACCACAAATCCAAACATAGACAAATGAATGTCGTGTAGTTTGTTTTTTGTTGTATTTTGGTCACTGCAAAAGCAAAAATATTATACAAACAGTAAGGTATTGAGAGATTATATTGCAAATTCATATAGAGGTATGTAAACTACATTATTTACAAAATGCATATATGTTAATATATGCCTTGAACCAGTCATCCGGAGGTACCAGCTATTCGGGGATCTCGTTGACTGGTTAGCGAGTCGGGGTCCAGGGGCGATGCGCCCTGGTTTAGGGGTTCGGGGGCAACGCCCCCGAGGCCCATGATACTTGTTATGCTGGGTTATAGTTTTCTGTTGGGCTTAGTATATAGGGTTTAGTATATAAACGTCCTAAACCTAATTGTATTATGCATTCGGTGTTTGTTTTTCCTCAAAATAATAAAACTATTCTGTTCTGGCCGTGGACCTAGCTAACACATCGTTAGTGAACCACGTAAATCTGTGTTCTTTCTTACATTCGTTACAACAATATATGATTCGGAATGTGTAATTTACCCTAAAAAACTTCAGAGGGAATAGATTCTTCCTTCTTTGACAATTAAAGGAAGATTCTTCTCCCAAAGATCTGAAACTCCATAACTTACACAAAGCTCCATTTTTATAATATATAGAAGAACATTTACGACAGTCGACCCAGCAAACTTAGCTTGTTACACACTTGGTCTTGCTCAGTACAAAAGATATTGACCAGGTCCCATTCAGTTGTTCGAATCAAGCCAATGCATGGATGTCACACGTAGGAAAAATCAAACAATGCTGCATACATATGATTTGGAACCCTAAGCCCCACCACCCTGTGTTTTCGAACCTCTATCCAATTCTGTGGAAAACAAAGCGTTTGATTTTATGATTTAGAATTAGAGAGATGCTTCTTTAGCCACATGAGAGCACAATGGCTCTGTCCCTTTATAATATATTCAAGCAAAGTATGGATTTAATTAACTTTTAGTTCATGATAATTATAATGTGGTTTAAAATCAAAGCCAGTGGAAAAGTTGGGTGGCTTAGAGTTAAGGGTAAGTTTGCTTGAATTTCAAGCATCTTTATGTGATCTCTAGAGGGGCATTTATTCTCTAAAATGAATATATTCCCTTATAGAAGATGAATTTGCGGGACCTACTTTATGAAAAATTTGAATACTTTACGAAGCTTCCTTCTTTTCTCTTTGTATATCTCTCACACTAGTAGAAACCGAGACTTATGAGACGAAACTATTTCGTCGCATAGGATCACTTATTCGTCGTCTAAAAATCTAAGCGACGAAAACGTCGTCACATACTTATCGTCGCATTAAGACCTATGTTACGAAAATGAAGTATTCGTCGCAACAAAACAATCCTATGAGGCGAAAAAAGTTTCGTCGCTATAGTCTTAAGAGACGAAATTTCTCAACTTAAGTGACTAAATATTTCGTCGTTTTAGTATTTTAATATTTCAAAAAAAAATCGCCCGCCAAAATTTTTTGGCAGGAAATTTTTGAATTTTTTTTCGTCTGAAACTGCTACCACCCACCACGACTGCTCCGAATCCGACAGACAATGTTCTGCATGATGCAGCGGCAAGGAGATGAATCTGTTTCCATTGAAGAAGATGAGCCAGATTCCGTGGGAGTCGATGCATGACGTTAGAGGCCCAGCAGTGGAAGACGTTGATGACGATGGCGTCAGGAGGGTGTTGGGTGAGGAAGTGGAGGAGGGGCTGGTTGTTGGAAGATGGAGGTGTCGGTGAAGGAAGGGGCGGACATGGAGGTGTCGAGTGGGATGTCGTCGTTTGGGAGGTCGAGGACGTGGATGGTGATGAGGTGGTTGTGGGTTTGGTCACAGTGGATGGAGTTGCGGTCGGAAGCGAAGGGCGTTGGAGTGAATGGTGGAGATGATGGTGGACTTGACGTCGTGGGCGGCAAAGACTCGAGCCGTGTCGTTCATGAGGATTTGCTGGCCGCCGCTCACAAAGTGGAGGAAGGAGAGGATGTTTTGGGTGAAGAGCAGTTGATGGGGGTGTGGGTATTTAAGTAGCTAGGAAAGGAAAACTTGAAATTGCCCAATGTTTCATGAAAATTTTACAAATTTTATTCAAAAATTTTCCAAATTTTAAGCGGGAAGGAGACTGCCAAAATTTTGACAACTTATGCGACGAAACATTTATATTTCGTCGCATAAGTGACTAAAATATTTTTTTTAATTTAAAATTAAAAAATTTGAAAATACTTATGCGACGAAATATAAATGTTTCGTCACATAAGAGAAAAACTTATGCGATGAAATAAATTTTTTCGTCTTATAAGTGTGAACCTAAAAGATAAAATTATTTTCGTCGTTTAGGTTATGAGCTCGTCGCATAAGTGTGAACCTAAGAGACGATAATTGCTTTCGTCCCATAAGTGGTAACTAAAGCGACGAAGTTATTTTCGTCTCATATGTGACAACTTATGAGACGAAATTTTTAGTCTTCGTCGCAACTTACTCGAATCCTAGTAGTGTGAGTTCTCAATGCATGGTGCATCTGTATTATTGCATCAATCTGCTATGGTTTTTCATTATACTGTGGCGACTCGAACAATGGAGAACTGCTACCAAGTCATGATCGATATAGAGGAAATTGATGATGATGATGATGATGATGACGATGATAGATGTGACTAGGTTAGTAGGTTTTCTTTATATGTACATACATGAGCCAAAAATCTGGTTTGCAGAAGGTGGTGGAGAGGATGAGGTGATAGATATATAGATGTTTGGTCTTGAAAGCATATCTAACATAGGGAATATATGACATTCCATTGTCATATTCACGACTTTTTCACAAGGATATTTCTTATTTATATATTAAATCGGAGAAATCGGATCCGTTCAAAACATATGCATGCAGATCAGTGTGACAAACATGCAATTGGTAGTTTTTCAATTTTCTCAGAAAATAGAAATATGTTGTAAACTATAACTTACTTTTGTTAAGAATAAACTAACAAATATTTTATTGTTTCTCATGTCTTTTATATAAAGGGAAGACTTAGATAGCAAGTCCTCACACTAGTAAGGTATTGTATATTAGTTCTAAGAATATTAATTGATGAACATTTAATATTTATAACTCTTTGAATGTCTATTAGTTTGGACGCGTTTAAAGTTGTCTCGTTAAAAATCTTATCATGTGACAAAAACCTAGTGAAAAAATAACACTAGTCGAAAGAGAAAAAGAATGCAACACGCATGTCATTAGGTAGTATGATTCTGGACGCTCTGCCTCAAAGAAAGCTCTCCCTGATCCTTACATGCCAATTTTAATAGTTCTGATAGTCGCCTCAATCCGATGCATTTGGTTAACTTCTGAAAAGTGCACTTTGGTAGGGACTTGGTGAAGAGGTCAACTAAATTTTTATCAGATCGAATTTGCTGAACTGTGATTTCTTCAGTTTTCTAGAGCTCATGAACATGAAAGAACTTAGGTGCGATATGTGTAGTTTTGTCACCCTTGATGAACCCTCCTTTCACTTGAGCAATACAAGTCGCATTATCTTCATATATGTTTGTTGGATTATCAGTCACCGAAGGAAGGTCAGATGTTATTCGTATGTGACGAATAACTGATCTCAACCAGTAACATTTTTTGTCGGCTTCATGTAATTCCATCAACTCTGAGTGATTTGATGAAGTTGCCACTAGTATTTGCTTTGTCGATCCCCATGAAATTGCAGTATCTTCACAAGTAAAAACATATATATCTTGTTTGTGAGATGTCTTATGTAGACATCAGCATACCCAATAATGGTTGGGCCATGAACAAATTATTTTCATAAAACAAGCTCATATCAGCTGTACCACGAAGATAGCGTAAAATATCTTTTACATCATTCCAATGACGTGTGGTGGGTGCAGAGCTGTAACTTGCTAACACATTGACAGAAAATGCAATTAATATCTGGTCTAGCAGTGCATTATGCTAAATAAATTACACCTACAACACTCATATATAGTACTTGTCGACCAATAATATCTTCATCGTCTTGTCTTGGATGAAATGGATCCATGTGAATGTCAAGGGACCGAACAACCATTGGTGTGCTTAGCTAATGAACTTTATTCATGCTAAAACGTTTTAAGATCTTTTCAGTATAAGCTGATTGATGGACTAAGATCTTTTCAGAATAAGCCCAATGATGCACTTTATTCATGCTAAAACGTTTTGAGATCTTTTCAATGTGCAAGAGGGGAGTATCACTTTCGGTTAGCATCACTTACCTTCTCCAATTTTGCTCTTCATTAATACACGACCCTTCCTGGAGATTTTTGGAATGTTAAGCTCCTCTTATTGATGATGATCAAGCACATGTCTCCTTGATCTGGCCATCTAAGCTCCACTTTAAAGAAAATGAGGATCAAGCATATGTATCAGTATCACAACAACCGAGTTGAATCATTAAAATTGAGAAAGGAGAAAACCCAGTAAACCAGAGATGGTGCTCGGATGTGTTGTTGAGGATTCAAAACATCCTGAGGAAGTTCAACATGACGATTTGCCAACACCCAGACTCAAGAATCTAGATTGATCTCAAGTCTTCACTCTTCTTTCTTAAAAACCCCAAAACCCGAAGCCACCCAAGCTCATCTTCCTTCATGGTCGGTGGTCGCTTCCGCGAGCTCGTGAAGAGGTAAGGTGGCGGTAGTAGACCACTGCTCTGTCTCGGCCGCCTCCATCGAACGGCGGAGCTGGCGGCTACCAACGGCGACGCTTTGACCAGACGTACTTGGTTTTCTTGGGTTTTTGATACGTAATGGCTTCAATTTCTGGGTTTTCTGACTGGGTTTTTATCAAACCAAACCATGGATCTGGTATGAATTGATAAATTTCATGTCTGAGTTGTTCTCTTCGAAATTGATTTGATTACAAGAGTTTTTATGGATGCTTGGCTAATGGGTTTGTCTCGGATGGAAGTAATTTGGGGTTACAGTTGGATCCCCAGATTTGAATTGATTCTTAGCGATTTGGATCCCCAGACTTGTGTGAGTTTGCAGAAATTCCAATCAGATCCAGAACCCCTGGAATCGTGACCACCACACGTGTATTTGCTTCACCCTTTTAACAAAATCTCGAACAAATTTTCGTTAGTTTTTTGGAAGGAATTTTCGAGAAGAATATCAAGTGAATCACCCGCTGGTACCAAACATTGGCTTATAGGCCGTTTTCTTATTTTTTTGATTTTGTTAAATTTAAAAAATATTGAATGTTTTTTAGATCTAACAGCTTTTTTATCTTATTTTCTTATTCTTTAAAATAAAGATAGGAAAGAAAAATAAGCATTGCTTCTCTAAATTTACAACAAAGCTTTCATTTTCCAAAATTTAATTCTTCAAGAGATTTAACAAAATTTTTATAAAAATAAAATATTTTATTAATTATTTTGTTGTTACAATAAAATATATAATCTTTTTTGGTCATAATTAATTATGATGTACCATATTTTGTTGTTCTAATTAATGTCAAATCTTCAAAATAGAGAAGCTATTGGAATTAAAGTATAATATTTTTAGAGAATTTAGTTTTTGCTTCTCCATTTTAAATAAATTTTGAGAAAGTTGTTCGAGATGCTTAAGCCGCGCTTAAGAAGAGTAGGACTATGAGAGAATGTAGGTAAGGTACTAGTCTTAAGAATATTAATTGACATACATTTAATATTTACAACAAAATATAATAAAAAGGTCTTTGGATGAGGTATAGATTGGTTGGTTAAAATGTTTAACTGACACCTTTGAGTTTACAAATTCAAATCCCATAAACATATATACTGTCTATGGGTTATTAATAAAAAGTTTAAAAAACATAATATAAATTTTCAAGTTTTAACTTATTGTACTAGTTAAATATTAGTTTTTTGACTTTTAAAATCAAATTCATTTTTAAGTTAAAAATATGATATAGTCTAGTTATAATGTCATATAGTTTATCTTTCGGAAGTGGAAGAGATTGAGTTAACTGAGTTCATCTAAAGAAACAATTTATGTCCAATGGAGGCATAGTTCTTTATCTAAATGATATCCAAAACAATCCGGTGGGAAGCTTCTGTCAATCTCAAACCCCAGCTCGTAACCGAGCGACTAGTTTTCTGCCGTAAAAGACCACTAGTTACATTGGATAATCGATTCACAACCCAAACAACTAACACTTGAAAACATCAGCAGTTTGCCTAAACAGCCTACTTAGAGGTCATTTCCTTTTGGCTATCCACACTTGCACAGGACTAGCAATTCCAAACCAAGCAGTTCAACGAAAATTGGTTTGCATTTGGAGACTACAGGCAGACGTTTGCAAGCATTGTTGGATGGGTGAATACTGTTGATCACATTTTGGGTTTGCACTTGGACAAGAATTAAATCTGTACATTATTGTCTGTGTATGCATGCAAGGTGCACTACGAGTTCCGAAAGGCCAACCCGATTATCCAAGAAAGCCATGGACTAGGATTCAAGTTGTGCAAAGAACAAACCGTAATTGAAACATCATTTAACCAACTGTTTTTGAAAAAATACAATAGGACTTGCAGTTCCACGCACCCAAGACTTATTCTTTTTGCACAAAATTATATCGCTAGAACAATTATTTTCCAATAAACACATTTTTGGAGTCAAAAAGGTTACATCATGTTCCAACTTGTATTTTAAGCTAGCAAAGAACATTGGATCAAAGCACATCACTTGCTGTTCATATTCCCCAGGCACATGTATTTAATCTGCAAAACAAAGGATTACGAATTGCTTAAGCATCACATGTGGAAGTTGTATGATATCATGTCGTGCATGGACCTTGTCTATAGCATACTGTTTAACTTCTGTATCAATATGGTCGTAATAATCGAAAGAAATCTGTACCAATGAAGGATTACATAAGAGAAATAAGCATACAAGGCATATGTAGTATATATAAAATCCTGAAGGGAACCACACACATGCAACTTTTCCTCGCAGAATATGGCATATGTAGTATATATATACAATCCTAAAGGGAACAACACACACAAACAACTTTTCCTTGCACTTCCGAGTTATGAATGGTACTTTTATCTTTAGGTTATATTAGACTGTATTCCCATGGAGTAAATATGTTCTGAGTTCTAACAGCTATCACCATCAAGAATTTTATTACTTTTGCAAGGATAAAGAAAGGGGTACCCTTCAGTCCACTTACTTCCAAATATTCATCCATTCCATACTTGGAACCCTCTCGTCCAAGACCAGACTGCTTGACACCTCCAAATGGGGCCACCTTCATTGATATGGAAAATAATGCATTATTCAATCCGTAATTTGAAGAGAATAAATAAAATAAAAGTAGTTGGTGGATGCAATATAGGACCCACCTCTGTTGAAATTAACCCTTCATTGACACCAACGATTCCATATTCAAGAGCTTCAGCAACACGCCATGATCGTTGTACACTATTTGTAAATACGTAAGCAGCTAACCCTGCATATGCATGCATAACAATGTGAAGATCAAAGGAAGACATGATTTGAATAAATAAAGCATCATTTTCTCAGAAAATTTAATGGGTATCAGAAGATGAGTCGAAGTTCAAAAGATTGCCTGCAGTTGTATCATTAGCCATGCGGAGAGCGTCGTCCTCAGTTTTGAAACGCAAAACAGGTGCAACTGGTCCAAATACTTCCTCTCTGAACCAAGACAAAATGTTTAGTGCACAGGTAGACTTGCAGCCTTGCTATAATCTTACCCACAATTTTGAGTGCCAAGGTTTATCAAATTTATTCCATGCATAAGCCTAAAATCCTCAGTTTGAAGTCTATCAAACGATTTGCATTGTTTACTAAGACTGTATGTAACATTAGTAGAGAGCATTTGCTGAATAGTACATGAAGTCAACAGATATACCCTGCCTAGCCTACTCATACAAAGCTGACTAATCTCATGCTCTTCACCTTCTATAAAGAAGCAATCATGGCTAAGATATGATACAATTTATTCAACGGTGTACCTTGCTATAATCATATCACTCTTAACGTTGCTGAGAACTGTAGGCTCATAAAAGGTCATTCCAAGTCTATGCCTTTTGGCTCCAAGAACAACTTTTGCTCCCTTCAAAATAATAGAAAGCAAGTCAGGACTGAGTATTGAGAAAAGTACCATTCATTAATGTTGAAAAAACATGATCATGTGAAAACTGGTGAAATAGCAACATAACAGTAAAGTGATTAAAAGTTGATTACTTTTTCATCCAACAGTTCAAGATCTATGTTCTAACCAAGTTGAATGCCATAACAGATAATTTTACTAATTGTTCTTGGCTATAGCCCCACCATCAGAACAATTTCATTAGCAATGTAGAGACTAACGTACCTTTGATGTAGCATCTTTGACAAATGACTCAACCTGTAACAAATCCAAAAAATGAAGAGAGGATCACAAATATAAAGATAACTACAATTTGGTATAGAAAACAAACCTTTTGTACCGCTGCTTCATTGATTAAAGGACCCTACACAGAAATGAAAACAATAAGTTAAACACATAAATCATGGTTATATATGCTAATCCAAGAATGTCATATGGAAACCCAGTAAAGCAGCCACAAAATTTGACAAACACTGCAAGAATCATGAGACTACCTGGGTCACTCCTTCACTAAAGCCATGCCCAACTTGGAGCTTCTGGACAGCTTTGGAAAAAGCATCCACAAATTTGTCATAGATACCTAAACAGAAGAAACCGCACTTAGTAATCAGCGTTATTAAGTGTGGCATAAATTGCTAAGCCAAAAAACCAGAATTCTAACATACCATGGTCAAAGCTTACTTTTGTATACACAACTACATAAGCATGATAAATTTAAGTGTTATAATCAAACCTCCTCCAGCATATATAAAGAAAGACTAACCTTATCAAGATATTTAGTTTACAGTCAAATTTAAAACAATACAAGACCTTCAAATTCAAAACATTTTCAGTGTTACAAAGATTAGCAAGCGTTGTGAAGTTAGCAGGCTGCAGCATCTTCACAATGTTTTACTACACTTCCCACGAGATAATGGCTGCTGTCGATGATCAAACAACACTAGAGTCTCCAAAGTTTTTTTTGTTTATTTTTTTGTGATATACATTAATGCATAGTCTTAGCATCTTTACACAAGGTTGAGGGATCATTCACTTGTATAGTCTTAGCATCTTAGCAGGCTGCAGCAACTTCACAATGTTTTACTACACCTCCCACAAGATAATGGCTGCTGTCGATGATCAAACGACACTAGAGTCTCCAAAAAAATTTTGTAATATACATCACTGTATAGTCTTAGCATCTTTACACAAGGTTGAGGGATCATTCACTTAACTAGAAATGTTGTACAAATCAAATAGCAATATGGGTTTCAAACAGAAAGCATAAACATTGTAAACTATTTGTTGAATGTGGTTCCATCATACCTTCTTGTACCATAATCCTATTAGCACAGACACATGTCTGTCCACTATTACGGAACTTTGCTCCAAGCTATAAAAGAAAAAAAAGTCTCGCATGATTCAGCCAATGAATGTAACAAAAAGAAGGAATCCTTCAACCCAAAAATGCAGAGTACCAAGAGATAGAAATGATATCTCTACTAAGACAATTACGATGTATACAGAGTATTACTTACAGCTCCTTTTACTGCCACATCCAGATCTGCATCATCAAAGACTATGCAGGGTGCATTGCCGCCAAGTTCAAGAGATACCTAAAATAACCAAGAAAAAGAAAATTAAAAAGAAAAGGTTTTAATCACATAATTGTTCCTTGAGCATCACTACAGCATATATACTGGTCCTACAACCTATATCTTTACCTTTTTAACAGTCTCAGCCGCCCCAGCCATCAACTTCTTTCCAACAGCTGTTGAGCCTGTGAAAGTGATTTTTCTTACCTGAATGAGTTACATAAAAGACTCATGGTTAGTGTGTTACATTTAATATAACTACACACATCTCAAAAGGAAAATTGCCATCATTGGTATATAGTGTATGAACCTGCGGACTTGCAAGTAAGGCGTCCCCAATTACAGAAGCATTTCCCATTACTACATTCACCACACCCTATATCAGAAAGGGAAAATGAATTAGAAACGGAAGAGGGAACAAAAAATCAACTGCAATGACCAATGACCCAAGCAACAAGATAAAGTTAGAAACCCAACAATCTTTAGAAATGATGTAAGGTCAACAAGTAGCAACAACAGAGTAATACCATGACATGTCTCCTCATCCAGGTTTGTCTATTTCAGACAATTTTTAAAACTGAGATACATATTGCTGAGGAGAAATTGATGATTTAGTCTCCGAAAGGATTCTAGTCAACTATTCGATATCTCCAGGGATTGAAGATGAAAACCCCACTTTCTACTGATTATCACAGAATTCCTTCCCAACATCAACAATTCATAAAACTGAAATACTTGAACTACAGATACCTAAGACTTTTATCTGTGAAATATCTCAAATTCTAAAGCAACAGTCCAAGAAATCTAATTTTTTTACCACACATAAACTCTAATGATTCAACGGAACATAAAACTTGTAGCAGAAAGCAAAAGGTTTACAGTCATTTCCAGCACAGACAACAAATGACATTCCACTATTACATAGCAAGCTTGTGAATAACAAATAATTAGCCAAGAGATATTACAGCAGACTGCTGTAACAAAATCCCGCAAGGCCAAATAAAGCATCAACTCAATGTACTTCATATGTAATGAAGAAGTGTAAACAAAACATTACCGGCGGTATTCCAGCTTGGAGGGCAAGCTCAGCTGCTGCTAAGGCTGTGAGGGGTGTAAGTTCAGACGGTTTAATGACCACTGTACAGCCACATGCAAGAGCAGGACCAACCTGAAAAAAGTGGGAGAAAGAGAGAGAGAGAGAGAGGGAGAGAACGGGTAAATGTGGTGCATGTTAAAAAGGATCACAGGCTATTCTACAACATCAATTAGTTTTTTGAAACCACCTTGCGGGTAATCATAGCCAATGGGAAGTTCCAAGGAGTGATTGCACCAACAACACCTACAGGCTGCAAAAGATAATTTTATAAGAGATAAGAGTATAAAACAAATCCACTCCCCTGTCCTCCACCCAAATTCTTTATAGCAATCTTCAGAACCCTGCAGTTGCGCTTTGTAGGGATTTATTGAGAATAATGATCATAAAGTTTCTATCCCTTGTTGGATGAAACTGGGATTGCAGTGGAATTATGTTTCTCCCCAAAGGGGTCATAGATGCCACGAGAACCATGATAATATATGACTGACTACAATATTAAACTGATGAGAAAAATAAAAGAAGAAAAATAATTGGTATGTACTGAGGAATCCTCCTCACCCTCTAATGGCATAGTGGCACATATCCTAGGTCTTCAAAGTAACTCAAAGAATCTTGTCTTTGTGTTCTTTGTGATGGTTTAACATCAACACTAACGTAAAATTTTGTTCTTTCCTTTTCATTTTGAAGTTAATATCAGACCCCTGAATATTTCCCAGAAGTTTAATGAATAAACGACTTCTCATTAAAGAAACATATAACGTCACCTGCTTCAAAACAAGCAATCGTCGATCAGCAAGAGGTGATGGAATTATATCACCATATACACGTTTTGCCTCCACAGCAAAGAAATCGATGAAGCCAGCTCCATAGGTCACCTGTAACATCAGAGGTCATGACATCTTGGTAAACGCAAGTAAAAAATGCAATGCTAGAGGTAATTGCAAACACTTCTTATATAGAGTCTAAAATGTAATACCTCACCGATTGCTTCTTGTAAAGGTTTCCCTTGCTCCAGGGTAATGAGTTGTCCAAGTTCTTCCTTATGGGAAGTGAGTAGATCGTACCTTAAATGATGGGAAGGCATAACATTTTAATATAAAGAGTAACATAAAGAGAGTGACATAAAGAGTGCTTAATGCATTATTGAAAAGTAACATAAAGAATATTAACCACACTACTTGGAAGTACATAGTTCACATTCAAATGACTCAACAACTAGTGCTCAAATAACCAAAACACTATCAACCACATTAGTTCAAATCATTGTATATACTATTTTCACATAGATTCAAGGAAAAATATATCCAGAGAATTTGTTTTTGAATCAGTTAAACATTGAAATCCAATAGACCAAGCAAAAACCACATTCAATAATAATAATAATAGTAATAATAATTATTATAATAATCCAATAATGATGCAAATAATCTGACAAAAATTATCTGCAGATAATGACAGAAACACAACTACGGTCTGTTAAGTTCTTCCTCTCTGTTTCCTCAAAAAAAATCACTTCCTCTGTTAACTTTGTAGTTTGTACTTCAAAAATGATTAAGCTTGCATAGCATTTAGGAAGAATCCCTACTAGAAAACAGATCAGATGTATAATTTTACAAAGAAATCAAGAGAACCAGGCAGGGATTGTACCATTTCCTTAAACACTTGCTCCTTTCAACACTAGTGACCTTGCTCCAGGCTATAGACAGACAAAAAGTATAAATACTTGAAATAGTACCGAAATTTTCACAAACACAAGCTATGTGAAATATGTTAGAATATAATTTAAAAACAAAAGGTATTATACACTAAATACCACATAGTTCGTTTTATGCTAGTTTGAGTACATAAATCTACAAACATCGAATTTGAAGTTTTTAACAAATGGAGAGGTCAAAAGGCCCATACAACTGAATGCATTGCAGGCTGCAGATATTGCATCATTTGTCTCATTTTGACCCATGCATGGGACAGTTGTTATGACATCACCAGTTGCTGGGTTATGAACCTGCAATGATATGAAATAGAGGTGATATCAGAAAAAAGAGCAAAGTGCAGCGAAAGGTTAGTAAGGAGACCTAGTTTGGCTAGTTATAACAAATTCTTGTAATCAAGAGCCTTCATTCTTTGAAGATGAAAAAACAATTAATGAAAAAGATATGAAGCATGATAGACTAGATAACAAGTGTAGACTTTATTGCAATTATCATCTAAACGTATAAGCATTTGAGGAAAGGAAAATGGTCTTCATTCATACCTCTATAGTTTTCCCATCATATGCATCAGACCATTTCCCACCAATAAGGGCCTGACTACGTAATAGACCAGCATCAACAAGCCGAGAAGCAAAGCCTTTTGCATCCATGCTAATCTGACATCCATTTCAGCAATCAAATATCATTATATCCAATAGTACTATTACAACAAAAACTAACTTAAGAATAAAACTATAGAGGATAAACACCACAGGTGTGCTCATTTTGCAAGTGTGCTTTTAACTATCAACTTTGGATTTTGAAGTCTGAAGGTTTAAAAAGCAAGGGACTGATAAAGTATATTAGCAGTTTGTGGTTCCAATCTAAATGTAGATATTTTCATCCTCCAAAATTGCAACATCTATAGTTAATCCAACCCATTATTTTCACACAGGCCCATAATTGATAACAAAAAGAGACATAGCAAAATTTCAAAATAAAAAAACAGAACACTGGTCGCCAAAGATCAACCTTAATTGAAACTGTTCTTCAATTTAACCGTGGATCAACATGCACAATCAAAACAAACACACACTTATACCTACATATATGGATGGACTGGAGGGATAAAAACCATCACTTACTAGTGTAAGCAGACCTGTCTTTGATCACAGACAAATCAAAGGCTTTTCTAGAAAAATAGAAAGAAAAGAAATATCAAGACCAGAACACAAGTTGCCAACCTGATCAAGTGATCAACATTAATCAAATTGATCTTCAATTACTAACCAAACCTAACTCAAGTTCAACAGTTCAGTATCTCTCACCCCCAACATTCACAGTCAAAAGACTCAAAACAAAGACACAAGTGACAAAACAGCCATAGTGAATCCAACCCATTATTTCCACACATACCCAGCTTTGATCACAAAAAACAACAATCAAAAGGTGATCTAGAGACATGCACAAAGTTCAAAATTAAAACCCAAACCACTAACATCAACCTGATCAACCTTTTCACCTACAATATCTGAGAAAACCCAACTCGAATTGAAAAAAAATCATTCCTTTCGTCAACATTCACAATCAAAACAATCACACTTTTACATTCACATAAATAAATAGAATTGATCTCAGATTCGAACAAAACCCAACTCGAATTGGAAGCAGTCCACTCTTTTTCCCCACAATTAATTTCACACACACCCATCTATGATCACAAACACAACAAAATCAAAAGTGTGCTTCTAGAAACATTCAGAAATATCAAGATCAAAACCCAGAACACTATTTCTATGTTGTATCAACATAGCAACAGCTCTTCAATTTCCAACAAAACCCAACTCAAATTGACAAAAGAGTTCACACCTTTCACCAACATTCACAATCAAAACAATCCCACACACTCATAACCAAACTGACTTAATAGACAAATACAAAGAGCATTACTTACTCTCACTCACTAGTGCTCAAGTTGCAGTGTGAGGCTCATTCTCTCTCACGAAATATAAAACACATAATCAGAGATGACTTGAGGGGTTCACCTGGCGAACTGAGAGAGTTGGGGATTGCATGGAAGACAAATGTGAGACGATCCTCAAGGATCGAGCTGCCACCATGCGTGACACCATCATCAGTGTCAACTATCCTTGTCTCTTCCTTCCTCTCTTCTTCTTCTTCTTCTTCTTCTTCGACTTCGAGGAACTCTCTCTCTCTCTCTCTCTCTCTCTCTGGTCTTATACTGAATGGTTAAGCTCCAGACTCTCACTGACTCCCTGAAAGCTGAAACTCTGTCGTATCGGTTTTGACAAATTGTTAAACGTAAAAGATAATGATAGTTAATAGAATTTTAAGACGTACTATCCATTGATAAGAGCCTCTGTTTAGAATCGTAAATCCACGGTCGAGAGTCGAGACACACAACATCCATGATCGAAATTAAATGTTTGCTCAAAAATAGTCTCTGCCTAAAATGGGAGGCCGAAGTTTTTTGCTACAATGTCATTCTGATGCCGCGGACATGCCAACTCACAGCCGTACAATCAGATGAGATTTTGATTGATGTTGTATGCCTACTTATTCAAGTGATTGTAGGCCGAGGAATGAACCCTCTCGACCGTCAGGTTTTTATGCCTGTGTTGCAAAGACTTTCGACTAGACGTCACCGAGATCCTTGAATACGTTTACTTCTTGGGTGAACTCGAATGTTCAGATGATAGGCGAGAGATCTATAGGGTGCAGATACTCGCAAATCATCATGAGCACGAAGGTGAAACAGACTCGATTCACAAATCGTTGTGAGGTGATGTGTGTGTGAACAACGAATCACATCGACCCAATCCGAACCGGCCGAAAAAGGTCAATGGATGAAGTTCTAAATTAAAACTCCTAAGTGCAACAATTAAAGAGCATGTAAGGTTAAATGCAGAAACGTACATAACAGAATCAAAATAAAGCTTGAGAAATAAAATTGGCTTGTAATATGAAAGGAACGATAGAGTACCTAATGATACAAAGACAAGTTTGTATGAAAAGTTGTATATTGATTTTTGTATGTGGTGCAGGACCCTTTACAACGAGTTACAACGTCCTATATATACAAATAAGAAAACCTAGCTTGCTTGCTCTCTACGTCGTGAAATCTCTCGGACATCTTGTTTCCTTTCTTGGGTTGGATCACACATGACTGTCTTGATTTGGCCGAATTCTGAGATACTCATATCATAAGTTTTTGATTTGGTTAGAGACCTTCCTTATAGAGACTTCCTCCTTGACACAAACTCTCGGCCGCAATTGATGTATTGAGGTTTAACCGAGTGTCCATTGTTATTTTGTTTTTACTTGTCCGAAATAATGTTATGGGCTCTTTTCTTTCCTCAAACTATATACCCAACTATTTTCGTCCACACGGACGAATTACTTCACTTCGTCCATAGAGCCGAGCTAACTATTTGACCTCATCACATACGTCCACTAGCTAATTATTTCACTTCGTCGTATACGACCGAGCTAATTACTTCACCTTGTCTACGGCCGAGCTAACATTGACACGTCCATGATCGGGTTCACTTTACATCGTCCGAGTTAACTTTTTCTCGTCCATAACCGGGTTCACTTTACCTCGTCCACGACCGAGCTGACTTCACCTTGTCCTGCGGCCGAGCTAACTGTGTCTCGTCCATGGCCAGATTCACTTTACATCGCCCAAGCTAACTTTGCCTTGTCCATGACTGGGTTCACTTTACCTAGTCTGTACAGCCGAGCTAATTTCACCTCATCCACATGACCGAACAAACTTTGCCTGTCCACATGGTCAAGCTAGCTAATTTCACATCGTCCAAATGACCGAGCCAATTTCACATTTTCCAGTCCACACAGCTGAGCTCATTTCACTTCGTCCATACAGCTGAACTCATTTCATCTTGTCCACACGACCGTACTTATTTCACCTCGTCCACACATTTCATCTCATCCATACGGCCGAGCTCATTTCATCTCGTCCACACGATCGTGCTCATTTCATCTCTCCACGTGGCTGTGCTCATTTCATCTCGCCCACGTGGCCTAGCTTACTTCGATTGAATCTGAGACTAATAGACCGATTTGGCTATGTCAAATCTAGGTGTAAACATAGCCCCACAATCTCATGATCACTGGCTCTCAAGTCGAATGGTTATTGAGAATTGAACTGATTAATCCGGCCATATTGAATTTAAGGCACGCTCTGCATATTTGATTAAACTCAAATCTAATTTATGATCGAAGTTATATAAAAGATACAAGTCGAATTGAGACATCAGCCGAATTAGGACCTTGGCTGAAGTACTTAAATTGTAAACTTGATTTGTACCCACGAAAACAAATTAATCAACCTTAGGTGAAACCTTGACTCGGTTAAACTGTAAAAATACTCTGATTTGGCTGAAGTCACACAGCTTTAATATTTCGGCCATAACGAACCCAAAATTAATACAACCTAGTTGTGACTTCGGCCGAAATAATTAAAATGAAAGCTTGGGTGAGATGTTTAAAGTTTCGGCCATGACTGATGCATCTTGGTTGAAAGGTGTATCCTTGCTTTCATCCCAATAATCCAACTTGATCATGTTGCTAGCTAAACTTGATAAACATCTGTCGAATCGGCCGAACTCGTATAGTTTTAGTATTCGGCCGAGACAAACGCAAAGTAAAATAACCTAGTTATGACTTTGGCCGGAGCACTTCAAATGAATTCTTGGATGAGATGCTTGGAGGTTCCTCAGTCGAACTCATATAGTTTTGGACTTAGCTAAGCAATAAGCCATTCTTCTGAGCTGATCCTATTTCAACCTACACTTCCCAAAAAGCCGGCTGACTTGATTCAAATGACACGAACCTATTACCTTGTTCGTCCAAAGTCCAAAAATGATATGGACCTGTTACCTTGTCGATCTAAGGTCACCATTTCATGGTATGGATGAATTACATTTTCTGTCAAACTAGCGTATTCGGCCGCGTTATCATTCTTATTAGAATGGCCAAAAACATTTTCGTCCAACTTTGGATAAATTTAGCAATTTACATGGACTGATAAATTTATGTGCAAACATAGGCCTTCAGTCTCATAACTATCGGCACTCGAGCCGTTTGGTCATTGAGACTTTGAATTTACAATGCCGGAGCAAAAATGAAGCCGATATAAAAACCCAAAAAACGGCCAGGAAATGACCTCGGCCGCAGTGATCGAGTAAGGGACATTGGTCGTTGTATTTAACCGGATGCAATGCGAACCGAACTTAGTCATTGTAGATGTTTCTGGCCGAGATTCCCAACTTGTAATTTCTAAGAAAGAGATACCCCATTTTCTTTTTACACCCAGCGACTGAGATAACCCAAAATTTTTGACCATCATCGGTCAAGACGAATAACTTGGTCGCTTTCTACGTCACTTTCCCGAGCAGCAAAAATTTCGGTCACAGTTTTCAAACTGACATCTTGATATATATGGACCAAGGTCGTACATAGAGAAAATAAACTCACATAGTCAAGTTGGAGCTCTTGGCTATGATTCCATAACCTGACCATGTGGAGTAGACCTTGGCCAAAATCCTTTTCGTGGCCAGTATCTTCTAACTAGGCTGGTGGTGGGTTGATGTCTTCCACTTTTAGTTCGCTCTCCGATGTACCTTCGTTGATAAATTCTAGAAAATTCATGGCCGAATCACTCTGAAGAGAATCTTCAGCCCAACAGGCCAACAGTTCCTCAAGGTTAATTCAACTACGGCCTCTGATGTGTCACTCTTTAGGTGTTTATCCATAGATGATGGGGTCGAAAAGGTCCACCAGTGCTGGCCGCTCTGAGTCCTCGTGGACTTTATCGGCGCATAAGGTCAGTGCTCATCTCATGGTTTTCTTCATGATTCGACCAGTACCATCTTCTCTTTGAATTTTTGAACAACTGATTTCCTCGTCATAATACTAGGCGTCAATCGCGTTGGCTGAAGCCTTCAAAGGTTGGGAATCAGTTTCTACCACCTCCACGGTATCCCCGTTCTAAAGAACTAATAATTGGTGCATAGATGAAGGGATACACATACTTTGACGTATCCAGTCTCGGCCAAGAATAACATTATAACAAGGCTTTGACTCGATGATAAAGAAACCAGTCATTACGCTCTTGTTCCCCATTGTGACCTCTAAAGAAAGAATCCTTTTGGTCTGTTTCTAGCCGCCAAAAAAATCTCGTATGGTAGTCTCGGACGACACAATGTCTTTGTCATTCTTCTTTAACTTTGCAATGACCGAAAAAGGCATTACGTTTACGGCCGCCCCACTATCTACTAGTACCGGAGAAATGGGATACCCTTCAAAGTGAGTCGTGATATACAACGACTTAATGTGCTTGGACATAGCTGGCGTTGGCTTAGGAATATAGGCTTGTGCGACCTTTTGAACTTGTATTTGGTGCTCATGTTCAACTAACACATCGTCTATCATGCAATTTGTTTGTCCTGGCTGAGCCTGAAACTTAGGTGAAAGGACATAAACCATATCAACGGCCGACACTTCTACATTTTCAGCCCGTACAGACGGCACCACTTCAACTTCATTTCCATTCCATAGAACAAGCAAATGATGAATTGGGGATGGGATACAAGTAGTTTGATGAATCTAATCCCGGCCAAAAATAGCTGTGCATGAGTCGTCAGTTGGGACTACAAAGAAAAAAGTCGGTGCACTCCTCTTCCCCACCGTTACTATCAATGGTAGAGTTCCACAAACTTTGGCCTCCTCACCAGTATAGTCATGTACAGAGACATCAGTTGGACCAAAATGACTTTTATTAAGTCCGAGTTTGGGGATGGCTGAGTAGGGAAGGATATTAATTGCGGATCCTCCATCCACCAAGACATTTGAAAACTGACAACTACCGATATGAGCGGTGATGATGACAGGGTTATTAGGGTGGATCCATTGCTCACTCGGCCGGGAGAAGCATAACCCAGCCGAACTCTCTTCTACCTGTGTTTGGCCATACCTCATGCATATTCGTGGTCATATGCAGACCATATTAACAAAGATATCGTTAATGCCCTAAGTCACCGGGGTGGAGACATCTTTGGATTTGCTGGTTGACGGTGGCGTACCGGTGACGACGAATGAAATAACATGGGTTATGTTGGCCAGTGTCCTTGGGCCTAAACTTCATTTAGAGTTCCTCATCATCTTCATAATCGACTTGCTCATCATAATCACTCATATCTTCATCAATGTTACCATTACCAAGGTTGCCCTCTTCAGCATCGTCCAAACACTTATCATGTTCGTATAAATCCTCATCATCGTACCAATCAACCAAGTTCTGACTCATCTGAACTTGTTAACCAATTTCTTCTTCTCAAGCATAGTGATCAAAGTGTTCTATCAACTCCCTTTCTTGCGGTGTCATCACATACAATTCAATAGCTGACCAGATTTTGTGGATTTTTTTCAAAAACTTCAAGTCTCAATTAGAGATTAGGATCTTCTCAGT
Organism: Comarum palustre; assembly: GCA_951800085.1. Lineage (NCBI taxonomy): Eukaryota > Viridiplantae > Streptophyta > Magnoliopsida > Rosales > Rosaceae > Comarum > Comarum palustre. Next base: position 15,660,287 of record OX637587.1, on the reverse strand, counting down.
GCCGACTGGAACCTCAACCCCCTCCTGTGCAGCTTGGTATGAAACTTTTAGGCCGATGCTAGAATCCAGGCCTAACAAGAGAGCCGTTGTTCTAAGGCATTCATTGATCGTCTGCAGCGTGTCGACCTCTTTGTTTGTTGGCCCATATAACACATGAACAAAATTTTTCTTGTGATATTCCTTCATTGTTCTAAGTCCCTTGGCTAAGAAAGGATGGTTCATATCCCTATAGAGCTTGACCATTGGTCCCTCATCCCTAACAATCTTAGAAACATCTTCCTCATTTTCTTTTGAGACGTATCTTCCTGACGAAGAAGTTTGAAAAATCACAAACCGTTCTTGGTCCATTGTCTCCATGTACTTTTCAAATATGAACACAAGCCTTTGCTCCTCAATAGTTAGGCCAAAAAGTTCTTCGGCCGAATAGATACAGAAGTAGTTTATTAAATACCGCGAGTCTTCTTTCGAAATTGGGAGAGAATCGTAATCGACTTTGATTTATTCATCGCCTCTAATGATCTAGTATTTGGCACGAACGCCTCTCCTCACGTTAGGTTCATGAGTTCCTCCTCCCTATTTCTGTCTTCACACACTTCTACTAACAATAACTCATCCTCCTTAATCAACCCATATAAGTTTATGGCCGAATACAACAAGTGATAGTTCCTCATTGTTACAAGTCCCTTGGTCGTGAAAGGAGGATCTCTACTTTATCAACTATGACAAGCGGTTTATCGCGCGGTACCTCTTTGAAATGCACCTTCAACACACCATTTTTACTCGAATCAATTTTCATATCTTGGATGTTCACACCCTTCATACTTAATGGAGGATTATCCCCCTATTTTCCCCGTGATTGGGTCTCTAAGTTTGCCTGAGAACAACTGGTTTATGGCCGAACTCGTCTCCACACCATTCTGGTTGCGGGCCTGTTAGATGCTGCAATGGGGGCATTTGTAACTGCCTCGGCCTCGCAAGCCTTCTTGGCCTCAGCTCTTCGCCTTTGTTACCTGCTTAACTGAGTCTTGGTGATAGTAGCGATTGGTCGGTCTTTGGATGTACGATCGTACCAACTATTGTCAGAAACTAAAGGGGGCTTATAGGTTCTCAACGGTCTAGGGTCCCCTTCATTGTCATAGTTGTCACGGCTACAACCTTCACCTCTAGTATGTCTCCTGTTAACCTGTTCACTTCGACCATAATACTCCTCATCATAGAAATGTCGGTCATAGTTCAAACGTCGTCGGACTGGTTCTGTCTCGAAACACCTCTTGTCAGGACTCACTCCGAGTTAAACCCTTTAACCCGAAGTAAATCCTGTGGAGACCACCTCAAAAGAACTTTTTGCCAAACCCCCTTTGAAATGGACAACCCTTCCTACAAACCAACTTAGCACTTCCATGAATAATTTAAATCAACGCCAAACTCCTAGGGTCATCCTGCTCCCCAATCACCTCTACGCTTCACCAATCAATACAATTAACTAAGCTGGGGTAATCAAAGCAATCTACATGGAAGCAATACCTAAAATAAATATATTAGCGACAACAGATTAATTGATTATGTCTCGTCTCTTGTACATCTGACCTCTCCTAAGCTGACCTGCAATCTGGGCATTTTTAAAACGAAGGGCCTAAGGGAGAACATATTTAAAAACGACACGTTCGAGTGAGTAGACAAAACTGTAAGCTCAGAATACCAAAGATTTTTATAAAAACTTTTATCCATGCTCTCCCAAAAAATAATTATAAAACTGTTATGCATGCAAAACGTAAAATTCTCCAAAATAATCATAAATGAGGTAGTAGGCCAAATACTAATCTCATTGGTAAAAACATAAATCGAAAAGAGGAGGGAAAATTGCTTCACCATAACTATAAGTCTCCCAGGTTAGAGTCATATCCTGTTACAGGCTCTAGAGCGTCCCATGCTAGGCGACCAACTCATCCAATGAGGGTCACTATAAAGGCTAGCTAGCAATCTCCATATATATGACAACTCTTTATGGTGAAGGAAGCCAAACAAAACCGAAAACCATAAAACATGTCCCCCATAATAAAAATAGAATGATGCATCTCATGCATGATGTACGGTTCTCCGACCGCAATAAAATTTAATGGCCAAAATCAAAAGATCTCCCGTAAAGAATAAACCCCTTCTTATGTCCCACATGTAAACAATATTAGTAAATAAATTTCTGGAAATCAATAAAGTTACGGAAAAGGTATGAGCTCTCTTTCCTGGTCCACTTGTCCAAAACGAATATTAAAACCGCATCACGTGCCTCACACATTAAAATAATTCAAATATTTAATTAATATGGGCTTAAACATGTTTAGATAATTTATGAAAATCTCATCAATAGAAATCCTCTTTAAATCTCGAAAATCGTTAAATGTCAACGATAAAATTTAAATCAGGAAAACAATCTCAAACCGAAAACCATGGGCACTCAACTTAATTAAATTACCCTAAATACTTGCCCAAAATATTCGTAAAACCAATCAGGGAGGAAAATCTCATTTCAACTCCATAAATCAATAAATTCAAAAGCCAATAATTAAATAAATCAACCTTCCATGAATTATGTAGGAAAATGATTTAAAATAAATCCAAGCGTGTAATTATTTAAAATAAAAGTTCACTCACAGGTTAGACCTTAGCTTGGAGAATTCCGGATCGCATCTCAAGCGAGAACTCTCCACGCCCTGTTCAACGAATAACATTAAATCCCGATCGCCAAAATAATGACTATTTAAAATCGACAATTACAATAACCTCGGCCAAAATTCTCTAACTTAATCGGCAATAATTCACGGCCTTCAACAATAGCTGAGGAGTTCTTAAAATATTCCTTAAACCTTAACTGGTAATAATCGATGACCGAAATAATATTTTATTATCCGTCAATAATACTAAACTTGAAAAATTCTAAAAACTAACCAAAACTCCTCCAAAAATCACCAAATTTAAACCATAGTCTCCTCTCATTTTATACTATTTAATGGGTATGAAAAACTGTCCAAATTCAAACTGCCCAAATTTGAAGTGTGTAGGGATAATTAAGGATTTGAAATTCTGGCCAAAATTTCAGCGATTTCCGATCGCCACCAAATTTTAACAGTAGTTTCGCCTCATCATTTTGAACAACTTTGTAGTTCAGCTCGAAGGCCAATTCAGTCTCTAACTAGGTCAATCGAAACAATCTTCAAAAATCCCAAATTTTTAAACATAAAAACTTCAAATCCTTAATTCTCCCTACTCACTTCAAATCGAGCAACCAAATTCTAGAGGATTATAGTACTCATCAAGCCCAACATTTTCATATAAAGAACTCACTGATTGATAGCCGGAAGTGGGAGAAATTCGGCAAATCCCCGTCGCGCACAGTCACACTTTTGGGTCGTGATTCCTCCTCCATGACGGCGCTATAGCGGCGGCCACCACTCCAAACTTGTAGGTGGGTGTCCAAGCTTCAAAACCATAACCACCATGTCGCCTAACTCCAGCCGACAGCGGCGCACGGCGGCCCAAAAGTCCGGCCTCCAAATCGTCCAAATCGGGCTGCTACAGTAACTATTCAGATTTTTAACTTTTAACTGATTCACCTCGGTAAGTTTCATATTTATACTGTTTTTACCGTGAACAGTACTTCAGATATTTTTATTTTCTACCATTTTACCACACAGTAATTTTTGTTTTTAGAACATAACTTCTTCATACGAACTCTGTTTTAAGCGTGCCACATGTCCACGAACTGGTATCGACGTCCTCTACAACTCTCATGAAGAATGTTTTTCCAAATTCTCAACTTTGCGAAAATTCAACTTTACAGTCATTATACGGTCAAACAGTTACTTTAAATGGTTAAAGACCAAAGTAACCAACCGTAAAGTAATTCTAGGATCGGGATGTGACACCTCTTGTATCCCTTCTCGGGCTGCAAGAATCAAATTTGGCCGGGGCATCAGGAGTCAATGGGCGTTTTGTGGTGGCATGGGTCTGAAATGTGTGTTTGTGTGCCTCGGCCTTAACAACTTCTTTTCCCCGAGATTCTACCCTTGTGGTGGTGCTAACCTTTTGCTTTACTTGTGCTTCACCATGGCTTCCCTCTTTCTCTTCACTCTTGGTCGTTCGGGCTAAGTTAAGACTTCACTCATTCTCATCTGGTTTCTAAAGCCTCAAAACTCCTTCAACCAAGACTTCTTCTTGGAATCGAGTGCATAGCACGGCTAACTTCGGAGTCTCAAGTTGAATGTTTCCGATAGTCACTCTTTCGGTCATGGGTCGGGCTGAAGATTAAGAATTAGCAGCTGCTTTGCTAACAACAACCGAATTTCTTAAGGCACTTCCATCCCTAGGAATCCTAACATCCACCATATTCACGTGGGATGCAGGGAACGAGTTGGTATCAACCTTCATTACTGGTTTAGCCTCTAAGAATTTGAGTATTCCCACATAGATGAGATTCTGTATCACATCACGAAAAATGACACAAATGTTAATTGCATGCTTCGATGAATTATGATACTTGCAAAAGTTTTTCCCTTAACATCTTCGGCCTTAGGAAGTACATGGCCAAAAGACAGCTGAATCATTTTTTCGGCCAGGAGCTAATCAAAAATCAAATCGGCCTTATTTATATTAAAAGAGTAAGTGCGTGCACTAGATTGTGTAGTGTTTGTGATTTGGGTTACTAATGGCTTGGTATCCTTTGAGTCAGCTTTCTCCAAAGCCTTCCACACTCGGGGCTGTTTGATGACCACTTCTGCCAAGTAATCTTCAGCCAAGTCGTTGAGTATGTCTAGTCCCAAGTCGTTGACGACCTGATTCTTATAATATGTGCCTTTTGATGTTGCTCGTTTCTCTATTTCCTCTCGCAAGATGGCATCATATCGATTGAGCTTGGTCTCAAGCTCAAATAGATCGTTGAAGGTGACACCCTCAAAATGCTCTCTGAATTTGAAACTCAAACTAACCACATCCATATCCATAAATTCTGACTCGGGTAACCTCACCCGACATCTAGCTCTAGCCACCTTGAAATGGCTCAAGTACTCTTGCGGGGTTTAATCTGTGGCGTTTTGGCTAGATCGGCCAACCTAATTTCTTTTTGTGCTCTGTAGTACTGGTCATGAAAAGCTCTTTCCATCTCTCTTCATGTATTGATAGAGTTTGGTGATAAGTTGATGAACCACGTGAACGCTGGTCATGTGAGAGAATGGACAAATAGTCTTAATTTATTATCGTCCAAGCTTGCATCTCCGCACTGGGCTATAAATCGGCTGATATGCTCTATGGTGGACTGGTACGCTTCCCTTGAAAACAAAGTGAACGAGAGTATACGATACCCAGGAGGATAAGGGATGGTGTCAACGTAAGCGGGGTAGGGTTTAGAATAGCTTGGTCTTTCCACCCGTCTTAGCAAAATGCCCATAAGATCTTCAACCAAATTTTGAAATTCGTTGAGTCGAACAAGCTTGTCCGGTCCTCCAAGTTGATGGTTGTTCAATTGATGATTTTGGGGTGCGTTGTTGTTTGGCTGGAGTTGTGCACCCCCAGGCGCCTAATGGTTGATGCCATTATTAATGTTCATCTGGTTCGGCTGAGGAATAAACCCTTGGCCGAACCCCATGTCGGGTTCCATCCCGAAAAGAGGATTTGGCATCCGAAACTGTTGTTGCATATTTAGAACTGGACCTCCATGAGTCATTTGGTTAGCCTTTACTATATTGGCTTGGTTGGGTTGAATCTGGGCTTGCAGGTTCTGTTGAGGTCTCGCGGCCTCATGCCCTCCACTGTTTCCATTGGCCAATAGTTGCTTATAAATGAGAAAGAGAGTATTGTTGAGAATCCTCATCTGAGTATCAGTGTTGGCATTGATATTTGTGGCCATGTTTGCTGCCATATCTCGACTCATGTCATCTACTGAGAGCCTTGGGTCTTGGACCGTTCTTCTGGATTCACTGGCCATCATCCGAGCAATTTCCTTAGCTGAAGGGGTAAAATTTGGGTAAATTCTCCAAGGGTTTTGCTAGGTTGTGTGAGAGTTTGATTCGGAACAATCATCTGACCAGAAGGGTTTCCATTGGGTGTCACGACCGTGGCGTCCGTTTGAATGCCAGATTGAACCATGGTCAGGGTCAAGGGGCTAGTTGCACTTGACTCAGCTTGAGATGCGGCGGAGGTTACTTGGCTGTTTATGGTTGCTAATGTAGCTACAGCCGTATTTAGAGGTAAGGTTAAACCATCTGAACCTCCTGGTGTTGAACTCATGGTTAAGGTTGCCTTAGTGAACTTCCTTTTAGGACACTCGACCGAGGTATGGCCAATTTCTTGGCATTTGTGACAAGTGTTTCCTCGGTAGACCGAATATGGATTTGTGTGCATTCGGTGATTGACGTCTTAGTGCTTGTGGTCTCACTAGGCGTGCCATAAGATGTTTGCTTAAAAATAGTCTCGGCCTAAAATGGGAGGTCGAAGTTCTTGGCTACAATGTCCTACAAATGTGCGCGGGCGTGCCAACTCGCGGCCGTATAGCCAAGCGAGGTTTTAATTGATGTTGTATGTCTTATCTGACTTCTTCAAGTGATTGTAGGCCGAGGAAGGAACCCTCTCGGCCGTTAGGTTCTTATGCCTGTGTTGCAAGGACTTTCGGCTAGGCGTCACCGAGATCCTTAAATACGTTTACTTCTTGGGTGAACTCGAATGTTCTGGTGATAGGTGAGAGATCTATAGGGTGCAGATACTCGCAAATCATCATGAGCACGAAGGTGAAATAGACTCGATTCACGAATCGTAGTGAGGTGATGTGTGTGTGAACAGCGAATCACATTGACCCAATCCAGACCGGCCGAAAGAGGTCAATGGATGAAAGTTTTAAATTAAAACTACTCTTAAGTGCGACAATTAAAAAGCATGTAAGGTAAAATGCAGGAAGGTAAAAAACAGAATCAAAGTAAAGCTTAATAAATAAAATTGGCTTGAAATTTGAAAGGAACGATAGAGTACCAAATGATAGAGAGACAAGTTTGTATGAAAAGTTGTATATTGATTTTTGTATGTGGTGCATGACCCTTTACAACGAGTTACAACATCCTATATATACAAGTAAGAAAACCTAGCTTGCTTGCTCTCTACGTCGTGAAATCCCTCGGACATCTTTTTCCTTTCTTGGGTTATATCACACATGACTTTCTTGATTTGGCCGAATTTTGGGATACTCATATCATAAGTTTTTGATTTAGTTAAAGACCTTCCTTGTAGAGACTTCCTCCTTGATACAAACTCTCGGCCGTAATTGATATATTGGGCTTTGACCGAGTGTACATTGTTATTTTGTTTCTACTTAACCGAAATAATGCTATGAGCTCTTTTCTTTCCTCAAACTATATACCCAACTTATTCATTTTCGTCCACGCGGACGAATTACTTTACTTCGTTCATAGAACTGAGCTAACTATTTGACTTCGTCCCATACGTCCACGAGCTAATTATTTCACTTCGTCTTATACGGCCGAGCTAATTACTTCACCTTGTCTACGGCCGAGCTAACTTTGCCACGTCTATGGCTGGGTGCACTTCACATCATCCGAGCTAACTTTGTCTCATCTATGACCGGGTTCACTTTACCTCATCCACGACCGAGCTGACTTCACCTCGTCTGCGCCCGAGCTAACTTTGCATCATCCATGACTGGACTCACTTTACATCGTCCAAACTAACTTTGTCTTGTCCATGACCGGGTTCACTTTACTTCGTCTGTACGGCCAAGATAATTTCACCTCGTCCACGCGGCCGAAATAACTATACCTTGTCCACGCGGCCGAGATAGCTAACTTCATCTCATCCATGCGACCAAGCCAATTTCACGTTGTCCAGTCCACACAGCCGAGCTCATTTCATTTCGTCCATACGACCGAACTCATTTAATCTCGTCCACATGACCGTACTTATTCACCTCGTCCACATGGCTGAGCTCATTTCATCTTGTCCATATGACTGAGCTCATTGCATCTCGTCCAAACGGCCGAGCTCATTTCATCTCGTCCACACGTCCGTACTCATTTCATCTCGTCCACGTGGCCGTGCTCATTTTATCTCACCCACGTGGCCGAGCTTACTTCGATTGAATCTGAGACCAATAGACCGATTTGACTATGTCAAATCTAGATGTAAACAAAAGAATTGAAAATAGTTGATAGTTACCAGATGAAAATGCTAACATCACACGGAACTCAAGGACCGTCATGCTTCTATAGTTCTATTGAAATATTTTTTGCAGATACGGTAAGGTCTTCCAGAAGAATAACATGCCAGATTTTCTTTAGTTTAACGTATGAATTAGGTGGGTGTCTCTTTACTTCTTTGAGAAGTAAGCAAAGCTAGCCTACTTTGACACTATAATATGAGTTTTCAGCATTCGTGTTTGGACCTTGATCTCTCTTCACGGCTACCATGGTATACAATAATATAGGTCTCAAGTGAGAATAAAAAATGCTGCCAAAATTTTTTGAAAATTATTATTGATTAGCTGAAGGGGAATACCAACAAATAGTGGAAGTTCCATAAGGGCATCTCTAACTATTGTGCTATAATCTATACTTAAATTTAAAATTTGACTCATTCAAATTTATTTTTTTCATATAGTTTTTACAACTCCAACCTTAAGACTCAAAACCTAAACCAAATCATGTAGGGACTACTTGATTCAGAAGTGTGAAATATATGTTTTTCTCCTAAATAGTTGAGTCAAAATAAAACTATTTTAGGTTTAAATTTATTTTAACTCAACCTGCATTTGGGTTAGAGATACAAAATTAAAAAAATCTAAACCTATTATAGTTTTTAGACTAAGAGTTGAAGTTGCCCTAAAACGATTAACGTCCCTCGCTCGTATATGTTTCCACTCGTTTTGGTGCCTTTAAAAACCTTGGTTTAAATCAAAATTAGTTCACACCAACCTTAAATTATGTCTCACACAGATTTCAACGTCAACAAGCTAACACTAATCTTTCATTGCAGTTCCTCACACCTACACTAACCAGATGTTCCATACGAGGCAGCTCCAACAACCATGCCACACTAAGTGTGGTTTGATGTGTCGCTTCTTGACAATGAAATTTCATGACAACAAGTTGAACAATCAACTATCTAAATGATTAGATCATTCTCCAACAAAAGAAAAAAGAAAGTCATCCCTATCAGAATAACTATTATAGCCGACAAAAAATAACAGGTTAAAGTACTTTAGCCGACAAAACAAAAAATCGTCGGCTAAGTTTATTTTTCGTCGGCTAAAATAATTTTTTTGTTGGCTATATTCTGTAAACTATAGCCGATGAAATTTTAAAAGTTTAGCCGACGAAATATATAATTTCGTCGGCTAAAAGTCCTTATATTTCCAGATCTAGACAGCAGCTCATGTGAAAAAAAACGGGAGAAAAAGTTTAGGTGTTGGCGAAATTGTTGGGTGTCATCGAAATCTGTCCAAAATTATTTTGTGGCGCTATATATAGGTACGTATATGTGTATATATCTTGTTTTTGGGTTGATTTAAGAGTTTTATTTGAGTTATATATATATTGATTTTGAGTTTTAATTTGAGTTGAATTATTGGATTTTGAGTGTGATTGATGAGTTGATCGATTTTAATTTGATAATATATATGAAGTTGTTGTTATATATATATATTAATTTGATATCAATGTGTTCATGCATATATATAGTATGAATTAAGTAATATTTTGATTATGATCGATGTTAATTGATATATATATATATATATAATATTGTTATATAATTAGTAATTAGTATATATATGCATGCATATATATATATATATATATGTTAATTATTAATTTGTCATATATTAATTAATTGTACATTAACTGTAGATAGAATACTAAATGATTTGTAAATTTAATTAATTAATTAGAGTTTATACATATATATTATGTTATCTTCTCAGGATATGGATAAGAGTTGAATTTCGCTTCCAAAATGGGACAAAAGATATGGTAAAGGAGTTATTAGTTTTATTGAATATGTGATGGATAATGCTAAAGGGAATACAATTTTCTATTGCCCGTGCACTAAATGTCAGTGTCGCAGCGATATGCATTGATTTGCAATTGACAAGGTTTAGCAGCACTTTAAGAGTAATGGGTTTTGGGAGAAGTACACATGTTAGATATATCACGGTGAAACATCATCAAGGGATCCGTATGATCATGGGCAATTTTCTGAGACGGGCAGTACATCCAATGATCTAACAACGACCTTCATCAACGATATGTTTCCTTATAAGAGCGGTGTATGCTCTGAAGGACCGTATATGCCTGAGCTGGTGCAGCCCTTCTCTAGAGTTGTCAACACTGCTGGTATTGACAGGTACAACAAACCACTTGCTTTCCAACAGACCCCTGTGTACCCTGGTTGTCAGAAGACGGTTCTTGAAAGTGTGATGGACGTTATGAAGATTAAAGTTGAAACAAAATCGACTGTGAAGGCTGTTGATGACTATCTACAGTACACTGCTTCGATGCTGCCCCACGGTCATCGTCTTCATACCACTCATCATAAGGTCCGATGTATCCTGAAAGATCTTATGCTTTCCTACATCAAGATCCATGCATGCAGATATGAATGTGTTGTCTTCTAGGGTAAAGATCCAGAAGGGAATGACCTTGGTAACCTTGACGCATGTCCAGTATTCAGAATGACAGGTATAAGCTGACTCCTGCAGGCAATAGGAAACCTGTGAAGGTACTTCGGTATTTCTCGTTGAGGGATAGGCTGGGGCGGTTGTACATGTCATCACACACGGCCAAAGCTATGAGATGTCACGCTGATAGGGAATTACATGGTGAAGATACCCTTATACACCCTGCTGATGGGGAGGCTTGGAATCATATAGACCGTGAGTTTGCTCATTTTGCGTCAGAGGTCCGAAATGTGAGGCTCGGGCTCTCATCCGACGAGTTCAATCCTTTTGGCAACATGAGTCTTCAATAAAGTGTGGCCAGTGATTTTGGTGACATACAACCTTCCTCCATGGATGTGCATAAAGAAGGAATACAATATGTTGAGTTTGTTGATTCTGAGACCCGGTTACCCAGGGAAGTGTCTCGATGTGTATTTGAGACCCTTGATTGAAGAGCTTAAGTTTTTTGGGACGTTGGTCATCCCACTTATGACAAGTACATGCACGAGATGTTCCAAATGCATGCCATGGTTGTTGGTACCATTAGTGATTTTCCTGCCCGTAGGATGTTGTCGGGCAACGCTGTTAGGGGATACAAGGCTTGTCTAGAGTGCCTTAGCGATGATGGGAGCAGTAGTCATTGCAACAAGATATACAGATTGGGTCACCGTACTCTCCTTCCGTATAATCACGAATGGCGGTTTGATGACAAGGCAATTGATGAGACTGTAGAAAACGGTGTGCTTCCTAGAAAATGGACGGGTGAAAAATTTTAGCAGTGCTTAATGAGTAAGATTTTGGACAGCTCAGCAATCATCCTAATATTGTGGCGGCAATACCTGACAGACCCGACAGGTATAAATTTTGGACAAATAAGAGCATATTCTGAGAACTCTCATATTGGAGTAAGTTGTTGATCAGACACTACATAGATGAGATGCACATATAAATGAATGTGTGTGACAGTGTGGTAGGAACAATGCAGAACTTGGAGGAAAAGACGAAAGACGGTCCGAAGACACGCATTGATCTTAAAAAATGGAGATACGAAGACATTTGTGGTTGAAAGAAGGGAAGAAAAAAATGCCTCAAGCTCCTTACACCGTGAAGCCTGACCAGAAGAAAGTAATTTTCAGGTGAATGAGTTCTGTGAAGTATCCTTCAGGCTACGCAGGAAATATAACTCTGTGTGTAAACATTCGGGACAATAAAATGTACGGGTTAAAGAGTCATGACTGTCTTATTCTGCTACAACGTCTCTTCCCTATTTTCATTCGACCGTTCCTTCCCCGTTAGGTGGTGGAGTCGTTAGTAGCGTTGTCAAGATTCTTCCAGAAGTTATGCACAAGGGAAGTGACAAAATCTGACCTCCGGAAAATACAACAGGACATTATTTATATCATGTGTAAATTTGAGAGGATATTTCCTCCAAATTTTTTTGACATCATGCCGCACCTGATGATCCATCTTCCCGAGCAATTGTTGCTTATCGGTCCAGTACACTATACTTGGATGTATCCTATAGAAAGGTATGTTTTTTACACCTAATTTTTTTTATTGTACATGTTCAATATATAATCATAACATGTTACAACAAATTTATTTATATATAGACAACTTGAAGACTATAAAGCTTATGTGGCTAACAAATCCGCGTCTGAAGGATGTATAACTGAATCATATATTGAGCACGAGTGCGTCACCTACATGAAGTTGTATTTAGGAGCGTTGAAGGAAACTCCACACACCATACCGGTAGATGTACCGAAGTTCAACCTTTCCATAGTCTCTAATGATGTTGAAGTTTATAGAATTTTACTAGACTCTTTCAAGTTGCAACCACATGAGCTAGCTTTAGCCTATTGGTGGGTATTGATTAACTGTCCAGAAGTTGATACTGGAAAGACATCCATTTATACTGTCCAGACATTCAAGTTGATCTCGACTACTACAACAAGGAGCTCGCGAACTATTTTGGTGGCTGGGTATGTAATTCTTTATTTTTGTTCATGACTCATTCATTGCATAATTATTCATATTTACAATATATTAAATATTTGGTTGCAGATGAACCATATTCAATTCGATGGTCACCCAAATTGGTCGCACGAACTAAGACTTCTAGCGATGAAGCCGATAATGTTAAGAGTTTATCCGATGTGCAAGGTGAATGACGTGCAATTTATATGTGAACAGAGAGACAACAGACGGAGAACACAAAATTCTGGGGTGATGGTGCATGGTGGGTGGAATGGAGTTGATTATTACAGTGTTCTCGATTTAGTGGTTGAACTCGTTTATGGGTAAAGCATGACAGTGCGCCTCTTCAAGTGTAGATGGTTTGATAATAGAAGCTCGCAGAGCATGAAAATTGATCAGTACGGGATTTTATCGGTGAACACTGCTACAAGCTGTTACGAAGATGACCCGTTCGTTTTTACGACATCGGTAAAACAAGTGTTTTATCTTGATGACCTTGTTAAGGGTGACGCGTGGAAAGTCGTCAACCTTGTGCACCCTCGAAACATTAACCGGGCTGCTACACTTGGAGAGGCCGAAGACGAGGAAGAAGATGTTGCGTATCAGAGCCCAGTGCAATAGGTATTCCTGACTCTTCTACAATTCGCCTTAATAATTTTAAAGTGGGTCGTTCGGTTCGAATTCGTGATTTAGACGCAAGGCTTATTGATGTGGATCCAAATCAAGAAACTGTCGCACCCCGAATCTTATAATTTTACTGCGAGTTACCTTCCTTCCGTTATCCATGGATTTACGGTGTCGATATTTAGGTTTGAACAATAAAATTAACGGTCGGAATTGTTGACGGTAATTTAAAAATTTTTGGGGATTTTATTGGAAGGTAATAAGTGAAATTAGAGGGTAAATTCCTGTTGGAACGGAGGAAAATTTAGGGGTCCCCTATGTTTCTAGAAAGTTTCCTCGTTTGGAAACTTATTTCTTCTGCTGTTTTCCTTTTTTTTTCCTCTTCTCCTCCGCGTTCTCCTTTCTTTTTATTCGCTCTTTCTTTTCCCTGGGTCAGCGTTGCACCTTCACTGTGCCCGAAGAGATCCGCCACCACCGGCTGCCGTGGAGCGCGTGACCGATCTCCCTTGACTCGTCGGAGGTCCGGCAACCCAGCAAACCATCGAATCGGGGCAGCGCCGCTGTGTGGAGAGAGAGAAAACTCCCGAGATCTATCTGTGTTTTCGGGTTCCGGTCGGGTCAGGCCACTGTGCCATCACCGGTCGTTCGGGGCAGGTCCACCGTCATCCTCTGAGTCTTCCAAATTCGGAGAATTGGACGATTACAATCTAGGTGAGGGAATCGATCAAGGTTTTCCCAGAATTGGGGTTTTATTACTGTTCATCGCGATTTGTTGATGTTAGGGTTAGATTTGGTTGTTGTGTTGTAAATGAAAGTTGTAGGGGAGTTTGAGAGGAGTTAGAAGATGGCCGGAGATCGCCGGTTGGAGGCCAATCGGCCGGCGACCGAATTTTTCTGTTCATAGGGGCATTTTTGTCCTTTTACTGGGAATTTATATTTAACAGTTATGGTAAATGAGTTACTGGGGTAAAGGTAAAAATAATTCTAAGTTAATTGGAGGTAGAAGATGATAATTTTGGAGAATTGGAAGTAAAAAGGGTTATAGAAATTTATGTATATAAAACCTTATGGAGGAGGATTAATGGCCGTATCGATTAAGTTCTGATTATTATTCAAAATTTCGATTCGGTTCGGAAAGAGAATTCCATGTTATCGTGGTCGGGATTGATCGAAGATTGTTAAGAGTATACAAGAATTAAGCTAGTATAATACGGAGTCTATGCTAATGTCTCCGGAGACCCGACTTTTACGAATTGGGATAATTAACATATTTATTTTATTAAACAGGACGTGAGGATTTACGTTCCGGGGAGGCACAGGATCGCTCTCAGGGCTAGTCCCTTTACTGTGAGTGGACATATTATTTCTAAATGAATGCATGCCTTCATTATTGAATTAATTGCAGAGTTTTTATGATTGTTTTTCGAGAATTATATCCTTCTCGGGTTCTTGAATGTTTTTATTTGGATAAAGTTTAGCGGGAACCTCGGTTAAAGATTTTTACTATGTTTGAGGTATTGACTTTTATGCTTGAACGTATTTACCATTATTACTCAAATTTTCTATTTCTTTCCGAAAATGGTTATAGACGGGGATGACCCGTCCTTCGTATGGAATTGAACCCGAGACTTCGTTGGAAATTGGATTTATGCATATATGACAAGGAATGGTTTTACTTATTTGTTTTGGGAAGAGAATTTGAGTAAAGTTTTGTTATGAATTTTTAATATTATAAGGGTTGACCAATGAATATGCTAGCTAGAGTAGCGTGAGGGCGCTACTAGAGCTCTTAGCTCCGACCCTAGCTTGAGAAGTCAGGCAAACTACGTAGTGCAATATGATGGTTGACCGTTATCATTTTATCTAGAGCTAGCATAGCGTGATGGTGCTACTAGAGCTCTTAGCTCCGACCCTATTTTGTGAACATTTCTCTTCCCATATTCTTTATTTGTTTACCATATCATGCATTTGTGGGATATTTAGTATTTGTGGGCATGCATAAATGATGTTTAAATCGATAAATCTTTGGGAGAGCATGAAGTATTGGTTTTTATTGATTGTGGTGAATTTATAGTGTTTCATTGTTTATTTTTTTGTCCACTCACTCTAACATTTTCTATGTTTCTCCCCTGGGCCTTTGTTTTTCTTAAAATGCCCAGACTGCAGAGTTCGGCCAGCAAATTAGGAGGCGCAGAGTGGTTAACTCTACACACAGTTTTCACTAGTAGGTTTTCTGGAAACCTACAAGTGTTCTTTTCCTCCTTTGTATTAGAGCTCTGATAACCTGGGTGTATTATTACTATGTTTCGGGGTAGAGTATGGACTATTTACGGAACTTATTCGGTATTATCCCAAGAATTGCTGATTTTTATTTTGTTGAAGATTATTAAGTAGAAAGATGAATTTTTATTGTGGTTGTTATTGTGGAGGTGGTTGTGTGTTATGTGAGCAGGATGGCTCAAGTAGGAAGGGGGATGGAATTAGAAGTGTATACTGCCTGTTTTTACTTTGAATCTAGGTGAAGGGTTACTCACTTTTAGGGAACATTATGCCGAAATTTCGGTAACTACCCTTATAGGTGGGTCCCGCAGGAGTCATTTTGGGATTTACTGGGAAATCTCGGGATGGGTCCTGTCAGAAACAGACGACGACTTTTGTGATGAAGAAATGCATAGATTGTCAGAAATTAATTCTGACACCGAAGAAGACTCATCAGATGATTCCGATTATGAGCCTTCTTAGTTTGAATTTGTAATACAAATTGATGTGTGTTTTATATGCTACAAGTTGATGAATTCATAATTTAGTTTAATTTTGGTGATATATGAACAGGAAATTGGTATAGTTACATTAAACAACCTATTTTTTTTATGTATTTTTCATTTTTAGCCGACGAAATGCATCATATTTCGTCGGCTAAGATAGTTTTAGCCGACAAATATATCATTTTTCTTCAGCTAAAACTATCTTGGCCGACGAATACCCTAATTTTTCGTCGGCTAAACTATAAACCCTATACTATAGCTGACGAAAAATTAGGGTATTCGACTGCTAAAGTTAAATAAATAAAATAATAATTTATACCACTGGTTGCGTCTCATCGATTTGAAACTATTTGTAGTTGAAGGTCCGGGCAGAATACGTAATTTAGACGGTCAAATTACTGTTTCTTTGCGTTTAGGGGTTTGACTCACAAGATTGACCGTCTGGAACGAGTCCTTAACTTTGTCGGATCAAGCTGAAAATTTACCCACACATATTTTTCAACATAATGATGATATCTGATGGTCGGATTTTCGTTTCACAAGATTGATCGTCACAATCACAACATGCCTGTTAATGTTGTATAACGAATTTACCAAGTGTTAAGTAAATGTTCCGTTTCAAAAACAAAGTATACGTAGAAGCTTCAAACGAAATAAGTTGTGAAATAAGATATGACCGGAACGATGAAATATGTCTACGGTTGAAAAATCACGTAATTCCGATAAGTTTCGGTGCCAATAGTTGCGGTCAATGCATTTTTTCATTCTTTCTCTCTAGAGGTAGCCCTATCTCTGATAGTTATTTTTCTTGTAATTTTTATACCACTAGTTGCGTCTCATTGATTTGAAACTATTTGTAGTTGAAGGTCCGGGCAGAATACGTAATTTAGACGGTCAAATTACCGTTTCTTTGCGTTTAGGGGTTTGACTCACGGGATTGACCGTCCGGATGCAGTCCTTAACTTTGTCGGATCAAGCTGAAAATTTACCTACACACATGTTTTAACATAATGATGATATCTGATGGTTGGATTTTCGTTTCACAAGATTAAACATATAAATTGGACATAAATTTAATAAATTAGTATAAAAAGTATTATAGCCGATGAAATATTAGTAAATTCGTCGGCTATAGTATTGTAACTAGCCGACGAATTTTTTTTTAATTTGTCGGCTAAAGTGGAACTATAGCCAACGAAACATATACTTTTAGCCGACTAATTTTTTATCTCTTCGGCTATAATTCTTCCTATATATGTAAACTCAGCGACAAACCCTAAAATTTTCTCTTCTCCGCTCGACAAACCCTTTCGGCCTCCACTCCATCTTCTCCCTCGCCTCTCGGCCTCCACTCGTTTTTTATCTCCTCTCGGCCTCCACTCCGCTCCTCCGCCTCCCACAGCCACTGCTCTCTCTCAAGCAATTAAGGTATGTGATTCGATGTATATATTGAATTATATAATTATTTTTAATTATTGATATATATATATATATATATATTGAATTATATGAATTTATTCACGTATATATTGAATTGAAATTTTGGTATATTTAATAAATTTGGTATATTAAAATATTAATTGGTATATTTAATATATTTAATAAATGTTGTTAATTTTTTATAATTTGGTATATTTAATAAATTTGGTATATTTAATATATTTGTGATAATGTTGTTAATTTTTTATAATTTGGTATATTTAATAAATTTGGTATATTAAAATATTAATTGGTATATTTAATATATTTGTGATAATGTTGTTAATTTTTGATAATTTGGTACATTTTTTGTATTAAAATAGTAATTGTTATTAATTGTACAAATTAAAAATTCTAATTATTTAATAAACAGGAGGAAAGACTTGTTTAGTAAATCTAAGGGTTCAAAGAGCCAAAGGTCTGAATCATCTGAGGGAACGTCTAGCAACCCTCGGGCTTCGTTTCAGGGCCCAATGACTGGGGGTCACACATTCCTCCAGGCAGTCTGACGCCCCTCGCTCCTTGAGGCAGCCGGACGCCCCTCTTTCGAGACAGCCGAGCGTCCCTCACTCCTCGAGGCAGTTGTGGCCTCCGACTCAGACGGAGGTGTCTGCACCACGCATGCCTGAGATACACAGGGCACCGACTCCGGGCCCTACTGTTTCGGAGGGTGGGTCTTCTAGGGTACAGATGCCGCCGTCTCTTCTCTACCTTCCGCGGTTAATACCGGTATTACCTGCAGTCGATGACTCAGGGGCGCCGATTTATCCACTGCCCCTGCAGGTGACCCCATCAGCGGCGTACTTGTTCGTGCCTTTTGGTACGGATTTAATTTCTGCGAGGGTATCATCATCGGTGACAGAGTCGGAATCCGTCGCGTCCGCCCCAACGCCCTCAGGTAATGATATATAAATAATTTGTTTTCTTATAATGTCATAATAAGAATAATCTATTAATAATCAATTTATGATAGGCACCGTCGGAGCCAAGCCAACAAGGAATAAGAGAGGTCCCATCACAGGGAATGCTCTTGAGAAGACCATGAGTACCTCAGGAAGGATCGTCATCGATACTGACGGGGATAGGAACGTAGTATCGGACAGGAAGACGAGGATGTACTCCGGCCGCGTGGGAGCACTCATTAGGGATAGAGTCCCTATGTTGTGGTCAGACTAGGGCGAGGTCCCACAAGAGGTTAAGGACATGGTCCACAACGCAATGTCGGTAAATATAAAAAATTCACAATTAACATTATGTATTACATTGTGGATTTATGAAAAACTAAACTAATAAACGTTTTAATGCAAGTGTGGTTTGACGTTCCCCAACACCTGAGGAACACTTGGGCAGACGTTGTGTATGGGGGAAGGTGCATTAGAAAGTTAATGAAAAACAAAATTATGTATAATTAATAATATTTATAATTTTTTGTCGTATCTGTAGGTACAAGGAGTGGAAGAACGAGTTACGGACCCACTGAAGTACACATGGGAACGAACGTTCTGGTACCCCCCCTTGAGTTCCAGTTCAGGGAATACGAGTGGCGTTGGCTTCTGATATCTGAATTCAACAACCCTCATAAACAGGTAATTAAAAATAATAATTTCTTATATTGTTATTAATTAGTACGTTTTAAAATATTTTACTAATTTTTTTTCCTTTGTAGGCCATTTCCCAGGCGAACGCTCAGAACCGGCAACGTAACACAAGGAACCATCATGCCGGTTCTAGACCGTTCGCATCGTTGATGGATGAGGTGGCCAGGAAACATCTAGAAGTCAACCGATACGTCTATACGTGCGAGAAGGCATATCCTGACGCCCAGGAGGATATTGTAAGTCGTTTTACGTTTTCAAATTTTTTAAATTATATATATATATATATATATATATTTCAAAATGTTAATTAATTATTTTTTTCTATCCAATTAGGCTAGGGTGAGGCAGGCTAGTGACGAGGTGATGACTGCTATAGTGAGGGAGACATGACCAGACATGCAAGATGAAGACATGTTCGAAGCCATGTCTCTGATCGACACTTCGGATCTCAGGGTTGGGGCGAGGATCCTAGGCACAACATTCCCACCGCGAGGAAATAACTTCTACTGCCAGGATCTAGGAAAGAAGGGAGAGGGGGTACTGAAGACCACTCCCGGATTTCAAAAAAAGCAGCCTCGACCAGCAGCAGAACGACTCAGCTAGAGGCGGAATTTCAGATGTTACGGGAACAGCAAGCCGCCCAGACATCCTATACTGCCGCTTTACAGAAGTATAATGCGGCAGTATATGCCACTAACCAGGCACAGCAGCAGCAGATGTTCCAGTACTTGCAAGATTTTTCAGCTGCCCAGCTTCAGGGACTTCCGCCTCCGCCCATGCCTACGCCTATTCTCCTACCTCAACTGCCGCAACCTCCTCAACAACAACCTCCTTCTGGCCTGAGAGTAGAAAAAAAGGAAGTGATAGGTCACCTAAATGTTATCTTAGAACGCGCCTGAGAGTAGAAAAAGTGTTCTCTCCCGCCGTCGTCGAACAAGCCTTATTGACTATGTGTGAGTGGTGAGAGGCCGTATCTCTTCAATTTAGTAGTTTATACAGATTAGAGAGATTGCGGCTAGTGTTTGTGTGGTGAGGGAGAGAGTTCAAGGCTGCGACCCTCCATCGCCGGATGAGTGGACGGCTGAAGTCGTGGAGGAAGGTGGCGGTGGTGACCGGATTCAATGGATCCTGTGGGGGGTTATATATGGTTGGTTTGACAGCTTGCCATGGAGCCTAAAATCTCTGGCCTTGTTTTTAGCTTGGGCTTGGGTCCTTCTATTAGGTCAGGCGTGGGGAGTTAGTTTAATTTATGGATTTTTGTTAATTTATTTTCAAGGTTAATGCTCTGTGGCTTTATGTCAGTAATAGTCCTCTATGATAAGACAATGTAGGCCTAGTCCTAGTAAGTGTACGCTGCGTGTTATGTCTGTTCTAAGAAAGCAACGAGTTTCTTGCATTGTCCAATGGTCGCGACCGTCTTTTGGAAGGGTGAAACTTGAGCATAATGAGAAAGTGGATAGACCAAGTATTTTATGGCTCTATATGAGTTTTAACTTTCTGTTATGTCGTCATGTTTTAGTCAAAGCAAATGTAATAGTCAATGATACACGGTTTGCTAAATAGCTCTTGTTAGAATATTTAGGTGATGCAAAGTTTGTTTTAAGGTGTTCTTACACTATGGGGTTTAGGGTTAATCTCTCTCCATTGTATTCTCTAGTTTCATTAATAGTAACGACGTGAGGGCTGTCATTGTAGCCCTTATCTTCAAAAACAAAAAGACAAAATTTTAGTTACTAAAAAAAAGTGTGCATTTCCTAACCCAAGAAAAAATGTCAATAGTTATGATTTGGAAAACGAAAGAGTTTTGCTTGTGTAAGAGAACCAACAATCATAAAATAGTACATCTAAACTAATTTGTAATCCATTTGAGGGTAAAAAATGCATTAATAAAGACGAAAGCTGAAATTCTAATAGATATGCATATATCTGTCATAAATTGGAGTCATTCACGCGTCATATACTTGAAAACTCATAAGAACAAAGAACGATGCTCACAATATGAGATGCAGTTGTACAATAAAAATGAGAAATCAATGCCTAAAGCCGATAATTACAACATTACCATCAAATTATACTATTCGGTTTCTATATTTACTCGCCTAAATCGGAATCATTAAGGTTTCCACAAAAAACTTTCCTTCCAAATCACGGATGTACATTACTCTACAGAAACCGATATAATTTCAAGGAAACAGATTGGAAACTCGCGATCGTAAAACCGTGTGATTGCACATTGTACTGTATTTTGACAATTCACAATGATCCTTTCAATCCTTCTATCTCTTCTCTGAAAAATTAAGATTCAATATCCTCGAGTCTTCATTTTTCTAGACCCCAAATTACAGAGAGAGAAAGAAAGGGTCTCGGTCTCGCCGGCCACCTTGTAGAGAGGGAACCATCTTGTTTCTTTTTCCTAATCTTTCTTGAAAAGTCAATTCAATCCTCCTCTTCTCCTAAAACCCATTTTCTTTTATCGAATACAAAACACCCAATACAGAAACCAACCCCATAACCCCTCCGTCTCTGCCCGATCACAATCCCCAAAACCCATCAATTTTGATCTTCTGGGTTTCTTTGATTTTCAGTAAAGGTTGGATCTTTGGGCGCTAGGGTTTGTTTCTGATGCGTTCCAATACGGCGCCGTCTAGCTCAGCAGCCGCTGGATCTGCCGATTCAGCTGCTACCCGTAGGTCCAAGCGTCCTAAATGTAAAGTTTCATCTTCTCTAAGATTTTATATGCTTCTTTTGGGGTTTTGAATTCGTTTTGGAAATACCCAGTTGGTGATTTTGTGTTTTTCTGGCTTTTTGATGTTCATGTTTGTTGGGTTTTTGAGTTTTCTTGAAGTTGATTGTGTATGAGATTAGTTTTCGAGATAGTTTTCGTGTTCATTGTAGAGAATTAAGAAGACTTAAGTTGTGAAGATTCAAGAAACTAAGCTCTGGTGGTGTTAGGATGCAGAACATTTAGTTTAGGGGCATTGTAATATCTGGCAGAGTAATATAGATAATGCACTGTTAATGTAATGAATTCATGGAAGATGTGGTAACTGGTTTTGGAAATCTTTATGTGATTCCAGTTGACCTATGAGAAGGACTAGTTGACGTGTCATAATTACCTGTTGCAAAGAACCCCGGTTTAGTCCTTGTTAAATATTAACCTGGTATCTTATGTAGAGTATATTGGGGGACCTATACTACTTCGATCAGAGTATATGACAAGAGGACACTGAGAATTGAGGAATTACTGATGATCTAATGCCGATGGATATGCAATGTGCATAGAGTGTTTTAACCGATATGTGATCTGACTACAATCAATAGGATTTTTTACCATTGTGTTCTTGTTCTTCACTGATAAGTTTTGGGTGGGAGTGCATATGCAGCTATCAAAAGCCAATCTATTTATTATTTCTCCTAAGTTTCTTAGTAGCCTTATGATTGATCATAAACTGAGAGGTGTCGTGATCTTTCAGATTCAAGATTTACTCAGCAGGAACTTCCAGCATGCAAGCCAATTCTCACGCCAAAATGGGTAGGCTTTCCAGCAATGAATCACATATCCATATACCTGTTAGAATTCCAGGTGAACTCTTTATATGCTTGTGGCTGCAGGTAATTTCAGCATTCATGCTCGTTGCAATCGTCTTCATTCCCATCGGAGTTGTTACCCTATTTGCCTCCCGAGATGTATGTTCAAGTGAAACCCATTTGATGCATAACTGTATTATTTTCTAGCTCTACATATCCTTGATCAGGAACATCTTTTTGTCAGGTTGTTGAAATTATTGATCGTTATGAAACTGATTGCATACCAGCGGCATCTAGAAGTGATAAAGTCAAATACATCCAGACCTTGGGAGATAAAACGTGCAATAGAAATCTGACGGTAAGCTTCATGGATTAACATCAAAGGACTAATTTCCCATACATGATTCATATTTATGCAGTAACATGTGCATATGTTAGTTCCCATGTTACTGATGATCTCCCTTTGTGAAGGTACCAAAACACATGAAGCAGCCTATATATGTATATTACCAGCTTGATAATTTCTATCAGAATCATCGCAGGTATGACTACTGCCCTGTCCATTTTTCCAGTAGTGTTGAGTTCATATTATTACCGCAATACAGTTTCCTTGTGTAAAATCAACAGCTGTGTTCAATGTAAATGTTAGGCCAAATGTTCGTCATGGATGATTGCAACTTGATATTAGCATGTCAACAGGTAGAACATGTCCAAGGTTAATGGCATGTGGTCCAAGGATTACACTATTTTTGTGATCATGTCAGCTTTGGTAGGAAAAACAGTATTGGGGTAACCTTTCTTCTAGTAGATGATACAAGTAATATGCCATGCATCACTATAGTAGCATCTAATTGTATCAATAGTGCAGACATGCATTCATGCCACAGGTAGTTTGTTCTTTTGATCTTTCTGAGTATGTTGCTTGCCGAAGTCCGGTGTGTATAATTTAGGAAATATATGTAAAAAATCTCTGATGGTTGCAACATGAATGTGTTAGCCATGGTGGTTGCAACATGAAGCTGATCCTGAGGGTGTCCGGTTACAGTTTTTTTATTTGTTTCATTTTCCCTGAATACTTGTTTTTAGATGCCTAGATTGTTGCTCATGTGGCCTATTTTTACTGCTACTGCAGCATATTCAGACTAGTTTGATTGTGGCATTCTATATTTCAGGTATGTTAAGAGCCGAAGCGATAAACAGTTGAAAGATCTGAATTCTGAAAGTGTAGTGGATGATTGTAAGCCTGAAGACAAAAATGGTGCACCTATTGTACCATGTGGGCTAATAGCTTGGAGTTTGTTCAATGACACCTATACTTTTTCCCGCAACCAAAACGAATCATTAACAGTGAATAAGAAGGGCATCGCATGGAAGAGTGACAGGGAGCACAAATTTGGCAAAAATGTCTTTCCTAAGAACTTCCAGAAATCAACTCTTAAGGGTGGTGCATCTCTCGATGAATCCATTCCAGTAAGTCATTTGCCACTTCTCTTCTCCACTGTTTAACTTTGGATTTCCATAATTTCTCTTTTGCAACGCTGAAAACTCTGAAACTCCAGTCAATTTTCATACTCTTCAGAGTAAGGAAAAGGCTGGTGGTGTCAAATACACGCACACATTTTTTCGTTAGTTGATCTAACGAACTGCTTTTACAAGAAGGCAAGTGCTTAACCAGGTTAATATGCTTTGTTCAACAGTTGAGTGAGCAGGAGGACCTTATTGTTTGGATGAGAACTGCTGCGTTGCCAACATTCAGAAAATTATATGGGAAGATAGAGGTGGATCTTCAGCAAAATGATGTCATACATGTGTCATTGAAGAACAATTACAACACATACAGTTTTAATGGAAAAAAGAAGCTTGTACTTTCTACCACTAGTTGGATTGGTGGCAGGAATGACTTTCTTGGCATTGCTTATCTCACTG
Organism: Comarum palustre; assembly: GCA_951800085.1. Classification (NCBI taxonomy): domain Eukaryota; kingdom Viridiplantae; phylum Streptophyta; class Magnoliopsida; order Rosales; family Rosaceae; genus Comarum; species Comarum palustre. The sequence goes on along the minus strand of OX637587.1, from coordinate 15,635,682 downwards.
TCGGCGGGTTATGCTTCTTTTTGGCCATGGCTTTCACAATTGTATATCTTGTTAAACCAAGGTAAAATCCTAAACCAAATATGCGCTGCCTACTTTTAATGTGCTGTGATATCATGCTCAGATGACTTCACGGTCAACTGGTTGAACAGCTTGAAATTGGGGTTGATAGGGCTAGTCAAATTAGAAAGATGCAACTTTCCAAGTCTTTCTGGCCTTTTTTTCCTTTTGATGATTAGAGATTTTGGGTATCAACTATCTAGTGTAGGGTAATTGCTCATACGTGTTACGGTCTGTGGGATACCTTTTGCTCTCAAGTTATATTTACTTTCTCTTCCTAGGCTTTGCCTAACCTGGGAATTACCTAATCATGCCTTCACAACCCTCATTTCAATTCATAATCGCATATTATGTTTATCTGCAGACTCCTAGATAATTAGAGTAATGTCTGGTTCCGATATGTATGTTACGGTCATGGAACCGTTTAACAATGATTTATCCTCTTCTTTTCAGGCAACTTGGAGATCCTTCTTACTTGTCGTGGAACAGAAATCCAGGAGGGCACTAAGCATGTTTAACTGATCATATCAACGGATTGCCTGTGTTTCCTGATGGCCTATTTAATTACGTGTACATTAATGTTATCATCAACATGGGCAGTATATATGATTTCTACACGCATTTTGGTCATTTGGAGTTTCCTTGTCCCCCCACCCAGATTGTTGTGAGCACAACATTATGAACTTCCTGTATAATTTCAGAAATAGTTTTAGTTACGTCAAAAGTTTCATCACTATTATTGTTGAAGCTCTGTTGAAAATTGACTGACATTTGATGTTCTCCGTGGAAAATCGACTACCATATGATCTTCCTGCGTAAAACATCATTTTGCCACAAGCAACAATATCTCATTCTGGAGTTGGACATAATTCACACGTTCTGGCATGACAAAATCCATAATCTCCTAACCGCCTGAATTTTTGCAAGTCTTAAAAACTTGAGGACTTCGCTGGGGATTCCCAAGTTCTTAACAGAATCTAAGACGATGGTGCTAGCTGCAGAGAATGCGCAAGAACGTCCCACTTTGGGTCATCGCTCCTGAACACGAACAAGTCATGAGAAGGCCACCTCTCCTTGTCAATTGCATTGCTAATGAATTTAAATTTCTATACATGCTCGATGCATTTTGTAAAACCTGGATGTGATAATGATCACATAAGATGGCAATAAAAAAAATTAAGGCATCAAGGCATAGAAAAACACTAATAAACTTGCAGAGGACTCTAGCAATAAATGAATAGAAACATTTGGATTCTAATTTACTGACCATCAACATAGGTTTGAAAAATTATGACTAACAAGATAATATTTAATTAGTTAGTGATTATGATCAATATATACCGGTGATCGGCAAATCATTTGTACTCTGCACACTAAACATGGTACACATTAGACAGTGTGCAATATATCATTTTTGAAAGCAGAAGTGCAAGACCTGTAAGTCTGCCTGTATGAATGGAAGCAAATTGGATACAGGCTATGATGGATGGAAACAAAGAGATTTTATTATAGGATAAAAGACAAGTACCTTCTTTCGTGGTGCTAGTTTACGGGGATCTAAGATGATAATATCCCATGTTTCGTTCTTAGAAATTACCCCCTTCAAACGCACTTGCATCTTCTTGTTTGGGTGTAAAATATATTTTTTTCGATGGGCCGTGTTCTGGATTAGTTTAGTGGTCCGATGATGTATCGGTTGGAATTTCTCAAGATATTCATGATCGGGGTCATATAAGGCTATCTTAGAGGCCAATGCGTTTTGATCTATATTCGGGCAGTTATCGAAGTTTCAAGAATTTAGGGAATTAATAACTTACTTAGTGATCAAGATTGAGCAATATTAAAGAATCTTACATTATGGAGGTCGATACGTACGTGTATATGACTTGGTGCATGGTATATATCATAGGAATGTTACTATCCTTAATTAGGTTAAAGGAGTATACGTCCAGGTTCATGCAATGAATACAGAAGATTTGTTCTCATAATCGTCTGTGAGACTCTTTTCCTAGTTGATCAAACAATTTGATTTGCCTTGGATCACAAGTAAGAACAAACCCTAGAGTTCACTATATAAGGAGGTCATGCGAATGAAGATGATCACATCTGCAATCAATCAACAAACAACTTTTGCACACTGCAAAACAAGTCTCACTCGGAGCACCTCTACAAAAAAGATTCATTGGGTCTCTTTGTTCATCAAAGCCCTATCCGTAGGCATTTACCGCTGCTAACCACCAAAGCCCGACCCGTTGGCAGTTCCCGCTTCTACCTCACCAAGCCTCATCCTTGAGCAAACAGTCCACCACCGCTTCATAAAGCCCTATCCGTAGGCGAATACTCGCAAAACCATTGTTGGTGTGAAAACTTTAGCAAATATCTCTGGTTTGTCAAGGAGCTCTTTGGCGAACGCCCTGCAATCCTGATTTATAGCTCTGCTTAACCACGCCGATCTGAGTAAGAAACGTCCACTTCGTGAGAAGGAGAGGAAAATTCTAGTTGCTCCTCAGCTAGATCTATGAAGAACCTAAATGTCGGCATGATCAGCGTCTGTACGACCGTCGTTTGAGAAAAAGTCAGAAGGCGATCAAGCATCAAGATCAAGGATGTATCTGACCCATAGGTACTGGCACGCCTTAAGCCTAGTTGTTCAAGAAAAGTCATTTTCACCCCGGACACTTCTTTCACAAATGATAATTTTAAGGATCCATGTTGTTAAGAGCAATATTTTCTTTAGCTAGTTCGATTGAGCCCAATGATGAATCAACACGTAATGAATTATAACAATTAGAAAAAAAACAATTACCATTCAGTATGCAATCTTTAAGGTAGTCTTGTCCTGATAAATTATCAAGTTCTAGATCTCTTTTGGGAGTAAAGAACCAAACAGTTTCATTTTAATTTTCTAGAAACACAGCAATAAAAGTAAGGCCAACCATTTTCTTTAAGACAGATACCACACTATTAAAATGAAATTTCTTTCTCCCCTCGCTCAGTATGGAGTTGCCGAACGAAATTGCTCACTTAGGTTTCAAAGTCTCACTAGTCATCACTGAGGCAGACCAAACAACTAAAATTTGGGACACAAGTCGATAACCAATGCCAACACAGTAAGTATTGAAACTGAAAACTTTCAGCGAAATTTTATACCTGTCACATGTTAGAAAATATGTCAAATATTGTAAATATATAATAACATAAATTTATTATAATTAAATAAATAATTATTATTAAAAACTTAGAATACAAACATGATGATGAACACCAATATTACCAACTCGAATTCGATGATAGGAGGATGTTGAAGGAAGTTGAGTAGTGTGTCTCACACACTTTCCTTAAAACAAATTATGCCTCCTCTTCGGTGCAAAGGTTTGATGACACTTGTCTTCCAGGATACAACGACTGTTTTCCCTTGAAGCTGTACTGCTACTAAAGACACTGAACGAACTTGAAGTACCTTCGTCTAACACCAGAACACAACTTAGAGAGGGAGAGAGAGAACTCAAGTAAAAAAATACTTTGAGTTGGTGTGTATGGAATGAGGGATGAAGTCACCTATTTATATTGGTGGACAATCCAAGTCATGGGAGAGTAAGAAGAGAGCCACCATGGATGAAGGACTGTGTCTGGTGAAGGTCTAGGTCTGTCTGAAGGAGAAGAGACTCAACAATTTGTCATGTTTACTTCAAATGATCTTGTTACCTTTGAAGAAGCAGTCAAGAGCTCAACATGGAGGGATGCAATGAATTTGGAGATTTAGGATATTGAGAGAAATGAGACTTGGGAATTAACTGAGCTGCCTAATGGAGCCAATAAGATAGGTGTAAAGTAGCTTTTCAAGACCAAGTTGAATGAGAAAGGTGCAGTGGATAACTACAATGCTAGGTTGGTGGCAAAGGGATACACTCAGCAAGCTGAGATTGATTACAATGAAATATTTGCTCCTGTTGCTCGTTGGGACACCATCAGGTTGATTCTTGCACTTCCAGCTAGTAAGGGTTGGAAGGTATATCAGCTTGATGTAAAGAGTGCTTTTCTGTGTGGTGAGATCAGTGAAGAGGTTTTTATCGAGCAACCTAGAGGGTATGAGGTGAAGGGTGCTGAGAATAAAGTGTATAAGCTTAAGAAAGCTTTGTACGGGCTCAAACAAGCCACATGAGCTTGGTTCAGCAAAATTGAGTCTCATTTTCTCAAGGAAGGTTTTTGAGAGGTGTTTAAGTGAACATACACTCTTCATAAAGTGTGGTAAAGACGGAGCAATAATTATAGTCAGTGTATATGTAGATGATCTCATCTTTACTGGAGCAATATGCAGATGATTGAAGAATTCAAGAGGTCTATGATGCAAGAATTTGAGATGTCTGATCTTGGGAAGATGAAATACTTTCTTGGTGTAGAGGTTGTGCAAAGCTCAGGTGGAATATTCATAAGTCAAAAAAGATATGCCAATGAGGTGCTTGAAAGGTTCAAGATGGAACGTTATAACTCAATCAAAACCCCTATTGAACCAAGCTGCAAACTTGTGAAAGATGAAGGAGGTGTGAAGGTGGACTCTACTACTTTCAAGCAAATGGTGGGCAGTCTTATGCACTTGACTGCCACCAGACCGAACCTCATGTATGCAGTAAGTCTTATAAGTCGCTATATGGAAGCTCCTACTGAGTTGCACCAAGCAGCAGTAAAGAGTCTTTAGGTATCTAAATAGGACAACCAATTGAGGAATACTCTACAAGAATAAAGGAGAAGAAGAGTTGGTGGCATTTTTGGATAGTGATTATGCAAGAGACATTGAGGATCACAAAAGCACATCAGGCTATGTGTTTAAACTAAGTTCTGGGACAGTAGCTTGGAGTTCAAAAAAGCAACCAGTGGTGACACTTTCCACAATAGAAGCTGAATTCATATCTGCTGCTTCATGTGCTTGTCAAAGTGTATGGATGCTACGTATTCTTGAAAGGCATGGTCTCAGTCAAAGTAAGTGCATCATCTTCTGTGATAATAGCTCAACTATTAAGCTCTCAAAGAACCCGGTCTTGCATGGAAGGAGCAAACACATAGACATCAGGTTTCATTTTCTTCGAGACTTAAGTAGGGATGGTGTAGTGAATTTAGTACATTGTGGCTCTAAAGATCAGTTAGCAGACATAATGACTAAACCCTTGAAGTTAGAAGCATTCTCAAGGATAAGGAGCTGCTAGGGATGTGCCCTGATCAGATGATAAACTAACTGCATGAAGGGCAGTTCAGTTTAAGGGAGGGTATGTTAGGGTTTCTGGTTTACTTACTAACCAAGTCTTGCAGTTTGATAAGGTCTGTTGCTGTTAAATAATCCTAGTTTGTAGGATGTTGTTGTTTGTTTTGAATTGTTCTTCTTTTATCCTAGCTAGCCACGATATAGGCTTGTAAATCGTGGATCATCTTTGAATCATTCCTGTTATGTAAGGCTATTTAAGCCACATGCATGTTATTCAATATGGATGCTTGTATTGAGTTACCAACAAATTATACATCCCCCACCCTATTGGCTTCTCTGCTCCATCGGCTACTAGCAAAATGACAATCCAGAATGTATTATGAAAGAGAGATGATGCTTAAAATCCGATTCTAAATAAGTAAATATTGTCTTCTAAAAAAAGTGGGTAAATATTCCGGGTCGGGCTTCTCCTCCAAGTGTTACAGAACAGCCCATGGTATTAGTCCAAAATCGCAGTTGGCCCGCAATATTGGCTTCTCATTCGCCTCCGAGTTTTCCTTCTTCACTCACCATTTTTGCTCCAACACGCAGTGAGTCTTCTTCTTCTTCTTCTTCTTCTTCTTCTTCTTCTTCTTCTTCTTCTTCTTCTTTCTCTTTCGTTTTGATATTATCGATTCCTTGCTAAACTAAAGTTGTCTTCTTTTTCATTGTTTTCATTGCAGATTTGCGCAAATCAAAGCTGCTCCCACTGAAAGGAACGGGCTCAGGTAACAATGAGAAACCCATCTTTGTCAGTTCCATATTTTGGTTTATGAATTACAATCTCCTGTTGAGCTCCTTACATTGCTAAAGGACAAGACTTTAATTCATTATGAGATTTCTTTGGTTTAAGTACTTTGCTTTTGTCAATAGTATTTGTTCAGACTTACATAAGTAACTTCATATGGATTGAACTGGGTCCTGTTTGGCTTCGTTTAAGGGAAGAACTGGGTTTCTGATTTTATTGAGGGTTTTATGGGTTGGTGTGTGTCTGTGTTGTGTAGAGAGAATTGAGGTAAGAGTCATAAGATGCATAAGGATAAGATTTTCAAGCTCGCCAAGGGCTTCAGGGGGAGGGCCAAGAACTGCATCAGGATAGCCAGAGAGAGGGTGGAGAAGGCCTTGCAGTATTCTTACAGAGATCGCCGCACCAAGAAGAGAGACATGCGTGCGCTGTGGATCCAACGTATCAATGCTGGCACTCGCATTCATGGTGTAAGTTTCGAGTTGTGACTACTGTGTTTTATATGATGAGCATGATATAGTTTGGTTTTAAAGAATTGTATCCCTTTTAGCACTTTTTACTGTGACTGCTGTGTTGCATGTTGTATTGTGGTCCTTATTTAAGTGAGTTGTTGCTGAATGTGTTGGCTCATTGCCTTCAAATATATGAAGAGAAGTGTTCAGATATTATGCTTTTGGTCAAACCTTGAGAAATGAGTCAAAAATCTTGTTATTATGGTGATATAACATGGAGTCAGTGGCTGCTGTTTTCATTGTTCTTACATGTTTCCTAACATGTTACTGACCATGGGGAGGGATGTAGGGTGTTTAATAATGAAAAAACAGAACCATTTCAGGCCATTTTAAAGGTATGATTCTATGTGAACTTTCTTTCAACTTTGTCCTATTTAATGGGGTTTGGAGTTGTGTAATTATGCAATTGTCATCTGTCGAAAACTGCAGCAGTGAGCTATTTATGCTGCAGAACAACAAATGGGTTTGTTTTTTTGTTTTGTTTTTGGGTACTGATATTAATAGATTACTTGAGCACATGTGACTTATTGTTTTCGAACTTGCTCAACAAGAAGTAGCTTCAAAAAGTTAGCAAGTGCAAAATAAGGGTCCCCATCTGGGGATGTCTTGGATAGTTTGTACTCAAATACAGTGTTAGCATGTAAATTCTGGCGGTAGTTTACAGAGCTTTGTTTAGCTGTCTTTATTTTCATCTTTATTGAAATAAAATCAGTGTTGCATGGTTGATTTAGGAAAAATTGAAGGCGGTAAAGGTCGTAAAGCTTACAGCTTTTATATAAAGATGTGTGGAATGATGTATCTTTTTGGACCTTTTGGCCTGAAGATGCAGTTGTGCCGTTTGATTTCTTTGGAGCAGATTGCTTAGTTGATATTTTCAAGTGATTTTTGGGTGATTTCATCTGAATAAATGCTTTCTAGTGAATGCTGAATTGGTTTTCTGTTCACATTTCATCAGGTTAATTATGGGAATTTCATGCATGGATTGATGAAGGAGAACATTCAGCTAAACAGAAAAGTTTTATCAGAGCTTTCTATGCATGAACCATACACTTTCAAGGCCCTTGTAGACGTCTCTCACAGCGCATTCCCTGGGAACAAGGCGGTACTTCCTCCCAAAAAGGAAGGCCTCCAAATTCTTCTGTAGTTTTTGCCAAAAAAAAATTCTTCTGTAATTGGCCATTTAGATGGATCATCTTCACTTGATCTCGTAGACTTGTATGGAAGAAACATGGTTGGTTTCATTTCTTTGCCCTTTAAATTGTGATTCTTACTCGTTAATGCAGATTTTCAGAACCTGCAATCATATCTAGTTTCTGTTGATATAATAAAAATGATGTGACACATAGGTAAGCGCAATGAATTCGAGTCACCATAAGGGTATGAGTGAAATTTTTTGATCATCTTTTAAAAAAATGATGTGACAAACTAATATACGGGGAAGGAACAATGTTGGAGCTAGCAAATTCCCATTTCATCTTCAAACACCAACGATAAAGATCATTTGGATTATTGAATCGGTCTAAACGGTCTTGCAGACAAAATTATCTTTCAAGGATGATCTGATCATTGTCTTGAATTTAAGAACTGTCTTATTGGCAATGTAAAGCAACAAAATGTTAAAATGCCTCCACAGCAAATGTTAAATAATCGATTTCTTTTCAATTCTCGATTATTACATTGCTGTTAGTGTCCCTATCTCTTGGCACTCCACAACTTAAACAATCCTCTCTTTCTCTCAACCACGTCCTTCTCCCTGCTCGATTCTTTCCTGGTTTCTTCTTTCCGGTTTTATCTTAAACTAGTATTTTAACTCGCATTATGTGCGTGTTAATTTATTTTTATATATTTTTTAATTTATTTATATTCATCTCTATTTTTTTTCTAGAAAAGAGAATCTCATTTCCAAAAATATGAATTATCTATTTTATCTAATTTTTTTTAAATTATTAGATTTGAACTTTAATAAATCAAGGGTATAATCGAAAGTTTAAAAATTTAACCATTCTCACTGTTTTCCAAATCTTTTCTGGGTTTATTAATATAGATCTATTACTTACAATTTTGTATTTCTTTATCTGGTTATGCATGATTTTCTTAAACAATAAATGTTCATTTAGTATTAATTATAACCCATCATTGTTCATTTCAATGATTTTTTTTCAATAGCTCATTTCAATATAATGTTACTTATTTTGTACTCAAATGAATAAATCTTTATTCACCGCCGTCAGAGTTGATTCGATCATGTTTGGATCCGATCTAGGGCTGAGAACCAAGTCAGGACAGAGCTATGGTAGCGATGTGACTTGGCGTCGTCACAGTGACGGTGCTTGGTGTGCTCATGACGATGGAGGATGCAGGCTAGCAGTCCTACGAAGAGTGGGTAGCGAAGCAGGTGGTGGAACATCAGTGAAGGCTGATATTGGATTGGGCCGGGTCAGGCTGAAGACTACTTTCCTTCTCTTGTTGGACTGTCCTGGGTGTGGATATGGGCCCATTGTTGGGTCCTTTCTGGGCTTGGGTCTTGGACCTAAAGTTTTCCTTTTATGCTTTATTTCTATGTTTTATTTATGCTTTGTTGCATTTCAGTTTTTGTTTTTTTAGGTTTTTGTTGGTATGGTTTTTTAGTTAGTTAGTGGTCCCTCCTTCTAGAGAGAGAGTTTTTGGTTGGTTGGTGGTTTCTCCTATTTGAGAGAGTGTTTTTACAGATTGTTTGATTAATAGTTGTTGTTGGTGTCGTTGTATTTGTTTTTTTCCTCTATGCATAGCCTGAGCTGTATATATCCTTGCACTTGTTTGGTTACCTGGATTGAGTTTCTGAACTTGAATAAATAATTAGATATAGGACATGTTGCCGCAAGCAAAGCTAACAGTACCAAGGGTCAAATGGGAGAGCAGAATAAAATACTGCAACTTATGGTAAGAGGGATCTTTATACTCTTTTGCACTATTACAAGTATCAAAATGCTCCTCTTAACTTATGCAGAAGTTTGAGGGAACCAAACAAAGAACAAAGAAAATCTTCAACAAGTTGGAGGAAATATTTCATTCAAAACTGCTAGTGGTCTATAAATAGCATGTGAAGGAGAGCATCACTGGCATGTAGCATTATCAATCTCACTCTTTCATGCAGTTTTAAACTCTCAATAATGCAAGAAACTAACACACAGACACAGACTGCATCTTCCTGTGGAATTATTGTCGATTAGTGTCTCTTGCTCATATATCTTGCCATTTTTATTCCCACTCTGCAGTTTTTAGACAACATTTTCTCAAATACCCTCTCTTTCTGAGCTCTCTCTCAACAATGTCCTCCCACCTCAATTACTGTCTAGGACCTCTTGCTTTCCTGCATATTAGAAATAGGGGATTTCTTTTGGGGGAGTGGTTCTAACGAGAACGATTTTGTTGAGGTCTATATAAAGATATCACTCTTACCAATTTTCAGTTAAATTAGTGATCGTTAAGGAAACGAACTTAATCAAATGAATGGATGATGTTGTGTCCTGTAAGGTAGACAACGTACACCCCTTTATTTGATATATATATATATATATATATATATATATGAAATATTATAATATGTGTTACTTTGTAAAGAGCTCCCTGCTATATTTCACAAGGAAGCAGTGGTAGGGAATAAGCTAAATGCTATAACATTGGCAGTGATTCATGGCAATGGTAGTGTTAGCGAAGAAGAGGTGATCAATGAGACAAGAGGTGATCGAAAGGCTAGGATTTATCAGGGTGGTGCATACAGTTGATTGCAGATCTGGTGTGGGGAGCGGTGTGTCCTAATGACGATGTTATGTCGTCGCCTTTCTTCGGAGCATGATGGTGTTGTGGAGTAGCAAAAAGGGGTGGACGGAGAGGCGATGGTCTCCTAGTTTCTCGGTCGATTTGGGTTTAGGCCATTGTGTTTCATTCGATGATGATTGAATAAGAGGGGTGGTCTGTCAAAAACTACACTCGAAAACTGTCGGCAGATAGCCTCGCTAGTGCTCGACAGCTGTCGGCAGCTGGTGCTCGACAATACTCGGCAGCTACACCCGGCAGCGCCCGACAGTTGTCTGCAGCCAGCGCACAACAGTGCGACAGCTTAACCTCGCTAGCGCTTGACAACGCTCAAAAGCGACACTCAACAGCGCCCGACAATTGTCGGCAACCAGCACATAACAATGCGGCATCTTAGCCTCACTAGCTGTGGGCAGCTGGTGTTCGGCAGTTGCACTCGGCAACGCTCGGTAGCTGCACTCGCCAGCGTCCGGGAGCTGTCGACAGCCAGCGCACAGCAGAAGCGGGTAGCAGTTTCGAGGCCTGTAGCTAGGCATGTGTAGGCAATCATGTGCATACATGTTTTAGGGTTTTTGAAATAACTTGCAAATTCACTGAACAAAGCATAGAATGGTGGAGGAGAAGGGAGGAACCTATTTTATCCTCCCCGAGATTATTTAAACTTAAAAAGTTTTAGGATTTCAAGAAAACATACCTATCAAATTAAGCTTCACAACCTAGTTGGAGAACTCGACACAAAACCAAAAAAACTAGCAGCAATCATGGCAGCGCACACATGGTGCTTTAAGTGCGCAGCAGGTGCACAGGGGTGAGCGGTAACGGTGCACAGGGGTGCACGGTAGCGGTGCATAGGGATATGCGGCGGTGCACAGCATGGGTGCGCAGCAATGTGCACAACTGTGGTGCACAGGGGTGCACACACGGCTGATTTAGGGTTTTTTAGTGGCCGAACTCTAGAGATTAGAGCTCGTGTTTGATAAAGTATAGTAGGAGAATATAATTCGGTCATCTTTATTGATAGAATGAGCTCTATTGATAGGACTCACTAAAGATATATACATTGGGTCATTCTCTTACATATTAGGATAAACCCATATAAGTTTTTTCCTTACAAATGGGTAACATAAACCCATAAACTTGACATAGATCAAGACACACATATGGATCATATATCTGACAACACTATCATCTTTTTTACTATTATAACGTCAAATTCTACCATTTTTTATTTTATTTTATCAGGATATATGATATATACAAAACACAATTTAGTAAATTTCTGAACACATCGCTTTTTATTTTAGTAGAGATGATCAAACCAAAACTCAACCTTGTCCTCCGGAAGGCGTAGGCGGTCTTACTACAGCTTTCCGTTTCTGGGGTGCTGGAGGCGGTGTTTCTACAAGTAATCGGCCTGTTAATCGGTTTTTAACCTCGACAATCTCCCATTGATGATCCCCATGCGACATGCTCTTCACTTCTGCAATAAGAATGGCAATACAGATATAACTTTGTAACTTTAGTAGTTGATTCAGACAAGTAATACAGCGTATTGTCACGGACCTAGCCATTCGGCCACCACATTTGGTCCATGCGGCGCTCCCCCACCTAGGAGCCAGCCTTATCCATCGGGGCAGCATACTGGTTTCGCCCTGCCTTGGGCTCATCAGGGGATCGGCTCCAGACCCCGACCAGTTTGTGTAGGGATGGCCTAGTCCCCTCTTCAGCGTCAAGTCCTCGACTAGCGACAAGCTCCCCAAACTTAACCGGGTCGGCCTGCCTGAACTCCGAAGGGACAGCACATATGCTCCTACACTCCGTGGCCTGGAGTGCAACCCCACCAGCATCGCCCACAAGTGACACTCCCGAAAACGGGACGTGACATCCTCCCCCACCCAACATGGTGTACGTCCTCGTACACGGCACCCGCAGCACGCACTTCTACTCGCACTACGATGCCCGAGCGACGAAAGGAGTTTCCCAAGGATCGCCCAACATACTTCCGCGCTAGACTGTCCAAACCCTGCCCACTCGACCCCTCTCCCACGGGATCCCCCATCCACTCGGGGACACACCTTCACGTGCGAGCACTCGGCAGCAGCGGACACATCTGGTCCTCACCATCTCGAGGAACCCTGCCTACTCGACCCCTCTTCCACGGGATCCCCCATCCACTCGGGGACACGACGGCACGTGTGAGCGCTCGGCGACAACGGACAATGATGCCGGGACGGCTCTGATACCAATTGTCACGGACCTAGCCATTCGGCCACCACATTTGGTCCATGCGGCGCTCCCCCACCTAGGAGCCAGCCTTATCCATCGGGGCAGCATACTGGTTTCGCCCTGCCTTGGGCTCATCAGGGGATCGGCTCCAGACCCCGACCAGTTTGTGTAGGGATGGCCTAGTCCCCTCTTCAGCGTCAAGTCCTCGACTAGCGACAAGCTCCCCAAACTTAACCGGGTCGGCCTGCCTGAACTCCGAAGGGACAGCACATATGCTCCTACACTCCGTGGCCTGGAGTGCAACCCCACCAGCATCGCCCACAAGTGACACTCCCGAAAACGGGACGTGACAGTATGCTGGTAATGGATATCCATAGTTTCATAATACGATGAACATAATTTGTTATATTCTCGTTCATATGATTTGATTTACTTGATCAATGAACCAACAAACACTCGTTAATTCATAACAGAAACTGAGGTAATAGAGATGGAGAGATTGAGAGACTCACTGCTGACTGGTATTAGAGGAATTCTGGCAGCTGAGATTATCTCGGACGAGACCAACAGCAACAACAGAATCAAGGGACATTTGTAAACAGTAGTGCAGGAGGCGTTGTGATACGAACCATTTTGGAAACGAATCATTATCGTTGTGATATTAAATCTACATGCTCAGGTCATGAAACTATATATACAAGTGGAGTTTGCGTCTCTTAATTAGCTCCTTTTCCTAATCAAGAACAAGTCTTTGCGGAATTTTATTCGACCAATTCCCAAGTCAATGTCATTTTGGTCAGAGACCGCAACCCCTAAAGTGAATTAATAACTAAACCACACTGGAAATATTGTTTTATGTTATAAATCAAATGTGAATACTAGCTTTGGGAGAGGACTTTCAGGTTTATATACCAAAACTATGTTCTTTGCGCGTTGAGCACGAGCTAGCTAGAGATCATATATTGAGTAAACTTGATCAAAGTGGAAATTTTATTGCTAGACTTTCCCAGAAAGTGATCGAATTTTTGTTGAGGTGAAACAGTTTATTAACTTCAACAACTCGAAAAGTTACTTGTTTCAAAATATAATAGAATGAACTTCAATCTACTTTATTTTGAAGATAAATAGTCCATGCATTTTCCTTTATTTTTCTCACAATAGTCCATGTGTTGATATATAATCTTATATCAGAAAAATGAGGTATTGCTTATGAGTTTATAAGGATTTGAGCTACTCTTTTAATTATTAAGTGATTTTAGATTATTTTATTACCATGCATATGCAAAGTGAAGACACACCGGCAACAATTAACAGTACTCTTAGTTGGTTTGGAGTTATAGAAGCAAATGACAACCAAAAGTTTAGATAAAAATCAGAAACAAAATGGATCTAACAAGACCGTGGCTGCCATAGCTATCAGAGGAACTTCTCTGTGGATGACAAGACCACTGCATTCCGTCATGTTCATATCCTCAGTTCTTCCTCCGTTAGGCAATCGCCATTCAAATTTGTGCACAAGATTTGCTAAAACAAGTTCATTAGTGGTGATGGCAAACAAGACTCCCGGGCAACCTCTTCTACCAGCTCCAAATGGTATCAGCTGGAAGTCCTGCCCTCTGAAGTCCACACTGGAAACTATAAATCTATCAGGTTTAAACTCCTCCGGTTCATCCCACAGAGAAGGGTCTCTTCCAATTGTCCAGGCATTCACTACGACCATGGTTCTTGCAGATATGTCATACCCCCTCATCGTAGCATCTTGGGTTGACTCTCGCATGCTCCCCAGCGGTAGAGGAGGGTACAGCCTCAGTATTTCTTTGATCACAGCTTTCAAGTATGGCATTTTGTCCAAGTCAGTTTCTGTTGTCTTGTTTTCCATTAGCAATTCCCATAACCTCATTTTGCAGTCTTTTCATCACTTTGGGATGCCTTATGAGTTCAGTCATTGTCCACTCTAGAACTGTGGAGGTTGTAGCTGTCCCACCTACAAACATATCCTGCGAAAAGTCACGAAAGATAACCTAATTAAAACTCGATATCACCTATATTGAATGTTGACTTTATCTTGAAGGTGGACCAAAACCCATTGGAAGCTCATCTTGATCACGTGGGCTATACTATGTCTAGGTTAATTAGGAAATCCATATATGCATGTATTCTAGCCTAACTAGGATTAGATATATATATATATATATATATATATAGGTGTTGCTGTCAATGACTAGAGAGAGAGAGAAATCGTTTAACCTAGAGCAGAGCTATCTTTCTCTATCAGCAGAGAACGTATAGCATTGGAGTTTTTGGGTAGTCGAGAGTTTTGCCATAAAGCTCTATTGTATTCTCTCCAATTGTTATAGTGGAATTCTTTGCCGGCTTCGAGAGTGGACATAGCTCAATCACATTGATTGGGTGAACCACTATAAATCTTGTGTTCTTGTCTTCTATTTTCTTTACCGTTCTTCGATTATCCAAATTGTTCCATATCAATATTGTCGTTTGTTTACGCTTCCGCATAATAAACTGGTATCAGAGCCAGGTTTTGATTTGGGAGTTGATTATTTATTGGAAATCATGAGTGACGGTGAAGGTGCTGAAGTTGATAAGAAGAAGAAAGGGACAGAGTCTACACATGCTAAGCCATCTGTTGGCAATGCCAAATTTGAAGTTGAGAAGTTCGATGGAACAAATAATTTTGGTATGTGGCAGTGTGAGATGATGGATGTTTTGTGTCAACAAGAATTGGATATAGCTCTCGAAGAGAAACCAGCAGATATGACCGAGGCGCAGTGGAAGCAGATTAATAAGTGGGCTTGTGGTTCTATCAGATTATGTCTTGCAAAGAGTGTGAAATTCTTTATCATGAAGGAAACTTCAGCAAAGGATATGTGGAAGAAATTGGAGGACCAGTACATGATCAAGAGTGCTGAAAACCGCTTTCACCTGAAGAGAAGGCTTTTCCGATTCAACTACAGACAAGGTATTTCTATGTCTGAACACATCAGTGATTTCAATAAGATACTTGCAGATTTGGTTAATTTGGATGTGCAAATTAATGATGAGGATAAAGCTTTATGTTTGCTTAATTCTCTTCCTGACGAGTATGAGCATTTGATTACAACTTTGCTGCATGGAAAGAATGAAGTGCAGTTTGATGATGTGTGTAATTCATTGATTAATAATGAATGTCGGAAGAAGGAGAAGCAGTTGCAAAGGGGTTCAGGTGGTGAAGCACAAGTACTTGTTGCAAGAGGCAGATTAGAAGATAGAAAGTTTGGTGGAAATCGAGGTAAGTCGCGTTCTAAGTCAAGAGCTAAATTTCCTGCAAAAGATAAGTGTGCCTTTTGTCATCAAAAGGGTCATTGGAAGAAAGACTGTCCCAAGTTGAAGACTAGAGACAAGAAGGGTTCTGAAGTAAATATGGCAAAATTTGAAGATGATGATAACTTCGGTTTTGCATTGAGTTGTTCTTCGGTTTTCGAAGATTTTGAAGATGATGAGATCGATTTGGCTCTAGCAAGTTCACCTACACGTGATTATTCTAATCAGTGGATTATGGATTCGGGTTGTACTCACCACATGTGTCCCAACAGGGAATGGTTCTCTTCTTTGAGGGAATTAAATGGTGGAGTAGTTCTTATGGGAGATGATAGTCCTTGCAGAACTAAAGGGATTGGTACAATTCGTCTCAAGATGCATGATGGGGTTGTTAGAAAATTGACTGATGTTCGGTATGTTCCGAACTTGAAGAAAAATCTGATCTCTTTGGGTACTTTGGAATCAAAGGGGCACACAATTACTTTGAAGGATGGTGTTGCTAAAGTTGTTTCTGGTTCACTTGTTTTGATGAAGGGTACTAGAGAAAGAAACTTGTATTTTCTACAATGGAGTACTGTGACAAGTGAGACGGCAGTTTCTGAGACTGCAGATGATGCATACACTACCAGATTATGACATATGCGTCTTGGTCACGCTGGTGAGAAAGCAATGCAGAAATTAGTGAAGCAAGGCTTATTGAAAGGTGCAAAGACTCGCAAATTGGAATTTTGTGAACACTGTGTTTTGGGTAAGCAGACTAGAGTTAAATTTGGCACCGCAGTTCATCAGACTAAAGGAGCTCTAGACTATGTTCACACAGATGTATGGGGACCTACCCAAACAGCATCTAAAGGAGGTATGCATTATTATGTCTCTTTTGTTGATGACTTCTCTAGAAGAGTATGGGTGTACACCATGAAGCATAGAGATGAAGTCTTAGATATATTTGTGAAGTGGAAGAAGATGATTGAGACTCAGACCGGTCAGAAAATTAAGAGGCTCAGGTCAGATAATGGTGGTGAATATAAATCTGATCAGTTCTTCAAATTATGCGAAGATGAGGGCATTGTGAGACACTTCACAGTTAGAGGGACACCGCAGCAGAACGGGGTGGCAGAGCGTATGAATAGGACTTTATTGGAGAAAGTCAGATGTATGTTGTCTAATGCTGGTATAGGCAATGAGTTTTTGGCTGAGGCAGTCACATATGCAGGTCATCTAATTAATAGATTGCCATGTTCTGCAATTGAGGGTAAAACTCCCATGGAGGTATGGTCTGGTAAACCTGCTATTGATTATAGTTATCTTCATATTTTTGGTTGTCCTGCTTATTTTCATGTCAGAGAAAGCAAGCTTGATCCAAGGGCCAAGAAAGCAATATTCTTAGGATTTAGTGATGGTGTTAAAGGGTTCAAGCTTTGGTGTCCGGATGAGAAGAAAATTGTTGTGAGCAGAGATGTTACTTTTGATGAAGCAATTATGGTTGATCAGAATAAGCAGAAAATTTCTGAAGAGCAGAGAAAGACCAAAGAGAACTTGCAGCAGATGGAGGTTCAGAGAAAAGTTGTTGAAACTCCAGTTGATCCAGTGAGTCCTACAGTTGAGTCAGATGATTCAAATAATAAGGACATGAGTGTTGAAGTAGAGGCTCCAATGCAAGAGCCTACACAACAAGACAAACCTATTGCATCGGGAAAGGGAAAAAGGAATGCTCCAAAGCCAGCTTGGCTTAATGATATGGTGACTTATGCACTTCCCATTACTGAAGAAGAAATTCCTACTACCTATGAAGAAGCTGTCGTACATGCAGATTATGTTGAGTGGGAGAAAGCTATGGGTGAGGAGATGAACTCTCTTTACAAGAATAAAACGTGGGAGGTGGTTCAGTTACCGCATGGGAAGAGAGCAATTGGTTGTAAATGGGTGTTTGCTAAAAAGGAAGGATTACGGTACAAGGCTAGATTGGTAGCTAAAGGCTACGCACAAAAGGAAGGAATTGACTACAATGAGGTATTTTCTCCTGTTGTTAAGCATTCTTCTATTCGTATTTTATTAGCCTTGGTTGCTCAATATGATCTTGAGTTGGCACAGCTTGATGTAAAAACTGCTTTTCTACATGGAGAATTAAAAGAAGAAATTTACATGACCCAACCGGAAGGATTTAAGGTTGCTGGTAAGGAAAATTAGGTTTGTAAATTGCAGAGATCTTTATATGGATTGAAACAGTCTCCAAGGCAGTGGTATAGGCGGTTTGATAAGTTCATGTCAGGTCAGAAGTACACCAGGAGTCATTATGATCCATGTGTTTATTTTCGCAAGCTACAGAATGGGACCTTCATTTATTTGCTCTTATATGTTGATGACACGTTAATTGCATCTAAGAGCAAGGTGGAGATAGAGAAATTGAAGTCACAATTGAGTAGTGAATTTGAGATGAAGGACTTGGGAGAGGCTAAAAAGATTTTGGGCATGGAAATTGAGAGAGATAGATCAAGAGGCAGAGTTTGTTTGTCACAGAAGCAATATTTAAAGAAGGTACTACATCGGTTTGGCATGGATGATAAAACTAAACCTGTAAGTACACCTCTTGGCTCTTATTTTAAACTTGATGCTACTATGTCTCCTAGCACAGATGATGAGAAGCAATATATGGCTAAAGTTCCTTATGCCAGTGCTGTTGGTAGCTTGATGTACTGTATGGTGTGTACTAGACCTGATATTTCACAGGCTGTAAGTATGGTGTGCAGATATATGCATAATCCAGGTAGAGGCCATTGGCAAGCTGTGAAGTGGATTCTACGGTATATTTTTGGTACTGTGGATGTTGGATTAGTATTTCAGCAGGATAAGACGAGTCAATGTGTTGTTGGATATGTGGACTCTGATTACGCAGGTGATTTGGATAAGAGTCGGTCTACTACAGCTTATGTGTTTACTCTTGCTAGTGGACCGGTGAGTTGGAAGTCGAACTTGGAGCATACAATTGCTTTGTCGACTACAGAAGCTGAATATATGGCAGCAGTAGAGGGTGCAAAAGAAGCAATTTGGCTTCGTGGTTTGCTTGAGGACTTGGGACTTATTCAAGAATATGTGGATATTCATTGTGATAGTCAAAGTGCTATTCATTTAGCAGAGAACCAGGTTACTCATGCACGTACTAAACATATTCGTGTCAGATATCACAAGATTCGTCAAATGGTGGAGGATGGTGACATTCAACTCCTCAAGATTGGGACTGAAGATAATCCTGCAGATATGTTGACAAAGCCAGTTCCATTCAGCAAGTTCAAGCATTGCTTGGACTTGATTGGTGTTTGTAAAGTTTGAAGATCCCTACGGGGATGTCGGAGCGGTGAATGGTTTGAATTTCTACTATGGAGGATTTGTATCAAGTTAAAGCCAAGGTGGAGATTATTGAATATTGGCTTTATCTTAAAGGTGGACCAAAACTCATTGGAAGCCCATCTTGATCACGTGGGCTATACTATGTCTAGGTTAATTAGGAAATCCATATATGCATGTATTCTAGCCTAACTAGGATTAGATATATATATATAGGTGTTGCTGTCAATGACTAGAGAGAGAGAGAGAAATCGTTTAACCTAGAGCAGAGCTATCTTTCTCTATCAGCAGGGAACGTATAGCATTGGGGTTTTTGGGTAGTCGAGAGTTTTGCCATAAAGCTCTATTGTATTCTCTCCAATTGTTATAGTGGAATTCTTTGCCGGCTTCGAGAGTGGACATAGCTCAATCACATTGATTGGGTGAACCACTATAAATCTTGTGTTCTTGTCTTCTATTTTCTTTACCGTTCTTCGATTATCCAAATTGTTCCATATCAATATTGTCGTTTGTTTACGCTTCCGCATAACAACCTACATATAGGTACCTTAAAAAATTGCATATGCATGAAAACAACAATATTGTTTTTTGAGTTACCAAGATGACAGCTTTTATGCCATCTCTATCAATGGAAGAGCCAGAGATGTTATGTTTTGCACTTCAAGCAGGAGATCCACAAAATCCTTCCTATCTTCACCTTCTTCACCACAGACATTTCTCTCTGTGCTAAGATTAACCATATGCTCCTCAACTATTGTATCAAGAAATACATCAAATTCTTTAGAAACTCTCTCCACTCTTGCATCAAACCCACTAAAGTGATTGACCCAAGAAAGCCATGGAATAAAATCTCCAACAGAGAAACCACCCAACAACCCCATGAATTCCCCAAGCAACTTCTTGAACTTTAATGCACCTTCACTACCACCACTATACTTCTTCCCAAAAGCCAACCTACAAATCACATCATTAGTATGCAAAGAAAATAGTTCGCTTAGATCGATCGGTAGTGACAACATAGATGACTGTCGGACATTCTGAATCAGCAAGGCTACTTCTTCTCTAACCCCTCGGAAAGACTGAACCCGTTTGTTACTTAAAAGCTGGAGAACACATATGCTTCTTATCTGCCTCCAATACTCACCGTAAGGAGCTGTGGCCACATCCTTGCCTTGGTATAGAAGTTTATCAAGAACTGAAAATTTGGGTTTGGTACAGAAGATGACATCATGTGTTTTCATGATCTCGCAAGCAGCATCTGCAGATGAAACTATGATCACAGGTCTGGAACCAAAATTAAGCATCATGAGTTCACCATGGTGCTGAGCTAGGTTCTGGAGGGATCGGTGAGGGCGTGTGCCCAGTTGGTGGAGATTTCCTAGTATTGGAAGCCTTGGTGATGATGGAGGCAAATGATTGTGGGTGTTTGCAACAGAAAACCATTTGATGAGGAATATTGTGAAGAAGAGCAAAGGAAGAGCAAATCAAACAGGTTCAACATAGCTAACTAGTAGTCGATGAAAGTGTGCCAAATGCTGTATTGATCGAATTTATGTGCAATTATTTTTGGTGACGTGCGCTTGCTAATCATATATAAAGATCTCTTTCAGGTTCAAACTGGACTTATCAAGGAGCAGCGGATCAGTAATAATATTATCAATGGAAACAGGATCAGCTGTTCGCAGCAATAATATTGTTTTTCAATATTATATACAGATCTGTATACATATGAGTGAAATTTTAGATTAGGTTACCAATTTAAAAAATTAACTGATTTAATTTTTTTTTAAAATATTGGCAACTTCCAATCAATAACATATATATTGGAATTATCATGTCAATTCTAGACCATTCACATCGTTGATGGATGAGGCGGCTAGGGAACATCCAGAAGGCAACCGGTATGTCTATACATACGAGAAGACATATCCTGACGCCTAGGAGGATATTGTAAGTCGTTTTACATTTTCAAATTTTTTAAATTATATTTATATATATATATATATATATTTCAAAATGTTAATTAATTTTTTTTCCTATCCAATTAGGTGAGGGTGAGGAAGGCTAGTGACGAGTGATGACTGTTATAGTGAGGGAGACATAGCCAGACACGCAAGAAGAAGACATGTCTGAAGCCATGTCTCGGATCGACACTTTGGATCTTAGAGTTAGGCACAGCATTCCCACCGCGAGGAAATAACTTCTACTGCCGGGGTCTAGGAAAGAAGGGCGAGGGGGTACTGAAAACCACTCCTGGATTTCAAAAAAGGCAGCCTCGACCAGCAGCAGAACGACTTAGCTAAAGGCGGAAGTTAAGATGCTACGGGAACACCAAGCTGCTTTACAAGAGTATAATGAAACAGTATATGCCACCAATCAGGTACAGCAGCAGCAGCAGATGTTCCAGTACTTGCAAGATTTTTCAGCTGTCAAGCTTCAAGGACTTCCGCCTCCGTCCATGCCTACGCCTATTCCCCTACCTCAGCCGTCGTAACCTCCTCAACAACAACCTCCTCCTGGCACAGATATCAATTTAGATGATATAGATTTTATTTAGTTTTATGGGTTTATGAACAATTTATAAATTAATAATTGAATGCAAAACGTTTAGACTACTTTTAATGGTGTACGTTGTTAGTTATATGAAATTGTTTGTGTAATTTGCAGCTTTCTTGGATGGTAATTTAGAAATTTTATGGTTTTTTTAGCATAAAAAGTACTATAGTCTACGAAATTTACCATAATTCGTCGGCTATAGTATTTTATTTTAATTTTTTCAACGTTTAGCCGACAAATATGACTTAATTCATCGGCTATAGTAGTATTTAGCCGACGATTTATAGTAAATTTCGTCGGCTATATTGTTTTAAATTGGCCGACGAAACATTTATAGTTCGTCAGCCAAAGTCTTAGATTGAGGCCGACGACAATTTATTTCGTCGGCTTTAGTCTTACTTTAGCAGACGAAAAATATAAAAATAAGTCGTCGGCTAAACCCTAAATTATATCCGACGACCACTTTTATTTTGTTGGCTAAAGTCGTAGCCGACGAGGCTTTGCCGACGACAACTCGTCGGCTAAGATCTTAGCCAACGAATTTGGCTAACAGGCCGACGAAAATGTTTCGTCGGCCAAACTACTGATTCTGGTAGTGGTACCTGGAAACACTATTTCAATGCCTTTGCCATTGCCTTATCTTCATTTGTGAAAACAGATTTAGGTGCTTTATTTTCCATCGACTCCAAAAATGTCTCGAACAACCAAACAAAAGACTCTGCAGTCTCATCTAACAGAAAGGCACATCCAAACAAAACATTTCTCCAATGATGATTAACTCCAACTATTGAAGCACAAATCAAATTGTATTTATTTGTATAAAATGTTGTATCAAAGCATATAACATCACCGAAACAATCATAATCTGACTTTGATCTACTATCCCTCCAAAAGATGTTTGTCATTCAGCTATGTTAGTTCAATTGCATTGAATAGAAAAAGTTAGGATCCAAACCTTGTTTACGCTGAAATTGATTTAGCAAGCTTTGTGCATCACCAGTTTCCATCATTTCATTTTTTCCTTTGCAAGTAGTTGTAGACATCTTTCTTAATGCACCCAACATTTTCCAGACCATCTAATTCATTCGCTATATAGAAAAATGATTTTGTTGGTCCTATTCTTGCATCATTCATAGAAGTGAAAACATGTCCACAAGCTTCTGTTACTTTTCGCCTTGATCTAAGAAATGGTCTTTCTTCAGGCCTTGCAAGCTCATAGTTATGATCTGAATTGATATGTGAAATTGTCCATATCCCATCTTTCACAGTAAAAGATATCATCGCCTTGCAACCGACTCTTGTTTCCAACTTCATATATTTGGTTGGTTCAAACACATTCTAGTCTTGTGCAAATCCCGCTCCTTGGAACATAAAAAGTCTCGTTGCCGGATGTTATTTGATTGGTCTCTTCGAATATGTCCTTTACGAACACTAAAGCCCTTCCTCAAAGCATATGTATTATATAAATGGTAAGCCTCATCATCAGAGCCTACCGTCATTCCCACTTTAAGTTCTTCATCTTCCACAATTGTGCCATCCATTCTTTTACAAGACAATATATGTATTAAACCAAATTTACAATGTAACAAACAATATGAAAACTTGGCAAGAACTGAAGGAATCTGAACCCATAATCATAAACCTTCAAAACTTTGAATAATTAATAGTGATACAATCATAAAATTAACAGTTCATTTGAAAACAATCTAAGATCGTTTGAGAACTTTTCTTTATTCATCGATCAACCTCTTATGCAAGACTAAAACCCTAAAAAATAAGATCGAAGATAAGAAGAACAGAAGTTCAACAAGAAAGAGAGAATTTGTTATCTTACCGATGAATGAGACCTGGAGCTTTTAGCGAATGAAGATTTTTGTGATTTTGGAAAGAGAAGGTATGGGAAGACGATGAATTTTTCATCGAGAAGGAAGAGAGAGGACGACGTTTGTTCTTTCCAGTTAAAATGAGTAAAAAAAGGGATATATCCAGGATAAGCACTTTAGCCGACGAAATTTTTTCAATTAGCATTATTGATCACATATTCAATAAAACTAACAACTCCTTTAGCATATCTTTTGTCCCATTTTGGAAGCGAAATCCAACTCTTATCCATATCCTGAGAAAATAACATAATATATATGTATAAACGCTAATTAATTAAATTTACGAATCATTCAATTTATATTATATCTGCAGTTAACGTACAATTAATATATATATACATGCATATATATATATATAATAATTACTAATTAATATAATCAAATTAATATATATATATATATATATATATATAACAACAACTTCATATATATTATCAAACCCAAATCGATCAACTCAATCACACTCAAAACACAATATAATCAACTCTAATTAAAACTCAAAATCAATGTGCATAACGAAAATAAAACTCTTAAATCAACTCAAAAACAAGATATATATACATATACGTACCTATATATAGCGCCACAAACTAATTTCGGACAGATTTCGACAACACCCAACAATTTCGCCAACCCCAAAACTTTTTCTCCCGTTTTTTCTTTCAAATCAGCTACTGTCTAGATCTGGAAATATAAAGCATTTTAGCCGACGAAATTATATATATCGTCGGCCAAAGTTTTAAAATTTCGTCGGCTATAGTTCACAGATTATAGCCGACGAAAAAAACTATTTTAGCCGACGATACAAAATTTCGTCGGCTAAAAGTCCACTTTAGCCGACGAAAATTTCACTTAGGCGACGAAATTTTTTTTCGTCGGCTAAAATAGACTTTAGCCGACGAAAAAAAATTTCGTCGGCCTGCTAATTTTTTTTCGTCGGCTATGATACTTATTCTGGTAGTGATACCTAAAATCAGTAGCCGGATAATCTGCATCAGTGGTGGGATAATGAAATTTGAAAATAAAATTTTAAGAGTCTTTTCAGATAATTACTAAACTTGAAATTAAAATTAAAGAATTCTTTTTTCAGCTTTAGTGACGTGGATAAAATGTCTTAAGTGGCAGCTTCTAAGTGGTCTGTCGCACAGGCCACGTGGTGGGGTCGCCCCAGCTAAGAATTCTTCTTGACTGTAATATCAAAATGGCGCAATTGCCCTTGTATTATTGCAGCCGAACTTCCACTTTTGCATTTAACGTTTGCAGTGACTTCTAAGGTTTCTAGTTTTGCAGTTAACGTTTGCAGTGACTTCTAAGGCACATGTATGAATTTGTTAACAGTATCGAATTTCAGATATCAAAACAAATAAATTTAATAATTACGTATGTAATTGAAGATGACTCCATACAGATATTTTATAATTAATCTTTATTTGTTTGTGCTCGAAATGAGCCGTTCTTTTCAAAATACTTTTTAAACCGTAATATTTTGTTCGAAATGCAACCATAACTTGTTACAATTAGTGCCGACTTTGAAGTGTATATGTGAAAGATGGCCATTCTCTAACCTCTACACGAGTATCGCTATGAGTAAATTGAACAAATGTCAATCGAAGTGAACATGCACTTAGAATATATATATATACGAGTTCATACAAAAAGACACAAGTAACAATTAACACTCTTAATTGGTTGGAGTTACATGCAGGTAAATGCAAATTTAGAACCCCAGCAAATTACTTCAACGACCTTGTCCCCCAGAAGGCGTAGGTGGTCTTCTGACGCGTGCGCGGTCCCTGCGTGGTGGTAATTGTAGTAGTACTCGGCTAATTACTTGATTCTTCACCTCATCAATCGCCATGTTATTCACATGCATGTCTGCAATGACGATAATTAAGCTCGAAAATAACACAACCAAAGTGAATCCCAATCATGCATGTACGTCGTAAATTAATGATATAGTTAGTTTCCCTTAAAATGAGAAAACCATATTTAGACTTGACCGAATCAAAGTTTATAAACGACAATCAATAACAAAAAAGTTGGACCCGGAAACCCTAGAAAATTCCATCAGTTGATTCATAACTTGACTTCTAATCAAAGCTTGTTAGGTCACCGCGCAATTCGCAATGGAAATTTTTTCTTGCACATATATATGACCTTTTATTTTGGGCACTGACACAAGAATAAGATCATATTGTTTATTTTTGGGTGAAATAAAATAAGATCGTAGGTTTGTGAAATTGCAAGATCTAGTCAAACCTTGATAATATTTAGGCGAGTCCACTGTACATGAAGGTTTTACCGATCACCATCAGCCACCGTAGAGTCGCGGAGGCCTTTCGGCAGCGCAGACGCTCAGCCTATGGATAAAATGGTTCCTATATTCCCATTAAACTAAAACACGATGAAGTACATTTAATAGTTATAAAACCATTCATGAATTCGTGATTTCCCAGTTATCTGCCAGTTTCCTACTGCGTTTCATGTATTTGACTGAGAACAAGGAGAATGTGCTCGAAGAAGATGATGCAATTTGTTCTATATATACTCTCAGCTGGCCGGTACTTCATATTCATATGTATTATTTAACTTGATTTCAAGAAAACAGAGACTGTGTATATCTATATAGCTAGACATATAGAGAGAGGAACATAAATGACCGATCGAGGGAGATACTTACTGCTGATCGGGATTTGAAGAACTCTGCCAGAGGCTATTTCAGATGAGAGCAACAGCAACAATAGCATCAAGGGGATCATGTAAACAGTGCTGGAGGCCTTGTGAAAGGAACCATTTTGGATATGAACCATTTTGATCATATATGTCCGTGTAATTACTACGTACATGGGTATAGTAGTGCTTGTTTCTGCTTTAGTTATAGCCTGATGGTCATGAATGCTGCCTTAATCACGACCGGGTCATTGTGGATCGAAATTACGACCGCACACATATTCGACCATGTCCCAAGTCTGAAAGTCAATCGCATTAGGTAGACTCGTATTATCAAATTAAAATTGTTTAGGACCTGTCTGTTATACCGTGTAATATGGGATGCGTCAATTTTTCAGCCGTTTGATGGTTACGTGAGTGGTTAGGAAGGTGATCTGCATGGAATGCCGATATATAGAACAGATTTTTCGTCTAGTTATAGTTGTTTTGAAAATGAGTTAGGTTTGGTGAAAGAGAAAGGAAAAAGAAAAGACGTTTACACACACAGAATAGCTTGATTTAGATCAACAATGGACGAGGAGTCTCCGATCGTGCGTTCCTTGGTAACTATGATCTAGCATATTGCATGGAGTACGTTACGCGTACGCACGATTACAGCTTATACAGGTACTTTATACCATTCACCAAACAAGATTGTTGAGCAGCAGATTCATGTTTTCGATTACTAAAAATACAACAGAATTACAAAACAAAAGCTCAAGTAACGCCTCCTCTCAACTGATCCAACTAGAATGCTGAGCAGGTAAAAAGGGAGACAATTAAACCAGAGCAGCAGATTTCTCAGAAACTTAAATTAATGACTGATGCAAGCAAGGGTATGTGCCTCATAAATCTTTACATGCAATTTGTCATCACATATGTCTCATCTGTGTCCTACTGATAAATAACATACATACTTCTATGTATTGTATTATTTTCATATACACATGATCATTTTGAACTTTTTACTCTAGAATTGCACATTTAGGTCTTTCTCTTTCTCTCTTTCCTTTTACATATAGTATTTAAATATTATCTTCGTTCTTAATGATGAATGGAGAGGTTGAACGGTCCATTTTAATTTTAAATTTCAACATATCAATATGTAATAGTCTATTTTCCCCCTCATTTTAGTAATAAAATTTCTTTTCTTTTTTTTTGGTTTACAAGTAATAAAATTTCTTTCATCAATACAAAAACTTTAAGAAAAATTTCTGATAAAAAAACTTTAAAAAAAATATTAGCATTAACTTTACTAGTTAGTGACTGCAATTATATAATGAGTATTAATTGTGTCTTTCTATGAACATTGTGAAGGTTTGGTTGCCGAATAAGTGAATAGTTTATGAATCATCGCTTAATTTTATATTACACACAGTCAAGGACTATTACCATTATAATGGGTAGAAATTACATTTAAATATTATTAATGTTACTTTTAATTATATATATATATATATATATATTATTTTTGTGTCCCACTTATATATATATATATATTATTTTTTGTGTCCCACTAACCTAAAATTTTTGGCTACGCCACTGGATGCAAGTCACTTCAACTAGGTTGCATATATGCCTGTTCAAGCATTACAAGTCATGCTATATAGAAGTTGGACTTTTTTTAAAGAAAAGTCATCCATTAATGAAGTTCAGCGAACAGTACAATAACGACCTGCCTAGAAGGCCAACATTGAAAGTCATTATGCAGAAAAACTATTCTAGTACGCTCCTCCACAAACGTACCAAAACACTCATCCTAAGTACATTCACCTTCAACGAAGATAAAACCAAAACAAGAAGCATAAAAATTCCAAAACATTATAAATTAAACAACAGAATCTTCATCTTCTTGTCGAACTCCCAATCAATCAAAAGAGGTAATAGAAGTGGACTTGTTCATGGGCATTCTTTTTCACTAAAAAATAATAATTAATAAATCAAACTACAAGGGAAAAATAATTGTGCATAATAACTCCTCTGGAAGTCTCAAAATGATAGGAAAATTCTGCTCTGTAGTTTGGCATGAGATGCCGACTGCTTTTTCACGTTCTCCCCACACCGCTATGTCCCCTGCTGCGCACGTGACTCCCCTCCCGTTATAAAATCGATCGACATGTGATACGGATCTGTACCACCGACGGTTCCAAAATGATAATGCAATATTATTATAAAAGATAATCAATTACGGTCATGTTTGGGTTTCTTTTGGGACAAAATTTTACAGTACATGCATCTATGCTCCACAGTAAACTTAGAAATAACTTTATTAGTACGAAATGATGAACTGAACATCTAAGTCCTGTGCAAGCTTTTAAAAGTCGGCTAGTCGCTAGTTGGTCGGTAGGCCGGGGACTAGCGAGTAGAGGAATACTCGGTTTTTAATTTTTGGATATATTTTTATTTTTAAAACATATAATTAAATACATATATATATAATAAAAATAGTTAATAAAACATTATTACAATATTCAACAATAAGATAATAATGTCTAAAAACAACCATTACAATAATAACTCAATAAGTTCTACGTAATAAAAGCAAATACCAAATTCGATTCTTACAAATAATCCCATGCATATGCAATTATGCCTCAAATTCTTCTTCTCCACATCCATCTAGTATTCCCTCTGAATCGGACTCAAATTCAAAACTCATATCATCTATTTCCTCTTCATCATCCGATATAAAATCATCCTCATGAAGTTTCTTAATTTCTTGGATTCTAGAACTTCTCCTAGGCTCTAAGCCATCATCTACTCCTGATTCCTCTCTAACCCTTTCACTAGTAAGATCCGAAACAACATCTCATCACCACCATCAATAATCCATCCTTGCACCATAGTAGCTTCACTACCAATTAGTACATCTACATTCTTCTCTTTCTCTCCTTCTATTCTTGTTTAGAATCATTGCATTGAATTGGACATAGACCAAATTATTTAACCTTGTTGTATCTAGTCTATTCCTTTTCTTTGTATGGATCTACATAATGTACAAAAAGAAAAAAAACAAGATTAGTAGTTTAGTACAAGTCTTAATTTTATTTAGTACTACATTACTACTAGACACTAACTACTATTTAACTAATTTGTAACTTTATGTCCTTTATACATACAATTGCAAAATCAATAAGCTAAATAAATACTTACCCCCTCAAAAGCACTCCAATTTCTTTCACATCCCGATGAACTTGTGGTCAATGAAAGGATCATTTTTACCATTTTTTGCAAGGTTTGCACATTGTTTCCATAAATATTCCACCATCCAACTAAACACAAACAAACTAACATGTAAATTTATGAAACAATAACCCAAACAAACAAACAAAACAATATTTAGAAAGTATTTCATACCCGGATCGTATGCATCATCATTTTGCTTGCATCACTCCTTAGCCACATTTCTTCCAAATAGACCATTTTTATTCAAATACTTATGCAACTCTATATTTATCACCAAATTTTGAGTTTGGATGTCGGGAAATAATTTCTCAACACAAGTCAAAAATTCATCCATGATCACCTCATCATTTCCAATGCTTGGATCGGTATATGTGTAGTAAGGGTTCAAGATGTAGGCCGCTGCATGCAATGGACCATCAAGTCGATCACGGGCTTTCGCATCAACAATATCAAGAATTGGGCAATAATGAGATTCTTGATCTTTGAATACCATTTTAATCTCTTATTTAGCTCTACTTAGCTCTCCATACACAAAGCCCATTGATGGCTTTCTATCCCCATCAACAATACACAACACCTTGACTAAAGGTGTAAAAAGTTTTAAACAAAGACTAACTTTTTGCCTCACTTCTTCTTCATGTAAGGTCTTTTGTATCTTACCGTTTACCTCATCAATAGCATTTTTGCATTTGGTTATATCCTCTACTGAAGCCTTCTTACAAGATAACACTTGGCTCTTGATTTCGGTA
Organism: Comarum palustre; assembly: GCA_951800085.1. Lineage (NCBI taxonomy): Eukaryota > Viridiplantae > Streptophyta > Magnoliopsida > Rosales > Rosaceae > Comarum > Comarum palustre. The sequence goes on along the minus strand of OX637587.1, from coordinate 15,605,371 downwards.
ATATGCTGCTTAAACCGATGAATTCCACCAAACATCATGTGCCCATATAACTTATACTTCACTCTATCTAATTTGTTTAGATCCACCAACTCCCCATACTCCCACCTAACATCACTTGAATTACGTTTCAGTGATTCTCGGCTATCCATCTCCAACATTGCATTAGATGCAGAAGAAGACATAGTGCCAGTCATTTTCCTAAATAACAACAAAATTAACATTTTATATGCATTGAGTGATTGGTAGATTGCAGTAGCAATATTAATTGATATATGTAATGGTCAATATTGCAGTAACAGAAATTACATAGCTAGGGCAGCAAGAAATAAACTGAAACTAGTCAAACTACATGAAAATTTGACAAATGCTCCAACATGCATACAAATGATGGCCTTTCGTTACAACTTGAAATGTTTATATAGAAAAATAGTCCATTTTATTTTTCAATATCAACAATTTAATTCGTTTGATAAACATAATTAGAATCATGGAGACATGAACAATGATGGAGACATAATCAGAATCATTTCATTTTTCAATATCAACAATGTAGTTCGTTTTCAATATCAGAGCCTCTACTTTGTCATCATCATAACCCAAAACTACGTAACCTACTTCTTAATCAACCTGAAAAGTAAGTCTGCAATTCAGGACTGAATTCAGCATCTGCAAGATCAACCACATAATTTGAGAAACTGTAGAGCATATGATCTTTAGCATGAGAGCAGAGGCAACTCGACACAAAAAGTATGATTGCTTTTCAAGAAATAGCATGAGAACACAGATACCTGAGACTTTTAGAGCCGACGAGGGAGAGGCCAAGAGCGTTAAAGAGGTGAGGGCGAACTTGGAGCTAGGGATGGAGAGGGCGGGGTGCGCTAGGGCGAGGCGGAGGCGAGGGCGAGGTAGAGGCTGAGGGCGAGGTGAGACGGAGGCGGAGGCAAGGCGAGGGAGAGGCCGAGGAGCGAGACGAGATAGAGGTGGAGACCGAGGTGTGAGGCGAGCGTGAGGCAGAGCTAAGGTGAGACGGAGGCGGAGGAGCGAGGCGAGGTGGAGGATGGGAGCTGGGAGGTCTTGAAGAGTTAGAGAGCAGGAGATCTAGAGATGACGATGAGGTAAGTGAGAAGTTTTCAGAAAACTCAGAGAAATGGAGAACTAGGTTTTGATTTTGAGAGAACAGAATGACGTCGTTCGTTCGTTTTTTTTACGAGGCCGAGTTGGGTCGAACCGTACAAGATGGGCTGACTAGTTGCCGACTCGACTGACTAATCGAGCGCTTTTTTTTCGGCTGATTTTGTTCGCCGATTTCCATAAAATCAACTCGGAGACAGGCCGACTACCGACTAGTCAGCCGACTAGCCCGAGTTTTAGATCCTTGGTCCTGTGTATTGAGGTTCAGATGTTTCAGTGGCCAACTTAGCTTGTTTTTATTCTCAGTCAACTATTATTAAGGATACACCTCACGACGAGAACGTACAGTCCACCTGTGTAATAGATATCTTCAATAAATCCTCCATGTAACGATTCAGTCGCGTTGTAACTACTAGCAAACGCTTCCTTCCTTTCAGGACTCGTCAGCGACGAGTTTTCCGGTCGGAATAAGCTCTGAGAAGACACCATGCTGGCCGAAAAACTCGTTGCCGGTGAGTTCTGAAAAGAGAAAAACGGTCCTAAGAGGCTGTGCTATCGTCCGGGAAGGAAAGAAGTCATCGTCGGCGTGAAATGACGGAGAATGACCGACATCCGCACTTTAAGCCGGAGTGTGGGCATCCGTCTCTGATTCGGCCTATATATATATGAAGGATGTAGAGCTAGCGGACGTCCTCAACTTTGTTCAGGGACGGAGCTATGTAGCCTGCAAGTGTCCTCGCACCCCCAAGTTCTACAAAGTTCTACAAATATGTTACTATGTAGTTCATAATCGCTATACATACCTCTACGTGACTAGTTTGGTCGATTATTCAACACATCAAACTCTCACAGAGATGAGACAATACCACCCATATAAAAATTATGAGGCATTTACCTCCTGACGTAGGGCTCCTCATAGGGAATAACAAGGGTAAATAGGGTTGACCTCTATTATCGGCACTGAGACGTTACTTGAATTACATGATTTTTCAACCATAGCCATATTTCATCATTCTGATCACATCTATTTCACAAGATTTTTTTTATAATTTTGCTTCCTATGTAGAGTTGGTTCACAAAGTTGTACAGTTGTTTATAATCTACTAAACAAGTTATAAAACATTAGTAGGTACATCGAGATTTTGATGACTAAAATTCGCAAATGAAAATGTGACCGTCTGATATGATCTTTATAGTGAAACATGGTTATGGTATAAAATTTAACTAGATCCGGCACTGTTAAGAGCTCGATCAAAACGGTCAACCATAATCTATCGTCACTTATCACACGAAAACGCTCATACTTACCTCTACGTGGCCTAGTTTGGTCTATCATTCCACACATCAAACTCTCATATAGATGAGACGTAACCGCTTATATAAACATTATGAGACATTTATCTCCTAACGATATGGCTTTCCAAAGGGAATATAATAAGGGTAAATATGATTGACCGTTATTATCAGCATTAAGACCTTACCCGAATTATGTGATTTTTCAACCATAGTCGTATTTCACCATTCCGATCACATCTTATTTCATGAGATTTTTGATAATTTGCTTTCTATGTAGAGTTTTTTTTTACAAAGTTGTATAACATACTAAACAAGTTATACAACATTAGTTGACACGTTGTGATTCTGATGACTAAAATTCACAAATGAAAATTCGACCATCTAAAATAATCATTATAGTGAAACATGAATATGGTATAAAATTCAATTAGATCTGACAATGTTAAGGACTCGACCGACACGGTCAACCCTAATCTATCGTCACTTATCACACGGAAACGCTCATACCTACTTCTACGTGATCTAGTTTTGTCGATCATTCCACACATCAAACTTTCACATAGATGAGATGTAACTGCCCATATAAAAATTATTAGATATTTGCCTCCCGATGATAGGGCTACATAGAGGGAATAACAAGGGTAGATAAGGTTGATCGCTATTATTGGCACTGTGACGTTACCTGAATTAAGTGATTTTTCAACCATAACCGTATTTTACTATTCTGATCACATCTTATTTCATGATATTTTTAATAATTTTTCTTCCTATGTAGAGTTGGTTCACAAAATTGTACACTTGTTTATAAACTACTAAACAAGTTATACAACATTAGTTAACATGTTGTCATTCCAATGACTAAAATTCACAAATGAAAATTTGACAGTCTGATATAATCATTATAGTGAAATATGGATATGGTATAAAATTTAATTGAATCCCACAACGTTAATGGCTCGATCGAAATAGTCAATCTTAATCTATCGTCATTTATCACATGAAAACGTGCATACCTACCTGTACGTGACTAATTTGGTTGATCATTCAACACATCAACTCTCATGTAGATGAGACGTAACCACCCATTTTAAAATTATGAGACATTTACCTCCTAACGATAAGACTCTTTATAGGGAATAATAAGGGTAAATAAGGTTGACTGTTATTATCAGCACTGAAAACCTTACCCAAATTACGTGATTTTTCAACCATAACCATATTTCAACATGTTCGATCACATCTTATTTCACGCGATTTTTGATAATTTTGCAATTTCTATGTAGAGTTGGTTCATAAAATTATACACTCGTTTATAACTCTCTCTTTTTAATTAAAATGACGAAGTTTTTGCTTAGTTGACCGTTGACTACGGTTTAACGGTGCGGTTCAGTTTTTGAGAGACTCAAACCGGAGACCGGATCAAATAGATCCGGTTTTTTTCTTGCGGTTTAAATGATTTCAGTTTTGTTTTTGGTTCGTTTTTTTTTTCGATTTTCGGTCTCTGTGAGAGACATTGTTTTAGATCACTAAGATTATCCTTAATCTTTAGAAATGTAGGAGTTGATGGTATTATTAACGAATAGTGGTGAAAGTATCTCAAGAGCTAATGTTGAGGTACCAAGACGGTAGTTTAATATGTCTAGAAAGTAAATTATCGAATGGTACACTTCAGGAACTGATTGTGATGAATAATCGGGTTATAGTCACCTACAATTCTAACAATAACTAAGGTGTACTTTTATGTCCTCCTTTCACTAAGTTATCTAAATTCTAAAGTGGTGATTACCGTATAGGATTAGAGAATGCTACTGTATGTGTATCATATCATTATCAAACATAAGAACAATCTTCAAGTAGGTTCACCCCATTATTGTAAGCACCCTTATCTCAGTTCAGAGATTATATATTTATATATGCCAATTAACAGAGCACTAACAAAAGCAAACCCTATTGGGATTCGATTGAGCAGAGCAAAGTACTCATTGTAGCAAGCACTAAAATATCCTGTATCGAAGAAATTTCGAGCTCTAAAAAATGGATATTTCAAGGAAATATCAGAAAGTATCGATATTAATAACATTTCAAAAGAAATAATGTGAAATTTATTTTTGTATAATGGTTATAATTCAAAGACATATCCACCAGTTTATTCTAGTAGAGATGGTTGAGGAGGTTTCAATTTATCCAGTTGACCTGGGTTTGACTCTCCTCGGCTCCACCTCATGACTTTTGTACCAATTTTTCAAATTTGGGCCAAAATTGAGTGAATCTGGACCCAATAAAGAGAGGATATATTGTATTTCGACAAAATCTTGAATAATTTCTAAAGTATCGCGAGATTTCTAATATTTTAAACGATATCAGCTTGGTATCAGATGGAAATATTGCAGGTTTAAAAAATGATATTTTCGACGAAATATCGAATTTTAAGACCTTGCATTGTAGTAACATCTCCAATCTTATTTCTTTAAAAAATTTAAAGTTATGAGAATTACAATTACATGAATTTAAATTTCATTAATGGAGAATTTCATTATTTGGATTTGTTGATATAGAGTTTTAAATTATCAAGAATTAATATTTATATTAAGCTCAATCGAGGGAATTGAGAAATTACACCTATTTTGAGAGTAATTCAACTCAAGAATTTAAATTCTCAAATTCCAAGATTATTTTCCCGTGAAAATTGCTAAATCCACGGGATATGTATCCAAACGGGGAAAATAGTCATAAGAAGTTGAAAATTCCATGTTTTGATTAAATTTCTAGAAATTCATGTGTATCCAAACACAATTTAGTAGAACCATAGAAAGGTAGAAGAAGTAGATTCTAAGAAAGTGTTTCGTGACTGAACTCTGAGATGGAACCGAGTCACATTAGGTTTCTCATTTATCCACAATTAGATTTATTGAAATCTATAACCCTTATGAACATCCAGAGTTAAATCTATATTTTACTTATAAAATTTATGTACATTTTTTGGTCACATGTATCAAATTTTGTACGTTGTCCATTAAGAAATGAAAGAAAAGGACATTGATGTTGATGGTGATCATCTATCGTATCTCATACGATCAATAATAGTCAAACCGGCACCCATCATAACCTAAGGCATCACAAAAGAGTCTAATCAGCACTCGTGTAATAAAAAGTCAAGCAAAATAATGTAGTAGTCTATAGATATTGGGACTTGGATCACCTGTGACTAGTATGGTCGTTCCTCCAAAATCACATGTACCACCACCAGCAACCTTGGTCTGCCAATAACTATTGAAGGCAAAGGAAGCGTGGGCAAACAATGAGTCGGGCTGAAAGCATGACCCATTGGGCTGAATGGCATCACAACCTGCTCCGGACCCGCATGCGTAGTTCATGGCTTCTTGAATGATTGGGTCAGGTACCGACGGCTTGGCCACACACCACAAAGCTGCTATTGGGCCTTTCTTTGGGCTCGGCGGTGTTGTTGGTGGAGGGAACACGACAACATGGAGCAGCGTTTGGGTTAGGCAATGAAAGTGGAGCTAGTGAATCATAAGGTAGCATTGAAAGTGGTGAATTCAAACCATAGGGTTCTTCGTTTTGCTGCTTTGATGAATCAAATGGGAAATACTTAATGCGCTTCACTAGATTCAACTTCTTTGCAGTTTTGTGAAACCGACTTTTGTGATGGGTTGGAGGGGGAATTGTAAGACCCTTTAGTAATCTCATTGATTTTCTTGCATCTGCCAAAAGATTTAGGCTTGCATGTCAACTATAATATGCGCTAAAACATAATACTCGATTTGGAGAAAGAGGCTTACCACATTGAGTGAAGGAAATAGTTGCTGCAATGAAATAGAGAAGAAGAATGCAAATTCTCATGCACTCTCTGCTGGTTTCCATGACCCAAAGAAAAACACACTGAACTCCAAGCTAACCAATTGAGCAATTCACTTTTGATCTGCTGCACTTCCCACAAAACTCAAAGACTAGAATTGAAGCAACTCAAGCAAGAAGTTAGAGGAGAAGCTTTAGTTTATATACCAAGCAGCCTTGGACTACTCTGGAATTGCCCAAAGAAAGGGCAATGTAGACTGACTAGAACTGGGACAAGTGTGGCCCGTGGATAACCATTGTACCGATATTGTCCCAACTTAACCACCTTTAAGGTGTTGAGTTTTAATCACAAAAGGTCTCGGTACAATTGGATACAATTCATCCACTTATAAGATATATTTTATTTGTCCCTTTTCTGATGTGGGATCTTTCCTCTCCAACACTCCCCCTCACGTGCAACCTAATTTTTTTAGGTTGACACGTGAAATTCATTCAGTCCAATTCCCACATCGAAAATCGGTACATTCATGCGGTCCAATTCCCATTTTGGAAATTGGGGTATGCGATCCAAGACCCAATGTAGGCACTTGGTATGGTATGGGCCAATCAGAATTTTTCCGACGGCAATTTGATTTGATGAACCCAAATTTGAGCTCATTATGATGGGAGACTTTTCCCGTTACGTTGGGAGAAGTAATTGAAGAGAGACCGCTCTGATACCAACTAGAACTGGGACAAGTGTGGCCCGTGGATAACCATTGTACCGATATTGTCCCAACTTAATCACCTTTAAGGTGTTGGGTTTTAATCACAAAAGGCTTCGGTACAATTGGATACAATTCATCCACTTATAAGTTATATTTTATTTGTCATTTTTCTGATGTGGGATCTTTCCTCTCCAACAGACTGGGTTGGCCATGAAGATTGATTCCTTCAAGCTTGCAACACAAAAGCACAGTCCAACTTTCAGTCACTTAGTTATGTGAGTTTGAAGGAATACAAAAAGAGGTAAAAAGTTCATCGCAGAATTGTATTTTATATGAAGATGAATTGTTCTATCACTGCCCTGCATATATCATCTTTTGCCTCGATTAGTTTTTGCACGGTAGCACAACTACTGGAATATATGCTTGCTTGATCTTGTGAAAAATGAAAGTACGGTTTTTTTCTGGCCCTTTTGTGTTGCTTGCTTTCTACTCAAGATAAGGCTCTCTCGGGACTAGTGTATTTTAATCTGGAGAAAACCAAACCAAGTGTATATGCGATGTTCACATCAGAAACCAGCTGCTTTCTTGTCCCAAATTATTTACATTTTCAGTTGAAAGTACATTTTACTTGATTATGAAACTTAGAACGCCTACCTTTAGCACCAAGGGCAAAAGCTTACAAAATATGTCCTATAAGATTTTGAGGATGGATTAGTAGACTAGTATTCTTATTCTACATAGCTATAGAACTTGGTCCAAGTAACTATCACGACATTCATTGTTTGCTTGCAACCTCTCTAAAGATAAACTTCCTCGAGATTTTTGCCACAATATATTCAATTCTGCCATTATTTTTTGAGAAATATTTAGATGCAATTTAGATAATTGAGGATTCTAAGTTGCTTTTTATTATAATTTAATGAAGTATAATCGAGTAACTATCAATATATTTCTTTTTCTTTGGCCGGGAACTAATGCTAGAAGCATGAATCATTTCGGAATTAACACAACTTAGTTGGTAGCCACTAAAATTAACATTTAACAAAACACTACTAAATTCGTGCACAGTTGTCAGTGACCTTCAAAGGCAATTCAGTAATGCACCGACTTTCATTCCCCGCTCCGCACATGGTGGTCATACACATGGTGCTACACAGCGGGGTGGTAATGCTCAGTGGCGGAGCTAGAAATTTAACCTTAGGAGGACTGAAATAAACTTAGCACACAATAGTCATTGGTTGGGAGGACCGAATCAAGAAAAAATTACAGCAATATGATATAAGAGTGATCATGTAAGAATTAGACAAGCTTGGAGGGTCTGGACCCTTTCATGCTAAAGGGTAGCTCCTCCACTGGTAACGCTCATGGCTCTGAAGAACTGAAATCATCAGAATTAATCAGGCACACAGTCATTCACAAGTAAGACTCATTTCATCTTGTGTTAAAAACTTGCAACATTTCCCTAATATTGTTTTGTGCACAATAGATTCCTCATATTCTTGTGATTGCTCTGTACATGTTCAAGGGTTTGGATCTAGGAGTATCCCAAAACCCAGATACAATAAAGCCACTCCTGCTGGCTTTGTCTTTCCATCAATTCTTTGAGGGAATTAGACTTGGTGGCTGCATCTCTCAGGTATAATCACACTAGCTACAGCCTGTAGTACAATGTATTGATGTATGGACTAAGCTGGAGAGTGATATGTTTTAAACAAGAGAACAATGACATATTTTAATTCTTGTCTGGCACAATGTGTATATGGTACCGAAAGTTAGACAATGTGTTCAAAATGTTGTACCACAATGAAACCTAGCCATGCATCTGTCGTCTATAATGTAAAACGGTTTGGTTGTGATTTGAAATATTGTAAAATCAAAATAAATAATTTAGTTGTATTTTGAGCCTCAAACCAATCCGAACCGAACCACGTCAACCTTTACAATTTTCCAACTGGTGTGACAAACTTTCCTATGCCTCAGAGATTTACATTGCTATTCATACCCCCGGGTCAACCCATATTAATAGCCGGTCCAGGTCGAGCCTTTTGGGTTCAATTTGGCCCGCCCGGCCCAAGTACGAAACTACAAGTTTGGATCGTCGGACAGAAACTAAAAAAGGGTACTCGATCACTCACTCAACTGGTATCACTGTGCGTCTCTGGGTTCCAGTTCAGGTAAACCCATTTTCTTGATCAGCCACTACCCATTACTCATAAGCTGATCGTTCATATAAAGTTCATACCTTTTCGTTATATATGTGAAGATCTGTGAAATTCATCTCCATTCACATTTTGTTTCATTGCTTTTGATAATGTGTGCAAATTACAATGCCTGTGAAAATCTTAAGACTATTATTAGAATCTGAACCCAAATATGGAATTGTTTTATTTTATCCAAATATCTATAATCATAGATTGCACCATGATTTACTGATTTAGTTGTTATGCTGATGCTGAGCTTCCACTTGTGTTTTAGCTCAGTGGTAGACATGGAATCATCAGGTTTGTTATACAACCAGCTCAAGGTAGAAACTTTAACACTCCGATTCAGTGTTTTTAATTTTAATTTCAAAGTGGTTTGGGTGGTTTATAAGTTTAATGGTTAGTTTACTGATTGATATTTATTATCTCAATAGACAGCAGAACCGTTTTTCTTATTAGCGGGTCCAAATGTGATTGAGTCAGAGGAGCACATTTTCCGGATGGCCAAGCACGTAAAGACTATTGCAACAAAGTATGCTTCTTTCCTTTGGAACTTTGCATTTTTTTCTTTGTATGATTTGATACACTAGCTGAAGTAAATTGGTTTATTGTATCTTGAATGTAAAAGATGATGGGGTTGAAGAAACTAGGTTTCAGTGTATATGTTTTGTTTAGTAAAATGTCCTGTTTCTCTTTTTGTTGTACATTTAAATCTCCATAAATGAATGTTTGATAAATTAACAACCTTGATTAGATAATAAATTTCTCCTGTCTCTCCAATTTGTCTTTTAATAAGAAAAGGAAAGAGATTACAGTATGTTAAGATTAGAGTTTATTTAGTAAGTTATCTTGATGATATTTTCTGAGATAGACAATCTGTTATCCAATATTGTAGAGTTGGATTACCACTGGTGTTCAAGTCAAGCTTTGACAAAGCCAACCGTACATCCTCAAAGTCATTCCGGGGCCCTGGCATGGCTGAAGGGTTAAAGGTGATGAACTGCTAGGCAGTGTCTCTTGCCATCAATGTTAAGAGTTGCATAATTTTCTATGCTGGTATACAAAGAGAACATACTGTAATTATTAAACTCAGATAGAGTATTAGCTACGATTGGATTCTGAGGCTCCACGTTCATTTTCCCTCTTCAGTTTCCATCATGTATTTTTTTTGGGTGTGTTCTTTCCCTTTAAGGTTCTTTCATGACATGCGATTATATATCTGCCTTGTAATTGCTCAGCTGCAATACTGCCAAGCCATACAAATACTGTTGCCAAATTTTCTGAAGTAGATTTTTTCTTGTTACAGTAACTGATTACATTTAATTATTACGGAGATCATTTTTTTTTCTGGTGTGATCATTTCTTTAAATATGACTCTTTTACTTTCAGATCCTTGAGAAGGTTAAACTAGCCTATGACCTCCCTATAGTTACAGATGTACATGAATCTATACAGGTGAGCTTGCATCCTTGTTTATCTGTTAGAATCCCATGTTCAGCAAGAAAACTTTGAACCAGTTATATGTTACTCACATTTTTCATGTTTTTTTCCTTTTCTTTTCCTAGTGCGAAGAAGTTGGCAAAGTTGCAGATATCATTCAGATTCCTGCATTTTTATGCCGTCAGGTTAATTTTATTTGGAACCCTGTGCCTCTACCAGCAGATATTTTCATGAAGAAGTTTAACTATATTGAAAAAGACTAAAATCACTAAATAATAAATCATCTGTTAGTACAATATATCTCAATTACGATTTATGATGACAGACAGATCTTCTAGTTGCTGCAGCCAAGAGTGGAAAGATTGTCAATATTAAGAAGGGTCAATTCTGTGCTCCTTCTGTGAGTCACTCTGATTATTTCTGACCTAACTGATACCAGTCTCAGTTAAAACATACCAGCATGCATATGCTTCTGGTATTTATTATTAAGATTTTCATATCTGTAGGTCATGGTAAATTCTGCAGAGAAAATTAGACTGGCAGGAAATCCAAATGTGATGGTTTGTGAGAGGGGAACTATGTTTGGTTATAGTAAGTCATCCACGTTTTGTTTTATAGCTGCAATGGTTAATTCCAATTAGGCTGCCTGTTTAAGCTTTCCTCCAAATGTGATTATTTGTGTGAGGGAACTATGTTTGGTATTTGTAAATCGTCCTCATTTTGTTTTATAGTTGCATTGGTTTTTCCAATTAAGCCGTCTGTTTGAGCTTTCCTCCAAATTCCAGTGCTTGCCCACTTTCTTGTCAACTTTGCTTACTTCTGGTGAAATAATTTTGTGTTTGCATCACCCCTTTCTTTAATATTCATGCATTGGTTCTGCATCCATAGTTTGTGAGATTTAACATGTCATTTAACATGGCTTTATAAGACCGTAAGATCAAAGTTATTGGCTCCATTCTCATATATCATGCATCTTATACATCTCTCATTTGGTTTATAGATGATTTAATTGTTGATCCGCGTAATTTGGAGTGGATCAGAGAAGCTAATTGTCCTGTTGTAAGTTGCTTCTTTTCTTCTTCTCTTCTTTTTGGCGGTGTTATCTGTATGTCTGTCTAATAGTGCCTGTATATATTCCATACTGTAAACACATGAGAGTGATGAGACCAATTTTCCCATTAGCTGGCCAAATAATTTTTCCACAGAGCTTCATAGTGTTTGTTGAATAGACAATGCTTTTGTGGCTAGAGAAGTAAGTGAAGTAGATATAGGACATTTTGTAGAAGTAATGCCTGATGAATATGCAAACATTTTGTTGAATAGACAATGCTTTCGTGGTTAGAGAAGCAAGTGAAATAGATATAGGACATTTTGTGTAAGCAATGCCTGATGAATATGCAAACATTTGGTGCACTAATAATTTCTGAACTTCTTATGTCTTGCATTTAGCCTAACTGTAATGGCCAATCAGATGCTACATCTGAGTCTTCTGACTGTAATCTGACATTATGGAAGGAAAATTAGTTGGTCGATGACTTGATGTTTTTCCAGTTAGGATGGGTTACCAGTTGCCTGATGACTTAATGCCATTGTGTTTTCCAGAATTGGTTCTATTATTTGTTTTGAAATTTCTTGCATGAATTCTGCTTTTGTTTCATCCCAAGTTTGTAGTCGTGACTTAATTACTTGCTCTGCGTTCATAATCCTTAAAGGTGACTGACTAAATGATTGACTATAGGTTGCTGATGTTACACACGCATTGCAACAGCCTGCTGGGAGAAAGGTGAGAAAAAGCTTTGCCCATGTTATTATTGTTAGAGGGTTGGCACATCTCTCCTATGTCATTAAATATTAATGTGTGCTAGTTATTGTTTCAGCTTGTCTTGATGAAAACAATAGCGCATATAGGCACTTACCTGTGACTTTTTCCTTTAAAAAACGGTGCTATGTCTGCTCTTCAAAATATAATTGTTTATGTGGCTGCTTATTGGTCCTTCAATGCTTAAATCACTTCTCTTTAGACATTTGCTGTGTCCTGTGTTTTTCTGTATGACTAATATGTGGTGTTGTAATTTTTCTGCTGTCTCAATGGATATGCTATTTAATTGAATCTTAAGTTATTGTTGAATTTTGTTTCTCATATCAAATGGCTGAACTTTACTTTTTCCTGTAGTTGGATGACGGAGGTGTTGCCAGTGGTGGTCTTCGTGAACTGATACCATGCATTGCAAGGACAGCAGTTGCTGTTGGAGTTGATGGAATTTTCATGGAGGTGAAGCCAACATTCATGTTTCCCATATTTTTTTAGTATTGATGCTTTACTATAGAACCTATGGTTAAAGACTTAAAGATAACTAATCCCAGTAACTAGGTAAGCAGAACATAACTTGAACTTAAGTGTAGAGTTGTTAATGAATAATTAGTTTTTTAAAGGGATAAATATTATTTTTTTCTACAAATCTGCACATATTTAGAATTGCACTATATGAATTCAAATTTTAGCAATTTATAGTATTGACCATCTGAAGCTGTGTTTTGATTTAAGAATTGGTGTGTACGTATAAAATGTTCATACAGACTTTTGTGTTTCTAATGTTTTTCATTGGATACTTAGGTACATGATGATCCCTCTAATGCGCCAGTTGATGGTCCAACCCAATGGGTGGGTAACGCTTGTTCATTTTCATGTGCATTAGTTTGGAATTTGATTCCTGTTCTGGGATTATTCAATTTATTCAAGAAAAGAAAAAATACTGAAAATATGAAGTTAATCTGGTTCAATTACCTTTTGTATTCTTCGTTGTAGCCATTGCGCCATTTGGAGGAACTACTGGTAGAGCTTATTGCAATAGCTGTAAGTCTCTTTACCCTTCCATAATATGAGCAGTTACAGATGGGATTCACTTTTATGCTAGATATCGACTGAATACCCTGATTTTCTTGTTATTTCTTAAGAGGGTAAGCAAGGGGAAGCAACGCTTCAACATTGATCTCACACCCTATCGTGATTAGAAGAGTGATGCTACTTTGATGGTAAGAAGGCTGGTACATGGTATTGTGTAATTGTTAGTTATATTGAGGTTATCCACTCTTGTCAATAAGTGGTTTGTTATAGCCTTGATCTTAGAATGGAGAGGACATCACTCTCATATGCAAATTGTGATTCAAAAATCAATTAATTGTAAAACTGACCATCAAGTAACCAACAGGTTTAATCCTTTAGATCAAAAGATTGTCTTCCTCTCAACTTCTAGCTTGTCATGTGTCTCTTCCTATGTTACTTATACATTCTTGTTGTTTTATAATCAGGTGTTTTATCTGTGTTCAAGTGCTCGACGTTGACGATATGACTAACTTTGTGAGGGAAATTATAAATGCAAGATGGGCTTTTCACTTATCTATTTATCATTCTTTGTGTTCTTGAGTATCACTATAATGGCTCTTTTTTTGGTAATGATTGCTATAATGGCTTTAGGTCTCAAACTCAAACCTTGATCGAAGAAATTTTTAATTATGGTATACTATACGTTTTGCATTTGTCATTGTATACTGGGTACTTTATAGGTCAAACCTTGGAGTGCTGCACTGCTGCCTTTGTAGATTATGGAATATAATGACTTTGTTTACCTCAACCCATTTGTTTTGCTTCTGTTTAATCCGTGATATTCGTTAGGAACCCTCAGAAACATGATTTATTAGTAGCACAAACATGATTTATCAGATACCCCATGGGAATTGAAATTTGGAACAGTAACTTTCACAAGGTATAGGCAAACCTTTTTTTTACAGTTTAGTCACTGCAGATTATAGTAATTTACCAAAGATTTGCCATCCAATCCTTTCGTGAAGAACCTTATCATGAATTCGGGGGAGTGGGATTGGTGCACTTGAAAAAAAGGTCCCCGAGTGGTGCTATTTCAGCTGGTGGTTTCATTCGAAATTGTAATGAAGATTGGGCTTGTGGTTTCTCTCCAATCTAAGAGAATTCTTATGGCTGAGTTGTGGCAACATATTTTTGTTGAATCTTATTCAGATTTTCTAGTGAATCTAGTTAAAAGAGAGTGGGATGATACACATCCTCTTTATGGCCTCTTTATGGTGTGTAAAACTTTTTGGTTGAGAAATTGGAGTTGTGATATTGTTCATATTTATAAGAAATGTAATATGTCGGCAGATGATTTAGCTCATTATAGACACTTTTTGGAATTGGGACACCATACCTTTGAGAATCTGCCTCCTTGTATTCTAGGCAGACTTCAAGAAGACAAAGAGGGTTTATTAAGACCAAGACTTATTATTGCTTAGTAAGTTCGTTTTTGAGGCTCTTAGCCCCTCCTTGTAACAAAACAAAAACAACAAAAAAAGAAACATTACTACCCAGTACCATTTGATCTAGTGACATTAATCTCGCATCTGTAAGTAAAAGATCGTGAGTTCGATTCACGATAGACTCGTTGCAGCATTTCAGTTGTTTCTATGATAAAAATTAAACATTACTCTCAGTCTCACCTATCTGAAGTAGAAATGTTTCCTGCTATGCCCAATGCGTTTCCGATGTATAAAACCGTTTTCGACCATATGAGGGTGTACATCGTGTCTTGTATGTCTAGAATCAACATTAATATATCATAGAACTTATTAAGCATGTATCATGAGAAGCTAATTTTCTAACAGATGCTCTAATAACGTGGAGCACACAAAAATGATTATCTCCATTAGGCCCACGGGTCAAATGATGACCCCTAACCTTAAGTTGTTTCAACTCCAATAACCTATTCAAGGAGGCTTGCTCACCTAAAAGACAGTTCTAAGCGACAAACTTAACTCACTCACATGTATTAATTTAAACAGTATGAGAACTGTGCATTTGTTTTCAACTGTAAGTGCTAATATTTTTGGTAAAACTGGTCGGTCCACTAGCTAGTTGTGGATGTCATTGATGCATATGACCACAAATGATCGATGTCCTTGAAAAATATCGCGAAACGTCACTAATTGTGTAGCTAGGAATTTTAGACTAGTGAAACATAAATAATAATAATAATAATAATAATAATAGTGACTGAATTTAATTTCTATCTACTAGGTCCTAAGCAAAAATTCGCCTATGGTGTTATATTTCATTTCTACTTTATTGGTTTCAATGTTTTTGGATACCGGTGGACTATGTCTCGGAAAGCGCATGTTGCATGCTATGTTTGCTCTAATGTGGCAGCGAGTTCCTGACTTTGTTAAATTATCACAGCCTCCTAGTGACAAAATGAAACTTAGGGTCAATGGTTATTTCCAGTGGCATCATAGCCGGAAAGCTGGTAGACATAGTAATTTATGGCTCTGTATGAGTAATTTTTTTTTCGAAAAGCTGGTAGACATAGTAATTTATGACTCTGTATGAGTAGATTTTTTCCGGTATGTCGCAAAAATTGTAAAACAAATGTAGTCAATGTTGCACTTTGTGCTAAATGGTGCTTGTTAGAATGCATAGATTTTATAGGCTACTAAAATTTTAAGATATTCTTACAGTACGGGGTTTCGGTAATATGTCTCACATTGTATTCTGAGATTTCGTTAATGGTTATGACGTGAGCATTGTCATTTTAGCTCTTGTTATTCAAAAAAAAAAAGTTTGCCCGTGGTGGCTGCTAATTCTTGGTCTCTAAGTTTCGTAGACCTAAGAAGATATTCTAGATACCGTTTCCATACTTGTAACAAGAATTAGACCCGAAGATTTCTAAAAGATAGCTTTAGGCACAATCACTACTATTCTACAAGATTTCTAAAAGATAGCTTTAGGCACAATCACTACTATTCTACAAGATTTCTTAAAGATATAGGTTTCCATACTCCTATTCTACTATATAGGTTTCGTTTTCTTATTGGTCATATATTTCTAATACAGTCAGTTTCCAATTGTGAAACAATCACTTTTGTATCTCTCTTAATAGCTCTCATTGACTTGAATGAAACTTACGGTAATTGCTTCATAAGCCAACATATCTAATAAGGAAACCTAGAATTCATGGTCTCTCATACTACATATATCTATCAATGCCTCCTAGTACCATTTGGTATTCACATCACACTAGATTGTTCGTTACAGTCCACAAGCTGCAGAAGGAGAAGGAGAAGGAGAAGCTATAATGGGGAGAAGAAAGATCGAAATCAAGAAAATCGAAAACAAAGCCTACCTAAAGGCTACCTTTTCGAAGCGGCGAAATGGTTTGTTCAGAAAAGCTGATGAGCTTTGTCATATGTGTGGTGCCGAAATCGCCATTCTTACTATCTCACCGGGTGGAAGATTCTACAATTTTGGCCACCCTAACGTTGATACCGTCGTAGCTCGGTATTGTGGTGATGAGATTCCAATTCCTGTAGATGAAAATCATGATGATTGTGTTATTAGTCATGAAGATGATGATGCCGATGAGGTCGATGAGGAGGACGAGTCTATGGATATAGGCTCAACATCGCCCAAGGCCGCCGGCGTGGATCAGACAGAGCTTACTCTCCATATAAAGGAGACGAATCATATTGAGCATATCAATACAGAAAGAGATGGGAGAATGAGGAAAAGCCTGTCGCTTCAGAAGTTTTGGTGGGATGAGGAGAAGCCTATTGATCCAGAACAACTTGAGATGTATTATCATAGCCTAGCAGAATTGAGAAACAGTGTAGTTTCGGTGTTGAATGATAGGAACATGAGAGAATCATACGCCAAGGACTATATAAGTATGATATAAGCTTAGGGTTTATCTTATGTACCAGTAATACAGGGGCTTATGCCCCTTTATCGATGAAGTAATATTATCGATGATGTAATATTAGAAATGTCCATTCAGTACAAAATTTGTCACCCTACTTCCCATTCTAACTTCAAAAAAATTGACCATTTGAACTTTCAAAAGAGAATTTGTGCCCATTAGGTCTAAACTATTAAGACACTCTTAAAAACCTATATTTATTCTAGGATATTTGATAAATATTGTGTCTTGATCCATGCCTTGTATACGGACTTTATGTAGTAAACCATGTTGTAATAGGGTTTTATACATATCCATGTAAGAGGCCCATTGACTCATGTAATAGCCCAATAGGCCCATGTATTTCTCTATATAAAGGGACTTCATTCTATCAATAAGATAAGGAGAATTCATTCTCTCAATATGATTCTACAACACGTTATCAGCACGTAGCTCTAAACCCTAAAAAGAGGAAGTAGGCCACCGAAAAAAAAAAAAAAAAATTCTGTCGTGCGCCCGCCTGTGCACTGCGCGCGCACTGCTGGGCACCACCGTGCACCGCTGCGCACACCACCGCTGGGCACCACTGCGCACCTCCTGTGCACTGTGCGCGCACTGCCGCGCACCAACGTGCACCGCGCGAACCACCACCGCGCACCTCGCGCACCACTGCTGCGCCCCTTCTGGGCACCACTGCGCACCCCCTGTGCACCGCTGCGCACACCCCCGTGCACTACCTGGGCACCACTGCACACCCCCCTGGGCACCGCGCGTACCCCCTATGCACCTCCTGTGCACCTGCGCACCAATAAACCCTAAAATCTGCCTCAGGTTTCAAACGCCAATATCGACAGAATAATTTTCGAATTGGCTTTCGTCACCAACAGGGAAGTTGAAGATATTGATCATACGCTTCCAACGCCTCCAGACGCACCCTAAGAACCGGCCGGAAAAGAACCGAACCGGCCGCCGGAATCCACAGACCGGCTGAAATATTCAAGCAATCGGTTCGGGCACTTTCGGAACTCCGATTTCAGTGAAATTTGGGGAGGTTATGCACAAGGATGTCAGAATCCTTCAGACAAAGGAAAATCCCCAGAACCGGAGTAAAAGTGGGTGAACCGGTTCTCCCAATGGCTTCAACGCGTATAGGAATCACTTTTCCTTGAGGAAAGCGGGTTGTATTCCTAATTTCTCTTTGAATCCTTCATATGGTTGAGTTTTTCAATGATTTGCTATTGTTTTATGGCAAGATTAACTAACCATATGATTTAAATGTGTTTCATGGCCTTCACATGCGACAATTCATGATGGAATTGCGCATACGATCGCCGAGCGCGTATGGACTTGAGCATGGAAGCTTGGAACAGCTTATATAAATGCAGTCTATTTGGCTGACTAGCAAGTAAGCTTTACTTTTGAGTAATTTCAAAGTTCAATAACCTCGGGGAGGATAAAATTTGTTCCTCCCTTCTTCATCCCCATTCTATGTTTGGGACGTTTGTCTTTACAGGTTATTATGGAAAATCTTAAAACATATGTGCATTTGGCTACCGGCACCACTAGCCCATATGCTGCTTGTTGGGCGCTACTGTCGAGCACTGTGCTCTGGCCCGTCAACAGCGGCCGAGCGTTGTGCCCTGACACACGTGCGCTGCTGCCGAGTGATGTGCTCTGGCGCGCGCACCTACTGACCGCTGTGCTGCCGCGTGCACCTACTGAATGTTGTGCTGCCGCGTGCACCTGTTGAGCACTGTTGCGAGGACCGGCCCCTGTGCGTGTGCACGCTGTTGCCAGGGCTTGCCCCTGTGCACTCGTGCGCTGCTGCCGGACACTGTATGTGCACCTGCCTCTGTGCGCGTGCATGTTGCTGCCAGGGCTTGCCCCTGTGCACGTGTGCACTGCTGCCAAGCACTGTATGTGCACCTACCTAGGCGCTGCAGTGCGCTACTGCCGGGCACTGAATGTGCACACGTGCGCTGCTGCCAGGCACTATATGTGCACATGGGTACCAGCTGCCGAAGCCTTGCACACTAATTGCTATGCACTGTCGAGCGCTGACTGCCAATTGCTACCGAGCGCTACCTAGGGCAGCTACTGAGCACTGTCGAGCACTAGCTGTCGAGTGACAAGCACTAGTTGTCGTGCACCATGCACTGAAGATGTTTTTAGGTCCACGTTGTGAGGTATCCAACGTTGGTTTGTGTTATGCTATTAAAGAGAGTTCGGAATTAGAGAATCATCTCATTCATTGAACCCGCATTGTGTTTGATCAACGTTAGCACATTTCTCCGGGTAGAAGTCCTGTTGAGAATATGGTAGGAGAATCAGCTACCGGTGTAGGATGCCCAGCGTTTGGCTGCAGAGCACCACCGCCACGCTGCAGAGCACAGACTGCCCAGTGCCTAGCTACAGAGGACCAGTGCTGCATAGCTGCTGAGTGCTAGTTTCCAACCATTGAGCACCCAGCTGCCGAGCATCACATAGATTTTTGCTCGAGATTTAGCCACTGCTTCCTACGCTGCACCTCCAACCTATAAAGCGAGATGACCACTCTCGAGTCTTCATAGTTTGGTTTTGTATACATAAGCGAGGAAATTTGCCGCTCACTTACATATTGACCCTTGAATGACGCTCTAAGTCTCGAATGGAGATTAGAAGCTGAGCAACACTGTTTTATGCTAAAGGCATGCAGCTATTGAGCGCTGTCTAGGAGCTACTGAGCGCTACACAAGCTGCTGGCATGGTTGCCGAGCTGCCGTGCACGCTGCCGAGCCCATGTGCACATGGCTGCCAGTTGCTGATAGTCACGCGTCTGTTGCCGCCTAACGAGCCTGTTGCTAACCCTGTATGCTACCTACTGCCCCTTGATTGTTTTTGCCAATATTGTGTGTCAGTTGCCGCCCCTGTGTGTCAGTTGCTTCATGTTGTGTGAGGAATGTCACCACTTATATGTCAGATGTCGATTAGTTATGTGTTTGTTGCTTTGTGCTCTACACATGAACTATCGTGCACTGTGCATTAGGTGTTGAGCACTAAGCACCATATGTTAGCATTGAACACAAGGAACCATGCACTGATCACCAATGGTTGTGCATTTACATCACGGACAAGCACTAAGTGAGCTACATAGCACAGAACACTCGAGGACGTGCACATGACACCGACTGCCGAGCACTGAGCACCAGGGTCAAGCTCTATGCAGCAGCTGCTGAAGCTCTGTGCACCTCATGATGTGCACTTGAGATAAGCTGCCGAGCTCCCCCCACTGCCCCATACCGTGCGCCATGGGCGCCAGCGGTTGTGCAGCCACCGAATGTTGTCGAATGCTCGGTGCACCGGCATATGTGTGGCTCCTCATGCACTACCAAATGTTGTCAAGTGCTTAATGCAATGACATATGTGTAGGTGCAATGCGCTGCCAAATGTTGCCAAGTGCCTAGTGCATTGGCATACGTGCAAGCTGCAAATGAGGGCAACCAAAAACAAAAATAGTGAATCTGTCACTTTCTAAACAGCAAATTCCAAAGAGCTTTCTGAATAGCTCCGGATGAACTAGAACGTAAACCATATATCACTGGAAAGCTACGTTTGTCTAGTTTCCAATGGTTTTCGCGGTTCATTCATATCCATTCTAACGAAGAAGTTATGACTGTTTAAGTGAGCAAAGGTCATGCTGCCAGGAATTCTGCAATGCACAAGGTTGCCTTCGATTGTTGCCTTCAGTGTTTATGTCTCTTTCTCACATATCTACCTTGTTTGATAGGTATGTTATGTGAAGAAATTGAGTGTCTTGCAGACGGTGAGACTACCCACACAATCTTGTGCAAAAGAATGAATGCATACAAATAAACGTACAAAATGGCGTACGGAACATCAAATAGATACCGCTTGAACATTTGGCCTTCTACCTCATCGAACTGTGCCTGGTTGAATATGAACCTATAATGGTCAAGCCCTCATTGCTATGTGCAGCAGCCATCTATGTTGCAAGGTGCACTCTGCATACTCCAGCTTGGACCCCACTGCTTTGCAAACATGCTCGTTATGAGTTGTCCCAAAACAGGCACTGCTTCTTGACAGAAAAGCTCATTTCCTTATTTAGCTCTTGCTTGGTAATGAATCTTGACAAATTATCTTTTACATTTGCAGAGACTGTGCAGAGATGATCTTAAGATTTCAAAAAGCTGCTGGAATAGGAAAGTTGAAAGTCACATAAGAGAAATACATGAGATCTAATCTCAGTCGTGTTGAATCAATTGAACCCTTGGAGAGGCTTCCTCTTTGATTCATCTGATGCTCAGAACCATTCAAATCTCATCTGATGCTCAGAACCATTCAAATCTATGCTCAAAACTGTTGGGTGCCTGGCAGTATACTTGTATATGATGTCACCGTAATTCACATGCTGATTTAACACACTGAAGTAAAGGGCATTGTCAAGTTTTTGTCAAGACAATGAAGGGCATGTTGTATAGAAGTCTTGTTTCCTACTGCCTAGTGATCTTATAGATGTGTTGCAAGCATGTTTTGAACACGCATGATACTAAAAGTGTAACTGTTGTAACAATTAGCTATGAATGTGCAATGATCAATCAGTTTTCGAGTATATTTTATTCCCTGCAACTTTATTCACAATGATGGGAGTTTGGTTCGAACACAGGCCTCCAACACTACCTCTCAACACCAGAAACAAGAAGACCAAGAACAAACAATACTTGCAGCCAAAGCTACGTTTATTTCTTACTAATCGATGTCCCTAAGGTCTTACAAACAGCTACTTATAAAGTAAACAACTCCACCTATTCTAGGAAGAAAATAACAGAAGATATGCATATCGGATTCGTATCAAACTAGGAGATTTACTTCCTAACATAGTCCTGCAAATAAGGAGGGGCTCGGGTCACTCTCTTGGGCCTACCCTTCTCTAAGTCAAAAGATACACCCGTATCAGGCACCCCGGGTTGGACAGGACTCGACCTCGAGTCCACAACAGGTTCATTTTCCCCACGGTAAGCTTGTAGGTCAGCAATATTGAAAGTAGGAGACACTACGATGTCATCAGGGAGCTCCAATACATAAGCATTGGCACCAACTCGCTGCAGCACTTTGTAAGGTCCTCCTCCTCGGTCATGTAACTTCCCAAACTTTCCTCTTGGGAATCTATCCTTGCTCAAGTTGATCCACACCATATCACCTTCTTTAAACTCCACCAGACGACGATGCTTGTCAGCGGCCTGTTTGTACTTTTGATTGTTCTCGACGAGCCTTTGACGCACCTGCTCATGTAACTTTTGAATGTGTTCTGCCATAGCTTTGGCATCACCGCTGAATCGATCATTCACCGGTAGTGGAACTAAATCC
Organism: Comarum palustre; assembly: GCA_951800085.1. Taxonomy (NCBI): domain Eukaryota; kingdom Viridiplantae; phylum Streptophyta; class Magnoliopsida; order Rosales; family Rosaceae; genus Comarum; species Comarum palustre. The sequence goes on along the minus strand of OX637587.1, from coordinate 15,582,676 downwards.
AACGGACTAGTGGGATTACGGCCGTAAACGGCTTCAAAAGGACTCACATTTGTTGTACTGTTCGTAGAGCTATTGTAAGCAAACTCAGCTTGTGGGATGAACTCACTCCAACTTGCTTTGTTACTTCGAACCAGCGCTCTCAACAGGTTTCCCAAGCTTCGATTTACGACCTCCGTCTGACCATCAGTTTGTGGGTGATGGGCAGTACTAAACTGAAGCTTTGTATCTAACTTCCTCCATAAGGTTCTCCAAAAATGCCCCACAAACTTACTGTCTTGGTCAGAAGTGATTGTATAGGGGACTCCATGTAACCTCACAATGTCACGAAAATAAAGATTGGCTATGTTACTGGCGTCCATCGTCTTCTTGCAAGGTATAAAGTGAGCCATCTTAGAAAATCGATCCACAACGACAAAGATAGAATCAAACCCCTGTTTTGTTTTTGGTAACCCCACCACAAAGTCCATGCTGACTTCCTCCCAAGGAGCTTTCGGCTCTGGAAGCGGTGTGTACAACCCGGCGTTTTGGCTTCGACTTTTAGCTATGTGACATATACGGTAACGCTGCACATACCTTTGAACATCTCTTTGTAATCTGGGCCAAAAGAACTTCTCTTACACCAAAGCTAAGGTTTTATTTCTCCCAAAATGTCCTCCTAGACCTCCCCCATGTACTTCCTCAATAATCCAAAGTCGAAGAGAGCAATTGGGAACACATAACCGACTACCCTTGAACAAGAAGTCATCTTGGAGGTGGAAATCCTTAAAAGACTTCTTCTCCTTGCATTCACTCCATATTTTCTGAAAATCTGGGTCTTCAACATTTAATGACTTTAAGTAATCAAACCCATCTACACGCACCTCCATCATAGTTAGGAGTGTTCCACGCCTACTCAGAGCATCGGCCACACGATTTTGCACCCCAGCCTTGTGCTTGATGACGAAGTCGTATTCTTGTAGTTCTTCAACCCACCTAGCATGGCGTCTGTTAAGCTTTTGTTGCCCATTGAGGAACTTGAGAGCTTCATGGTCAGAATAGAGAACAAATTCTTTATAGATAAGATATGGTCTCCAAAATCGAAGAGACTGAACAATGGCATAAAATTCCACATCATATGTAGAATATCTTTGTCTGGTGTTATTCAGCTTCTCACTGAAAAATGCTATAGGCTTTCCCTCTTGGCTCAAAACACCACCAATGCCCACCTTAGACGCATCACAATCAACTTCAAAAACCTTGTCATAGTCAGGTAAAGCTAGGACAGGAGCTTTGCACATAGCTTCTTTGATAGCACGGAAACTCTGATCAGCTTCTTCCGCCCATTTAAAAGTAGTAGAGCGCAAGCAATCCGTCATAGGAGCGATGATGGAGCTGAAATTTCGGATAAAGCGCCGATAAAAAGAAGCTAAACCATGAAAGCTTCTGACCTCTTGGAGAGAGGTTGGGGTTGGCCACTCTACAATTGCTGCAACCTTCGTCGAATCTACCTTGACTCCTTCAGCTGAAATAACATATCCCAAGAAAACTAAGCTCTCGGTTAAGAACTCACACTTCTTCAAATTTGCATACAACCTTTGCTCCTTCAACACTTCAAAAATTGTTTCCAGATGCTTCAGATGTGTTGCTTCATCAAGGCTGTACACAAGAATATCATCGAAATAGACGACTACAAACTTCCCAATATAAGGCCGAAATACCTGATTCATGAGTCTCATGAACGTGCTGGGCGCGTTGGTTAACCCAAATGGCATCACTAGCCACTCAAACAAGCCATCACGGGTCTTAAATGCTGTCTTCCATTCATCTCCCGGTCTTATCCTTATTTGGTGATATCCACTTCGTAAGTCAATCTTGGAGAAGACCCTAGCACCAGATAAGTGGTCAAGCATATCATCCAAACGTGGAATTGGGAATCGGTACTTCACTGTTATCTTGTTGATGGCTCTGCTGTCTATACACATACGCCAAGTCCCGTCCTTTTTAGGTGTGAGCAACGCTGGTACAGCACACGGACTCATGCTCTCTTTAACCATCCCTTTCTTTAACAACTCTGTGACTTGCCGGTTAAGTTCTTCGTGCTCTTGTGGACTCATGCGATAGTGAGGTCTGTTAGGTAAGCTCGACCCTGGAACGAGATCAATGTGATGCTGTATATCCCGCATGGGTGGTAAGCCTGAAGGTAACTCTTCCGGAATTACTTCACTATACCTTTTCAATAAAGGCATTAATGTTTCAGGGTAACTGAGGTGCTCAGAGTTCACTTCTCTCATCATCAGCATATACACTTCTCCACACTCTTTAGACTCGGCTAAGAACTTCTTTGTAGAGAGGAAACTACAACTATCTGCTTTAGAAGGCTTTTGCTTGAACTCTGCTCTCGAAGGACCCAAAATAATATTCTTCCCATCCTTCAAGAAGGAATATGTATTCTGGTACCCATCATGCTGAGCCTTCCTATCAAATTGCCAAGGACGGCCTAGTAGGAGATGACAAGCGTCCATGGGTGCTACATCGCACCATTGCGCATCCTGGTAATTCCTTCCAATGGAGAATGACACCAAGCAGCGTTGGTTGACAATTACGTCATTACCTTTCTTGAACCACTGCAGTTTGTAGGGTACTGGTTTCCTTTCTGTTTGTAAGTTCAACTTATCTACCATCTCCTGGGCAACGATGTTCTCGCAACTCCCACTATCAATAATAACTTGACAAACTTTGCCATTTGAGGTGCACTTTGTGTGAAATATGTTGTGTCTTCTCCAGTCTGGATGTTCTTCAACTTTAGAAGCGTTCATAATTCTCCTTATCACAAGCGACTCACCTTGATCACTCCACGTGATCTCCTCATCACTATAACAATGATAACCCTCAGACATCATAAGCTCACCTTGCCTAGCCTCACTTGTTTCTCCTATCTCTTCAACCAAGTTCACGACTCTTCGATTAGGACACTCTGATGCTATGTGTCCCAACCCCGAACACTTGAAGCACTTTTTAGGCCTGCTACCGCCTTCCCTGGAATTAGATCGGTCCAGAAGTGGTTTTTGCTCCACCTTCTTCTCAGCGTCATTCGGTGCATTCCACTTTGCAGGAACTGACTTTTGGTAGGAGTCCTCATTGCTAGGGCGTTTCAGTCGTGATTTGAGTTGCTTCTCCACCTCGATAGCCAACTTATAAACATCGTTGTAACTCCAGTACTGTTGCAAAATCACTACGTCATGGATATCTTTTCTCAAACCCCCAAGATATCTTGCAATGGTTTGTTCTTCCTCTTCCACTACTCCGCACCTGATAGTCACAAGGTCGAACTCCTCTGTAAACTCATCTACTGATCTCGACGCTTGCCTGATGTTATGTAGTTTCAAGAAGTTGGTTTGAGTATAGTTGTCTGGTAAGAACTTCTTTCTTAGTTCCTTCCTCATCTTTTCCCAACTCTTAATCTTTGGCTTTCCCATACGCTCTCGGCGAGACCGTAGAGACTCCCACCAAGCAGAGGCCTTCTTGGTTAACTTAATTGCCACCATCTTCACCTTTCTTTCATCTGGGATGTGCATATAATCAAAAATTCGTTCCACGGTGTTAAGCCAATCAACGAATTCATCTGGTTGCATTCTTCCTTCAAATTCAGGAAGATCTTTCAAATTAATAGAATGGTGTCCATGGTGACGACCATGCTTTCTGCCACCATGAGAGGAATGAACGCTCTCCTCCCCGTCGGAACCCTCACCAGCCTCCTGGTCTTGAGTCTCGATGCGAGCAAGTCGTTCATTAAGTTGTTCAATCAACCCTCTGATTTCCTCCATGTCGTTGGTATTGTTACGACCCTCCATCCGAAAACCTCCCCTACCACGTCTGTTAGCCATGGAAACCGACTATCGATCCCACCAAACAGAACCGGGCTCTGATACCAAACTGATGGGAGTTTGGTTCGAACACAGGCCTCCAACACTACCTCTCAACACCAGAAACAAGAAGACCAAGAACAAACAATACTTGCAGCCAAAGCTACGTTTATTTCTTACTAATCGATGTCCCTAAGGTCTTACAAACAGCTACTTATAAAGTAAACAACTCCACCTATTCTAGGAAGAAAATAACAGAAGATATGCATATCGGATTCGTATCAAACTAGGAGATTTACTTCCTAACATAGTCCTGCAAATAAGGAGGGGCTCGGGTCACTCTCTTGGGCCTGCCCTTCTCTAAGTCAAAAGATACACCCGTATCACACAAGAAACTGATGCAAGTTATACAGCAGTCAGAACTCAGAAGCATTAACCAGTATGTATACGAACCAGAAATTTGTTAATGGCCTTTACGGTTTAAACAGCATGTAACTCACTTGATTTTGGGTTGGCGATAAAGGCATATGGGGGTTGTTGGTAGATGAGTGGCAAGTAATGCTAGGGAAGCTTGAAATTAAAATATTTGAGGCTTCTTGACACTAACGAAGCCCAGGTAGGGATTGCAGAAAGTTATTAACCTACAATTATGAGTTTTTGTTTTTTGTGGTAAGCGAGTTGAGGACTAACACATCGTCCTCACTCGAAAAATTATTGATAAAATAAAACAAATTACAAATGAAAGGGATGACTAAGCCAATGCCATTTCTCAAAAATCAGATAATTATGGAATAACACAACAAAGAGATTTACAATGACTGAACGAAATAACAAGAGAAACTACAAAGGAATATACATGCATAATCAAGAACCGACAAAAGCTAAGAAGACTGAAAACGAGGCCAAAGAGAGACATCCTTATGTGAGAACCAACTAAAACTAAGAATACGGAAAACGAGGCCAAAGAGAGGCATCCTTATGAATCTGCCCATGCAAAAAAGAAGGCAAGGAGACCTACCAAATTGAACCCTCATGGTAAGCACCGTAGTTTGCCAACCTATCAGCAACAACATTACCTTCACCTAAAATTATGAGTTAATCATAAGGTTAACTAGAAGCAAGGTCCATGATGAATCCCGGGTTTCGGGGCGGGGGTAGAACTGTTTACAGAGGTAGTGACTATGCTGATGGGATCAAAATAGATAAAGATGGCAGAGTCAACATCATACAAGTACATGATCTATTTAGAACTCAGCAACAATAGAAGAAAGCAACCTGATCAATGAAAAATCGAATTTATTAAATGGAACATGATTCCGTATATATATTATCCCGACCTGCACTAAGACAAGAAGTACATCGAGGATCAACCTATGTATATACAACCTTGTTCTTCAACAAAAACCATTATTTGCTATCTACCAATATATAATACAGAATGTAATGCTAGTATACATATAAGATACAAAATCTACGTATAATTCATCTATAAAGTAGCTCACCAGCTTGCCAAACCATCTTGTGGAAGCAAGAAAGTTTCTCGATCCAAAGTCCCCCTAACTGCTCGATAGAACTCCAACCACGAACATGGGTAAGCATCTGTAGGACTCCACAAGAATGTCAAGTTAGGGTTAGCTGGGCATGCTGCGACTAAATCCAACACTGATGATGCCGGTTTTAGCTTCTGTGGGAAGTTAAACGCCAAGTTATCAACTTTATGTTCATAAATCTTGCCCTTCCGATCCAATTTATACCGCGACGTGCCCTGAAAATGGCCCTTTGCTTCCCATGGAACCCGTGGAACACCCTTCATGTTCCACCTGATCAATATCACATTCTCCGAAGGCTGCCAAATCCTATAAACCTCAAGGGAAATGTCACGGAACAGAATCTTGCCATGAAATCTCAACGCCCAGAAGATCAACTTGTAGTTTTCAATGCCAGTGAAAGTGTTCAAAAGATCCATAAATGTTATATCATCCCTGCAAATCATCGAAACCCACAAAAAAACATTCAGTCAAATGTACTCTATAATGTTGTCTACAAGTTTCTAATTATAATGGTGATTGTATATAGATTTCTTAGCTACTGAAATCTTATTCTTCTTACCCTTAACTTGTTTAAGCATCATAGAAATCTAGTTCTAGGATCATCATTAGCAAGTTTGATCCCTCTTAAACACCTGCTTCAAGGTGCACCTCCAATCAGAACTTTGAGGCATAAACAATCAATGAGAGCAACTTTAAAGTTGAATTAAATTCAGTTTATCTCATTGAAGTTTAAGGGCAACTTCATATTAGTCCTTAAACTTTCAATTTCATCAAAATGTCTTTTAAGCTTTCCAAATTTAATCAATCATACCCAATTTAACAAACTCTGTCCAAATTAGATGTTAAGTCTATTAATATGGCTCATTAAAAGGGCTAGAATGGTCATTTTATTTCTAAGAAAAAAAACACACACGATAATGTTCTTTCTTCTTCGATTCTTCCTCATAAAATCTTCTCAAATTGCTCTTAATGACATCTGAGCAATATTCATCATCCTTCCTTTAATTTCAAATGTTATAATATTGATTCACCTTTTAAACATTACCTCTCTCGCCGGCCCCACACTACCACAGTTATTAGATAAGAAAATCACACATGCAAGTTTGACGGTATCTGTTAAATTGGACATGACTGATTGAATTTGAAAAGCTTAAGGGGTATTCTGATAAAATTGAAAGTTTAAGGATTAACATAAAGTTGCACATAAACTTCATTGGGTTAAACTGAATTTAATTCTTTAAAATTTCTACCAAAAGTTACAAGCTAAAAGCTGAAACCTTACTTTGGGTACTGAAACCTTACTTTGGGTTTCAAATTAGTGTTTGGTTGGCAAAATTGCAACCTTACTTTTCTGGGTAATCATTTTAACTATGAATAGGATAAACTATTCTACAAAAAATACCAACTTTCTCAACAAAGTTACATACTTTCTGAAAACCAAACACTAATTAAACAAAACCCAAGTCACCCACATGAGAAAATCACCTGTAAATGTCATAATTAAGATCCTCAGCAAAAATCAAAGGCATATCTTCCCGCAGGGTTCGTACAGCCAAGCCAAGATTGACGTAAAAATCATCTCTTTGCTGCTTATCCTGCGCACCCTTGGAGGTGTTAACCTGCGCATCCTCCAACAGAGTTGGGGTCTGAACACTGGCCAGCTGAGTGAGAGGAGACATAGAGTAGTTGGGTCTTATATGAGAAGGTGTGTGGTGAATTGGTTTTTCCTTCAACTTGGTTTGGAGGAGTAAAGTGGGAGAGAAATTGGGTAGAAGAAAAGCCATTGCCTTAATTCTCAGGTGGAATCAGATTTTCATGTAGAGAAAAGGAAATAGTGTTAGAGAGAGAAAGAAATGAGAGGTTTTGTTTTCTGGGTTTTGTGGGTATTGGTTGGAACAGAATGAGAAGCATTTGATTTTGGGGTTTGATACATGAGTGGTTTTGAGCATGGCCATGAATACGCCTCAAAGTTCTGATTGGAAGTGCTTCAAGGGGTGGACCAACTAGATACAAATCAATTTTGGCACTTGCACTTTTTTCCTACGGGTTATTTCTTTGACACCTGTACATACGTAAATCTTCTTGCTTTCAAGTAGGGTTGGGAATTACTGATATCCCGATACCGAACCCGTCCCAATCTGATATTCCAATATTGAACCTGATCCGTCCTAATCAGGACGAGATCGGGTCGGGATATAACCTTAAAATTTTGTTGTCTCGATCCGTCTTAAATTTAAAATAAAAAACTTAATTTCTAATAGAAATGTAACATGTAGAATTAAAAATTACATGTTTTCATAATTAAAATCAGGATTAGTCCCGACCCGTCCTGAATCCTGACTCGTCCCATACCGAATTTTAGAATCAAAATGACTATTTTAATTTTGAAATTGGTACCGTTCTCATCCCTATCCGTCTTGTACCGATCTCATCCCTAGTTTCAAGCCTTCCATTCTCTAATAGCAGACACCATTTTTTTGCAATCTTACCAGTATTTGGTTATTTTGTTGATCAAATTGATGAGGTGTACTAGAGCTCTGAAAATATGATAAAAATATGCTAATTTCAACGGGACAATAACAACAATGATTCTAACAAAAACTAAAATGAAAAAAAAATCGCACTAATACACGATAAGTCGCTAACCAGTTATCACTGTTATGAAATTTATTTTCAGAAATATTAAAAAAACAACCAAACAAAAAAAATTAAGATTTCTATGTATGAAAATGAATGCTTTCTGCGGGGAAATAGTATAAAATGAAATCCATGTCATTCACCTCTTGGATATGTGATTACACGACTACAGGAGGACATGACCACGTTTTGAGTTGGGATTAGATGTTTGAACCCTGAACATCCCAAGATAGGGCTTTCTGTTGGTAGGAAGAGAAAATACTAATATTATTTTGAACATAGTTATTTTAACTTCTTAGCAATTGACGTATTTTAGAGGACGGAATTAGTTTTTTTTATCCGTTTTACTAGCTCGAGCAAACTAACGACTATAAATGACTAGCTATTTTAACTTTTAGCTTACTCGCTATCTAAATATAGTGAGATAAGACTCTTTAATTTATCTTAATTCATAGTATTCTTTTTAAAAACATTTTATATATTATTAAAACACATTTAAATTAACTTTTCTATTTTTAATAATGGACTAATGACCATTTTGTACTAATTATTAGGTGTTATTGTCCATTATTAATGGTCTAAATAACAGTTATCGGCATCGTATCAGTTTTGTAAAATAAGAATATATTAGAGATATATCGAGATACATCGGATTATATCGGATTTATCAGATTTGCTAATTTTTAATTAAATTTAATATATTTATAAACATATACTTCAAAATATACCAAATAAACTTACGAAATTAAAACTTATACTTCAAAATGTACCGATTAAACTAGAGAAAGAAAAACATTTAATTGTTTTGACAATGAAAATACATAACTAATACTAACTACTAAATACAAACTAATAAAAATAAGTGTTTACAAAATAGATTGAAATGTCCATGCATCATAAACTCTCTCATCATCGGATTCAAACTCAAACTCATCATCTTCATTATCTTCTTCCTCATCTTCCGAGACAAAATCATCTTCACAAAGCTCTCTTACGTCTCGGATTTCACTCAAGGGTGGTATTTCACTACCCATTTCGGACACTTCTTCATGTTTTTCCATATCTTCAATGGCATTACCTTCAACAAGTCATTCTTGTGCTTCTTTAGCTTCTTTGGCAAGTAATACCTCTTTTCCCTTATCATTTCTTCGGTTTTTGTTGATGATTTTGGCATTGAATTGAACATATGCAAACTTGCTCATCCTTGAGATATCTAGTCTATTCCTCGTATTTGTGTGTATCCCTTGAAATGTGCTCTAATTTCTCTCACACTCGGATGTGCAACGTCGAGGTGGTCCAAACGAGGGTAGCTCGACGTCAGGAGGTGGCCGGACGGAGATCTCTTCCTCTATGCTTCAGCCGAGTCCGACCCACTTCAAGAGAGAAGAACTAAAGAAGAGATTGAAATTTGCAATACGTCATCTAAAAAAGTCACCGAAATATCAGGTCAAAAGTCACCGAAATATTGGGTCAAACCGAGTTTGACCCGATATATCACGAGTTGACCGATATATTGAGACGATATGGTACTTATCGTATCGGATTCTAAATATCAGCGATATATCGCCAACATATCCCGATATTTAGAACATTGTCCATTCCAATGAAAAAAGAATTTTATTGCCCATTTCAATTAATTTTAACAAAATTATTATATTACCCACACTTAACTTCTTCCCCACCCCACCCTCCCACTTTTCTCGATCTATTCTCTTCTGCCTTCTGCATCTATTCTCTGTCTCTCTAGACTTTCACACCATCATCGACGCTGAATTGGCCTCTGACGAAACCTCCACCTCCGCCATACCATCATTGACGACGGCTCGGCCTCCGACGAACACTCCACCTCCGCTTTTTCTTTGGCTCCAAAGAGTACGAAAGCGAGCTCTGCCACACTCATCCAAGCAGTCGACCTCGATGACGCCGGTGAGCCGGGCTTGGACCTCTGATCTCGATCTCCTAGCAATATCGAGGTGACACAAGCCGAGCTCCGATCTCCAAGCGCGTAGCCTCGAGGCGATGCGATCCGAACTCTAAGATCAGTGTTCTAATGACAATCTCTGAATTCTGATTTCATTGTCCGTCCTCCAATCTCTGATTTCAGACTCGCTTGTTCACAAAGCGTCTTCACTCTCCGTTGTAGTCGTCTGCCTTTTCACTACACAAGCAAGGTACGATTTCAAGAACCGATCTGATCTTTTGGTGTCGTCGGAGCACTCTGACCATGATGAGGCTCCATCACTGTGAGATTTTGACATTGTTAACGAGCGACTCCTCGTGGCGATTGAATTCCAAGAGTTTCTAGGTGGCCTTGAAGCACAAGGAGTAGCTAGCGTGGGCATGACTCGAAGATCTCTTATTCCATGTATGTTTATTGTTCAAAGGACCTGCAGATCTTCAAATGATTAGACTATGTTGTGAGTTTTAGTCTAAGAATTTTACACTTTATGCTTGTCAATTGATTTGTGTTTGTGAAGTTTATTTTCTTAGTTTTGTGATTCTAGTGTTGCACTGAAATTTAAAATTTGTTATGTCAATAAGACACTTGGGTGGTATGGACGAGGAGTTGTACAATGAGAAAAAAAAGGGAGCTATGGTGATGTTGTATATAATGATATGGTGTCAAAAATGAGTTATTGAGGGTGAGTTACAGAGTTATTAGCTTGTGTAAGACAAATTTGTCAAAGCATATGCCTATATTATATTGTGAGGTTTGATCTATTTTCTCTGTTTGTGCTTGTTATGGTATCAATAATTAGAATATTTAAGTTACTAGGAGTATCTAAGTCATCAATGGTTATTAAGGGTTAGGAAATGAAAATCCGAGTTACTAGGTGTCAGTAACTGATTTATTGATGATTATTGGTGGTCATGAACTGAGTAACTGAAATATCCAAGTTATTGGATATTAATAACCGATTTAGTTGTGATTATTGAATGTCTGAAACTCAGTTATTGGAGGTGAGTAACTGGAATATCCTTGTTACTGGGTAGTAGTAACCGATTTACCGATGACGGAATCCGACGACTAAAGAAATCTGATCACCGGAGTCCGACGCTAGCAACCGATGACCAGAGTCCGACGACCGGTGATCGGAGTCCGATAACCGATGATCAAAGTCCGACAATGTTCTGGCAAAAAATGTCTTAAAAATTATTATTTTAATATGATTTATGTATTTAAACATAAATAAATGTATCTTTCATTCAATTAAATTTTAAAGTCTTATTTTCATTAAAATAAAGTTTGACTTTTATTTTTTGTTCAAATAGTCATTAGCCCTTTAATCATTAATATAAATTAAACTTTTGTTGAAATAGAATTATAATAACCTAATTTTATTCATGGGTGCTGCAACCAACCTCTACTGAGTCCTTAATGATCCATTCTCTTACTGCTCCAATGGTAACTAATTTTGTAATTTAGTTAATTCTCTAAGCTAAATGCAATTGATTATATGAGAAACCAGAATAGTGCTATACAAATTCCAGAAACAAGGAGGATTATTCCAGAGTATTACTGATTATGCTACAGACTTGTGGTTTGAACACTTTTCCCCATTTTGCATCACTATTGTTTTGTTGGATGTCTTGCAGGGTGTACAGCCCCTATCTCAGTTCTACAAAATGTTATAGCAACACTGCCAACACAGGCAGCCAAAGATATTATCATGAAGCGACAAATAACAGAATGCCAGAAACACGTAAAATGCCTTTCGACTAGCAACAGAGTCTAATTTACTGCCTTCAATGCCAAATCAAACATCTCAGGAAAAACAGAGCTTATTTTCTTATATGCATAAAAGTACAATTCCTGCAAGAAAAGCATACCCCAAAAAAATGTGGAATATATGAATGCATAAGCCTTAAAGAACGATTATGCCAGAACATCAATTCCAAGAAATTAATCTTGGCAACGTACAGCACTGAAAACCCTACAGAAAAAGAGCATCAGAGACTCTAATTTGTTGCCTTCATAATCAAATAATCCATTAATCAAAATCAAACAACACTAGGAACATGCTTTATAAACTATACATAGACCATATCAAACCAACAAGTTATTACCAAGGTTCAGCTCTTAGTTGAAGACACCAGCATGAGTAGGACTGTAGGAGGTTAATGTTCATGAGTAAACATCAGACTATAAAACAATAACCACCACGGCTTCTCTTCAATCTAAATTTGATCCACAAAATCATGAAATAAAAAAAGGAACAAAAATTAGGAAGTGGGTATTAACAAGTCTCTCAGACAAATGCCTCGTTTCGTCCTCATGATTTGAATATATGAATGGATCGGACTCGTCATCTGTTTTCATCATCACAGAGAAAACAAAACACCCACTTCACTATTCAGACCCAAAATCAAACACAGAACAAAAAAAATTCAAACTTTGCAGCAAGTCCTATGCTTTAATTCTATCACAACATCGAAAATTGTAGTTATGAATGAGGTTCAAAAAACAGAGGAGGAGGTTACAAATGTTTCAGAGAACTATCGTAGCGAGGACTAAAGGAGTAAGGTTTAGGGGTTTATATAGTAATAGCCGAGAGATACAAACCCTAGTGGTATCCAATTACTAGCATGCCCTTAATTTAGGGTTTAGTTGGGGTGCTTGGACTGAGGCCCAAATAAAGTAGTCTACAGTTTTTTCGGCCCATTTTCTGAAGTTTTCGTGCCACCTCTACCAAGTTCACCATTTTTTTGCAAAAGTTAAGCACCATTTGATGACGAAAAAATTTCGATCACCTTGGATGTAAACTCATCTGTAGATAACAAAAAAAATTATGATCAACTAAGAACTTTTTGTTTATTATTTTTTTATTTTCTTTTCTTTGTTGTATCTGCTCCGCAAAAGTAGGAAGGCAAAAGTTTTCTTAGGGTTTGGTTTCGTCGCTCTCCAGTGGCGCCTGTATGCCAATGTTGGCTTCTGGCCGCGTCGGTATGGTTGGGGTCGTTGTCGGACGGGCGTTGTGGTGGTCGGGTGGTGCTCCAGTCTGGTAGGCGTTAGAGGGGGATCAAGATGCGAGACTTTCATGGATGTAGACTGAGCAGTTGGTAACAAATCTGAGATGTGGAGTGGTGCGGCCTCGACGGTGAGGTCCTCTCGTTGTTGTTGGAACGTCGGTTCGTGGCTTCTTGTGGGGCGGTGAAACGGTGCGGCAGAGTCGTGAGATTGGGAGATCGAAGCAGTAGTGACCTCCTAGGAGGATGGGTTGTTGCTGCTCATGGAGGGTTGTGGATGTTGCTGCTCCTTGGTGACGGCGAGGTGTGCCGCGGTGTTGGCTTCACACCAGAATTGTCAACTGTCTTTGGGTCCAATTTTAGGAGGCCTGCATTGAGATTCACTATGGGTTTGGTTTAGGGCTAGGTCTTGTTGGGCCTACGGCTTTGAGTTTTGTTTTTTAGGTTTTTAGTTGGTTGTTTGTTGTCCCTCCTTTCAGAGAGAGGGTTTAGTTTTTTGGTAGTTTTGTATCGTTGGTCGTGTGTCGTGGGGGTCATGGTTATGATGTCGTTTATATGGACAAAATTAATGCCGAGTAGTTCTTGTTGCCAATGTAATTGAGAGGTTACATGTGCATATATGCTGGTCGTTTTGACAGTGTTTGAAAATATTGTTTCTTCTTAAGGTTGACTGTGATGATGTATTGATGCTTCTGGATTAAGTTAGGTTATGGTTGAACCCCTGTAGGTTCTTGTCCACTATAATCGTTGTTTTAGGTAGTTAGGGAGAAAAGTGAGAAATATATTTTTACCTCCGATATCTCTGTTGGTTGTAATGTTGGATCACCATTTAATGAAATTTTTGTTATTGCTCACCAAAACCTTGTGATCAACTTATTATCAAGTTGGACTTGAGATCTCATTGGACTTGCATCCGAGTTGATATGTAACGATATAACATGAGCATCTAACACTGACAAATTGTAAAACTAACAGATCATCACAATTTAACGCAGAGCACAGGACTATGATCTGTTTAGGCATCAAACGTTGTTAAACTTAGAATCTTGAATTCTTGATACATTTATTTACTCAACTAGCTATCAAAAAGTGTGATGGCGTTAGTATTATGTCCCAACGTTTTCTGGTTCTTTCCCACAAAATTTTTGAGAAAACAAGAGTCAAAACGAAATTCATTATGCTTATAAAAAGAACATAAAAGGGTTTTAATCTTGTAGCAGCAAATGAGCACATATCCTTAACTGAGGAACTAAGTTCGTTACCTAGGTTCTAATACACAATTGAACATCTAGTTAATACTACAAATAAGTGATCAGAAGATGAAAGCCAAAATATCAGCTTATTTGAAAAACTTGTTGTGGAAAGCTGAGTTTCTGCTCCTAGCTACTACCATTTCACCATCATACGCTAGCTTTGTGTTCCGGTCGGTGACTGAACTCAAAATCTATGTGCACAAAGGCCCGTTCGACTTCAGCAAGTTGCTCAAGTTTCTCCTGGAGTGTCTCGCCAATGTTATGTGCTTTGTTCAGTAGCATGTCTTCTGGCAAGACTATGTCGACCTCGACAAAGTAGAAGTTACCAAATGTGTATGCTCTCACCGTGTCAATGTGCTTGATCTCCTCATGGTGGTTCCATATCAGATAGGTCAACTTGGCCAAAAACTCAGGTGGAGCTGTTCTTCCAATTAGCGAACGCACGTTCTCCAGGACTGTCCTTGCCCATGTATTAATGGTATAAAGTGCAATCTGCATAATTTGTTCAAGATTAAAATCAGCATTGTTCAATCAACATGGTCTCACTCTTTAAAATTTGACAAAATTACCCATGTGGTGAGGAAGCAAAACTAGTTATGAACTTAAGATACAAAAGAACTTACCACAATAGCACCAGTAGGATCAATCCACCATGCATACCGGTGAGCTAGGACTGCTGCTGCTAGACCAACTGAATTGGTAATGACATCAAAGAGGTGGTCTTGTGCATAGGCCCGAACAATTTCGTTCTTAAATCTACGACAATAGAGCATGAGTATAAACTTCACCACTGTGACACTGACCATGATGGCAATCATCCACTTCTCTTGTCCATCACCCATTTCAGATTTGGACTGCAACCAATGAATAACACAAGATATGCTTGATGATAGAACTGCCAAGTAAATAGATTAATAGAACTTGGCAGACAAATCCAGTTTCTAACTTTCATGATTTGGTAATGTTATACGATAGCAGTGAAAATCTATGCGCAAACCACAGAAGTCTTGAAAATACACCAAATTAAAACCTCTAACCAGCTAGTTATAAGGGAACATATCAGAAACGCATTCCACAAAACAAACAAAATCACAGTTTGGAACCTAGAGATCGATCAGATCCAACTTTCAGGTTGGAGTGGGAAAAACAAATAGATAGCTTACCTTTGAGACCAGTTCCCGAGCAGACTCGAGCAATATTTGCAGTCCAAGAGTTGCCATAACAGACGCGAAGACAATGATACCCTGCATATGACGAAGCATAATTAGTGGAGAATCGAGAGATATACAAAGAGCAGAAACAGGGCTGAGAAATAGTGAATCGTTATGCACAATGTGGACAGAACTTTGCATGTCCAACACATTTGTTCTGATTATTGGAAGCCAAAGGTACTCATTACTAGTTACTCAACCTTATACTCCAAAACTTTAAGATGTCATATTTCTAGCTTACAATACTAAAATTGGCATCTAGGAGCCAAACTAACATGTAGCCTTCGCCAAACCAATAGCAGCTATCTCTCTATTATCTCATCAATTGTTGTGAGGCAATAACTGGTTGCAAGACTAAAGATTTAAAATTTAAAATCATTCTAGTTGCAAGACTAAAGATGCCTTACCACTGGTTGCATACGTTTCTTGCCAATAGGGTAATTTAAGCGGTTTGGCTTTCTCATGGAATGGGCAGTGAACCACAAAATAAAGCCAGACAAGAGATCCAAGAGGGAATCCAGGGTAGAGGCAATAACTGCCAGTGATCTGCTCATGATTGAGGCATAAACTTTTGCAGCAAAGAGCACTAAATTAGTTATATTTGATATATGAACAGCCATCCTCTCACTCTTGGCTAAATGCTTCATTTCATCCTGAAATTTGTTCCAAACAGAGGAGAATTAAACATAGTAAAAATCAGAAGAAAAATAATTAATCAAGGTATTTAAACTTCAAGATGTTCCATGTTATGACTTATGAGAAACAATGACAGCATGGACCCTTTTCATTAACCACGCTCTTACTCTTAGATTTTGGTGTACAGAATAAACAATTGATATTGATATTAAAACTCGCATCCATTGCATTGCTCTGTCAAACTTAACCCTTTGGTTTTTCTCCATATTCTTGCAGATTCAACGGAA
Organism: Comarum palustre; assembly: GCA_951800085.1. Lineage (NCBI taxonomy): Eukaryota > Viridiplantae > Streptophyta > Magnoliopsida > Rosales > Rosaceae > Comarum > Comarum palustre. The sequence goes on along the minus strand of OX637587.1, from coordinate 15,566,292 downwards.
ACTCTGCCAAATTCTGCCGAATGCAAATGATTGCATTTAACTTCACTGAACTTGGAATAAAGAAATATAAAGATCAATCTCTAAACTGTTACTAACCTCTGTCAGACTTCCTGGCAACCAACCCTCTTCAGTCATGGTCTCCATCTCACTGTACCCTTGAAGAAGCCTTCCTTGTTGCTTGTAGTATTGCTCAACTCTGTAGTTTTTCCCTGAGGTCAAAACACAAGAATGTTAGACCCATGAAGCCCATCAAAATAGAGTAGGAGAAGGAGAGAAAGGCTTTAGGCAAATAGAAATGTCATAATGCTACTTATAATTCGTGTTCCATTCCTAATCGACAGATTTTTACACAAAAAAAAAGCACACATACTCATCAAACTGTAAATCATAGCGAACATCTATTGTTGAACAGAGTACATCTATTGTTGAACAGAGTACTACGAGCTGTTCTATAAGAAAAAAATCCACACAACAGAAACAAAGACTGTAGACAAACACTAAAGATAACAATTCTAAAAGCCATGGCTTTAAAAAAACCCTGCCTTTCAACTTCTTAGAAAAATCAATTCCGAACCAATTCTTCCAAAAGTTCTGAAACTTTCAACAAACCCAGAAATCCTCTTCTCTCATCTTGAACTTATTCTCTAAGTAACCAACACCCCCCAACACTCCAAGATAAACACAGAGAACCACTCTGTTTTCACCAAAAATCAAATCTTTACAACTGTTTAATTCATATTATCAAGAACTAACGCAAGGAAATACAAAACATGGCTTTCAACAACAGGCCCCTGCTTTTTCACCCCATAAACAAATCTCAACTCAAAAACTCCATTCCCATTCTTTACCTTATTTTCCAAGAACCACCCAACACTCCAAAAACCACACAGTAAAAACTCCAAAGATCAAACCTTTACAACTATGAACACGAAAATTCTTAATGCAAATCATCAAAAGACTCAGAAAGACTTACCGGGTTTGTAAAGATGACGGATATTACCAAAGGGTCGACCCCCTTTTTCACCTTCGCCGTTGTTCTGTTCCGGCATCCGAAACTCATTGATGTCAAGCCTCCAAGACCTGCTTGATGCGACGCCGTTTTCCGAGTCGAGAAGTGGTTCTCTCCGGCAATCTCCACCGGAGTTTGAGTGCGGACTCGTCTCCATGGTTTGCTACAATCTCAGTGTGTTTGGTGTTGTGTAAGATAACTGTGGGAACGAGAAATTAGAGGGCCAATGAAAGCTTTGCTTTGGTTTGGTGTTTTGGTTGTCTTTTCTCGTTTGTAACCAACCGCCCCTGAGTACGTGGAGACGAATATGAATGGATCCATATCAAGGAAATTGAATAGAAATTTTAAGTTACCACACAGTAAGGAGAATTTATATCGGGAAATAGTGTACACATATGTATTTATGTCATATGTGGCCAAAACCGTGTTTGACCGAAGCTTCGTGCATGTCGTTGTGTCTAGTCGAAGTTGTCAAGATATGGGAATAAAGGTTTTGGGGTGAATCTTGTAAGGTTTTTGATTTGGCACCACCATTGTTAGGAATACTTAGTCTGTGCCTCAATCAAATATATTATCATTCTCAAATAGGCTCCATAAATACTGATATAATATAAATATGGTAGTTGTTTGTATTGATCTTAGGTTAATCATATAAATCTTGTAATTAGTTAATTGTGAACAATACTAGTATATGTCACTACTATATATGTGAAGTTTGTAAATCTTTTAGATTAAGAAAATACAATTTCTACATGGTATCAGTCTAAACTCAATCCTTCCTTGCAATCTTTCAAATTCTTCAATTTCTTGCGTGTCTTTTTTCTTCCTCTGTTCTTCTGCCCCTTCTTTGTTCTTACTCAATCTCAAATCCCTTGTTCTTCCTCCCTGATCTACAGAGTTATTGCTTCCGCACAAACAAAGCATTCATCTTTCATGGTTGCAAGCAATTTCCTTATTTCATTTGATGCCCGACTCCATCAAGGGTATAGGCAACAATACTACCACTTGGGTCCTCCCTCACATGACACTCCTTCCCCAATGATGCCACATTGGCCCCTCTCTTCTCCTCCCTTTGCTGGAGCACATTTCTCTCGTGATCCAAATTGGTATCCTGATACCGGCGCCACTCATCAGATGACGGCCATGCCCGTCAATAATCCACAATCATATGCAGGGTCTCACAATGTTTATATGGGTAATGGAGACTTAATGACCGTTTCACATACTAGTAACATACCCATGTCATTGAGATCATCTAATTTTTCTCTTCAAAATGTTTTTCGTATTCCATCAATTCTAAAGAATCTTCTCTTTGTTGCTCGTTTTACTAAGGACAATCTTGTTTTCTTCCATTTGCTCCGGATTTTATCAAAAATTGTTTACGTACTAGTCGTGTATTGTTTCAGGATCCTTGTAAAGATGATCTTTATACACTCAATGTTTCTAGCATTTCTGCTACTCCACAAGCTCTTACTCCCATTCATTCTTTCATCTGGCATAATTCTTTAGGTCATCCTTCCTCTACTGTCTTAGCTCGTGTAGGTTCTTCCTTTGGCTCTAAATTATTTTCTCATTCTTTATGTCGCGATTGTGCATTCAACAAATCTCATTAATTACCTTTCTCATCAAATCATGAATCAACTGTTTCTCTCTTCCAGGTAATTCATAGTAATGTTTGGCAGTCACCCATTATTTCTTTTACTGGATTTAAATATTATGTTCTTTTCACTGATGAATATTCTCGTTACACTTGGTTGTATCCTATGCGACGCAAAAAATGAGGTTTTGACTCACTTCCAAACTTTAGCTGCCATGATATGTAACATTTTTCGGGGTTCCGTTAAATTTCTTCAAAGTGATAATGAAACTGAATATGTTAACAATGTCTTTTCTCACTTTTGTTAGTCCTTGGGTATCCAGCAACAATTTTCTTGTCCACATACACCCCAATATAATGGACTTACTGAGCATAAACATCAACATATTGCCACAATGACTTGTGCTATTCTCCATACATCCGGGGCTCCACATAATTTTTGGACCGAAGCTGTTACGTCCATTGTCTACCTCTTTAATCTCCTTCTCACACATACTTTTGTTTAGGTCACCCTTCACATCTCTATGGTAGCCCACCCTCATTTTCATCTCTTCGAGTTTGTGGTTGCTCTTGTTATCCTTATCTTGGGTAGTACGTTTCAAATAAACTTTCTAATCGCAGCATCGAGTGTGTGTTTATAGGTTATAGTCCCCAACACAAAGGCTATCGATGTCTGGATCCAACCATCAATCATGTCTATGTGTCTAGCGTGACTTATTTAACGAAACAGATTTTCCTTATAAACATTTGCAGGTAACAAGCTCATAACCTTTAGAGTTCACATTGGTATCCACTCCAATTACTATTTCTTCATCAGCATACCTTTAAACAAGCAACATCGGGCCAGAACTCAATGAAACATGCCCATTTACTGCTTCAAGCCCCAAGGTCCAGTGATCACAACCCACTATACCCACTTCTTTCCATCAATCTCCACCACAACGTACACCACAAACAGTTGCAATCCCAATGTCCCAAAATCTACCACAGTCTCATCCACTTCAGATGGCCACAGCCGGGGTTGTCTCTCCGTCCAGTCCGGTCTCCATCGATCGCAATGTCCCCGGCGCCTTAGTCCAAATCACCCAGCGTCGGCACCGTCTTCCACTGTTTCCAATGCCTTTGGATTGCCGACTCTGGTGCTAACCGTTCTGCCATATTCAGACACGCCGATCAATGACACCTCTTTGATTTCTAATTTGTCAGTCATCTTTGAGCTCAATCCGTCGGAGCCATCCCAGCCTCTATTCTCTTCACTGGCTGTCCCACAACCTCCACCAGTTACTATACAAACCAACCAGCATCGTCACCATATTCCTCAAACTCCAATTTCATCCATGTCAGCGACTGCCTCACACGCTGCAGATTCCCTAATTCCGGCACCTCCTTAATGTGATGTCTAACCATCATAGTCCATCGATCAAACTCCAACTAAGTCTCCTCCACTAGTTCCGCCACTGTTAACTCCATCAATTACAGCACATCCTTCTTCCTCAACACACACCATGACAACTCAGCTCAGAGATGAAATTATTAGGCCTAAATAACGCACAGATGACACTATAAAGTATCACATACATAAAGCTCTTCTATGTGTTATTAATTTCATGGAACTTAACTATTATACTAAGGCTATTAAGGATGCGAATTGGAGAGCTGCCATGTCTGAAGAGATTAATGCCTTTTTGAAAAACGGTACATGGTCACTTGTTCCTCCCAGTTCATCTCAACATGTTGTTGGGTACAAATGGGTTTTTCGCATCAAGCGCAATCCGGATGGATTAGTTGAGCTTTACAAGGCACGCCTCGTCGCAAAGGGCTTTCATCAACAACACAAAATTGATTATTGTGAAACCTACAGTCATGTAATCAAGCAAGCTACAATTCAGACAGTTCTATGTGTTGTTGTGTCTAGGAATTGGCTTCTTCGTTAGTTGGACGTCAAAAATACCTTCCTCCATGGTTTTCTGCAAGAAGATGTCTATATGACTTAGCCTCCTGACTTTGTCGATTCCTCTCGGCCTTCCTATGTCTGTAAGCTCCTCAAGGCACTTTACGGCCTTAAACAAGCACCTTGTGCTTGGTTTCAACTTATAAGTTCTTTTCTCATATCAGTTGGTTTTTGGCATAGTAAGGCTGATTCATCTTTGTTCATGTATCGACATGGACAACATACAATTTACTTTTTACTTTATGTTGATGATATTATTCTTATAGGCAACAGTAGTACACACATCTACTTTAGAGTTTTATTGATGTCTTAAGCCGGGGGTTTGAAATGAAAGATCTTGGATCCCTTCACTATTTCCTTGGTTTACAGGTCACACCTCACTCGAGTGGACTGCATATCAATCAATTGAAGCATGCTCATGATATTTTAGAGAAGCATGGTCTTTTACCTTGTCAGGACTCCAATGTCTACTAAGGTTGTTCTCACTACAAATGATGGGGAGATTCTTCATAACGCAACTTTCTTTCGCAAGATGGTTGGGTCTTTACAGTATCTTACCATTACTTATCCTGACATTGCATTTGTAGTCATTACTGTGTCACAATTTATTTATCAACCTCGTGTTCCACATCTTATTGTTGCCAAACGCATTTTCCGCTATGTTAGAGGCATGTTTGGCCATGGTCTCTCTACAGTCCACAATGTCAACCTGTCCATCTTTCGGCATACTTTGTTGCTGATTGAGCCGGCTGCCTAGAATCTCGACATTCCACTTCAGGTTATCTCATATACATTGGCACCACACTTGTCTCATGGTGTACTAAAAAGCAAACTACTATCGCACGCTCCAGTACCGAATCAAAATATAGGTCTCTTACTCATGTCAGAACCGAGACAACGTGGTTAGGCTTCTTGCTAAATGAACTTGGTGTCTAAATTTAGTTTCTCATACTACTCTATTGTGATAATCTCAGTGCCATGTACATGGTTTCTAATATGTTTTTCCATGCTCGCACCAAACACATTAAGTTGGACTACCATTTCGTCTGTGAAAAAGTAGCACTTAGGAGTCATCAGGCTCGTTTTATTCCTTCAATTGACCAACCGGCTGGCCACCTCACTAAATCATTACATAAGCAGCGCCATCATCTTCTCTGTATCAAAATAGTGCGTCCATAATCTTTTAGTTTGAAGGGGGTGTTAGGAATATTCAGTCTCTGCCTCAATCAAGCATATTATCTTCCTCTAATCAGGCTCCTTGAATACTGATATAATCTAGATATAGTAGATGTTGTTTGTATTTATCTTAGTCTAATCATGTGGATCTTGTAATTAGTTAATTGTGATCATTGCTAGTATATGGCACTGCTATATATGTGAAGTCTGTAAATCTTTTAGATTAAGGAAAGAGAAAATTTTGACACTGGTATCCAAACTCTTGTGGCACGGTCAAAGTAATACCCAAACTTACAAAACTACTAATGTGGTACCCAAACTTCATTTTCACTACCAACGAAAGGTTTGAGGTCATTTTCTGTTACGGCGCATTTTTTTGATGACATGTCATGTATGAGACCCACCAAAAATTTTCTTATCAGTAATCTCCGAACTCTTCTCGAATGATCAATGTCATACTCAGAATGAAAACTCAGGTTTTCCATGTTCAAAATGGGATAGAAATTGGATCAGCAAAATATAATTTGAAGATTTAGGAAGAAAATGGGATAAAAGAAAAGTCTGAAAGTCATCTAAACCATACACCCTCGACGAAAAATCTCTAAACCCAAAGCCCTCGACGAACATAACCTTATGCCTTTTCCTAGATCTTATTTCCTTCTAAAATCTTCAAAATTAAATCTTGCGTATCCATTTTCCCTCATAGTTTGAATATGAGAAACCTAAGTTTTCATTATAGAAGAGTTCGGGGACTGTTCATATGGTTATCTGCTGACAAGAAATATTTTTCATGGGTCTCATACAAGACACATCATCAAACAAACGATGTCGTGACAGAAATTGGTCTCAGGTCTTTCATCGGTAGCCAACATGAAGTGTGGGTACCACGTTGGTAGTTTTGTAAGTTTGAGTATCACGTTGACCGTGCCACAAGAGTTTAGGTATTGGCGCTGTTAAAACTTCTTAAGGAAATACAATTTCTACAACCATACCACCCACAAAAAGCATTGCGAAAAGTTTACGTTCCATTTCGTGAGGAATGAATGACCCGTGGTGTGGGTAGATATGTAATTTGTAAAGAATGAAAGATACGTACTATGGGTAGATGCGTGATTTTTTAGAGCAATATCAAAAAATTTATTAAACAGAAATATAAATTGCAACCATGAGGGATATCGGTGGTACAAATAAATTCTCCACCATTCTCTCTACCTACCCAAAACACCAACGATTACAGTGGACAATAACCAAAATAGATTCAACCGTAATCTATCATAATCCAAATGTCACCGATACATCCTTACAGTCAACCTCAAGAAGAAACAAGTCTTTCAAACACTACATGTCAAACCTACCAGTATATATGCACATGTAACATCCTCATTACATTAACAAAAAGAACAAACTGATATTAATATAGACACTAGAAACGACATCATAACCATGTCTCACCCCACGACACGACTATCGACTCCAACAACTAAAACCCTAAATCTTCTCTCAAAGAGGAGGCCAAAACTCTCGTTTAGGAAGGATGGACACTAACCAACAAAAAACAACCATCCAAGACCTAGGCCCATAAAAGCCTAGGTCCAACCCAAACCATGGTGGGCCTCAAAAGGAAAGCCCAATAGATCCGTCCCAAGAAACTGTTGTGATCCGCCTACAACCGCCACCCAGCCGCAGTCACCAACCGCCCACAGAAGAGAAACATCATTCGATGATCCGCTAAGCATCATTCAAATCCTTCTACATCATCACTACATAGATACACGCAAAAACAATATTAAAGAAGATACCAGTAAGCTCTTGTCGCATCGTCTCCCTTTCTCCTCACTCTACTGCACCAGCTGCCCTCACCACCTTCGAGACCGAACCGTCACCCGTCAGCCACGACATAGCTTTGTCGTCAAGTTAGCCGCGCACCACAGACCATAAATTGGAATCCTGATCTGCTCCAATGGATGCCGCACCTTTTGATCCACCGCCAACACTAGCCAGATGAGCACCTGGCAGCCAACAACGCCCGTCCGACAGAGACCAGAGAGGAGACGCCGTCGGACAAGCCACAAACTCCAACCCTAAACTTTTTTCCCTCCTATTTTATGGTGTCAGATCAAACCTCCACCTAACTATATTTGTAGATACGTGATTTGTAAATAATGTAATAAACAAAAAAGGGTAGAAATTTGTAAGTCGATCATTGCATGGTAGTTCTTAAATTACAAGGGTGGATGTGTTCGGATCAACCTTACCATTGATGAAAGTAACTACTCGAGTTCTGGAGATTTGATTAGGAAAACTAAAATACATATCATAACATCATTTGGAACAAATCTAAAGTTCTTGGCGGTACATGACATGTTGTTCCCTGTAGTTTTGGTATAAGAGAAGTTTTTACTATTGGATCCAAGATTCTCTCTTAGAGATAAGAAAGGTGACCACAAATTGAAGTCGGATGAATTTTGGTACCACGTCGCAAATTGACACCTCAAATGGTTAGCAACATATATTCATTAGATACGACTCATACGAGAGCGACAAAACGTACACCCATGGATGGATATTGACATATTGTATTGCATCGTGTTTTGTCTGTACCACGAAATTCTTGAAACACATTTATGCCTTTTGACGTTGATATGTAAAATTTCAAGGCACTGTATTTGATTATCAAGTCGGGTCCGTACGTGAAAAAATTGTCCATAACCCACAAAAACATCATATAAAACAACACTGCAAGAACTAAGAAGCTAGATAGGAAGCTGCTGTTCTTGATTTCATCTCCAGCAAATTCATGAACTAAATACAAAACTATACATGTATGACAGTGATGGCATATACTCATATACTACTATAGGGAATTTCATTAGACTTATTAGTCAAGTAAAGAGGAAACTAAGATGTGATTAGATTACGACCACTTATAAAGCCGGCGATTAATTTCATTATTCCAATTGAAGAGATTACAATAGAGTAATAATACTCTCAACCGTAAAACTCAATTCTTCTGTGTTAATAAAACAAAGATGTTACTTTTAGATTAATCTAATTCCCCTCACGCCAAACAACATTACCAGCAGAGTCTCATATATAGCCTAGCTAGTTAACTTAGACATACATATATTCCTATCAACCTAAGTAAACAATGTGAAACCCATGTGATCAAGATTGACTCCTCTTCAATTTGGGTTTTGAACAACTATCAAATTAAAGCTAATATCGATAATCTCCACCTTGGCTTTAACTTGATGCAAATTCTCCAAAATAGAACTTCAAATCCAATCAACGCTTCATTATCCTCATAGGGATTTCAAATTCTGCAAACACCAATCAAGTTCAAGAAATGCTTGAACTTGGTCAATGGAACCAGTTTTATCAACATATCAGCAGGATTATCTTCGGTCCTAATCTTTAGTAGTTGAATGTCACCATCCTCCACCATTTGACGAATCTTGAGATATCTGACACGAATGTGTTTAGTACGAGCATGAGTAACTTGATTCTATGCTAAATGAATATTACTCTGACTATCACATGAATGCCCACATAGTCTTGAATAACTCCCAAGTCCTCAAGCAAACCACAAAGTCAATACGCTTCTTTCGCACCCTCTGTTACCGCCATATATTCAACTTCTGTAGTCAACAAAGTAATTGTATGCTTCAAATTTGACTTCCAACTCACTGGTCCACTAGCAAGAGTAAACACGTAAGCTATAGTAGACAGACTTTCATCCAAATCACCTGCGTAATCAGAGTCCACATATCCAACAACACACTAAATCATCTTATCCTGTTGAAATACTAGTCCAACATCCACAGTACCAAAAATTTACCGTAGAATCCACTTCACAACTTGCCAATGACATTTACCTAGATTATGCATATATCTACACACCATACTTAAGACCTGTGAAATATCAGGTGTAGTACAGACCATACAATACATCAAGCTGCCGATAGCACTAGCATAAGGAACTTTTGTCATATATTGTTTCTCATCATCTGTGTTAGGAGACATAAAGTGAGAGCCATGAGGTGTACTTACAGGCTTAGTTTTGTCATCCATGCCAAACCGATGTAGTATCCTCTTTAAATATTGCTTATGTGACAAACAAATTCGGCTTCTTAATCTATCTCTCTCAATTTTCATGTCCAAAATCTTTTTAGCTTCTCCCAGATCATTCATCTCAAATTCACAACTCAGTTGTGGCTTTAATTTATCTATCTCCACCTTACTCTTACATGAAATTAACAAATCATCAACATATAAGAGCAAATAAATGAAGTTTTATCTTGTAGCTTGTGAAAATAAACACATGGATCATAAAGATTCCTGGTGTACATCTGACCTGTCATAAACTTATCAAACTGCTTGTACCATTACCATAGAGACTGTTTTAGACCGTATAATGACCTCTGTACTTTACAAACCCAATCTTCCATACCAGCAACTTTAAACCCTTTTGGTTGGGGTAAATTTCTTCTTAGGTTGATAGGAATATATGTATGCCTAGTTTAACTAGGTTAACTAGCTAGGCTATATATAAGGTTTTGTTGCCAATGTTGTTTGATGTGAGGGAAATTAGATTAACCTAAAGAGTAGCTTCTTTGATCTATTGACAGAGAAGAATTGAGGTTTTGGGGTTAAGAGTATTATTATTCTATTGTATTCTCTCTAATTGTAATAGTGAAATTAATCGTCGGCTTCGTAAGTGGACGTAATCCAATCACATTGATTGGGTGAACTATAATAAACTTTGTGTCCATGTGTTCTATTTCTTTTGCCTATCGTATTTGTTCCTTTCATTAATCAGTTTGTATCTTTTCCACATAACAAACTAGTATCAGATCTCTCGTTCTGAATTGGAAATTGATTATTGATTTGAAATTATAGGTGACGGCGTTGTTGAGGATAAGAAAAAGAAAGGGACCGAGTCGCCTTCAGGTTCGGGTTCTTCACATACTAAACCATTAATTGGCAATGCCAAATTTAAAGTTGAGAAGTTCGATGGAAAAAATAATTTTGGCATGTGGCAGTGTGAGATGTTGGATGTCTTAGGTCAACAAGAATTGGATATAGCTCTTGAACACAAACCAGAAGATATGAGTGAAGCGGATTGGAAGCAGATTAATAAGTGGGCTTGTGGGTCTATCAGATTATGTCTTGCAAAAAATATGAAGTTCATTATCATGAGAGAAACTTCGACAAAGGAGTTATGGAAGAAACTGGAAGATCAATACATGATAAAGAGTGTAGAAATCGGTTTCACCTGAAGAGGAGGCTTTTCCGATTCAACTACAGACACGGTATTTCTACGTCTGAACACATCAGTGATTTCAATAAGATACTTGTAGAATTGGTTAACTTGGATGTCAAGATTAACGATGAGGATAAGGTTTTATGTTTGCTTAATTCTTTTCCTGACGAGTATGCACACTTGATTACGATTTTGTTACATGGTAAGAACGAAGTCAAATTTGACGATGTCTGTAATTCGTTAATTAATAATAAATGTCAAAAAAAGGAGAAGCAATTGCAAAATGTGTCAAGCCCGTGAAGCTCTTATGGCAAGAGGAAGATGCGATGATAGAAATTTTGGTGGGAGCAAAGGTACATATCATTTCAAGTTAAGAAGTAAATATCCTGCAAGAGATGAGTATGTCTTCTATCGTCAGAAGGGGCATTGGAAGAAAGACTGTCCCAAATCGAAGAGTAAATACAAGAAGGGTTTTGAAGTAAATATGACAAAGTTGAAGATGATGTTGATGACTTCATTTTTGCATTGTGTTAATGCAATTATTGATACGTTGGTATCTACGTGTATTATGTATATCTTTAGTGGTTGAATCGGAAATACCGTGTACTATGTATTATGTATATCTTTAGTGGTTGTATTATGTATATCTTTAGTGGTTGCATTGGGATAGAGACAATTGACACAAGGTTTATAGTGGTTCATCTTACCATCAGTGGGTAAAGATATATCCATTTAATATGTACTATGTGTGGGTATCTGAATGGCTCCTCAATGTATTGCATGTAATAGTAATGGTGTGTAGAGTAAGGAGGAATGAGTCTCCTTTTATAGGGGAAGGAGACTCCTTCCTTTACATTCTTTCAGATGTGAAACAAGAATTCTAGTAGTGTTGTGTGAGTACATGTTCGTGAGGCTGGTAATATAGATTTTCAATGTCGGATCGGCGACTTCCGAGTACCGTTGTGTAGCTTGTATATCGGGCTTAGTGACACATATCATGGTCGGGTCTCGTTATGGCTCGTGAGCCCACATAAGGGGTGCTACTTTTGGTTGACTGTATAGGCGTACTCAAGCCTACCCCAACAAGTCCCCGCAGTTTCCAAGTAAGAGAACCTTCTTGGTTGGGGAGTTTAAACCAAGTCACTAAACATAACTGACACCAATGTGGTGCCCAGCCCTACTAGTCCCCGAACTCCTCAATCAAGAAGAGGCTTTTAAAACTGCTAACAAAATCTTGACAGTTCATCTCGTTGGCGAAAACTAATTCTTACTGCAATGTCCTAATAGACCGCTAACTGTTGTCGCTGTTTGAGCGTTTGCCACTTACCGAGTGAGCGTAGCCGCTCGCCGCATGATCTTTATTTAATGTTAGTGTATATATCTGACATTAATTAAATAAGCAAGCATGTCATATGCCAGTAAGACGTGGCAGCTCCTAGATCATGCATTTAAGTAGCGAAACATGGCAGTGGGCAGCAAGCAGTGAGTTATGTGAACTAAAGGCATGATTTAGACAATTATACTGCCATCAAAAGTCTGCACAGGAGAGCAAGGATTTGAGTTTTTGAAAAAAAAACTTAGCTTTTGAAGTTGAAGTTCCCGCCTTTAGCTCCAGCCTCCAAGTGCCTTAATGGCGTTCAGTTTCTCATAGTGAACAAGAGTTTGCTCAAGTGGCGGTTTGAAACAGCTGTTGCAAGGGCGACGTCGTTGATAGAGCGATAAAAATAATTAATTAATAATTATAAATAATGAAATAATGAACATAAAAATAATTACTATAAACAACATTGGTTACCACATTTGATTCAAGAAGAAATAAAACTTATGAAAGCTGAATCACGTGTCTTGAAACACTTAGTACGCAGAACACCAAAAACGTGTTATGACTCTAAACTCAAACGAATGATACTAGGAAAGTGATGAAATCAAGTCTTGTGTTTCAAACACTTTCTTTAAGACAAATTATGTCTCATCTACAGGTGCAAAAGGCTTGATGACACTTGTCTCTCAAGATACAACGACTAGTGTTTTGGAGCTGTCCTGTTATCAAGAACACCCGACGAACTTGTAGTAACTTCAATCTAACACAAAAATTCTATAAACTAGAGAGAATAACTTTTTGAGAGGAGAAGATGATTATTGAGAAAATGTTTCGAATGATGATGTTTTCAATTGTGTTTAGAACAAAGGAAGTGTCACATATTTATACATGGGGGAAACCATCCACTACTTGAATTGTCATGAATTTTGGTTGATATGCTACAACCCTTAGCATTACTTCCAACCTTTGACATTTTATAGTTACAACATTTTTCATAAATATGTGGTTGCAACCTTTCACATAAATGTGTGATTACTTCCTTACATTTTATGTGAGGTTATAGCTTATAGAATTCAATCAGTCAATAAACTATATAAAGCCTATAATGCATGGTTTCAAGCAATTAATCATCTTTGCATAACTATTTCTTATTCATTCTATAACTTATTTAAATTGGTAAAATAAAATGATTATTTTCATCATTTTTTTAACAAAAAATAAGATCATGCATGCACGTGATGGCCAAATTGTGTTGCAATAGGTACGTTGATGGAGTAGGATTCCTCTTCGGCTCTTAGGCTAAAGCAGCAGTGAATGGAATTCGGTAGATCTTTACTTTGGACAAGCTAAGCACTTCAAATGAATCTAATTTGATATAACACCCGCCAAACATTCCTCCAAGCAAATATAGCTACTTGAATAGAAAAGTAAAAGAATGCTATTCCAGGAAATGATACATGTATGTCAGCAATCATTGGGGATGTTTGGCATGTGGCTCATTCGTTTGATGCAATATATGGTCAACTTGGGCCATTCTCTTTGAACCCCAAAAATTTGGACCGGTCTAATGTTGGTACTTCATCCTAAACTCGAATAGTTCTTAGAAACTCTTCCTACCACCTCCTTCATTCCGCTATATTCATCTCCTTAGTTTACATAACATATCTAATTTGGGTGTTTCCACCTTCAACAGTAATTATTTCAAGGTCTAAAAATGCTGGATATAAATAATTACGTAGTCGATGAAGTCGTAGTAACAGACTAACAGCAGCTCAAATTATCCGAAATAACTAACGACATCAGCAAGTGACAGTTAGCAGAAGAAAGAGACTCGACTGAGACATCACTATTCTCATTGAGAAAAACACAAGTACGTGACTCTAGAACTCGGAAGTTGGATTATCATTTTGATAAGAGATTCAGATAATTACAACCACTACCAAAGGTGAGTTAAGTCTTTCGAATAAGAAAGAACAAAAAGTCAAAAACAGAGACTTCGAATGAGAATGATCGCAAGAAATTCCTACTAACAGTCCAGTCTGTTAGAGACGTATAATATATTGGCTAGTCCTGTGTTTGTCTCAACTTATTGCTTTGGGGGAAATGATATAACATCAACGCGAACCTAACATCAACACCTATTTGAAACTCAAGGTTTTGCCTTCGTGTGACATCCACAGTGAAATTTTCAACACAAACAGATTACTGACCAAATTCTTGTTAGTATTGTAGATCAATTCTGGCTCACGCATCACTATTCTCTTTGAGAAACACTAGACTATTATTTCTAGAACATGTTGCTACAATAACAGTCATTCAGAAAGTTCTTTGAATAAAATCTACCCACTTCGCGTGAGAAATAATCACGAGACAACAGAGAAACTCTCTTTCTCTCGGAAAAAATGATCTCAAACATATCAAATCTCGGTGCTCTTATCTTCTTTAGGGGGTGCAAACTGCTTGCAAAGTTTGGATCTTGCCCAAGGATCCAAGGGAACTCTTGGTGGTGGTGGTTGAGGGGCCGGTGGTTTTGATTGTCTGAGCTCATTGTCTCTGTCAATGAACTCAATATAGGCCATGGGTGCAGCATCACCAACTCTTATACGTGTCCGAAGCATTCTTGTGTATCCACCTACTCGATCTCTGTATCGATAGGCCAGTTCTGTAAATAGCTTGTGAATTACATCATCCCCACGCACGAAGGCAGCAGCACGTCTCGCTGCACAGAGTGAACCGTCTTTTCCAAGCTGCACCATTTTATCAGCTTGGCGTCAGACTTCTTTTGCCTTGGCAACAGTGGTTTCAATGCGCTCATGCTTCACCAACTGGGACACCATCGTCCTCAGCATGAATAAGCGATGGGACGTCGTTCGGTTCAGCTTCCTTAACTTCGTCATTCTCTGATATACAAAACAACACAAACTGTGAGAGTCGAACTTCGAAACACTCAATCACAGGTGACTAATAACATTCACACTATTAACCTGTTTGAATCACTGTTTAAAAAACGAAGCAAATATAAAAAGGACAATATTTCTGCAGCAAAGCAGAAATTCTATGATTACCCACATTTCATCACCACAATTTCATCTCCACAATCTCTTCTACAACTAATTAGGTGTGTGACCGAACCTCAAAGTCAACCTAAAGACCAATGTTCTAAAAATCCCCACCTAGACCGATTAATCCTTCGCCTAGGCACTAGACGGTGTTTCACTGTTTTGGTCGAAACCAATTAATCTTTACCATAGAACTGATTAATCCCCACCTAAAAGCGATTAATTAATTAATCATCTGATTAGCACGGTTGTCCGGCTGACTAACGTCTAACGTTTTTTAGAACATTGCTAAAGACACCAAACTTCCAACAAGATGAATTGATGAAATGCACTACCCCTAAACAAGGTAATTCAACATATCCCGACGTAACAAATGTATGATCAAATCACTGACCACACACTGAAGTATCTAAAAAGCTTCTATCGAATTACTGACCACAATCCTCCGAAACACATAATTTATAGCAACCAAAAATCATCTTAAACCCTAAAATCACATTTCAAGTTTATCATGGATTTGATCTAATTCTCCAGTAAGTACACGAATCTGAAAAAAAAAGATCTAATTTTTGAAGAGAAAGAGATCACTTACTTTGAGTTTCCGATTAACGAAGAGAAGAGAGATGAGAAATGGGCCGGTGCCGGCGCCGGAGACGGTGGCGAAAGTGAAGGCCTATATTGGAGATGGGGAAGGTAACTCACCAAAGAAGAGTCGCCCACTGAAGGTTTTAGTCTGGGCCCTCTTTACTTCTTTAGGGTTTTAGTAAAGTCCCAATACGGTGTCGTTTCGTTTTAACCCAAAAAAAGTTACCGTTCAATATTTGACAACAAAACAAAGCACTTGCCGGTCTCTGAACTCAGCACTCTTCAGCTGCCGATTTCTTCAGGCAATTCTCTCTCTCTCTACACTCTTTTAGGGTTTAATGAATTACTGCATAATTGGGTTCTTTTTTGTTGCAAATCCTATTAAAGTTCTCACCTTTTTGCTTTGGGTTGAATGATTTCCATGTATTTATTAAGGTGATTGGTCTACTGGTTGTGGATTTTTGTGTAGAATGCCATGGTTTTTAAGGATAATAGGAGTAAAAAGAAGTTTTCTTTGTTTAGTTCTTGGCTTGAAACAAAATTTAAGCTAAAAAAGAAGCAAAATTTGTACAGATGCTCTGTGCTACATGATAGTGAGAGTTTTGTGAATTTAGCTTTGATGGTATGCTTCACCAGAACTTATGATTTGTTTGTTTTTATCTAAAAATTGAGTTCCCTGGACCTTGCTCTGATGCTCAATTGTTGGTGTTGAGATTTTATTGAACATCCTGTTATTATGATTCGACATTCAGTTATATCTGAATTTTGAGGTGAACTATTGATATTTCAGATAAGAAAACAGAGACTATTGTGTTTAGTTCTTTGTTGCTACTTTTTAGAGGGAAATGGAGGGCGATCTGAAAGGTGATGGTACAGAAGAGCTTAAGGGTCTTAGGTTTACCTCACCGGATGATGAGAGTGACGATGAAGAGGAACAGCTGAAAGAACAGGATATTGTTGTGGACAATGATGATGAGGAAGGGGAAGAAGATGAACAAGTAAGAGAGTCTATGGTTTTAGGTATCTGAAAAGGCCCAAAAAAGCCAGCTGTCTTCTATGCCATTTCTTCCCTTGTAAGGCCGGAGGAGTTCCGGTATGTTAGTACTTATTAAACACCTCGAAAGTTCTATTTACTTGCAAGTCAGACTTTTTCATGTGCTTTCTTTTGCATATAGGCTTGGTTGGATCCAGATCTTGTGTTTGCGACCTATGTGGTGAACATTTGCAATTTATGCTTCAGGTGATACTTGAATATTATTGGTATAAAATTTTGCTTTAAGTATTATCTTTTGTTTTTGGGAATGCAAATGTCAGTTGTCATACTCATATGTAGTATTTTACTTGGTCTGTAGGTGTATGTACCAGAGGAGAAGCCATCCACATTTCATCGAACATTGTTTGTTTTTATGTGTACATCAATGGTGTGTCTTCGTCGAGATCAACATGAGCAATGGAAAAGCCATCGGGAAAATCCTTCTAGAAGGTATTATTCTCCCAATTTTGTATGAAGCCTATAACCAAGGGATTCTTGTGCTTTATGTTCCTGATTCTTGTGCTTTATGTTCCTGATTTTGCGATATATTTCTAAAGTGTGAAGGTTTTCCGCTGCCAGCTACCTCGTGATAATCCTTAGGGAGCTGAATGGACTGAGGATTCCTTGTTGATATAATTGAGACATTTTTCAAGTCTTAGTAATCTCCTCTAAGAACCTCTTTTCTGCTTTTCAATTGCCACTAGTTTTTCATTTTTGTTATCCTTGAATGATGTGTGTCATACATTATGTTTTGATCCCAGTGATGAGATGCTGATGGTGTCCGTAGGGCTTATAAAGCCGAATTTGCTTAGGTACAATTTTCTTACTCACCAGCTGTGTTACCAAATGCTTTGGTACCCTTATATGCTCTACATGAAAAAAGTTTTGCTATTTTCTATCCTTGAATGAAGAATGTCATGATTTTTGCTTTCATGATAAGATGTTGATAGTGCGCACACAGTACTTCACAGATATGGACATTAGATAGAAAAAATCGGATGAACTGATAAACAGTGAACTTGGATCGCTAGTAAGTAGTGTGTTAGAAATTCAAGGTTATGAATCAATCAGTGAATATTGTTTCGGCTCCTCCAACCAAAACAGCGCAACACAACTTGAATTCATAATACACAACTGCTATCTCAAGTCCAACTTTCACTCGTCCTCTTATCTTTAGCCTTTAGGTGAACCAAGGGAAAAAAATTTTCTAATGAAATTTGCTCGAATACCTTTAAATTACAATGAATTTATTTTGGCATCAACTTAACATAAACATGGAGTTGTTATCCCATCTTCATGTACTCTTAAGCTTGTGCTCCGGCTTGTGAGTGATATCAACATCCACATGAACAAAAGCTCGTTCAACCAAAGGAAGATTCTCAAGCTTTTCTTGAAGTGCCTCTCCGATATTATGCGCTACACTGAGGGGTGTTTGTTTCCCGGAATCAACACATAGGCCTCGTTTGGTATCCGGAATCCAGCCCTTGGGAAAGGAAAGTCAATGCTTTCCAGTGTTTGGGAATGAATGGAAAAAGGCGGGAAAGGAAAGTGGTTCCCGAAAAGAAAGAAAATTTGGCGGAAATCGGTTCCCTCCACTCCCCCTGGGATTTTTACTTTCCCTCCCGAATCCTGCAATTATTGTCAAAATTTAAGACTGAATTACCCCTGTTCAAATCATTCTTTTCCCTTTCTACCCACAGCCTTTTAATAACTCTGCCTCAAACACTAAAACCTACTTCTTTTTCATTTTGCGAGAAGCCTCCGGTCTCTAATCTCCAATCTCATTCCAATCTGCAATCTGCGAGAAGTCCTCCTTGCATTGCAGCTTCCGGGTATGAATCTTGTTATTATTCATTGATTTAGTATATATGATATGTTTGATTTTAATTCCTCTCGTTCTAGCTTTCTGATTTTTCCTGTATATATAAAGATGTTGTGCTTTGCGATTGCTTGGGAAGGTGATGGCCAAACTAATGTATAATTTGATCAAACTAATTTAGAAGCTATCATGTACTATGAATTTTAATTATGTGTGAGACTAGTCTTGTTATCTATTATGATGTTGTTAACTTGTTATATCAGAATATTTTCCATCTTTAGATGTTTACTTGGTCATTTCTTAATCTATTTTGGTTTGATAAGTAGAGATGATCAAATTTCTTTGATTTGATGGTGAATGATTCAGCTTTTCTTTTTTATAATTGCCAGATTTATGTTACCAGAAGTTATAGTTATACCTCATGATCAGCTTTACAAAGAATTTACAGTTGATGCATTTATGGTGCAAGTGAGATTGTGTCAATGACTTCTGTGAAATGTTTGTAACGAATCCAACCAAGTTTTAAAGCAGCGGACTTGCATGAGATGAGTTCAAAGTTGTTTGTTTTATTTCCCTAAAATTTGGTTGCCATTTTATCTGGTTTTTCATAATTTGATCAGGAGGATTTTGAAAGTTAAACCAAGTAGAAACATAGCAGTTCCCTTCAGTAAAAGAGCTAGATTCTGGGTACTGATATGTGAGCGTAATATTGGAAAAATGATAACATTATGTTTCCTTTCCTGAGGGCTACCAAACACTGCAATGGAAACTAGAGGACAGATTATGAATAAATTCCTGGCTTTTCCAAACACTGGAAAGGAAAGTCAATGGGAGTTTCAATTTCCCATACCTAAGGAAAATTCATAGAATTGAATTCCTTTCCTTTCCATTCTGGATACCAAACGAGGCCATAGGGAAAGGAAAGTTTTTACTTTCCAGTGTTTGGAAACGAATGGAATATGATTGGAAAGGACAGTTTTATGTCAGAATCATTGATTTGATTTCATTCTTCCCCTTCCTCTCGGTTTCTTTTTTTACCTGGGTTATTCTACAAGTTCATTTTGAGATAAGAAAAATTATGGGTTGATCTTAATTGGAGGGTCAATTGATTTGATTTTGTAATCTTTTGAATTGAAAGATGTTTGCTGCATATTTTGAAATTTGGTGCATGTCAGAGGTGAAAGAGAATGAAGAACATATCTGAAACTTTGTGGGGGTTCTTCACTGCTACTCACCAACACCAGATGTTCTTGGGTAAGAGTTAAGGGTGTAATTGGAAAACAGATAGGATCTTTGTTTCCTTTCTCTTACCTCTACAAACACTGGAAAGGAAATGTGACGGGAACTGCTACCCTTTGGAATGGAAAACTCAAAGAATTGATTTCCCTTTCCCTTTAATTCTGTGAACCAAATGAGGGCTGAGGGACATCTCTCCGGTAAGACTATGTCGACCTCCATAAAGTAGTTGAACCAAATGTATACGCTCTCACTGTGTCACGACAAGCGTGGCATGTGAATCATCCTTGTATTGATATTGTTATAACTTAATCACCTTTAAGGTGTTGAGTTTTAACCACAAAATGTCTCAGTATAATTAAGAATGATCCATCCATTTTTATGTTATATTTTATTTGTTACTTTTCTGATGTGAGATCTCTCATCTCCAACACTTTCCTCACATGCAACCTAATTTTTAGGTCTGCACGTGAAATAGATTAACAAACTGAACCCGGACCTCATGATAACCAGAACCAAATCAAACTCCAAATAACCAAAAATAGTGTCATAACCCCTAAAAGAACGCATCCGGGCTCATGGGAACACAACTGGAGAGGGATCCGCTCTGATACTAAGTCAAACAGGGACAAGCGTGGCCCGTAGATTATCCTTGTACCGATAATATCCCAACTTTATCACATTTAAGGTGTGGTTTTAACCACAAAAGGTTTCGGTACAATTAGGAATGATCCATCCACTTTTATATTATATTTTATTTATCACTTTTCTGATGTGAGATCTCTCCTTTCTAACAATCTGCTTGTCATGGTTCCAATTAGTGACCACACATTCTCCATCACAGTCTTCGCCCAATTCCCAATTGTATATAGGGAAATCTGCATCTCATATGTAAATGATTAGAGCGATTTGTAATCACATGTTATGTTATTAGATTGTGACTCACAACAAAATTTTGTATTTTGAACTTACAATGATAGCTCCAAGAGGATCGATCCACACAGTAAATACGTGATTGCTAAAACTGCTGATGCCAGACCAATGCCATTAGTAATGACATCAAATAGATGATCTTGAGCATATGCTCGAACTATCTCGTTTTTGAATCTGCGACAGTAGACCATTAGAACAAACTTGATTACTGTGGCAGAGACCATGATCCAGAAGGTGGTAAGTGAAAAAAGTAACTCTAATGTACACTTTGGTGATGTTTTAACTCTTTCGGTACCTTGGTGACAAGTTGCCTCCCTGATTCAAACAAAATTTGTAGTCCAAGGAGTCTAACCTCGTATTCAAATTAAAATCCCACTAAATGTTTCTGAGAAAAAAGAAGTATGGGACTTATGACAAAGTTGATTGGGGTTCATATAGCTCGAAATAACATTTTCAGCATTACTTTAGGAGTTACTTCATTCACATCCAATCATATTGTACAACCAAAAATACCAAGTTACAGTAACCAGAGAAAGACACCAAAGAATAACCTCACAAATACTAAAGCAAATATTCTAGTCTTTATCCGATTTTCTTCTTCATCCCTTTGGCTTGTGCTCTGGTTTGTGAGTAATGTCAACATCCACATGAACAAAAGCTCGTTCAACCTCAGGAAGATTCTCAAGCTTTTCTTGGAGTGCCTCTCCGATGTTATGTGCAGCACTGAGAGACATGTCCCCAGGTAGGACTATATGAACCTCCACAAAATAGTTAACACCAAATGTGTATGCTCTCACTGTCTCAATGTGCTTGATTTCCTTGTCATGGTTCCAAATTAGATATGTTAACTTGGCCAAGTACTCGGCTGGTGCAGTCTTTCCAATTAGTGACCAGACATTGTCCATCACTGTTTTGGACCAATTCCCCATTGTATACAAAGCGATCTGCACTCATCAAGTACATGATGTATTAGATTCTAGATAGTAACAAATTTACACACTAAATGTTACTCCGACATGTTATGTTATTAGACAGTGTCAGTGACATGTCACATTGTATGAGGAGAGATGAACTTGTAGAGTTAATATCTTGAACTTACGATGATAGCTCCAACCGGATCTATCCACCAGTAAAATCTGACAGCTAACACTGCTGATGCAAGACCAATTGCATTAGTGAATACATCAAATAGATGATCTTGAGCAAATGCTCGAACAATTTCGTTGTTGAATCTTCGACAATAGACCATTAGGACAAACTTGATTACTGTGACAGAGACCATTATCCCTATCATCCATTTCTCTTTCTCTGGGTCCTTATCAGGTTGAGTCTGCAAAGTAAATGGTGGATTAATAAGATGGTGTTGATTGTTGAATCAAAAGCACATATCTGTTACATTTTTGTATATGTGGAGAATATCAGATACCTTCATGACAAGTTGTCGGCCTGATTCGAACAATATCTGCAATCCAAGAGTTGCCATTACTGATGCAAAAACAACAATTCCCTGCAATGCATTTGATAGTTACTAGATGCAGCCAAAGACAAAATGAAAAGAAAAGCAAGAGATTGTTATGACTCATGACCACTGATGACTCATTAAGGGTTTTTAGAACATGCTGTCTCCTGAAGTTGGTTATTGCTTACCACAGGTTGCATCCGAGTCTTGCCAATCGGGTAGCGATACTGATTTGGTTTCCTCATTGCAGAAGCTGTAAACCAAAGGATGAACCCTGACAAGAGGTCTAAGAGGGAGTCCAAAGTTGAAGCTATTACTGCCAATGATCTGCTCTGAATAGAAGCATACACTTTTGCTAGGAAAAGTACCAAATTAGCTGCATTCGATACATATATTGCTATCCTTTCACTCCTTGCAAGCTGTGTCATCTCATCCTGAAATCAAAAGTTTGTAGTTGAATATCAATATAAAGGTTTTGATCATATCACACTGCTTAAATTTGTAAAGTAAGATGAAATGCATCTTTGAGATTTACACCAAGTAAATCTATGGAAGCAAATTCCTGAACAAAAGAAAATCTATAGAAGCAAACTTACACCAAGTAAGAAACATGTGTTATGTGTAAACAAAAAGGTCTACTGCAAACCAAATTAACAGCAAACCTTTGTTAAACTTCCAGGCCAAAAACCCATTTCAGAAAATGAGTCCAATTCATTGAAGCCTTTGAGAAGTTTGTTCTGCCTCCTGTAATACTGTGCAACCTTTCTCCGAGTCCCTGTGATAAGAAAACGAAGGAGAATATCAACACACAAGTTTTAAGCACAAATACTAGTTTGTCTTTCTGAATCAGATTCGAAGCACCATATGAAATAGACATAGGAGCTCACTTGATGACTTAACAAAAGTGCCAAAGCCAAAAAAAGGATCCATGTTGTTTCTCTGGGCAGGAAGCTTGATGCCATCCATGTTGAGCCGCCACGCCGGCTCACTTGGATGTGTCACACTCTCTCTTGTCAGATCCGGCGACAACAGCTCTGTGCGGTAATCCAAAGAGTCTGTTCGAAGTTCTGTCACCATTTCCTCAGCAGAAAGACTTGCTATAATGAGAAGACTAACATAGCAAGGTTTCCCCTACTATATAATGAGATTTTCAAGTAAGGAGAGAATCAGTCAAAAACTTGAAGAATCATACTATAATCAGTAGATAAAGCATGGACAATGTTTGTTTGATGCTAACAGTACAATGTCACCGTTGAAACTTTATCCTGAATAACATGCAGTTCTCAGAAATTGGAGACAATTTTAAAGTAAATTGCAAGGAATATATACCCCATTTATATATAAAATGTGTGGAAGGAACTATCGTATCTTAGTTGGGGAATCTGTCTTCCTCTTGTTCAGACCATTGGATATGATTTATAAAAGTTTTGGTGTGCTTGAACATTCGCCTTAGATGAAACACTGATTCTAATTTCTATCTAGTGTGAAGATTTGGCGCACAATGACTAGAGAACACAGATTCTTACTTTGTATGGTTTGGAGAGTTCCTGCAATTCTGTGTGTCATATGGTCAGATTATTGGATTGCTGTGAATAAGTTGGAGATTTGCTCAACTTGGACTGAAAAGTGAAAACTGAAGCCTCATTACATGAAGTTTTCTTTTTTTGGTTCTAGATGACTTTTTAATTGGTATTTAATAGGATAATTGACCATTTCATAGTATTTTTTCAAGGATAATTGACCATTTCAATTAATTGTTTCAGCATTTCTTCCCAATTCAAATGAAAACAAAATTGTTTCAGCATTTCTTCCCAATTCAAATGAAAACAAAATTTCACTGCTCATATCAATTAATCTTACTAAGATTACTATTTTATCTCTAACCTAATTATTTCACCCCTCCTTCTCTGCCTCTTATTCACGATCAGTTTTTTCTGTCATCGATCTCTAACTTCTCTGGCATCTCTCTCTCTCTTCGCCGGCAACCTCACCTTGCTTCCATCTTTGATGATTTTGTCCTCGCCTCCACCGTCTATGGAAATGTGAAGACGCCGACGAGGCTAGTTCTATCTCTTCGATCTCCTATTTGGAAACTGCTCTCTCCTATATCTCTATCTCTCTCGAGATCAGATATGAGGATCAAACTCATCCTAAGGCGGAGCTCCACCGCCGCCGTTGTGGAGATTGAAGCTGTGGTTGCCGCCGCCGATCTTCAAAACCATAGGCATTGGCGATCTGAGCCGAGCTTCGATCTCCACCACGCACCACGGTCGTTGGCGTCATCTTGCAGTGGTTTTGAATGTCTGGTTCTTCCGGTGAGAAGATCTGAAGGTTTGTAATTGAGATCGGGTACGTTTTCATTTTGGGACGTCATTGTGGATTTATATGAGAATGAGGTTTTGTTGCGAAGAATTTCTGAAGATGAGGTGGTAAAATTACTTCCTTCTTCTAATGTGAGCAATTACTTGATATCAGAGGTATGTGAATTGAAGATGTTTGATTCTTCATTCTTCACGGCTTAGGATGACATTTTTTGGGCCGTCTTCTCCTACGTTTTTGCCTCTTTTTGTTCAACCATTGGTTTTGCGGTTGCCTGAGTTTCAAATCGTAATAGAAGATGATGATGATAACTTGTGAGCAACCTTTTAGTATACTGAGGCTTGAGGCTGGAGGATTGATGCTTTTATGTTTTATTTTTTGGACTAATCATAATGATCATGTTGTAAGTAACTAAGTAGTTTTGATTGAAATTGTATTGGGCATTAAGTATTTGTCTCCCATCTCTTTCACTCTTCATTTCTATTTTTCAAAAAGTTATAATATTCTTCTTCTGTTGTTAAGGTTCTGTTGTTGGTTATCTGAGTGTGTTGAGAACTATTATATATGGAATTGTTAATGCTTATGAGATCAATATATTAGATGTTATATGATGGAATTATAGGATTTATACCACTTTTTGTATTGTCTTTTCTTCAATATCTGAATTATTGGGTTTCAGTAACTAAGTTATCAATGGTTATTTAGGGTTAGGAACTCAGTTACTGGGTGTCAGTAACCGAGTTATTGATGGTTATTGAGGGTTTGGAACTCAGTCACTGGGGGTTAGTAACTGGAATATTCAAGTTACTGGGTGTCAGTAATCGAGTTATTAATGGTTATTAGGGGTCAGTAACTGGAACATCTGAGTTACTAGGGGTCAGTAACTGAAGTATCTGAGTTACAAGGGGTCAGTAACTGGAATACCTAAGATACTAGGTGTCAATAACCGATTCAGTTTTTGTTATTGGAGGTCAGAAACTAAGTTACTGGGGTGAGTAATCAATTTACAGGTGACCGGAGAAATTCGCTAACTGGAGTCCGGCGCCGACGACAAGTGACTTCAGTCCGGCGTCGGCAACCGGTGACTAGAGTCCAGCGCTGGAGACCGATGACCGGAATCTGACACCGGCAACCGGAGGCCAGCGATACTCCGGCAAAGTCTTCTCTCTAGTAAGTGACAAGGGCACAAATGTTTTAAAAATTATTATTTTAATATCATTTTAATGAATATTTGTGTATTTGGGCACAAGTAAGTGTATCTTTCATTCTAAACTCTTATTGTCATTCGAATGAGGTTTGACTTTAATTTTTATGCAAACAGTCATTAGCCCTAATTAATATCAAGTAAATCTGATATTTTATATTAAACATGTATTTAATATAAAGTTTCTTTTATTATTGTTGGTCAGTCATTCTGCTTTACCGCCACGTGGTAGTAACACTGTTATGTTACTATCTAATAACTAGGGCTGAGCAAGGGACGAGATTCGTCTCGAAAATATATTATCAAGACAGGACGAAAATATAATTTTAGAAATATATCTCGCACGAGACGATCTCGTTCGGTACCAGGACGAGATCGGGATCTCGCAATGAAAGAAAAAAAATAAAAATAAAAAACATAGAAGAGAGAAATTGATTTTAAATTCCTAAAGAAATTTTATATTTATTTTTTTATAAAGTCAATATGTACTCATCCAATATTGATAAGTTTTATTGTGTATATTATTTCTATGTACATATTCCATGGTATTATTTTTCAATGGTATAATTGTCCTAGTTCCAAACTTCTAACTCTTTATAAGTAGAAAACGAACAAAAATTGTAAAAATGAAAAGGGGGTCAACAACCAATTAATTAAATGCTTGTAATTTATATTTAACTAATTAATTAAGATATCGAAAAAACTCTTAAGCTTGAAAAATCAAATGACCTCTAGCTATCGCTACTTAGATTCGTTGTGGCGGTCGATATCTTTCATATGATCATCATCACTAAATGTGAATGAATTATCTAACTCTCGTCATGTGAAACTAGTACTTTGAATTTAAGTTTAGATTTTGAGCGTCTCATTGAGCATGTTTGAGTTCATTATAAGAGTATACACCCTAACAATCTGACGGTTACGATCAGATACAAGTACAATTATACTTTCGAGACGGTCCCGTCCTGTTTCCAAACTATCAGAACGGGACGAGACGGTACCGCCAATTTAAAACTCTGTCCCATACCGCCAATTTTCGGTAAGAGACCGGAACGGGATCAAGATTGGGGTACAAAGTGCCCAGCCTTACTAATACCTGATTGCAATCACTGGGTAATCTGTTATTATTACCTATACCTATATGGAAAACCCAATAGTCACCTTGTGGTCACATATTTGGATTTGGGTCTTGATGATGAAACTTGCGTTATCAAAACCTATCAGTGGTGAATTTGTGTGAATCAAGTCGACCTAAATCCCAAAATGTCTAATACCTCATAAAGTTCATTGTAGTTTTTTTGAAATAAGGGTTGGTGCGGCTACCCTCGAGCTTTGATTAAAGAAACTATAGAATACATAGGAGGGACATAGAGCCTATACCCTAGATTACAAAGCACATTGCGAGAACTTTATGAGATAATAACATGACACTCAACCATAAACCCGTATTATAACAAGCACCAATTAGCGAAGAGTGCTCTACTGACTACTCTATTCGCTTTACAATTGTGGTGACATACCGGAAAGATAACTCTATTACAAAGAAGCATCATTGCAAATAACACAGATTTTTCACTATGTTGTCGCTGGAGAATAAGTCCAGCTTTTTCACCCTGCCACTAGGAGGCAGCAACCATTTGACCAAGCAATGAACTCACCACCTACCTAGAGCAGACACAACACTACAACTAAGAGATTGCGACCATTTGTTGAAGCAAAGAACTCACCTCCTACCTACTGCATACAAGGCACACAAAATGCTCACACCAAGACCAAACATACGACATCGCACTGAATGGTTGCGATTTATTAACATCAGTATAAAAAATAAAACATAAAACAAACTAAATGTTGTAAAATAACAAGCAAGTTCTCTTGGACCCAAGGATAAACCCAAGGCCCAAGAATTATTTGGTCCAACATAAGCCCACAAACTAGTTAGAGCTGAGAGGGACAACCCATGGACAAACATCATAGCCACCACCCTACCTTTGCGTCGTTGCTGTAACCGCATCCAAATCGTTGTTGAGACAAAATCACTGATATAGCACCGTTGCGACAACCCCATAATCTCTACGATAAGTTGAGACCTAAGAGAATTCCTATCGCCTTATCTGATATGCGCACTGATTCCAGACCACCGACGCTCTCAGATTGGTTTGTGACAAGATCTTGATAGATCCAATCACATATCCACCTACCAGATTCGATGTGAAACCCAACAACACCAGCGATGCTTAAGCTGAGATCCACTTGGATCCGATCAATCACCATCTTTTACCACAGACCTAAGGGATGCGCTACCACCTCCATCAATTGTAACCCAGCCATCAGAATCGCTCCTAAACCCAATCTCTGATAAACTACATCCACATCCCATCCGGCTGCACACGACGCACGCCGGCGAGGCGAGAAGCCGTCGCATGCGCTGACATGCAGCCGTACAGGAAGAGCCAACCAAGACATTCTCAAACTTTTATCTCTAGGGTAGAGCTCTTAACAACAACAAAAAAGTTCAATGTAGTAATTTGCCGAATTACAAATAGATAAATCCATATATGATTTCTTGGATTATTAGGTGGATTTACCGGGTGGTCACATATCATATACACGATACAATACAATAAATTGTCCCTTAATAAGTTTTTTTAATCAAACGAAATTTTATTCAATAAAACTGCAATTACAAAACAATCACAGTACCAAATAAGGGATTACAACTACTATCAAATACCACTAACTTCAAACTACATATCGTCTCCTAAAAAATGAGAGACTAACATGTCAATAAATCCAAAGAAATTGAAATGGGCAACCGATTAAGTTAACTTGACCAATATAAGAAGAAATTACTAGGACAGGTACGCTGCCCAAGATCTCCATGTCTAGGATCTCCTCGCAATCTCAACACAGGCTAATAATATGCTCGATCAATGGCCGACAAAATTCTGGGTTCTTGTAACAACAAACCAGCTACCCAAAATCAACACTCTAATGGAATCTATGTCATACTTCCAAAAAACTCGAAAGAGTAAGAACTTATTTTAGATCTGATAACCAGATTCAAAAACTAAACTAATTTGCAAAATAACATAAAAACAAACTAAGAACCCAAACATAGAAAAACCAGATTCACTCAAGAACCCAACTAATTCTTTTGAACTAAAGAAGCCCAAGCCCAAGTTTGAAAAGTCCAAATGACCCAGCATCGCACCCCAATCCCGACCTGAGTCTCTGCCTCGCCCTTCCCTCGCCCCGGTCACCAAGACGCCGTTACCTATCAACTCACCTCCTGTTACAACAACAGCCCCAACCACAACCTAGAAGCATTCAGATTCATAACAAGATAAAGTTCCCTCGCTGACCTGCAAAACATCAATCTAATCCTATCGACGCTATCAAACCTCGCATGCACGCCTCCGAGTACACCTACCTACAATCTGCCCTTGTAAACCTCAGATAACCACCGATCTTCACCACACAACCCAGTTTAGACACAACCTCAACTCGAAAAATAGAAGATGAAACCTAATCGAACTTCTTCTCCAAACAAGGGCACACCTCAACAATCCCGTCCAACGATACCCGAGTGCACCTGCAAGGCCAGAGGTCGCGCCGGCAACTAGGCACAGTCGAACATGCTTTCAATCAAAATATGTTTTTCTCGCTCTCTAGGGTTTTCTTCTCTTATTACTTTTTCAGCACTTGCTTTTAAGTGTCGAAAGTGAACACCACCATAGAAATGAATGTACCTCTTTAGTCGTGTTAATGAGATAATCAAATATTATTTCAAAAAAAATGACATAAATCTGTTGAAGAAACGATTACTAACTCAATTAGTTGTAAAGTTCTATGAAAATATGACCTTTTATCTAAACAATTGTTATTATCACTCTTGAAAGTCCCAAACTTTTCTCCTTGCACTTGTTCTACTTCTCTTTGGATTGGAAAAGTTTCCTTCTAGTTCAAAAAAACAAGCAAAGGTTTCCCTAGTTGACTCTACTTCCCTTCTTTATCATTGGTCCTTTTTTGGTCGTTTTCTTTATCATTGGTCCAAAACCCTTAAAATATTTACTACAAATAATAAATAAATAAATAAAAATAAAATGATTAAGAACCCAGAGAGCCTACTATGATATAAACAGCGAGATTCTGTGTTGTTCTCTGAGTGCGTGTCAGAAGAGAGCCTCGGCAAACCCTAGCATTCTCCCTAAGTCACCGGGGTTTAGATTCGCCCAATCTTCCACCTCCAAAATGGTTTGTGCTTCTGATTCTCAGCTTGTTTTCACTTTCCAATCTTCATTTCTGAAGCTATTTAGGTTCTCACCACTGATTTGATTCTGTCTTTGAATTTTTCGTTTCATGCATAGAGATTGTGCTCTAAAGTCTTCACCTTTACTCTTTAATCTTTTCCGATTTTCAATTTTGCTTTTGTGTTTGTTCTGGATGTGACTGGTTTTGTGAATTTGAGCACTCATTTCTGGTGATGATGATGCCAAAGGTTCAAACTTTAGTGGCTATGGCGTTGTTTTTGTTGTTGATTGGGTCGATACACTCTGTGGTTGATGAGAAAGCTTTTGAATGTTGGAAATTTACACAAGTTCTTGAATTTTCGCTTTGTTTAGGGCTTCGAGTTCAATCAAGATGTGTAATTTCAGTTAAGAGAGGCTGTTGGTTTCTTAGTTTCAAAAACATGTTAGTGCAGATAAATTCTGGGGCACGTAAAAGCTATCTTTACTCTTTATGTCAAACAGAGAACTTTTCTATTATAGATGCCAGCGAACTTTTCTCTTGGTTCTTGGTATTGTATTTTCTGCTTATATGTATTCATTTGCACATCTACAGATATTACATGTCTGAATTTTGATACGGGCTTAGTTTGATATTGCTCTCTCACTCACACGCACTCTCTGCTTCTCTTTTCCTTTTGACAGAGCAAGTTGGGTAGAGGCCAACGCGAGAAGATGCAGCAGTTTATGACAATCACTGGAGCAAGGTGTTCTTTATTTAACTTATCTTTGCATTCAGCTAAGTTAAAATGATAGTGATGTAGCCATATGTGTAGCATGATAGTTTCATATCGAAGTATGAAATAGTTGATGTGTACGGACATCGAAGTCAATCATCATTACTTAGTTGGTTGATCTGTTGTAAAATGAAAATGGAGTAATGGTTTTGCAGAAAGTGCTAGCAAATGTAACCAAACTGCATAAACTTTATTTGAAGTGAGTTTTACAGTAAGTTGAGTTGAAAAACGTCATTGAAATGAGTTCGCATAGTAAGATACTTCATAATCCATGTGTAATGGGTACAGCCGTTTACTCTGATATTGTTTGGGTTTCGCTTTATTGTGGAATATTCCCTGGTGCGTTGTGCTTATAAAGCAGGGCTCAACAAATTAAACAGTATCAGCAGGTGAGAGCTGATGAACATAGCTATGTCTGAAATCATGACATTCCTTCACAACATTGACAGTATGAATTATAGAAAAAAGTATGTGTTGAGGTTCTTAACAAGACCCTTTCAGTTGAGTTCTGCAAGCAATGCTGCTCTAATGCATTTTCATTTAAACACCATTCAAAGCCAGTTGCCATTGGAATGCCACTACCTGTTTTCCACTAATTTTGGCCTTTCTTTGGATATATTGTGCTTGTTTGGTGTTAGTTTCATTCTTGTTCCTGTACTATTCTATAACGGATTTGTTGTTAAAAAAAGTAAGGTTGAATAGGTTGGGGGACTTGAGTTTGATGAATTGAGCATGCACACTGCATCCGTACTTCCTATTATATTCGGTGGACATGTTTAGTACTTTTTTGTACCTGTTTCTTGTTATAGTTGGTAACTTTAACTTCCCATCATATGCAGTGAAAAAATCTCTCTGCAGACTCTGAAGGCGAGTGATTGGCATCTTGAAGGAGCATTTGACATGTTCTACAGCCAGCCTCAGCTTCAAGCACATACTGATTCTAGACATTTGGAGAAATTATACAATCGATATAAAGGCAAGTTCTGTCCTGCCACTTGGTGATTCACAATACCTTATCGTATATCCTTGCAGCATTTTCATCAAAGATACAGGAGACCCAGATGTAGCCCAGTGTCGGTCTACATTTGTATCAATGTCCTCATATGAATTTGGATTGAGTCCTAATACTATATTTGCGATCATGAGTGATTACCAAATCTGTTTTGAACTTTATTTAATGATAGAGAGATTGATGGAGTTGATTGTCATGAACTATTCTCATTAACTATGTAATTATGTGCTGCTTTGGCCAAGAGTGAAGAGTTACTTTGATTGGGGTATGCTTTATTTGTTGAGTTTCCAATCCTTGGCCCAAATTACCCGCTTATTGGTAAATGAAAAGTATCATTGGGCTCTTCTCTTTTTGGGGTCAAATTTTGTTGCACATGTAATTCCTGGTGAGCGTATTCTATGTGAATGTAAATATAATTTAGGGGGAATACCCAATTTAATTGGCCGCTTACCTATACCACACCTGTTCCACCTATATTGAGTATCTTCACATTTTTATTTTAATAATTCTCAGATGAGCTCTGCAGAAGTTCCTTTTTACTAATGATTAATGAAGTGATGTTTTTCCAGATCCGAGTGCTGACATGATACTCGCTGATGGCATCAGTCTCCTCTGCACTGATCTGAAGGTCAGTTTATTCAAAAAGTAACTGTCCCGGTTATAGCGGCCGACATAAAAACTGTTTCTTGTGGATTGTAATTATTTTCTTTCCTTTTGCTTCTAGTTTGACTAACATGTAACTTTCTTCTATTTGGCAGGTGGATCCTCAAGATATAGTCATGGTATGTGTAAATGTGTAAATGGAAGTAAAATCTATTTCTATCAGGATGTAGAAACTCATCAAGTTTCCTTCTATTCCAGTCAATTTTATGCTGCAACTTTAAAACTAAATTTCATAAAGTTTCTGAACCTTTGAAATAATAATTATTAATTTTATCATTATCGTCGTCATTATTATTTGGGGTTGGGGGTTTGGTTATTAGGAAGATGTGGTAGTTTTCTAAAGGGTATTTATTGCCTGTGTACTGTATTTCCTTTGGCCCTGAACCGATCCAAAAAGATAAGAAGGGAGAGAAAAATAACTCTTTCATTGACTACTTGTAATATAGTTAGAGAGCTTTTACAAAGGATGTAGCTCTTTCATTCTGCCTTCTTAATAACTTTCATTTCCTTTCTGGGAAAATGGTGTCCCCTTCCCAAATTAAATTTATTAATTTATTCAATTTGGCAATACTAACACGATAAATGTTAGTGGTCTCTGACTTCATTCTTCAATTGAGCTCTGTTTTTTAGTTTATTCATGGAGTATATGTATTCATGTTGTGTTGATGCAGTTAGTTGTTTCCTGGCATATGAAGGCAGCCACCATGTGTGAATTTACCAAGAATGAGTTTGTCGATGGATTAGAAGCACTAGGGTAGGTATCCAAAGTATTTATGTGTATTGTAAATGGTAATTTGCCTAATCTATGACCTCCACATTACTCAGTGGTCTGAAGTTTACATTTTTTTATGGCAGGATAGATTCTCTTGAAAAGTTCCGTGAAAAGATACCCTTTATGCGATCTGAGCTAAGAGATGAACGTAGGTGAAATATGATTATATCTCTTGTACATTAATTCAAGAAATGCTTGTGGATAAATCTATTACTGTTAACATGTTTGTTTGAGTAGCTTATTCTTTTATAGTACTGATTTGATTAGCACTTTGCTAAAAGTGTGGTACCGTGCTGCTTCATTGCTGAAATGATCTTCTTTTTGTCATCTTTCAGAGAAGTTTCGGGAGATGTATAATTTTGCTTTTGGCTGGGCAAAAGAAAAGGTATGGCTGTTACAGAGATTGAGTATTTTCATTCTTGATAATGCTTATTTTATATTTCATAGGTAAAAAGTAGAAACAGTTCATCGATACATGTCTTGACAGATGCTTATTTAGACTTACAAACATGTCCACCACAATCTGCTTAAAAAGTAAACCGTTGGGGTTATCTTAGCAGTGAAGGAGGATGAGGGGATGTGTTAGGATGTTAGGTTTTGAACCTTCCAAGATAAAACAAAGAAAGAAAAATGTGCATAAGAACTGGATTTAATCTAGACTATTTGTATCTTCATTTGTTCTGCTGTACCTGGAATAATAAGATGTTTGTTGCTATCTATTGATATAGAGACATTTAATTTGTTTTTTATGTCATTTTAGGGTCAGAAGTCATTGGCATTGGATACTGCAATTGGAATGTGGCAATTACTGTTTACTGAAAAGCAGTGGCCATATGTTGAGCATTGGTGTCAGTTCTTACAGGTAAATTTTGAGTGTTTGTTATAGAATGAAAATAGCTACTCTGGACTTGCAATTGTCTGTAACACTATTTACCGTAATCGCTAGAACTGTGCATGTTCGATATGAAAAAGTACATGTGAATTGCCAAGAACTTCTGATGCATGTCTAGGTATTCTTGGATTTGGAGGCTTCATCTTGTTGCTTTGAGTCCTGCCATTTTTACTAAAGGATTAATAAAATTACTGTTTCATGTGTTTTTTCTTATTATTAAGTATTTTGGTTAAAAGTGGCATTAGATGTCATGCAGTTGTGAGAAACAAGGCTTCTTTTTTGCTCACATAATATATATATATATATATATATATATATAATTCTTATGCCTGTTTAATTTTGTTATTATTCCACTAATTATAGGCTCGGCATAACAAGGCAATATCTAGGGACACTTGGTCGCAACTGCTAGAGTTTGCAAGGGTAAGTCATCTATCAAGCATTGAGATGTAACATCAGAAA
The DNA here is from genome assembly GCA_951800085.1 of Comarum palustre. Lineage (NCBI taxonomy): Eukaryota > Viridiplantae > Streptophyta > Magnoliopsida > Rosales > Rosaceae > Comarum > Comarum palustre. The sequence continues at coordinate 15,531,501 of OX637587.1, read as the reverse complement.
TAAAAGCACAAATGTGTTCATAATTTTGTATGAGCATAAAAGTAGCTTCTCTTCTGACCGAATTTGATCTTTGCTTTTTCTAGGTTGATTCATCACTATCAAATTATGATGCGGAAGGTGCTTGGCCCTATCTCATTGACGAATTTGTCGAGTACTTGAAGGAGAATGGTGTAATCAAAAGTAATTAAGTGCTTGAACGCAGCCAAAGTCCGCTAGAGTGGCGAACCATGAGTTATGTTGTCTTGTGATTTATTCAGTTTGTAAAAATAAGACGACCAAAATAAAGATATCACCATTAATTCAAATCTACAATTATTACAGCCCCTTGGATTGCTGATATGAGATTTGAATTATCTATCTAGTAGATACTGTTTTGTTCAAAATATGTACTTTCATGAATGAGTTTATTGTACTAGACTATCAAAGAAAAGTTTTCTGCTGACAATTGTAATGTTGACTTTCATTGTCAAGGGTTGATGGATAGAGCATTGTTTGAACTCATAAAAAAACTGTCATGTATTTCGTCGGTGTTGGACAAGCGCTGTTCACTTGAGCAGTGTTGGGGCTCGGTGTTGGACATGTATTTCGTCGCTTCATGAAAGCTTCTGTTTTTCCACTCCATATCTTCCGGCACTCTGTCATGTGATTGCGTCTTTTTTTTAAATTTAGGTGAGAGCTTGGTTACACTACAACATCATCGTCAGGGCATATCTGTAATTTTAACTTTAAAGGACTGTCACACCAGCCTGTTGATAACGGGGATCGAACTCGGATGGGTATCCACCACAAGCCCGCCTTTGTCAACTGAGTCAAACCTCGTTGCTGACACACTGGTGTCTGGCTCTCGCTGTCGTCCACAGTTAAGAACAGTTATTTCTGGGCAATCTGGGTTTAAGGTTTGCTATTCATCTGAGTTTGATTTTTTTTTTCTAGATTTTGATTCTTTGCTATTCCATTTGTCCTTTATTGTTTTGTTTCTATTTTAATTATGGGTCTTTGATTCCTTCTTCACTTTCCGTTCATTTCGATAGGTCGCTGATTCTGCATTTCTCCGATAACTATTATCAGATTACGGGTGCAAGTTTATGCTTCTCATTTATTGTTTGCAAATCATGTGAAACAATTTCTCAAGCAATGACATTGTTGAGCAACATTGAATTGTAGCTTAGCAACATCTGCAAAGGCACAATCCAGACATTACTACGATCTTCAGGCAATTGGTATGTATTGGTTTAGTTAGTTGGGATAGTCAGCTAGCGGCTATGCATTTATGTCGTTTAGAGGTTTGCCACTGTAAATCACTACTCTCCTTACTGACACACACAGAGATTGTTTTTGTGGTTAGAGACAATAAACTTGCCTCATTTTCCCCATCAGTAATCCATTGTTTTGTTTATGATCGGTGTGGCTTCGGTAGGTGTGACATATAGATTTAGTTCTGGGTATGATATCCAAATATTAGGTTTGTTATGTTCTTTGATTATGTGGGAGGGCTCAAAATTGTTATTGAAAAGGTAGAGGGTTACAATGTTTTGGTCATTATTTTTCAGTAGATCTAATGAAGTTGTGTACCTAAATGCTATTTATAGAAATTTATCTTTACTGGATTAAGATTTTCAAAACTTCTATGTATTCTATTGTAATGTTAAACTCTTTTAAGTAAACAAGGTTGTTTATGATCAGTAATGTATTCATGGATAATTACCATATTTTCTTCGATTTTCATCGCCTTTTAACAAAGCACAAGATCTGTAAGGTGATTGTCCATTTTTACATATTTGAAAGTACATTTCTCACAATCTCATCAATTTGTGTTTATTATTTGCATATTTTAGGCAAAGGTTTCTTGGCCTTGGTTCTCTGTTTTTGTTCCTTTTGTTTAGTTACAAAATGGTAGACATGGGTGCGCTACCACTCCGGGGTTGGAGCAGGTTAAGGTCTATCCCCCTTCTCATCGAGTGTTTTTCAATTAGCAAGATATCGAACTATTAACCTCCCACATCGAGAGTAACACTGTACACATTCACCTTCCTAAGCAGGCCTGTCATACTTCAACCACCAGACCAAACCCCATGGGTATTGTTCCTTTGTTTGTTGTTCTCCTTTTTTCTAGCCTTTTTATTTAGGTTTGTTTCTTTCCGAACTGAACGTAAAATTTCTATTTGAAGGTCATAAAATTGATATAACTACATTTCATATATTATTTGAATATATATATATATATATATATATATATATATATATATATATATATATATATATATATAAGAACTCTGGAACCAAAGATTTTGTTACAGGCAAGTTACCTGAGAATATGAACTACATGCTTTCACTAATATTAGAGTCAAAATCATAGACGGAAGGAAGAATCTACTGTACGTAGAGAAAACCAGCATCTCTATGGTGTTGGGATTCTACATACATTTACTACCTCTGAAATGCTATCACACAACACTTATTATACAACCTTTTTGACATTCCGTCTTGTCTGAAAGAATGAACTGTTATAGGAAACGTAAGCTACAATGTTCTGTTGTGTGATGATATGAAATTAAGAAGTATATTTCAGAATCCAAAGCACAACTACAACTCAACTAATTTTCCATTGTATGATTTACAAAATTTTTGGCAGAAAGATTCCCCCATCCTGAAACTCAAATTTTTTTCAAGGTGCAACATGTTTTGACAACATGGTTTTGTGTATTTGTTGTGTGATGATGTTACAATTTAGACTAAACAATCTCTAGTGCAAGATAAAATACTTGTACAACCGAGTTTTAAGTTCTGTTGTGTTCAATTGTCACTGGCGTATAACTGTTTCCACCAATCTCTATGCCAAAATAGTTCTGGCTCCAATGTTTGCCTCCACTATTTTGGTTTTGGTTTTTGAATACTTGCATGTGTGTTACAATTCACACAATAATGTTTAAATTTCTGTTATATAACTATGTTAAACTTTCTACAAACAAATACATAGTGTAAGTCTAAAAGACTTGTACAACCTCTTATAATGTTTTGTTGTGTGAATGAGAGATTGGCGTGCGATATCAAAGTTTTCAAATTTTCATGGATTCCCTCCTCAATTTTATTTAATTTTAAAAAATATACATACCACACATTCTAATCTAATTTTTGTTGTCTGCAAAAGTTAAACAAAATAACAATATAGCCTGATCGAAACCCTAGCTCTCGCAAAAGGGAGCAAAAAACTATCAAACACGCTCTCTCACTGAAGCTCTCGCTCTCTCCGCCCCAGCGTAAGCCCACTCCTCTTCTCTCACAATCGGTCTCTTCTCTTTTCCCTCAATCGCTAACTAATTTTTTCTGCTCTTCTCTTCGACTCTGCAGGTGAAGGATTGGTCATCGATTACAGCTGAGCTATGTCATCTCTTATCTCTTCTCTATTCTGTCAATCGATTGAGTTTCTTCTCTCTTTGCTCTCTTAGGTGTTATCTCAATTATAACTGATTTTGTACTGTTGAGGTTTGCTGCTGGTGGACGTTTGTAATTATTGGAATTGTATGCTTTGATTTCAGACCCGAAATTCATTGTTGTGCACATGCTGTTTTTGTTTGAGTTGTTAGGTTTTGTGTTTCATGTGTAATAAAGGAGTTTAGAAATTTTCAAATGTTTTTTATTTGCATGGCCAGACTTTACTCTTAGAATCAACGACAAAGGGATGAGTAATGAATATGATTTTTGACAAGATTAATACATGAACAATGTAGATGAAACAAACGCATCAAGCTTTCTTTTAGTATTTGGGTATATCCTTTCTGAATTGATTAGACAAGTTGATTGATTTGGTGATTTTTTGGGTTACTTGGACACTTGAATCTGAATCTGTGTGGATGCCATGATAACTACAAATTGATGGTTTTCTGTCTGCTACATACAATCATAATCAAACTTAATATGTACGTTACAAAGTCATAACCAAACTTAAAAAGTCTGTTACAGCTTTCAGATATGGAAAATTAAATCCGTCAGTTCAAAAACAACATGGGCTCTCGAGCTATAAATTTGAGTTGCATCCGTGTCCGTAGGTCGCGTGTGCCCAAGTGAAGAAATTAGGCTTCTGACCTGAGATTTGCCTCCTCCTCCCGTGCGCGCGCAAGAGAGAGCATAGGTGCTTGTCATGGTTACACCTTCAAGGTGTGAGATTTTATTTAAAGCCTTATTCCTTTCTCACTTTTCCAATGTGAGACAAAACTCATTTTCTCATTTGAAATAGTCATCTTTGGGTGACAATTTCTCATTCACCCCACAATCAAATTATGCATATGAATACATGATCGTATAGCCCTCATTACAATGATTACAAATTCATATATGCAATCATCTAATTAAAAATGTAACTCAATTTAATCATTTGGTTTAATCTCATATTTCCAACAATTTCTTTCTCCTCAATCATAAGAATTGAAGGCACCGGTAAAAAGATGTAATTTGCAGAGGTCTTCAAATTTATGCTGTTGAATTCTATATATCTAATTGATGTTTGATTTGATGTCTAAATCCTTTTTAATTGCCCATGCCAGTTTTACACTATTGGAAATGATATGCAACCTTTGCTCCTGTAGAACTTGAATAACTAGTCATTATTTGTACTGGAGACGGTGATGAAGAGTGAAGGAAGGATCTGCGAGCAGGCTCAGATCTAAAATTTTTAGATCTGAGTCGAACTTTTAAAAATGGTCCCTTAAAATATATTATTCATTTAAATTTATTTTCTCATTTCAAAAAATTTATTAACTATTATGAGTGTATTCAATTAAGAGATTACAAGATTTTTTTTGTATTTTTAAAGTCTAGAAATTCAATTGAGATTTTAAAAAGTCTTTAAAAATTTGTTGGTGTTCAATCAAGACTTTAAATTATCTGGTGGTATTCAAAAGTTTATGGACTTTTAAGGATTCCACTTTATGCTTGATTTTGTAGGATTCTAGAGTGCTTGGTATAAATACCAAACCCTTTGTGAAATTCCACCATTATACAAGAGATTTCAACGTATTGTGTCTCTCGTTCTTTGAAGATGAACTGTCAACAAACAAAAGAAGGAGATCTATGAAGTGGCCTTGACAAACTACGATCTGCATGTTTCTCTCTTCTCTGATAACAAAGGTGAAGTCATATTCTGATTTGCTCCTTGATGTCCTCTTTGGTTTTGGATTTATTGATGATGATCATGGCCGGAGCCTTTACTTTATCGGTGTTTTCCTTGCTTTCTGATAACGATGGTAAGGAGATAGATATATCGAGAAGTACCTACCAAGTGAATTTCATTAAGGAGAGCTGAGAATTGAGGGAATAAGGGAGAGAGATAAGAAAGTTTATATATTGGGTACCCTTATATATTTAAGAGAGAAAGAGGGGGAGTGTGTCCTTGAACTCATTCTATTCTTGTTCTTGTGTTTCTCTGAGAATAAACTAAACGAGTCAAAACCAACATACTGATATTTGAAGGTTAATAGCAGTTTTCAATAACGCTATTAGAAACCATCGAGTGTTAGAATGAAATTTGTCATTGTAAATGCAAACCATAAAAGAAGAATCTTATGCCATGTAACATAAATTTTGTTATTGTAAAATTGTTGCTATTAACTTTGCTTAACATGTTCTCTGAATGTTTTCTTATGTTTAATACCAATTTCTATACATGTACATAGATGGATTTTGCTCAACTTATTGATGTTTGCAATTGATTTAGGAGAGGAAACAACTTTGCATATGAGCATTGTTGGTATATGTTGCAGTCATACTGAGAATGAAACTTGGAAATCTCTAGGATACAACTAATAAAAATTCATGGTACGAGTCCTGCAACTTCATCGATCGCATATTACTCCATCGAAGATGATGGAACTACATGCTTGAAGAGGCCTATAAGGAAAAAGGAGCACGATTCTTCATGCCATTATGATATATCATTTGTAATGAACTTCTGTTTGACATGGATCTATTACCTTATTTTGGTTTTTAACATCATACCACATCTTCTATTGTTTTGCTTTGTGTTCGTCTTGTAAACCAGCATCTTTATTTGACAAGAGCATTGTTAATGAGTGAATGGGAAATTATTCAAGTACATATATTGAACATATCTAAGAAAACTGCAAGAATGATTCATATCCGTAAGAGCAACCTCTAGTTCTCTCTTTGATGTGATACTAGTAACATGTACCCTTCAGAGCATTTTGTTTCAAGCCAAAATGTGATCAATCTTTTCTTTTGTTTATTGGAGTTGTAACAGTCTAGTCTTGTAAATCTAGAGAAATCAATCTAGTAAAATCTGATTAACTCCATGTGGAATTAAAATAATCTATGAAATGAGCAGAATTCATCGATTATTAAAAGTCAGTTAAAATCATTTAAAATCAAGATTGAATACACACTCCTAAAGCTATAAACTTAAAATCTAACGACATAAAACATTAGAAACATTTTTTTATACTTACTTACACTACTCATTTTTCTAAAATAGTAACTAATGATTGTAATATAATGTTTGTTTTTTACTAAACTAATGTGATCACATAATGAGAAAAGAAATTTTGGGCCCTTATAGGTTTGGGGTCCTAAGTCCATCAACTCTTGAAACTCTATTCTGGTACGGGTCTGTCTACTTCCCATGTCCGACGACGATGCATGTGCTACAAGGCTTGCTGAACCTAGAGTCGAACTATATTATATTAATAATAAGGTAAAAATTAATGAATGGTACATCAAGTTTACTCCACTGATAATATAAGTTTTATAAGTTTATAAAATAGCACATTAGTACATAAGCTACTAAACTTGACTTCATTTTTATACATGTCTGTTAAATCTCCGTGACGTTATATGTCATTATCAATTAATAAAGTGCAAAGTTGTATTTGACTTCCCCACTCATCTCTTTCATAAGAACATCATAACACAGTAGAATATTCTAGGGTACCTACATGTTTGTGATACCTACATTTACCGATATGACAACAAATTTGTTGTTATTTTGGTAAATGTAGTTATTATTTAGGTAATATTTGTTCTATTAAATGTAATTACTCAACTTAAAACAATTTACAAGTTTATATACAACTTGTTATTATTGTAGTAAATTTGTACAATTATATGTAAATGTATAAAATAAATGTAGTAATTTTGTTGTGACTGTAGTAAACTTTGTTATAAAAGTTATAAATTAATGATAAATGAGTGTATGATATACATCTCAGTATGGTAGATAACCCACAACATAGTAACTGTTTTCCAGAACATTAGCTATTGAACTTGAAGAGAAAACTATGTAGGAGAAAACTAATAGAGAAACCATTTTTATATCAAACAAGGGAAAAACTCAAATATTCATTCAAAATCTTAAGAGCAAGCCTAGTTATATGCATATCCAACTATGGAAGGATGAAAAACTCCTGAATATTTGATTTTCTGTCGTCTGGGATCAAGAAAAAATTATTTAACAAAGATCATCGGAGGCTTACCAGATGACAAACTTAGCAGCCAAGTAGCATGAAATGAAACCCCTTCCTTCTCTCCCCAAAACCTCATTCACCTTCTTCTTCTTCTTCTTCTTCTTCTTCTTCAGATTCTCTGCTCCCTCTCTAATTATCCCCCAATTTTTCTCATGACCAAAACGGAAGAACAACGAAATTCACTCCACCCTCAACGTCACCACTCGGCTACTACATCGCAGTCTTCTACTTGTGTGGCCCCTTGGCGAGGCTCAATTTCCCTATGGCGTCGATACGGAATAAGACACAGAGGGCGGCGTTGATACCCGTTCAAAACTCTCTTCTACAATCGGGTCATCACCTAGCTTCCTTGCCACTCGTCCTCACCAACAATTAGGAGTTTCATCTCGCTGTTTGATCTTCGCCAAGAATGGAAAGGGTATGATTGTGATTGGTGAAGCTAGAGCAAGATACAAAAAAGGTGGTGGGATACCGAGGAGAATGGTGCCCAACCCAGCTTTTGTTTCATGATCATTGAAAAGAGTTTTGTCCTTGAAAATGTGTCAAACAAACAATAATGTCAAATTAATTAGCTCATGTATTGATGTATGTCTCAGACAAACAATAATGTCAAATTAATTAGTTATTATTTTTAAAGTTAAGACATATTATTAATGGGGCAAATATCTATCTATATATGTTTTGGTCTGATGCAATTTTTTTAACGGTCTGATGCAACTTTTGGTTTACAGGTTCAGGCTGTAGAACTAATCTTGCAGGGTTTAATATTGTATTGTAGAGGTAAATGGTCAAGGGAGGTGTCACTATATAGCGCAGTACAGAGATGCATAGGCAGCATAGCCAAATAATCCGAGCTACAATCAGATTTTCATTATTTCAAGCAGTAACTATGCCATGTCCAAATCCCACTTTGTTTAATTAAACAAAAAAAGCGGAAAACAGATTAATTTTGTATAACTACTCTTCCGCCAATCTTATAGCAAGCAGCAACGGCTAAAAATTGTGGTAAAACTCAACTGAGTGATGTTTATGCTGCCACCAATGCCATGTGCTCTATGAGGTCCAACACTCGGTGACTGGAAGAGGAAAAGTATATCAGCCACAGATGCCAAAACCTTGAACTGACAAATGCGAAAGGGATTGTCAACATGCATATGCAAGTGTATGAGATTGATTCCTTACCTGTAACCCCATTCATTGTCATACCACGAAACAAGCTTGACAAAGGTGGAACTAAGTGCTAATCCAGCCTTAGCATCAAAGATGCTGGACCTGAAAGGATTAAGCAAAACAGATAATTCAGAACAAGCACTTGATCTTGATGTTAACAGGTGAACTACATGAGACATAGTGGTCTAGTTCTGCTAAATGTACCGAGTGTTCCTTCCAGTAAATTATATGCTTGGAATCAGACCAAAAAAATAATAATAAAATAATTATATGCTTGGAAACATGCCTCCCAGAAGTTCAATTGATGATAAAATTACACATTGAACATTTTAGATTCATGTCAATATTCACTCTTATCTCGAAAGAAGAACATAAAAAGAAAGAAATCCTACCGTGAGTCACCAACAAAATCATTGGAAACCACATCTTCATCGGTGTATCCAAGAATGCCTCTAAGTGGCCCATCAGCAGCATACCTTTAACAAGATATCAAAGGTGATTCATAAATCAAAAAGAGGACACTAAAAGCACACAAAAATGCTGAACAAAAACCTGATGGCTGCTTTGACATCCTCATAAGAACCACCCTTCTCAAGTCGACACGTTAAGTCCACAACAGATACATCAGGAGTTGGGACACGGAAGGCCATACCAGTCAGCTTTCCATTGAGTTCAGGTAGAACTTTTCCAACAGCCTAAAATTCCAGGGAAAGGACATTACTGTTATGATGGGGGAAAGTGAATAGCTAACAAGCTACGAACATATGATTTACCAGTGAAAGACGTATCAATGCGAATATACACTACTATAAACTACCTTTGCAGCACCGGTTGAACTAGGAATAATATTCTGAGCAGCTCCACGGCCGCCTCTCCAATCCTTCATTGATGGGCCATCGACTGTTTTCTGTGTTGCTGCACATATAAACCATGACAAGTTAATACCACAGTCAATTGATCCACAACAGTGGCGGAGGGAGAAACAAAACTGTGTGGAGGTAAAAAGAGAGAACCAACCACTAAACCACACAAAAATACTTTGATGGGCAAATACATTCTCTCATTTTCTAAACATACACCCACCAATTCAATGGCTCAAGGCGACAAACTCTGGCCTTTCAAGGGTTAAACCACATGGGTAGTACAATGAGGGCACACCTATGGTTAAAAAATTCCAATTAATGGGGGCACAGCTGAATCACACAGCATAGGAAATCAATAACTCATTGAGGGCACAGGCCCTCAGTCATCCTACACTGCCTCCGCCAGTGATCCACAATACCCAGAAAGTGAGAGAGATAGAGAGAGAGAGAGAGAGAGACCTGTAGTTGCATGCACAGTCGTCATCAAACCTTCAAGAATACCAAATTCCTCATGAATCACCTGGACAATAAATTTTATTACGTAAGATGTGACAAGAGAGAAGGTATAGCTTGCTACAAAGTTGAATGCCAAGAAGAAGGTGAAAGCACTGAGAGATAATAGAAGCATAGCAGTCTACTCGGACAGAATGCTAGAGCGAATTATAACACTCGGGTAACAACTACTGTCAAATAGCAATCAAAATTAATCTGAAACCTTTATCAGGTTGCAATCTAACCTTGGCAAGGGGAGCAAGGCAATTTGTGGTACAGCTTGCATTAGAAACTATGTCCATATTTGGCTTGTATGTATTCTCATTCACTCCTACGACAAACATGGGTGCATCAGCTGATGGAGCTGATATAACCACTTTCTTTGCACCACCCTGCAAAGAATAACAGCTAAAGGCCAACTCGATCCGAGTAGCTATAATGAGAAAGAGAGTGCAGAAAACTCAGTCAAAGAGCTAACCTTTTTATGTAATGCAGCCTTCTCAAGATTGGTGAAAAACCCAGAAGATTCTACTACATACTCAACCCCATAACTTCCCCACGGGATCTCTGAAGGGTCCCTGGACAAGATTCAGAAGTAAATCCAGAATTCAAATATACATATATACACTATAGCTAAAGTTTTCAGAAAATCACAAATATAGGCAATCATGATGTCCACAGAAAAAAGAAAAGAAAATGCTATAGAACTTGAAAAGCCAGATAGATCACTAATGAAACCAGGTCAGTACCTCTTGCTCACAACTTTAATCTCCTTTCCATTTATTTCCAAGGTAGACTCATCCACAACACTAATAGATCCATCAAAAACTCCATGCGTAGAGTCATATTTAAACATGTAAGCCTGGACAGGAAAAAATATAAAGAAAATTAAAACACGAACATCAAACCCACAGCAACTTCAATTTTTTTTCTTTTTTGCTTTTTCCAAGCAACTTCAAATTAGATGAAGAGCAATAAGATGGATATGTGAGAATCTTCTCGGCAAGTTTTACAAAAGCATGAGTTCTTTTGTGCCAAAAGGTGGTAATGATATCTCTAATCAAATGAATCAGAATTTCCATTATTTACATCCTCGGCCCAATTATTCAAATTCAGCCACACATACACACCAATTATTAAAAATACAAAATGAAAAAACTATATCCATACACATAGTGAAAGAAACAGGAATCTGAAAACACTACAAATAAATGTAACTGAATACCAAAATAATTCATATGCAATATGTGCATTCGCATATTAAGCAGTTGTATAAGATAGAGAACCGATGCTTGCATACACCCAATTCCAGAGGGAGATATCTAATCAGAATAAATAATTTACAACCATTACAACTCAATCTTTAAATGTCAACGACTACAACATTTATCACATTATACGCGACCTAGTTATCACAAGATATTAGCATACTTCACAATATACTATTAGTATTACTACGATTAGTAATATACTAGTGATACAACAGTCTTACCATGTACTTAGGATCAACCATAGGATCATTCACTGCCACCACTTCTATATCATCCCTGGTGCTTGCTATTCGTAGAACCAACCGCCCAATACGACCAAAACCTGCATGAATTCAGCATAATACTGTTATCAAATAAGAATTACAAATTCCAATTTAGAAGCCAACAAGTCATCAGAAAATCCCCCCTTTTGTACATAAACAAAAGTAAAAACAACAATGGGGCGTATAAACAAAGAAGAACATCATCTATGCTCACAGACAGAACATGACAAAAATTACAACTTTGATCAACTCACCATTGATTCCGATTTTGATCTTCCCGCTGCTCCCTGATCCTAACCAGACAAACACAATCAAGAGTAAGCTCCACAGCAGTACAAAATCAATGCCACCTTTTAGAAAAATAAGGGTTCTTACTCTGATACGCGGGTGGAATTTCGGTGGCTGTGGCTTTAATAGGCTGGACACTCCTGACGCTACCTGTCCTGAAAAGAAACCACAAAAACACATTTAACAGTCTCAATTACAAGAACACAGCCTGGAATTGAGTCCCCAAACAAACAAATACGGAAATGAGAGCCGATTACTCAACTGTAGAGAAGACGAGCCGGTTGAAATAGAAGCCCCAAAGATGGATGATTGCACCTTCGAACAGTTCAAATTACGCCCAAACCCAGTGCTTGGCACCTGAAGCAACCAATCATAAACGAAACTGAGAAATTATTATTCACTAAATCCGTGAGTAGCGATTTCTTATCACAGAGAATATCAATCAAACAACCGTAAAACACCACCAAAACTCAACCCCGCTACTGGTAAATAGTAAAAATTCAAAGCTTACGCAGCTAAATTTCAGAGCTTTAAACTTCCTAGGCTAACAAAGTAACAAAACCATTAAAAAAATGATTCAACAACTCCATTTCCAGTGCTCTGTTTTCCAGAATCCGAAAGCAAACAAATACTCCGAAATTAACCGATTCACGTCAAAAAAATTAAACGCAGAACAAAAACGACGCCGTTCAGCGAACACAGACCTTTGCAGAAGCGGCGGCGGTGGAGGAGTAGAGGTCGGAACGGGTGGCTTCGAACAACGGAGCAGAGGCGGCGGCGGCGGTGGATCTGAGCAGCGCCATTTCTGATTCTTGATTCAAAAGGCTCTCTCTCTCTAGCAGTGTATAAGAGTTTGACGGAAACGAAATGAAAAACCCTAAAGAAGCCGAAGGCTTTAAAGCAACTTTGGAGACTGCGAGCAGCTGCCTAACCAGAATCTCAACTATGAAAATGAAAATTTCGATTTTTTTTCCTTTTTAATTTTTTTAATTCGATAAAACTGGTGCGGAGCTTCTTCAGTGTTCTTTATCGGCTCCAATCACCTGTTGCCGTTTCGAATGTACAAGCGAATCTTGACCGTTGAAACCCTATGGCAGATGAAATGGACGGAGGATGGAGCGTGGAGGTTGTTGGTGTAGGGGATTAGGGGGCTGTGGGAATCACGTAGGTGGTTTTGTCGTGACGTGGCGAGCAGAGGAGAAAAGGTCGCGTACTCCTCGAAAGCCACGTCGGACTCTTTTGTGCTCTTTCCCAGTTTTAGATTTTCTTATGGTCCCTACCTGCCCGCCCGGTTCACTTCCCCGGTTCGTTCTTCTTTTCGGTTAAAATGCTCGGACCTCGACCGGGTTATTTTCACTCGAGTATGGTTTCCCCAATTCCCCTTATGGTATATTCAACATTTTTCTAAAAAAATAAAATAAAAACCATTTGTCTCTTTTCTCATTTTCAGATTTTTCTCTATTTCTTTCCTATTTTACATTCTCAAAAACAATCTATAGTTTCTAATTTTTAATGATTTGAAGGGGTGAAAAGGAGAGGATTATGATTAGGTGAAAATGATTGTTAAGGTCATCAAACTTACAGAGCTGCTCACCTGCGGGAGAGTTTTTAAGAGACAAAAAGAGACGGGTCAATTATGACCATTAGATTTAAATGAAATGGATCTAAGGACTGAAAACAAGTTTACACAACTATTGATTCCATAGTAGATAACTCACCCCCTCTTCTTTTCCTCTCAGTTTGAGAAACACAGCAACAACGGCGCCACCACAGCTTCAACGATGCGGTTACGATAACCGCCATGAATCGCATGGATCTAGCTTTAGAGTTGAAGTAAGCTGATTTCGAGAAGCTACAAAATAAGCTAAACCAAGTTTACACAATTAATCGATGAAGTTATTGGATGTTAAGGGATGTTGTATCGGTTATTGAGATTGCCATGTTTATAGAACTCACTATGTCAATGGTATTATCATCATGAAGTTTATTTTTTGTTCTTGGCACAATTTAGAATTTCATATCATGATTTTATGTTGGGGAACCAGTTTATGAATGTTCGATACAATCCCATAGAGATAATCTTGATCATCGAAAGCTTGATCTGCTTCCATATCATCTTGTCAGTTATGAATTGTGATTATGTGTTTTCTAGGTTTCAAGTGTAATGGGGTTGCAAGGTTGCAACCATTTTAGAGTTCAGTATCCTTGTCTATGAGTAATATGACCGATCCAGATGAAGTTGTCTTTGTTTTCTTTTTCTGTATATTTTGGTCTTTCTTGATCCAAAAATTCTCAACTCCCAAATTTGATCAGAACGGGTCCGAAAAGTCGTCGTTGCTCTTCGTCGGAGTTGGGGTTGTGTCGTTGTTCCCGTGCACAGTAGCTTGTGTAAAACAGAGAGAAAAGAGAAAGAGTGAATATGTGGAAGGGAGGGGTGAGTTATCTGATGTGAACTCAATAGTTGTGTAAACTTATTTTCAGTTCTCAGATCAATTTCATTTAAATCTAATGGTCATAATTGACCCGATCCTTTTTATTCCTTAACAACTCGCCCGCAGATAAGTAGGTTCTGATCAAACTTATGTAGAACTTGCATTATTATTAAGACTGGGTTTAAAAATGGTCGACAAGTGGGGCGATGATTGAGTACAATTTTGTTGACCAACATGTGTTATTAACTTATTATACCCAGTTGAAAAATAAAATTTTAAATTGGCTCGTAACATGCTTAGGAAACATATTGTATGTAATGGTTTGCAACAAAATAATAGGGAGTGAAACTTTTTAATTGGACAAACGTAAGGGTTAATTGCATTGCATGATTGACTTATGAAGTCTGACGATTGCTTGCATGCTTCTAAAGGTCTAATAAAATTGAGTTTGAGATACATATATAATTTAACAAACCGTCGAAATCAAACCGGATCCAGGTGGTTTTTGACAGAGTGTCTTACGACATCATGATGCATTTAAATTAGTTTAAATAGACGGTTAAATTACATTTATGACATTATTTTATTTTTAAAATAAAAATCAAATATAATTTTTAACGATTAAATTTTTTTAATAAATTAACTTATTTCTAACACTTGGGAGTTCAAAGTGACAAAGGAGGTGAACATCTTTATATAAAAAAAAGAGGGGACCGTCCATCTGTACAAAAACCATATGATATTATGATATTCTTATTCTCCTTTTTCCGTGACCTCTGTGCATCATTGCACCTTCCAAAGCTTAAACTAATCAAACCCAGAATGCGACGTCTCAGCCTCAGCGTAAAGCCAACGCTGTCACGAACCAAAAATAGTTCCAATTTCGGTTTTCATTGGTTGGTAGGTGAAGCTTATGAAGCAAAACGAGGTGGGTACAGCTATGCACGTGATCTTCCCTAGAAGTAGGAATGCGAAAGGCAACATTGGGACAAGTGCTTGAGACAGGGACTTGGTATGTCTCTTTTGATAAAGGCTCTACCATTTTCTTTGGCACAATCGAACAAGTATTTGTAACAACTACTAGGAAACACTTAGCGTGATAACTGCTTAACGGGGTTTTGTTAGCGATTGATAATGTGCAGCTGCGATGGAGAGGCATGTCATGGCTCCCTAATCGGATTCAAACTTTCATAGTTCGACTGAAATATGAAACTTTTGATACAATATGAGTGTTGTTTTCAATGCACATGCAACAAAACTTTATATGTAACTGGTACGGCTACAGCCTTACCGAAAAATCTGAATATATATAATGAACGTACTACTTTTGCATGAAATTGATGTTTTTTTTTCAGTTGGTAAAGTAGCTGTTTCGTTTTTCTAAACTACACAAGTTCGAGTCACCTTACAAGCAGCTATTTTTATCAGTTTTTCCTTTGTTTCTTTGTTGTTTGCTCATTTCTTCTTTCTTCCTCTGTTTCTTCTTTGTCCAACGTATATACGTATTTCTTAACTTTCCCTAATTTAAACTTCAATTTCAATTCTAAATCATTAGGGAGCCTTAATCAACAAAAGAAAATACAAGCCTCAAATCAGCCATACCCACTTTTAGATTCTGGTTCCACCCCTGTAACTAAGTGATGTGTATTGAAACAAAAACTCATAAACACATACTGTTAAGGACGTCGCTGGTTGATGAGGTGATCTCGGTCTGGCTGTGCCTCAGAGATCGTGGCGGCCTTTCACCTAGCCGTCAGCCAATGGTTGCAGCCGAACAAATGCTATGTTCCACAGCTGTGGCTCGAGATCAAGGGATTGGATTTGTAGGTGTTCTACTCGGTTGATGGGAGTTGTTGTGTCATGGGTGTAGGCTGGGATCTATCATCAGAGAATGCAATTTTTTTTAGGACAGAACGACTTGAGTCGGTCGAGTTCAATGGCTGATCAATTGCGCTGGGTTGGTTGGCAATTAGGCTAGGTCGTTTAAACCAGATTTGGTATCTGAAACCCTAAACCAAAAACCACCACCACACCACCACCACACACAACCACCAAAAACCACCACCACAGCACTGCCACACACCATCACCACAACACTGCCACCCACCATCATTAAAAATAAACACCACACCACCACCACCACCACACAACATCACCAAAAACCACCACCACAACCACACTTTCACACACCATCACCACCACACACCATCACTAAAAACCACCACCACACCACAACCACACACCACCACCACATACCACAACCACCATTTGGAGAAGAGAAGAGAGGAGAGAGAGTTTGGAGAAGGAAAGATTTAAAGAAGAAAATCTGATTTTTTTGAAAAATTTTCAGAAATTTAGCGCGGGGAAATGAATTTTAAAATTTTTAGCTCTTAGCCGACGGAACGCAATATTTCCGTCAGTTAAGTGATGAACAATTTTTCTGAAATTTTGGTCTAAAATTTTACCCAGGAAAATTGTTCTAAATTTTTTTACCCTTAGTCGATAGAATTAAATAATTCCGTCAGCTAAATGATACCTTAGGAGACAGAATTGTTTAATTCTGTCGGCTAAAGGGTAAAAAAAATATTATTTTTAGAACTTAGGCGATGTTATAATTCTGATGATCAAACTTGACAAACGAAAATCCGACCGTCTGATATGATCATTATAATAAAATATGGATATGGGAAAAAATTAACTTGATCTGACAATGTTAAGGACTTGATCCGGACGGTTAATCCCGTAAGTCGAACCCCTACACGCACGAAAACGATTATTTGACGGTCTAAATTACGTATTTAGACCAAACCTTCAGCTGAAAATAGTTTTAAATCAATGAGACACAACTAGTGGTATAAAAATTTACAGAAAAATAAACCCCAAAGATATGGCTACCCATATGGAGAGAATGATAAATTGCGTTGACTGCAACTATCGGCACCGAGACTTTGCTGAAATTTCATGATTTTTCAACCGTGGACATATTTTACCAATCCGGTCATATCTTATTGCATGATTTTTTTTGTGTTTGAAGGTTCTACGTAGAGTTTGTTTTTGAAATTAAACATTTACTTAAAACTTATTAAACAAGTTATACAACATTAGTATGCATGTTGTGAATATGATGATCAAGCTTCAAAAACGAAAACCCGACCATCTGATTTGATCAATAAAGTAAAACATCGATATGGTAAAAAATTCCACTTGATCCGACAATATTAAGAGCTCGATCCGGAAGGTCAATCCTGTAAATCAAACCCCTAAATGTACGGAAACAATCATTCGATCGTCTAAATTACGTAATTTGACCGGACCTTCAACTGTAAATAGTTTCAAATCGATGAGACGCAACCAATGATATAAAAATTTATCAAAAAATAACCCCCAAAGATAGGGCTACCCATAGGGATAAAAAATGGTAAATTGCGTTGACCGTAACTATCAGCACCGAGATTTTGTCGGAATTACGTGATTTTTCTACCGTAGACGTATTTCACCATTCCGGTCATATCTTATTTCATGACTTTTTGAATATTTTGCCTCCTATGTACAGTTCTAAAGAAAAAACTTTGGCTGATTTGTTACAATATTTTTTATCTTAGCCGACGGAATATAAACTTTTCTGTCTGCTAAGATCTTTCTTAACTGACATAATATAGATTTATATTCCGTCGGCTAGGCTCTTAGGTCTTAGCCGACGGAAATAGCTAGGACCACAGTTCCGTCGGCTAAGAAGGCCTTAGTCGACCAAAATTTCTGAAAACCTTTTTTGTCGGCTAAGAAAATCATAGCCGACAGAACAGTTTAGATTCCTTCAGCCAAGAGTGAAAATCCACTAGTGTAGGGTTTTCTCAGTTGTTGTGCGTTAAGAGGAGGTCCCTAATTCGTTAGTTTGCAGCCCTATTTATATGGGAAAAAGGTTACACTTTCCTTCTTGAATTAGGTCTTCTTTCCTTAGCAAACTTGGGCTTGATTCCCCTTATGAATTTCCATGAATTTAAGTATCAAAAATAATGTATTTAGAGGCCTTCAAACTCCAGCAAAAAGCCTTCAAAAAGTCCAAGAAGTCATCCCTCAAAATCAGCCCAAAACCTAAACTCATCAGAACTTTGTCGAAAATTCCAGTTTTTCTGTGAATTTTCCTCATACTTTGAGTAGTCGTAACTTCATCAATACTCCATATTTCCTGACATTTCTTGACTCTAAAATGAAGTTCTCTTTCTGTTCCATAACTTTCATGAATAACTCATGCAAAGAAGAAGTCATCTTGATGCTGGAAAAACGCTCCAAATTTTGACAGTCAATAAGCTCGCTAGATTTTCAGTTTCTGGGTCCAACTTTGAGGGCTTGTAACTTGAGCTTCCCGTCTTCTTTTTGAATGATTCTTGGCATGAGAATTATGCAAATAACCTGTACTACATCTGTGAATTGAGAACTGGGCAAAAGGAATGTACGAAACCCCTAAAATTCTTCATTGAAAACAGAAGAAAATAAGTTATTTTCAGATTTCAAATATATGCTTCTTCGAGGGTAGTTTTGCACGTATCTTTTCTTTAACTTCCTTTGAGCTTCTTAACCAGTGGAATGATCATTCTCTATGCTCTGCAGCACTACTCCATAAACGAGGCCTTAATTGCTTGGATTTAGCTGTATTTTCTTCATAATCGCTCAACAAAGTACCTAAGAAACTATGTTAAAACGATATTTTTAAGCAATAAACCAAACAAAAATGTAAGGGTTCAACTATAAATTCATCGCATATTATGCTCCTATCAGTTGTGTGAAGGTCGGGATGTTCGACGACGATAGCGACGTGTTGGCAACCTCATTCCGGCTATAGGAAGCGGTTTTGAAGGAGCAATTCAGCTACTGCTTTGGGCCACGACGACAAGTTACCTTGTAAGTGGTCATATTTTGTGAGCCTTGTTTTTTTGTCATTGCGTCAGGTGATTAATAGGCTCCTACATTAGTTAAAAGATGCTACACGGGTCATGATTGTGTGGGCCTGGAGCTTGAGACCGCTTCGGCTGGGGGATTGTGGGCCTACTATTGCTATAAACAAGGAGACTGAGATCGAGGCATTCGGTAGTGGCAATTAGTCGACTAGAGATGGTGTTAGCTGTCAGATCGAATAGCAACTTTGTTCAGAGCTAGTGAGTATCGTAAAAACATTAGAAGATAAAGAAAAACATTGTGTGATCAAAACATGAGTGTTCTAGCTTAAATGTTTTTATTTTATTTTAAGAAAGAAATAATTAGATCAATATCGACCATACATGTAAATACCGAAAGGACCTTAACAAAGATTCTAATTCAGTGGATTTCCATATCGGTTTTTGTGAATCAGGCATTGCATACTCTTTTAGAACCTATGTACCTTGAAGAAAATTATCAAATGGGAGAGTGAACAGTGATTTTGCACAGTTGGTTCTTTGTGCTCTAGCAGAGATCATAAGCATGAGATTCCTGAGTGGCATTGGACCACGTCCTGGTATAATGGGAATCAAGTATTAATTCCACAGCTCTATGGCTTCACAGGTATTGTCAATCCCATACTCAGAAATCAGAATTGAATATATCAATTTTTCAAAGAGGAACATGCACAGAAGAGTCTACTATCTGTACATAAAATTCAATGAGAAAGAAAACTATCTTAATTGGTTCATCATGCCTTTTTGTTTCTGTTTAGATTTTGGGGTCTATTAGATTCGGATTAGATAAAAATATTATTTAAAATGGTTAGACCATATGATACACTACTAACTTGACTTCTGTCATGAACGAATATAATTTATTACTCTCACCAGTTTTGTATATTTTGTGTTGGAGTGTAGGGAGATGGGCTTTAGGGCAAATAGAATTAGCTCTGCTGATGATCTGTCCAAGTCATTTGTGTTAATGTACACTATGGTGCATCCTTTTTGTTATGGCGAAAATTATTCGGTGAACCGCCAGTGCAAATGACATGTCCAATCTTCACTGTCTGATTGATATGAACAGTGCCGCACTCACTTGCTCATTGTCAGATGTATGTACTGTGTTGCACTGTTCACTTTTCTTTTTTCTATTTTTTTGTCTTTTTCTGATGTATGGAATACTCTCTCGGTTACAAGAATGTGAAGGAAGGTGAGTCTGTTCAATCCGATATGTATTTACCACGGGAATTAATATCTTCCTTAAACTTGATATCTCTGACCATTTTATCTCTAATCTGATGATCTAAACAGGTTATTCAGGCTTATATCTCAGGGCCAAAGAGTGTGAATCTTCAGGATAGTATCTCAAGTTTGAGGAAGCCTTGAGCTATTACAAAAATACAAATGCCAAGGGAGTTGCACCGTCATGTAACCTGACAAACAGTGGTATAGCCAGCCATCTCACTTAGAAGGGTCAAATTTGATTAACGAAAAATTAAATGATCTTAGGTTACTCTTTAACAACAACACAATTTTCCTTTAAAAAGTGACATAAACTTAATTTCAACAATGTTTTTTATACCAATTCAAAATGAAAACGCGCTCTCGAACAAACTATTAATTCATCTCTAATAAACTTCAGATTTTCAGAATTTTAATATGTTATTTTTGAGACATAATTTATGTCAATGTATGGTAAACATTAATGTGTTGTTTTCATTTAGCATATTTATGAAAAATAAAATAAAAAATCATAAATAAAATTTAAAGCATTAAATTACATATTAGTAGTGATCAATAATGTAAGAAACCATTGACACAATTTGTATTAATTGGATTAAGTATTTAAAATAGTATAAATTTTTTATTTCATTTTATTATTATTGAATAATATTATAGACTGATCAAAAATTTCTTACAGAAAAATTATCAATTTATGTTTCATTTTTTTTAATATCTGATACAAATTAAGAGTAATTACTTTTTAAACAAAAATTAAGAGAGAACAAGTTCCTTTCCTAGCTACTTCCTTGCTCACAAATGCCACCCTGCCTACTTTGATTTTATATTCCTTCTCTGTGTTGCACTGTACTACATCAAGGGAAAGCATTCTTGAGAAGTAAAATGAATCGGCTGAAAGCTGCCGGTGAATCGTGCTGTAGAACTTATACATATAATGTGATCTTTATTATTTTTTATTTCTTTTTTCGGAAAGAAAGAAATACCGGGATCCAGGTAGTCAAGGTCTGTTATCTTGAAGCAGATACTTCTGCTGCATTTGACATAGGTTGAATCATAATTGCTTTATAAAACAGTCAAATATAAAGTAGGGTACACACTTCAATAAGGTGTTGTAATTTGATTGTTACCTTAAGAACGCATCAATGCAGAATTGCAGATGCACAGTCCCTTTTTATATGCATCACTGAACCGTAGATATAACTGAGTTATGAAATGTCAAAGATAATAACATCACTATGGCCTATGATAGCTTTTAGTTTCTCCACAACCCATGATAGAAGATGGCAGCTTTGCCACCTTCTCCACCCCAGATTCAAAAACCACTCCCATTCCCATGTAGAAATGCGACTCTATATGGCAATGAAATGCCCAAACACCCGGATTATCTGCTCGAAATCTCAAAGCAGTCCAACCATAAGGGTGTACTGTCACTGTGTTCTTCATGATCGGATTGACAAGATTGTATTTTGCCACTTTTTTTTGTAATGTAAAACTTTCCTGTTCCATATCCCAACACCCAAAAGTCGTGACCATGGATGTATTTCACAGTTGCTTGCAGTCAGTGTTGGCATTTTGCAGTACAACATCCACTGTGTTATTGAACTTCAACCTGTATAAGCCATTGCTTGAAGTAGCATTCACATTCTTAGCAACACTGTATATATCATAGTTGTTGAAGTCATAGTTTTCTGGAGGTGGTTTTTGGTCAAACACATGGCTTAGATTCAACTTCTCCTTCAAGGCTATCAAATAAGGTGTGTGGGGGAATAGAGAAGGATACATTGTTCAAGGACCAGCGGACATGCCCATCGATCTTGTTTTGGGTGTTGAGAAGAACAATGGTTCTGTCTGAAGTGGCAGGATGGGTATGAATATAACTTTGGAGGGCTTTGATAGAAAGCCTCTGAGCTAGCCTCAGGCGCGGATTCAGCTTATTTTGGGGTATGCTCAAGCATCTCCAATTCAAATCCTGGATCCGCCAGTGTTTCGGCCTTTGGTTGGAACTGTTGTTGAAGGGGATTTCCTGAAATGAGTAGGATAATAATTGAGGATTGCTAAGCCAGTTGGGGTTTTAGGTACTCTGCCAAACTTGTAGTCATCCAATAGTTTCTTGACTAGAAAGATTGCCCGGGCGTTGCTCCGGGACATATGAGTGTTTTTTTCTTTGGTATATATGGTAGCAAACATAACTAAGTGCAACAGTGTCAGAAATTTAAGAGTGGATTGTTTAAGAATTAACAAACTTCAAGTTAACCAACAACAAAATCGGAAGTCTGATGAAGAAATGGCATCAAATCCGTCCACAATAAGGGTGCTCACATGACAGAACATAGAAGGCATCGAAAGGTCACATTACCTTCAAAATCCAAGACTCATTTTCCCATTTGGCTGAAGAAACCTATCTCTTGCAATCACACAGGTCTCTAACAATTTATCATTAATTAACAATGTACCTAAATTCAAAGAAAATTTATCAGAACAAAAAAGGAAAAACAAAGAGAAACCATAGAACTTTGAACATCTTATTCCTTAAAATTTAATGTTTCAATGTCGGGAATGACCAATCAAAATTGCTTCTTTTAGAAGACATATGCAACCTTAATTGCATTTTTAATTGAATCCTACACAGATGACACTGTTGGTTTTATTATTGTGGTCAACATAAAAGAAAATTATAGTCAAAACTACTAAAATAAAAGATAAATAAAAAATTACTTTCTGGCTCTCCTTCAGAACATATTACTCTCCCACAAAATAATAGCACCCCCGATTTGTCAAGGCTTTAGCTGCTAATAATAGTAGAGCTTACCTGTTACCCAGAAATCCAGAACTGCCTTCTTTCTTCATCTTGATAAAAGTCCCAATATCAGAATCCTAAATCCCTGTATCATCGAAATTCCAAATCATTCTCCATCTTTAACAAAAAAAGGGGTCTACGTTCTTAAAATTGACTAAAAACAATTATTTCAGTGATTTTGAATTGTCATATTACACAATCTTAGTCAACGAAGGAAAAATGAAACATAATTAAACAAAATTACACAAATGTAATTGCCATATACTTCATTTTCAAGAAAAGAAATGCAGCCTACTTAATCTTGAAAAGAACCCTGATGAATGACCAATGATACACATTTTACTGAATATAAGAAAATGCAAACCTGTGTAAGAAAAGAAAACTGATATAGTGCAGAATTGGACATGAGGAACAACAATATAACACTGACATCTATAATTTTGGCATAGGATCTGCAAGTAATAAATAATAAAAATGAAACTCAGGACCAACTATTATACCTGCATACCTTTATACTTGAGTGACTAAGTAGACAAGCCTAATGTTCCATAGTAGGTGTTGACAAGGAAGAACAGCCAGTTAAAAAAAGATAAGTTAATAACTGAATGAATGCAATAATAAGAATGCAATAATAAACAAAGGTAGGACAAAATGGAGGTGTGCAAAGAAAGTACCATGCTAGTGGTGGCAACACCAAAAGTGGAATGAGGGAAAGGATCTTGGGACTGTTGTATATGAAATCAAGAGTTACTGAACGGCGGATAAAGAAAATGTGATGGCGCAAGTATAAACAAAAGCAATGGAGTCGTTGATGACAAACCCAATATCCAACTGTAAACCCTGCATCACTAAACGCGGTTATTAAAGGCAATTGATTCTTGATGCTATCGGATCTAATGATAAAGTAAAAGTAAAAACAAAAATCAAAGACGAACCTGTAAACTTCATTTCTGGACATGATAACCCATACCTCCTGCAATCCTCATGCAGGCCCTCGACGTGAACAGTACTGACGTCATCTTAACAATTAGATACATGTTAAATGGGTCTTGGTTTGCTTTCACTATGATAGAGTATGTCTCACCAGAGTAAAGGAATGAGTCTGGTCACAAATGGCTCCACATAATGCCCATCAGCTTCAACAACAGTAAAATTGTGATCCTGCATAAAACTTTCTGTCAATTACAGATGATCTCAGGATCTTGGTTAAAGTAACCTCAAATGGAAAATAAATTATGCAAACTTGACAGCTCTACTCATAATGTAGAAAGCTAACAAAGAAAATTATTAGTCTTGTTGTGGTGAAAGTTACCTCAATCTGAAAACTGAGAGCTGATAAAGCAGTCAAGCAACCGATCCTTAAACGATATGTTTTGCCAGGAATTACTGTCACAACATGGGGAGAACACTCTGGACCGACCATTTTCTTTGAAATGATCTAATGGATGAAACCGTCCAAGGCTAATTCCAAGTTCTTTGATCATTTTTTTTCTTCAAATTGAATCATACAAAGACCGACCACAATTTATAAAGACATGTTTAAAATCAAACCAATATTGAACACATAATTCATGGACCTCTCTCTTTACTTAGTTTTGAAGATTAAATCAAATTATGGAGATAATCCATGAAGACTAATTATATATTAGGCAGAAGATGTGTGATATAAGAAGCTAGAAATTTAATGTCGCGCTGGTCATGTGAGTTGGAATTTAGGAAGATGTGAACGAGGGAGGTGAGGATAGGGTGTGCTCAACAACAACTCAAGTGATCGTGCTGATTTGCACTATTGATTTTTAAGATGTAGTAGTTCTATGTGTTTTTTGATAATATAGATAGATTGTGTAATTCAGTGCTTATACTAATACAAAAACTTTTGAAAAGGTACGTAAATATTTTCACCCAATGTTTAATTACGAAGTTTTGATGAAAATCGATGTAGTTTTTTGTGTGACTATATTTATACTTTAGTGAAAACCACATTGATAGCCTGATTGATTTATTAGAGTATTTCCAACATCGATCTCCAGTATGACTATGTGTGGCTCGGAGCAGAAAATAAGCCTGAATCTTAGGGTTTTAACATGTGGCGGCGCTCTCTTGAGGACGTTGTTCATGCTCTGGCGCCTGTATGGCTGTGAAGCATGGGTGAATGGGCGGGGTCACCTCGATTGATTTGGCGGCCGAGAGAGCTTGGGGTGTTTGAGATGTGAGTCGTCGATGGCGGCTAGAGGTACTGACAACGTCGATTGGAGAGTGGTGGAACCTAAGGTGTCAGTGAAGTGTGACATGGAAGATCAGGAGTTGGGCTGGATGGAGGAGGATGGTAGTTGTGTTTACGCGCAGCAGCTCAGCTTGTCGTCGCGGGCTTCGCTCTGGGTGGCTGGAAGAAATAGGGTTGTGGTTGTTTTGTTTCGGTGTCAGGTTCTTGAGTTTGGATATGACATCAAGCTGGGGAATTAGGTCTGGATTAGTGGGCCATAACAACTCTCGCTGGCAACAGTGAAGATGGGCAACGTCAGAGTGTGGTTTGACGACGGAAGCGTTGCGGCCAGAAACCCTAAGGATGGTGGGTCGAGTCTGGACTCTGCTAGACCATTAGATGAGTGGCTATCTGGGCTAAAAGAGGATCTAGGAAATTGTGAAGCTTTTGGTGGACTTCTTCTATTTGGGCTTAGTTTGGGCCTCAGTGGGAGTAAAAATCTAGTAGTTGCTAGGAAAGACCCATTACAAACCCTAATTGATCTTACACTGACTCTTTAATGATGAAAGGTACACCTCTAGGTCTTAGGCCTGATTCGTGAGGCAATGTAGGGTTAGTTAGAGGAGATAATGTTCATTTGCTTTCTAGTGTGTAATGTCCATCGTTTTGGACCGTAGTTTTTTAGGCTAGTTTTTGCAATTCTTCGATGTAGTTTGGATGTAGTATTAGCTATGCGCTAGATGTTTTTCATAACATCTATGTTTGATCTTTATGTCGTATGATCTTTCGATCAATGAGAATGTTCCTTTTACTTCAAAAACAAAAATACATTAATAGCTTGATTAAGCATTTAAATAGTAGTCTCTCGTCCTAAGATTACAGAGTCATATATAGCCTGTTTAGCCACCAAAGATGATGAAAAACAGATATGCTTTTAGGTAGAGGGTCTATTCCCATTAGCCAAAGAAACACTCATGTTTGATATTATTATGCAAAATGGCTAAATCTTGTACATACATCGTGAGAGGGAGTCGAGTTCACAATAAGACATGGTGAATCCCATAGGCTACACCACCCTCATGATCAAATCTCCACCTAGAACTTGTCAACCATGGCAATCTATGTAAAAAAACAATAGGGGTAATATGGGAATACTATATGTCTTACTCTGGACTTGGCATTTTTGCAGAAAATAAAACACAAGAAAAGGAAAGAAAGAATATGCTAGTTATGAGCAGTCACTTCGACAGCCCCAAAATCCAGACTTTACAATTGAAAGAGCAAAAAAGTGAGGGACTTTTTCTCTTTTGAATTTGGGTTTTGAGCAAAGACTCGTCCTTTTTCTTCATCCCATAAAGCAATTGCGGCTGGTACGCTCAAACCTTGTTGAAGCAAACGACGTATTGGGATAGCTTGTTGCTCAGAAAAGCTTTGGTCTTTGAATCAATCAGGTATATGGGTTTCAAATTCTCGTTATTGGGTTTGATCCTGCTGCAACTGATTCTGGGTTTATCTGATTTTGATCTGGGATTGGTGTGGATTGTGTCAAATTAGTGTTTAACTTGTTTATGATGAGGTGAATTTCTTTGTGTTTGTGTGTTGTGCACTTGTGCATTATATTTGATGGAACTGATTATAGAGTTGAAGGTCAGTTGTTAAGTTGAAGATTCAACTGGTTTCTGACTATTGAACTGGTCACGAAAATTTTTGTCAATCCAAGTGAGAAGAAGAATAGTAAAGAATTTAATTTTATTTGGAAATTATGTACCTTGGTGGCAGTGGTATCTATAGGAGATAGCATGTTCTCTTTTATTCCTTTTACTTGGATTTTGCTTTGCATTAGTAGTGGTTTAGCTTTTGTCTTAATTTTGGGATTGAAAATTATAAAATAGAGACACTTGGATACCCATTATGAGGATTTTTTTTGAACCTGCTTCAGAACTGACTGGCATTCAGAGCTGTTCCTGAATGAGCAAGCATGTTATATGAGAAGCGAATGAATTGCGGATTTTAAGGGAGGCAGAGGAACAGCCTTTCAACGAATGATTATGTTGAATATGTAAATAGGTACTCTTTTGGTGGGATCATGTTAAACCTGTCTTAAAAGTAGAAAATCAATTACTGTTTAGCAAGAGTATAAATAATAGATTTTGATTGTGGTTTTGCATATGTATACTTACAAAGAAGGAAGACACATGATTTCGATTCGATGTTGTGTTAGTGTTGAAAAGAAGTATGCCTCTGAGGCTAATGGTCAAAGTAACAAGAGTTGAGTGTGCTGGAATTATGGGAACAATGGAGTATATCATTGTGAATTACTAAGATTGATTAGATGCAAGCATAATACCTCCTGAGACTGTAACGTATACTGATGAAAGATGAATATCATTGCATGACAATGACTATATTACCAAAACACGTGGTAGCACGTTAGAAGAAGTGTTTTTGTGTATATGTGTTTCTGTACACTTTTTATTTCCTTAGTAAATTTATATGTGGACAATATCACAGCTTCTCATCTTCTCATTCTTTTCTGGATAAGTGACTGGGACCTCATTGAAACTCGTTTCCTCTTTCAGCTGTGTTTCAGCATCTGATAGGAGTTTGCTGGGCCTCTTGTATTTTCAGTCGTTTTTGTTAGTAGGGTTGGTTGAGGATAATCAAGCTGAGAGAGAAATTCAAGCAATCTTATGACTGAACATTAAGGACGCATAGACAGCTCCAATACAATTCCATGGAACCTGGAAGGGAGGAATTTCATCCTTCGAACTCTCAGAGCAGTATGCATTCTGATATGAGGTCTCATAACCTTAATACTTCAGAAATCAAACCTGTACATAATTATTCAATAACAGGTGAGGAGTTTTCTCTTGAATTTATGCTTGATCGAGTGAACCCCAGGAAGCCTTTGCACCCAAATGCTGTGGGTGATCCAAGTTATGTTACTGACTATGTTGAACTAGAGGGAATGTTAGGAATCAGAGGTTTTGAAAGTGGTTCAGATGCTTCAATGGTTGCTATACCTGAAAGAGGTCCAAACCAGTTTGAGAGAAACAGCTCATCTTTACATGACAGAAATAACTATGGATCAGTTCAATCAGTACCGCGAGCTTCAACAGGCTATGGAAGTAGTCGTGTTCATGGTTATGCCTTATCTGGAGCCTCTGATAGCTCATCAATGTTAATGAAGGTTCTTTGTAGCTTTGGCGGTAAAATTTTGCCCCGACCAAGTGATGGGAAGCTCAGATATGTTGGAGGTGATACACGCATTATCCGTATTAGAAAGGACATTACCTGGCAGGAGCTTATACATAAAGCCTTATCAATTTATAACCAATTGCATGTAATTAAATATCAGCTTCCAGGAGAGGAGCTTGATGCCTTGGTTTCTGTATCTTGTGATGAGGATCTGCAGAATATGATAGAGGAATGTAACGAAATTGAAGATAAAGAGGGGCCCCAAAAGCTTAGAATGTTCTTTTTCTCCATCAGTGATTTGGAGGATCAGTTTGGTCTGCACACTGTGGATGGTGACTCTGCGGTTCAGTATGTTGTTGCCGTCAATGGCATGGACCGGGGATCAAGAAAAAGCTCGACCCTACATGGTTTGACAAGCTTGGTAGCTAATCAATTAGAAGAGACGAATCGACACAATATTCAGAAGGGAACAAGTAGTGTTGTGAAAGACTCAATAGGTCTAGATGCTCCAGTTTTGACGGGGAAAATCATTTCAGCAACAGCTGCTCAATCTTCTGAACCTATGCTGCCAAGCTCTTCATATGCCTATGAAGCTTATCCGCATATTCAACATGGACATGTTATGCATTATGGACAAAATGTGCAGTACCCATTGCGGAATGGCCAGGCCTTTCCAAGTCAATCCCAATTTGTAGAAACTCCTACTTCAGTACCTCATCATGGGATTCATGGTATTATGAAAGAAGGAGGTTCAATTGAAGGGCAGACCAGTGGCTTGAGAGAGCGTAACTTCGAGATGCCAGTGAAGGATGTACAACCATTACGTGATGGTTCCTTACATCAAGAGAGTGACCCTGAAAAACTTCGCCCCTCAAGGAAAGAGCAATTTGTTCCCAAATCACTGTATGATGGTAATTTGATGAATTATTCTGCGGTTGAAGAAGCATCAAAAGATGAAAGGAAGTGCCAGGAACCTGAAAATGTTGCTTCATCAATTGATTCGGGGATGCTGGTTCCCAATCCTGGTGAAGTTGATCATCTGTCCACATCTAACAATGCATTTGCTCCAACCTATGCTGATCCTATGTCCAATGGAATTGATTTGGGGTATCTTGAGCCACCTGTGCAACCTCAGAGAATCTACTACTCGGAAAGAATTCCCAGGGAACAGGCAGAGTTGCTGAATCGATCGTCAAAATCTGATGATTTGCATGGTCCTCAGTTCCTCGTATCTCACTCACGCTCTGATATCACCCACCAGAATTCAATTACAGGAGTTCAGAAATTGCATGATCATGCAAATTTGCCTCCCCGGACTGAACAACAATCCTCCTCAACTGTATATGTGGATGCTCAATCTGTTGATGATGGACTTGCCCAACTGCAGAAGTACAAAGAGTTTGCTGATTCAATTTGTGAGATGAATGCTAAGCTTTTGCAAGATGCAGATGGTGAATTAAAGCCAGCATTGCTAAACCCTGTTGATACTAAAGAGTTCACAAACAGGGATAGGATCCTTAAATCTGACCAAGACACAGACTGCCTGAAAGGTAG
This sequence comes from Comarum palustre, assembly GCA_951800085.1. NCBI lineage: Eukaryota > Viridiplantae > Streptophyta > Magnoliopsida > Rosales > Rosaceae > Comarum > Comarum palustre. The sequence continues at coordinate 15,501,340 of OX637587.1, read as the reverse complement.
CCATAAGAATCTTGTGGCTGACGACATTGCAGAAGCTGTATCTGAGTGTCCACCTGTAAGTCAGATACCTTCTATGAAGCACCATGAAGTTCCTGCATCTAATCATTCAGAGTTTAATCAGGACGAGTCTACTGGCAAGGATTCAAATACTGCTGACAATATGGGCGATGCACAAGTTGGTACCTCTACTCCAGTGCAGGGAGACATAATTATTGATATCGAAGAACGATTTCCTCGGGATTTCCTGTCTGATATATTCTCCAAGGCAATACTTTCTGAAGGATCCCCTGATGTTGGTTTACTGCAGAAGGATGGAGCTGGTTTCAGCTTAAACATGGAAAATCATGATCCTAAGCGCTGGTCATATTTCCAAAAGTTGGCGCAAGAAGGGGCTGGTCAACAAGATGTTTCTCTTATGGACCAGGATCTTGGTTTTCCTTCTGCAATTAGAAATTTTAAGGAAGAAGATAGTAAATTGTATCATCATACACCGTTACCAACAGCCCATATGAATTCTCAGCCTAATTTTGCAGAAGATGTTAGTAGAGAAACTGGATTGACTAAAGCTAATTATGATCACCCGCAACTGAAGGAAACTGAAAGTATGCAGTTTGAGGCCATGATGGAAAACCTAAGAGTGCCACAGTCCGATTATGAGGTAATTATTTGATCAGCTCTCATTTTTCTTTAACAAATCGCTTGTATGTTAACATTGTTCCAATAATTTTAATGTAGCAAGGAAAGTCTACAAGTAGAACTTCTGGTTTACCTCCTTTAAATCCTTCATTGGGAGAGTTTGATATCAGTACCTTGCAGGTACGATCCTTCCATAATAAATTAACTTGATAGACATTGGTTAAATAAAATGTACCTATCCTTCCATATTAAATAACTTGATAGAACTTGGTTAAATAAAATGTTACCTATTATTGACTTATAGAAGAAGGATATACATATCCATTTATGTATCTGTATATGTGTTTGGTGGCTCTTTTGTGTTGGTGGTACCTCCTTAGTGGAATTAGGAATGTAGGACACATATATGCCAATGAAACCCTTATAGGAAAGCAAAATTTATAGCTGAGTTTATAAATTGTTGGACTATGGTTGCAGAAAAAGAAAGCTTGCATGTAATTCTATCCTCACCCCTAAAGTTAAGGAACCTGCCAAATTGTGTAAGTCCTACACATGGTTGCATGCACATGTAATTCATCCCTATTGTGGAATAGAAATTGTTTATGGAGCTGGCTTTTGTTGTTAAGGCATTGGTACTCCAGCTACTTGGTCGTTAGTTTTAGTTTATATATCTAGAAACACTTGCTAGTTCCCTGTACTACTTTGTCATTGGTTAGCCTACTTTTATGGCCATCATAGACTTTCCACGTCAAATGTGTTCAATTAATTTTGTTTTTGTTTTTCATGCACATAATAGTTGATAAAGAATGAAGATCTAGAACAGATGAAGGAATTGGGTTCTGGCACCTTTGGGACTGTGTATCATGGAAAATGGAGGGGGAGTGATGTTGCCATTAAAAGACTAAATAAGAGCTGCTTCACTGGGAGATCATCAGAGCAAGAGAGACTGGTACCTATTCCTTCCCATTTGTGAATTGTGTGAGGAAAATCACATTTATATAAAGCAATTTGAAGGAAATAGTCTCACTGTTATGTTGCTCTGTGACATATATAGTATTCTGTATTCCTTTTCAAGGCCATAATGGTTTTTATTACTCCATTGTCAGTCTGTAGAGTTCTGGCGGGAAGCTGACATTCTTTCAAAGCTTCACCATCCAAATGTGGTGGCATTTTATGGTGTAGTGCAAGATGGGCCAGGGGGCACACTAGCCACCGTAACTGAGTACATGGTTGATGGTTCTCTTAGGCATGTTTTGCTTCGAAAAGACAGGTAATAATCCATTAATACCGTTCATTATGCTTCTACTTTATTCACACTTTTAGATCATCACACCTATTCTCGAAACTCTACTCATCATAAAAGAATCTTCATTCTTCGATATTCTGGTGGAGTTCATCTGTATGCAACTGTTCTGGATGGAAGCAGTTAATTTCTTTTATTTACGCTGTTTTCTTTAACTCATGCAGGTATCTTGATCGTCGCAAGCGATTAATAATTGCCATGGATGCAGCATTTGGAATGGAATATTTGCACTCAAAGAACATTGTGCATTTTGACCTGAAATGTGACAACTTACTTGTGAACCTAAAAGATCCTCAACGGCCAATTTGCAAGGTGATCATAAAATTTACACTCTTGGAAATTATTATGTTCTCATACGTTTGCTTACCATGATATGCATTTTTAACCAGGTTGGTGACTTTGGGCTTTCAAAAATCAAGCGAAACACGCTGGTTTCTGGTGGTGTACGGGGAACATTACCATGGATGGCCCCAGAGTTGCTGAATGGAAGCAGCACTAAGGTATCTGAAAAGGTAAACTTTCTTGTACAGTTTTAATTACAGTCAAATCAAAAAAGGATAATCAATAAGCAAATGAGGGTGTACCAATTAATCCATTTAGTTTCAAGGAAGTCCGCAAATAACATGATTGTAGATTTGCATTGTCTATGTGACTGGAAGATGCATTTCAATACTTGGCGATGATATGAAGGGTTCTGCTACAACTCACCAAGTATTTTAGTTGTTTGTGGTTCTTACGTAATTAAATAAAATAACAATTAAATGGAAATTAAGGGTTCTACTTTTGGCCAGGTTCTGTTTTAGGCCAACTTTTTTGATGTAGATTTACCTTGATTCTTTTTGTTGCCTTTTGCTGCAACTTGTCCACACCTACTGCATCTTAATGAAGCTGTCATCGTTGTTTGTTTTTCCCCTATCTTTTAAGTTTTATATATCTTGTATTGTTTCTTGTAGCATATTAAGAAGCATAGGAACAAACTTTTGTTTGATATAAGAAATTGGGATACATATGCGGATTCAGGGACTTCAATGCTATCCTGCTTGACTTTTGATCCTTGTTATAGGTGGATATTTTCTCCTTTGGTATTGTCTTGTGGGAGATTCTTACCGGAGAGGAACCATATGCCAACATGCACTATGGAGCGATTATAGGTGATTACTTTCTCTATGGCTGGTTTGGGTTGGGCTGGGCTTGCAGTGTAGCACCTTTTAAAACTGATTTTCAGCTCATGATTATCCTGCCCTGCCCTGCCCTGCCCTGATCTGCCATTTGTATTTTACTGTTACATTGTGTATAATACTGTTCTGTTGTTACCCATTTAGTTATCTTGAACGTTTTCAATGCATGCAGGTGGTATTGTGAACAACACATTGAGACCCACAATTCCAAGTTACTGTGATCCAGAATGGAGAACGCTTATGGAGCAGTGTTGGGCTCCTAATCCTGCTGGTAGGCCATCCTTCACAGAAATTGCTGGTTGCTTACGAGTTATGACTAGAGCTGCTAGCCAAGCCAAAGCACAGGGTCACAAGGCATCTAAATGAAAATTGAACATTTGTTTGTGTCACTTTTACATGAGTTGATTTGGTACATTTATTCATTCAATTATTAACTCATAGGTAGTGTTCACTTCATCATATCCGGAGCACAGATACATGGTTTCCACTATTTTTGGAATGCTAGAGGCTCCTTTGTTACTTCATTTTTGTTCGGCTGCTGAAATCACAAAATTGTAGAATGTTTTGGATACCAAAAGAGAATGCATGCTCGTGTTTAGTTTGTACAGCTTCTATCTACCTGGGTTTCTAAGTTCTAACATTGTATTTTCTATGGGTGCCATTGTTCAGATATTACATCTGATTCCTAATCTAAGTTGGCTATGAAGAGTCCTCCCTCCAAAGAGCTTTGGAGCACATGCGATCATGATCTTTCAAGAGCTAGATACGCTAGTCGGTTTTGTTTATTGAATACGGGAGGGTTTTGTATTTGTTACCTAAACTATCTACACCTCCACTGGAAAGCAAGCAAGCATTGAGAAGTGCAAGTATCAAGGCTCCATGGTGTACAATTGGAGAAGTATTGGAGGTTAATGTAGGAGACTTAGAAACCATACTTCACATTGGCAACTAGGTAAATAGCAAATACAACCAACATATCTACATCACTGAAGCTCCAATGTTAGTAACAAAGAAAGGAACCCAGTTAGTAGCACTGAAAACTTTTGGTAAACAAAATTTGTAGTTTCATTGGGTAACCTGATCACAAGATTACCCACCTTATTACTTTCCATGCGAGATAAAAATGATTTTACTAATGAACTAACCAAATCAAGTGCAAATTATATCATGGAGGAGGCTAAGAGGAAGAGGTATTGTTCACTTGCCATGCAGCTGCCAACATTATGGGTCTTCCTTTCCAGCCAAGGAGGAGACAACCCTTCTCACTAGCCAAACTGTACCCATCACAGCCATAAACAGATAGCATCATCCTAGCTTGACTTGTACATTTCAATCCCATAACTTGAAACCCAGCTCTGCCTAATTGCCTTCTCCATTGGTCTGCCCTTTCATGCCTCTCAACCCTATTTAAGCCCTCAAAGGCAACAACGTTTCTAATTTCATCTGCAAAGTGAAGTCTCTCTATCTTCATCCTCGGTGGGCTGTTTCGAGGCAGGCTCACCTCGAGTGAGTCGAAAATCGCAGAATAAAAGTGAAGAGACTCGAGGAATCTTCCAAGAAAAAACGGCCCGTTGTGATTTGCATCTTGTTCTACTAATGTAAGCACACTAGGACTTAATTTCTTCAAGGCTTGGAGGATTGCCTTCAAAGACCCTCTACTCTCTCTCACATACTTATGCAGGTGCATTATGCTATTGACACACATTGCTTCCCCTTCCCTCAAGTCTAGGTTCTCTTTAGTTAGAAGTGATGGTTTTACCTGCTCCGAGATCACGTTGTATTCCATTGGTATCCCAAGTGAGCTAGCTTCCTCCACCAGAACTCTCATCCCAGCTTCAAGCTCCAAGACATCATCATCTTCAACTAGTCCTGTGATTCGGAGCTTCTTAGGCGGGCCTTCGGGTCTTGATGAAAGGGTTCTTAACAAGGATGGCCATTGTAGAGTGTGCTCCATTCCCAAATCAATGATATGCAATCTCTCCTTCCCTTGTGCTGCCTGACATATAGCTTCATTTGCAACCATGAATCCAAAAGCTATGTAGGGAGTTGTCTGGTGAAGGAGTTGAAAAGCCTCCAGTTTCTCCTCCCTAGCGATCATCGACACATCCATAGTGTCGTTATTGAATGTACCATTTAGGTTTACATTCTGAAGAAGAGAGAGCCTAGATTTCAACCCCATTGCAAAGCAGTATGACACTCTCTGCAAGGAATCTCCAAAAGGACTAACGGAAGTCCAGATTTGGGTGAGCAAGGACTCTGCAAGCCTTGTGTCTCTGCACCCCACAGCCTCAGCACAAGCCAGTAACATATGCACCAAGTGAAGCCCTTGGTCTACACCTTGACTCACCTCTTCAACACTAGGCACCATGCTAGTTTGATCATCTACAACTCCAAAATCCTCAACTGAGCCACACATCTCCATCTGATCATCTCCTTCCATCATCATCATGACATCCCCATACAGATCATCCTCCATTGAAAATGTCTGCATGCCATCTTGGAAGTAATCAAAACTACTTTGTTGTTTCTCCAGGGACTGATGATCATCGTCGTCGACATCCTTGTAGTGATCCATGTTGATGAAGCTATCAACAAATTCATCAACTTCAGAAGCAGGCAAGCAAGGAGTGGTGGATGAATCATCAGAGGGTGAACAAAACTCAATCTCATTTAGTATCTCCTCCCACTCACCTCCTCCTTGTTCTTGCTCAAGTCTTGCTGGACAGAACCTTCGAATAGCAAGATCATGGTTGAGACTCTCATTGATTGGGAAGGAGGGCCAAGCATTGTAGTCTTCCATTGGAAGGAGATTGTGGGGAGAGAAGAAGAGCAACAAGTACAGGTTAGCTAGATATTTAGGAATTTATGTTTCCCCTACTAACAAATTGCAGTGGCTCTTCTTTATAGCTATGCCGAGTTGAATTATTCTCTTTGTTTAGAGTAGATGGCCAATGATCTTCAATAGAAAATAAACTAATCCATTGAGAATAATGGTGACATTTTTACCTATTTTAAGCATAGACTAATTTGTATATCGTACAAGTACACAGACAGTTATATTGACTTTGGGCATAAGGTAAGGTTTGTTAATACCATCTATCGCTACCATTAGAGCTACCAATCCTCGAGGGTAAATGTTTCCTCGACACTAAAGCTATAAATTTGTAGTACATCACTACATCTGATAGCCATTGTAGTTTATCCTCGATCGGTGCACTAATTGAACGAAACAAAGGCGCAGTTTAATTTTAGTTGATATGGAGACAAATTCGGACATTCATTTTCACGAGCTAAAGAATTTCACCTTGTCACAATATAGAAGGCATTTTGCTTGGAATTTGTCGAAACTAGTTGGATTCCACCTCAAAGGGAACATGGTGAGAGCCAGTTTTTCAAACTTGTTGCATCTAGAATTAACTAAACGTCTAAATATGGGTGATCTTGGAAGGTTTAGCAGGTTTAACAGCAAAGTATATCAGCCGGCCTCAAAAGACAAACAGAGTTGGAGGTTAGGGTCGGTAACCTCAACCAATTTTGAGGGTCCATTGTTTTCATTGGTGTCATTTGGTGTTTGGCATAAGTCATTCTCACCTGGGTCGGCCAGCAAGTAATGAGACATAGGAGGTGGCCTTTACTTGCAAGCATTCATTTGATAATGGTTTCTGGTTATTATCATTGAAAATTAGGTCCATCGGTGGTCACTTGACTTGAACTGGGACAAGCGTGGCCCGTGGATCACCATTGTACCGATACTGTCCTAACTTAACCACCTTTAAGGTGTTAGGTTTTAACTACAAAAGGTCTCGGTACAATTGGATACAATCCATCCACTTATAAGTTATATTTTATTTGTCTATTTTCTGATTGTGAGATTTTATTTGTATGTACTGTTCACATTTATTTATTTTTTTTTATTTTAAATTGATGTACCGAATCTCTATTATCATAAATATTTAATAGGGTATAATGATATTTGTAGATGATGGATTAATCCATCAAATATTTGCAAATGAATAACCAATTACAATAAAGAGTCTGATTATATTGGAACCTGAGAAATCGAAACATAACTGGAACACCATTCGTACACCAAAATGGCCACACTATGAACTTGAAACACCGCCACGAGGGCACAACGTTGACACCCAACACAATGTGACTAAGGACACTTCGGTCACGTGACCACCAAATGCATTCCGGACACGTGTCCCTCCAGAATACTGGTCAGAGCTCTCTCTGCTCGAAACGTGTCACTCTAACGATTCTCCACGAACCACCTCTGCTCTCTCTCTAAACAAACCAGATTTCAAACTTGTCTCCTGTCCCTCCCTTTTAAGTCTCCCCCAAATTCTCTCTAAATTTCTCACCTTTTTAGGGTTCCGGCCAAGAACAAGATTCACCTGATGGTAAATTTTTAAACTTTGCTCCTTTTTTGGATCTTTTTGTGTGAAATTTAACTGCTAGATCTCTTGTTGGGTTGTTTGCTTTGCCTCTGTGTTCCAATTTTGGGTGCAGGAAAATTAGGTAAGAACTAAAAGTGGGAAATTTTCCATCTTTGTGGGTTCATCTTGTGTTTAATTTAGAAGAGTTCATTTGAATTGAAGCTAATTGAGGTAAATTATTGATCTTTTTAGCTGTCTTATAGTGTTTGCATTAGGAGGTTGAATGTGGATGACAGGATGAGGTCAGATTGAAGAGTTTGAGTTTCTTGTTTTGGTTTTATGTTTATAAAGTTTGGGTTGATATGTGATTGTTTATTTGAGATTTACTTGGTACAAACTTGAGGGCATCCAGTTGGCAAGGGAGTGTTGTTTTTGGGGTTTGATATGATAAATTGGATATTTCTCCTGGTTTTTGGGGTCCTACAGGTATTTGGACTCCTGGGTGTGTGTTGTTTGTATTTGCCAATGACTGTGGGTTTTGTATTTGTGATTTACAAGTCAGCAAGAATGATATTCTGCAGAAAATGACACTTCCTCTTGTAAGTTAGGGTGGTTGAGGGTACCTTGATGAGCAGGGAATATTGGTTCTTTGCATCTGTGAGATTTTCTGGGTTTGTATTGTTTGCATTCTGGTGTTAGAGAAAAAAGAGGTGGATAGAATAGAACTAGAGGTTACAGCAGAGGTAAAGTAATGTGTTGAAAACAGAATAACTGCCTTAAGTAGGCTTTTTCAGAAGCATGTATAGAGTAGAGAGATGATTGTATCAGAAGTCATGTTTGGCAATTAGAAACATGTACAATATCTGTTGGCTAGAGGAATTTTCCTCTGCTTTTCCGTTATTTTTTCCTGCTTTCTTTCATACCTAAGTTATCCTTTTTAGAAGGTTTTACACATCACTTTTCTAAAAGCTACAATATTGACAGTTAATTGGTAGCAGGAGTTGGAAAGGGTTGAAATAGTTTGGTTTGTGAAAAGAATGATGCTTTAGTATGTTGCTTGCTATTGTGTCAGAAAGGGCATTAATGAAAACCTGTTAGGCTGATATTGCTCTAGTAGAAACCATTCTTATCTCATAGAGTTGTGTATGTTTTAATTTCTTTTATTCATCTCTTATTCTTTACTCAGCATTGTGATTAACGAACAATAAGGACAAGAAGATACTTTCCCGTCACTAACCATGGATCACTCGGAACAAACACAACAGCAGCTACAGCAACAACACCAACAACAGCTGCCTGCGGTTGGTGTTGTGGCTGGTTCTGGTCAGATGTCATATTCTCCTCTGTCCTATCAAACTGCTCCAATGGTGGCATCTGAAACTCCTTCTGTGGTCATCCCTTCCCCAACACAGCCGCCCCCGGCTTTCTCTAATTCCCCACATCAGATTGCCTACCAGCAAGCACATCACTTCCACAATCAACAGCAGCAGCAGCAACAACAGCAGCTTCAGGTGTTCTGGGGCAACCAAATGCAAGACATTGAGCAAACAACTGACTTTAAGAATCACAGCCTTCCACTTGCTAGAATTAAGAAAATCATGAAAGCTGATGAGGATGTTCGAATGATATCTTCTGAGGCTCCTGTGATATTTGCAAAGGCATGTGAAATATTCATCTTGGAGCTGACTTTGCGTTCATGGATTCACACAGAAGAGAACAAGAGGAGGACATTACAAAAGAATGATATTGCAGCTGCTATTTCAAGGACTGATGTGTTTGATTTTTTGGTTGACATTATCCCGAGAGATGAGTTGAAAGAGGAGGGACTTGGAGTGACCAAGGCCAACATCCCTGTGGTGGGTTCTGCAGCAGATCTTCCATATTATTATGTTTCACCACAGCATCCTGTTGGTGCTCCAGGGATGAGCATGGGGAAGCCAGTGGATCAAGCTACAATGTATGGTGCTCAACAGCCTAGGCCACCTATGGCTTTCATGCCCTGGACTCAGTCCCAACCTCAGCAGCCACTACCACCACAGCAGCAACAAACCCAACCGCAGCAGACAGACAATTAGCAATTGTAGTCGAGGTACTCTCAAAGCGGTCCCCAGGCATAGCTTCTTATTGTTAGATGAGTTTAGTGTTGTGTTGCAATTCCGATGCTAAATCCCAGTGGATTGTGTGGTGAGCAAATGGTAGTTTGTTATATTATCTATGTCAATGTATTGCTACTGACGTGAAAGTTTAACTTATGGTTTGTGCTTATTATTTCCGCAGATGCTTATGAGTTTTTCTTTAAGTTACTTAGCTTTGGTAGGAGATGAAGAGAATTTTAGAAGTTTGCACATTGTTTAGTGCTTGTTACCAATGCTGCTTTAGCTGATTTGAATTCCCATTATTGCTTACTTATGTAAATCTTTGCTCAAGTAAATTAAGCACAAATATTTTTTATGGATAACTGTCTATCACTGCCTAGTTCCATCCAAGTCGAATTGGATCGAATTGAATGGCCAACTGTTGCTGCTATGTGCGATAAATCCAAAGGTGTGCAGAAGTAAAACTGGATTCTTAACAGTTGGCGTGTGAAAATACTGCAATCGTATGTGAAACAGCAAAAGATACGTTATTTCCTGAAAGTAATTCAAAACAGGATAAGATACATTCGGTAGAGGTAACCTTTTTAAACTCATCGGGTAAAATTGTTATTTGCTTTCAATTATGTAGAAGAACAACAGCAAAGGTTCAAATAAATCTTTACGATTCTCTCATTCAAAAATTAAAATTAAGATGCATTGAAAAATAATATTTTTGGAACAATTATTAACGGTCACCAAAACGTGCTCCCATATTGATCTTACCTTTTCAAAAATATTCCACGTTCCGTTAGCTCTATAATCCTGAAAATACTCCTCTTGATTTTTCAATTCGTAAAAATTACAGGGTTTTTCTTTTTACGGTTTTCCCATTTTCACCACATCCCCATTGCTGAAACTTCAAAGGCTTCTGCATGTTCCTCTGCTTTTCTTCACGTTATAAACCACCACAGACGGCCACACCAGTTCAATCAAACCCGAGAGGTCTGTCTGTTTTGTTTGTTCTAAAAAGCTCTGTCCAACGGTAAATTCCCAAATGTGCTTGCTCTGTTTTCTCTGAGAATATTGTTCAATGAAAATTTGTGCATGGCTGTGCAGCATTTTGTTTAGTGATCAATGCTGTATTGTTTGATTTCTAATATCTTGAAGTTTTAAGATAATTGTTCAAGTTAATAACCGTCATTGCTTCTCTGGTTAAGCTTGACATTGTTGAGGTCTATATATACATCTGGTTCCTTTGTTTATGGTTTTTATTAGAATGTGACAAGACAACTGACCCTTCATTGTTTCTGGAAAGTTAAATTGGTTACTTTCCTCTTCGACCTTCAATTCGGATAATATTAGTGGAAACTTTTGTGTTTCACCAGTCTTTCCGATGGAATCATATTCCCATGATGTTTCTGCGTTATGTGCATTGTTTTCATTATTGTTTCCACTGTATGCCACCTCTGTAAGATCATGTTAAAGCTGGTGCCACATTCTAATGGCTTCGTAATTTACTTTACAGTATAGTATTTTGTTATTTTTTTTAATAATGAAGAATTTTATTACTGAATACGATTCAAATCGTACATAAGGGCATCCAGTGTAAATTCTGGAGCATTAGAGAACCACTCAAGATGGACATTTAACTCAAAACCATAACCAGATCACCTGTGTGCAACGAAATTGGTCTGCCTGGGAGCAAAATACAGCCTAAATCCTCTATTAACAGCTAGGGACTCTTTGATCTCTAGAATAATACTAAGAGGGGATAGATCATCCTCAGGAGAGTTGAGTGTAGACACTGCTACCAAACAATTACTCTCCACAATAGCATCAGTAATATGTGAAGAAAATCAACCCCATACCTTATGGCCTCTAATTCAGAATGAAGAGATGAACTAACATGTTCCATTCGGTGTGCAAAACCAGCTAAGAACTGACCCTGGGAGTTTCGAAGCACACCCCCAAAACCACCCTGAGTGACATTAGGGAGAAAAGCACCATCCACATTGAGTTTCACAGGTGGCCCCGACAAAGGCTGCCACTATTTACTTGATTGCAAACGATTGGTGGTTTGTGTATATTGATAAAGTAGTGGGTTCAACTCTAAAAACCAATTAGCAATAGAGAGAGTAGCACAAACTTTATAAACCTACAGACAATGTCATATATTCTTGATGTGGGATAGATATCTCAACACGCCCCCGCACGTGTGGTGAATCTTCAAGCCTAACACGTGGACAACAACTTAGGTGGTTGTGGAGTTCATGTGGCATTTGGACTTCACACGTGTACGTGGGTAACTCGCTCTGATACCATAATAAAGTAGTCTGAGATTCAACTCTAAAACCAATTGGCAATAGACAGAGTAGTCTAAACCCTTATAAGTTCACATGCAAGACCCTATTTTTTCTGATGTGGGATAGATATCTCAACACATATAATGAGCCAATTCAGACGCCATCAATGTATTTTCTGATATTAACCTGTCGAGGACGAAGGCACTTTACTCCGGCGAGACTATTTCATTTATAAACACCTCCAACCGATTAGCTAGTACCTTAGATGCGATTTTGTACACCACATTACACAATGTGATAAGTCTCAAATCCCCCCTTGTCTTTACCTCCTTCACTTTTGGAATAATGACAACATTTGTAAAATTTAAATCATGAGGCATATCTTTTATATTCAGAAAGAAGATTACCCACATATTCACCTCGGTGCCCACTAAGTCCTAGTATTTCAGAAATAAAAAAGGTGACATGTCATCCAGACCTAGAGATTTAGAGGGATGCATTTGAAACAAAACAATCTTAACTTCTTCCACAGCATATGGAGCTAGTAGAATCTGATTCATCTCTTCCGTAACACGGGGTTGAATGGTTTGGAGCACTGCATCTTGAGCCTCTTGATTTGGTTCATGTCTTGTGAATGTAGAATATTTTTAAATATATACTTTCCTTATAGATAGAGGTTAAATATTCTGTATAGATATAGGAGATATTGTTTTCTTATTAAATCATGATTGTATCTGTATATATACCTCCATTGGAGAATAATAATATTGTTTGAAAACCATTATCAAACCATTCTTTTCTACTTGGTATCAGAGCATGTTCAATCATGCATCTGAAAACCACAAATCCGCTGCATTGTTACTGAATCAAATATCATACCAAATCTTTGAATCTCAAATCAACAAATCCCAAACCCCGAATTCCAAAACTCAAATTTCATATTTGTATTCTGCTGCGTACCACCATAATCACCACTAAAACCCAAATCACCACCTGAATTTCCCAAATTTCAAATCCTCAATTTATACCCAAAACACCACAAATCGCTGCGTACCAAAAACCACAAATCCCCAAATCCCAAATTTCAAATTTTAAATCCAGCAATTGAATTTATTTTTCATGGCATATCAAATCAAGAACCACACCATCATTCCACCATATAACAAAACAAATTCATAGACAAAAACAAATTCCAGAATTGTATCAGAGTTGAGAGTTTTTTGTTACTGCAAGATACTACTGCTTTAAGGATTGTAAAGAACATGAGGTTGCATGGTGGCTGGCTTCTTTGGTCAATATTGCTGATACTTGGTCTCCTCTGTCTCTCGGTCGATGCTAGACACCGCAACAACATCCGAAGAAGAGCGTTCAGGACTAGTAATGTCCCTAAAACACAAGAATGGTCGACGAAGATAGCATTCCCCCCAAGCCAGGTTGTATTGGACAATGACCTTGTCCAACTCACATTCTCTAACCCTGGAGGAGAAATCAATAGAATCAAGTATCCGTACTCAACAGAAGACCAAGATAGCAAAGTACATTGTTGGATTAGTACCAAATCCTTTGTGGGATTTTGGTTGATCACACCAAGTACTGAGTTTTGTGCTGGTGGACCTCTGAAGCATGATCTACTCCCACGTCGGCCCAACAACAATGTGTGTGTTCTCTAGCAATCATTACGCTTCAAAACAACTTGGATTGATATTCCAGCAAGGTGAAGCATGGAAAAAGGTTTATGGACATGTGTTTGTGTATCTTAATCAAGCTGGTCTAAGTAGTGATCCCACTACTACACTTTGGAATAATGCTAAAGAGCAGATGCTTGAAGAGTTCAGAAGCTGACCTTACAACTTCATTCAATGCCGGGTTTTTCCTGCTTCAAACCAACGAGGATCGGTTTTCGGGTATTTACAAGCAAATGATTGGTACATTAACAGCACCAGCTTTGTTCCGGCAAGCTCAGCTTATGTGGGATTGGCTGCACCTGGTGAAGTGGGATCATGGAAAATAGAAAGCAAGGGATACCAGTTTTGGACTCGAGCAGAGGAAAATGGCTACTTTGTCATCAAAGATGTTATGTTAGACCTGGGAACTATAACATGTATGCATGGGATCTCAAGATTGTTGGAGATTAATTAGTAAGTTTTGTCTCATTATTGATTATTTGTGAGGAATTGGTTGTCACATAATACCATATTTAATTTATCACAAAACCTACATTTTGTGATAAATTGGTTGTTGATGAGTTTATGTGCAACAAATGAAATTTCCTCACATTTGTCAAGGTTTTGCAATAAATTTCAGATTGTTACAATGAAATTCCTTGTTTTTGCTATTTTATGTTGTAGTGTCATTCTTCGTCTTTGCTTACATGCAGTGCACGCCCCTCCTTGTAGTCTTCAAGGAGTCGTCTCGTCCCGATCACCACCGACTCCAGTATATATTTTGATTACTTTTGTGTTCTTTCTTTGCGTTTAGTTATTAACTTAGATTTTATTTTTTACACAAAGTGTGAACTTCACTTCCCCCTAATCGAGCATGGCCAACTAGATCCATCTCAAATGACAACGTAGCAATCGAATTTTTCACACACCATATATAAACACCCAATATTTCCTATATAACAATAGCGGTGGGGAGCCGCCACTGTTCCTAAGGAGCCAAGTTTTCGGCGCGGCTCGAACCTATAAGCCGAGGAAGTTTCGGCTCTGTTCTCCGAAGCTGTTACTGTTCACAGAGCCGCTGCTAATTCCTGCTGCTTTTTCTCAATCATTCCTTATTCCTCATCCATCCACCTGCTCTCTCTCTCTTTCAAAAGAGAACCGAAAGTCCAAAACCCCTCTGACTGTTCAAATCGGTCACACTGTGAGTGACACAGTCTCAGTCCAAATGTCCGGCACCGGAAAACGAACCAATTCCCAGAGCCGAGTCAAACCGTCCAAGCACTACCAAGATGACGACGTTTCACTCCGCCGTCGTATCCCCAATCGCCTCCCCCGAAACGACTGCTCGATCAGAATCTTCAACGTCGATCTCAAAATCGCGCCAGGGCTCTGCGTTGTCGCCTTCTTCTTCGTTTTGTTTCTGATCCACAACCTCATCAATCATGTCCCGCAATCTCAGATACCTAGAGTCGTCACGCCGTTCCCTGCTCCCAAGCTCATGGACCTCCTTCAGGTATCGAATTCCAACTTGCCGTGGTTTTGTATTTACTGTTTAGTTTTGCTGCGTGTAATTTAGGGACTGCGTTTCTACCAGTGGTCGCAGTTTCAAGGTGAGCAGGAACCAGCTGAGCAGCGACTGCAGCTATGTGCCGATTATAGAAGCGCTTCATAGGGGTGTGAGGGTGATTGAGCTTGATATTTGGCCAAATTCAAACAAGGACGATGTGGATGTGCTTCATGGAGGGTATGTGTATGAGTTTGAAATGTTTGTGTGGTTTGTACTGATTGGAGAATGTGATATTGAATTGTATGGGTAAAACTGTGTTTGTTGTTTTGTTACAGGACATTGACTGCTCCGATGGCGCTTATCAAATGCTTAAAGTCTATAAAGGAACATGCTTTTGTTGCATCTCTCTCTCGGCTAGAGGAGACGTGCAGCAGTGGTTTTTGGTGAAGAGGTTTGGATAAGCTTCCTGAGAAGACCAACGCACCTGATTACGATTGAAGCAATAGAGAGAGATAAAGAATGAACCATTTTTGCAAAGACAATTTTACCCTTGAATTCAACCCTAACTATAAAACGCTCGAGGGGTTGAGTACCTTTTCCTCTCTCGGTCTCTTATGTCGCTCGCTGCCATCTAATTGTTTCGTTCTCACCTCTCAATCAACAACTCTCTTGCATCGCCTCTGTTAATCTTGAAACGTTTCGTTCTCCATCTCGGTAAGTTCGTGTAATCGTCTTTGCTATTTTAATATAGTTGGATGTCTGGCTTTTCACTTTCGTGTTTTGGTTTTGCCTGGGTTTTGAATCGCTGTTTTGGTTTTGGTTGGATCTGTTTGTTGGCTGTTGCGGGGTTTCGGTTTTGGTTTCATTTAAACCTGTTCTTCCTCTTTTAAGGTTGGCTCATAGTTGGATGTATTACTTGATTTCTATGCTTCTGTAATATAAGGAGCAGTAAATTTTTTGCTTGGGCCTCTTAGATCCGCCCTGAGTCGGTAGACTCCGAGGACTCTCATCGGGTCCGGGCATAATTGAGATGCTTGATTTTTATATTGGTGGAGTTCTGGAGAAAGTGAGATTTTGGCAGAGGACCACCGTGTGGTGGCTGCTGTGTTCGGCGGCAGTAGAGGGGGGTGGTGGTGATGATTTTGGTTATGGATTAGTTATGTTGATAGGAATAGAAGCTTTGCAAGTGCTTGGACGTAAGATTTGAAAGACAATGATAATTGCAGGTTGTTGTTGATGATAACATAATATTTGTTATTGTGGCAGTGATAGTTGCTGGTTAATGTTTCTGGGTTTTATTTCCGTTTTGAATTGTTGATTATGATTGGAAGAGTTGTGAAATGAAGGTTAGGCTTTGCTGGGTTGCTTTGGAGTCCAAGAGCAGTACGGGTATAGGAACAGAAGAATTGGGTTTCATTTCCTATATTTAATTTCCTATGAATTTAGGTCTTGATGTTTGGGATCTGAGGAGCTTATTTTTGACTCTTTAGAGTTTAGGATGGACCAACATTAGGTTGTGTAGACTTTATGATAATGCAATTAGGCTTTTACGGAGTTGAGTGAGGAGGTAACAGGTAATAGTAAGGGATATTTTTGTTTCGATGGACTTTTTAGTGTTTGGATCAGATTAATATGTTGTTGCATATAATCGAAGTTACTTTGCGTTTGTGCCTGTTAGAATGAATATAATAAATTAAGGATTGAAAGGAAGTAGAACGGAAGAAAAAAGATTGAATCACGATTCACCTTCACTACTACGGTTCTACCTCACCCCGATCTGCCTCAGTTCGATCTTATTACCCCTGACATGTTAAACCCAGAAATCAATGAGAAACCCAAATTTCACCCCATAGACTAGGTTGAGTGAAACTTTATCATGTAATTAATGAAGATAAAGCCAATTTTGAACCCTTGAATTTGAGTTCTTTGTCAGTTGGAATTTGGATTCAATCGAATTCTGCTGTTGCAGGTTTCAGTTCAAACTGCTGGAGGCTAATTTCTGCCGGTATATTAGTTCTTCCGTCCTAATTTGGTGAGTTTTGTTCTCTTTCTATCACTCTTTGGTTTTTCTTTTCTCCATCTAGAAATCAAACATTGAAATCTAAATTTTCATTGTTCAAGTGAATTGGGCACTTTGCTTTTGTTTTAAATTTGTATTCATTTCTGTGTTTGATGTTATGAATCATGATCATTGTTAAAGACTTGATGTTTCATTGTTCATGCTGTAATTGGTTATGATAAACTACACTCCATGTATCATGGTACAGTTATGGTCTCTAGATAACAAACTGAATTTTATTATTTGAAGACATTTGAAAACTAGAAGATTACAAACATATATGTAGATGTTTAATCATTAGGAACCAAAAAAGGCACCGAATTGGCCCTCACTCTGAAATGGTAGTAGAAACTAATAGTAGTGTATGATTTTCATGCAAAGAGATTCATGTTCTCTCTTTATTGTACTCTTCCTTTAATTTTCTTTTTTCTTTCTTCTGGCATTTCTTATTTTTCCAAGTTTGCTTCCTCATCCCTCAATCTGATATTATCTAGAATTGTATGTCTTATTTCATAAATTGTATACAAATCTTTGATGGATAACGCTAGGGTAGGGTAGTTCATATAATCAAAACATTTCCTATATACCAATACCGGAACAGAGCCACTACTATTCGTAAGGAGCCACTACTATTCATAAGGAGTTACTCATCAGCGCAGCTTCAGCCGAGCCACAACATTTTAAAAGATGATTTTGCCCTGGATTTTAGGCTAGCTATAAATTACTTCAAGGACTGTCTTCATTTTTCTCTCGCCCGTTCTCTCTCTGTCTCCCAAACCTCCCAATTGAGCTCTCCATAAAGCTACTAGATAAAACTGTTTTCCCCTGTCGAGCTCTTGGAAATGGAAAACCAATCTAGAATGGCGCTCCCATCCTGCAGAGATCGGCCTCAAAGGTATGGGTTTGTGATTTTGGGTTTGATTTGGGGGAATTTTTGGTTTCTAGGGGGTATAATTTGGGTTTCTCTTTTGTTTGGTTTTCTCTTTCGAAAAGGTGATTGGTTTCTGGGTTTACCGTGTCAAGAACAATAAGATCGAGCTGGGGTAGGGAAGTGAAGATGAATAATAATTCAGAAGCAATTGTGTGTAAGACGATTCCTTCACATATTGTCAGGCTTTCAAATTGATAATGGGAAATGTGTGCTTTATTTGATCTAATTTGTCAGGGAAGAGTAGTAATAGCAGAAATTTTTCTATCATTTCATATACTTTTGCCGCATAACAATTGAAATGTGTAGCATCATGATGGCATGACTGATAACCATTTCTGATTTGGTATTGTTGGTTTATATTTTGATTGAAAGCTATGGATAGATAACTGTATATGTTTCCTCTTAACACGTATAATTTATTTAATTTAGTTGATCAGTTTGATAGTCGTGGACAGACCATCAGGCCAATTAATTAGTTTTGAAGGAAACAAGAGTAACTTTGTTGGAGGTTGAGAAAAATTGTTGGCTGCTGTTTTAATCTTTCTTAGTGAATCTGTCATTAACAGAATGCATCTTATGCTTCAGTTTCGTTAGGGATGCAATAAATTCCCTTGACCAATGTTGTGTTTACCTTTACTGTCCATGCATCATTTTTTTTGTTCTCAGAATTAATCTCTTTTTTAAAGAATTTTTTTATTAGTATCTGATCCAAATACATAGTTGATTCAATTAGATAATAGGATTAATTCATTGAAGACTATATTTGATTTTTGTTGTTCATGGTGTACTGTCATCTAAAAAAAATTCCATGAATAATCTCTCTTATTACTAAGCCTAAGACTCTCCCTTGAAACTGTCCTCACCAGTAAAAAGAAAGTGATATATATTGCCAGTAAGTGCATCTTTGGAATTACAGAATTTAGTAGAGCTGATAGATTTTGCTTATTCGTAAAAGAAGCCGTGATTTCTTTAATAGAGCCAATATATTTATCTATAATACTGTCTCCAACATATATTAGGATCATTGTAAGCTCTCATTTCCCAAATGATTTTATATGCGGTGGAATAGTACCAACAGAATTTACAAATTAGGATAGGAATATGTGCCTCATAACCTAACTCTTTGCTGATCAATGAACAGTTTGCCTTGAAGGTTTTTCACTTAGTTGGCACTTTAATACTTATCCCATAGGTAAACATTTGTCAGGTTTTGTTTTGCTTGAAAATTTAGCTTCAGATGGTAAACAAGATGAGTGAGGGAGAGATTGGTTGATTGTTGTAATCTTGGAATGTAAACATTCATTTTTCCTTTTTTCCTTAACTGGAAAAGGACTAGGTTGCAGATGCATGGGAACAATTTGTAACTGAGAGATTTAACATAAATGCTTGATGGGTTGCAATTTGCTTAATGCTACTAGATTTCCCTTTTCTTTTATAATCCGTAATCTATACTTTTGAAGTTCTTATGCACATTTAAGTGAAATTTTGTCTTTCATTCTCTTTTGTAAAGGTGTTGTTCATCATATAAAGGAGCTCGGTGTTTCTTAGTTCTGCAGTGTTTCCAAAATCTCGACGTCGCTTCAAATCGAGTTGGTGAGTGGTCCAGATCTCTCTCTCTCTCTCTCTCTTTCTCTCTCTATTGCTTTCGCATTTCAGAAATCTGTGATAGTATCATATCAGTATAACTGTATCCAGGATTTCGATATTTTGGTTTAATATGAGTCAGCATTTTGTTCATGTGTAGATTGAGATTTTCAGTAATGGTGTAGTTCAGTAAATTGATTTTCGCTGTAATCATGGCATGGATTGGTAGAGTAGTTAGTAAGCATTGGTGTCCTTATTGCAAATACCTGAGGTCATATAGCGTGCTTTAGACAAATTGTGTAAGGGGATGATGCCGTGTACTTAAATCATGAATTTTTGTAGGGGTCGGAAATGGATATTTTGGTTAGGAAATGTTGGTGAAATGCTTGAACATATACATTGAAGCTAAATGTGGAATATCCTAACCAGTTACTTTTAGCTGGTTTTAACACAAAGATGAAGAAGAAGCTGGAACCATATGAATTATAATACTCATAATGCTCTCAAAATCAGCACTTAGGAACTGAAGTAGTACAGGAGAGGTTTTTACTAGGTCCATGCATACATGGAATTTGCCAAGTCTTTATCCCTTTTTGGTTTTAACAAATCATAGATAGGACCAAGAACAACACAATTCATGCTAATCCAAGATTACCAGTTAATTTGCTAGAACATATTAGCAAGTCTGGTCATGAAGGGGGTCATTCAGAAATATTTATATCTAGATTCTGGCTATGCTTCTTATATTTATATTTATACTAGGTTCTTTTGCAGCTATTATCAGTGTATCCTAAAGTTGAGATTACAAATAAGTATTTGTGCAAACCCCAGCGCTATGCTTCTTATATTTATACTAGGTTCTTTTGCAGCTATTATCAGTGTATCCATTATCAGTGTATCCTAAAGTTGAGATTACAAATAAGTATTTGTGCAAACCCCAGCTCATTTAAACCAGCTGAACCGTGTACACGGTTATTAAATAGATTAAGCAGAACCCTAACTGTTTACACAGTCTATTAAATAGATCTTTTATGTGCATTCTATGATAAACTGTGATGTGATTTTCAGCCATGGCTTATAAAAGATCAAGCAAAAGGCAAAAGTTCTTTCAACAATTCCAGGATTTCCAACAACACTTGACAGATGATCAAACAGCAGCAGACCTGCAGTGTTATCAAAATAAGGGCGCAGGTGGATCAAATCAATCTGGCAAACATGCAACGACCGGTCAAGATGTGCAGCGACACTTGACGAACAATGACTCACCCGTCTCCTTGCAGTGTTGTCAAAATGAAGGCACAGGCGGATTAAATCCGTATTCTATTAACACATGTGATATGGATGAAATTATGGCAGGTAGATATATATATAAACTAGCTATTAGAATTTAGAAGACATTGTTTTGTAAATAACATTATTTTTTTGACATCAGATGCAGTTGTGCGTTCAGTTCCATTTGGTCAAGCATCATATCAAAAAAGCCGTCAAGGTTTCTCATATTACATTTGATCTTTTAAATCAGCAAAACAAATCACTTTTATTTCTTTTAACTATCAAAATGTGTGGTTACAGGTTTGATTGTAGAGTATAAAGATTGCGGTGATGGCTCATTCATCTGTGGCCATTGTGGAGCTTACTTTTGGATTGGTGAAGCATTGGTGAACAGTGTCTGCAAAAATAATAATAATCCTGTTTACACTGGTTGTTGCCATAAAGGAGAAATACAAATTCCTTTGACTAATTCGACCCCCATATTTCTTGAACGATTATTAAATCCAAAGAATGGTCGAGAGAGTGTGTTATTTCGTGAGAACATTCGGGTTTACAACTCAATGTTTGCTTTTACCTCGATGGGTGCAAAAATTGACCATGATATAAACACAAGATCAGGACCCTATGTTTTTAAAATATGTGGTCAGGTTCACCATTTAATGGGTTCTGTATTACCTGTTGAAGGTGAACGCCCTAAATATGCGCAATTATATGTTTATGACACCAGTAATGAAATTTCAAACCGCATGAACGCTATTGACCCATCTCATATGAATCAAAAGAGCAAACCTGATATTGTGCAAGGGCTAATACAAATGTTGGATGAAAATAATGAGTTAGTTAAACAATATCGAAGTGTTAGAGATCAATTTGAGGATGGTTCACTGCCCTCATTGAACACAACTATCCTTGGACGACAACCAACGGATAGTAAACAATATGGGTTACCGACTGGGAACGAGATAGCAGGTTTAATTGTTGGTGACATTGGACAATTTAATTCTAATAGAGATATTATTATCCAATCAAATGATGGGCATTTGAAACGAATCTCTAAATTACATCCAAAATTCATGTCACTACAATATCCGTTGCTTTTCCCATACGGTGAAAATGGGTACATGCTTGGATTAAAATTACAAAGAGTTACAAGCGAACATGAAAAAAAAAGAACTAAACTCACAATGATCAAATTTGTATGCTACCAGATCCATGATAGACGAAATGATGCAAGCACCCTGTTAAAAGGCGGGAGATTGTTCCAGCAATACTTGGTTGATGTTTATGCAACTGTTGAAGAAAATCGCATAGAATATGCAAGAAATAATCAAGGCAAAGTAAGGTGTGAAAAACGCAAAAACATTTACGCTGCTGTTTCTACCGGAATTAAAGTGACTCGCGATGTAGGAAAACAAATACTTTTGCCGAGTTCTTTTACCGGGGGTCCTCGAGATATGATCAACAACTATCAAGATGCAATGGCAATATGTAGACAATATGGTAACCCAGATTTATTCATAACTTTCACTTGCAATGTTAACTGGCCAGAAATCACAAGATATTTTAAAAACAAACAAGGATATAGACAAGAAGATCGACCCGACATAATCTCACGAATTTTTAAGTTAAAGTTAGATGATATGCTCGCCTACATTAAATCTGGGGAGCCATTTGGACAAGTTGAGGCAGATGTTTGTACAGTTGAGTTTCAAAAGCGAGGATTACCTCATGCCCATATGTTATTTTGGCTTAAAAAATCATACAAATGTTATACACCAAGCGATATAGATTCAATTATCTCAGCCGAATTACCTGATAAAAAAATTAATCCAGAACTTTTTGCGATCGTTGGTCAATTCATGATTCACGGTCCATGTGGGAAAATAGATCCTAAGGCTCCATGTATGCAAGATGGAAAGTGTACCAAAAAATTTCCAAAAAAATACAAGACTGAAACTAAATTTGAAGCTGTCAAACCACCAGTATATAAACGACGCGATGATGACGCAAAATTTGTAGTAAAGAATAAAATTAATATTGGCAACAATTATGTTGTTCCTTATAACTCAAATTTGTTATTAAGATATAATGCACATATCAATGTTGAGTCATGTTCTCAATCTATGTTGATCAAATACTTATTCAAATACATAAACAAAGGTCCTGATAGAGCTCGAGTTTTAATACATGAAAATATTGATGATGAAATTCAAAATTATCTTAATTGTCGTTATTTAACTCCTCATGAATCAGTATGGAGATTGTTTGAATTTTCAATTCACTCTAGACACCCTGCAGTTCAACTATTACAAGTTCACTTGCCCACAGAACAAAATGTTGTTTTTAAAGAAACTGACTCTCTTGAATCAGTATTACAAAATCCGATTACGGAAATTACTATGTTCACTAGGTGGTTAGAGAAAAATGGCAGTTGTGAAGAAGCAAAAGAATTAACTTATGCAGAATTTCCTACAAAGTTTGTTTGGGATGCAAATAGTCAATGTTGGACGCGAAGACAACGATATCAGACTATCGGCAGAATTGCCCATGTACCACCGATTGTAGGTGAGCTATATTACATGAGAATGTTGTTGAATATTCAAAAAGGATGTTGTAACTATAGCGAAATCAGAAAAGTAAATGGCGTTACATATGACTCTTACCAAGAAGCCTGTCGAGCATTGGGATTATTGGAAGATGATAAAGAATGGATCGATGCTTTAACAGAATCTTCGTTTACTGCAACATCTCATGAAATGCGTCGTTTATTTACTACAATCATTCTATTTTGTAATGTTTCAAATCCGCAAGCTTTGCTTGATGCGCATTGGATAAAAATGTCTGATGATATCTTATACAAAATTAGATCAGAATTTAATATGCCTGATCTGATTATACCTGAACCAGAATTAAAAAATAACCTTTTATTTGAACTTGAAAAATTATTCCAAATGGCATCTACCACATTAGAAAAATTTCAGCTACCAATGCCAAGTGCGGATCAGGTAGTACAGCTTAATAATAAACTAATGAGAGAAGAACTTGACTACGATTGTGACGCGTTAAATCTACAACATTCAAATTTGATTACTAAATTAAATAGTTGTCAGAGAACCATATATGACGAAGTGATCAAAGCAGTTAGAGAGAAAAATTGCAAAAACTTTTTTGTCCATGGTTGCGGAGGAACCGGAAAGACATTTTTGTGGCATACGATAATTACTAGATTGCGATCTGAAGGAAAAATTGTTTTAGCTGTGGCTTCGTCAGGTATTGCTTCATTATTACTTCCAAATGGCAGAACAGCACATTCACGATTTAAAATACCACTTAAACCAAATGAGTTCTCAACATGTGCGATTACGCCAGGTACCAATCTTGCAAAATTGTTTGAGAAAACAGAATTAATAATATGGGATGAAGCACCGATGGCTAATAAATATTGTTTTCAATCATTAGATACATCTCTTCGAGACATTTTACAAGAGCCTGAAAAACCATTTGGGGGTAAATCTATTTTGTTAGGTGGAGATTTTAGACAAATTTTACCAGTCGTACCAGAAGGAACAAAAGAAAAAATAATTGAAGTTACATTAAATAATTCATTTCTATGGCCTTCACTTCAGGTATTTCATTTGACAGAAAATATGAGATTGTCAAGAGGTGGTTTATCTGATGAAGAAAAGAATAAAATCACATTTTTTGCAAATTGGATATTACAAATAGGAGAGGGTCGATTGCCATCAATTTTTGATACTGATGATAAAGACACATCTTGGATTAATATTCCTAGAGATTTACTTCTTGAAACAACGACAGATCCTATAGGATCAATCTTTTTAGCTACTTATCCGAACTTTAACGTTAAATATAATAATGCCGACTATTTAAAAGAACGTGCTATTGTTACACCGCGAAATATAACAGCTCATAGTATCAATAATTATGCGATCAATTTACTACCAGGTGATAAAAGAACATATTTTAGTTCCGACACGATCTCATTTAGTTCTGGGAGCAACGAGAATATCAACCTTCTATACCCGACTGAATTTTTAAACAAGCTTGAATTTAGTGGAATGCCGACACATGAATTAATTGTAAAAGTCGGCATGCCAATCATGTTATTAAGAAATTTAAATCAAATTGACGGTTTGTGTAATGGAACGAGACTAATAATTACAAAATTGTATGATAGAATTATAGAAGCAGAAATATTAACGGGTAGGAACATAACACAAAAAGTTTTTATCCCAAGAATTGTTATGACGACAGTTGAAGATAAATGGCCGTTTACATTTAAAAGACGTCAATTTCCTATTAAACCATGTTATGCAATGACGATTAACAAAAGTCAGGGTCAATCATTAAATCAGGTTGGCATATATTTGTCAGAACCAGTTTTTACTCACGGCCAACTATATGTTGCATTGTCAAGGGTTACATCAAAAGAAGGTCTCAAAATCCTTATTAATAATTGTGATGATATGCCAAATAATTGTACTAAAAATATAGTGTACAAAGATGTTTTACACAATATCTAAAATAAATATCCTCTCAAAAACATACATCCCAAAAAACTTAGACATCATCCTTTTTATTTTTTATTGATCTTGAATACAGCTTCTATATATATAATGTGAATGATCCACACAACCTTATATTTTAATAGTCAGTGATATATTTAAACTGAGAATTGTGTTCCAAAATCAGGGTAACATTTTGACTCTTTGCTTACTCGCAGATATATGAGACTAATTCAATTCAACTCGATACTAGATTGATCGCATTCCATGCAAAATTTCATAGGTTATTCTTCAAAATTTGAACATCATTCTTAAATTATTCTTTCAATAACATTCTGAAATTATATCTCTTGAAAAACTTATCCTATGTAGACACAAATCTATGAGCTTTGTTTGCTAAGCCCAATTTTCTCTCCATCTTCACAGTACTGTACCAAACAAAGACCCTATTATGTACTAAGATATAGACCCGACATGAAGCATTGAGGGGAGCTCTGCGTTGTCTCTGAATCTCAGCTTCTTCATGTCGATTGCCATACCATGTCCTCTGAAAAGTCTACCAAAATCTCATCATCACCATATTCAAATCTCAGTACAAATCACCCACACCACCAGACGCAAATCTGCATCATCACCAATCACCCACAGCAGACGCAAATCTGCATCACCACCAATCACTCACCATACCCAAATCTCAGTAATCACCTCCCACCCCATACCCAAATCTCAGTCATTACCGATCACCATACCCATGTCTCTGATAAGGTCCCTCATTGGCTCACTATCGATGAAATATCTTCTTTGGGACAGAGATTGTGTATATATACAGACCCAAGGTTGATGTGCTCTTCACTCTCATCCCACTGCGAGTCTCAGCCTCCAATCTTCACAAAACACGATTTCTGGTGGGTTGAATCTTTCTCTGCTCATGATCTTTATTGATTTCATTCAGTTTTGATCTTCCTTTTTTTCTTGCTGCTGATGATTTTTCGTTTTGTTTTTTTTTTTGTGCTCTTCTGTCTATATGATCTGTCTAAGTAAATATTGTGTAAGTATCAACCAAATGATGACATATATATCTTTCAACGTTCCATACTTACAAGTAGAGTAACAGCCGATTAATAAGAAAGCAATAAGAAATAGATTAGTATGGTTTTGAGACTGTTGCAACGGTTAATGAGCAACAAACGAACAATATCATTAGTGATTAGTCTTCTAATAGGTTAGGCTAATCTGATCAAGTCTTTCATTCTGATAAGGAAGCTAATTCTCATTTTTGTATAATATTTTGAAGATTTTTTTGGTGCATGCAGTAGTACTCAATTTGATCAAGCAATCAAGTTTTACTTTTCTATCTTTCTTTTGGTTAGTTTTCTCGCATTCTTACTTTTCTGATGAAATATGGCTGCTTTTTTGTTGTAATTTTATGTTATTAAGTGATTAAAATTGATGAAGGGAATGAATGAATATACACTCCTCTACATGTCTTATTTCATTTTGATTATTGTGTAAGGAAAATTATAGAGTTCATGTTCTAATTTGCTTTGTTTGGAATCAGACAAGATGGAAATAACACCACTGAGAGCCATATCACCCCATCAACACAGGTACAGAATCAAGGTGCGTGTGGCAAGGGTGTGGAGACCAAGACGCTACAACAGTGAGGCTTATGACGGACTGCACTACGTCTTTATCGATGAAAATGTAACTTCTGTACAAATTGTTCACAACCAAAATCCTACCCTGTTATCAAATGCATGGAGCATCATCATCATCATCAAACCCTCATGAAGAACAGAAAGAGAAGATTGATTGAACATCAATCACACATGTACTCTTCATTTTGCTTGACTACTATCTGTATGTGCAAGTATTGTAATTGCTTTCAATTTTGTTAGACCACTGTCGACTGCCTAGAGTCTGTAGGGAGTTTTTTGTTGTTGTGGGAAACTCCTGATCATACTCAACTGTGCATTTATGGCAAGGGAAAGCAGTTTACGGAACCTTTTGCACATGAACAGAATCAAAGTATTATGTGTTGCTAAATTTGGGTTACAATGTAACAGACATTTCGTATGTACAATGTTATATAATATTTGTTGCTTTCAATTTTTTTATTTGTGCTTTGATATGCTATTATGTATATTGTACTGTTGTTTCTTTTATAATCACTCTCTCTCTCTCTATTTGCTATAATCGTTACTTAAAACTATGTTTTGAGTGCAACCTCAAGACAAACTTAATTATTTACATCACTTATCGATCAATTTCAATGAATTTAAAGTGCTACATATTGTTGCTTATTTGACGAGCGTCATTAACACATTATTCTCATCACTCATTAGACGACCCGCGCTGGCGCGGGCTTTTAACCTAGTACACTACAAACTATAAAACCATCATTACATAGGATTCAAGTACACATCTTTTATTTAAATCTTCAACACGAAAATAAGTAACCCTAACCCTAAAGAAATAAATAGAAGATCACCCATGTTGTTTTGGTTTAGTGAAAAAGACTAAGTTCATCATGTTGTACGAATGTTAGAGTGATACTCATGGTAGTAAGAAAATTACTGGTTTGATCATCCGTATGTGTAAAGAATCTGTATGGAGAAAGTCAAAACTTAACCTTTCTACAGCTCGAAGCTCACTCGGCCACCATTTAATTGTACAACAAAAAAAGAATTAAATAGAAGATCGTTCAATCAAGTTTTTAACTTATTCCAAATTCTCCATCAACATTTTCACCATTCTGTCTTCATCAACCCTCTCAAAAGCCCAGGCATAAAGCTCCGCCTTCTCCTAGGGGATGAAATCGCTCTCAATCCCAAACAACTTCCTGACATACTCCACACTAGTTCTTGATCCGGTCCGCTACCAACTGGTTCAACAAGTCCAGAAAGTCATTCACATTCAAGTAATCCGCAGTCAGAATGAATTCCATTATGCGCTCAGTGGTGTCTTCCTTCATGTACTCAGCATACGTACAACTTCCTCAACTCCTTCCCGCCTCGACGTGATCAGCCTTCGGCTTCAAGGCGAGGTGCTTGGTGCAGAAATCAATGATTCTCGTCAGTTCCTTGCTGTGCACTTTAGGTATGGCATCACCATGTCCCGGGAGACCCCATCGTCTCCGTAGGCCTTGACGGTTCCGAACTCCATTGCCACGTTCTCCTCCAATTCGAAGAGCTCGTCGTCGGAGTTCTTTAGGGAGATCGTCTTCTTTTCTTGGACGGTGTCTTCCTCGGTCGACATTGTAGAAAAGAGTGACCTTAGGAGCGATGATGGTGGTGATCAGGTGTTTGTTTTTCTGTATATTTTTTTTTGTGAAGTGAAGAGATAAACTTTTATATATGTGGGGTGTCGATCATTTGCCAAATAAAGGGTTTGATACTAAAAACTCGACGAATGTTCCTCATGTTGTATTGTTAGTTGATGCATTCAGATTTCAGAAGATGGTTGTCTGGAAATGACTGACAGTGGAGAGAAGACCTGGTAAAAACTAGGAGACTTGGGGTAGCATAAATTCGTAACTCCAATTATAAAGGAAGATTTTCGATGACCACAAAAAACATATGGTTTTCATTTTTTTAATCCATTTGGTATTTCATTTTTTGACTTCAAAAATCAAATTATTGGCTTCACAGAAAAAACAATTGCGCAGCCCAGTTTCCAAATTTCATTTTTTGTTCTTCACATGAATCTGAAGCAATAGATGGAGTTGATTGTGGAAATAAATCACTATATTCTGCAAACGCCAGAAAGGAAAGAAACAAAATTGTGTAGGAACACACTAACAGAAACAGAACCACTTTAGCCATGGTAGTTCACGCTGAAAAAATCTAATCCCATATGTTAAATTGCAACACCCAAATATGTAATGAAAAATAAAAACCGAAGAAACCTCGTTCAACTTCCAGAGTACCTTGTTCAAACTGTGCCAGTGCCAGAGTACCTTCATGTAATACATATTTTACTGTTGTAAGCATCTCACTATGCTACAAAAATGATGCAATTACCATTTTCAATGGTGCACAACCAATGATCTCCAGGAGAGCTCCAGTATTCCTATGCGGAAGGTTACACAGGAGCCAATTCATCACTAGATTTTTCTCTTCTCTTGTTCTTACTCCTCTTTTTCAATAAACCTTTCGCTTCTAGCGTCTTTAGTGTTCGTTCCTTCCGTTTTTTCTCCCTCTCTACAAAATTGGATTCAGCCATCTTCATCTTTGCCACACGCCTGGCTGTGTAAACCTGCACATTGGAAATGACATAGGTAAGCAATCATTTCCAATACTTTGTTGTTCCAACAAGCTTTACTAACTCATAGCTAGTATATAAGCCTATAGCCAAATTTATAATTTCCTCACAAGCTTAAATGCAAAGCCAATACCTCACGAATATTCTCAAGAACCTCATTCTCCTTGCATTCAAATTCGACCAATTGTTCCCCAACTTCTTCTTCTATTTTATGAACCAGCTTTACATCAAGCTGCAAAACACAATCTCCCTTTTTAATCAAAACAGTCTTTTGATTCAAAGAAAATTAATATCATAGACAAAAAACAGAGAAGAAAACACAAAAACAACAACCATAAGAATTCCACCTTATTCCTGATTCCTGACTTTTTTCAATTGTTGCAAATTTAAACTGGAAATGATCACCTAAAGAATTCGTAGGGGGATGCATAGGATAGTTGCTGATTTTAACCTATCTCACAAACCGATCATATCTGCTACTTACTTGGGTTACAAAGCTGACAGCTAAACCTCCTCTGCCTGCTCTTGCAGTACGCCCCACACGGTGAACATAATCCTTTGGATCACTGCAATGTAGTATGAATATTAAGTTTCAAAAACCATATTTCCTACACTAAGCAACAATAATAAAGTCCACTGAGGAGTAAAACCTTGGAATATCATAATTGATTACTAGGTCAACTGTAGGAATATCCAAACCCCGATTGGCAAGATCAGTTGCGATCAATACTGGAACCTGTCCCGATTTGAACTTATGTAATGCAGAAAGTCTAAGAGGTTGTGATTTGGATGAATGCAACGCCGAAACACTTTGACCAAGCTCCTCCAGTAAATTATTCAATAAGTGACAATTCCTGCATACACATGATAAAACCCACAGATTGATGATTACTCAACAATCAAAATACCAACCCATCCAACAAACAAACGAGCGCTAAAACTATTGAAAAGCAAGAATACCATAGGGTTGAAACGAATACAATAGCTGAACGAACACCCATATCCTCCATTTTAGACAAAATGTGCACCAAATAAACTTCTTTTGCTTCGCGCGGTATGAAAACATATTTCTGTGCAAGAGTCCCAACTGTCTTGAGACCTTCATACGCCTGGTAGAAGTAGGCCTTATTCGCAGAAACCTCAAGCAGTGCTTGGAGATCACTAGTCATTGTAGCAGAAAACAGCAGGGTTTGCCTGCTCTTCGGCAAGCACTGAAACACCACTCTCAAATCGGACTCAAATTCTGAATTCAATAACCTATCTGCCTCATCCAGCACTAGGAACTACATCAAAATGAAAACAACTCATCAGCATAACACTACAAAATAATAAAAAAGTCTTAAATCATAAACCCTGAACCCAAAATTCAATGCAGTAAGTAAAACCCACAACGTAAATAACATTTCCGCAAATAAATTAAGAAGATAATCATGATATTAAACCCTAAACCCTACCTTGGTATTGGAGAACACCGAAGGAAAATCCGGGCCCTCCTGGAGCAAATCCCTGACCCGACCCGGCGTCGCAATCACCACATGAGGCCGACTCATCAAGCTCTGAGCTTGCTTCAGCTTATCCATACCTCCCACAATCACAGAGCACCGCAAATGCAGCGACGACCCGAAAGCCCGAAACTGCTCGGCGAGCTGGTACGCCAGCTCATGCGTCGGCGTCATCACCAGCGCGAAAACCCCATACGGCCCCTCCGCCAGCCGCTGCAGAATAGGCAGCGCAAACGCCGCCGTTTTGCCGCTACCGGTCTGGGCCAGGCCCAAAACGTCTCTCCCCTCCAGAATCTTCCGGATGCAGTTCGCCTGCACCGGCGTCGGCTTCTTCAACCCGAGCTCGGCGATCGTCCGGAGCAGCCAGCCGGCGAGCCCGAGGTCGCCGAACTTCGCGTCGGAGTTCGCCTCCGGGTCTGTCGACCTCTCAAGCTCCGGTAAGGAAACATTATCAGTAACCGGATCCGGGTCGGGTCGAGATGCTCTGGGTTTGAAGAGAGGGAAGCCTACAGATACCGTGTTGTCTTCTTCGTCCATTTTGTTTTGGATTTCTCAGTGAAAGTTTACGGCTTTTGGTATAAATAGCTTTGAAATAGGGTTGGTACTAAACGACGGCGTTTTAGCTGGTTAAGGACAGTGACGGGTTATTAGCGCCAACAAAAGATTAATGACGTAATAAAGAATCGATTTTTATGAGGACTAGAGTGAGACACAGAGGAGTGAGAGATGGAGTCACCGTTTAAGGCCGATGCGTTGAGAGGGAAGGTGGCGTTGATAACCGGAGGCGGGTCGGGTATCGGGTTCGAGATTTCGACCCAGTTTGGTAAACATGGTGGGAATGTGGCTATTATGGGGAGGAGGAAGCACGTGCTGGACTCAGCTGTGGCTGCTTTGAAGGGTTTTGGAATTGAGGTACTTAATTTCTTGGTTTTTTGTTGAATTTTGTGTATTGTTATCTGGGTTTAAATTGGTGCTACCCAAATTGGGTTTGTGCATTTCTTATATATGACCATTGGATCATACACAATTGTGTCAGTAGAACTAAATATTTGATTGTTTGAAAGTTTGAAACTATTGAATTTGAAGTTATGATTGGTCTGCAGATCAACCAAAGGAAAATCTGTCTTTACTGCAAGTTTGATTTATATTTCTTTTTCTCTTTCGTTTCAGGCGATTGGCTTTGAGGGGGATGTGCGTAAACAGGAAGATGCAAAAAGAGTGGTTGACTCGACTTTCCAGCATTTTGGTAGCCTTGACATACTTGTGAATTCTGCAGCAGGCAATTTTCTGGCATCAGCAGAAGATCTATCCCCTAATGGATTTCGAACAGGTTTGATGCAGTAATGCTGTAATGGTCTTTATAATATGTTCCCATTTGTAAATTTTTACGTCCATGACTTCATGATTATTAATATGAAAATAACGAATTAATGGAAGTGAAAATGTGCCTTGCATTGATAAAAACCTATTAACCAATTTACTTTTTTGAGGGTAGGATCCACTGGTGATGGCCTGGTAACTGATTTTCAAATGAATTCACAATAATCAAGAACTCAGATCTGCTAGAACGACTCAAAAAGTACATGAACATATCCATTGATGTGTAAGACGTCTACATTTTAATGGGTTTTCCCGGTTCTGAATAAATTGATTATCATCTTCTTTACAGTTTTGGATATTGATTCTGTTGGTACGTTCACAATGTGCTACGAAGCACTCAAGTATCTTAAAAAAGGAGGACCTGGAAGGCGCTCGTCTAGTGGTGGAACAATATTGAACATCAGTGCTACTTTACATTATTCTGCTTCTTGGTATCAAGTTCATGTGTCAGCAGCCAAGGTTTGTTTGATAGTTTTTCAGTTAGTGTTTCTTATTTAAAATAAACTTGTTTAAGACTCTCGTTTCCAACAGGCAGCTGTCGATGCCACTATGCGAAACTTGGCATTAGAGTGGGGAACTGACTATGATATCAGAGTCAATGGAATTGCTCCGGGCCCTATTGGTGATACGCCTGGCATGAGTAAACTTGCACCTAAGGAGATAGGTAGCAGAGGTAGAGAGTACATGCCTTTGTATAAACTAGGTGACAAATGGGATATTGCTATGGCTGCTCTCTACCTTTCATCAGATGCA
This sequence comes from Comarum palustre, assembly GCA_951800085.1. Classification (NCBI taxonomy): domain Eukaryota; kingdom Viridiplantae; phylum Streptophyta; class Magnoliopsida; order Rosales; family Rosaceae; genus Comarum; species Comarum palustre. The sequence goes on along the minus strand of OX637587.1, from coordinate 15,468,022 downwards.
GGTTAATAACATTATTCGCTTTTGCAATTTTATATAATAATTATCACTGTATTGCAACATGTAGATACTAATGACTTGTTGTTCTCAAACCATTTAAATAGCATCTAACCAGGAATCATTCTTGTTCCATAGATAGCCAGTTTGAGAATAACAACTTTTCAGCCTCATCTCAGACTTATTCTGCTTTCACAGGAACATAAAAATGATAACTTAGTAACTAGAGATAAATTATTATGAAGACAAAAATAACATTGCATGTCATGGAATTGGTTGTGGTCATTGCTCATAGTCATAGAGGTTTTGTTGCCCTTCTCTTTTTGAGTTTCTCATTTATTTCATTGGAAACGGACTTTTGATTTGTAAACATTGTAGGGAAATTTATCAATGGAGCTATCATCGTAGTTGATGGAGGAATTTGGCTGAGCCGGCCTCGCCATCTGCCAAAAAATGCTGTGAAGCAGCTTTCCCGTGCAGTAGAGAAGAGATCTAGAAATGCACCAGTAGGGGTTCCAAGCAGCAAGCTGTAAATGGACACTCCATTATTTACAGTTATTAGTGAAAGACACATGCCAACAGAGGAGGAATCCATCTCCTTCCATTGTTGAATAATAGTTGGATATGTGAAATTGAGCTCGAAAAGATTAAAACATTCATGATAGTCAAATTAATCAGCGATTTTTCTCCTGTCTACTGCTGTTGTGACCAGAAGAATAGTGCAATATCACAGGAGTGGATTACTTATTGTTAGGCCATTGTGACAATTTGTAAAACATTTCTGTTTTTATGTTACTCTAAAATTTCGTTAAGGTTGCACTGAAAGTAGTGCTGATCTCTATTTCTCCTGTCATCTATTCAAAGTGGCTGAAACCAGTTATATTGGATTATAGGTTTTGAAAGGTCGGTTTCGAAAGGTCTCGGTTGCAGTCGATTGACTCGATTCATTATGTCGAAACAAAAGGAGAAAAAAAACACAGAGGTCCATAATAAGCTAGATTCTGACTGCTCAAGAAATTTGTTTGTATATTTCGTATTCAGTTGAAATAATATTTTTTTTTTTTGTAAAAACTAATATTCTTACACACATTGAAGCTTCATTCTTTTTCTGGGGAGGGTCGCCAATGCATAACTATTTTTGCGATGGGAATTCCAGGAAGAATCACTATACTGAATATACTCTCTTGTACTGTTGCGTCTGTTCAAGAAGTCGTTAACAGATTTGAGATGCTTAATTATAAGAATATAAATACAACAATTGACCATATAATACTAATTATAGAGATTGATTACTCATTTCAATAAAAACAGATTTAACCTGTCTTATTCCAATTAATCTTATTGAGATTACTTTTTTGTCTCTAATCTACTCTATCTACCCCTCTCCTCCACCACTCATTCTAGATCGAACTCTTTATCTTTCTCACATCTCTCACTTTTCTCTCTCTCTCTTGGCCGACGTCTACCACAATAGCTCTCCTCTGCCTGCAAAGCCGGATCTCTTCCACTTGGACTCGACCGCACTAGCTCTCCTCTGCTTGCAAAGCCGTCAAGTGCACCATCCTCTCCTCCGCTGTGTTGCGCCATATGTCCTCTCTCTCAATCACATATCTGGTTTGAGCTTTCTCTCTCATCTTCAACGCGTCGCCGACGCAGGCGCCACATTGGTTCAACGTAGGGATGTTGGAGTGAAAGAGCACGAAGGAGGCGCTAGTGACAGCGAGGGAGTGGCCGTCGTGGCCGAGGAACAACGGGATGAAGACTTGAGCCCGTTAAAAGTTTACTAAGGGTAGTCAACTTTATTTTTTTGCATGTAAGTTGATTTTTCACTGTTTTTATGTGTATAATGGGCATTGAAGATACAGTTTTGCAAGTTTACTACCTCTGGTACATGCTTATTAGGGGTAGTAAACTTATGATTTACTACTAATGCCTCGAGTTTGTTCATCTGCTCGAGTTTACTACCCCAGTAAAAGTTTACTAAGGGTACTAAACTTTATTAATCACATCTAAGTTGATTTTTCTCTTCTGATCTCCTCTCTCTCTAACTGTCACTCACAGATCCTTCGTCTCCACCATCTCCCAAGACCTCATCCTCGCCTCCATCATCTCTGACGAGCTCATCCTCCCCTCCACCTAATCTCTGCCTCGTCCTCGCTGGTTGCTGCAACACTGAGTCTGAAGAGCAGCGTCAAATCCAGATCTGGTCATGTCGTCTACACGCCGGCGCTAGGAACGTTGATACTGGGGTTAGTAGACTTGGATTTGATGAAATACTAGGGTTAGTAGACTTGGTTTTGAAGTATACTAGGGTTAGTAAAGTTGGTTTTAATGTATACAATGGATTCTTAGACTTGGTTTGAAGTATACTGGGGTTAACAGATTTGGTTTTGTAGTATACTTGAGTTATTAGACTTAAATTTAGAGTATACTAAGGTTAGTAGATTTGGATTTGATGTAGATGTAGCCCTAATAAATTTTATATAAAAGTTTATTGCCCCTAATAGAAAAAAAAAATCCGACGAAATTCCAACTGCTAGTAATTTTTCAATGTTCGGTGACCGGAATCCGACGGTTAGTGATCAGAGTCTGATGACCGGAGATGATCCAACAAAATATTCTCTCATTTTTTTCTTTTCTCTAAGTGTGTAAAGATTTGTGTATTTATGCATTAGTAAGTACACATTTTATTAAAACGAACATTTAACTTTTTAATTCATTAATTTGAGGTTTGATTTTTCTTATTTTGTGCAAATGATCCTCCCTACCAAAAAATGTATGGTGATTTGTGAAGCACCTGGCCGAACCTCATTTCAAAAATACAACATGCCCTATAAGCAACTGTTGTCCCCAACTTGCTCAGAGTAATAAGGATTTCCATCTGAGCTAAGGCTCACCATTTTATAGGTATCTTCAAGAAACTGAACTTTTGGCAGGAATAGAGTCCGAATTTTCATATTTCACCAAGCCATCCGCTGGAGTTGTGGCTTGATTACAATCGGGTGATGGTAGATTCAAGAAGGTCGTCAACAAGCTGACTGCTTGGGTATCACAAGTGACTGGAATCACCTCTCAAACTCCCAAACGCAGTGATGGTAGTTCGGTACTTCACATCAATTTGCTAACATCTATGCAGTGGTGCAGGATATATGTCCAATGGTTTATATCGCAACTGAGCATTATGTGGCAGCGGTCCATCCTGAAATTTAACCAAATTGCACATGTGAGTTCAATTCATTAGATAAAACATTTTTTCAAAAGGCACCCTAATAGGGAGATATAATGCGTTGGATCCCTAAAGCAACACCAAATGGTCAAAGTAGCTAGATGGGTAGTTGATCTTAAAAAAACTAATGAAACGATTGGTCCATCAAATGGAAAAGATAGACAGCTGGAAGAGACGCTGCCGGCTAACTTTGTTCTGTTCTTAATTAAACATGTTATGAAGTAAAAACCTATGAGTGAACAGAAGAGCATCCTAAGATATATATCATTTGTAATACCAATTGAAGCGAAACAAGGTGCATATTCAATAAATAATATCTAGTTGAAAAGGTCAAGTACCTCTTCCAAGTTTATCTGAAATGGCTTTACAAAGTCATTGAACATGACTGGAGAAAGGTCCTTCATTTTCTCTATAACCTCCTATATTTGGGAACACCAGATTGTGAGTTTACAGATCAAACAAGTTCATTGCAAGAATTTCAAAAGATGAATAACTGCCATGGAACCAATAACAGAATGATAATGCCCAACAAAGTATGTTTTATAACTTACCAATCCAGTAATCCTTGACTTATCCATTAGTTCCTCAGTGATCATGTCCAGAATGTGCCTGTTGTTTCTCAAACCATTCATTGCAAGTTCTTCTGTTTCCTTGATGTACTGCAACCAACACCAATTATCAACCAGGTATAGTTTAATTGAATAATGAATACATAACAGATAATTAGTTCCACGACTTTTTCAAGCCAACTACCAGAGTGGTGAAAACCACTGCCATTTAGTAATACCCATTCATTGAAGCAGACGATTGATAAAAAACGAAATCAAATTACGCACCCTTGTCAACTCTCGAGTAAAAAGCTCAGACACTTCAAGAGTCATATTGGCCGGAATCACATTAGGGTCCTCCCACTAGACCGCAGAGAAAAATTAGGACAATTAGTTAATCAAGATGTCAAACCAGGAAATATATACTTTTGTATATACAAGCAAGAGTGAAGAAAAAAGTTTACCCTGTATCTTATCAACTCGCCATCTGGACTATCTGGTCGATCCATCAGTCCAATTCTTTTTGTTAGAGCTGTAAGCCCCAATCTTGAGTTCTGAGGGCTAATTACCATCTCTCGAGCAATCTGAAAAGAAGACTCAGATAAGGAAATAGATAGGAATTTCCAACAGTTTGTATACTAATTGCTACTGGTTGATTACATACATTTATTGAAACATTTGTGAAACCTTTGGGAAGGTGAAATCCATATTTAAGGTAAATTCATTGATAACTTGTGTTTGCCTATGAGATTAATTCTATTAGAGATAAGAGGTAAAGAAAAAGAAACCACATCTGAAGTTCTGTCGATTTGTTCTCATCACTTTGAGCCAATTACACTAGAAATATTTTCTGTCTTTTCAGAGGCAGTTCTGTTGTTCTATAAATTGTAACACATGAAAATAATTGTGCTACCTTTGTTAGCTTTTCCAGATCATCTCTTCCTCCATCAGTTATGTCATCACCATACACAACACGTTCAGCGCAACGTCCACCATGAGCTACCACCATTTGCATCTTCATGTAGCCAAAGGTTGTATAACCTTGGTCTACCATATCTTCTCGGGGGTAGAATACAGATACTGCAGTTTCCTGTTCATTCGATAAAAAGAAAACCTTGTCAGAGAGCAGCTGACACGAAATTCCAAAAGCATCTGTTTTTCTTATTCAGCAAAAACATTTGTTTCCAAAAGCATCTTTACCTTCCCACCAGGCAGAAGTTGAGAAAATGCATGCCAGTCAAATTGAGGAAACAGATGAGCTAATAGTATGTGACCAGCTTCATGAACAGCCAGCAGTTTCTTCTTTTCAGAAGACACCTATGATCCAATATACAAAACTAAGTGACTAAATTAATACCAAAAAACTATGGATCGAAAGAGACCACTGATGCACAGTCAACATCGACATACACTTTGTTCGCATTTACGCTGCTCTTCCTCAGTAAGAAGTACACCCATGCCCTCAAGCAATTGTTTATCTAATACATCCACTATGTCTTCCTGATAAATCTCTGAATGACCTTTCCTCACCTGAAACAAACAGGATAAATAACTTTTTTATAACTACACAAGATTGCAGAATTGCACTCATGATACAGTTTTCACTCTCCATCTATGTGTATATGGTACTCAATCATATTTCACTCATTGAAAGAAAGAATATCGAGTAGAACTTCAACTTCAAGATAATGATTATACAACATATGATAAAAGTCCAATATGGGATGTTTGTATATTTTACTTACTGACATAATGGCTGCTTCATTAACAAGATTCCTAATATCTGCCCCAGAAAAACCAACAGTACGAAAGACTACCTGAAGAATGGAAGAAAAACCCAAAATGTTAATTTTCACATGATAAGAAGAACAATATAGTAAACACCAACAGGAAAAGCACTACAGTATAGAGGACCAAAAACAATGCAAAATATCGGCAAGGTATCTAACATACAACAATATCTTAACTACTTGTCTAAATGACAAAAGTATATATAAAAAACAAAAACAGAGGCGACCAAGTTTTTTTTGGAATTAATCACGTGTACATATTTTCAAAACTAGAGCATTTTCACTACTGATATTGGCAACAAATAAATAACAATATGGTCATACAACAATATAGACCATAAAGGACTAAAGAATAACAGAACACCCCAACCACTTACTTTCTCAAAGTCTACATCTTCTGCAAGCTGCTTTCCCGTGCTGTGCACTTTAAAAATTTGCACTCGTTGCTTTGCATCAGGCAGACCAATGTACAATCGACGGTCAATACGTCCAGATTGAACAAACTCGAGGTCTAATTCATCTGGTCTATTGGTAGCACAGATGAATATCACAGCTTGTCTAAGAGAGAAGCGATCAACACCTGTTTTTTCCTTCCTAAACATGGCCAATTTCAAATATGAAAATCCATAATACTGGTTTAAGGAAAAAATAAAAATAGCACTAGAATCTATCAAGATTTGAAATCTGTAGAGGCCAGATCAGATACACACTATAAAACAGAAAACAAATGGTAATTATTGATAAGCAGCCTAGTATGCATAAGAAAGAACCCTTCTGAATCGGATGTTGATATGTTGAGTTACTGAAACATGAATAAAATATAGGTTCAAAACTTTCATTTGGTAGCCAAATCAATACAAGGCCAAAGTGAGGCGAAGGAGATATATACTCTCCAGTCTCTAACAGTAGAATTCAAATTGAAGTCCTTCAGAGTGACTTTTACTCTTTCCCATATAAGAAAGTCTAGTCTATAAAATTGATGAATATATAACCACTAAGCTTGTATTATAAATAAATAAATAAATAAAGGTTACTGTTGTATGTCAATATTGCTTTATTAAGAGCAAAAATAGATATTGATACACTCACTCTCCATCAAGCTGTGCAATCAAAGCCTCAAATGTTGCTCGTCTTCTAGGATCCTGTCTTGCATGCCTTCCAGCAATAGCATCAATTTCATCCACGAATACAAAACAAGGAGCCTAAGCAATGGATAGTGAATCACAATGTTCTACATTAGTAAATTCATGGTTTGGCCGGCTGATATCAAGGACTTATAACATGACCATAAGGAAAAACAGGAAAGAAGCAATAGCAAAGGGGCTAGCAGCCAGAAAACACAAGCTCACTTCACAGATATGAATAGATGATAGAATCCCTGAAAAGAACAATAATCTCAACAAGATAATATGTTGACCTGACCTAGACAATATGAATTGAATATTTGCGAAGAGAAGTGACTGTTCTCCTGGGAGGAATGCCTAATCAATTTACTAATCCATTACAACGCATCAGCAAATTAGGATGGAAAGAATGCTTACATTTCTCCTTGCAATGGAAAACATCTCATTGATTTTTGCAGCACCACTTCTTTCACTATCTGTGAACTCAGCGCCTGAAGCAAAAACAAATGGTAACCCGCTTTCCTTTGCAAGTGTCCTCGCAAAAAGAGTTTTGCCAGTTCCAGGAGGTCCAGAGAGAAGAACACCCTGAACACAATGATGAAAATTATTCCTCTTTCAATAAATTAAAAGGCAAAACTTAAGTAGAGTTTCATGCGAGAAGAAAAAGCTACCCTGACAAACTTCACATCTCTTTCATAGAATTGCATTGGATTTCCCATATAAATCATCAACTCATCGAGAAGATCCCAAACATCGCCTCCTAACACAACTTCCTTGGACATGGATTTTGTTTCCCCTACATCTCCAACAGGCTGATGGAAGAAAAATACGATGAGAACTCAAGAATCAATACAATAGGAAGATTATGGTTGGAAATGAAGTCTTACCAGGATAAAATTTTCTGCATAAGCCATATCAAAAAGTTGGTTGTACTTTTTGTAGAGGAAACGCTTAGAAGTGACATGCAGAAGCATCACAGACTCGCGTATTAGCCAAAGAATGAGTAACCCAGGCACCAATGCAATCACAACCTTCATAAAGTAGTGGATCTGGCGTTTCTGAAGAAGATCAACTTCAGCTCCAGAACTTGAGATATTCTCAAACAGATACGGGTCCAGGGGGATATCCACCTACAATATACGAAGAAACATTTAGCGTCCTTGAGTCGAACATAAGAATCAGGGTGTCTGTCAAAAAGATGAGTGAACTTACAACATATTCTAATGGAAAACCTTCTTTCATAGTAACATATATCCTTTTTAGGTCTTCAGTAAATACAACAGCAGCAACCTGTCCAAAAAAAACCACAGCATCAGACATGGCCTGCATAAACCTTTGCAGTTTTAGCCAACAATGGAGAAAAAATCCTGTTATATGCATGATAATTTCTGTTTCGTTTACATGTGGACAATTGACATGGCAGCATAGAAAGAACCACCAAGCAAGACATAAAGTACACAAAGTTCACATGCATTTGGAAAATGAGAGATGTACAGTACCATAGTGATTCTACTACTTTTAACTACTACTGAAAAATACGGCAAGGTGCCATGATCACATCCGATTTCATAATTTACATTGTACAGTACCATATTTATCTCTTTACTACTATTAACTATGTTAGTCTAGAAAACATGTTTTGTTCCTCTATACCATAGGATAGGAGGTCATGTGCTGCTTGAACACACTCACTGAGATACAATAGAAGCCCAAATATTACAATTTGTCGCATGGAAAGCAACAGATGCATGAGATTACTCATAATTACTGCAACATTAACTCATAATTTGTGCAACACCATGCAACAAGGAACAAGTGGATCAATCTACAAGGAGTTTAACTAAGGTAAAAACAAAGGGGAGCATCATATTACCTCAGAGCTGTCAAGCTTTTGAAGAAAGTAGGTATAAGGAAGTTTGGGACGATAAAGCCACCATCTTTTAGCTATCCATAATGCCCTTGTTCCTTGTGTCTCTGTTACCTTCTCAACTACATCCTTGCGGAGACTGTTTTCAACCTCTTTCATGTCAAATTCAACTACATACTTAGAATTTGCAGAGTCCAACTGCTCTGCTAACTTTTCATTTTGGAGGATCTCCTTCCATTTCTGAAGTCTCTCACGCCATGTTCCAGTACCCTCCTGAACTTGACCTGCAAAGCAAAAACCAAAATAAGACCATAAGGGTAGAGATGACCATAATGATATATACTAATAAATCCTCATTGAATCCTAAAAATAATAAGGTCCCATGCTGGTTTAAAGTAAGGATCAACTGAAAATACTTCACGTAAGTTCCAAACAGACACTAACCAGAAATTCCCAAGTCTTCTTTCAATTCCTTCTTCTCTTCTGGATTTAGTTTTATATCACTATCAATAAATTGTTTCACACTGTCCTGAGGCATCTGTGGTTCATCATCCCATGCATCCTCTCCCACGTAAGAGCTATCATGAACAAGTGTTCCATCAGGTCCTTCAATAAACTTCTTCATTCTCAGGCCTTTGGGTGTTGTCCTCCTCCACATACTCTTCTTAAGCCTGCAACGTAACAAAATAAAAATTTAAACTTCAAGCAGAAACGCAATGCAGTTAAATCGACCTAAACAATAAATACACACACTACATGTAGAATCAAATTACTTTCTAACATTACTCGGAGATGGCTCGGGAACCACTGCCTCCATATAAGCTTCTGTCAACTCCTTTCTCCGACGATCATGGATAGGAGCTCGAATTGCAACATACACTCTCTGACACGAAACTACAGCAACAAAAACATAGACAACCAATGCAGCAAATCTCTTAGGTTCCCATGTCTTCACATCCTGACAATAACAAAACAACAATGTATCTTATCACTAAACAATCAATCAACTGAAACTTCCACACTCACTTTAACTTAATTGAAGCAAAAAAGACTCAACCTTTGTAACAACTTTAACTAAAACCAAACACAAGAAACATTACCTTCCAATGTTCCAACCGATTCCAACTCACAAACTTGGGCACCAACTCGGTCCTAAACAGTTCCAACTCAGCCCCAGCTTGCCCCAAACACTCCCCCACCTTCACATTCACCTCCTTCAAATCAAACCCAGTTTCCTTCTTCAATGAATCACCAAAACTTGACCAGAACTGCTCCGAGCCGCGGCGTATGGACCGAGTGAGACCCACCCAGGAAAACCCATCAAAGCCATTTGGGTTTGCAGAAGCTTTGACACGAAAGATTGAATTTTTACGGGAAAGTTTGGGTCTTTTGGTTGCGGGGAGTTTGAAGAGAAGGGTTTTGGGGGTGAAATGGGTTGAAGAGAGAAGTGGGTTTGGCTTGTGAGGGAGTGTTAGGTCCATTTTGAGGTGTGGGTTGGAGAATCAGAGAGATTGTAAAGAGAAGCTAAAGCTCATTTTCTGGGTTTTGAGGTTCAGGGAGTAGAGAGGTAGCAGTGGATTTAGGAGTGTCTTCCAAATTTTCCAATTCAGGGGTTTTGGGGTTTTATCCGTTATGCTATTTATTGGTTTAAAAGTAAATTTCAGCACCGGTTTTTAAACACTTGTAATACGGTTAAAGTGATAAATTTAGTTTTTGTATTTAAAATTTTTTATTTAGATTTGCTTGAATGATTTATATCCACGGGGTAAATATGACATAAGAATGACATGATGGTTCTAGATTGTACTCAATCTAATGGTTAGAAATAATTCAAGCAAATTTAAGCTTGAAAAATCCAAGTAGAGAAGCCAAGTTCCAAAATGATACACAAACTTACAAAACTACCAATGTGATACCTAAACTTCATTTTTATACCAATGACAGGCCTGAAGCCATTTTCCATCACGGCGCTATTTGTTTGATAACAAGTCTAGTATAAAACTCATCAAAAATATTTTTTGTCAGTAAATAACCACGTCAGTAGTACTTGAACTCTTTCAAAACTTGGGTTTCCATTCTAAGTCACATTGATCATTTCAAAAGAGTTCGAGGACTACTGATGTAGTTATTTACTAACAATAAATATTTTTGATAAGTCTCATACGAGACACGTCATCAAACAAACGGCGACGTGACGGAAAATGGTCTTAGGCCTTTCGTTGGTATTAAAATGAAGTTTGGATACTACATTGGTAGTTTTGTAAGTTTGATTATCACTTTGATCATGCCACAAAAATTTAGATACCGACGTTGCTAAAAACTCTTTTTTTATGAGTTTTTTTCTCTCTTTTGCATGAGATTCATTTTTGCTTAAGAGACTACTCTCTCTCATGTTCTTTCTTTCGTTGTATTTCTTAAGCATTAAAAAATGAAACTGACCAATCACTTTTATATTTTATTTAATTTTCTAAACACACTTTTTGAAAACATGTGAATAAAATTATTTAAAAAATGAAATTTACTAGTAAGTTTTATTTGTTATGGATTTTCTGAAGGCATTTCTCGAAACAGGTAGGCTTATTCATCAAGGCTTCTACCTGTTTCGAGAATTACAGATGATCTCTTAATGAAATGGATTGACTGGTCAGATTTATTTCTCAAGGGATTTTCTGTAATTTTCATCAGTGTGTGAAATAATTTTAACAGTGGAACAAGAAAATGACCGGTTAGTTTAATTTTCATAAAGAATTATCACAAAATTAACTATCAGTTATATTTCTGATGCAATTTTCAGTTTAATTATCTAAAAAAAGCTAAATGGTCAAGTTTAATTCTCATGGTATTTCCGGTTATTGTTTATCAATGTGTGAAATAATTTTGGCCATAATGTGTAGTATGGAGATGATGAATTTTGGTCAATGCCATTTGAGGATGGTAATGGGCGCGACAGGTGGACCAAGGCAGGTGTTATATGAGTAAGTTCTCATTGGCTGGAGCCATTTGTTGAATGTAACTGCAAACCCTTATAGGGAAAATTGTTTCAGGTAAATAAAACATGATGGGACATATAGTCAAGACTAGATGAGGTATCAAGACACCAATAACCTTTGTGACGTGGATCATAGCCAATGAAAACATATTTGACGTTACGACTTGATAATTTATGTGACGCATATAAACCAAAACGGAGGAAACAAAAACATCTAAAGACACAGATAGTGGAATAAGATGAAGGAGTGTCATAGAGGCGTGGTTGAGGTGTAACCCAATTGAGAGTGGGGGAAGAAAGAATATTGATGAGATAAACCCAAAGATTTTATGAGCCCTGAAGATGCGAATGTAATAATTATAATTTTAGTTTTTTGAATCACCTCTTGTGATAATAGATTTTAGTTCTGTTATCAGTGACATATAATAGTATGAAATACTTGATAAATACCATCTATTTTATCGGCATTATAGGGGTCATTAAATATGTGTGTGTATAATGTTGTACCGACAGTAAAACCTCGATAAATAAATATTTGATAAATTAATAACTTCGATTAAATAATAATTTTTTTAGGTCCGGACTTGGGACCAGTGCATATATATTATTAGGAATCTTGCTAAATGCATAAGATAATTGTTTTATAGACTCTTTTTAAGTCTCAATGAATATATAAAGCAATAATTGATTAAATACATAATTAAAAAATATTTAAAAAAATAAATAATAATTGATCAAATACATAAAAAAGTGTAAATAATGTTATTAAGGAAACTCTTAACAATTTTTAATTTCTCATTCCGGTTATTCTCATACTTTTCATATAGAGTCATTTGCTTTTTATTATATTATGGAAAATTAAGGAAACTCTTAACAAATTATTGAAAATATTAACAACAAACCCTCTATAAATTAATAATTTATTCATTTATCAATAAATGAATCATCTATAAAGTAAAAATTTATTCATTTATCGATAAAATGGATAAATTATTAATTTGTTCTTCCTAGTCTGTTAAACACCCGAAGGAAAGAGAGAATGAGAGAGAGAGAAAAGAAATGAATCGGTGTTGTAGGAGATTGTAAAACTCTCAGGTTAGATCCTTTTTATGATTTGTTCAATTAATTGTGTTCTTAGTTGTGGAAATTGGAATTTCAAATTGACTTTAGAATGTTTGTATGTCTGTCTTTTGGATTGGAATAATTGGTATTTGATTGAATCAGTTGCTAGAATTTCATGGTTTAGGCATTTGTCTTCAAACCAAAGATTTTCGTCAGCTTTTTCTCTTTATTGTGTCTGAACTTTGAAAAATCGTAAGTAATTATAGAAAATTCCTTTTTGTGTGATTCCAATTCCTGATTAATATTTAGGTTGTCTACTTCAAATATTATGAATAAACCAACTTCAAATTCTTAGCCGAACCCTACTGTTTTTAGCCAAAATTCCCTGCTGGTCAGAAATTCAATAAGTCATTTTTCTGGTTTTATTCTTTTGTTTTCAGTCTTAGTGTTTGTCATTGATTCTTTCTTGCTTTGGTATGAAATAATATATATATATATATATATATATATATTTTCTATGATTATAAGGTATATATTTGTGTCATTAATTTCTTGTTGAAGGTAGAGATCAAGTGTAAGGAATGCATACTTAGAGTTATAATTTTTGCATGTTGTCTTTTATTAGCTTATGTTTGTAGTAATCTGTTACAGTTGATGTTGCCATTGTATGTTTTTTATCTTTTCTTGTATTGGACACGCATTGTTTTGCATATGTTCAGCTGCTAGAAGATTTGTATCATGTAAAGCTTTTGTTTTGTCTTTAAAAACAAAGTTTAGTCACTTTGCAGAAAATCTTAAAACTATGGCTGAAGTTTGAAAAATCATAACTATTTAAAAAAATTGTTTTTGAGTGATTCTAACTCTCAGAGTTCTTATGATTTGTCTAGTTTATTTCTTTAGAAGGCCATGAGGGCAAATTCCTTATGGTTTTGTAAAGTTTTTGATATCAAGTTGCCTTGTGCTGCTTGGTGCAGAAATGTATTTTTTGTGTTTGAGTGAAAATGTGTTTTGGTAGCTATTTTATCTTATGTTTCAATGTATTAGCTGAGTCTTTGCTTATGTTTTAATTGAAATAGAATTGGTATATGATTATTTAACTAATGCTTGTATCTTTGATTTAGGAACTTGTTTCAGGTGATCAGTAAAGGTAGGGGGATCAGGGGAACCTCAACTCAATTGAATTTTGTGCTTGCATGTTTGTTGATATGTTTGTTTTGGAATGCTTGAGTATTTGCTGAATTTATGTGTGGAAGCATGTATTATAAATTGATGTCTGTCATTCATTGATGGTAATTGGAGGATAAGGGTGGCGAATAATATGAATTTAATCTTTTGTGTAGTTGAGTCCATTATCTCAGCATAACCATGTACTCATGTATGCCCGTGGTTATTGCACAATTAAATATATAAATGATAAGGGTAATTCGGGGCTGGAGAAAGAGGAATGGACAAGATGACTAGCAAAAGAGGGTTAGGGTGGATCACATAGTTGAGTACGCTGAGTCACCTTCTTGGTAAAATACATGATATGAGACATGTAGACTCAGTTTGTTCTTCTATGTGGATCAAGAGTAGAATGTGCATTCATATGCATATCATTTATTAATTGTTTGGTTGTCTTTTATTTTGAGAGGATTCGCTCCCTACTGAGCCGCCAGGTTGAGCTCGCCTCTTTACAGTCTTGCAGGTTAAGCTCACCTCTTTACAGTCTTGCAGATTATGAAACAAGATAGCTAGAGAGTTAGTGATTAAAGTCATTAGAGTTAGTTGAAATTCTTTGTGTAAGAGTACCTTTAGGGAGAAGGTTCCTTTATGTAAATTTTGATTTGAGATTCTTGTATAGTAAAGAATAAAATTCCAGTTTAGTATTTAGTTGCTCTTTTTTCAATTTCTTTCATATTCTGAATATAAAAATTTTATTTTATATTTGAAATATGAGTCACACCTCGAAAAAAAAATTATTTCTAAAAAATCAGGGTGTGACACAATCAGATTGGGATAACATTTGTGTTACTCAACTACATGTTCAATAAGGTTTGTTGTTTTCCTATGTTTCAATTATACAAATTCATGTATTGGGTATTGTTGATATGTATATTGATTATCTAATATAACAGTAATATGCTGAAATATGCTTAGTGATGAATCAAAATGATAATTGTTATACTATCAGCAAAATATTGAGACAAAATTGCAAGAAATTATGTGAAAGTAATGAACTTAAATCCGGTTAGGCATATGAAAAAAAATGAAGCAAGTAGGGATTGTGTCTCCCTTAGGTGAAAGACTCTAAACCTGATTGGGGCTCGTGGTGTTCGAGGAGATAATTAAGAAGGGATAGTGTCTCTATAGGGTGAAAGACCTAAAATCCAATTGGGATGCCGTTATAAGGGGCAAATTACACCTGCTTGTAAGATTAACCGCTTTGTGTGGGGTTTTATTGGGCCTAACCGAGAGAAAGAGAAAACTAAAAGATAATCTATTAAAAGAAAAAGAACGAAGTTGAATGGAATTCTTGAATTGTTTTTGTGATTTATGGATTTCTTTCTGCGATTTATTAGTCAATAGCAGGGCGGACAGCCAACGTCTAGCGCGCAGGGTGCCTAGGCGGTTTTATATTTTACATATTATTATTTATCTAATAAATATAATTATATAAATGACATTTATAAAAACAATTTTATGTTCCAAAATAACAAAAATACTTCAAAAATATACATAATAAAACAACAATGTTCTTAGAAAATAATAAAAATACAATAGTGTATCATTTGTTTAGACTTTAGAGTATAATATTGTGTTTTTGTGTTTGATTTTACTCATTTTTAGATAGGCTTTTATGTATTTCATATATATATTTTTTTTAAAAAGACTATTCGGACCGCCAAGACGCCGCCCAGCCCGCCTAGGCAGCCGATTTTCGCGTCAGCGCCCAGCTTGGCCGATTCAGAAAAAATCAAAACGGTATCTTGCCGTCCAGCGTCTATGCGGCACTGGGTGCCTTTTTTAAGACATTGTACCTAGGTCAGGGTGTGACAACGCAGGATAGTGCCGACCATTATAACAATATGTCGATGTTTATGCTCAACAAGCTCATTTTGCCAAGGTGTATGGGGGTAAGAGAATCGTTCTTGTATACCCAATTAATTACAACAATTGGAAAATGAGTTGTTCATATAATCAACCATTATAACTTTAAAGATATTCAACGGACCCATGAAAAATGTTTTGTATAATGGCAACTAGAGTTTAGAAGTGATGGAGAGCTTGATTTTCGCAACGCATAGGGTAGAGACATGTGGAACGAGAAAACTCACCAGTAAAGACTAAAGAGTATATAATATTTAAAGTCACTAACAACTAAAGTAGGTGATATTAAGACATCATTGTCAATAATATGGAAAAGAGAAGTAGCTTGTGCTTTACTAGGCGAAAAAGGCAATTGGCGAGATTTACCGGATGACACAATTATTTCAAAAGGAATCAAAGGAAAACGAAGATCCCATAGTTGATCTCAATCAATCTAACACAGGAGGAAGAGTGATTCAAACGGTTGTGCCCGTGAAAGGAGTGTGTGGAGCTAAAGGTATGAGGAACTGAAGACTTAGAAGACAAGCTAAGTGGATGTAGACTATTTTTACATGAGCCCTGATACAATAAACATCAAGTATGTAAGCAATGGATACAATAACAGTTAGGTGTAAAAGAAAATAGACAAGATCATGAAAGTGACCAACATAAAGAATATTTTTACGAATAGAGAGAATACTAAAGACATCACACAAAAAGAAATATGAATTGCCCAATGAGAAGAAAAGGTTGGTAGTATAGACAATTGACGTGGAATCGTCATTACCAATATAAATATTATGCAAACCACCGTAAAGTTGAGGATTGTTGAGTAGTTATAGCACTAGTATCAGGATACCGATTTGAGACACTAGAAAATTGAGCACCGGTAAAATACTCAACAACAGGAGGACTAGAATACCGATGTGGACATTGCGACAAGGCATGTTTATTAGAATGTCAATTTAGGCATCATTGAGGGTCAGTTTAATTATCAAGGAATCATCACAAAATTTATTTTTTATTTCTCAAGGAATTATCAATGTCCTTAACGCATTTCTTGAACGCATAAAAATAAAATTATTAAAAAAAATGAAACTGACCAGTCAGTTTTATTTTTCATGGAATTTTATCAACGCATTTCTAGAAAACAGGAAAATAATTTTTTTTTAAAAAAAATGAAACTGATTGTTCATTTTTATTTTTCAGGTGAATAAGTTAATTAAAAAAATGAAACTGATCAGTCAGTTTTATTTCTCATGAAATGTTCTAGATGCTTTTCCTGGAAAAAGTCGTAAATTATTAAAAAATGAAACTGATGGTCAGTTTATTTTCTCAGGAAAATAAAATTATTAAAAAAATGTAACTAATCGTAAGTTTTATTTCTCATAGAATTTTCTGAACGCCTTTCCTGAAGGAAAAAAGTGACTAAATTATTAAAAAATGAAACTAACTAGTTAGTTTTATTTCTCAAGCACTTTTCTATAATTCTTTATCGGTGTGTGACATAATTTTATCGGTGTGTGAAACATTCTCAACACTAGTCATACACTCCACTATTACAACTATAATTTATAATCGCAAAACCCATAAAATCATTTTATTTGAAAACTGATTTTACTTATCCATGGACCGTAGTCGATTAAGTCCACATATTTTTAAAACAAAACTTAATTTTCAAGAAAGAAATTTCTCAATTTTATGACAATTGAACTATAAAGTAAAAACGGTTCCATTGTGAACCAAGTGAGTTTTACTCACCTTAACTCCCGTTGCGTCTTCACACAATTACAAAGGTATGCACAACCGAGCTCTCGTCAAACACCTATTAATAAAATGCTTACTTTAATAACCATTATGATCAATACCCTTCACCCTTAAACTAAGACTCTATCCTTAACCAAAGGTCTTGTCCCATGAGACAAACCTTTTTCTAAGACCACACAAGGTCATAGGACACTTATCAACTCATCAACACTGCCCCTAGGTTTAGATTCTCTCTAATTAAAAAAACGTAAATATAATCTGAACTAAACCCTAACATGCCTCATTGGTAACCAAAACCTATAACTCACATATCAACGCGCTTGTATCGACCAGTACATGATGATGAGACAGACAGCTACGCCAAACGAAGTCGGACGCGCCACCCCTAAGCCTGCAAATCTTGACAAACGCCTAACATCAAACATGAAGATTAAAGCAAGTGAAGCACTTTTATACCTAAGACTAAAGATCAATTTGGCTTGGAACCGTAAGGGAAGTTTTCAACTCAGTCACTCACCTCAAATCAAGCTTCGAGGCCACAAGGATCGAACCATAATACCGAGACAAAGCGAACCTGACCGGTTTCAGACCTCGTCATCTGTTGCATGCCGGAAAGCCAATCAGATCTTTGTCGGACCTGATTCACCTATGTGTGAGCTTTTATTCTCACAAACCAAGACGAATCGACCTCTTTCACCACCACAAGGAGGACCACGCCGCCGAGACGAAGCAAACCTGATCTGCCCCGCTGTTTGGGTCGACTAGAGTTGGCCGTAAAAGTCGGGTCGGGTCAGTCGGGTTTTTTGTTACTAAAAGGGTGAGGAGAGAGAGAGAGAGAGAGAGAGAGAGAGAGTTTGTGAAATGAAATAGGAAACCCTAGATTTTTCTATTTATACTAAAAATTCTTATAAACCACCAACTTCTGTTGACCATAACTTCCTCATTCGAAATTAGTTTTACACTCGCCGCATATCTACGGACTTGTATCGATGTGCTCTACAAATTCCGTGAAGAAAGTTTCATGAGAATCCCAACAAATAAAAAGTCAACTCTTTGGCCCATCGAATAGAGTCGTCTTTGAGTTATTTAAATCGTCTGAACACTTCCGCTCTTCTCCTGGGCCACGAACATCACTAACTCTGCT
Organism: Comarum palustre; assembly: GCA_951800085.1. Lineage (NCBI taxonomy): Eukaryota > Viridiplantae > Streptophyta > Magnoliopsida > Rosales > Rosaceae > Comarum > Comarum palustre. Next base: position 15,449,442 of record OX637587.1, on the reverse strand, counting down.
TAATAATTTCCAAAATTAATATTAAAAATTATTTATAAATTTCTCGAGTATTACAACCAAAGTATCGATGATGACATTGCAACAAGGCATGTTTATTATAATGTCAATTTGGACACCATTGAGGGTCAGTTTAATTATCAAGGAATCATCACAAATTTATGTGTTATTTCTTAAGGAATTATCAGTTTCTTGCTAAGGAGGATCTTCTTAAAGCATTTCTTGAAAGCAGACAAATAAAGTTATTAAAAATTAATAAAATTTACAGGTCAATTTTATTTCTCATGGAATTTTATCAACGCATTTCTATAAAACAGGTGAATAAAATTATTGGAAAAAAAACTAAACGGTCAGTTTTATTTCTCATGAAGCATTCTGGATGCATTTTCAAAAAAAAGGCGAGTAAATTATTAAAAAATGAAACTGACCAGTCAGTTTTATTCCTCAAAGACTTTTGTGTAATTCTTTATTGGTGTGTGAAATAATTTCGACAGTGGAACAAGAAAAATGACCGGTCAATTTCATTTTCACAATAAATTATTACAAAAAATTACCTGTAGGTTATATTTCTCATGCAATTTTCAGGTTAATCATCTCAAAATTAAGTTGAATGGTGAGGTTTAATTTTCATTTTTTGTTTATCAGTGTGTCAAATAATTTTGGTTATAATGTGTTGTATGGATATGATGAATTTTGGTCAATACTAGATGAGGATGGCAATGGGCTCGGCATGTGGACCTTCGGAGGTGCTATACAAGTAAGTTCTTATTGGCTGGAGCTACTTGCTGAATATAACTGCAAGCCGTACGGGAAAAATTGTTTCAGTTAAATATAACATGACATGACACATATACATGACTAGATGAGGTATCAAGACGCTGATAACCTTTGTGATCTAATCCATAACTAATGAAAACACATTCGATGCTATGACTTGATAATTTATGTATGTGATGCATATGAATTGAGATGGGGAAAACACGAATTGAGGAATAAGATGGAGGAGCGTCATAGAGGTGTGTAGGGTACTTTCGATTTCTAGGCAAAACTAAATGAATTGAAAGTCGCTTGCTTGTTTGGTTGTCATTTTGATGAGTTGTGGATGGAGGTACTTGTTCAACATTTTGTAAAACACTAATCCTCCCTAGCTATAGTGGTGAACTTCTACTAGTTCGGGTTGAAGTGTATGGATTATTATTTACAAAGGTACGGTCGTGATGTCGCGTCTAGATTGGTATGCACAAGTATGTGTGCATGCGCCCCTGACCCTGAAGTGCAAAGGAAGTTGTGTACTGAGCATATATATTTTCCTCCATTAGGGAGCTGTGATCTTTGTACAATTAGGTTGGAAATGACTTTGGAAGTCCTGCAAGTTTGTTCAGCCAGACCAAGAAGTCACCTTTCGACAACAGTTGTTTGACTACATTAAATACCAACATGATGGCAGTTTGAGAAAGATTCTGAGACCACGACTTTCCCAGTTAAGAAAGGATGCTGCATACAATTGATAGAGAAGATGTGTGAATAATATAAGAAGTTGAAAAGAATTAGAGTATTAGACACAACTAGCAAACAAAGCTACACACAACAATTAACAATAGAAACAGATTAAGTGATATATTGCACATCACAAGATTCCCATTACAGAAAAGGAAAACTTTAACATATTTCAGTAAAAATTACTCACAATAGTTGGTTCCCTACAATTAGACAACATAAATTAGACAAGAGAAAATAGTCTCCAAATAAACAAGCAGTTGAAACATGGAAATCTACATCATCATATGACCAAGATAAGAAATGCTCAACACACTATATATATATATAGAGACACACATCTAGGAGATGTGTTCAATCTAAAACGATTACAAGATTGGCAAGAACATTAGCATCAGCATACTTTTGCAAACATGCAGAAAATCTTTTGCTGCAGAAGAAAGATGCTCAGGGATTGGTAGATGAGACATGCTTGTCCCTACACAGTAAAAGAAAGCAGCAATCTGAAGGAACATGACATTAGTACAACTGTGACGATAGAACTTTGTTACATTACTATGAAGATATAAAATGATTACCGTTTCAAACTGTTGGTTCCAAGGAGGATTTCCGGTGCATCTCAATCACAGTGCATCCAATGTTCCATATATCCGCAGAGATAGAAAAATCACATGTTCTCTTATATCAATCTTATTAGTTATCCCATAAAAGAATTGTAAATATGATGAAGTATGAAAATAATGAGAATAGAGAATCGTGAAAGAGATGTACTTTATTTATAGATATGTGTCTTTATTTATAGACAATGTTCTAAAAATCCCCGTCTAGACCGATTAATCCTCTGCCTAGGCTAGACGGTGTTTCACCGTTTTGGTTGAAACCGATTAATCTTTGTCATACAACCGATTAATTTTTGCCATACAACCGATTAATATTCGTCTAAAAGAGATTAATCGATTAATCGACCAACTAGCACGGGTGTCCGCCCGACTAGCGCCTAGCATTTTTTAGAACATTGTTTATAGAGGATTACATATGACATATTCTTAAATAACTAGTAAACATATCTCTATACAGAATATGAATTCCTTATCCTAATTGCATAAGGTCAAGACACACATAACAAATATTCTAGAACACTCCTCCTTGTGTCGCGCGCCGTTATGCTCGTGATGTTTCAGATGTTGCCTCATTAAAAACTTCGTCAAGTAACAAAATCTAAACCTGTGGAAAAACTAAACCTTGATCGTAGGGGAAAAGAGTGCAATGCATCAACTACTTCATTCAGAACACAATCATTCATGAACAACTTCATGTTGATCAATAATCTCTACAAGAGACAAGCGGTGCATGCGATGTTGTCTCGTTAAAAACATTGCCAAACAAAAACCCGGTGGGACAAAAGTTTTGGTCTAAGAGAAAAAGATCACAACCGTACCCTTCACATTTGATAGCGATATGTATATGCTAGACTCCTTCTGAAGTCTGTATCTCCCCTTGTTCCTTAGATCATTCATAGGAGTTTGAATTATTTAGCATATCAATGCGTTTTAACATGTCTTCAAATGTGGCATCGGTCAATGATTAACTAGATCATACCAGATTGTCCCCATAGATGATCTCTTACACTTAGATCTTAAGGAGAAGGCTGCTTGGGAACTCAATTCATAAATTAGCACTGAAAGTCAGATTCTAGCGCAGCACGAACTGTGAGTATTAGAACAGCCGTAACTTTCTCTAGAAAATACATATGAATGAACCGTAAACGATTTTGGAAATTAGACTCATGTAGATTTCCAACCATAAATTATACACATACTGGTTCATTCGGAGATATTCACAAAGCTCTGTTGAAGTTGGCTATTATTTGCAAAATCAGACTCTCGGACAGATACGTCATACTTTACGAGAATCGTCATAACTTACTCAATATGATATCTATGATGAAATGATTGGTGCCCCTGGAAAGTAGACACATATAGCCTTCCGATGGTACCAATTTCATAGTTTTTGGATGAGCGAACATTCCTATGGGTATCGTGGAATTTGACCTACGAAGCTTGATAGATTATGATTTCGTTTTTGATGTGTCTTTCTTATGTGGGGATGAAAATTGCCCGAATCCTTTATAACGAAAGGATGTCCCTATGCGATTTCAATGGCGTTGCATTAGCGCAGAGGTACACTTAGCTTTATAACTTTTCATAGAAAATGAGAGGTCAAGTCTTTCATATCATATTAAGTACATTGATGCGTCTTAGCGTACTTGGATGAGAGTTTTATCTCTAAACACATCTCAGTCGTTCTTTAGACAGAATAATGGATTTGTATTTAGACTTTGACTAGTCATGGGAGCATATGTAGGCATCATCTTCAGAGTGCCTAAGCCGATAGATGGGATAATCACCATCAACACAATCATCGAGTTCATTACGAGACCGTGTCTTTCTCAGGATTTTTTTATTCTAACTTCGGATGTTTGATACACATTGGCATCTCTTGATCTATCAAGAGTCCATGTTAATCCGGAATAAACATGCAAGTGCATAATACATCATATCCCTTCTAATCAAGTAGTTACTTAGTTTGTGTTTCCGACATTGCTTGTACACACACTCTCTTGTGGTTTAGAGCAACTTGATTTGGGTGAATGAACTCCGTCCAGGATCTTCATGTATATCTCTGATCCCATAGAGATGTAACTCAACCACGTTCATAAGCTGCATGTTCAGTTATTTGGAAACTACCAAACTAAAAAAGTAGTGGAGTTCAATGACATATATTACGAGAGTATATCTCATTGTAGTCAATTCCAGTGGGTGTTAGTGAGAAACATTGCATCATAAGATGAGTCTAAACTCTTTGTTTAACTACGCTATCTAACAAAGACATAGTTGATAGGGTTTAGCTTGCGGTGTCTGCATCACCTGGCTAAAGACCTATCTCTTTGTTAATACTGAATTGTATATTTCCATAGGTCAATCTACTACGTCGATTTATCAACGAAGTGTAGTTCGATAGTAAACTCATTATTCCACGTCCTCAAGTACACTAGTGTATTTGTAGAGATCTCTATTCATGTCCTTGGATTTGACATTGAGACGTCCCCCGATGATAATCATAATTCGGACTTCATGAGACAGATTTGAGTATCACTGATCAATAGATCAGGTTTTGCCAAAGCTCGCTTTTTCCTAGTGCAAGTACATATCGAACATAAGGACCTCCATATCCTTTAAGGAGCCACATGGCCTTGTGATACCAGTTTTGCCACTACATGGCGTCACCATATCACCACTCACGGTGATGGCGCCAAGACCAACTTCTTTTGGTCGCTCTATGTCCTCTTGATAGGACATCAATCCTTACAGACATATTTGTAGCATGTGATCTCGTCACTTAGATATTTGGGGATCAAGATGAGACCTAGTGGGGACAAACCACGACATTCACATCATTCCACTAGAACACTTGTGTTCTTATCTCCCCTTAATGGCGGGAATATTTTCTCATTAAAGTAACAATCCGTAATTTAGTAGTTAAAGAGATCATCTGTCAAGGCTTCTACATAAGCGGATTGTAGGTGGATGTTCATATCCAGCCAAAATACTTATTCATCTCAAAAGACCAATCATTGAGCGCGGTGGCAGTGCAATTTGACATCTAGATACAATATCTAGCCGAGCTCAAGATTGGAGATCCATTTCAATCAGGCCGAGCTCAAGGATTGCAATTCCATTTTAATCCTCGCATATAGTCACGAGCTGTAGTGCAAAAGTATTCAATGGTGGTGGGTCGTAGACGAATAGTAAAGCTGCATTCAAAATTGTATAACCTCATGTTCAAAGATTAGTACGCATCACAAAACTTCGAGTAATAAGCTAAAGTTGTAGACTCGGTGAGACCATATTGATTGTGAACATAGGATACGGAACGCTTCAACTTCTCCCGATAAAACTTCTTTAAAAAATGGGTAGTGAGCCCATAGAAGTATAATCAACATAAGTAGATAATGGTGTAACACATGACTGGTGTGTTTACTCTTCAACCAATCACCCTAAAGCATAAAAGATGTCCACAAGTTGGTTGCATCAATCTACATGATTTGATGTACAAATGAAATATTTTCTTTTGTGTCATTTAGTGTTGGAGGGTCTCGCTCCTTTTTAGCTAAAGAATAGGCTATCAAAACGAGTGATAAGCATTGTAAGGGGGCAATGAAATATCAAGAGAAGGTTTGACACACCTTATTCATTTGAAGCAGTCCATGAGAATTTCTCAAAATTTGGATCATCATATCTTTTTTATGGTGTCCAAATCTGTCAAACCAAAGCCTATATGAGTTAGTGTCTCAAAATCAAGTATAATTGGTGACAACATAGGATTCGATATTCAAATCGTAGTGACATATATTACACTAGATTGACTCATGAACTTCTCCAAGATGCACTTCAGTCTGCATTCATGAGAAGTTAAACACAAAAGAACTCTTGGTCAATTTTAACCAGTAGCGCAACTGTTCTTAAAACTCAACATGAATCGGTTTCTTCTCAATTAGAGTGCAAATATGACGTGTATCATGGTCACAAATGATTTACATGGCACAAAATCCAAAGATAGTTGTTGGTTCCTTAGACTATTGTGGATAATTCCACTATCTGCAAGGCACTCAGTGTCTCCATAAGACTTATCTACAAACAAGAGGTAAATATATGAGTAAATAGTTCGATTTTGAACCATTTAGAGGGATTGAAAATGTTCTACAAAAGGCAACAATCTCGAGAGTGCATAAAAACTTTCGCGCAGAATGACCTTTGCACAGTAAAAGAGCCATAACTTTTTCGTTAAAATAGATATGAACAAACGGTCAACTGTTCTGAAAACTAGACTCGTAGAGCATGCCAATGATATAAAATAGGCATTCTAGTTCATCCAGAGCAGTTCACAATGCTCGTCCGAAATTTCTTTTGGGAGAAACAGAATTCGGCATAATCCAATCTTTTGGATTACAAATCGTGGCATAGTCTAAGAATGATGTAAATTATACATCTTTGTTGTAAATCAATACAAACCATGGAGACAAAGGAACAATTTCGTGAACGAAATTACATTCATAAAGCGTTATACATCGATGTATTGAAACTTTGAAAATGTAAACACTAATCATGACATTCATATAATGTCGTATTACATAGCTGGGAAAGGAGAGAGCAATATCAATCTATACAATTGATATCCAATGATACTTTTGTACATTTTTGTATGTTGTCATGATTGTAGAATTAGCTTGACAGCTTGAACTGGTGAATGATTGATCAACAATGGTTACATTGTCATGAACTAACGTGATTAGATTTGATAGTTTGGTGTCTAGACTAGAAGTGCAGTCACTAAGAGCCGGAGGCGCCTTCCCCTCTTTTCTAGACATTAGAGCGGCTTCTTTAATCATTGCCATGACTCACATTGCATTCACAACACTGGGAAAATCTCATATGTACAGGCTAATACGTTTATCTCATTAACATATGTTATAATCATTCCACCAAAGATTTGTGGAATAGGATGCCATGAAATATTATCGACGATATGTAGTCAAAATAAGTGGTGAACAATCCACTTGACTAAGAACTCAACGAGTAGATCAGAGTTATATGTATGTTTCAAGAAACGCTTCATGAGTGCATCCACAATACTTTGTGGTCATTACTTTTTGCATATATTGTCATTAAGGGCATTTGTCATTAAGGACATCTATGCTTGAAGGCTTTTTGTTTTATGTTTTAGGGTTTATGGTTGCTATCAACTCAAGAGCTGCTAATAACGTGATGAAGTATGAGAATAATGCGAATAGAGAATCATGAAAGAGATATACTTTATTTATAGATATGTGTCTCTATTTATAGATAATTACATATGACATATCTTTTAATAACTAGTAAACCTATCTCTATACAGAATATGAATTCTTTATCCTAATTGTATAAGGCCAAGACACACATAACAAAATATACATTAATAATAATATTTACATACGAAGAACCTTCTGTAGTTAGTATGAGAGAGGGTGTCTTTTCTTTTTCTTATTTAGAATAAAGCTGAAATTCATGATCCGTTGTTCAAACTATATTCCTACAGAGCAGTCCTTAGCAACTCAAAATTAGCTTCTCGCACATTTATACTATCACTTTTCTATTTTTCATATTCACTGTTCTTGGAGACTAGCCGTTACTCTAATTCGACTTTGCCGATTTTCTCACTCTATCAAGAATCTCTCTATGAACCCAAAGTCAAATAAACAAAATAAAACTACATCTCATTGTATCATCAAAAAGCATGCATAGCTAGGGGTCATCATTTGGCCTGCGGGCCTACATGTGGGCGGCCAAGAAAAATATACAAGACTTGATATCTCTTCTATATTGTGCACTTGTTAGTTATATTTAGTTATACGTCCACGCATTGTTATTAAATTGACATAAGAATAATCTTCGTACCTTTAATGTTTTTAGGCTTATTCTATCCGTACAAAGATAAGAGAGTATATGACATGATGAACTACACCACATCGCAGTCGTTGCAAGCCTTGCGTGAAGAAAAACACAATATTTGTGAAAATCAAAAAATCTGTATTTTTCTGGTTAGTCAACTTTGACAGAGCTTTGTGTATTTTTCTGTATTTCTCTTGGGAATATTACTTCATGCCATTTTGTGACATGCTTTTGTTCAGTATGATTTTTTGTATTGGTGAGGATTGATGTAGTAATCCCAGGACTATTGAGAAATCGGGTGTTTTGGGTAACATTCGAGCTCATCAACTTATAATAGATTTGATAATCTATCACAAGCTCTATCATTCTTTTCTTCATGGAAATTACATACGTCTTGATTCGCAATTTTAGACAATGTGCTGCATCTCTGAGATGTGTGGTGAAGTTTGAGAATATATTGAAATATGCAACTTGGTTGCACAAAGAAGCTTCCACTGTTCCTAACAGACTTTTCTTAAAGTCTGTTATTCTATCATCTTATAAGACACATAAAATAGAGCCGTTTATACCATCTCTAGCCAAAAGCTTTATTCCAACTTGGACTGCTTCAATATGCATATAAGAATATTTCTTTTGAGATGCTTTACTTACTTCTTTTGGAGTGATTAACATGATTTCGGTTTCTCCTCCTGTGGCAGGAACTATCAGTTCAAGAATCTTGAATTTGTGAGAATCCATAAGGAAGGATCTCCTATAGATCTCATTGAGTCTGAATCTAGGAACCGATGCTTCTCGCACACTAGTTTCAATTTCATTATACTTAAATTCTTGAGCGTTGATCAACTGTACAGGTATGGTGCTTCTTTTACTGAGTATTCTACTCAACATCTTTACATCTCTTCTGGTTGAAGATGTAGATTTGGAAGAGGACCATGTAAGGAGTTTAGGTTCACTAAACTTAAACTCACTTTCTCCTTTTAGTAAGGGAGGTATGATTATTTTACTAGCTACGTTTTGAGCTAGATGTTCTTCATTGATCTCTTTTCCATCTTTTATCTTCATTTTTTATATGCTTGTTTGAAGTCTTGTTATCCTGCTGTTTAGCTCATGCAATTGGTTTTTGAGATCAATACTCATCTCTTAGAGATAAGCAATCTTATAATTATGCTGATAAATTATTTTACATACGCTGTCTCTGTAGGAAGGAAAAACCTTAGAGCTTTATCATCTTCTTGTTTTACTTTTACACATAAAATAAGGTTAAAATTGTAATTTTATAATAATAACAGAATATTCTTAAAGGAATATTCCTTACAGATATCTTATTGATAACAAATTTAGAGTTTATGTATTACTTTGATAACTTTACAAGTTCAGGTATCATTTTGTCAGTCCTCTAAGAGTTTAGACAGCTTTGACGCATTTTACCTTTATTCAGATGTGAAAGCTAGAAACCCATCCAAAAACTATTGTTAATGATTAGAAGTTTTTTAAGAATAAGTTTAGAAAAAGAATTTAATGAAACCAAAATAGACCTACCATCTTATACAAGAAGTCTTATTCCCTAAAAATTATGAAAAAAGATATATTTGATCAGAGGCCAATAACTCACATTGTGAGACAATCAAGGAACTAAAGCTTATTATTCAATTATCATTGAAAAAAAACTTAGTTAAGGTAAACAACACTTTTTTAACAGGAAACATAACGTACTTAAAATGGAAAGAAATTAAAGACAATAATTAAGGAAAAAGCACTAGGAAGTAGGAATTGAGAAGAAATCAAGAAAGAAAAAGAAAAAAAGAATGGTGTGGCTGTGAATCAAACTTGGGTAAACTGTAAAAGATTAGATTAAATACACTAAACTAAGCCTGCACACCATCCAATCATACATGCTTCACCTATTTTGTTAAAACTTATTCAAATATCTCAGTCAGGCTTGAGCCCTACCATACTTGTACCTAGCTCCGCTCCTAAACCTGACTCCTTCCCGATGAAGGTCTTGAGTCTTGACTACTTGTGAAGCAAGGCCGAGACCCTATTAGACATCTCCATTAGGGCTGGCTCCGGTCCACTTCGGTTCGGTTTATACCCCAAACCGCGAACCAAACCAATGTTATACTTCGGTTCGGTTCGGTTTTTTACTATTGAAGAGGCCAAACCACACCTACGGTTCGGTGCGGTTCGGTTCGGTTTTTCGGTTTTTTTTTCCAAATTCATAATTTTTCATCTTATTATCATTATAGTGAAAAATGGTTATAGTTCACAAAGTTGCACATTTATTTACAACCTAATAAACAAGTTATACAACATTAGTATGCATATTGTGATTCCGATGACTAAAAGTAAAAAATTAAAATTCGACCGTCAGATATGATCATTATGAAGAAATATGTATGTGGGAAAAAATTCAACTGGATCCGACAAAGTTAAGGGCTCGATCGAAACGGTCAACCCTGATCCATCGTCACTTATCACACGGAAACACTCATATCTACCTCTATAGTACGTATTTTTGTCAAAACTTCTACACGAAAAACACTCACGTAGATGAGACGCAACCGCCCATATAAAAATTTTGAGAGATTTACCTTCCGACGATAGGGCTCCCCCTAGGGAATAATAAAGGTAAATAGGGTTGACCGCTACAATCGGCACCGAGACGTTACCCGAATTACGTGATTTTTTAACCAGAGCTGTATTTCATCATTCCGAACACATCTTATTTCACGAGTTTTTTGATAATTTTGCTTCTATGTAGAGTTGGTTCATAAAGTTGTGCATTTGCTTAAAACCTAATAAACAAGTTATACAACATTAGTATGCATATTGTGATTCCGATGACTAAAAGTAAAAAATTAAAATTCGACCGTCAGATATGATCATTATGAAGAAATATGTATGTGGGAAAAAATTCAACTGGATCCGACAAAGTTAAGGGCTCGATCGAAACGGTCAACCCTGATCCATCGTCACTTATCACACGGAAACACTCATATCTACCTCTATATTACGTATTTTTGTCAAAACTTCTACACGAAAAACACTCACGTAGATGAGACGCAACCGCTCATATAAAAATTTTGAAACATTTACCTTCCGACGATAGGCCTCCCCCTAGGGAATAATAAAGGTAAATAGGGTTGACCGCTACAATCGGCACCGAGACGTTACCCGAATTACGTGATTTTTTAACCAGAGCTGTATTTCATCATTCCGAACACATCTTATTTCACGAGTTTTTTGATAATTTTGCTTCTATGTAGAGTTGGTTCATAAAGTTGTGCATTTGCTTAAAACCTAATAAACAAGTTATACAACATTAGTATGCATATTGTGATTCCGATGACTAAAAGTAAAAAATTAAAATTCGACCGTCAGATATGATCATTATGAAGAAATATGTATGTGGGAAAAAATTCAACTGGATCCGACAAAGTTAAGGGCTCGATCGAAACGGTCAACCCTGATCCATCGTCACTTATCACACGGAAACACTCATATCTACCTCTATATTACGTATTTTTGCCAAAACTTCTACACGAAAAACACTCACGTAGATGAGACGCAACCGCCCATATAAAAATTTTGAAACATTTACCTTCCGACGATAGGGCTCCCCCTAGGGAATAATAAAGGTAAATAGGGTTGACCGCTACAATCGGCACCGAGACGTTACCCGAATTACGTGATTTTTTAACCAGAGCTGTATTTCATCATTCCGAACACATCTTATTTCACGAGTTTTTTGATAATTTTGCTTCTATGTAGAGTTGGTTCATAAAGTTGTGCATTTGCTTAAAACCTAATAAACAAGTTATACAACATTAGTATGCATATTGTGATTCCGATGACTAAAAGTAAAAAATTAAAATTCGACCGTCAGATATGATCATTATGAAGAAATATGTATGTGGGAAAAAATTCAACTGGATCCGACAAAGTTAAGGGCTCGATCGAAACGGTCAACCCTGATCCATCGTCACTTATCATACGGAAACACTCATATCTACCTCTATATTACGTATTTTTGTCAAAAATTCTACACGAAAAACACTCACGTAGATGAGACGCAACCGCCCATATAAAAATTTTGAAACATTTACCTTCCGACGATAAGACTCCCCCTATTTTTGTCAAATCGTTAGATATGATCAAGCGAATTGAGAGTTTGAGACAATGACACAATTTTTTGCATTACTTCATTGATTTCCCGTTCAAATTGTAATTTATTTACATTTCTTCAACTAATTTGAAAACTTGAAAATTTTGCATTACCTACACATTTGAGTTTTCAGCATAGTTAGAGTCCACATTCCATGTGTTAAAACTTGAAAATGCATAACTTACAAATTTGACCATAAAACTTAAAAATCCATAAACTTAAAAATACAGTAAATTGTTTAAAGTTTACACAACAAAAAACATGAATTCACAATAAATATTAGTAAATTAAATCTTTTTTGCAACTTCATAGCAAACATATTTAAAGTTTACACAACATAAAACACTCCATCAGAAGTTCTTGCAACTTCATAGCAAAAGTGTCCCTTTAGGAAGCAACATATCATTTCCAACACCTCTTGTACACTCACATACAATGATGACATCTCCAAAATTTCTCTATGCCAAAAGTAAAATAAAATAATTAGATGACTATGTAACATAAACAAAAAATAATCAACTCAAATATATATATTCAAGAATAAAAGAAACTATTACCTCTTTATCACAAACCTCTTTGCTTCATTTGAGCCTTTGAGGAGGCAACATATCACTCCTTTTAGGAGGCATCTCCAAGATTTCTACATGCAAAAAATAATAATCAACTCAAATCCCAAGTATATATTCAAGAATAGCAAGAAACTATTACCTCTTTCCGCTTCTTCACATATCTCAATCTCCTCACTAGTGGGCATATGATGTAAGGCAATGGTTTCACCTCTAAGCCAACTTTGTGTACATATCAAGGCTTCCACCATTTTTGGACTTAGAGAGCTTCGGTGTGGATTAATGACCCTCCCACTAGTACTAAAAGAAGATTCCGAAGATATAGTTGACACCGGAATAGCTAGGATATCTCTTGCAATGCGGGCCAATATAGGGTACTTAGAAACCCCATTCACTCTCCACCAATTCAACAAGTCAAACTTTTCCTCATCTCCTTCAATACTATCACTAATATATCTATCAATATCATTGTAAATGACATGGGCTTGCTTTCTTTTCAACTCCTTCTCCTTCAATTTCCTCTCAAACTCGGTAAGACCCTTGAAAGAAGGTTTAACTATATCATTAGATGCTTGAGGCGCTCCAACCTCTCTAACTTTATTGTCCTCCGCTTCATACACTTTGTAAAGAGAATATAAAAGAGATTTCACACTCAATGAGACAACTTCCGCCCTATGATATTTCTCCTCATCCCCATAGACAACCTCTAAATAATCGACAAGTATCACAAACTTTTGGCGGGGATCAAGAACAAGACCAAGAAACACATACTCATTCAACTCATCAAAATCACCCCAATATTTTGCATATTTGTCTTTCATTGGAGGTACAATATCTTCCATCCAATGATTACTTGGCTTATCAATTTGTTCTTGCAAGAGGCCATTTAAATGAAGCAAATCACCAAAAGTATGATGAATGATAGGTGTATTAGAACAACACACCCTTAATGTAACTTCATAAAATGGTTTTAAAAACACCGAATACACTTCGGCATTCTTCCAATCATTACAAGCGGGTGGCCCTTCCCTTCCATATGATTCACCCAAGTTAAAATATGCGGCATAATTACGCGTATCATCTTGACCTAGTCTATCAAATGCCTTTTCAAATTTCAAAGCCGATTTCAACATTAAGTATGTAGAATTCCACCTAGTAGGGACATCCAACACCACAAGTCCTTTGCACTCTATTTTCACTTTCTCAACACATCTTTTGAAGAAATCAAGTCTTTGTGGAGAGGATCTCACATACCTCACCGCATTACGAATAGCATCAATGGATAGACTCATGGGTTTTAAACCATCATTCACAATCAAATTAAGAATATGAGCTACACACCGCATATGCATATTTTTCCCCTTATTCAAAATCACATCAGGTACTCCCCAAGCACTTACCCTAGTGATTAATTCTCTTATTGCAACATCATTTGCCGAAGCATTATCAACAGTGATTGTTAGAATCTTTTCTATTCCCCACTCTAACAAACAATCCTCCAAAAGTTTAGCTATGGACTCTCCCTTATGATCTAAGATGACACAAAAGTTGATTACTCTTTTATGTAACACCCAATCATCATCAATAAAATGTGCGGTTACAACCATATAATTGATGTTTTGAATAGAAGTCCATGTATCGGTTGTAAGACACACCCTTCTACCTTTCAATTCACCCCTTAACTTCTCCTTCTCCCACAAATACATGTTAAGTACCTCCCTTGCTACAATCTTCCTAGAAGGGATAGTCCAAAATGGTAAAGCTTTTTCCATAAAACGCTTAAACCCCATGCCTTCCACATGAGTAAAGGGTAGCTCATCTAGAACAATCATCTCCACACATAACCTAGTGAGTTCTTCCTTTGACAAAGAAGAGATGTTCAGCTCCCTAGTATCTTTCTTAGGATACAAAATCTTTTGTTTTTTAGCTTTCAACATCTCTATGTTAGGAGGATACTTGCGGCAACTATTAATATGAGCAGTAACGGTGAATGTACCATTTTCTGGATCAGCCATATATTCTTTATTGCAATAAAGACAATTAGCTTTAACTCTACCATCAACCACTTTTCTACTATAATGACCCCAAATATCTGACCTTTCATTGGTCTTCAAGAACGTCAAATACTCTTCCGTAGTCATTACCCGTGGTTGCTCTACGGAATCTTCTTGTGGAATAGGATCGTCACTTGAGTGTGATCCACCCACACTAGGAAATGATGTTGGCGGTGTGGCCGATTGAATGGTACTTCCAACACTATCAACTCGCATCTGTGTACACAATTAAAAACAAAAACATAAGAATGATAACATAAACAAAGTGCATTTGCATATGCACTAGACAAAAAAGACATGTGCATTCTATATTTCTTGAAGAAAAAAAACAAAACTGTACCAGTCCTACCAGTCCTAGACAAATTCTAGACAAATTATAGTTAAACCAGTCCTAGACAAACTGTACCAGTCCTACCAGTACTAATTCTAGACAAATTAGACATGTGCATTCTAATCATTCTCCATAGTTCCTACCAGTCCTAAACTGTACCATCTCAGTCCACTTTTATCTCCGAGCTCCGAGTATCTCATTGCCCCATAAAAAACAACTCAGCTGCCAAAATACTTCTCCACCTATTCCACACATCAACATTCACTAATAACAAAATCATCTCGATAATCTCATAACGTATAAACCTCTAGAACTCACACCGAGTTTCAGCCAAATCATAATTATTATTGTACGCTACGCTTCTGGGATATCTGCGGGGAGTACGGTTCACCACGTGGAGGACAGCAAGAAGATCGATCCTAATTGTCTTTTTTTCGATCCTAATTTCAGGTTCATCATTCAGTTTTTTGTCCACAGTCACTTAACGTCATGTTCTATCCTCACAATGAATTAGTACTAACATCTATTTGGTTCATCACAAACAATTGCAAGACAGTTACAAGACAAATCTGTGATCACATCTGTGATTCTGTGAGAATACAATTACAAGACAGTTGAGACTCGGGAGGAAATATACCTGAGAAGAAGATGATGAATTGTCCATCCCAACGATCGAAGCACCACGGCCACGGCCACGGCCACGACTACTACTACTAGTCTGCTTCATCAATCTACCCCTCTTCATTGTGATGGTCAGGTCAATGTCTGCACACTTCAAATATGAAATCGGTTCATTATCTCAAATTCATAATTTCAAGTTTCAACTTGCAAGACACATGTATACTAGATGAGGATCGAACATTCGAATTTACCTTTCACCAATCCTGCCCGAGATAATGAGCAAGAAGACAAGGCTAGAGATTGTCGACGATTTTGAAAGGAACTGGAGGAACTATCAACGGTTTGAGCAGAAGCCTGACTGACGAGAAGGCAGAAGCCTGAACGACGATAAGGCGGGTTGCTTTGATGATGGAGGCGTCGCTGATGGAGGTCGGATTAGGGTGATTGAAATTCAGGGTCGCTGATCTGAGGTCGGATTAGATCCGAGTGGATCGAGCTTTGAGAGGAGAGATCGATTCAGAGTTCAGTCTTTCAGACTTCAGAGACGGATTAGCAGTCGCTGACTCGCTGATGGAGGTCAGATTAGGGTGACCGAGATTTCAGGGTCGCTGATCGAAGGTAGGATTAGGGCAGACAGAGTGGGTCGAGGACTCGAGGCAGTCGAGGTTTGAGAGAAGAGATAGATTTCAGACTTTCAGTTTCAGACGAATCTGAGTGTGAGAGTCAGATATTATTCGATTAGACACAGTAAGTTTTTTTAAACGGTTTATCGGTCTGGTCCGGTTTTTACACCTATCAAACCGAAAACCGAACCGGAACTACCCGGTTTGGTCTGGTTTTTGTTTTTCGGTTCGGTTTGTCTTCGGTTCGGTTTTTTTCGGTTTTCGGTTCGTTTTTTTTCGGTTTTCGGTTCGGTTTTTTTCGGTTTTCGGTTCGGTTTTTTTCGGTTTTCGGTTTCGTATGGCCACCCCTAATCTCCATCCTCCTATCTCATGAAAAATGGAAAAAGTTGCGTTTTCAAAAAGAAAAGATGGAAAAAGTTAGAGATTCTCACCATCTTATCTAAACTTGCTAGAGGGGTTTAGTTGCAACAGACAATGATGACTCATAGTATTACATGTCGGGTTTACGTGAAGTTTCAGAGACATGGGTGTGCACACCATATATACACCACTCCTCCCCGGTTTCTCAGAGCTCACATTCAAACAAATGCAACAACAAAATATAGGCAGAGACGAAACGATGAAAAAGAAGATCGAATGTAAGTAACCAGTAAGAAACACATACATGCCACATAAATCCAATAACATTAACCTGAATCACCACATGATCTAATCATAATTTTTTTTCCTTCTTGACTTTATGTAATCATGTTGGCTTTTTAATAGCCTCATCGGGCATCATCACAATGTAATTCACATTTAGTCACTCTAGCACAATATGAGTTTCACCCTTTCGCTCGTATCATTTGTAGTTTCAGGTCATTTGGATAATTTTCGCCAAGCATTCTAGCAGTTAATGCTACACAAAAATATAATCATATATGGAGTTGTTAGAGTATCTCTGTCGGTTTCTTCATAATTTCTCTATAATAAAGAAACAAAAGTCAATATTTTAAATAATTTTTTTTCTCCAACTCCAACTTCAACAGTCTCTATTTTAGTGATTTAATGATCATTCTCTAAATCTTTTATAAAATTTAGAGTTTGTTGCAAATACGAGGAATTTGAGTTTTTCTCTCTTCATTTTTCTCAGTTTAGAGAAAATTTTAGAGAATCTATTTGAGCAAAACAACCAAAATCTTCTGCAAAATTAAGAAAACCAAAAATATGAGGAACTTACAAGCCTAGATATAAAATCTTTATTCTTAAGTTTGAATCTCGTGGACGCTGTTATTACCCACCAAAACTCAATTTACCCTACTTGAATCCTAAACTGCCATCATATATGCGCATCACCTCCTTTGACAGACGATCATAGACAAACTCGTACAGTGTCTCCTTTGGTGACAGACGCTTAGTGTCCCCATTTGCTTACAAAGCACGCTCACGGAGTCACGGGTTACCCTTAAATGTGGCAAACCAGTGCACTACACTTGAGAGAGTAGAGACTAGTCTAGTCTAGTGAGTGTTCACTCGTCTCTGTTCCCATTAAGAAAAGGAAGGACTTGAATGAAATATAGTCCCAATTTTAACACATTCTCAAATCAAACTGTTTCAAATGGAAGTCTCTGGGTATGAGAAGCGTATCAAGCACTATACCAGCTCTCAGAAAATACTTTTGGTCGGAGAAGGAGACTTCTCCTTTGCCGTTTCCTTAGCCAGAGTTTTCGGCTCTTCCATCAACATGGTCGCCACTTCTCTCGACACCAGAGGTAAAAACCCTGTTTCAAAAACGACCCACTTTAGAAGTTTAGTTTAACAAACCAGTCTCATGGTTTGGTGATGACCCAAATGAAATAGTTGTTAGATGTGAGTCATGTGACTAAAGATTTGATTTTTTTTGTTCAAAGGTTCTGTCTTTTTGGTTTCTGATTGAAATTCTTTTGTATGATGAATGTAGAGGCATTGATGGTGAAGTATTCAAGGGCTATGAGCAATGTGATGGAATTGGAGAAGAGGGGATGCGTAGTACTGCATGGAGTGGATGTGCATAAAATGAGCCAACACCCTTTTCTGAGTTATATTCGGTTTGATCGAATAGTCTACAATTTTCCTCATGCCGGTTACTTGCATGGTCAATCATCATCCGAGCATAACCAGTATCAAATTTGGTAAGTTTGAAGTTCGAACGAATCCCTGTACATTGTATGTGTTGATTGAGGCTGAATTTATTTTGGGGGGAAAAGCTTTAGTGGTTTGGCTTTACATTAGATAGTGTTTTTGGTGGATCATGTATGCTCTGTTGATTGTGTACATCAGTAGAGCTGAGACCAAGTATCAAGTATGTTTTAGGGGGGAAAGGGTTTATGTTCAAATCTTGTCAAGTTCAAACAAAGTCATAAATGCTATATCTTATATGAGGATCCTGGTAGAGTGTATGTGTTGATTGGTAGTTTAGTTTGTAGGGGAAATGGTTTATATATATATATATATATTAGATTTGACAATAAAAGTGATGCTTGGCTGTTGGATTGTACCTCAGAAACAAAAATGTCGTTGAATTGTTGACTAAATTTGTGAATTTACAGGTTCCATCAGGATTTGATGAGGGGATTCTTCACAAATGCACGTGAAATGCTTACTGAAATGGGAGAAATTCATGTCACACACAAGACAACATATCCTTTCAGTGAATGGAAAATAGTGAAGTTAGCAGGAGAGGTTGGGTTGTATTTGCTTCAGGAAGAACAGTTCTCAAGATGGGATTATCCGGGTTATGAAAATAAGAGAGGAGCTGGGTTATGTGATCAAACTTTTCCTGTTGGAGAATGTAGCACCTTCAAATTTTCCAAGCTGTTATACCATTCTACCCCTTACAGTTACCACCTTGATTTGATTCGAGCATACGGTCAGGATTCTCGAATTAATGGTCAGATACACCATTCACCACTGTAAGTTACGACCTTTGATGATTATGTTTTTTGTCTAAGTTTTATATTGATTTTACTTCAATGAGTTTGTAAGTGAATTCTGTGAGCCTAAATTTTATCAGAACAAACCCAAGGGGCTAATTGACCAAGCAGTTCCCTCCAAATGAAAGACTAAACTCTGTTTTCAAGTTTGCTTCCTCAATTTCTCCACTTTTATGAAGTATAATTTTGTTTGCCACCACTTATCTAATACATTTTGTTTTGAATGATTTCCCTTTTGCAGTAATACAGAACCATTTCTATTGTATATTGTAGCAACATATCATTATTGGGTTGAGCAAAATTGTTTCTGAAGGACATGAGAAATAACCGTGAATCTGAGCATTCATATCTTGATCCTGGACTTGAACCAAGGAAATTTAAAAAATTCTTTCCTTTTTTTACAGGCCATTATTTCATATGCAGTGATATCAACTGCTGGTGTAGTATGGAACAGTACCTCTTTTGCCAAGAATTTAGGCTTGGTTTATGGTCTCGTCATTAAATCATGATGCTAGGCAATATATATGTCTAGGCATCTAGCCTGCACTGATCATTTGTAAGGTGTGATCTCTTGTGTCTTCTGTAGAACGGAATCAGTTAAATTTGGAGCTCAATTTCGTGTCTAGTGTCGGATGTAAATTTAATATCTAAATGTTGAGTAGCCCATCATCAGCTTCACCACATTCTTAACTTCTGTTAACAGGCTTGCTATGGTTGCCTTTACTGCACCTTCTGTGAACTTAATATCTAACAGTATTGCAGCTCACTCCTGTTAACTTCTTCACTTTTGCTCCGTTCTGTTTTTTGCACCTTTTCTATCATACACTAGTCGGGTTTGCACGTTTTCTTGAATGATTCAAGGCCAGACAAAACACTTCATTTTATTTCTCTTCGAAAACAAACGGTAACAATGTGTTATACATCATTGGGAGATGGACCATCGTTTCTTGGGAATGTGCTCGCCCGAGAAGACACATATTGGGATTTATTAACTAAATTTCGTTTATAAATAAACCATTTAAACAATATTTTACATAATAAAGGACACAAATTAATAAATTAGAATAAATTGATGTCTACATCTCATGTGTTACTATGTATTTTATCACAATATTCTTACTACATATTCTGATGTGAAATGTTTTACGTGCTCCAGCTTGTCTAAAAGTGCTACTGTCCTTCAACACGTTCACTGCTACTGTCAAATTAGATGCTCGTCGCTGCTACTGTCTTGGATGCTAGTAGTTGCTACTGGCAAATAAGACTGTTATTGCTGCTACTGGCTTATACAAGAAAAAACTTACGCTACTACCACCAAATGTGTACAGTAGCACACAATAGAAGATGTAAGGTAGCTGCTGCTAATTAAATAGCTACTGCTACTACCAAATTAATAAGAAAAAAAAATCTGCTACTATCAAATGTACAGTAGCATGACTCTTATACATCCAAAACTTGATGATCTGTAGTAGCAGCAAACTTGATGATCTGTAGTAGCAGTAGACTTGATGATCTGCATCAACAATAGCAACAAAATGTTTTGCTCTACAACAACAGTAGCATGCAGACTTGATGATCTGCAACAACAGTAGCAGCATGACTTTGTGATCTGCATTAACTATAGTAGCAAGACCTTTTGATTTGCCGCAACAATAGCAGTAAGTTTTGATGATTTGCAGCAACAATAACAACAAAGACATTATGATTGCAACAACAGTAGCAGCAAAACTGAAAAATTAAGATTTGGATGACGGTAGATAGAGAGAGAGAGAGAGAGAGAGAAGAGCCGATTGGAGGTGAGAGAGAGAAGAACAAATCAGAGGTAAGAGAGAAAAACAAATCAGATGCGAGAGAAAAAAAGAATATATAGCTATAAGTGATCGATGTTAATAGAATGAGGTGGATACTTTTTGATATATATAGTTTTTTTGGTTTAATTTTGATCGATCATTATCTATCAAGGGGCCAAGTAAGAATATTTTCCCAATTTCAGTCATAATACACATTCATTGCATCTGATTTTTAACTAATTATAACTAATTGGGGGGCGCCCCTGTTCTTCCTATGGCGGTACACACGCATTACTCCTGGGCAAGGCAATACTATCATCTTATAACCGGTGAGCCCATTACATGGGTCCTATCATCTGTTCTTCTCTCCTATCGGGTTCCTTACACCGATGTGCTCAATGGGTAAGTCCTATTATCGGTAGTACTATCGTACCGGGATTCTTAAATGAGTTTTGAGGGTTCTTTTGCCAGCATGACGTCTCATATCAACATCATCGAAAACTAGAGATTGCCAATGTTCCTGAATCTGCGAAAACTAGAGATTACCAATGTCTGATTCACCTCCGTTTCTAAACGATGGCGTTTCATCAACTTATCCGACCCCAAATTCGCCACCTCTCAATTCAACGCAGTTCGTCAGCGGAAAACCCTAGGTCGCCGACTCATCTTCTCCACCAACGCCCCTGAACTCGAATCCATAGACTTTCTCCGTCAGACACCTGACTCTCCCTTAGGAGGAGCACGGTTATGACGCCAAGCTACTGGGCTCCTGCAATGGTTTGGTGTTTCTAGCCTTTCATGTTGATTCTGACTTTTACATCTGGAACGCAGCAACCCGATTCTTCATGTAGTTTCCGGGGCCCGGTTTTACTGACTGTGTGGAGATCATGTATCATGGTGTTGGCTATTTGTCTGCCACAGACGACTACAGAGTTTTGGGGTATTATCCTGATGAAGAGGGTTGTGTAGAGAAATCGAGATGAAGGTGTTCTCCTCCCGAGTTCCCACATCCTCTCCGGGTGAAACTCTCCCCAGTCAACAAATCCGAAAGTCTCTGAGTCTAGGTCGCAGGGTTTGTCCTGACCTTGATAAGTAGGAAAAACCCTCTTATCTAAACTTTTTGAAACTAATACGCATCTATCCACGCCATTATCAATGCCTTTGATATATCTGAGTTAGGTTGTCCACCATATTTTGAGCTTGTTACGTCAAAGACAGTGGATTGATCTGCTAAAACGGGAGATGCTAACATTGTGAGGAAAAATATTATTATCAAAATGTTTGATTTCAAACTCATGATGAGGATACAAAGAAAAATTGCAAGACTATGTTTTGGAATACTTCGCTAATTGCGTGTGAATATGTTTATGGTTGTATGAGTATTTATAGGAATAAATATGAGTGTAAATTCCTAGTCCTTTTAGAAATTTGGACACCAGCAATTTGGAAAGTAGAAGGAAACAATAGGCAAGTAGTTGTTTTTTCCTAATATAAATTGGTAACCTTTTTACTTGTTTTTCTTGTTTTCCTAATAGAAATTGGTAACGTTTTGTTTTGTTGAATTTGAATTTCTAAAGTTTATTTGCTAATCTAGAATGGTATCATTCCCTGCTTACCAAATCCATTGTCACTTATGTGTTTCCCACCTCTCAAAGGAAGTTACTTCACTTGATATTAGGAACTCTCTGTATTGTAGTTCCTCCAAGTTGGATCAGGTATATATCTTCCTAGTTTTCTATGATTTCCTAGTCCCTCTATGATTTCCCATTCCCAATAAGAAGAGTACCTTATAAAAAAGGGTTGTTCTAGGCCTAAGTCAGTATATCAATCAATCAAAGAAGTTACATACTGAAAGCTCTTGAAGTGATGAGATCTCTACTGTTAATACATCTTGTGGTGTGCTTACTACTCATTGGAGGGGGCGACAGCTCAAAGGAACCCGAGCTCTCCGCACCCTCGTTGGAGTACAATGCCATAAGCTGCAGAGCTCATAGCTTTTCGATCACCGATTTCGGAGCAGTAGGAGACGGCAAGACATCAAACACAAAGGCCTTTCAAGCTGCAATTGACCACTTGAGCCAGTTCTCAACCCAAGGTGGTGCTCAGCTTTACATTCCGGCGGGAAAGTACTTAACCGGTAGTTTCAACCTCACCAGCCACTTTACTCTTTACCTCCACAAAGAGGCTGTTCTCCTCGGTTCTCAAGACCCCCAAGAATGGCCGGTGATCAAACCACTCCCGTCTTACGGCAGAGGAAGGGACGCACCAGGTGGACGCTACTCCAGCCTCATATTCGGAACCAACCTCACCGATGTGGTCATCACCGGAGACAATGGCACCATCGATGGCCAAGGTGAATTGTGGTGGAGCAGGTTCCACAGTAAACAGTTAAAGTACACCCGCCCGTACCTGATTGAGATCATGTTCTCCACCAACGTGCAAATATCTCATCTCACTCTTTTGAACTCTCCATCATGGAATGTACATCCCATTTACAGTAGTAACATACTAGTGCAAGGACTGACCATCTTAGCTCCGGTGAGGTCACCCAACACAGATGGAGTTAATCCGGATTCATGCACAAATGTTAAGATTGAGGACTGCTCCATTATCTCTGGCGACGACTGCGTGGCGGTAAAGAGTGGTTGGGACCAGTACGGCGTGACTTTTGGTATGTCCACCAAGCAACTAGTGATCAGAAGACTAACTTGTGTTTCTCCTTATAGTGCCGCCATTGCGTTGGGGAGTGAGATGTCGGGAGGTATTGAAGATGTTAGAGCAGAAGACATTGTGGCCGTTGAGACTGAATCTGGGGTGAGGATTAAGACGGCTGTGGGGCGAGGAGGGTACGTGAGAGATGTGTACGTGAGGAGAATGGAAATGCACACCATGAAGTGGTTGTTCAAAATGAGTGGTGATTATGGCTCACATCCTGATGATGGCTATGATAAGAATGCCTTTCCTGAGATCAAAGGGATTCACTATATGGATGTGGTGGCAGATAATGTGACCATGGTGGCGAAACTGGAGGGCATAGCTGGCCACCCATTTACAGGGATTTGCATGTCGAATGTGACAGTTACATTGGCTGCAAAGGCCAAGAAGCAGCCGTGGAGCTGTGCTGATGTTGAGGGGGTTGCAAGGGGCGTGACGCCGGTGCCCTGTGATTTGCTACATCATGATGATTCTGTTGCTAGTGGGGGATGTGATTTTCCTGTGGATGTCTTACCAATGGACACGGTGGAGATGAAAACATGTAGTTATGGTTCATCTCCCGGTCATACTTCTAGGAGTCCGTCTGATCCATTGCCTCCTAAGAATAATGCAAGCATCGGTACTGAGATTAGGTTTGGCTTCGCTTTTGGTTGCCTTCTTCTGGCCATCATGAACAATCATATGTATTAATCAACTTCATTTTTTAATGTTTCAATCAAGTGTTCTTTCAAGTGGTTCAATTCTATACAATACTACAGATCACAGATGAGTAACCATATGATTTTAAAGGTTTTATGAAATAGTAAACAAAGATGAATACTGTCATTATTACAACATTGCTTAACTTGTACATTCAAATACAAGCAGGTCTACGCATAAATTTACATGAACACTGTGATGTGTGAAAAGATCGAATAGCACGAGAGGGACTGCTTACTGATAGAACATAATTGATATAAAATGGTTCATCCTCTATCGTTGTTAAAACTTACGATTTATTGTTGTTGTTCACTTACACGTAGATTGACATTTAACTTAGCTAGATGCCTACATTGCCGATTCGAGTGAAAAACTATCAACCATCACACTGTCCATTTGAGACATGGGGGACTGGACCGATTCGAGTGAAAAACTATCAACCATCACACTGTCCATTTGAGACATGGGGGACTGGAACTTCTCTTTTGCTCTTTGTACTTTCTCACCGTCCGTACGAGTGTTGAGTTCAGACTACTGACCGGGCCCTGCCAAAACACACCAAAGGGACCCATCATTCTGTTGGTTATAAATAACAGGCTCTCAAAACCATCGTCCATCTTGAACCTCTCCTCAACGATAAGAGAAATCATCTACAATCCCATTGTTCTTCCCGTCCACATCATCTCCCACACACCCTAGGCCTCCTCACATCCACAAAACCCATTAACCTTCTTCTCATTCCATCTCACTTGTCACGAAGTCAAACTCTGATCACCCTCCCTTTTCTTTCATACTTCAAACAAACAATGGCCTCTGCCTCCGCACCCACCACCTTCTCCCTCCTCAAATCCACCGCCACCTCCCGCACCCGCTCCCATGTCTCCCTCCCTTCCTCTCTCAAACCCACCACCCGCCGCCTCGGATTCGCCGCCGCCGATCCTCTCCTCTCCCTCCACGTGGCCGCCAAGGTCAGGTCATTCGGCTCTGCCAAACCCATCAGGGGGGTTGTTGCCATGGCCAAGAAGAGCGTTGGTGACTTGGGTGAGGCGGAGTTGAAGGGGAAGAAGGTGTTTGTGAGAGCTGACTTGAATGTGCCTTTGGATGATAGTCAGAACATTACTGATGATACTAGGATCAGGGCTGCTGTTCCTACTATTAAGTATTTGATGGACAAGGGTGCTAAAGTCATTCTCTCTAGCCATTTGGTATGTGGGTTCTCTTTTTGATCAAGTTGTAAACTTTGGTGAATGTAGATTGTCAAGTAGTTGTCTTTGTTCTCTTTTGATTGGTTGAAGTTAAGTGTTTTCAGTCAGTCTGTCTTGTGTAGTTTGGAAAGTTGTGAGCTTTTTCATTTGTTTTTGAGCATTGTATGTCAGTTAGTGTGGATTCTGTTTTATGAGCTTTGATTGCCTGTTTGCTGAAATGGGTATTATAAAGTTGTATTCTTTCTCTCTTTGAGTGTTCTTGAATGTTTGAATTGATACTAAATGAGCTTTGTATTTGAAGCATTGAATCTGTTGTTTGTGGTTTTGGTTATATTGGTGTGTACTTAGTTTGTCTAGTTTATCTTGTGGTTTTGTTAAGTACACGTAGTTTGATGGCTGTTTGACTGCTAAAGAGTTTACATTTGTTGATTTTGGTCATAGTAGTATATGATATAAGCTTAATTGATGTCATTGTTCATTTGATTTCAGGGACGACCAAAAGGTGTAACCCCAAAGTTTAGCTTGGCACCTCTTGTACCCCGGCTATCTGAACTTCTTGGTATTCAGGTAGACATGTATATTCTGTTAAAAATTGGGTAAAGGAAACAAGGAGCAAATTTACAGTGTTGAATAGATGCATAATGAAAGGCTGACATCTTTTATTTGTATTTGATAACTAAAACAGGTCGTGAAGGCGGAAGACTCTATTGGTCCGGAAGTAGAAAAATTGGCGGCTTCACTTCCTGATGGTAGTGTCCTTCTTCTTGAAAATGTGAGGTTTTACAAAGAGGAGGAGAAGAATGACCCTGAGCATGCAAAGAAGCTCGCCTCCGTAGCTGATATTTTTGTCAATGATGCATTTGGAACTGCACACAGAGCCCATGCTTCAACTGAGGGTGTAACAAAATTCTTGAGGCCATCTGTTGCTGGTTTTCTGTTGCAGAAGGTGAGGGTTATGGACGTGTTTCTGCTTTATCTTTGTTTTCAATTATCTCCGGTGCTTTTTTAATAATTCAAGCGATTCTAATTTTCTTAGTTTGAAGCCTAAATTATAACCATTAGCTGTAATATTGTATTTAAATTAAAGTATGCAACTGAGTTAGCATGAGCATGGACAGGATGGCCATTCTTGCAGATGCTTCGTACATTACTATAATTGCTAAGATATCGTTATTCATTTTGTCTGTGATTTCAAATAAACCTGACGAAAGCATTATTTTTCAATATTATCAAACCTTTGAATGCCTCCCCGGAATCAATTTCTGGTTTCAATGTGTTACTTACTTTTGTTTTGTTCTGCTTTTAGGAACTTGACTATCTTGTTGGGGCAGTATCAAACCCAAAGAAGCCATTTGCAGCCATTGTTGGTGGTTCCAAGGTCTCATCCAAGATTGGAGTGATCGAATCACTCTTAGAGAAGGTTGATTACCTAATTCTTGGTGGAGGAATGATCTTCACATTTTACAAGGCTCAGGGTATCTCAGTCGGTTCATCTCTAGTGGAAGAGGATAAGCTAGAACTTGCGACATCACTCATTGTGAAGGCCAAGGCAAAGGGAGTGTCTCTTTTGCTACCCACAGATGTTGTAGTTGCAGACAAATTTGCTCCTGATGCAAACAGCAAGGTTTATTTTCTTTGGCTAACATCTGCTTTTGATTTTCTCACCTTCCACTTAATGCTCTATCTTCTTGCTGGAGATGATTGACTCCAACTAATCAAGTTTAAATCTGAAATAAACAGCTACAACAGTTGCTATTTCTTGATTAACTTCCATTTTATTGGATTTGAGAGTAATGCGCAACTGTTTGGTCCTTGCAGATTGTTCCAGCTTCAAGCATCCCTGATGGGTGGATGGGATTGGATATTGGCCCAGATTCTATCAAGGCATTCAATGATGCGCTTGATACCACTCAAACCATCATTTGGAATGGACCAATGGGAGTGTTTGAGTTTGATAAATTTGCAGTAGGAACAGAGGTATGCAGTAGGACTTTTACATAAACATGCTCAGTAAGAAACTTATGTAGGTTCTGAAATGCCTATTGTCTGGATATAGAGCTATTGTTGATGCTGAATTTGAGTTTATACCTCTTTTTTGAAGGCTATTGCAAAGAAGCTTGCAGAGCTTAGTGGCAAGGGAGTGACAACCATCATTGGTGGTGGAGACTCAGTTGCGGCTGTGGAGAAAGTAGGAGTTGCTAGTGTGATGAGCCACATATCAACTGGAGGTGGTGCTAGTTTAGAGTTGTTGGAAGGCAAAGAACTTCCTGGTGTACTTGCTCTTGATGAAGCCGTTCCAGTTCCCGTGTAAGAACAATTTTTTTCCTCTGTATTCTTTTCCCTGCCCACCATGTTGTTCTATTTGAGTACGTAGGTGAGAAATGGCATGTTGTAGTAGGAAGATTGGAGTTCGGCTTGTAAATGTTCAATGGCCTTTTATACAAGACCCAATATGTCTCTATATTCCTTGCATCCTACAAAGTTTCCATACGATTGTGGGGCGGGACAAAAAACAGCCATTTTAACAATCAAATAAATCGGTCTCTTTGCAATATATCATTTGTTCTCTTGTCTGAATTGGCCATGCAGTTACAATGTTAGTCCTGAGACAATATGTCAACAAGAGTCGGTTGTTTAAATATGCAGCTAGAATTTGCAGTGTGCTGTATTTGTGATGCTCTAATCGTAAGGGGTAAATTGATCTTGCAAAATCAAAAGCAAATGCTAGAAGACCAAAAGTTTCTGATTCAATCTCTCAATTTCACTCTACGTCTCTACCATTCATGACAATCATGTCAGGTCAGGTATGAGTTCATGTGTTGTAGAAATCCATCCACAGAAATTAGAGGCCAGCATACATACCTTTACAGCAACCTTTTCATGAGTTGCTACCAGTCCCTAGCTCTACTTCCTATCAGTAAAAGGTTGAGATCACAAATACCAAAACCGAAGATTAGATGCAGACTATTCAAGGAATCTAACCATCAAAGGGCTTTTTTGGAACAGGAATCAAAGGGCTTTCTAAATGAAACTTTCTATTTCTTCAGTAGAAACACGAGTCATACTATTGTTCTACCTAAGGTCCTGAAGGATTGAAGATCCAGTGCGAAAAAAATCGTTTGACCTTTTATATTAAATTTTCTTTTTATTCAACACAAAAAACCTTTTTTGGGGGTTTCAAAATCAATATCCTTTCTATTGTTATCTGAAAAAAAAATATTTTATAATCGTTTGACCTTTTATATTAAATTTTCTTTTTATTCAAAACAAAAAACTTTTTTGGGGGTTTCAAAATCAATATCCTTTCTATTGTTATCTAAAAAAATCTTTTATATCAGATTATTTGTCCCTTATTAATAATATTTTCTCTTAATATGTTTATACGGGCATCATGTCTATAGAATAAAATAAATAAATAAATATGCCAACTCTTGAATAGATATCTCTAATTTTCATTTCATCCGGTGAAGATAATCTTTTATATTCTTCATACTAATGACTAAAATATCGAACATCATGACAATATCAATTATTCGAATTTAGAGGAAAATATCGAGATCGATAAATCTTCAACAAAAACATAGAAACCTGTAAAATAAAAATTAGTCTATAAATCTTGTAAGAAATGTCTATTTGAGAAACTATGTAATGTATTTTAAATAAAATATAAAAACATATTGTTACTTGATAGGTCACGTACTTCTTGAAATTTAATTAGACAAATATTTCTAATCTTGTTCTTGAATAAAATAAAATGTTCTACTTATTCTCATATATAAAAATAAGATAATAAATTTAATTAATTACTACAAAACAAGCCAATGAAAAATAATAAATATTTAATTAAGCCAATCAAAAATAATAAATTAACCATGACTCATGAGATAACTGTTAAATAGGAGTGGGCATTTTACACCAAAAATACGGTTATCGACCCGAACCGCATCAAAAAACATAATTCGGTAGCCACACCAGACTAAAACGGTGTCGTTTTATGGACAAATAGCACCAGACCACATAAAAGCGGTTCAGTTACAGTTTGAGGTTATAATTCAACCAATTTAAACCGAACCGCACCGAATTACATTTTTCTTATTTTTTTTTTAAATTTTTCATTGTTGGAATTGGATTTGCAATATATTAAAAAATCATTTATGTTCAAGTTTGTAGTTTGCAAGCTGTGTTTGCATGATAGTTGATATATGTTGATTTATTAAGCTATCAAATTTAGTATTTTTATTAGTTAATTGATATTCTGATGACATTTGTAGACTTGTATGGACTCTAAATGCATTTAAAATTTGTTCATGTCTTATAGGAATTGCTGGGCAAAGATTTGGACATCCCTTGTTTGATAAAATAAATAAATCGGTTCAAACCGAAACCGAACCGCATTGAAAAATTATGTAATTGAATTATTCAAAAACCGAAAAAAAAACGGTTTGATTACGGTTTGAAATATTGTTAAACTTAAAAAACGGTTCGGTTGCAGTTTGAGCCTCAAACCGATCTGAACTGAACCACACCCACCCCTACTGTTAAATATAAGATAATGAAGTTAATCAATTCTTTGTGCAGCAGAGTTGGTTGTGGTGTTTGGTTTTTGTTTGAATAACCAAGGTTCAATTCTCAAATGAATCAATTTATTTTCTTAAATTTTCAATTTGGGGAGTTTTTTTAGTCTTAAATAAGCCACAGGAGCTCAATACGAGAAGTTGATCGAGGCCCACATGGCTTCTCTTTTAAAAAAAAAAAAGGTATTGGACTTAGGCCGTGTGCGTCGGGCCTGATCCGACCATATCCACAGATGATCATCATAATCGGTTCTTCTCAAAAACACTGTAAATCTTGCAAATCGAGTCTTGTAACCTCGCTGATGATTATTTCTTAAAAATTTTGGTTCGTCTTAATCGTTTCTCAAGTTTGAAGGCTGATATATCCATGACTACGTTGCACGGACATGGACACGGCGACACGATACGGCGCGACACAACGACACAGCAAAACCTAAAAACTGCATATTCGACACAGTTTCGACACGACAAATAGAATAATATATTTATATATTTTTAATACATCAAAATATACTAAAATATGAAATAAATCAATTATATTATTAAAATAATGTTCTGAATCCATTCCATTGCATAATCCTAACAAATAACATCAAAGAGAATTAACAAATGTGTCCAAAGTTGAGCAGAAACTAGTTTAATTAAGTCCAAATGTACATAACATATACTTCAACAAAATCATGACTTCACAGTTCATACAATCAAACATTTCCCACAAATTCTAGATTCTGGAACGATAATTATGAAAGAGGATGAGATGAAGTGAATCAAGTGATGAACTTACGGGAAGGGTTTTCACAGATCAAAGAAGTTTTTGGGGACAGAGCTAAGAGGTTAGAGATTGGCCGCCGGAGCTGGGCGTCAGAGCGCGGAGTTCGAAGGTCTCGCCTGGCCGTCGGAACTTCAAGGTTGGCCGCCGAAGCTGGACGTCGGAGTGCGGAGGTCGAAGCTGGGCGTCGGAACTCACCTTCCTCTTTGCGTTTCTCTATTTGAGTTTTTGGTGAGGTGTGACGTAGTGGCTTACTATTGAAGGTCTCGCCTAGCCGTCCCAACTCGAAGGTTGGTCGCCGGAGCTGGGCGTCAGAGCGCGGAGGTCGAAGCTGGGTGTCGGAACTCGCCTCCCTCTATGTGTTTCTCTATTTGTGTTTTAGGTGAGGTGCGGCTTAGTAGCTTACTGTCCTTTGCGATTTAGGTTTTGATTTTTTTTTGATGAAAATTCTCAAATCAACGACGTGGCGTGTCAGAGAAGTGTCAAAAAGTCAAATTTTTTGAACACGTGACGTGTCGAACACCGTGTCGGGGAGTGTCTGACACTCCGACACTCCTTCAATAGAAGTGCCCGTGCTTCAGAGATCCATGATGATGAAATTGAGCAGATCGTTTGTTATCAATGGGAATTCGCAGTAATAGCTGCAAAGGTTCATCTATCCTCAGCATGGGGTTAGCAGCTTTGTCATTTCTTAATTCTTACGAACTACAAGACTTGATGATAACAATTCAAACATTTCTTATTTTTCAAACATTTCTTCTTATTTTTCAAACATATTACAAAACATGTTTATTGAAAATGATACCAATTCGCACCACAATACAATGAATACATCATACAGTTCATGCCATCCACAACACAAGTCATCACCCTTAATTTTTAAGAAACAAAGATTCTCTTCAACTTGTTTTTTGAATTTGCTAAGCCTACGACTTGAGGAATTTTTACGTAAACTGCATATTAGAGGAGAAAAACCAAAACAATATCCCTTCACAAGGTTTGGTAGCTCCATGAAAACAAGAGAGGTTTGGAAGAGGATAGTTTGTTTGGCTTGTCCGGCGGCGTCCCTGCATCGATGCTGGCTTCTGGACTCATCGGTGTAGGGTTGGTGCTGCCGAACGGGCTGTCTTGGTCTGGTGGTTGCAAGTTTCTCTAGTCTACCTTCTGACGGTGAATTCCGATCATGGTTTTGCTCAGCGAAATGAAGTCTTGAGGTATAAGGCTCGCCTTGTGGCGCAAGGTTTCTCACAACGCCCTGAAATAGATTACGAGGAGACATACTCTCTCGTAATGGACGTCATAACGTTTCGCTACTTAGTTAGCTTGGTAGTTTCAGAAAGACTAGAAATGTAGCTCATGGATGTGGTTACTGCGTATCTACATGGGGATCCAGGTTCAGAGAGATATATATATATATATATATATATATATATATATATATATATATATATGAAAGTGCATGATGGCCTTCAATTACCCAAGTCAAGTGACTCTAAACCACGGAGTGCGTTTGCAATTAGATTGAAATGCTCACTTTATGGATTGAAACAGTCCGGACGGATGTGGTATACCTGTCTAAGTGACTACTTGATTGAGAAGGGATACAAGAATGATGAACTATCCCCCTGCGTATTTATTAAGAAAACGAGTTATGGATTTGCAATCGTAGCTGTATATGTCGATGATATGAACATAATAAGTACTCTTGATGAAATAGGAGAAACAGTGAGCTACTTGAAATCCAAATTTGAGATGAAAGATCTTGGAAAAACTCGGTTTTGTTTAGGCCTTGAGCTAGAACACCGAGCTTGTGGAATATTAATCCACCAGTCTGTATATGTCCAAAAGATGCTCAGGCGATTTAACATGGACAAGGTGCATCCTGCTAGCACTCCCATGATCGGTCGAAGTCTAGATATAAAGAAAGATCCATTTTGTCCAAAGGAAGATGACGAGGAAATAATGGGACCTGAAATTTCCTATCTAAGTGCAATAGGCGCATTATTGTATTTAGCTCAATGTACTCGACCAGATATTGCATTTTCAGTGAACTTGTGAGCTAGATTTAGCTCAACGCTAACGCAGCGTTATTAGAATGGTATCAAAAATATATTTCGATACCTAAAAAGGAATCATTGACTTGGGACTATTCTATCCCTATAAAAACAGAGATGGGACAACAGATGGAACTGCACATCCCGAAGGACAAACTGAAACCCCAAACGATACTTTGGTTGGTTTTGCTGATGCTGGGTACCTCTCTGACCCACATAGAGGACGCTCCCAAACGGGTTATGTATTAACCATTGGGAATATGGCGATATCTTGGAGATCAACCAAGCAAACCCTTGTGGCTACCTCATCAAACCACTCTGAGATCATTGCTCTACATGCGGCGGTTCATGAGTGTATATGTTTAAGATCCATCATTACACATATTCGAGGAACTAGTGGTTTATGTTCTACCACTAAAGAGCCCACATGTATCTATGAAGATAATGCGGTCTACATCGAATAGATGAAGCTAGGCTATATCAAGGGTGATAATACGAAGCACATATCGCTGAAGTTCTTCTACAATCAGCAACAACAGACCCTCCTCAAGAATCAAATAAATTTCGAGGAGAATGTGGCAGATTTGTTTATCAAATCATTACCTAAAGCTACATTTGAAAAGCACGTGAAAAGTATCGGAATGAGAAAACTTTCCGAGCTCTCTTGATTTGATGTAAGAATCAGGGAGAGGGTGTAGACCTCAAGGGAAGTCTAGTATGATCACCCTCAAATGCAATAGGTGTGTTGTGCTCTTTTTCTCTTTGACCAAGATTTATTTTGTCCCACTGGGTTTTGTTACTTGGCAAGGTTTTTAATGAGGCAACACCCCATACACCGATTTAACTTTGACTTGGCACAAGGAGAAGTGTTAAAGGAAATACGGATTATGTGCATTCGTCAAAAGAACTGACAAAGCGAGAATAGTAAAATTAGAGATAACAGATGAATTAGACATTATTAAGCTTCTTTATATTGTACCTTATCATTATAATACATATACTACAGAATTTGTAATAAAATATGTAGACATATTCTATTTCACTTTTACTATTACAATAGCGACTTAATTGATACCATACATTTGAAAATCTCTATCATAACCGACCATAATCAACTCTCTTCTTGTTGCCCAAGAATAGCAAAACTTGGTGTGTGCCCCCAAATCAAAACACACACGTGTCACCCCTCCCATTTCAACTCCCTCTATATAAACCCTCCCCTCAACGTCCTTTCTCTCTTTCTCCGATCGTCACTCACTCTAAAACCCACCTACTATTCTCTCATCTTCATCTCGGTAAGCTCTCAAAAACCCAATCTTTACTTCGATTTCTCATCTTTTTCCCAAATCCCGATCTGGGTTCTGATCCGCATCCTCTGTTTTGTATTGGGTTGAAGTTGTTTTTGTCTCAGATGGCGACCAAGAGGAGTGTTAGTACTTTGAAGGAGGCTGATTTGAAGGGCAAGAGGGTTTTCGTTAGGGTTGATCTGAATGTTCCTCTTGATGACAACTGTAAGATCACCGACGACACTAGAATCCGAGCAGCTGTGCCAACCATCAAGTACTTGCAGGGGAATGGTGCCAAAGTCATCTTGGCTTCCCACTTGGTATTGCTTCACTCTTTTCTTTAGTTGGGTTGTGTTTTAACTGTTTTTGGTGATTGGATTTATGAGTTTTTGTTTAGATGTGTGTGTTTGAGTCGGAAAGGATGGAGCTTTAGATTTAGGGGAATTTAGATCTTATGGGTTTTGAGTAGTTTGATTTGCATGTGGGTTTTTTCATGGATTCGTTGTTTGATCTATATGCAGATCGAATCGAATTGAAGATTCGTATGTTTGGTTACTTGGTTAATATCGATGATCTGTTGTATATGGATATTATCTTTTTTTTGCATTATATTATATTTTCCTGTATGCTCATGTCCATCGATATATTGTTTTCAGAAGTGTTTGTCAGATCATAGGTTAGACTGGATTGTGGTCTTGTAGCTTTGTAGTTTGGAATTTTCAATATGAAGTGCCTTTCTTTAAGTGTTTTAGCATAGTTGCTTTAGCTTATGTTTAGCTGATTGTAATTTTTAAATGCTAGAACTTTCTAACTGCTAAGAATAGTAGTAGGTGAGATCACTTCTTCTCTAGTATTCTATATTTATCCTCTCCTTGACTATGATTGTGTGCATTTATTTGTGACACTGTCAGGATTTATGGAATGTCAATTGTCAATTATTTGTAGTTTTAAGTTACCCTTTGTACTTGCTAAACTAATAAGACAATCTTTGGGAATTACTAATGAAATATGTTGTGTTTATAGGGACGTCCAAAGGGTGTCACCCCCAAGTACAGTTTGAAGCCTCTTGTGCCAAGACTGTCTGAGCTTCTTGGAGTCGAGGTCTCTTTTTTTCTCAATTAAATTCTTTTGATCCTTCTCATGGGAAGCTGGAGTTGCTGAACGATTTCTATTTTCTTTCACAGGTTAAAATCGCTGATGATTGTGTTGGTGAGGAAGTTGAAAAGTTGGTTGCTGGGCTTCCGGAGGGAGGAGTTTTGCTCCTTGAGAATGTCAGGTTTTACAAGGAGGAAGAGAAGAACGATCCTGAGTTTTCCAAGAAGCTTGCTTCGCTTGCAGATGTGTATGTGAATGATGCTTTTGGCACTGCTCACAGGGCTCATGCATCCACAGTAGGAGTGACCAAGTACTTGAAGCCTTCTGTTGCTGGATTCCTTATGCAGAAGGTATGAGCCCTGTAACTAATTGTTGCAGCCACTTAACTATTAGAACTTCATTTCCCTACTCATTTTATTGACTAGAAGCCATAATCATTGAACTTTTATTCTTCGGGTGATCTTCAGGAACTTGATTATCTTGTTGGTGCTGTGTCAAATCCCAAGAGGCCTTTTGCTGCTATTGTTGGTGGCTCAAAGGTGTCATCCAAGATTGGAGTCATAGAGTCCTTATTGGAGAAGGTTAACATTCTAGTGTTGGGTGGAGGAATGATCTTTACCTTTTACAAGGCACAAGGGCTTTCCGTTGGATCTTCCCTTGTTGAGGAAGACAAGCTGGATCTTGCTAAATCACTTATGGAGAAGGCAAAGGGCAAGGGAGTCTCTATTCTGCTCCCAACTGATGTGGTTATTGCTGATAAGTTTGCTGCTGATGCCAACAGCAAGGTCAGTATTTGCGCTATGTTTGATGTAGAGTTCTCTTAATACTTTAAATTACTTATGAGATCTCTGAGCTTTTATTTGACTGCAGGTGGTGCCAGCATCTGCCATTCCAGATGGTTGGATGGGATTGGATATCGGGCCAGATTCCATCAAGACTTTCAGTGAAGTTCTTGACACCACTCAGACTGTTATCTGGAATGGACCCATGGGTGTGTTTGAGTTTGAAAAGTTTGCTGCTGGTACCGAGGTACATAAAAGCTAAATGATTTCTTGACAATGAATTTGCTTTCAATATATTCACTTCAAGTCTTGATAAGATACTGTCATAGTATATGCTGAAGAATTCTGGTTCAATATTTTAATAATTTTTTTAAACAGGCAATTGCTAAGAAGCTTGCAGAGCTAAGTGGAAAGGGAGTTACAACTATCATTGGAGGTGGTGACTCTGTTGCTGCCGTGGAGAAGGTTGGCCTTGCTGACAAGATGAGCCACATTTCAACTGGAGGTGGTGCAAGCTTGGAGCTTCTTGAAGGAAAAACCCTCCCTGGAGTCCTTGCTCTTGATGATGCTTAAGCTGAAATTTTCTAGTTCAGTTTGTGACTGATAGATGGTCGGTTTGTCAACCACAATGGATCAAGTATAACAGAGCTGAACTTGTAGAGGCTTAGCTTTAGAGTAGATTTGAATAAGTCTGTCTGAAGTTACCATTTTGCAATGCTTGGAATTGAATCAGATCTTTTTTGGTTGGATCTGTTTGGGAACAATGTACTATCCAAAGTGCTCTTGGCATTCATGGTTTGGTATAAAACTAGCAGAGGCTCGCTCCTTGCTGCGGTTTCAATGAATGAACTGATATATGTCACTACTTAGTTACGAAGTATGAATGATCACAAAGATATTGTTTGTATGATATCATATAGATAGCAGAATACCCATAATTTATCTAAAATAGCGGATGACTAAGGGAAAATATATATCCAGTTTGGTTGTACATTCTTCTTAGAACACAATACAAAATTATGCATAAGTACAGAGCAAAATGGTAGGCTCTTATTCCATCTCTGTCTACAACTTATTTTCCACAAAACACAATGAAATTGGTTTTACTATTCCCAAAAGAAACTTCGCCTTCTGTACCATCCCTAAAGTAGCTTCTGCTATACTGAATCCCTCAACCTCTGTATGAAAAGACAATATAACATATATTAGAGGGGTGAGAATAAACAACAGTAATGAATAAATGTACTATCTTTTTAAGACAAATTCCCAATGACCATGGCTTGATATGAAAAACAGACAAAAAATAAGTCTCAATTCAATTGAAAGACAACAAAACAAAAAACTAACGGGAGCAAACTCATTTACCATTAAGACATAATAAATTCCTTTTATAAAGCGGAGACGTCTAGAATCTACCCAAGGCCTCATTTACCTGGGCTGTCGGGTAGTGTCTACCGTTTGTACTGAGTTTAGAAATGTTAAGTATTATACAGTAAAAACAAGTGTATTTTATTTTTACTACTTTGACTCAAAAAACGTATTTTGTTTTTACTGGGTACCCACTCCTGTTGCACGATCGACATAAATCTCGTGATTCCTCTACTCCTTGAATCATATATTGTGATTCAAGAGTGGGTGCGTCGACCGTAGTGCGTCGACCAGGTTGGGTTATCCTAAATTGTTTGCCCAGCAGTTCTGGGTTTCAGATCTGCAACTCTTGGTTCAAATCTGTTGCATCCAGAAATCAGAAAACAGCTTCTCAGCCCCAGTATTGCCTTGTGATAAAGATTTGGGTTTGGCCGGTGCCCACTCGCCGTCATTCGCCCCAAACCAAGCCTTTGGATGGGAATCGCGAGGATTTCGACTCATCTATTCTCTCCTATTATGCCTCAGATTTGGGTTTTGGAAGGCCATCAGAGAATGAGTTATGCAATGGAAGCTTGCGATTCCAATTCAGAAGCGTGGTGATGGCAAATTTGCCTTTTTGAAATCCTCAATGACAACCTCATGTCATTGTTCCCCACACAGCCACCCACTCATCACTTGGTAAGTACCAACATTCGTCTTCCCCCTCTTCTATTTGATTCAGTTTATGTTACTGGTATTCTTATTTAATTTGTGAGCTATGTATGAGCACAAGCAAATACTTTGACAATTTAATCAATGGGTCTGTTATTATTCAGGGTCTATGGATAGCATTGTGGTAACAAAGGAGTCTGATATGGTTATCATTCATGAAACATTTTGAACCTTAGAAACATTTGGAATTGAAGGGTCACACGGGTAGTGTGGATCAGTTGTGCTGGGACCCAAAACATGCTGATTTGGTTGCCACTGCCTCTGGAGACAAGACAATTCGACTATGGGATGCTCGCAGTGAGTCATTTTGTTTATGTATCAATTGAAATTTTTGTTTAGGTGTTTTGAAACGGTGTAGGAGTTTTCATTGTATGATGCTTGATTGTGTGTGTAACGGGTGATGCAGCTGGTAAGTGTGCGCAGCTAGTGGAGCTTAATGGTGAGGACATTAACATTACGTATAAGCCGGATGGGACGCACATTGCGGTTGACAATAGGGTATGTTTGCTTATGAATGTGTATTTGATGGAAAATCTGATTACTGATCAGTATGAGTATGAATGTTTTTGGTATTTTGTTTTTTTTTGTATTTGAATTGCAAGATGATGAGCTGACGAGTCTAGATGTTTGGAAGTTTAAGCCAATTCAGAAGAGGAAGTTCAACTATGAGGTAACTATCAAATACATGGTTTTTCTTATGACTAGTGTGTTGCATGTTCTCTAGAGGCGTAGCTTTTGTAGTTTAGCAATTTGAAAGAACTTTGAGGATTAACATTGAGAAAGTCAGTAATATGCAAAGGTGACTTTAAAAACTAACAGCAATAAGAAATTTATCTAGAACACAAATCATATGAGGGTGTATCAGCACATTTAAAATGTTAATTAATCTCTCTTTCTTCTGAAGTTCAAGACCGAATGTTTTCATTATATTGTTGCAACTGTGATTTTAGAAAGGAATATAAGTTATATTTTCTACAAATAGAATATGATTTGATATGACTAGTTCATATTGAGGTGTAAATACTACAACATCTATCCTTGTGTTTTTGTCATCAAAAAGCTTTTGTCAATCTATTCCACTAGTTAGCAGTTACTGGATGTAGAATTGATGCGAAGTTGTGAGAACATGTGCAACTTATTTGAATCCACATGAATGTTTCAATCCAACGGATATGCCTCTAAGTCCTAATAAATTGTTTTTTCTTTTCAGGTTAATGAAATTATTTGGAACACAATAAGTGATATTTTCTTCTTGATAACTGGGAATGGTGAGAACAATATCAATTATTTTCTCTTTATCTGTTGGGATTATTATTCTTATATTCTTTTGATCAGGTATTGTTGAAGTACTATCATAGCCATCTTTAAAACCAGTTCACACTCTAATGGCTCATACACCTGGATGCTATTGCATTACAATTGATCCATGTGGAAGGTATACTTTTCTTCATTTAATTAAAGAGAAAACCTCTTTTATCTCATCTTCCCCATAATTTGCTGTATTAGTTGAACTGCCTAAAGAAGGATGTTGACTCTCATGGATTCTATGGATGTATTTACATACAATATTTATATTGTTCTATTCCTCTTCCTCCCTCACAAAGCTCTATTGAAGACGTTGCATCATGTTCAGCTCTAAACCCTTTCATACTCCTTACTGCTTATTTGTACTGTGACAGATATTTTATTGATTGGAGTGTAGATTCCCTGGTTAGCTTGTGGGATATCAAAGAGATGCTCTGTGTGCGAACATTTACTAAACTTGAGTGAGTTTTACAGATTTTCTATCATGATATTATCTTAACAAAACTGTAATTCTACAGTTATTCAATAAAATACGGCCAATGTGCATATCTTAAAATACTGATTTATTGATATTGTAAGTATCTTATAGGGCTTTGTACTGTGTAATGCAAATTTCGAATAGCTTTATGGAAGAATGCTCGACTGTAAGGGCAGCATTCTGTCATTCTACCATTGCTTTATTTTATCAATATTTTTTCTTTTTGCTTAATTAGGATGTACCTAATTCATTAAATTACTGTTGTATAAAACATGCAAATGTTCAAGCTGCATG
Source organism: Comarum palustre (assembly GCA_951800085.1). Lineage (NCBI taxonomy): Eukaryota > Viridiplantae > Streptophyta > Magnoliopsida > Rosales > Rosaceae > Comarum > Comarum palustre. Next base: position 15,409,024 of record OX637587.1, on the reverse strand, counting down.
GACAGTGCTTCAAATTCCACGTACGGTTGCCATAAATAGTGTGGAATGAAATTTTAAAATGAATCTACTTGCATATGCTGGGGATGACATCAAACCCCCTGGTGAAGGTATAGTTTGTTTCTTATTCACACTCATTAACACAAGGCAGACTTAACTTATGCAATGTTTTGGTCTGAATTTGTTGCAGGTATCTTTAGGATATTTGGCTTCAAAGGTTTGAGCTAGTGTGTAATAATTAGATTATGTTGTGTCATTTTGTACTGGACTGTTAGCGGCGAATTTTTGTACATTTAACTCTACCTTTAACACTGAAATTCCATAATTTGAAAACAGTGTGTTGGCTTCCAATTAATTTTCAGTGCTCCACTTTACCAATTGTAGAATATACATGTGTATTATTCAGGTATTGTATCTGCATAGATGCCAATTGTGTAGTTGCATATCGTCTCTTAGCAGGTTATAGAGAATGAACCTGCTAAGAGACGATATGATGAGCAAAAGTTCCATGACCATGAACAACCTAACATTTTAGGCCTGATGATTCTGACTTCTACAATGAACCCTGGGCATTGTATTTTGCATAATCAGTCCATTTGGAGATGATAGTCAGCTATTTCAGTTTGTAAGAGTCCTTGAGAGTTTGAGGAGCTGATACTATCAGAAGAATATCTTCTTGCATTAATGTATTTCAAACTTTATCGAGTCTTACATGTAACCTTAAATCTGAAATAATAATAATAATAAAATAAAAATTACACAAACTGTAATACTATGTACATCTCTCCTAAGGTTAAAATACTATGTCGTTTGACTCAGCAAAGAATTGGACTTCAATACCTCGCTGGCCAACAATTCTTGGCTGGATGGAACACCCAACTCATTTGATAGCTTTTTACACAACTGCACATACCCAAAAGTTGATGTCAGTGCCTGAAATATGAGAGAGAAAGCGATGGATAAGGTAGTCGATAGAGGGAGTAATGGAGAGTATACCTGTCTATATGCAGACGGATCTCCATATGATTTTCTCAATTCACCTACGTATAATGTTGGGCTCAACTCAAACACCTGATGCAATCATAAAGACAACTATAAGTTCAGCAATAAACTAACAAATACGTTACTTGAGAAACAAGTAAACAATACAACACAAGTGCCTGTCCCTAAGATTTGGTTTAAATGAAGTACCTCTGCTGCAACTAAGAGACAACCCAGATTTCTCTGCCCCTTGTTCTCTTGCATCACCTTTAACTGAAATGTTGAACATATTAATAATATTTTAGCCTAATAGTGCAGCAAAAACAATATAAACCAATTTGTATATAAGATATATTGTTTACAATCAGTGGGTTCTGAGTGAAAGGGAGATGGCATGTACAAAATACTCACCCTTCCATTTTTCTTGTTTTCTTTTCACAAATTGTAGCCTTAGAGATTTAATTCCAACATAGGAATTGACCCACCAGCTGCCACAATTTGTTGCTCCATCTGCAATCAAAAATATGTAATATTAAGAAACAAAGAATAGATAAACTGACAACGAGTTCAATAGAATAGAAATCATCTTATTCTACTCACTGCGAAGAGAGTTTGAAGCTTGTTCTTCACAAGGTAGTACTCTTGCTTTAATTGTTGAAAACATCTGACGCACCTGTTAACAACATACTTTCAATAATTTTCAAAAGCTGATATCGAAAGAGTTTATACGAATGCTAATCTAGGTGTATATCCGATGAGAGTTAAGAAACCTACGCTTCAATGTTTGGTTGTTCGCAGTAGTTGCGGAAAGCAATGCAGCCATTCTTAACTCTTTGTGAACCAACACTATCAAGCAAAAATTCATAAGTGAGCTTTAGACCTTTTCAATGTCCTAGATCTGAACCTAAACAAAGGTTCTTGTATGGTTTAATCTGAAGGGTGCAGATAGTGGACTACACAAGTTTGAGAGACAATAAAAGAACGTTGCAATAAGCAAAAAGCTAACACTTGTAAATGGATCATTTAGCTCATAACCCAATTTTCAAAGACGTTAGTAATTTTCAACTCAAGAGAAAAAGAAGAGAAATTTATAGGTACCTGGAGCTGCTACCCTTGAATTGGTGAACATGGGCACCAATTTTCTTAAAGTCTACACTTGGCTGCTCCCTGCACAATGAAAACAGATAAGGCAAAACATCCAATGAACAACAAAAATCGAAGCTTTCAAAAGCAAAGCATGAACACAAAGAGCACCCAAAATCCAAAAGAGAAAAAGGACAGATTGAAAAGGAAAGATCTTGGGGTCCTTAGAGAGCTCTGGTGATCTCATTGAGAAGCTTCTCAGAATCATCAAAGAAAAGAGACACACTTCCACAACAAAATCTGGGTCGCTCTCATCTTGAAGCTATTGAAGCTGCAAAAACTGCCCATCCAAAAGCCCCTACCAGCAGACTAAACAAAATCAAGAACACAACAAGAAAACGGCAAAACCTCAATCCAAAACACAACAGAATCAAAACAAAACCCATCTGAAAACTAATCATAAATCTCAAACATCTCATGTTCCTTACCTCCAAAAACAAGGACTTGGTGTAGTCAACCCACTGTCTGCATCTGACCCCACCTCCATGTTCTTGGTTGTGTTCCTCTCTACACAGACAAACCTAGCAGCAAGGAAAAGCTTGTACCACCTGGAAAACAACAGCTCGAGACGACTCGCAATCGCCACTGTGTTGTAGATCTCCTCGGATTCAACAGGGAAATGTAATCCTCAATCGAAACGAAAAAATCAGAGCTCTCAGTAGAATACAATAACATCGATTCGATTATAATCCCTTCAATAACCGTATTCACCTTACCCCACCCCCCAAATACATCGCCGTATGCGTATTTACCCGGTACCTTAACAGAAGCGCCCCTAAACACCGTTTCCACCGTTTGCACGTGTCATCACCTTTAAAGTCCACATGTCCCCGACAGCCCAGGTAATTAAGGACCTGGGTAGACTCCAGAATTGGCCTTATAAAGCCTATTGACTCAACTACCATTCAGCTCCATACAAATCTTATAATTTTCTGGGAAATCAATTCCTACGTAAACAATAAGAAAAGACAAAACTTGAAATCTGTACATATACCCAATCACAATTCATAATTGGCTGTAAATCCTATTACACTTCCTCTAAAAACCGTTTTCACATCGACAAATTTTCTTGTTGAAGTATGAATATTGTGACCTATATGACCAAATATCATAGAGTACTCATGTCAGAACTCATAAGTTACAACTGAGCAAAAGGAATTTCTATTATCATTTCAAATAAACGTACCTTTAGGCTTCAGGGATGACATTCCATTTACTCATCTGCATGTGCCGTGCTTGCAGTCGTTATCCTGTAAATACAGTGTAAATTTCATGTGAATACAGTTTGTCCAGCCCATTGATGCTATGCAAAATGATCGGTGTTTCCGGGTAAACTCGTGGCCCCTTTAGCGGGTTGCACGGTTTCAGAAATAGCGAACTTCCTTGTACTCCGAGTTTTCCTATGTAAAGAACAAACACGTCAAAGGGCGTCCCCGGGTTTACCGAGGGAAGCCACTCCGATGCTTAAGTCAGACACTGTCAGATAAGCAGAAAACTCGAGTAGTTAAGAAATTGTCCGTCCTCTTACCGGGAGGTCCTCACCGGTATTTATAGTAGCATTAAAGGCAGCACTTTGTCTTTTTCCAATGTGGGAATGAACTCCCTTGCTTTACCTCAACTTTATAATGAACTGGGCCCTGACAAAGGACCCAGAGTGGCTTCTCAAATCTGACTGGGCTTTGACCCTGTAAACAGTACTTCAAGCATAACAAACGATGCACATTTAACAATTGACCACACTTGGTGTTATTTCTTGAATTGTAACCCGGTAAAGGAGAAATATTAGGTTCCACATACAAACAAGTCCCCCAAGTCCTCAGTCAAGGGGTACGCTTGGGTGGGGACTTGAAATCATTTCTTTACCGGGTTACAAGGGTATCATCCAGACCCGGTGTACCCAGTCCCCCAAGTCCGTACGCAAGGGTGCCCCGCAGACACGTTGACTATGGGAATTGAAAACGACGTCTCCGGGTTGTAGTGGGGGAAACTGAAAAGTTTTCAGTTTGAAGTGGGGGAAAACGAAAAGTTTTCAGTTTTGAAGTGGGTGAAACTGAAAAGTTTTTCGGTTTTGGGACGCGGCATGCGCGACACGTGTCGACTTTCTCGAAAAACCGAAACGTCCCTTCAGTGTACGTCTCTAACTGTATAAATAGGGGTTGAGGGTGACAGTTTTGTCGCACCTTCGAAACCGATAACTTTTTCGTGCTTTTGCTCTCATCCTCTGTTGTCGCTGTGCTTGTTGGATTGCCAACTCAAATCGACCTCAAAATCCTTTGGAACCCTCACAAGTAAGGTACTGTTTTCTCTTCCGATGTTTTTGAGTGTTTTGGATCGATCTTGTGTACTGTTTTCTGGGATTCAATCTGGGTTTCTGCGTTAGTGTGTGCGTTTATCGTTGTGGTCGCCGGGGTTATCTGGGTTTCTGACGACGTTCCCGTGTTTCTTGTTTTGCAGATGACAAACCCCGCAATGGATGCTCATGTCCCCGAGTTTGCCTCGGTTACCTTCACTGATGGGACCGCTCTCGACCCTCCCGGGTACTCGCTGACCGCGGAGGAGATTGTGGAGCTAAGGAGCAATTGGAAGATTCCCGAGTCTGTTGAAATTCAGAATTTAGAACCCGAGGATCAGTTCTTCGCTCCCAGGGATGGGTGGACGCTATGCCACGAGTACCAGCTACGCTGCGGCCTATCACTCCCGCTGAAGGTAGAGGTGCAGTACCTCTTGGCTGCGAGCAACTTCGCGATCGGGCAAATTGGCCCGAACATGTGGAGGCAGCTACTCGGGTTGTGCGTTATGTACAAAATGCTGAAGCAGCAGATGCCGACATACCACGAGTTGCACGCCATGTACCGGGCCGAGTACTCACGGAAGGCGGGTTTTAGCGGGACTATCCAACTGAAGTCCAAGGCGGCCTTTAAGAAGATTGTCGAGGACTTGCCAACCTCCGTGAGCCGGACCTGGAGGGAGAAGAGTTTCTTGATAAGAAACTTTCAAGACCCGGGATACGCACTTCAAGTACCGGGTGACTTCCAGCCACTGATGAGTAAGTCCTTCTTTCTCTCCGGATTCTTTTTTCTTTTCTCTATCCCGGGTTATAATTATGTTGTATGTGTTGCAGATGTCCCCGACATTCCTCTGGAGCCGGTGATGGAGAAGAGGATTCGGAGGATGCTATGGGCCTTCAGAGGTCAAGATGACCGGAGCTCGTACCGGCTTTGTAGGCTGTATGTGTACAGCCGTTGCCGGTTGATGGAGCTTCCAGGTTTGTCTCGTTTCCTTCACAATTTTTGTTGTTTACATGCTCCGTTCTAACGGGTTATGTCTTTTGTTGCAGCTCTTCTCCCGATGGAGTTCACGAAGCGAAAGAACCCGGGAATATACGACGGCTTCGAGGACAAGGCTGTATGGGCCGGGATCCGGGCGCAAGGGACGGAGGGGCTGGCATACGACATCGACCTGACATCAAAGGCGGCTTTCCTGAGCCCAGACGCCGAGCAAGGTGAACCTCGGCAGTTCCACGTTGACGTCTCTCACTACAACGAGGTTCCCGAGTACTTGGCTGAGATTCTCGGGCCAGAAGTCTACCCGGAAGGAGAGGAGGTTGAAGGGAATCCCTCGGAGGCGGACGATAACCCGGTATTTGAAGAACCGTTTGCCGATGAGACTGAAGAACCGGTGGTGAGCGCGGTTCCCTCGTCTGTGTTCCCGGGCGAGGAGGAATTTACCGAGGAGGATGACGAAGGGGGTGAAGAGGTTGGAGGGTTAGAAAGGGAAATAGGTAGTGAGAACCCGGAGGGGAGTGAGGGGAGTGACGAGGTTCTTGAAGTGGAGCCCGTGCCTTCTCGCAAGCGTACCCGGGAGGCATCCAGCTCGGGGAGGTCCGAGAGGAGGAAAAGAAGGAAGGAGAGGAGGGAGAGAAAGCAGCAGCGGGACACTACTGAAATAATGGAGGAGTTGGCGAGCGCAGGAATGGCGGACGCGGCCATCCAAAGGATGGTAGCGGATTTGAAGAATTGCGCCGCTGACTCCTATGTCCTGGAGCATGAGGACCCGTTGACTGTAGCCCGGAGGGCGCAGGAGAAGCTGATGCGGGTAAGTTAGTCTTCTCCTTTAACTCGTTCTCTTTTTGTTTTTGGTTCCTTGCACTAACCTGTTGTTTTATTTGTGTAGGCTGTCAGGTTGTCGTACTTGGCGACTGACCGGCTCATAACCGAAGGCATCCCCGAGCGTGAGAGAGTCCTCAGGGATGATCTCCGGGCCGCCCGGGACCAGGTGACAGCGAGTGAAGAAAACCTGGCTCGGGTCCGGGAATTCGCAAGCGCAACAGCGATCGCGTCGAGTTCGAAGTTGGCCAAGGCGGAAGAACACATAGCAGACCTGGTGGCCAAGAACTCGGAACTGGAGAAAGTTATTGAAGGTCACCGGGAGGACCGGTTTGCTCAAGACGCCGCGATAGCCCAGCTGACCGAGCAAAACCAAGGGCTGCAGCAACAGGTTACTTCCCTGGAGCAACAAAAAGGAGATTTGCTCCAGGCAGTTTCCCGGGCCAAGGACTCAGCAGTCTCCGAGTTTCTGGCGAGCCCAGAGTTTGACCTGAAGCTGCGGTCGGCCAGGGCCGAGGCTCGTGCCGAAATAGTGAGCGCTGGGATTCGCCAAGGCTGGCTGGACAAGGCTGGTTATGACGGTCATCAAGGTCATGTCAGACCCGACGAGGCTGCAGGCACCTCCCGGTCGACTCCTGCCATGGCTGCAAACCCTAGGGCTCCTGCGAACCCGGCTCGGAGTCCCCCGGTTCGATCTTCAGCAGCCGGGAGAGGTACTTCCCGTGGTGGGATTGTGGGTGGTCCTAGAAACCGGCCACCTCTGCGTAGGGGTCAGTTCATCATACAGCCCCGGGGAGGACGTGGCGGTTCTAGCACTGGCGGGGGTCGGCAGCGCCATGAACCGGAGCCTTAGGATGTTTTTCATTTCTGTAATAGATTAGTTTACCTGTAGCGGTTTGCTACTTTTTGTAATTGATATTTTTGAAGTAATCAAATTTTTCCTTCTCGCAATCCTTCCTGTGCTAAAACACGGTAACCTGATGAGCAGTTCAAAAATTTACATATAACCCCGGTTTGCCACGTGAATAAAGATAGTGCCGCTAAGGCTTTACGGGCCCATAAGGACTTCGAAAGGCCGCTAGAGCTTTAAGGATCCGTTAGGACTTCACACATATAATGCCGGTTTGGCATAAAAATAGTCCCGCTAGGGCTTTATGGGTTCATAAGGACTTTCAACCCGATGCATAACCTGCAAGTGTTGACAAAATTCACACATAGTGCCGGGTTGGCATGTTAACATTATAAAGTGAAAATAGGGCCGGTAAGGCTTTACGGGTCCGTTAGGACTTCCAAGGGCTTCTTTGCCAAATAACACGGTAATCTGATGCAAAATATGCAAATGTGATAAAATTTACACATATAATGCCGGTTTAGCATGTAAGTAAAAATAGTGCCGCTAGGGCTGTATGGGTCCGTTAAGACTTTCAAAGACTGAAATAAGGCCGTGAAAGGCTTGCAATATTTCAAGTCAAATGGAGATTACCAGAGATTATTAGAGATTTATCGGAGCTTGCCGAGTTTTGACCATGAAATAAGGCCGTGAAAGGCTTGCAATATTTCATGTCAAATGGAGATTATCGGAGATTTATCGGAGCTTGCCGAGTTTTGACCATGAAATAAGGCCGTGAAAGGCTTGCAATATTTCATGTCAAATGGAGATTATCGGAGATTTATCGGAGCTTGCCGAGTTTTGACCATGAAATAAGGCCGTGAAAGGCTTGCAATATTTCATGTCAAATGGAGATTATCGGAGATTTATCGGAGCTTGCCGAGTTTTGACCATGAAATAAGGCCGTGAAAGGCTTGCAATATTTCATGTCAAATGGAGATTATCGGAGAATGCCGATTAAGGCATACAAGTAGGGCCGCTAAAGGCTGCATTCACTTCAACAAACTGTTTAATAAAACATAACCCGGTAGGGGGTTTCATGCATTGTGGGCCTGAAAGGCTTTATATACAACATCATAAATAATAAAATTGGACATTCATAGATAACTCGGTACCTATTTGGGGAAGAGATGCAGACGTTGGGCGTTCCATGGTCGTGGAAGCGTAACTCCATCTGTACCCCGGATGTAAAACGTTGTCGGGCCCACGACTTCAACAATTTCATATGGACCCTCCCATGGAGCTTTGAACCCCGTTGGCTTAGGGATAACCTCCTTCATTACCCAATCCCTGAGTTTGAGTGGGCGTTTGATAACCCGGGAATTGTAGTGTTTAGCCACTTTTTGCTTCTTGTTGATATTTCGGAGATGTGCACGCTCCCGGCGTTCCTCCAGGAGGTCCAAATTAAGGCGGATGCCTTCATTGTTGGTTTCCTTGTCAAACAGTTGTACCCGGTCACTCGGGACTTCCATCTCTACCGGGATCACTGCCTCAGAGCCAAAGGTCATAAGAAATGGGCTCTCCCCATTGGCTTCTGTTGGAGTTGTCCTAAGCGCCCACAAAACCTCTGGAAGTTTCTCAGCCCATAGACCCTTTGCGTCTTCCAGCTTCTTCTTCAGAACTTGCTTGATGAGCTTGTTAACGGCTTCAGTTTGTCCATTAGTCTGCGAGTGTGCCGGGGAGGCATATAGGACCTTTGTCCCATTGGAATGTAAGAATTCTCGGAACTCATCGTTGTCAAACTGCGTCCCGTTATCTGTGATAAACGTCTCTGGGATTCCAAACCGGCAAAAGACATTGTTCCAAAGGAATTTCTTAACATTTGCGGTCGTGATCCGTGCCAGGGGTTGAGCTTCTATCCACTTTGAATTATAGTCCACTGAGACAATGGCATGTTTGAGCTGTCCCGGAGCTGTGGGTAGAGGCCCGATGAAATCAATCCCCCACATGCAAAATGGATATGGAGAAATTATTACTGATAGTGGGACTGATGGGGCACGGGGAAAGCTTGCAAATCGGTGACATTGAAGACAGGAATCTACGACGACTCTGGCATCGTGTTCCAAAGAAGGCCAGTAATATCCCATTCTTAGGGTTTTGAAAGCCAGGTTACGGGCTCCAAAGTGATTTCCACATACCCCGCTATGAAGAGACTGCAAAACCCGGTCTCCTTCCTCGGGTGTAATACACTTTAAATCAGGAAAAGTATGTCCTCGTCGATACAGTTTCCCATTACGGATACTATACCGCGCCGCTCGAACCCGTAGTCGTTTGGCCGCTACCGGGTCCTCAGGTAGGGTTCCATGTTGGATGAAGTTGATGAACTCATCCATCCAAGACGGTGGCGGGTTTGCCTCTACCGCGAAAATCTCAGAAAAGGAGAGTGAGATGCTTGGTTTCTCCAATGTCTCGACCAGTAAGCTTTTAAACTCGGCATTGGAATCATCCCCTGTTGCAATCCTAGCCAGGGTATCTGCTCTCACATTCTGCTGCCTCGGTATCTGAGTAACCTCAAAGGTGTCAAATTTCTCCAGCAAGAAAGCCGCTAACTTTTGATAGGACGAAAGATGTGCTTCCTTTGCCTGAAATCCGCCGTTAACCTGCTGCACTACCAGTTGTGAATCACTTAGTATGCGGAGATGCCGGGCGCCCATATCTTTAGCGAGTTGGAGCCCTTTGATTAGGGCTTCGTACTCAGCCGTGTTGTTTGATGCTTTGAAGTTAAAGCGTAAGGCATAGTCAAACATATTACCCTCCGGGTCTACCAATGTAATGCCAGCTCCACATTGCCTCTGATTGACTGATCCATCTACAAATATCTGCCAATTCTCCGGTTCAGCTTGTGTAGGAAGAGTTTCAGCAACTGTTGAATCTGCTGGGATTAACTCGGCAATGAAGTCTGCTGCTGCCTGCCCTTTGATTGCCGTTCGCGGTTTAAAGTGCAAATCATGCTCCCCCAACTCAATTGCCCATTTGACCAGTCTTCCTGAAGTCGCCGGCTTTTGCAGAACCTGCCGTAGCGGTTGGTTGGTGAGTACATGGATGGAATGTGCTTGAAAATAGGGTCTTAACTTCCTTGCTGCTACAACCAAGGCCAGGGCCAGTTTTTCAATATCTGGATAACGAGTTTCAGGATCATTGAATCCTTTTCCAGTATAGTAGACCGGCAGTTCTTCAGACTCTGGCTTTCTTATCAAGGCACAACTGACAGCCGTTTGAGATACCGCCAGGTACAGATAGAGTATTTCCCCAGGGTTTGGTCTGGATAAAGAAGGAACTGACGCCAAGTATTCCTTCAACTTTTCAAAAGCTTGATTGTGCTCTTCCTGCCATGTAATCCGCTCGCGGTGTTGACTCTTGAGAATTTTGAAGAAAGGGACACATTTATCTGTTAACCTGGATATAAACCGGGATAAGGCTACCAGCCTGCCAATAAGTTGCTGAACTTCATTCCTGGTTTTTGGCGGTTGCATGGCCAAGACGGCTTGAATTTTGTCGGGGTTTGCCTCAATTCCCCGAGCGCTGACCATAAACCCGAGAAACTTTCCTCCCGAAACACCGAACACACACTTCTCCGGGTTTAACCTCATCCCCTTGCTCAAGGCAATGTCGATAACGGTCTCCAAGTCATCCGGGTGTTTGCTTGTTTCCCGGCTTTTGACCAGCATATCATCTATATAAACCTCCATAGTATCCCCGAGTTGGTTTGCAAACATGCCCACTACGAGGCGCTGGAACGTGGCTCCTGCATTCCGGAGTCCAAAAGGCATCACTCTGTAATAATACATCCCCTTGTCTGTTGTAAAAGATGTGTGCTGTTGATCCGCGGGATTCATCGGAACTTGGTTAAATCCCGAGTATGCATCTATAAAGCTCAACTGGGGGTGGCCCGCGGTTGAATCCACCAGTTGATCAATCTTTGGAAGGGAAAAACTATCCTTCGGGCAAGCCTTATTCAGATCTGTGTAGTCGACGCACATCCTCCACTTTCCGTTTGCCTTCTTGACCATCACCACATTGGCCAACCAATCCGGGTATGTTGCATCTTCAATGAACCCGATGTCTTTAAGACGTTTAACTTCTGCTTGAATGGCCTTGTACTTCTCTGCGCAAAATGCACGACGCTTCTGTCTTACCGGTTTAACACCCGGGATAATATTGAGGGAATGCGTCATAACGTCTGGAGAAATCTCGGGCATGTCTGCATATGACCATGCGAACACCTTCTGTTTCCGGGTTAGTAGCTCAACCATTCGGGTTCTGACCTCGGGGTCGAGGCCTGTGCCAATGCAAATCTTCCTCTCTGGGTATTCTTCTGAAATCTGAATCCATTCTGTTGCTTCAATTGGGGCTGGCCGGGGGAACTTGGCAGGATACTTCTGGCTCTTCTTTTGTGCCGTCTTGCTGATGGGCAAAGAATCCGGGTCATCCCTGGGGTCATCGGGTTTGTCAAATGGGGACAGGGAAAAACCGGCCGAAAACATCTCATGCTGGGACTGAGTTGCTATCGCGTTGCATCTGAGAGCGGCTTCTTGGTCTCCGCGAATTGTAACCCAACCCCCGGGTGTAGGTACCTTCATAAGCAGCATGTGACCCGCTATAAAACTTTGTAGGCCCCAGAGTGCATCTCTCCCGAGTATGGCATTGTAGGAGGATGGGCAGTCCACAATTATGAAGGGAACTACAATTCTTGTGGACTGGTGCCCGGTTCCAACTGTAACCGTTAGCTGATCAGACCCCAACGGTTGAGTCGTTTCACCTGAAAAACTGATCAATGGCTCGTGGTTTCTATAGAGCTTATCTCTTCCTCTTTTAAACCCCTTATAGCAACTGCTGAACATGACGCTGACAGCGGCTCCCGTGTCTATTAGAACCCTCCGAGTTCTCCAGTGGTCAATCTGAAGAGTGATAATGAAAGGATCATTGTGATGCTCTTTCAGCGTGTCTTCAGACTGAGAAAATGACACGGTATCCCAAGGAACCAGCTCCTTGCGGCATTCCTGACGAAGCTGCATTATCTCAAACTCCGGGCCTCTTGGGCAGAGTCTTTTGGCCCGGTGACCGGACACCCCTTGGGTGCCACCCCCGTGAATCGTCATTATCTCCCCATATACTTCAATCAGGTTGACACCTGTGGCGGGTGACTTATACTGCTGTAACTTGCCGTTCTGGATCATGTACTCGATGGTGTTCCGAAGAGAAAAGCACCGGTCGGTTGTGTGGCCAGACTCGTTGTGATAGGCACAATGTTGCCCGTTGTCCGGCCCTGCCCTTTTGGGAAACTTTCTTTTTGGAGCCGGGGGAACTTCATTCCTATGGCGGTTCCAAATTTCTTCATAGGAGGCAGTCAAGTTGGTCAACACTTCATATCGAGGGATGTATGTGTTCTTTTCCTCCCGGGTTGGATGTCTTGGGTATGGAGCCTCTCTTGGTTTCTCCCTTGGTCTGTTTGAACTTTTGCCGTAGTATCCCTGGCCACTCTTATGCTGCCCTTCCTTTTTCCATCCATCAGCTCGCTGGCTTGTGAACCCGGTGTTCGTCCGGCGTTCCCCGAAGGTGTCGTACTCGGCTTGAGCTTGCCGAGTTACTTCATTAATTAAATCGTCGTAGCACCTGAACCGCTGCTTCCTGAGCTCCACCACAAAGCGGGTTGGTTTGAGCGCCTGTAAGAACGCCTCTGATGCTACTGACTCGTCCAAGTGCCCACACTTGGAAGTTGTGGACAGCCAACGGGTTACAAAAATTTTCAAGCTTTCATCATCCCTTTGCTGGACTTTGAATAACGAAGTGGTGCTTCGGTTGGCACTAGACAGCAGGATAAACCGGGACAGGAACCTCTGTGTCAGCTGACCATAGGTCTCTATTGACAAAGCCGGTAACTTGAGGAACCAACTCAATGCTTCCTCACTGAGTGTTTCCTGGAAAGCATGGCATGCTTGGGCGTCTGTGAACCGGGTTGAATCCAACTGAGACTGGAACAACTCAAGGTGTGCATACGGGCACCCCATTCCGGCATATCTCTTAATCTTAAACGGCTTTGCTTCCGGTGGCTTTTTGTCTGCTTGAACCCGTGCGGAGAATGGGCTTGCACGGGTAATAAAGAGTTGGTATTGTTGTGATCCCGTTCCCGAGTTAAGGCGCTGCTCAAGTTGGGTCACAGTTTGTGTCAACTGTAACAGCAGCTGGGTCTGGGCATCTGCTGGGGGAAGTGGTTGATTTAACAACGGCTCTGGGGGTGGAGGAGGTCCTGTAAGATTGTGGTTGAACAAAGGATTGGAGAGATGGATAATTTGTGGATTTGGGTTAGGGTGGGCAGTGGTTGGGAGAATAGCGGGTGGTATGTATGTACTGTCAAGAGTTCGCGGGTTTCCACAACCCGGAGGATTCCCTTCTGGGGTGATGATATCAGCAAGTCTGGCTGACGTCCCCATGGCATTCGCCCTTTGAGTTAAGGTTGCTTGAAGAAGCCCATGCTCGGCCTGGATAGTCGCTAACTGCTCCCTTACCGTCATTAACTCGGCATGTTCTCGAGAAGATTGCTCCTTTTGAGCGAGAAAGTCCTTTTTCAAGAGCTCGAATGCTGCTGCCAAATCTGTTTGGCCAAACTGGGTCCCGGAGGTCCCTGGGTTATCATCCCCTGAGAAATTAAGCCTCCTAGTTGGATCTTGTTCTCCTGCCATTTCCACCGTCCTTCGAAATATTAATTGGGAGGTCTTGAGTTCGACTCTCAACGAGAGCACCAATTGTTTCCGGGTAAACTCGTGGCCCCTTTAGCGGGTTGCACGGTTCCAGAAATAGCGAACTTTCTTGTACTCCGAGTTTTCCTGTGTAAAGAACAAACACGTCAAAGGGCGTCCCCGGGTTTACCGAGGGAAGCCACTCCGATGCTTAAGTCAGACACTGTCAAATAAGCAGAAAACTCGAGTAGTTAAGAAATTGTTCGTCCTCTTACCGGGAGGTCCTCACCGGTATTTATAGTAGCATTAAAGGCAGCACTTTGTCTTTTTCCAATGTGGGAATGAACTCCCTTGCTTTACCTCAACTTTATAATGAACTGGGCCCTGACAAAGGACCCAGAGTGGCTTCTCAAATCTGACTGGGCTTTGACCCTGTAAACAGTACTTCAAGCATAACAAACGATGCACATTTAACAATTGACCACACTTGGTGTTATTTCTTGAATAGTAACCCGGTAAAGGAGAAATATTAGGTTCCACATACAAACAATCGGCAAAGCTTAATCCTTTCTATCACCTGCTGTTATTTCTGAATTTTACTCCCTAAAAAATAAAAGTAAAATATGGGAAAAAATTGCACTCCCACTATCCTTTTCAGTTCTTGTTCATTCGCCAACACTGACTTGGGCAGTTAAACAAACCTTACCACCATAAACAATAAAGATTATCACATATTTAATTGATATGAGGTACCACATTAATCAACCAGTCTTGAAATCCTTTAGTTTAAAACAAAGATGTAATAATTCCTTTCAAAATAAAAAGATGTGATACAATGGAATTCTAATGCTATAAGTTTGTAATTTGTTATTAGAATATTAGATGACCTTAAAAGAAAGAGTGGTCCATTCCTACATTCTATACGTAACTTGAAAATCAATATAAATTTAAGATGACAGAGCACACAGATAAAAAATTTAAGCAGTGAAGTCACAAAAGCAGGAGTACTAAAGCTTGATATTCTGACCTGAAATTAGAAAAGACTGTTCAGCAAGCTTTTGTAGTAAAGCAAGCAATGCAAAACAACCCAGACCCAACAACCTGAAATGAACAATCAAAATAATGGTAAGAAGGCAAAATCGATAAACTGCAAATCTGAACCTGAAAAGAATCTATTAATAAAAAAACCATAAATCCACAAAATAATGTTTACGTCTAATTCCCATCAAGAGATTTGATAGAATGAACACATACATCCACTCATCAGCTACCAGTATGGAATAATTGGGTTTACAGAATTGACCTAGGGAAAAAAATGAAGAAAAAGGTTATTTATAGGCTAGTCTAAGATACTGATATCTTCATATATAAATCCAACAAATATAAAAAAATATTTTTATTCTTTTTATTTCAATAATTTGAGTGATTTCAACAAATAGCCAATGCTGATATTTAGTTACAAATCATGATTGACAACTGTATGCATACTGAAAGGGTAAAGGCACATAAAAGCATGACTCAGAAATACATGTTACTTTGAACTCTAACATGAGGGCCAACAATCTTGTTTCTGGTACACATGAGACAAGCTGCATCAAAATATATATATATATATATATATATATATATATATATATATATATATTTTTAAATATACCTCATTAACTCATAAAGTAATCAAAAATAATAAATAAACAAACAAATCCAAACATATGGAACAAAAGAAACGTGAGATAGCGCATAGGAGTGAAATGAAGAACAGCAACAGAACCTTAATTTCAGCAAAGCAAAGAATTAAAACCAATTTCTAACCATAACCAAAAACCCAATTTCATCATAATGCAACTATTTTTGTCGAATAAAAATAGTTTAATTATCTTACATCGACACCAATTAATTTACTTAAAACACATAAACCATGAACTGTAAACTACATGGTTGAACATCTCTATTAATAATTGAGTTTTATTATACCAAAGACCAAAACATTCTAAAACCAAAGTACGATTTTGAGATCATATACATATCATGGTTCATCTAACTGAACCATAATTCAAATCAAGCATTGTTTGGAAAAAGAGCAAACCTTGAGTTTGATTTGCAAGCATTGACCTGAAAGTTCAATGCAAGACGGGTTGGTGCTGCCCTCTTAGCCTTCCTCTAATGCAATCAAGCATTGACCTGAAGGTTCAATGCAAGACGGGTTGGTGCTGCCCTCTTAGCCCTCCTCTAATGCAATTAAAAGATTAGGTAACCTGCAATAAAACATGAAACAGAGTTTTCAATTACAAAATTTACATATATTTACGTAAATAAGTTATGGTTATGCATTCCAACAATAGGCCATAAAAAATTTAAAAATAAAATTAAAAGAACACCTCCATAACTCTAGAAAGAATAATGCCAATGGAACAATTGTAGTAGAACACTAAATTGAAATTGCAAACCTATTGTGGCTATGTCAATGTCTGATGACAGATTTAAGCCGAGAATATAAAAATTAGTTAATAGAGGAGCAACTACCTGCTAAATAAAAGACTCAATCTATAAGAATGACATCCGAACAAAAAGAAGTCGAAGAACACTCCAATAATCTAAGAGCAAATTAACCAAAAAAAATGCACCAAAAAATTTGGAAGGGAAAAAAAGAAAAGGGAAAAAAGAGAGTATTTACTTAGTTACATAGTACATATAGATGTGCTTCCTTTCAAGCTCTGTAGATTGAAGAAAATAAAGAAAGTCAATCACAGTAGCACACCAAAGTAGATCAAAACCATTAAAAATCACAGAGATAAAAATGTTGATGACATTTTACTCTGAAATTATAAATTATGAAATGCATCCAGGCTATTCAGGTCAAACACATCCAATAATGTTCATATATTTTAGTACAATTTAGCTTATTTTCTCAAAAGGTAGAATTTACTATAAGAAAGCAGAGAATACAGGAAAGTGAAAATAATCACACTTGCCAAACGGTTAGTTTCATTTAATGAAAAATCAATCAGATAATTAAGAGAAAACACAAACTTTTATATATAAAGAGGAGAAACAAAGAAAATGCATAATGCCAAGATGAAATTGCAGCAGAACCTCAATGTGAACACTTTACATGAAATGAACCAAAATGTAAACTAAAGCCAGAAAACCCAAAAAAGTCAATAATCTAAAATGCAGTACAACTCTGTAGAGTGCCAAAACAGACAGCAAATTCTACATTTGTTTGTCTTGATGTTGAAGACAATAACAACCTTCAATTTGGGTATCTGTTGTAAACACACTGAATTTGTAATTTGGAAAATCACATGCCATTGTGCATATGTACATTTTTTGCTTCACAAATATTTTCCTGTCCATGTCTAACGTATCTCTATAGTTTTGTTGTAATACTGACAAACCCAAACTATCTGCATATGTATATAAATATCCATGTGGATTTAGATATAACATATGAAGACAATTCGATCCTATTACACAGTTCAAAAGTTATTCTTGTATTCATTGATTTTTCTTCTTCTTTTTTTATTATCTTTTAAGACCTAATGTACATTAGAAAAAATGGATGAAGTTGCTGCTCCATTTAAGTGTTTAATAAGAGACAATTGAACTGAAAAATGATAACACATGAAATCGAATCATTGACTCACCTTCCAATTCTGTGCTACAGAGCTTTTCTTCCTTCAATTACAGGTCAAAGAATATTTCCTGAATTTGTTGGAGAAGCCATATATAGTATCAGAATATGAAAAATGCAAGAAATTATATTGTTAGGTTGCACCTGCCTGTTTACACCTCTACTCCATTCTATTGAATACATCCTAAATTTGTTGGACCGTTTGCTGATGACGTCAGAGTTTTTGAATTTGTTTCGACCGTTGCATGCTGACGTAATGCTGTTCTTCGGATAATAAGAACCCTAAATAATAGGATTCAATCAGTTAGTCTTCCGTTTCTGTTTAGACCTGTTCTTAAGCCTAGTTTTCAGCAATAATTCATGTTCTTCAGGTTGTTGAAGACGTGAGCTAGTTTGTAGCTCAATCTGTTTACTGTTCCGGCTATTTAAGGCTGGGTTTTTCATTGAATCAATACAGCTTTTTGATACTCAAGCAATTACTGTGTTTGAGCTCTTATATTTTCAATATCTGGTATCAGAGCTCCGAAAGGGGCCTGATAGTGCAAGGTCACAAAGAGTGTGTGAAAGTGAGAAAGCTGTGAGAAAGTGAAAGGAAGAATGTCGAGCTCAGAAAAGTTCGTGCAGCCGTCCATTCCAAGGTTTGATGGCCACTATGATTACTGGTCAATGACTATGGAGAATTTCCTCAGGAGCAAGGAAATGTGGAACTTGGTGGACGAAGGGATTCCAGCATTAGCAATTGGAAATGCACAAGCAAGTGAAGCACAGAGAAAGGGTGTGGAGGAAGCCAAACTCAAGGACCTGAAAGTGAAGAATTTTTTGTTTCAAGCCATAGACAGAGAAATACTGGAAACGATTCTTGATAAGAGAACATCGAAGGCTATATGGGATTCAATGAAACAGAAATATCAAGGAACCACGAAGGTGAGAAGAGCACAGCTTCAAACTCTGAGAAAGGAATTTGAACTTCTGTCCATGAAGGAAGGAGAGAAAGTAGACAGCTTCTTGGGAAGAACCCTAACTGTAGTCAATAAAATGAAGACAAATGGTGAGGTGATGGAGCAAAGCACAATAGTCAGTAAGATTCTTAGATCATTAACCTCCAAATTCAATTATGTTGTTTGTTCAATAGAGGAATCAAATGATTTAAGTATTTTGAGCATTGATGAATTGCATGGAAGTCTACTTGTTCATGAACAAAGAATGCAAGGACAGCAGGAAGAGGAACAGGTGTTGAAGGTGACCTATGATGAGAGGTCAGGTAGAGGAAGAGGAAGAAGCATGAATAGAGGAGGACGAGGTAGAGGAAGAGGCAGGCAGATGTTTAACAAAGCCACGGTTGAATGCTTCAAATGTCATAGATTTGGGCATTTCCAATATGAGTGTCCAGATTGGGAGAAAAAGGCTAACTATGTCGAGTTGGACAATGAGGAGGAACTTCTGCTAATGTCCTACATTGAAACAAATGATTCAATGAGAGAAGTAACATGGTTTCTGGATTCTGGCTGCTCTAATCATATGACAGGTAATAAGCAGTGGTTTGTAGAGCTGGATGAACAGTTTAGTCATTCAGTAAAACTTGGAAATGATCTCAGGATGCCAGTGAAGGGAAAAGGCAGTGTTAGGTTTGAAGTGGAAGGTATAACTCAGACAATATCAGAAGTTTACTACATTCCGGAATTGAAAAACAATTTGCTGAGCATTGGTCAACTGCAAGAGAAAGGTTTGGCAGTTCTGATACAAAATAATGAATGTAAAGTCTATCATCCTAGAAGAGGGCTGATTATACACACACAGATGACATCAAACAAAATGTTTGCAGTCTTGGCTAACATGGAGTTACATACATCATCTGCATGTTTGAATATGAGTAGTGATGACATTGGAGAACTGTGGCACAGGAGGTATGGTCATTTAAGTATCACAAACCTAAAGCTGCTGCAACAGAAGGAACTTGTTCGTGGTTTTCCTAAGTTCCAAATGCCTACCAGTGTATGTACAAGCTGCATGAAAGGAAAACAGCATCGGGAGGTCTTTCCAAAGAAAAGCAAATGGAGAGCAACACAACCATTGCAGCTCATACACTCAGACATCTGTGGACCTATTACACCAAAGTCACATGGAAACAAAAGGTATCTGTTAACTTTTATTGATGACTTGAGTCGCAAACTTTGGGTGTATTTTTTGAATGAGAAAAGTGAAGCTTTTACAATCTTCAAAAGTTTTAAAAACTCTGTGGAGAAGGAGTCTGGTCTAGTTATTTGTGGGTTAAGAACAGACAGGGGAGGTGAATTTACATCAAAGGAGTTCACTGAGTACTGCAAAAGTGAAGGAATTAAGAGGCAGTTGACAACAGCCTATACCCCTCAACAGAATGGGGTTGCTGAACGTAAGAATCGTTCAATTCTTAATATGGTTCGATGTCTGTTAGAAGAAAAAGATATGCCTACACAGTTTTGGCCTGAAGCTGTGAAGTGGACATGTCATATCCTCAATCGAAGTCCAACCTCAGCTGTGAAGAACAAAACACCAGAAGAATGCTGGAGTGGAGTCAAGCCTGGTGTTGATCATTTTAGAGTATTCGGTTGCATAGGAAATGTGCATGTACCAAGTGCAAAGAGATTGAAACTGGATGCAAGAAGTCAGAAGTGTGTATTTGTAGGATACAGTGAAGAATCCAAAGGTTACAAAATGGTTGATCCAACAACAAAGAAGGTGATAATCAGTAGAGACGTGGTATTTGAAGAAGAAAAAGGCTGGGATTGGAAAAGGACAGAAGAAGAAGTCAAGAATGACATTCTGGATTGGGGAGAAGTCAATGAAGATATTTATGCCACAAGTGATGAGGAAAGTGAGAATGAAGATGCACAAGAAGAAGGAGTTGATGACAATAGCATATCTGATGATATTATAACTCCAACACTATCTGTCACAAGAACTGCTGCAACACCAAGAAGAATTATTCGAGCTCCATCCTATCTTCAAGACTATACAAGTGGAGAAGGACTTTCAGAAGAAGAAGAAGAGGTACAAAATTTGGTTTTGTTTATGGCTTCTGATGATCCTGTTTTTTATGAAGAAGCTGTAAAATTGAAAAGGTGGAGGGATGCAATGGACATTGAAATTAATGCTATCTTGAAGAATGAAACTTGGGAACTGGTTGATGCACCAAAAGAGGCTAAGGTAATTGGAGTAAAGTGGGTTTATAGAACTAAATTGAATGAGAATGGTGAGATAGACAAGTACAAGGCTCGACTGGTTGTCAAAGGTTATGCGCAAGAGAAGGGAGTGGATTACAATGAAGTGTTTGCTCCAGTTGCCAGATGGGATACAATTCGTACAGTGATAGCTTTGGCAGCAAGGAATGGATGGACACTTTTCCAACTTGATGTCAAGAGTGCCTTTCTTCATGGTGAGCTGGATGAAGATGTTTATATTCTGCAACCTCCTGGATATGTGGTCAGAGGAGAAGAGAAGAAAGTCTATAAATTAAAGAAAGCACTGTATGGCTTAAAGCAGGCACCAAGAGCCTGGTTTAGTAGGATTGAAAGCTATTTTATCAAGGAAGGATTTGAGAAAAGCAGCTATGAGCACACACTGTTTATAAAGAGGGAAGGCAATGACAAGGTTCTAATTATAAGTCTCTATGTTGATGATCTCATTTTTACTAGTAATGATTCAGTTATGATGAAAGAGTTCAAAGAATCCATGAAGAGGGAGTTTGAAATGACTGATCTTGGTAAGATGAAGTATTTTCTGGGAGTCGAAGTACAGCAGAGTTCTAATGGTATTCACATTAGTCAGAAGAAGTATGCTGAAGAGATTCTGAGAAGGTTTGGTTTAGAAAATTGCAATGGTGTTAAGAATCCCATGGTTCCAGGGAACAGGCTGACAAGACAAGAAGATGGCAAGAAGGTAGATGCAACATTGTTCAAACAAATGGTGGGAAGTTTGATGTACATGACAGTCACAAGACCTGACTTAGCTTACAGTGTATGTTTGATAAGTCGATTTATGGCAAATCCCATGGAGTCCCACATGCTAGCAGCCAAAAGAATTTTCAGATACATCAAGGCCACTGCTGGTTTAGGGGTATTTTACAGAAGAGGTTGTGAAGATGAAATGGTGGCTTATACAGACAGTGATTATGCAGGAGACCTGGATGACAGGAAAAGCGTTTCTGGTTATGTTTTTATGCTAGGAGGAGGAGCTGTTGCTTGGTCATCAAAGAAGCAGCCAGTAGTGACACTTTCAACCACTGAAGCTGAGTTTGTGGCAGCTGCTTCTTGCGTGTGTCAGTGCATTTGGCTGCAGCAAATACTCAGACAGATTGGAGGTACTCAAAGTAAGTGTGTTAAGGTATTGTGTGATAACTCTTCTGCGATAAAGCTTGCCAAAAATCCTGTTTTCCATGGTAGAAGCAAGCATATCGATGTAAGATTTCATTTTCTGAGAAATCTTACCAGAGATGGAGCTGTCGACATGATACACTGTGGAACAAGAGATCAATTGGCTGATATTATGACCAAGTCTATGAGGTTAGAGTTATTTGAAAGATTCAGGGAAGCAATTGGGGTAAGATCAGCTGAGGAAGTAAACTGAAATGCTGCAGGCGCGTTTCAGTTTAGGGGAGCGCATGTTGGACCGTTTGCTGATGACGTCAGAGTTTTTGAATTTGTTTCAACCGTTGCATGCTGACGTAATGCTGTTCTTCGGATAATAAGAACCCTAAATAATAGGATTCAATCAGTTAGTCTTCCGTTTCTGTTTAGACCTGTTCTTAAGCCTAGTTTTCAGCAATAATTCATGTTCTTCAGGTTGTTGAAGACGTGAGCTAGTTTGTAGCTCAATCTGTTTACTGTTCCGGCTATTTAAGGCTGGGTTTTTCATTGAATCAATACAGCTTTTTGATACTCAAGCAATTACTGTGTTTGAGCTCTTATATTTTCAATAAAATTAAACCCCAGTCAAATCCTTCTTTCCTATCTCTTCTCCACTCTACTCGATCTTTGACAAAATTTCTGGTTTCAAGATCAAAAGCTTAATTATTTAATCAATCACAGAACAATTCCTTCCTTCCTATTTCCTCTCCTATCTACTCAAACGTTGGCAAAATTTCTGGAATGAAATAGGTCTCAAGATTGAAGGTTTAATCAATTACAGAAACCATAAACATGAACAATTCCATAAACTATAATTGCACAAATCCATGTCTTTTTTGTTGATGTTTCGTCTATCCTTTTACTATTTATTTTCTATGTCGATTTTGTATGCAAATTTTCATGGCAAACTCAGTACCAACGCATAGACCAGTTCAAAAAACTTAAAAGTATGGAGTAATGAGATTTAGGGTTTGTTGGGTAAACAAAGTAGAATTGATAAAAGTGTACTTTTGGTGTTGTACATGGGTGAATAAATTAGAATTGAAAAAGAGGTATTTTAAGTATTGAAAATGGATGAATAAAGTAGACATACAATTAGAAATATATAAATGAGGTGTGAAAAGAAAGTGGGGTGAACAAAGTGGTTCGTGAGGTGGCAATAGACACACCCAAAATTAAATCTCTTGCTATGATCAATGTTTCACAATTGTATATTTCCAATTTTATCGGATGTCCTGAAGGGACTGTGATCAACTTTTCCTCTTCTAATCAAAATGTATATGGCAAAGGTCATGCGTGCTGTAAGTTTATTTTGACACAAACCTTGTTTTTTTTTTACAATTTTAATAGCGAAAATTTTTGTATGCACGGCCGTGTATGTACACGACACGGTATTAGTCATTCATAACAATTCATATGTTTGACCACCCATGTATCAATATTACATCCTTTAATCTCAACCGTTCATATGTGTCATGTACATACACGGCCGTATATTGAAGATACTCTGTTTTAATAGTGGATAATTAACTGAAGTAGCCATCATGATCAAGCTGATCATAGCGGTTAATAACTTTTAGATAACACCAAACCCTAGATTTTTCCGCAGGTTGTACTTGTTAACCGTCACAAACCTCAAGCTCTCCCATTTTTCTCAACCCACAAACCCCTCTCTCTTTCTCTCTCCATCTCCCTCCCCGCAAGTCATGTTAATACTACTGCAGTTGCAAGTTAATGAACCAAAACTTATTTAGGTCATGCTCATGTCTCTTTCTTTAACTCCTCTTCTCACTACTTCGACAGTTATTATTAGGCGTGTTTGACAATACACCTAATTTATTAGGCTTATTTTAAATTAAACTCACCTCTTTACATTCTTTTAAAATACACCTACATATTAATTAGGTTGATTTATTAAAAAATATATTTATATTTAATCTTAAAAATAGAACATATCCAAGAATGAAATTACAAGATTTGTAATTAAACCTTAAACCATAAACCCTAAAACCTTAAAACCCTAACCCCTAACGCCTAACCCCTAAAACCTAAAACTCTAAACCCTAACCCCTAAACCCTAAATCCTAAACCCTAACCCCTAAAACCCTATACCCAAAACTCAATTCCTCCATAAACCCTAACCCCTAAATCCTAAATCCTAACTTAAAACCATATGCCCAAAACTCAATCCCTCTATTTGTAACATAATTTAAAGGTAGAAAACAAAATGAATATCAGAAGGGTAAAAATGACAGAAAAAAAAAATTGAAATAAATTTAAATTTATGAAATAAAATCTATAAGACAAGCTAAATTATTATATTGGTGTAAAATTAAAAACAAAAAGTGAAAGGGTTTATCTTAAAAGAGGGTGATTTTTTTTGAGTTTTTCTCTAATTATCTCTTATTATTATATCAGGTACTCATGTCTCTATCTTTCATCGAGAATCTAGTTATTTCTTACAGCTTAAGCTCATACAAGCTCCATTTCTAACTTCTTTGTTTTTAGGTTTCAAGTAAAAGGATATTTACCATACAATGGCCTTGAACTAGAAAGCAGTACCTCAGTTTTTTGACTCAGACACGATCATGGAGATTTCCTTCATTGTGTTAAAGCAGACTATTCCAATCCCCACAACTTTCTTGAACCATGGTATGACACTTGTAGTCTTCTTAACCTCGAACCCTGACTTTGATCATCCGCATCCACAGTCTTCATTCAAACCTGACATGTTTCCAGTACAAGATTTTGAACCCTATCCCTACCCGAAACGCCAAAAATTCTCAGAAGATTGCCACTACCCGGATTTTACACAGTTTCTCTAATGGTTTTGTTCCGAATCCATGTCCTCGGCCCGAGTACTTCCCCGGGGCCTTTACAACTCCGGCGCTCAACTTTCAGCATCCGGAGGTTGTTGATGGCAGTACCAGAAACCCTAGCTAGTGTTGAAAATGTGGGGAAGAAAGTGGAAGAAAGAAGTGTATCGCTGCAGAGTATTGATGAAAGAGAAAGGAGGAGGAAGATCACGGAGAAGACTCAAGAGCTAGGGAAGCTTGTACCTGGAGGAAGCCAGATGAACGCAGCTGAGATGCTCACTGCTGCTTACAACTACGTCAAGGTCTTGCAGGCTCAGATGGGAATTCTCCAGTTCATGGGATCCTTTCAGGTACTTATTGGTTATTGCAGTTCTCAAATTCAATTTCTTGTAATATTTCCACCAAGTGGTCACTGATAACTTTCACCAAGATTATAGGGAAGATCAATTGTGTTAATTAACGTGATCTAAGTATAAGTACCAATCAGGTTTCTATGTCACTCATGTACATGAATTAGACCTCAATATGAGATTTGAACCTGGTACAGTAGTTAATTTTTGAAGAATACATTTTCTAATTTGTGCAACCGAAATCTGAATCAAACGTACTGATTGTTGTTTGCTAATAAACGTGTAGGAAGTGAAGGCAGACACAGCCACCAAGCAAATACATGATGCGTCTCCTATTATTCAAGAGAAGTTATATATGGAGGCAATGTAGCAGAAGTGCTTGGTCCCAAAAGAGTTTGTGGAGGTATTTGCAAACTAATTTGATGCTCAATCGAAGCCTTCAGTCTCCCACAAACTCGATCAGCTGCTCAAATCTAGCGGATGATAGAACACTTAATGTAATCTTTATTTCCAGGATTTTAATTTATTACCATTTTTCTTGATGCACATCTACAGCATTTGTTTCTTTTGATTGAAATATATGCAGTTAAAGTTTTATTTTTTCTATTTTACATTGACAGTTGATATCTTACATAGAATATACTCATCAGCAGCCACATCTCAAAAGGAAATTTTTGACAAAGTAGCGAGGAATATAAGATACAGGATTCATGTATTTATGAAGTCCAACTGAAGGGAATAAAGTTCCACAGGATGATGCTGTGTACTGAAATCTTTACCATCATATCACGTTATGTTTTTCCCCTGCTTAAGTAGCAAAGAATATAAGATACAGGATTCATGTTTTTATTAAGTCCAACAACTGAAGGGAATAAAGTTCCACAGGATGATGCTGTGTGCTGAAATCTTTACCATCATATCACGTTGTTTTTCCCCTGCTTATTATCTCTCCATGATCAACTTAAACATTTAACCTTTACATGCTGCTGCATTGATTTGAGTCACATAAAATCATCCTTACAGATGAAACAGAGAGGACCAAAGCTGGACATATTAACAATGGAAACACAAACACTACTTTTAACAGGATGTTTAACCGAGATACAAGCTCTTTCGTCGTAATCAGTATACCAGACCAGGCAATCAGAGATTCAGAGCCTAGCTAGGCTACCCATTTCTGCTCATCATTACCAACAAGCTTCGAGATAATACTATCACGAAGTGTTAGTGTCGACAGGTGTGTCGGGATGTGCTCCCCACTCGGTCCAAGACCCATCATAGACGGCCACATCACGCTTACCAAGCTTATGAAGACCCTGGAAGAGAAACACAAATTAAATGGGAAATAAAATATTTCCGTTTTTTTCTGATTTCTTACTTAGATTATTAGTAAATGACATAATTAAGAATGAAATTTGTGAACATGCCGAGCATTAGAGAGCAACATGGATTCTACAACAGTATGCCACCAATCTGCATCTCTTTTACTCCATTGTTCCCAACTTACCAAAAGTAGTACATGGAAAGAGCCTCTTTAACAACCCAATCCCAAGTAAACAATCCCATTCCCTCCCACTATAATAATAGAAATAATACACAATATCTTCATATATAAACAAACACAATACTATAACCGTACGTGGAAATCTTGATCAAGATTAAAAAATCAATTTTAATCCCAACAGTAGTGAGATCTAGCATATTGTATTAATATCCCGTTACTATCACCTCGCACTAACATTCAAACAGATGTACATCTGTCAATAATTATGAGTATATTTCTGAGAGATATTTACCAATGCAAGAATGCAAGCAGTTACACCAGTGCCACACGAAGTAACAATAGGGCTATCCAATGTGGTGCC
This sequence comes from Comarum palustre, assembly GCA_951800085.1. Taxonomy (NCBI): domain Eukaryota; kingdom Viridiplantae; phylum Streptophyta; class Magnoliopsida; order Rosales; family Rosaceae; genus Comarum; species Comarum palustre. The sequence goes on along the minus strand of OX637587.1, from coordinate 15,382,184 downwards.
TGCAACATGTGTTGTGCTATCAGTCAAATTATGTTGAAGATGTCTTGTGAGTTGTAACCAATTGAAATATGCTAATGTTAAAAATAGTCCACAAGTTCTGGACTGTATGGGGAAAACAATGAGCCAGCAACTGAAAATCAGTTACCCACCAGGGGCAGGGGGAGGGAGTGTTACTGTTTTAGGAGTGGGGCGGAATATCTCAGAATGATAAAAGCATGCAAGAATACTCACACAATTTGAAATGATGTTTGAAACTTTTGCCACTACAATAAAAATGATGTTTTGGTGTAACAACAGGTTGTGGACTGTAAGTGAAAGCTCATAACTAAATGCAAAGAAATTCCCATTGTAATGAAGAAGAAAACTCATTCACTCATAAGTACCATGAACACAATGGCTCCTAGAACGAAGTAGATAAATCATCAAAGAGTTGAATGAATAAACTTCAACAACCAATTATAATACCGCAATAGAGTTCTTACCTGCTTCATCAAATCTTTTTTTCAACTGGTCTGCTGGTAAGACTGTCCCTGAAGCATCCAACAACTGTATAGAAACAACACAGGTTAACATCTGATGGTGCATAGCTTATGTACAGACGTCACACTTTTTTGTGGGCATTTCATAAAGATCAAAAATTACACTTTTAGTAAAAAGTGAATGGAAAATGGGCCACCACAGACAGATTGATTCCAAACATAATAAAGCATTTAGACAACCCCTTTACTATGAAGAATGGTCATATAACTTATACTAGACTAAAATTTCAAGTCAGTTTATAACATATGATATCACATGACCAGGATGAAGATCTGGAAAGACCTGATAGTTGATTACTGAAAATGAACATCAGGAAATGTTCTCATTGCTAAAAAAGAAAGAAAGAAAGAAAGAAAGAAATGCTCTGGTTTAACATAATATATGAAATAAATACGAAACCACGTTTTGAAATGTTTTTTTCTTCCGTAAATACTCTGATACAAAGTTTAAGAATAAAATCTAGTTTAAATACAAAACAACCCCCCCCCCACCCACACACACACACAAAATAATGTTTTCCTTAAGTTTAATGGACAGAGGATCCAAGACAACCATTAGTAAAAGTGTAAAACCATTAACTTCCTGCATCAATATTATTCTCCAACACTCACTGAATCACTGAAAAGCTTAAGGACACGTTATTTAGTCCCATTTGAAGAGACTAAAGCCACTAAATACAACCACAAGATTGTTTTACCTGAGGAAAAGGAACACACTTGCTTCCAGGTACATGGCCACTTCTTATCCCTTTCCGAGGCTCCAAAGCAGTTCCATCAAACCTACAAGAAAAACCTCCATCAAATTCAAACTTCTTAAGCTAAAATCAATCTTCATGATATAATATCTAGCATCAGATTCATAATTCACATTTTATGGAGAACAAGAATACTCAAAATTACTCAAGCTGTAAAGGTTTTAAACCCTGAACAGTTGTATGTTCAAAGCTGACTCAACAATTTGAATCCAAAGAGGATGTGTACATGCAGTTGATTAGTAAAAAGAATACCTGGCCTTTGATCGTGCATCTATATGTTGGTGAGTTCTTTCCTCGACATTTTTTCTAACCTGGAAAATTTGTTAAGAAATATAAAGCAGGGAATTAGACAAAAAATTACAAAACAAAAGTTGTAAGGGGAAGGTCACCACTGACAAGCTACCCCAGAGTCCCAGACTTTAGATAAAGGAAAAATAAATAAATATAAAAATGAAATAACAGGTGCAGAGCAGCTAGTCAATGAAATCTTAATGGATTCAACAACTTTAGCAGTCTTTATCATTCCATAAGATATTATATTCTATGTCATGTGGACAATTCTACAAACAATTTTTTGGTTTTTACAAACTTTTGGCATTCTATAGTTCTTCCAATGGCGTCATATTCACTTTTGCAAAACACCTATGCAAAATACTGGAACTATTTTCTTTTGAAATAATAAACAAGTACCATAAAAGTAGTGTGCACTGATACAAGAGTGGATGTAAGACATGCAGCGACATTTATTTAATATGAGAAAACAAACCTGCTCAAGATTCCATACAAGATGTGGCTGAAACTTGGTCTGAAATGTGGTTGGACCAACCTGCAGAACAAAATTGCATATGTCTGAAATCAGCAACCACGACATAAGTCACATTTAAAAGTAATGTAAGTTAAATAGAAAAAAGAACAGGTAGACTCAATTTAGTGGAGATAAGTATCTCATATCTTTCTGCCAAAAAGAATGTTAAAATTTCAAACAAAGCAATGGACTGGCCCTCTTATAACCCTAAAAGGACAAATAAAGTTTTGAACTCTGACCAATCAACACTCCGGTCAGTAGCATTCAACAATAAAAATTGCACGAAGCTACAAATTTCTAACATTTCAAGAGACGGTGTTGATGCTGGAAGTGACAACGTACACCGTATTATTACAAAAGAAAGAAAAAGAAAAAATGCAAGCATTTCCCAAGGTAATTCATAGACAACAAAAGCATTTAAATATGGCAGGTGTACTTGAAAAACAAAATGTCAATAATTAGGTGCTCTGATGTGAACTTACTGGCTGTCCCTTGTATATTTTCTCTATTGCCTCACTGGCAGCACTAGCTTTCAAAATCGCATTGCCAGAAGCACTAGATTCAACGTCATATCCAGATGCACGCCATCTTGGCAAGCCTCCATCTAAAACCCAGACTCTATCATGGCCAAACACTCGGAACATCCTTTCATTTTATGATGAATTGAAGCATTAGTTGATGCCACAGGTAAAAGGTGGAAAAAACATTGTTGTAGCAGCATTTCAAATGAGTTACATTACTTACCACCACACACGAGCTGCACTAAAGAGCCCTTTGCCATCATATACAACTAGATCATCTTTGTTCTCGATGTCAAGAGCAGAAACAGCAGCAGCAAAGGCTTCCTCAGATGGTAACATATGTGGTAACTGAAAAAAAAACCATCAATTCTAGATCATGAAGAGATAACAAGAGGAGACTGCAAGATATATAGCAAAGTAACATATGCCTACAGATGAATGGCACATATACACCTAGAACTTCCTATGTCAAGAATTATTTACCAAATTAACATTAATTAAACTCAAATTCATAATGGAGATCTAAAGAAGAATAGGAATACATAGCTCATAAATGCACTTTACTGGAAGAATATTGTAACCATCAGAGGTTCTAAAGTTTTCTGGAAATGAAGATGAATGTAGTATAATAGAGTACCCTCTTAAATATGTAATCACAAGAGGAATCTTGGGTTACTAAAGGTATACATTCACAAGTGAAACCCACTAACCAGTGTGTTGAGAGAAAACCAAATATGAAACGAAAGATGTCAGATGGGTTGGTGACAAGATGAAAAGAAAGAGAAACCATCTTACCTTTGTTGTGCGATCTGAAATTCCATCTACGTCAAAGAAAAGGGCACCAGGAATATGAGCAACCTGTTATGAAAAAGAATTAGGGACTACATCCAAGTGAAAAGTAAGATGAAGCTAAGGAGTATTACTACTAAGTACCATATAGCAGCATTTGCGAAGAATAAGGAAAATAAAAATCTAATAGTATCACTGCAGAAAACAGAAAGCGAAGTGAACACCTGATACTCTTGAATTGGATTCCTTTGCTCATCAGGCATGTACCAAGATGCATCCACAACCTAAATAAGATTAACAAAGATTACCAAAATTTAAATGAGATTGACAAAAAAATGAACACAGACCCACACTACACAAGGTTAAATAATACCGAGCACCTGGCTTTAAATGCTAATATCATCAAATATTTCCACAGTACACTAAAGAGGGAACATGGGGGATGATGAAAGAAAGAAGAACAGTCAAGCCAACACCGGTTACCTTAAGGTCAGGCTCCTTGAGATTAGCATGAAGCCAGTCCACAGAAACAACAGGCTCATTTGTAGATGCCGATTGTGTTGAAAAATCTGTTTTTGCTCCAGCTACTGTCGAAGCCATAACACGAGGTATTAAACCAGATACCCTATATTTTGTATAAACCAAGTCAGCTCGCAAGAGATCGTTTCCTTTCTGCATGGGTGCAAAAAAAGAACACAAAGAAACATTTGATTAGTTCTTGCCACAAAATAAGGTTATATCCAGTGAAAGGCTTGAACTCACTAAACTCATTATTTAAGTTGATTACTTCCCCAAAAAGGGTACCAAATACATAATCAGATACACAAAAGTACACACACAAGCAATCCCCATGATCTTAATCTTTAAATGCAAGCCATTGAGCACAAGAAATACAGGATGTTCGATGATAATCATGTAAACAAGACAGAGACAGCTACACAGCCAATCTCCTATCACTATCTGATTCTCAAATACACAGCATAAAACTATTTAGTTGCATAGTTAAGCTACTTAAATCACAACAATAACCTCACAAAAATCTAGGATACAAACAAGAAACTAAGTTTAGGAGTCAGTGGACATAGTCAGAAACTGAGTCAATGTATAAAACACACTAAACACCTCCACAACAGTACACTACATGCTACAAGTCAATAACTGATTGAAACAATGACAACCCATGTTACTAAACCACTACAAAAAGCTCCAAACCAATCACTTCGCATCTAAAACTCACTGATACTTCAACCCAGATAAGACCACCGATGAAACAAGAAAAAGATCAAAACTTTACACAGATGGTATCACAGCATCATCAAAAGCAACAAACTTTACAAACATAATTGAAGATTAAATATAAACCCAATAGAAGATTACTCAGAAAAAGGAATAGAGATTTACATGGAGCAGTGAAGTGAGGATTTGGGGCTTCTGAGAGAGAGGGCGTGCAGAAGAGTGAAAAAGGCGATGACCCAAAAGAGTCAGTGCAAAAAGAGCTGAAGCCATTTACTCACAAGACCATAGAATTAAAGGGTTCAGGCTTTTCAGGACTCAACCGATCAGAGTGCTGAAAAAGCCAACAGGGGTTATCCTGCGTCGACTGTCGTGGAGTTTAGTTTGACAAGACCTTAGTTTTATATTTTTACCTTGGGAACTTTATTTTTACCTTCGGAATTGTAATAGCCATATTTTAGATAAATTTTTAAATGTTATCCGAGAACCACATTGTTTAGGTTACATTCGATTAAAATTGAATATATGAATTTTTTACAGCTAAAATATCGAACTTGTTGTAAATATTATATATTTATAGATGTCTAAGCAAATACTCATTAGTTACATCCTTACTTGTAAACATTACTCTTAAATAGGTCAAATGAGAATGAAATGACACTTCTTCCTCCTTCTAAATTTTGTTTTTCCCTTTCTCTCTATCTTATTTTTCAGTTTATAACAAGTTATCAGCACGATTTCGCTCATTCGTTATATTAATTCCATGATAATCTTTGAGATGTTGGTGCAACTTTTGTTGCATATTATCTACACTCACGATCTATGAGTTTTCATATCTTATTTTGTTTATATCTAATTCTTCATAATTTGTCTACATATATATATATATATATGTTTGTTTATATTGCTCAATTCTATTATTATAATTACTTATATTAGTGAGCTTAAACTTTCACTAATAATACTCGAACTTGAAGTTTCAAGATTTTAAACCCGAAGTTCAATATTACATTAGATTCGTAATTCTCATTGTTTGCATAAACCAGAAATTTTGTGCATGTATATGTCACGTCTAGACCCAAGTTTACTTCCCTAAACCTGGAATAGGACGTGAGAGACTCATCCCAAGAGAGATTTACTCGTAATCCCTCTTGAGAATGGATAACCCCTTTACCCAAACCATTTTTAACAGTCCAAATGATACCGGAATAGACCTCACAATCAGAGATTCTCCCGATTTTCACATTGGATTTCATACTAATTACTTTAGAGGACCTAGGACCTAAATATTATTTGTGACTGCATCCGATTCCCAGTCAAGCTGCCTATGTACCATGTACTCAGGGATCAAGCCACACGTAGCTCTTATTTACTTTAATTGTCAAACCGGATTATTCTCATTCTTCTAATTAGCAGTCCCTTTAATAAACCCGTTAGAAGTGTTCCTATCGTAACCCAGAGTCCAACCCCTTCGTTGGGGTAGCATTAATCATCTATTTATTCTGATGAATTCATTATTATGTCCAAACCGGTAAACAACCTCCAAGCACATAATAATCACATAAATATAAAAGCAACCACGTAACTATATAAATCTTCCAATGGCATATAGGTAAAACCACTCAAGGGACACCCTTGTAGTTAACTTGAACTGTCAGGGCAGTATTATCTTTTTGGCCTCAATGGCAGTCTTGTAATTATACAAAATAGCCAGGGGCATTTATGAGATTTCAGCCTCAATGGTATCCATGTAATTATCTCAAACTGCTAAGGACATTTATGGGATTTCAGCTTCAATGGCATCCCTGCAATTATCTCAAACTGCCAGGGGCATTTATGGGATTTCAGCCTCAATGGCATCCCTGTAATTATCTCAAACTACTAGAGGCATTTATGGAATTTCAGCCTCAATGGCATCCCTGTAATTATCTCAAACTTCCAGAGGCAGTTTCGTCCTTTCACACCCGCGGTAAATAGTAAAAATACCAGATCTACTGCAGTAAAAATAGGAAGATTTACCCCACAGTAAAAAGGTAAGTCATACGCGGTAAAAACCAGAGTTTTTACAGTGTATTCTCTGATCGACTGGTTTGCCAGAAAACCAAGCTTTTCCGGCCAAACCGAGCTTTTATGTCTGCATTTCTAGATTCTATACATGTGAGGTAGTCCAACAATACTTCAAACACTACAAAAGGTCGAGGTTTTCATATCTCAAGGTTAACCTCTGCAACTCCGGTGGATCTCCTTCTTCCTCCTCCCTGCTTCTGGGCAGCTCCTGGTGCTGCCTGGAGCTGATGCAATCCTGCAAGTATACAGGGTTGATGTAATATAGTGAATGGAAGAAAGGGTTTGTCGTTTCAACTACAGATCGATAACTAATTTAAATCCTAACTTAATTAATCAAACTAGAAAAGTGAAAACAATCAAGATTCAAATATAAGATTTTTGGAATTTTCTAATAAGCAAACAAACAAAACACATAAATAAGTTCAAAGCAAGAAGGAACCTAGGGTATCAGAATCAACCATTAACAATTCTATTCATGTATTGATGTAACTAACAATGTCTTTCGTTTATCTAGATGATAATTCTCGTATCTAAGTCCTTCTCAGGTACTCTAGACCATAATTTTCCTTACGTGTATGATGCTCTCCCTCTCGGGTAAAGGTCGTATATCCTAGTTATGCAGTCTATCCTTCTCAGGTATAAATTTAACATGCAGGACTCACTATGTACTAGAAAATAAGGGAATCAAGCAAACCATTATTCTCTCTCAAGCAACAATGTAATTCACCACACCTAACCACAAGAAGCTAACATGAACTATATTGCAGTTACGTCTCAAATTCATCTTCTAATTGCTAGATGCAAAGCCCTAAGGTGATCAATCAAAGAACTAAAACATATAGCATCAATTCAAATAGTGATTAAGAATTCATCATGAAGAAACTACAAATCTATTAGTTAATCATCAAAAACACAAACAATAATGTTAGGGCATCATCCTAACCCTTGAAAAGGTTTAACAAAAGATAACTAGATAAAACATAGAAAACATGAAAAGGGGATGAAGGATGGATAGATGGATGGATCTCTGCTCCGTTAGACGTATTCAATGCGCGTCAAGACCTCCCTCAGATGTGAAATTCTAGCTCCTTTATATAGAGAAGTTCCTACTCATCTTTGGCTTCATATTTCCTCGTAAGACTTGGATTCAGACTCCTTTTTCGATATGGAATGAGAAAACCTTGAAATATCTTTTGTAGAAGAAGGAAAACATGTATTCTTCGCATCCTCGTCTGCATCATTGTCCTTGAAGCATTAGGATTAAAGATCGTGTGCCATGGAACTTGAGTTATCCACAAATCCTTGCAAATCAGAGCATATTTTCTGATGTGACATTTCTTCATTCAAATGATCATAACTCGGTCTAGAAGTATCGAAATCGTGATCCGTAAAATCCTACAAAAAGTGATACTTGGTGATACAATTATACATCAATATGGTTGATACTTATGAATTTAATGTTTTTGACCTTAAACTTGGTCTGGGTTCGCCATCAACCTATGAACATCTTCACTCAGAAGAAGGTGATAAATTTTTTGATGTTTTTTGTCCTTGGTCATAATAAGATAGTCTTCCCGCCGTTAGAGTGAGAGAAGAGACTACTATCATTTAAATAATAACGTGACTTTGAGTAGAATGTATCCACTAGGTCTAAAAGTTTTAAACTCCTGAAAATAAAAGTTTATACATGTCTTATAATATTTTATGATTTTATGAATATAGACTCACATTCACTAAATACAATTCATTTACTAGAGATGTTTGTCCTAGAAGTGACAATATTTGCCCCTGAAGTGGCATGGATACCCAATATCAATAAACTCATATCAACTAATACATGCATATAAGAATGTGTGAGATCTACGAATAATGTTCATCTATGAAAATTTACAAATGGTAGCTACCAAAGACCATTAAGGACTGTATGATGCAATACCAAGTTTTCATCGGAATGTCGATAAAAGCATTTATTAGCCAAATTGGATAGAGACAATTCCAAAGAAACTTAATATATTAAATGTGATGAGATTATTAGACCTTTGACCCTACATGATACAAAAGAGTATTGATCATAGTGAAAATAAATCACTATGACAATTTTTTGTAAGTACAGATTCACATATAAAATATTTCATATACTTGTTATTGACGTGTGACTTACGACAGTTGTCATCGTATACTATGAGAATCTTAAAAAATTTTGCTAAAAGCAATTTCTCAAAAGAAAAGCGTAATTATAAGCGTATCACTTATCAATATCCAAGTACATGAGTGATTTGATTGTAAATTGATCTATGAATTCTTGAGAAAGAGTCTAAATGTGAAATTCATCTTCTATTAAGGGTAATGACAAAATGTGACTTATACATGCAAACACTCCTCTCATTAGTGAGACGTGTCTTTGGTTGGAACCTAAGAAGAAAACCATGAGGGAGATGTCCAAAGCTGAATATCTTGTTATGCTGGGCTGTTACACTGAAGATAGCTCATGGAATCGATAGTCTAAAGCTAGCTCATATATAATCATTCTACTATAGTTAAAGTTATCAAAATTGCCTCAATGAGTATTATGATTAGACTACAAAATCAAATTCGGATTATGTTGCTCATATTTAATCTTTCGTGAAGCTATGAATGAGCTCCTGAAGAGCATATATAAGACATATCAATAAACCGAGATATGAATGGTTGAGTATGTCATGCTGATTTTTCAATGTTTTAAACCATACATAGTTAAATGTGTTAATTAGCTTCTATTGTTTAGATATTATATACTTACACGGTGTTGAATTTTAACTTATGAGGTTGTTTATAACTTTACAGAATAAGGTAAGACCTATTAAATTTTGTACAACTATATTTGTATTGTTTTAACTTTACAGGTATGAAAATCTTATAATGAGCTTTTGTATGCAAAATACACGAGATCTCATTTCGATGACAGACAAATCAAACTGTTGTTTAGTGTACATAAATTTATGATCACTCCTTTTATGAATTTATCACACTACGCCATGTATTTTAGATCAGTTATAACATATCTGTGAAATTCTATACATCTCTCGCATCAAAATCCCCAAAATTGATTAACACCAAAATAATATCCAATTCAAAACCCAGAAAGAACCTTAAACTCTTGAAATTAAGAAACCCAGAAGAGGAAGAAGGAATCAATAACAAACCCAGTAACCTTCGTCGGTGGGTGAGAGCGGAAAGACACATATCGCTGGCGGCACAAAATTCTACTTATATAGCAGAGAAGTAAAAAGATCAAGCTAAACTATTAAAAGCTCCATAGACCATAAACTACCAAAAGAACCTCGTCGAGCTTAACCTACCTATCACACTCAAACATAGTGGCGGAACTAGAAGCTTGTCATTGAGGGGGTCAAAAATAAAATGTGTGTTTTTTTAATTTTTTTTATAATAAAAATAAATAAACACATCTATTGAAGATGTTTTACAAAAGGAAAACTTAATTGTATTACTTCATCTTCGAAACAAATAATTCTCCTTTAAATGCTTCTTTAATATTTTATAGTGCATCATGTGTATATTTAGGTAATTAACCAACATAGTTATTACAGTACTTCATTTTTAAAAAAGTAATTAATGTAAGATTTTAATTTGGAGGGCCATAATGATAATTTTTGGTCTAAATATCTAATTATTAATAAAATATTTCAACAATTTTCTAAAAAACAAAAATGTTATGGGGCCGCATCCCCTTCCGGTCTCCAAAGAGATCCGCCAATGCTCAAACAACTACCGGCCTGCCAATGGCTTTAGCTTGTTTAGATCACGAAAATGAAGCTCAGGGCCCGAATTAAGCGGATGTGTTTTGCAGAACGAAAGTAAATTGGGTGGGTTGGGAAGAGATTGGCCAACTTTCGCGAGCGGCGACGATGGCGGTTTGGATCTGATGCCGAAGGAGATGAAGCAGATTAAGTTCTTATTTTTTTAATTTTTATGTAAATGGACATTTTTATATAATAAAAAAAGACATAAATGGGCAAATAAAGTAAAACATGCATTACTGCTAGCTGCCGTAACGTTACAGCAACCCATGCCACTGAGAAATAAAATGGTTTTACATTCTAATGATGAACTTGATAGTTAGAAGCACTTAAATTAGCATAGCTATATATATGCCATGCAATATTCTTCAACGGGCACCCGATATTGCGCTTCATCACAAACGCCCACCAAAAACCAAGACTCCCTTCTTTTTCTGGCCATCTTTACCTTAATTAACACCCCTCTCTCTCCCCTATTCTTCATAAAAACAGGAAGGGCGGTGAAGAAGTTAGAAACCCTCTCTATACAAACCCTTTTGAGTTTGTGAACCCTTTTGCACACGTAAAAATGGATGCTAACAAGCTCTACCTGGTCGCACTCCTCTTGGCCTTGGCCGTAGCGGTCCAGGCCTCCAACCTCCATGATGTTGGTGGGGGAATGGCCACCCGTTACGGACACGACGACTCATACCTAGTAGATGTCAGCGTTGGCGACGTCATTGGAGAGGACAACGAGATGATGCTTGACTCTGAATCAAGCCGTCGCACACTGGCTGGTCGACCTAATTACATCAGCTATGGTGCCCTCAAGAGGAACGGCATTCCATGCCGCCGCAAGGGTGTGTCGTACTACAACTGTGGTCAACCCGCCCAGCAGGCTAACACCTATCGTCGAGGTTGCAGTGCTATCACCAGATGCGCTAGGTTTAACTAAAAAGCTCGAAGAAGAAGAGAACGAGAAAGGAATAAAGAAGTTTGTACCGGACTAGAATAATTGAATACAGATCATGATCATGATCCTTGAAGTGTGGTAATATTGTATGTAACATATTTTAATTTGTTTTCTGTTTTCATTTTTGAAACGAATGTGCAAGCTAAATATATGCGAGTGCAAAAGAAAAATTCTGTTATACAGTTGTGTTTGCTATGCATGCCCATCCCAACCATTAGATATTCAAAACATCTACCCCCACCACCCCTGCTTGAACAGCAACCGTACACTCATGGAATGCATACATGCCAATCAGTAAGCAGAGATACCCAGTGCAAAAAGGCTCGGTCACTGACAAGAAAAGGGATTTACGTCAGTAAGCATATTAAAAAAAGTCATAAAACGCGTATGTCTTCATAAAAATATTTGCTAACTGCTCTTTAATAGGTACAAAAAGGAACATAATTATAGGTCGATCCAACTTTTTTATGAAATGCATATCAAACTCTACATGTTTAAATTTGTCATGTTGAATTGGTCTTAGGTAAATGTCTTAAGAAATTAAACCCAAGCATTCATTATGTATGAATTTCATACAAATGAAAAATCAATACATTTGAAACTAAACTAGCAAATAATAATCTTATTTGAAAAATAAACTACATCACAAATCCATAAACATGTTGCATATAAAGCATGTGACATGTGACGTTTCTATTTCACGAAAATCATAACTCCATATACATGATGAGTACATTAAGGACAGCAATTCTTTAGTTGCAGTTCCAGTAGTGTGTGTGCTCATGAGAGAGAGAGCTCATTAAACTTTCAATATGAGAATAGCTAATAACTTGGGGAGTACTACCTTTGAAGTTCTCTGGCCTCTCCTTCGCAACAAATTAAACATTGCATATATGACTAAAAAATTTCAAACTTATGTAATCCAACTGCAGTTTAAGATAGATAGCATTAGTGCTGTGCTATAAAAAATTTCATCACAAAACTCTTCAAGCTTCTAAAGTTCAAATGATTTGTGAATGGAGTCATGCAATTCAAATGAAGTAAACAGATGTATAACGGATGTTATGTATACCTTGTCATTGTAATGAAGACTTGTGGCCTTTTTATGCTTATGCTCTGTACTATGCAACACACGCACAGGAATGAAGTGGTTAAATAGATCAAAGAAATGAGCAAATCTTATACTCTCTTTGAAAGAAATGATGAATAATAATGCATATTGTAAAACTCCTAATAATCCTAGGAACAACTCGATGAAGCATCTGGTGATCAACTGTGTAAAGGGATTGTTTAATTGTCCATGGAGGCTGCTTCAGATAATTCACGACATCAAGCAGATTGCAAACTCTTTCGTTTCGCCATGTGCTCCAAGAGGCTAATTAACTTCGCCGCTAATGCTCTTGCTAATATTGGGCGCCACTACTCAAGGCCGTGCTCCTGGGAGTCTAATTTCCCTCCATATGTAACCCATGCTATCAATTTTGATCTCTTTGTAGCAGGTTGCTTCAGAGGTGTTTCTTTGTAATTAGTCGTTTAGCATAAAGACTCGATGAAGCATATCATCCTTTCAACTGAAGATCTTTGCTTCATCGAAAAAAAAACTGAAAGATCTTTGTACTCGACATGGGTCGGAAACTAGGAATCGGAAGACGGGCGAGAGAGAGAGGGGTTTGCAAATAGTTAGATCTGTTTTTGGTACAGGTCTCTAAACGTATAAATATGTGTCAGTTCCACTAGCTGCTCTTTTTTCTTTAAAGGTGTTTGGTGATTAAATAATGGGCAATTACATAATAATATTATTACTTAAATAAATCTATCAATCCTAAATGGAGTCTTATATTAGCTATTAAAATTTAACAAAATTACAGATTGTCATCTATCTAAAAATATTAGATTCACTTTCTTATATTTACAAAACAATCACTAGTAAAAAGTCTTCAGCCGATCTCTGGTGAGGGCTCTGGCCAACCTCCGGTGAGGTTTCTGATTGACCTTTGGTGAACTTTCCGGACGATATCTGATAAGGATTCTGGTGACCACAAAAGGTATTACCACTGATAATAAAAGATACTACTGCCAGCAAAAAAACTCACTACCACTGGCAACAAAAAATATTACTTCCAGCAAAAGCTATCACCTTTGGCAACAAAAACTACTACCGTCAGGTACTACCATCGACTACAAAAGCTACTACCACCTACAAGAAAAACTATTATCACAAGCTACAAAAGCTATTATCACTACAAAAGATACTACTATAAAAGCTATTGTAACCAACACCAAAATCTATAATTGCTAAAAACAAAAACTACTACCGGCAACAACAATAACTACTACCACTATGTTGAAAAGATACTATCATACAATAATAAAGCTAATAACATCATCTTAAAAATATAATAATATAGAGAAAAAGTGATGTAGAACGAAGGGGGGTCACTTTCCGACTAAAAATAAATATTGGAAAACCGTTTGATCGTGAAAAATTATTTCCGGACATCTAAGTTTGTTAGGCTTCTAGAAGACTGTTTTAATTATTTTTGAGTTTTATTTTTTATTATTTTGTTTTGTTTTATTTTAATTAATTTGTTTTGGACTTTATTTTATTTTAATCCATGAGCTTTTAGGTTTCATTGTTAGTTGCCCTAGGGTTTTTTTACTCCTATATAAGGAGCCTCTATCAGTTGTATTTGATAACCTTGATTTTATAAAAAAAACTTTGAGTTTATCTCAATTCCTAGTGGATTCCAGAACCTCTCGTGGATTCGAGATCAAAAAATAGATTGGTGGATAAAAAATACGTAAGTTGGACGGTTAAATGACAGTTTCCGTGTGTTTTTGTGTTTGACGGTCAAGTTGACCTTCCGGATCAATCCCTTAACATTTTCGGATCAAGTTGAATTTTTTGTGATAAGTGTATTTTATCATGGTGGTCATATCAGACGGTCAGATTTTTGTTTGTCAAGTGTGATCATCAAAATGACAACATGGTTACCAATGTTGTAGAACTTGTTTACTAAGTTTTAAGTAAATATTCGTTTCAAAAACAAACTCTACGTAGAACCTTCAAACTCAAAAATGTCGTGAAATAAGTCATGACTAAAATGATGAAATGTGTCTACGGTTGAAAACTCACGTAATTTCGGTTAACGTAATTTACTCTTTTACCATAGCCTTTAATAAACAAAGAATTTAGAAGAAATTTATTTTCATAGGCGACAGAAAGTGCATTTTCCGTCGATTATGATACTCTTAGCCGACGGATTTAATTCTTTTCGTCGACTAAGTTGTTTTATTATTTTGGTGAAATTTGTGTCCCTAGGCGACGAAAATAGAAATTTCTGCTGACTAGGGTATTCTTAGTCGACAAATTGTTTATTTTCCGTCGACGAAAATCCTAAAAATTTTGACGGTTTATTTTTTGATGAAACTTGAATTTAACCTTACCGACGAGACTATTCCGTTGGGTAAGCTGGTCTTCACTAACCATAAAAGCCTTGTCTCGTTCCGCCGCTAACATCAAACTCTCTATGTTCACACCCAAATCCGCCCTGTCCACCACCCAAATCCGCCACGATCCTATTCGAATTCGAGCTCGAGCTCTCCACCACCACAATTCCCCCACCGCCACCGTAAAAACCTGTTATTGCTGCCTCCTCTTATTCCCATCACCCCACAAGACCATCCCCCCATCACTGCCTCCTCTACTTCGAGCGCAACATCACTGCCTCCTCCGCCACATCACTCTCATCCCATCATCGCATCTGATCACCTCCTCCCAATCCGACCGCAATTGCAGCAACCTCCAGGTTTGTCTTCTCAATCCTCTCTTCTTAATTTTACTGTTATTGCTGCAATTGTTCTGAAAACTCTATGCTTATAAACTAGGAGTCTAGGATTATATATACTTGAGCATTATTCTTGGGAAGATAGTTTTGCCGCTTCTGTATGATCAAGTTTCAAACTTAAGGGTTCTGGTATTGCATTTGAAAGTGATTTCTTTGTTTTTTAGATGAAAGAGTAGAAGCTGGCTTAGAAGTAGTAGTAGTAGTAGCAGAAGAAGAAGAAGAAGAAGCAGAAAAAGAAGGTGGAGGTTTTTTGCTTCTGCTACTACCCCATTTCATTGTTTATGACTGTCACTACTTGAATTCTCTTCTTTGGTTCTGAATTTTCTTGATCTTTAACTACTTTAGTCACAAAAGAGTAGTAGTAGTACGACTAGTAGTAGTACAGTAGTTGAATGTAACAGGAATTGAGGGAATTGTAGAAAGTTGGAGGAACCAAACTTGATGATTTGCTAATATTTCTGATTGGGGATTAAGCTTTTAATTCAGATATCTAAAGTTATTTGGATCTAGTGGTTTATGCAGAAGCCAAATGCAGCATGCAAATGAACTTACCAACCAAAAGGAACATTATGGTTGGGGTTTATTGTAGGTATCTACCTTCTTGTACAAAATGACATTAGAAAGGGAATTTCTGTAGAATGGTTCTGGATTGTTTAATCAACACTAATAAGTATATTCTTAGTTGAGGCATTTCAAAAGTTCAGAAAGTAATATAGTGATTGAGATACATCTCCAAAAGCTTGTGTTTGAAGAAAGGTACCATTCTAGCATTTCCAGTTGATTGGTGGCAGGAGCAATGATTTGTGAGGTAGAAGTGGACCGGATGATTGGTTTGCTTTGGAGTAGTTTACTTTTTCTTTATATCATAGTGTCACTCAGTTTTTGCTAAGCCATCTGTGATTGCTTAGTGTCACTCAGTTTTTGCAAACTCCATCTGTTATTGCTCAGTGCCACTAGATTAATATTCAGATCAGTATATATGATATTGGGCAGTGTGTGAAGCCAATTTGGTATGCTTGTGTCTTTGTTTTGTGGTTTCGAGTCACTAACAAGTTAGAGTAAGATATGAAATTTTAGTTTTGTTGATTAAGTTTGATGATGAATTCTGTTTTTATTTTTCAGGATGCCGATCATTGGAAAGAGGAAGGAACGGTCTGATAAGGCCTCACAGTTGATGGAGACAATACGTAGGCAGGCTACTGCCGGGCAGCCCACACCTTTGCCGGGGGGAACAGTACCATCAGGGGCTCCTCCTTTGATCATCAGGCCACCGATCACCACATCCGGTACTGCTTCCACTGCTGAGCCGGTGACCGGAACATCGGCACCGTCCACCGAGTCTTCTACCACTAGCATGCCTTTTCCTACAAGCACATGTAATAATTTACTTTTAAAAGTATTAATTGATTATAAAAATTAATTATTTTATTTTGATAAATAAAATAAGAACAATTTAGTTGATGCTTGAAAAACAACAGCTTCTACAATGATGATCGCGCCATCAATTTAGTCGGCTATGTATGTCAAACAACTACTCCATTATTTGTTCTTCTTGTTGGGGTAAGGTTTAATGATTCTGGAATTCTGAACTTGTTCTTGTTTCAGGCATGGGCGTTATGGAAACAAGGTGCAGGACTAGGACTAATGGATCCAACAATTGGTGATTCATGTGATAAAGATAAATTGTTGAGGTGTGTCCATGTTGCTTTGCTGTGCGTGGAGGAAAATGCAGCCGACAGATCAACAATGTTAGATGTGATATCCATGCTACCTAATGAAAGCATGTCACTGCCAGCATTCTGTACAGAAGGAAATGTCAACACAGCTGCTGTAGATGAAAACGGACCGGAAATAGTTGCATCTGTAAACGGTATCTCCATTTCTGATTTCGATGGGTGTTGAATCTTCTACCAAGCTGATCTGACATACTTCCCTTCTGCGGTTATTATCAGCTTCCAAGTTTTGATAATTAAAGAGCAATAAGACGCCTATGTTTTCTTCTATTTACAAAATGTGATCATGTATGTTATTATTGACAGTTCTCTTTGCTGAAATACTTAATTTATCTTTGCATTTTTCTACTCCTAGTATTGATCAGTTTATTATGGTCATTTGTTTTGCAACTACTTAATGATTGTACGTATAACTCTTCCAAACTATATTCAGAAAAGGTTAGTTTAAGGTTTTAAGCCCACAAGAATAATCTTTTCCTACTGGATTTTGATCAAATCTGGGACTTTAGTTGGCACGTAGTATCATCGATTATAGTTTGAGTCTTTAGCCGACGACATCTACAAGATATCGTCGACTAAAGTTTCAGACTTTAGCCGACGACATCTACAAGATATCGTCAACTAAAGTTTCAGACTTTAGCCGACGACGTCTTTCAGTTTCGCCGGCTAAAGTCATAGCCGACGACATTTTTCTGATGAAACAATGGCCGATGAATCTTCGTCAGTTATGATTGCAGCCGACGAATTTTTTAAACAAACCGACGAAATGTTTTCATCGGCTAAAATACCTGCTCTAGCAGTGAGATGACAAAATCAAAGTGTAACAATTCGAAACTGATCACTTCCATTGATAAAAATAATTTACAGTTCAATTATCTTTCCCATGAATGAATGGAAATGATTCAAGGACCAACCCATCGTCTAGATGTGGACATATTCGGATTTGGCCTGAATTTAATATAATAATAAAGTGACATTTTTTTTACAAAATATTATTTTGTCTTTCTTCTCTATAAAAATTAAAAGTATATATTTCTACGTTTTTCTCTTAATTCTTTTTCAGCATGAATTTACAATCATGCTTAGATCAAAGTACATATATTTTTAATAGTATATTTGTTCAAGAATGTGAGTTTCATATGAGTGTATATAAATACCTATAATTTAATATAGATTTTTGTCTTCCTCCTATCTACTAATAATAAGGTGACAAATATTATATATATTTACATATAAAAAAATTCGGTTAATTCGGTCCGGTTTTAAAGCTAAATCAGAACCATCAAGTTTAAACCGGTTTAGACCCGTTTACGATATTTTTTTACCTATTTTAACCGATTTGGTTAACGAGCCATTTTTCAGATGATTTTTTTGGTTTTTATGCCCCCGACGTCGTTTATATTGTGATTGGGCCAACAGACCTTATCTTTACACCCAGGCCCAACATAATAGGAATAAAAACTAATATAAGCTGGAGCAGAAACCCAGCCACGTAATCAATACTAAACCCAAAACGCAACGCTAACGCCGCAACCGAAATTTCAGAGGCTTTGGGAAAGAGAGAGTCCTCAGATAGAACAAAGCAAACCAGCTCCTCCTGAAAAACAGAGGACAAGAAGAAGAGAGAAATCGGGGAAGTAGCTCCACGGTGGCGTTGTTCGGACGTTCCAGATCCACCGGCTTCTGGATCTGACGACCCTGCCCAGCACCATGGCCTCCAAAGGTCCTAGGCCGAAGCTCGATCATGAAACCAAGCCCAAGCGCCACAAGGTTCGCTTCCCGCGTTTCAATTCTGCGTCTTCTCTCTGAAATTTGAGGCTTATTGAGCTTAGAGCACGATTACAACCTTCATTTTTTTGTTGTTTCTGAGAAGAAAATCGTAGCTCTCTAGTTTTGCTTCACTATTGTGCCCTACCAGACTTTTGGAATGTTAGGTTAGGGTTTGCTTTGTGTTCTTCTCTCATTTCCTGACTTATATTCCAGCACAGTGATTTCAATTTGTAAATTTTTATATAGATTGTTGATGGAGGTTTTCTTAACTATATATATATATATATATTTAAAGAAAATAACACTCGAAATTTCGTAAAGATTGTTCGTAGTGCTTTTTGAGGAGTCAGAATTATTTTAATGTTTTTTTAATATGGAAATTACTAGCTCTGTGTATGAACTGGTTATATGTAAGTAGCTGCAGAAGTACAGGGTTCTTATGATTTTATAATTGGATTTTGTTGAGATGTGAAAAGAATTGAGAAATTAGGGATTGTGCGCACGGTACTTTGTGAATCTTTGATTTGTTTGGAGGTTTGTATTTGAGATTATGGAGTGAGAATTTGGAAAGGGTGACTAAGTTGGAGTAGAGGAGCCTTTTATTGGAAAAGGTTCCAATGCCATAACCTTGTGCAGTCGCAACTAAGGAATGCGATACATGATGAAGTGAAATGACAGGCACCTTTAGGTAGTTAGTAAATTAACAATATTTGGGGAGACCTGTTGTGCTTTTTTACCCTTCCCTTGTCTTAGAAATAGCAAACATGCTAGTATTCTCTTGAGAACGGCTTTAATTAGGGCTTAGATATTATTCAATGTTGATGATGTAAGATAGATCCTGGAGGATTTATTGCTTATAAGCTTCAGCATGCTCCCATTTAGATTTAGGAGAGTTCAAATTAGCCAGGTTATGGAAATAAAACTTTAGGAGTGAGTGCTACTCTAGTGAATATCAGGTTTCTTACTCAAGTACTTTTAGTTTATTTGAAAAAACTCTTAATGGAGTGTATATGACGACATGGAGTTAGCGGTACTGGACTATGTTGTGTATGCAAGTTTATATTGTTCAGTAGGAATATTGAGTGGAATGTTGTAAATTGTTGGTTCAGTTTTCTGAAAAATAGATTCTATGGGAATTCAGTTCTCTACGTCCTTCTTTCATAGTTTAAATACATTGTAGCAATCCTTCTGTTTATTCTTGACTCAGCCCCTATGTTGACATGAATATGATAGGCTCTTGAAGTTGCTAATGAACCTCGACGGCCAAAAGCTCATTGGGATCATGTTTTGGAAGAGATGATTTGGCTGTCAAAGGTAGGGATTGGTAGATCTTTTTAATTCTCTCATCTGCTTTTATGGTTTTTCCATTTAGACCATGTTTTTAGTTGCCATATATTGTTTTTTGTATCCTGTATATCTTTTTATTATTGTTGCTTGCTCATAAAAGTATTTGTTATCAGGACTTTGAGTCGGAGAGAAAATGGAAATTGGCTCAAGCAAAGAAGGTTGCTTTAAGAGCGAGCAAGGGCATACTAGATCAGGCTACAAGGGGAGAAAAAAGAATGAAGGTTCTGACTTTTCCTCCCTGATGCAATAAATATAGATAAATCTTCTCTTGTTACATAAGATGTCGCGTATGATTATTGATTGATATGTTAGATTTCCTTCAATATTTTTCTAAATTGTGAAACTGTATTATGATCAGGAAGAAGAGCAACGGATGAAAAAAGTTGCACTTAATATTTCGAAGGATGTGAAGAAATTCTGGTTGAAAATAGAAAAACTGGCAAGTTTATTTTCTCTTAATTGATCTTGTCTGTAACCTTATTTGATTTTTCTTTATAAAGGAGTTTCTATATATGTGCTCCTCTGACTGTAAATGCTCGGTACTGTAATCTAGGTGCTTTACAAACATCAGATGGAGCTTGATGAGAAAAAGAAAAGGGCACTTGATAAACAGCTCGAGTTCCTTCTAGGTCAAACTGAGAGGTTAAGCATTTTCCTCCTTGGTTAATTGCTATATTCTGAAATTTTGTTGTATGCTGCAAATCTTTTTACTTTCTTCTCTGCTCAATTACTCCCTTTTAAACAAGCCATGCTCTGCTACATAAAAATTCCAGGTACTCGACAATGTTGGCAGAAAATCTTGTGGACAAGCCTGTGCTGCAATGTTCCACACAAGATCAATTGAGTATTGAAGGGGCAGCTGTGGGTGAAAATAATATTAGCAAATCAGCAGAATTGAGTGTCGGTAAGTGGAAGGTTTAATTACATTACTCTGATTTCACTTTACCTAGGAGGCTTTCTTTTTCACACTGTCAATGGATGATAATTGTTGTAATTTTTGAACATAACCGTAATCAGATACAGCAGACGGCGATGATGATTATGATATGCAATCTAATAATGGATCAGTGAGTCTCCTTTTCCATTCTCTTTCCTTTGTTTTGAACTGAATTTTTTTTGGTTGGCATTCACATTCATAATGCAAATCAAGTAAGGTACTCTATGATGTCTTCCATGATTAGATAATATCAAGGAAACATGATGTGAGATTGTCTGCAAAAACTATTATTTCATAAGCTGTGTGTTGAGTGAGTGGTAATTGCTGATACTTGTTGGTTGTCTGTCAATTACAACATAACCCACATTCTCCTGTCCTTAGTATATTGAAGTAGATCTCTGTCACAGTGTCACCCTATGCACATGGATATCATTTGGGGGGTCAAAGGAATCATAGTCAGATCAGTACACGGCCAAAATATTACCTTATCCTGAGATGAACTTCATTTATCTACTCAAAATCATTATGGGGACATGTGTAAGTTAGATAAAACCTTACCATGATGAAAAAGCCCTGCATGCATTTTGGGGAAGAAATCTTAAACAGGTCAGGAATCAGATAGCATACAACTGTTGCCGATGTTTTCAGCCTCAGTTTCAACTGGATCAATTATATAAAGTATGTAGCTATCTGTGAAGTTATATGACCTAATGTCTACTGCTAAAATTTGAAATTTATTATGCATGTTTACAAAGGCTGCCTTTCTCCTTTGCATTGATGCGGTTGACTGTTACCCTATGTGAATCTAGAAGAGGCATTGGTACTGCTCTTTATATGTAATTTCTACTAATAACAGATGTCTTCCTGCATGGCGATGCTGTTTTAGGGAGATGATGAAAACACGATTGAGGAAGATGAAGCTCTTTTTAGTAAAGAAGAAAGGCAGGAAGAATTGGCTGCTTTACAGAATGAAGTGGATCTTCCACTCGAGGAGCTGCTGAAAAAATATTCTAGGAAGAGAGGTGAGTGGTTATGGTTTTGCACAATATACTTTACCAATTTGGGGATTTTCATGCTTCTCAAAAACAAAAAAAAATTGGGTTTTTAACTAAACGTGGGTTGGGAACATTTTGAATATAAATGATAGGGCTGTAGGTCTACCTGATAGCTTGGTTTCCCAATTTACAGTTGGAAATGCAGTAAAGCTTATCTCCAATACCTTCTTTAGCCATGTACCTGACTATTTCCGACATACGATTTGGTTTTTAAACCATGGCTATTTCCATTCACTTTCCGCTCAGGCACGGAACCAAGGGATGGCTGGGATGTGCTGCAGCCAGCCTCATTTTTTAAGGAAAAAGTATCTTATATATATGATGTAAAGAAGCAAGAAAATCCATGAAGATGTAAGAAGGATTAGTTAAAAGAATGACAAAAGCAACGATATATATATACATATACATATTAATGCATGCTGATACAAAATTTAAAGATGTACAAATAAAACCTAGGTACTTCCTCAAATGTCAAAATGTGTATTTTGAAACAATCTAACCCAATCAGACACAAAAACAAAAGAAGCCAAGCCCCATGTCCCCACCTGCTAACGAAAAACTAATCCAACTAATATTTCCGATGAATCTTGATGCTACCGGCACCATTGTCATCGATATGGAGTATGTAGAAGACAAAGGAATAGTTGGCTAGTTGCGTGGCAAGAAGCCATTGAATTCTTGAGCTAATTGAAGTCAAAGTACGGCTAATAAGCCATATTTGAACTTAGGGAAACTTAACATCATTAGATAAATTCAGCCCCCATCAACTTATTTTTCTTGTTCCGTTCCAGTTTCTGCTATTTCGGAAGTAGGTAGTTTGATTTGTTACTGGTTTTGTAATATGTTTCAGATTTAGTTATATATATAATAATCATGATATGTTAGCAATATTTTCTAACATGTGGACTTTCAGTTGACACAGAAGTGAGCAAAGAAAAGGGTGATGATGTTACAGAGATGACATCTTCTGAGGAAGATGAAGGTATGTCTCCTAAAAAGGCTATGACCTCATCGGGGAATGGTCACAGTATTTATTCAGAAAAGGGTGAAGATGGTGCAGAAATTTTGTCTGTGGGGGAAGATCATGATATGTGTCATAAAAAGGGTGAAGTTGGTGCAGAAATGACTTCAGTGAGTGAAGATCATGGTATGTGTATGCAGTTAATTTTAACGTTTTGGGATAAAACTGGTGATTATATCTTACTATGTGAGTGCCAATTATGCAGGTGAACAAAACAATCTTATAGCATGTAAGACTGATAGAAGCAGCCCAGATGTTTTTACTGGTCGCCGTTGTGTAAGTTGTATGTGTTTATAGTTTTCACTGCTCATTTCTGTAGCAACTGAAGGGTTTGGCATGATAGATATTTTTATGATTACAGGTTGAAAATAATGGTGTGCGTATTTCAGAAACCCATATATCAGAAATTAAAATTGGTGAAGCCAAAAACGTTTCTGAAGCGTCTCGGCTGTCGGCCAAAGAACATATGCCATATGATTTTGATGATGAACATGTAAGAGTGCAGATTCTTAGATGTTAACTTCCTTTTTGAGTTTGCTGACATTTCTTGTATATCATTGTGTTATATCTGATTGGAACCTTCATGTCTGTTGAACGTACTTCAAGTCTGAGCATGTTATGTTGCAAACACCAATTACTTTGTAGCCTTGACACTTGTTACATTAATTAGATGATGGTTTTTTGGATTGTTGATGTATGCATTTCTATTACTTTTTAGTTGTCATAATCGCTTTTTACCTGTATGTTTACATTTTTTTTTAAAAAAAATGAAATGGCACGAGCTTATTGCTCACTTTTTCTTTGATTTTGTAGGAAGATGGTGACTTCATTCTTGCTGCTGGAGAAGAAAAGGTGGGAATGGTGGAACCGATGTTCTTGTTGGCTTGTCCTGGGTTCTTTTCTAGTTTGATTTATCTTACGCTTTTCCAGTATGATATTGTACAGAGTGGCAGCTCATCTTTCACTGCTAAAGTATATGTAGTTCACTTGTTATTGCTTGAAAGCATGTGGGCGGTATTAATACTTTACATCTAGTCTCCAACGAGTTTTATTATTCTTGCTTTTCATATAAAATAATGATAGAATTTGTTGAAGAGAGTAGAGATAGATCAATATGTTCTTTTTTTTTGTATCTTTATTTTTCGAAATGCATAATCTGATTTTTGATCCATAGTTAGTAAGTGGTTTTCATATTACTACCAAGTGCGCAACCTTTTTTTTCCCCACTGATTTGAATTTGATACCCAGGATGATGAGACAACGTTATTAGAGGAGGAGGAATTAGCAAAAGCAGATACCAGTGATCCCGTGAATGAGGTAAGGAGTCGAAGCCTAAATATCTTTAATTTGCACATCCATAATGTAGGAATATTGTTAAAAACATTCAGCTTATACTTGGTGAAGTTTCTGATGTTTCCTATGGCATGCTGCCATGTTTCAGATTGCATTACTGCAGAAGGAGAGTGAAATACCGTTAGAGGAATTGCTTGCAAGGTATAAAAAGGTATGGTTTTGTTATATGCTTCTACTTATTTGTTAGTTGTTTACATCACAATTGATTTTGTTCATTCGTCAACCTGTTTTCAGGATTTGAACAGTGATGAAGTTGCAGACGATGAATCTGAATATGATTCTGCTTTATCAGAGGGATATATGGATTCTCCATCTCCAGAAGATTTGGAAGTGAAGCAACATGTTTCTGTCAATGAAGATGTTGACTCTGGTGAACAGCAGCCAGCTCTTGATTCTCCAACTGAAGAACGTAGGGCTTCAGAAGGAGGAAGTGATAGTGAGAACATAATTGAGGATGCAGCCGCAGCTGCAAGATCAGCACAGCCTACTGGAAACACATTCTCCACAACAAAAGTCCGTACAAAGTTCCCTTTTCTTCTAAAATTCCCTCTTCGTGAGTATCAGCATATTGGTTTGGATTGGCTCGTGACGATGTATGAGAAAAGGCTGAATGGGATTCTAGCTGACGAGATGGGGTTAGGGAAGACAATCATGACAATAGCTTTGCTTGCACACCTAGCCTGTGAAAAGGGCATATGGGGTCCTCATCTTATTGTGGTCCCTACCAGTGTAATGCTCAATTGGGAGACTGAGTTTCTAAAGTGGTGCCCTGCTTTTAAAATCCTGACTTACTTTGGAAGTGCAAAAGAGCGCAAATTGAAGAGGCAAGGTTGGCTGAAACCAAACTCATTTCATATCTGCATAACAACGTACAGACTGGTTATACAAGATTCAAAAGTCTTCAAGCGTAAGAAATGGAAATACTTGATTTTAGATGAAGCCCATCTGATTAAAAACTGGAAGTCACAGAGATGGCAAACACTTTTGAACTTCAATTCCAAACGACGCATTTTGTTAACTGGTACTCCTCTACAGAATGATCTCATGGAACTTTGGTCTCTAATGCATTTCTTGATGCCCCACATATTTCAGTCTCATCAGGAGTTCAAGGATTGGTTTAGTAATCCAATATCCGGGATGGTCGAGGGGCAAGAAAAGGTAAATAAAGAAGTTCTTGATCGTTTACATAATGTCCTCCGGCCATTCATTCTCCGCCGTTTGAAACGAGATGTGGAGAAACAACTGCCTATGAAGCATGAGCATGTCATATACTGTAGGCTATCCAGGAGGCAACGCAACTTGTATGAAGACTTTATTGCTAGCTCTGAAACGCAAGCAACTCTGGCAAGTACCAATTTTTTTGGAATGATAAGTATAATAATGCAACTTCGTAAAGTGTGCAATCATCCTGACTTGTTTGAAGGTCGTCCAATTGTCAGTTCCTTTGATATGAATGGTATTAATATGCAAATGAGTTCTTCAATATGTTCAATGCTTTCACCTGGACCATTTTCTATGGTGGACCTTAAGGGGTTGGGATTTTTATTTACTCATCTAGATTTTACAATGACTTCTTGGGAGAGCGATGAAGTTAAGGCTCTTGCTATCCCATCATGTTTAATGAAAGACCGTGTTGACCTGACTCATCTTGAAGATATAGGTGGATTTAAACATCATAAACATCACAAGAAGATGCATGGTATGAATATTTTTGAAGACATCCAGAGGGTGCTCATGGAGGAGAGACTAAGGCAAGCAAAAGAACATGCTGCAGCAGTTGCATGGTGGAATTCCTTGAGGTGTGATAGAAAACCTATATATTCAACAAGCCTGAGGGATCTGGTTACAGTTAGACATCCTGTTGTTGAAGTTGCTCTTTGCAAGGCTAACCCTGTGTCCTATATGTACTCCTCAAAGCTTGCTGATATAGTTCTTTCACCAGTAGAACGATTCCAGCAAACAATTGACCTGGTTGAAAGCTTTGTCTTTGCAATCCCTGCTGCACGAGCCCCCGCACCTGTATGTTGGTGCAGTAAATCCGAAGGTTCTGTTTTCCTGCAACCAACGTATAAGCAGAAGTTTTCTGAAGTCCTATCGCCACTTCTGTCACCATTTAGACCTGCAATTGTCCGCAGACAAGTATATTTTCCTGATAGGCGACTAATTCAGTTTGACTGTGGTAAGCTGCAGCAGCTTGCAGTTTTGCTTAGGAAATTGAAGTCGGAAGGTCACAGAGCTTTGATATTCACTCAGATGACAAAGATGCTTGACGTCTTGGAGTCTTTCATCAATCTATATGGTTACACATACATGCGTTTAGATGGATCCACTCCGCCAGAGGAGAGGCAGACGTTAATGCAGCGGTTTAACACAAACCCAAAATTTTTCCTTTTCATATTGTCAACTCGTAGTGGAGGTGTTGGTATTAACCTGGTTGGGGCAGATACAGTTATCTTTTATGATAGTGACTGGAATCCTGCTATGGACCAGCAGGCTCAAGATCGTTGTCACCGTATTGGACAGACACGAGAAGTTCATATTTATCGATTTATCAGTGAGAGCACCGTTGAAGAAAACATTTTGAAGAAAGCAAATCAGAAGCGGACTCTTGACAATCTTGTTATACAAAGTGGGGCCTACAACACTGAGTTCTTCAAAAAGCTTGATCCCATGGAGCTTTTTTCTGGTCATAGAGCCCTTCCCATTAAGAATATGCAAAAGGAGAAAAATCACGACACAGCTGAAGTTTCTCTATCTAATGTGGACCTGGAAGCTGCACTAAAGCAGGCTGAAGATGAAGCAGATTATATGGCATTAAAGAAAGTTGAGGAGGAAGAAGCTGTGGACAATCAAGAATTTACTGAAGAAGCCATTGTGAGATTGGAAGATGATGAATTAGTGAATGAGGACGACATGAAGGTTGATGAACCCACAGATCAGGGGGCTTTGATGATGTCTTCAAACAAAGACAACGGAATGATGTTGAATGGGAGTGATCCTAACGAAGGAAGAAGTCTCACTGTTGCTTGTAGGGAAGATGGTGCGGACATGATGGCTGCAGCTGCTGCTGCCGCGGGACAAGATATCTCATCCTTTGATAATCAGTTACGTCCAATAGATCATTATGCAATTCGTTTTCTAGAATTGTGGGACCCAATAGTAGACAAGACAGCAACAGAATCTCAAGTTAGGTTTGAGGAGAGAGAGTGGGAATTGGATCGCATAGAAAAATACAAGGAGGAAATGGAAGCTGAGATTGATGAAGATGAAGAACCTCTTGTGTATGAAAGTAAGTACCTCATTTTTTTTTGTTTTTGTTTGTTTGTTTTGTAATTGGTGCTTTCACATTATTTTGGTTGCATATCATGACCTTAGCTTGTCTAGTATGTATCAGGACCCCAATTTGCAGATTTGAACTTCTCTATTTATTAGTGTCAACTCTTGCCACCGAGCTTGTCTAATATTTGAAAACAAAGAAAAATAAATTATTTCCTTCCTCCCAACAGCTTCTTTGACCATATGCCAATTTATTAATCCTCTCTTTTGTTCAGTTACCTGTTTACTTAAGCATTTAGTGATATCGCTTCTAGTATCTGTAATCTAATTCTTTAAATGTGTGTTATGGTAGTCATTGTTGGAATGTAAGATCCTTTAGAAGATCTTATAAGGGCATGTTGCAACAGTAGACTAAACTTGTGTGTTTTTCCGTAGCATGGGATGCTGAGTTTGCAACTGAGGCATATCGTCAGCAGGTTGAAGCCTTGACTCAACACCAGGTCAGTGGATTGTGTTCAACATTTATATATATTATACTTACCATGCAATAATCTATATGCTTGCGGAACTTTCAACAGTTGATGGAGGAACTGGAACATGAAGCCAAGGTGAAGGAAGACGAAGCAGATGAAAACCTTGATTCTCTGAGGTAAGCTGTCAACTTGTATACTCTTTCGCCCCAATGTCCTTTTTCTTTGTGCAAGGAAATACTTGTCTAATACTCCTATAGTAATGCTTGCATCTATAAAGATGTCTAAGACAACATTTGCAAAGATACAAATTTTGTGATTGTCCAAGTATTAAAATGAACAAATGACGAGCCCTCTTAATTCACAGTACTTGGTGGTAATTCTAACAATATTGGAATTTTCTTTTAGTTGAATACTCATTTGTTAGCCTATGTTCTTGGTAGCAGATATGGGATGCCAAGTGATCCTAAACCCAAGAAAAAGAAGAAATCAAAGAAAGCAAAATTCAAATCTCTGAAGAAACGGTCTCTAGCTTCGGAACTGGAACCTGTTAAAGAACTACGAGTGGAACCTATGTATATAGATGAAGATTATCTCTCTGATGATGCGCTTTCGCATTCAGATATTGAATCACCCCTTTCAAGTGTGCAGAAAAAACGTAAGAAGGCTGCATCTAAATCAGCTGGTGAAGAAAAGATTTCAAAGAAGTCTAAGAAACTGAAGAAGTCTCATCTGGAAATCTGTACTCCAGAATTCAAAACTAGTGTCTCCTCACGGCACCATGTTGAAGCTTCAGAGTTAAAACCATGTGGTAGTGTGGTTGAATTTGAGCATAAACCAATTAGTAGAACAAAAATGGGAGGGAAAATATCCATCACTGCCATGCCTGTAAAGCGAGTTCTAATGATAAAACCAGAGAAGCTAAAGAAGGGAAACATTTGGTCTAGAGATTGTATTCCACCACCTGACTTTTGGTTATCACAGGAGGATGCAATTTTATGTGCTGTGGTACAAGAGTATGGCCCTTACTGGAGCTTGGTGAGTGAGACACTTTATGGTATGACTGCTGGTGGGTTTTATAGGGGAAGATATCGCCATCCAATTCATTGTTGCGAGAGGTTTAGGGAACTTTTCCAAAGATATGTTCTATCTGCACCAGACAATCCTAATAATGAAAAGGTCAACAATATAGGATCTGGAAAAGCTCTCTTAAGGGTAACAGAGGTACATATTATTTTCTTTTGAATTTTTTTGTTTCACTTACTAAATTATACGTAAGAATGTTTTGTTATCTTCATAGGTATGCTTAACTTTTTGTAGTCTGATGTAAGTTGTGAATTATCATGTGACATGAATTCATGTGTCTTTAATTAATAATAAAAAAGGAGAAACAGGCAGCTCACCATCTTTCTTGTGTCAGGAAAATATTCGAATGTTATTGAATGTTGCCGCAGAGCAACCCAATACAGAATTTTTGATTCAGAGACACTTCGTTGCCTTGCTATCCGCTGTCTGGAAGATGACATCTCACAAAGACAGCAGACAAAATCTCCCTTCTTCTGGGAGTGGTGTATATTTTGGTGGAAATTTTTTCAATTCTTCCAACCAAATTTCTCAGACTTCACTGAACGAAAACACAGCAACCATGAAATTTACCAATTTTGGACAGGGTGCCAAGTTGGTAGCAGCTGCACTTAGTGATGCCAGCTGCAGGCAAGATGATGAGAGTGTCTTTTGCCCCAACCATAGGAAGCAATCCTCAACTGATACTGAACAGTTGGATATAACTCTGGAGTTTCAGGCTCAAACAGATGCCTCCATGGACCCTTTTCCATCTGTTATCAATTTGTCAATATCTGGTTCAGGCCATCCACCAGAAACTATGGCAATGGAACTGAATCTTCTCAGGGATTCATTTAATGACTATTGCAAAAGCTTCAAGGATGCAAATGTGGCAGAGAATCGTTTCAGGTAACGAGTCTTGCAACGAAAAATTGGAACCACTTGCTGTCATAGTGTTTGTTCAAGATAAATATTACTTATAGATGCAATGATGAATACAATTTCTCCTGGACCAAAAATTTATGACTGGCAACCATGAATTCAAGCACTTGCCTTACTGTGAAAACTACACATTTATCATGTAGATTTTGTATAACAATTGCTTCTTGGCTGGCAACCATGAATTCAAGCACTTGCCTTACTGTGAAAACTACACATTTATCATGTAGATTTTGTATAACAATTGCTTCTTGGCTTAGCAAGTACTGGGTGATGCTAATATAATTCTAATTACCTATAATGCCTTACCATAATGCTAATTAATCATTTGTACAGGAATGCAACAAGAGCTTGCGATGAAGATAACATGGGATGGGCTTCATCGACATTCCCGACATATGATGTCAGGTCTAGAACAATGTTAAAGTTACCTTCCTCAGGAAAGCACAAACTTGTTTTCTCTGATCCTGTTAGACCTTCGAAATCCAAGTTCCGGAAAAATGCAGTTGAGCATAGTGAGATGTGCCGGTTTATGGCTGAGCATATGTTTCCACCTTTCTCAATAGCTGCACCCCTGAACCCCAGTCCAAAGTTTGACCTGAACCTACCTGTCAACGAGGATATTGAAACTGACGATTTGGAAAGCAATTCCCATCAAGGGGTTGAGTCGTCATTTGAAGAAAGCTTTGGAGTTCTCCCACATGAATATGTTCCTGGATTACTATCAGGTCTTGATGGCTGTTCATTGTTGGCAGAATATGACGAATATGTTGACATTGCGTAAGGTTGACTCGATGGCCAGAATGATGCAAGTTTGCGCAAGGGTGGATCTCATGAAGCAGCTAAAGTGGGTTGAATACTGACCATATTTTGGCATGTCAACCAGTGGCAGATGCATTTTGGCGATTTGGTTTGTCACAGCTGAAAGCTAGTGGGATGATAAATCTTTCCAGTGCTATGAAGGTTCCAGTATCAGGGAAATTCAAATTGTACCATAACAATTTTGTAGTTAATAATTAGTGTAGGTCTTCGGGTATTAACATAGGGCTTCCATTGGGTATTGGAACGAATTGTAGGGCTTCCATTGAGACGTCTGTAGTTGTATATGGGCATATTTTCTCCATGAGAAGTAGTGAATATGGAAAGAGGTCACTGTCAAGCTTAGCTATTTGTTGGGGGGTTTTGCATTGGCTATTGTGAGCAAACCTATTGTGCGAGAGAGAAAAAGGGTTGCATTATGAGTACCCTATTCTAACATGAAAATTGGGGATCAAATGCAACTGTATCAGAACTAGGACATGAATACTATAATCTGCATCGAGGCTATTAACAGTAACTATTTGAAAAATTAATCATCCAAATTTTTGTTTAAAAAATGTCAAAAGGATCATTTTGCTTCTTCAGAAACACAAATGTAAGATGGTATACTACAGAAATGAAATTACGTTCTGTCAAAATTTGGTAGATTGCAAGCAACCTCATCTTTTTTTGGACTTTTCCATGCCCACATCGTCCTCACCTTCGTTTCCTCTTTTTGCCTCCACTTTCTTTTAATTTCTGGAAAAACCAAATGTAGATCACGTCAACCAACAATAAGCAAACTAATAACACGGATAAATATCTATCCGTACATATAAGCTGAAAAGATGTACTCAATGACTAGGTAACCAATGACCACACATATTGAAATTAACAGCTACGAATATCAGTAAGAAAATTACCGACTAAGCCAATGTTTTGGCAAATTGGAGGACCTCCACTTCTTCAGCAGGAAATTTAGGTAGCTTCTTTCCTAGAAGTTAACAAAAAGTAAGCTTTCAAAACTCTACAGTGTTTCACAGTAACACAGAACATACAAAGAAACAACAATAAGTACCTAACAAATTTATACACAAACTTATGGAAATTTCTACATCCTTTAGGGATATTCTTACGTTGGACATAAAAACCTACTGATCTACAACAAACTAAATTTCTGCTTTCTATCAAGAAAATGTTATCATTTGAAAGTTCATTAGAGCATCTCTAGCAGCTTCTCCATTTTTTCGATTTTGTTAAATTTAGAGAATATTGATTGTTTTTTAGGTCTAACAGCTTTCCCATTTCATTTTCTAAAATGGTGATGGAGAAGAAAAATGAGCATTGCTTTCCCAAATTTGCAGCAAAGCTTTCATTCTCTAAAATTCTTCACGGGGTCCAACAAATTTTTTACAAAAATAAAATATTTTATTAATTATTTTGTTGTTACTTTAAAATATATAATTAATTATTATGTATCATATTTTATTGTTCTAATAAATGTCAAATCTTTAAAATAGAGGTTGTTGGAATTAGAACATAATATTTTTAGAGAATTTGGTTTTTGCTTCCTCATTTTAAAGAAATTTTGAGGAAAATGTTGAAGATGGTTTAAAGTCTTCACAAGATAATTTAAGAACAACATGAAACCAGACTTACAATAATGTGTGGCTGCTTTGCAAGCATAATAGTCTGTTGCCTGTTGGCCCATGTCCACCCCTCCAACAAGCTGAAAGCGTGAAGGGATTAGGTAAAGATGTTAAGCAACTATGTCACTCGGTTAACTTATGCAGACTACCTAGTTGGGCCAAAACGCAAGCGAAAAATGCATGGGGAGAATCGATCAGAGCTTGCAAGATCGGAAGGGCGAAAGCAGCGGTTTTACCCGACCCGATTTGGGCAAGCCCGATCAAGTCCTTTCCTTTAACACAGAAAATCCATACCCACAAAAAATCAATACTTGAATTGAAAAATTCGAACTCGTAAAGATTGAAACTTTAGATGAAAATGAATGGGGAGAGAGACTGAGGGAAACTTCTAGGGCTTGAGGGATTGCTTGGACTTGAATATCGGTAGGGTTTTGCCACTTCAGCTTGGCTACTGCCTCAACCAATTGGTCGCAGAGCCCTTGAAGGTCTTCACCTCGCCGTCTTGTTCGTCGGAGGCCATTGGGGGAATCAGTGGTTTGGCAGATGAGACGGCGCCGTTGGGGTTCGGCTGTGAGGGTTTAAGGGTTTAGGCGCGGTAAAAAAGACTTCGGGAGGTATGGGTTTGGGGTTTGGGGCTTTTATACCTAGAGCTTGGCAATATTATTTTTTTCTTTCAAATTTTGGATGAAACTCAAACTTTTATGTTAGCAAGTTAATAACACACATAACCAGTATACATTAAGGATTACGAGATATTCCAATAGGCTAATCTCTGAAGTGGGGAAGTGGAATTCATGGACTGGCAGTGAAGCTGGGGATGGAATCAAATGTTTGTGTTGGCAATTCTCTTTTAAGTAGGTATTCCGAGGCTGGAAGATCTGAAGATGCTGAGTTAGTTTTTCGAATGAATGATAGAGAAGACTATAATTTCCTGGAACTCTATGTTAGCATGCTATGTTCAGAATGAGGAGTCCCCCAAAATGCCCTCAAACATTTTGCTGAAATGCTGCCATGGAGAAAACCAATAAATTACGTGACTTTAACAAGTGCATTGTCTGCCTTCAAATCTGGAATTTGTAGTTGAAGGAAAGATTCTTCATGCTGTTGCAGGCCTACAAGACAATCTGATAGTCGGAAATGCATTAGTTACCATGTGTGGAAAGCTTAGTAAGACACTTGAAGCAACCAAAGTATTGCAAACGATGCCCAAGCGAAATGAAGTTACCTCGAATTCCCTCATTGGTAGTTATGCTGAAAACAAAGAACCAGATGAGCTAATCACAGCTTTTAAACAATGTCTAATGTCCTCGGTGCGTTCGTGAATCCTAGTGATCTGCTAACACATGGGATGCCCATCCATGCACATTTAGTATTGACACGATTTGAATCAGAAAATTATGTGCAGAGGTCCCTTAATGTATGCCAAGTGTGATGATTTGAACTCGAGTAACTGCATATTTAGTCGACTAATTATCAGGAACTCCATTGCATGGAATGCAATCATTGCTGCTAATGCTAATCATGGTCGTGAGGAAGCTTTGAAACTTGTTTTGATGATGAGAAGAGCTGGAGTGGTCATTAAGAGCTTTGAAACTTGCTTTGAAAATGCCATATTTTGTATCATCAGAAATTGATACCGTATATTTACCAAGCTAAATTGTGAACCTAACTCGATCACTAACAGTGCTTCAGAATATGTTCTCCGAAAAATTATCAGTGTATAAATTCTCTAAACCCTAACATGAGGTCCTTTATACCAATCAAGTAGGGCGAGACATGGCTCACTGGAACTGTGGAACATCTTCTTGAGAAAGCAAATTCTTCAGTACTATTTAACTAAGAAACATCACCAACCCTCCAGTTAAGATCCATAACGATATGGAGTCTACTGCTGGATCCCTGATATTACCTTACTTCCACCAGTTAAAACTTACAAAAGAAAAGATCACGAAAGAATTTAGGCTACAAGTTGTATTGTGAGAAAAAAGTATATGATGCATCCCTGGGTAGACATAAAACCTATTGATTAAAAAGCCAAAACAGAACATGGTATGGAGAGCACAAGAGCAGAGGTCCACTGCTAATGTTGCTTTTCACCCTTTAATTTTCCAATTGTGAGCAGAACGGGGTGCAGTTCCAATCCCCTCGTAGTATCTGATTTCAAGCTTTTTCTTGTTCCAAGCCTTCACAAAGTCTGAGAACATTTTCCGTGCAGATTCTGCAGAAAGATCAGAGAAGAACACATCCTTCTCTTCTTTCAGCCAGGTGGAGAATTCGTTGTTCTTAGAGAAGTAGTCATCACCGGACAGTTCTTGGATCTCAAAGTTCTGAAATAGAAAAGATAATTTCCTAAGCCCCAGCTATCAGAAAATTAATGTGCAGGAAACTAATGGATACAGCAACATAACTAACAAATGTATTCCATCAACTACCAAGTAGAAATACCAAAACAGCAAAATCACCTGTATCTATATTGAAACCAAGACACATGTACTTTCTTAAGAGTTCAAGCATTTTTGCTAGACACAATCTGTTTTCCCAGGAGACAGCCTTGATGCAATAAATCTTCATTGCCCTGCTATCCACTTGGTTTTAGTAGTTTGTTTTCTGGGTGATTTAACTGATCACCTTAAGTAAATGGAAATTATGTATTGGTGCTCTCTTGTTACCAGATTTTGAACAATCAAAATCAAAGTGTAGCAGACTTTAGAGAATGGTGTAAATTTAAGACCAATATCACATCATTACCTCTTAAAGTTACCTGCTTGTTCAATAACTGATGTCAGTTTATAAAGTCAAGGACTTATATTGAGACTTCATGGCATTTTAACTCAAATCTAATGACAGATCAGAATTCTTTGGAGAATTGGTGAAGTTTGATATTTGTTACTTTAAGGATTAAAAGGAACCGCATAAAATTCAATCATCAATAGTTCACAGATAGGAAAACAGAAAACATCAAAGACTTATAGTTATTAGAAATAAGATAGCTTACCAAGGGGGGACGTTTACTTTTATGCTTTTCCTTTGTCATCTTTTCTGAGGCACAACAGAATGTCAAAATCAATATCAATTTCCCATAGAAGAACGTCATCCTCAATAGTCTAAGAAATTAGTAATGAAGGTTCCTTAAAACATAATCCGTTACAACTAAATTATAATCAAAAGAATGTCATCAAGTCAAGTAAATCCCGTTAATTTGTTGTTCAAGATTCCATATCAAAACAACTCGAGCTAACAAAGCTTGTTAATACAACAAACAAAGGATGCATCTGATAACACCACACCCATGCCATTACAGCATTACACAACAGGAGGTGACAAGAAAATCAAAACAACATTCTCAACTTGTTCAAATTGTTAAACAATTCATATTATTGAAAAACAGGAGATTTTCATAGTAACACCTTTATCAGAATGCTTATGTGACCCCTTCTTGTCACTCTTTCGGCTCTTCCTGTGGTCATCTTCTACAGTTCTATGCCTCTTACCTTTCCCCTCATCTGCAAATTCCAACAATAACAACAGACGAAACAAACTATGAGCAATACAAAGCACATCAACTAGCCCAAAGAAAACACACTTCAAATAAGATAATGAAATTGAAATCTTCAGTTTAAGAAATTACAAGCAAACCCAGTTGAAAAAACATGAGAGATCAAATCTGCTAGTAAGAGAGAAACAAGGAAGAACCTTCAGAGGAGCTCCTTTTCCTACTTTTCTTCTTCTTCTTCTTGTCCTCTTGTCTCCTGTCGCTTCCCATTTGATTTTAACAAAATTGTTGTCGGGTTTTGCTCCGCTGGGTAATATATAGGATTTGGGCGGGTCGGACCCAAACGGGTTTTTAATCGGATCCAGCCCAAAATGACTAATCGGATCCTCGACCCGACCCACCATCTAGAAACTACTGTAACAAACTCTTCTCCCGAGGCAAAACAGAACGCTCCATTTCCCGCTTCCACACTCTCTCCGTGACTCTCCCCCACGTCACAAACCCAAACGACGCCGCTTCAGACCTCACAAACCTCGCCGGCGACGTTCAAGAGCAAGAAGAAGACGACGATGCTGTTCGTGGCGAAGGTGTGGCTGGTCCTCAGCGTGGCGGTGGTCCTCGCCGTCCGTCTTTCGCTGACCAGTCGGAGACTTGAAGCGAACACGAAGCCCTCTCCCTCTTCCTCCGGCGTCGGACCACTCGTCGCTTTCGTTTCTCTGGCCTCCGGCGACGTCGTCCTCGACGACGGCAGCCTGGACTACTTCTTCTCGGAGACGGCGGCGACGGACGAGACGGCGCAGATTCTGGAGTACGATTTCTACCGGGACACGTGTCCTCGCGCCGAGAAGATCGTGAGGACGAAGATGGCTTGGATTTGGGGGCAGCACAGGGACGTCTCCGCTCAGTTGCTTCGTCTCTTCTTCCATGACTGCTTCGTTGAGGTAGAGCTCGGATTCTGAAACGGCTTTAATTTCTGTATTATTTAAGCTTTGAAATTTGGGGATTTTCTTCATTCTTTGGATTTAGTTTGACCTTGATTCAGTAGCGCATGCTTGTTTTACTGTATGTTGAAATTTTTAATTTCTTGATTCTTTGGTTAATTTTATGGACTGTACACTATACTAAGTGTTTGTTATGAATTTTGTATATACTATTAAGTTTCCCTTATGTTTATACATGAAGATTTCTAGTTTAAAGGAACTTAGTTTTGCTTTTGAGAATTGAAATTAGGGACTTCTTGATGTTTATATTATAAAGAGAAAGATTGGTCCTATGTGGTCAACATGATGCTCTTTATGACCTGTTCGGGACCCTTATGGGTTGCAGGCTTCTTCAATTTCACGATGTCTTTATTGTATATTTCTTATGGAGCTTCAATGTGGAGATTTGCTAGATGGTTGTGGATTCTAGTTGGTTCTGAATTTTATGGGTTCTAAATCTCTAAATTAGATTCTTTTGGTGTTTTTGTGAGTGTGCTTACCTATTTTGTTTTTGTGTTTAACCTGATGCTATTGAAATTCTCTCAGGATTTCCTTAGGGAACTGACCATGTTATGAACATTGTGAATTTTGTAGCTTCTATCAGTTAGTACCTGTCGTTCTTAATGTTGTGGACTACTTGAATCAGGGGTGTGATGCTTCCGTTCTCTTGGATGACAGCAATGGGAATCAAAACCATGCCATTGAGAAGCAGGCTATTCCCAATAGATCTTTGAAGGGCTTTGATAAAATTGATGAGATCAAGGAGAGTCTTGAAAATGAATGTCCAGGCGTGGTATCTTGTGCCGACGTACTTGCTCTTGCTACTAGAGATGCCATTGTTCTGGTGTGTTATACTGCTACACAAAATTTTGAGATTTTTCTTTCATTGCTTTGTTTTTTTGCAGTGTTATCTTTACTATTTTCCCTTGTATCTAAAATAGCCTTTTGCATTTCCACACACACACACACTCTCTCTCTCCCTCTCTCTCTCTCTCTCTCCTGCCAATTGTCATAAATACTAAATTGAAAGACACAACTAAAAGTGAAAATATCATACATGTAGTTGCATTGATCTTTGTATGGTTTCAGTTATTCGAGAAATCAACATACAGCTTTTCAGGCTTTCATTTTCTCAGCGTTTTCACCCAAGTTCCTTAAGATGAATGGCTAATATACCTCTTCCAGTTTACTTTATTGCTTTCTGGACTCAATTATCACACATTTAGTATTATTGGAAAATCCACATATAGTAAGTAGTGTATGCAGGGGTTTGAAATTTCTGTATCTGAAATGGCAGGCTGGTGGCCCATTCTATCCCATTTTGACTGGAAGAAGAGACAGTACCAGCTCATTCTTTAATGAGGCAATGACAGGGATTCCAAGGCCAGATGACAACATCAATCAGACACTGCTTCAGTTCTCCCTGAGAGGTTTTGACGAGAGAGAAACAGTTGCTCTTCTAGGTAGTCACCAATTCTGTACCCCTTATGTTCTTGTTATTTGGTTTTGGAAATGTATCAGTAATAATCTATGTTTTTTAGGAGGGCACAACATTGGAAAGATAGGATGTGAGTTCATTATGTCACGCATCAACAACTTCAAAGGCACAGGGCAGCCCGACCCAACTATACCTCCTGAATTCGTCACAGAGATGAGACTGAACTGCGATGATGATTCGAACCAGTCAACTAGTAATGCTGCTGCTACTGCGGCATCTGTTTTTGTATCAAGAGAACTGCATGAGAAGTTTACCTCGCAGGGGATGTCATACAATCAGCAATTGTCTTCATCATTTTCAACAGGTGCTGGTTTTGACAGTCACTATTACCAGAGCTTGTTGAGGGGAAGAGGACTCCTCTTTGCTGATCAGCAATTAATGGCTAATAAGAGGACTGCTCGGGTGGTAACAGCATATGCTTCAGATGGTGGATCAGCCTTTCGAATGGACTTTGCCCGGGCAATGATGAAGATGTCAGTTCTTAATGTTCTCACTGGATCCCAAGGTGAAGTCCGTTTCGACTGTTCTCTCCCGACCCCCAGTTCCTAACTGGCATACTCCCATGTTGAGGAAATTGATGCTGTGCTGAAGATGATACGTTTCTAGGAGAACTTCTGTAAAATTCTACACCCTCTTGTTGTTTTGTGCATCAGCTAGTTTCAGAATATTCAAGACTGAAAACCTCAGTATATGAGTTCTTCATATGGCATATACCCTTTCGGATATAGTGAACTGTTAGTACATGCGACATAGCCCTACAAGTCAAGTCTATAATGCCTACAAGTTTTAATATCATTCTTTTCAAACGTTTATTGATATATAATTGAACGTACGTTTCAGGGTAATGTTGATCTTAAGACAGCCTCTATTAAATTACAGAAATAAAAGAGTCACCTTCCTTTTCTGTTGAGAGTACTCTGTTTTCTATCGAAAACCGCCCTGTTTTCTTATAATGACTTGCTCGATTGGCAATCTCTTTGACAGAGAAACTAATGTAACTTTTGATTGTTAACATTAGTATTTTATTTGAATATTTTCAGGACTGGAAATGTTGGTGTTCAAGATTTTCCTAGGTTCTCTAGGAATACAACGACTTCTCTAGAAATACGAGCAACACCTTATATAAAACCTCCATAAATTAATAATTGATTAATTAATAATCTCATTAAAATTATAATTTTTGCATGTACCAAGTTGGAAAAAACGTGTTAAATTAATAATTCGTTTAATTTATAAGATAATACAAATACGTGAATATATATATAGGCCCTAATGAATATATAAATTAATAATTTCTTAATACATATATTTTCTGTTCATTTATGAGGATTTCATAAAAAATGAGTCAATTGTAACTTGTTTATTCTTAAAAATTGAGGTCAACTTGATCACTTGATCAATTGTATATCGTTCATTAGATCACTTACCAATCAAACTTTTCTAAAACCCCATGTTGCAAATGCTTATGAGTGTTAGTTATATTTTCTATATTGTATTCGCACAATGTTTTACACATTTCATCTGTCATCGACAATTTGTTTACTTCTTTGAGATGCGAAGACATTATTGTGCTTTTGATGTGGTATGTGACTATTGCTTTTGAATATAAAATAAAGTTTTTGTGTATTTAATGTTTATCCAATAAACTAATATATTAATTCGAACTAACAAAATATGTTGAAATTGTACATCGAATAAAGTAGCATATTTAATAATATATACGTAATAGATTCGTCAATATAGACATTGAATAATGTACAACAATAAGGCACATGGAGTGACTCCAAGTTCTGCGGAGCTCTCTCGCTGCGAAACCTAAGGTTTCGTTTTGGTGGCTGCACTCTCCCTTGGGGACGAGTGTTGATCGTCTTGGTGGCTGCTCAGCCTTCCACTGGCTCTTGCCGATGAGGTAGCTGGGATTGGATTTGGTTGTGACTGCGGTGGTAGGGGTGTCGCAGGTGACTCGACGTCAAGCTGGTGTGTTGCATCGAGCTGTGCTGATTGGGGGTTGGCCGCAAGAGGCTGGTGGTTGGTTGAAGGCAGCGACGGCTGCCTGGCAGGGCAGTGTGCTGTTGGTTGGGTTTGGAACCAGGTTATTGGACCTGGTTTTGGTTTGAACCCTTCTCTTGCTAGGGATTGGGTCTCTAGACCTAAGATTTATGGGTTCCTAGGCTCAATTCGTTGGGCCTTAGGCAAGCCTTAGATTTTCTGACTCTTTCTACACTTATGGTGGATAGCTATTTCGGTTTAATTCTTGAGTTGTATATAGACGTACATCAAGGAGACTGCTATTTCTTTGTAAGGGATTGGATAGGAATAGCTAGAAGTCATTTGTCGTAGATTATTATCAGAGCATAGCTGCAACAATGAGGGCTACCTGTCATGTGTAAGAGTTTGAGCCGTTTGGTTTCAAGACAACGTTTGATGTAAGCGCATTCTGGCCGAAGATATTTTAATGAAATTATATGATTTCTCTCTAAAAAAATGTACAACAATATTATTTTTTTGAAAAAAATAAAAAGTCTTATTTAAGAAAGTAGAAATATTATGATAAATTATAATTATCGATAAATTAATAATACACTACCAGAAAAACAACTTTAGTCGATGACAAAAAAACAAGCTGATGAGAAAAAATTTTCTTCGGCTAAAGTTTGTCATCGTTGGCTAAAATACTTTAGCCGAAGAAAAAAAATCGTCGCCTAAAGTTTAAAAATTTCGTCGGCTAAAGTAGAGACCATAGGCGACGAAATTTTTTGTCCCCTAAAATACTTTAGCTGACGACACAAATATCCTCGTCGGCTAAAGTCCAAAAAAAATTTGCCAAAAAATTTGAACTTTTTTCCCACACTTTAGTCGACAACTTAGGGTATTCATCGGCTAAAGTGATCAGGTTTTAGGTCAAAACCTAAACTGGTTGCGTCTCATCACGGTGAGAGTTTATTATGTTGAAGGCTCAACCAAAATAGCTCATATAGATGCATAAGTGTTTCCGTGTTTTAATTGGTTATAAAATTAGGGTTGACCGTCCAGATCATGCCCTTAACGTGTCGGATCAAGTTGAATTTTTTACCATTGAGATATTTTGACATAATAATGATATCAGATGGTCAGATTTTTTCTTTTGTGAATTTTGAACATCGGAATCACGACATGCCTACTAATGTTGTATAACTTGTTTACTAAGTGTTAAGTAAATGCACAACTTTGAAAACCAACTCTACATAGAACCAAAAAACTCAAAAACATCGTAAAATAAGATGTGACCAGATTGATGAAATACATCTATGGTTGAAAAATCACGTAATTTGGGTAACATCTCAGTGTCGATAGTAGCGGTCAACCCTATTAACCTTTATTTATCCCTATGGGGAGCCCTATCTTCAAGGGATAAATGTCTCAAAATTTTTAGATGGCCGGTTACATCTCATCATAGTGAGAGTTCGTTGTGTTGTAGGTTCGACCAAATTACCTCATATAGATGCAGATATGGGCGTTTTTGTGTTAAGTTGTTATAAGATTCGGGTTAACCGTCCTGATCGAGCCCTTAACGTTATCGGATCGAGTTGAATTTTTTACCATAACATCTTTCGACATAATGATCATATCAGACGGTCGGAATTTCATTTGTGAATTTTTATCTTCGGAATCACAACAT
The DNA here is from genome assembly GCA_951800085.1 of Comarum palustre. Taxonomy (NCBI): domain Eukaryota; kingdom Viridiplantae; phylum Streptophyta; class Magnoliopsida; order Rosales; family Rosaceae; genus Comarum; species Comarum palustre. The sequence goes on along the minus strand of OX637587.1, from coordinate 15,339,839 downwards.
ATCAGACGGTTATATCAAAAATTTTGAGGGTACTTTAGCTGACGGAATACAACGTGTTGTCGGCTATAGTTTAGTCAACGAAATGTGGAATTTTGTCGGATAAAGTACCCTTAAAAGTATAGCTGACGACATGAGAAATTTCATCGGCTAAAATACCGTTAAAATTTTTTTGTGGAAAAATTCCCGCAAATTTTTTTGAATTTTTATATCTTTCATCTCTCTCCGTCGTCCTCTTCATCTCTCTTCCTCCTCCGGCGGCTCCTCCTCCAGCAGCAACTCTTCCTCCTACTCTTTTTCTTTCTCCTTCTCCTTCTCCTCCACCGCGACTCTTCCTCCTTCTCCTCCTGCTCCTGCTCCTCCTTCTCATTCTCCTCCTCCTTCTCCTTCTCTGTCGTCCTTGCCTCCAAAAATGTATAAAAAAAATGATTCGAAAGTAAAAGAAAATAAAAAAAATTATTTTTTAAATTTTAGGTGACAAAATTCAAACTTTAGCCGACGAAATTCAAACTTTAGCCGATGAGTTGCAAACTTTAGAGGACGAAATTCAAACTTAAGGCGACGAAATTTCGTCGGCTAAAGTTTACTCGGTCAACTATTTTTACCAATAGGGGACGTTTCTGTCAACGAAATATCGTCGTCTAAAGTCCAAAAATTTGTGGTCTAAAGTCTGGACTTTAGGTGACGAAACTGTTACATAATTTCGTCGGCTAAGACTCCAGCTGACAAAATGAATGTGAGTCGGCTAAACTTGATATTCTGGTATTGATTTATTAATTTTTTGATTAATTAATACCTCTCTAAATTAATAAATTTTGTCGGTCCTGATATTATTACTTTATAGAGATTTAACTGTATATACAAATGAGCAATGATCAAATCTACCCTTCTGTACTTGCATTGGTTGTGTTGGATCAAAACAAATGGTAAGGAATGAAAAAGTCAGTCTTCGAAATCATGTGTCTTCCTGATGGGCTCACTTATTCCTCGTTAGACTATTGAATTACTTTTAAAGTTTTAAAAGTCGCTAGTTGGGTCGGTCAGGGACTAACGAGTAGAGGAATAGTAAGAGGAGTACTCATTTTTTCATTTTTGAATTTAATATTATTTTTATCTCATGATTTCAGTAAAATGACTAAAATCTAAAAATTAAGCTCAAATTCTCAAATCCCAAATTAATGAAACATAATCTATATGACTATACATGAAAAGGAGAGCATGAACTAACGGTAAAATACAAAATCTTGGGATGTTCAGGGGCTATATTTACTGCTACATATAATATGGATTTGCCCTTTCCTTCCGTCCATCAATAATTCTTAGTTCAATTAATTGTTCAACCAAGTGGATGCTATTACGCAAGCGCAAGTATTACAGTAGTTCAATGGGAAAGAGAGTCAACTTGGAGTACTGTATTTTAGTTCATCCTAAATTATTGACTATACATGACCGTCTGATATGATAATTATGTCGAAATATGTCTATAAGAAAAAATTCAACTTGATCCGACAACGTTAAAGGTTCGATCCTTACGGTCAATCCCGTAAGTCAATCCCGTAAGTCAAACCCCTTAACGCACGGAAACGGTAATTTGACCGTCTAAATTACGTATTTTGCCCGGACCTTCAACTGAAAATAGTTTCAAATCGATGAGACACAACCAGTAGAATGGTTATTTTATGAAAAATAACCACCGGACATAGGGTTGTCTCTAGCGAGAAAGAATGAAAAATTGCGTTAACCGCAACTATCGGCACCGAGACTTTACCGGAATTACATGATTTTTCAACCATAAACGTATTTCACCATTCCGGTCATATCTTATTTCACGACTTTTTTCGTTTGAAGCTTCTACGTATAGGGTTTAGGGTTTTAACCGATGAAATTAGGGTAATTCGTCGGCTAAAGTTAAATAAATAAATAAATAAAATAACTATAGCCGACGAAATTAGGGTAATTCATCGGCTAAGGTTAAATAAATAAATAAATAAATAAATAACTATAGCCGAAAAATTACCCAAATTTCATCGGCTAAAGTTAAATAAATAAAATAAATAACTATAGCCGACGAAATATATTAAAATTCGTCGGCTAAAGTTAATTCAAAATTTTTGGCGGGGATTTTAAAAATTTTGAAATTTTCCGACTATATAGAAAATTTTGAACTTTAGCCGACGAAATTAGGGTATTTCGTCGGCTAAAGTTCAAAATTTTCTATATCTTTCAATTTTCTTCTTCTCCTCCTCGCTCCTTCCTCCTCTCCTGCTCCTCCTCTTCCTCCTCCTCCTCCTCCTCTAAATCATTCTCCTTCTCCTCTCCGAGCCTATTCTCCTCCTCCCCTCCTCTCTCTCCTCCTCTTATAGCCGGCCTCCTCCTCTTCTCCTCCTCCACCACCCTCCACCACCGGTGTAAAAACAAAACAAAAAATTAATCAAAAATACAAGAAATAATAAAATAACTATAACCGCTGAATTTTAAGGTAATTCGTACGCTAAAGTTAAAAAAGAAGAATAAATAAAAATAATTAAATAATTATAGTCGACGAATTTTAATAAAATTCGTCGGCTAAAGTTAAATAAAAAATAAATAAATAAAATAACTATAGCCGACGAATTTTATTAAAATTCATCGGCTAAAGTTAAATAAACAAATAAAATAAAAATAATAGATATAGCCGACAAAATTTAATAAAATTTCGTCGGCTAAAGTCCAAAAATTCGTCAGCTAAAGTTCAGAATATAAGCGACGAAAAACATTTCGTTGGTTAAGACTTTAGCCGACGAAATTTCTTAGCCGACAAAATTTTGTACTTAACCGTCGGCTAAAGTACTGATCCTGATAGTGTGTCTCTTATGGAACCTAATTTTATTTACCCAAAAATTGAATGGGGCCCCATTTTGCTTGTTAGTAGGCGACGACTTTTGCACCATTTCGTCGTCTTAAGATCACTTAGGTGACAAAATTTACCACTTTCGTCGCCTAAAAGATTTTTTTAATTTTTTTTAAATATAAGACGACGAATATACACGTATCGTCGCCCAAGGTATAATACTTTGGCGACGAAACTGGCGTCGTCGCCTAAGATCTAGACTCTTAAGCGACGGACAATTTTTCGTCGCTTAAGAGTCTCACTCTTAAGCGATGACGCCAGTTTCGTCGCCTAAGAGCGAGACTTTTAAGCAACGACGGCTGTTTAGGCAACGAAATGTGTGTCGTTGCCTTAACTTAACTCTTAGGCGACGACAGGGATTTCTTTCGTCGCCTAAGATCATGGGCAACGGACTTCTTGCGACGACACCTTAGGCGACAACGCTTCGTCCCCTAAGATTTTGGGCGACGAAATTTTTTAACAAAGCGACGAAATTGCTTTGTCACCCAAACACTCTGTTCTAGTAGTGGGCCCAAGATCTTTTTATAGTTTGTTTTATTGTTTTCTTTTATTATTAGCTAACTAGGGTGATAAGCCGTCAATAAATATCTATCACTCTATGATAGAATGATATGGACTATATCCTGATAGGTGCACTCAGCGTGTCATGTCTGTTTTGTGGAGGCTGCGAGTTCCTTGTTTCGTCAAATGGTCGCAAACCTCCCTGTGACAAGATGTGATCGGCTTAGTGTCACTGGTAATACTTTTTAGTGAACATATAAGGAAAGCTGATAAACATAGTAATTTATGGCTCTGCATGAGCATTGTCTTTTTGATATGTCGCCAAAATTGCAAAGTAAATGAAGTAGTCAATGATGCACTTTTTACTAAATGGTGTTTGCTAGAATGCATAAATTTTATAGACATGTCTATTATTATTTTAGGGGGTTACTACAGTATGAGGATTAAGCACAATATCCCTTCTAATATTCTGTTGTTTTGTTAATAGTTATGACGTGAGTGCTGTTATTATAGCCCTTAGAAACTAGGAATATGTTGTGATACTTCATTTAGCGTCGGCACGACTGGAAGCCTGGTGTGGGAGCTCCACTCCTAAAAACTGTTACTGATTAACCATATGTGATGGTTCTAGAGTGCTGATTTTGAAAAGATAAACTGCGACTTGTTAGAAAACAATTCTCCCTTTCAAAAAAAACAATTTTCACTCAAGCAGCACAAAAGGGGTAAAGCACAATAAGTACAAACAATTGCATTAAAGGTTTATCTGAGACTAACAAATTTCCTCTCATGTACAACAAGAGGGTGAAGATATAATGATCGACTCAGTAACTAAAGAACATGACAGCTTCATCACACCCCCTTGGTTTTATACCTCTACTCAATAGTAGTCGACCGGGAGGGAACACACCGATCGCACCTGACCTTGAGATCCAGTGAGGACACCAAGAGTTGACATCTTCGCCATTGCCTGCGCAAAGTCCATCCGAAACGCCGTTCCATTATCTGAAGCAAATGCTGCAACCACTTGCGCTGTCCTCGTATCAGCCATTAGCTGCTGATCAGCAAAGAGGATTCCTCTTCCTCGCATCAAGTTCTGGTAATAGTGAGAGTCGAAAAGTGCGCCAGATGTCATGGACAAAGACGATTGAGTGGGATCACCATTACTAATGGCCTTGTTAGCATTGTCTACGCATTTTATCTTCATAGTATTGAGGAGGTCAGGAGGTAAAGCTGGGTCTGGTTGCCCTGTCCCAGTGAAGTTCTTTAAGCGCGACTCTATGAACTCGCATCCTATCTTTCCAATGTTGTGTGCTCCTAACACAAAACAACTCAAGGGTTAAAAATGACGTATTTCAATGACAAGTCAAGTTAGAGATATGTCTATTATCTATGTAGCACGATGGGTACTGCCACTAAATACTTCTCTTTTTATTAGAATGGAAACGAGAGAATATGTAACGGCCTATCATACTGTCACGAATAATTTATTCTCTCCTGTGGGCTTCATAAAAAAATGGAATGAGGATCGGAGAGGCAATGTGTACCAAGAAGAGCAACTGTTTCTCTATCACTGAAACCTCTACTTGAGAAGAGATGCAATATATGAGAGATATTGTCATCAGGTTTTGGAATCTCCTCCAATGCAACATCGAAGTAGGACTGTGTGCTATCTTTTCGACCTGTCAAGACTGGATAATATGGGCCACCAGCCTGCAGCCATTTCAGATGTTACAGCCACATCACCATGAGACTTAGTTGATGATGCAAAAGGGAAATCCTAAGAGAGAAAGAAAGCAAGAGAAAAATTGATTATTTAGCATACCAGAATAATGCCATCTCTGGTGGCAATAGCAAGTACATCGGCACAAGATACCACCCCTGGACAAGCATTTTCGAGCTCCTCCTTAATCAGATCAATGTTATTGAATCCCTTCAAGGACCTATTTGGCGTGGCCTCCTTCTCTATAGAATGGTTTGTATTCCCATTGCTGTCATCCAAGAGAACGGAAGCATCACACCCCTGATTCAAGATTCCCCACAACATTCAGAGTGCATATAAATAGCTGGATAGAAGTTTACACAACAAAAATATTCATAGCTTCGGACCAATTCTCAAGATAAATCTTGATGAGCATATATTTTGCAAGACAACAAAAATCCCTACAGTTCAACCGTACCATATATAAAACAAGTCACAATGAGCATCACGATAAATCACACTCATTTTCACAAGAAAACTCACACCAAATCCATTTCAGAATCTGAGTTTATATACCTTAATGAAGCAGTCATGGAAAAATAGACGCAGCAACTGAGCCGAGACGTTCCTATGCTGCCGGTAAATCCAAGCCATCTTCGTCCTCACAATGGTCTCAGCCTGAGGGCACGAGCTCCTATAGAAATCGTACTCCATATTCCCCGACGCCTCATACGTCGCCGTACACGAAACCACCACCGAGAACAACACCACAGTCTCTAACAGCCACTGCGCTTTCACTGTGCCCAACATCTTTTTCTTATTCCGGTGACGATCTCCGGCGTTGAGACTTGAGAGTCAGAGAGAGAGAGAGAGAGGGAGATAGGTTGAAGCGGGAAATGAGAAACAGAGAGACGAAGAGTATGATATAGTAACGAGCCGGTCGACCCGACCGAGCCCAATAATTGTTTTTTGGGTTAGGTTGGGGTTTAATGATTATTAACATGTTGACAGCCTAAGCCCTTTGCAATACACAACGTGTTCATGTTTTTCTGATAGTTTTCTCTTCACACCCCGCTCCCTTCTACCTTGATAATAATCTAGCACCCCACACCTCCGCACCACTCACCCCTACCTTCATACTACCCACAAATTTAGTATTCTCATCCAGCTCCACTTTTACCTACTGTCTGTTTAGACGCTTGTTAATTTCAATAAGAGAAAATAAAACATTAAATTCAGTAAATTGGAATCCACCAAGTACGTATACTATAGGTTTTCATTGCCACATACCAAATCACTATATGATCTTCAATCGGAAACTATTTACATAAATGCAAAACTTTTGAGGTGCTATTATACGCGATTTTTTGTTTTTGATTTTATAGACACCCTCATTTTGGATTGTTCACGATATCTCAAAGATTTTGATAGGTTCAGAGACAGATTCGTTAGGGGTCTAAACAACCAATATGATATGTTTCCTTGTCACGTTTATATATTATGAAATAACATTAAAACATCTTAACTTTTGAACTCTAGATGTGTGAGGACCCAATTGTATCCACTAAACCTAAACCATTTGTCATAGTTGCTCATTGTATGCGTAAAAAAATTAGGTTTTTAAGAAATTATTGATAAATCGTCTTCACCTTATCTCTTTGGAAAGATTTTGTATTTTTTTGTTTGCAAATCAAACTTTGTCATACTTATATTGCACATGAATAGTTTTTCCCCACAAGATCTCCTTTGTCGCCACCTAATCCCACCACATTTACCACCTACCAAAACGAAAGCAAGGGAAAAACAAAAGGTAATTTTTTTTCTAGTAGGAAGGATACACCTCTTCTTTTTCAATGTTGATTGCTGTTCTTTTCTTTTCTTCATCGGGGACTTGTTTGCACACTAATTTTATTCCTTCTACCTTTCTCTGGTATGCATTTGAAGATGCATGTCACTCTTGACGTATTTTCAAGTCTTATATATCTGAGTATATAACGTACTCTAATGTATTTTCTAACGTTAGAACTTTCAAACCCATCTGGAATGAACAAGTCACTACATTCAAGAAAGTTTCTGAAAATACGATGACATTTTTTGTCCAAACTTTGTTGTGCATATATTTGTGATCATCTGTAAACAAATTAGTTTGTCATATTTACCGTTTTTTTAATTTTCCCCTAAACCTAGTAATAACGTCTCCTCGACGTCTCTCTGTTCAGTTCATCTCCACTGCCATCTTCTCTTATCCTCGTGATCTACGAATCTCTTCTAATCCAGTCAGTGAGCTAAATCATCACTGGAAGTGGAAGTATGAGTATTACTGGATTCCCAGTGTTCATTATTAGAAGCTCTGTGTTTCTGTTCCTTCTGATCATCAAGATATTCCAATCACAATGGTGGACTCCAACTCGCCTACAGAAACGGATGGCTCTCCGGGGAATCAAAGGCCCTTCTTACAGACTTGTCCATGGAAACGCCAAAGAAATCTTGAACATGAAGAAGGAAGCCATGGCCACATATTTCCTCTAGTTCAACCTCATCAGTATCACTCGTGGCTCATGACATATGGTAAAAAATTACAAACCGATTCATCTCACTATGTCTTACAATTCCTTCGTACAAATTTCCGTTGAACTTAATTAAGTGCTCTATTGTTTTGTTATGTGACAGGGAAGAGTTTTCTTCAGTAGCTAGGGACTGAAGCTCAGTTGGTAGTTTTGTTTTTGAAATAAGATCAGAACCGGCACAATCTAGGATGTTCAGTCCCATATCCGGTTCAATCATTTTATTAATAGTAAAAACTTGCAACGGTTGGTAGTTATGGAACCTGAGTTGTGCAAGGAGATATTGTTTAACAAAGACAGAGTTTATATGCAAAAGAAAAATGAAGGACTTGGGAAGAAGGTAACAGGAAACAGCCTTGGGGCTTCTGAAGGAGAAGTGGAGAACAGTGGGAGAACATTTTTGACATGTTCACGAAGATATGCTTGCTAGTGTTCAAAAATTCTTATATGATCAGGCTTCCTGGTATCCAGTAAAAGTACTCTTTAAATAAATGTCCATTGCATTTGAAGAAATGATACCAAAAAACCATCTTTCTTGTAGCTGCTGGTTGTATCTTTGATTTATCAATACTAGTTTCTGACCCACACTATGTGCATGTAAATAAACACAATACAATTTCAGGGTTGGTTATCTGTTTTTATTTTATTTTATTGAAACGATTATCTTTTTTGGTCAGTTTTAGAATGCTTATCTTCTTTTTTCTGGTCAGTTTAAGGTGGTTATGTGACTCCTTTTTTCTTTTTTTCTTTTTTGAATAAAACCCACACAGGTAAGATTGTATTTATCACGTGTCTAATAGATCATTAGATACCTTACCGTTTAGGGTTTAGGGTTTAGAAGATATAAACACAGTCTATAACTTACCCTTGCACCGCCGAAGCCACACAGAAGCTTGCCCACGTCGCCTCAGCGATCTCGGCTGCTCGTCACCTTCCTAGCCGGAGCGTAGAAGGATTCGTCACTGTCGCTGCCACCAAACTCATCACTTTCTCACGCGAGGGGAAACCCTAGCAGAAAGAGCGCCGGCCCGAGTGGTGCTTCTCGAGTGGTTATGTGACTCCTTGATTTTTGCTGACCGTGGATAAATAAATGTCTTCCCCCCACGTCTATTTCACATTTACACGCACACGAACTCTTTTTTTCTTCTTTTTCTCCTTTTTGTATTTGTCTTTTACCATAATAACCATTTTGTTTGTTTTTAGAATTAACCATTGAGGTACAATTTGGGCAAAACATAATTAGGTGAAACTTTTTCATGCCCGACTTTATTGTAGCAGAGATATGCATTATATATTTATATGTGACTACTCTTATATATTGTTTTGACATTACAAACTTGAATGTTACCGTCTGCTATATAGCATAACAATTCATTGCAATATCGTAGGAGGTAAATGACTAATTGAGGATTGTGTATGTTCCCATTTCTCATGTTTATTTCACATTTTCATAGTTATTGTTGTTGAGTAGTCAAAGAGGTAAATATTATATTTCGACAACTTTTATCAAATGTAAAATCTTGATTATCAAATGGAGAACATATTTCAAATAATGAGTTCTTAATATGGTTTTTGAATAAATTAAGACAAATTGCAAACATGTGCACCCTTTACATCAATAGTACGTTGTGATTTGTGGTAAAATATGTAATCATTGTAGTAATCATTTCATTAATGATAAAATCATAATAGTTTACTACTTTAACAGCACATTTGTTATTGTTGTCTTTGTTTTATTGTCCATAAACTAATATTTAGTTTACAATCAGTAATTACTGCAATTTGAACAAAAGTTATTGCTTTTACATCATTTGTTATAGGTTGTGGTAAAATGTATAGTCATAGTAGTAATTAATTCGTAAATAATAAAATAAAAATATTTACCACTCTGACAACAAACTTGTTGTCACACTTGTTAATTGTTAATTGTTCATACATTAGTACGTAGGTTATAGGCGCAGTAATTACCACAATTAGGAAACCATATAATTACTTTCCCATCATAATATCTCAAATGCATCATGTATCGTCTCCAACCATCCTTAATAATATAACTTCATTACTAAGTCCCGTAATAATGATTAGACTCATATCAAATCTGAAATACCCGTAAGAGCTCACGAAAAAGGAATAATCCACCTTTTCTGCCCGGATAACCGAAAGAGCTCGCAGAAAAGGAATGATTAATCTTTCCGGCCCCGGTAACCATAAGAGCTTGTGAAAAAGGGATGATTTACCTATACGGCCCCAGGTCTTTAAAGTAACCATAAGAGCTCACAGAAATAGGATGATCCACATTTGGCCCTGGTCTGATAATGATTGCACTCACAAATCCAATAAAACTCATGGACATTTCACACATCGAAAATATCATACTGTGATCATATACCCGAAACTAAATCACATTATAAAGCTACCAACAGTCTCATAACCGAAAACCTTCCAAATAAAAATCCCGAGATCATTCCAATAAGATATGGCATTTTCTTACAAAAATAACTTTGTGGAATTAAATCACGCAAGTAAAATCAACTTCTCTATTCCAAACTTCCATAAAATAAAATCATGAATTTTAATATATATAAATTCATTGCATGCATTTAATTCAAATAAGGGTTCACTCACAACTTTAAACCTTAGCATGATGAACTCTGAATCCCTAATCAAGTACGATCTCCCCATATTCTGACACAATAATCATGCTTAGAATCACACTTTCAATTTGGGATAAAAAGTAAATACTACATAACATAAATACTAAAACCCTTCTAGTTATCCCACTTCTCAAACTTTTAACATCTAATCCGGCCTTTAGCGTTAGCTAGGAGTCCCAAGAATATTCTTTAAAACTTAACCAACAATAATCAATGGCCAGAATAATAGTTTCTTACCCGCCAAAATAATTAAACTTGAAAAATCCTAAAACGTAACCAAAACTCCTCCAAAAATTCTAAACTTTACACCATTAAACTTGTCACACCCCGATCCTAAAATTATATTACGGTTGGTTACTTTGGTCTTTAACCATTTAAAGTAACTGTTTGACCGTATAATAACCGTAAAGTTGACTTTTCGTAAAGTCGAGAATTTGGGAAAACTTTCTTCATGAAAGTTGTAGAGGACATCGATACGAGTTCGTGGACATGTAGCACGCTCAAAACGGTGTTCGTATGAAGAAGTTATAACGGTTCGAAGTCAGGGGCATATGGGTAATTTCATAAAGGCTATAAATAGCCTGAAAACCCTAAAAATCGGGAAGAAAATCTGCCGGAGTTTCTCGACGTCGCCGATGCCGATCCAGGCTGCCTCACTAGACCCTAAAGGAGCGCCTCTGAGTCTACTTCAATTCTAGGTAAGCCTTTCGGCCTATCTCGCCATGGTTTAAGAGAAATTTCAATTTGATTACCGAGTGTACAGTAGAAGATCTAGATCGGATTTGTCTCTCCTCATACCACCAATTTGTGAGTTCTATATATAGTTAGAATGAGTTTTAGGAGTACTACTCACCCCTAAAGTTTTGGTGAATTGATTTGGAGTGTCGAGGAAGAATCGAAGGTTTTAAAACAAATTTCGGGCTTTTACATTCTTGTTCAATTGACCTAGTTAGAGGCTGAATTGGCCTTCGAGTTGAACTAGAAAGTTGTTCAAAATGATGAGGCGAAGCTACTGTTAAAATTATGTGGTGATAGGAGGTCACCGGAATTTCTACCTCCGGCGGCGGTGCTGCCACTTTTTGAGCAGTTTTTCATGCCCATTTGGTAATTTTTGGAGGAGTTTTGGTTAGGTTTTGGAATTTTTAAGTTTAATATTATCGACGGATATAAAATATTATTCTATTCATCGGTTATTGCCGGTTAAAGTTGAAGAAATATTTTAAGGACTACTAAGCTTTTGTTGAAGGTAGGGGGATTTTTGTTGATTAAGTTTGAGAGTTTTGACCGAGGGTAACGTTATTATCAATTTTAAATAATTATTCGTTTGACAATTAAGATTTACTATTATTCGTTGAACATGAGATGAAGAATTATCGCTTGAGAAGCGATCTAGATTTCGTCAGGCTAAGTCATAAACCTGTGAGTGGATCTTTGTTTTGAATTAATGCATGTCGTGTTTTTTTATGCTAAACATGATTTTTTTATTAATTTAATGAGCCGATGGGGCCAGGAATGTGGGTTGCTCCCCTTCCATAAGTCCCTATGTTATGTCGGCTGAAATCAGCGTTATATTGATTAAATTTGGAATGCATTGTTTTATGGTCATAGTTTTGAGGACGGTCGGGGAATCGTGTCTTATGCATGAGATGCATGTTTTAATTTACGGGGGAGGAGTTATATAATAATGACTTTTCATATTTGCTTGTTTTCATCACCATGAAGGGTCGTCATATATATAAAGATGCTAGCTAGCCATCCGGCCCCCTCACTTTGAAAGTGGAGCGGGGCAATAGTAGCCCTAGAAGGTTCCGACTCTAGTCTGAGAGACTCATTTTCATGGTGAAATTTCTCCGCCATGAAGGGTCCTCATATTACTTCGTAACCTTAAAGGTTCTGACCCTAGTCTGGGAGACTCTTCGTCATGGTGAAATATCTTCCCCTATTTTTAATACTGAGTTTTAAGCCAATGAGATTGCAAATAATGTTTTGTTTTTTGAAAGGAATATTTGAGATTCTTTTCCAAGGAGGCATGCATAAATGATTTCTCAGAACAATATGAGGGAGAACATTAAATCAAGTTATTTTCTCACACCTGGATATTATTTTTGTCCACTCACTCTAACGTCATGTTTTTAAATGTTTTTCCCTGGGCCCTTCGTTTTCAAATGCCCAGTGTTGCAGGGTTGCTGAGAAGAGGTTATGCGTACTGAAGACGAGGCATAGTCAAATTAATCCACTGACGCTAATGTGTTTAGTTAGGTAGCACTTCCTGGTAGATTTACTCTGATTACCCCAACTTAGTTTAGTTTATTTTATTGGTGAAGTGTAGATGTAATTTTGGTGGCAGGGTGGCTCTAGGTGCTGGGAATTGAATTTTATACTATTGTGAAAGTGCTTAGTTGGGTTTCAGGAAGAGTTGTCCATTTCAAGGGGGTTTCGGCAAAAATTTCCCTTGTGGTGGTCCACGTAGGATTTACCTCGGTTTAAAAGGGTTAACCCGGGGTGAGTCCTGACAAAACTCCTCTTATTTTATACAATTTATTTGCATGAAAAACTGTTCAAAAATTAGCATCTCTGCCGTCGCCTGCGGCCGGCTGGCAGAAAACTTTATGCCACCTACAATCGCCACCAAAATTTAACAGCATATTCCTCTCAATATTTCGAACAACTTTCTAGAAGGAATCAAAGGTCAATTCTAAGCCTAAACTGGTCAATTGAATCGAAATTAAAATATTCCCAATTTCAAACTCTAAAACTATCAAATCTTCGATTCTCATCACAAACACCAAATCGAGCTACCAAATTTTAAGAGAATGTGTTACTAATCAAGCCCAACAAAACCATATAACGAACTCACCAAGTGATGGCTTGAGGGAGAAATTCGGCAAAAACCTATGCTGCACAGTCGCCCTTTTGTGGCCTGATTTCTCCCAGACGGTGACGAGTTAGCTCATGAAACTTGTCTAGACTTGTAGGTGGATGATCAAGCTTCAAAACGACACCCCCTTGACAGCCAACTCGGCTCGACGACGGCGAAATATGTACCGCTACGTGCGCATGGGAGGAGGAACAATAACTTTTTTGATTTCTGACTTTTTACCATCTATCTTCGTTAAAACCCTTATAAATAGCTTTTTTACCATTTTTATACATAATTTTCTCATACAAACTCCGATTTGAGCGTGTCATGTGTCAACAAACTTGTATTAACGTCATTTACCACTTTCATATAGAACTTTTTCTCAAATTTTGATTCTAGAAAGAAGTTAACTCTACGGTCCTTATACGGTGAAACAGTTACATGAAATGTTAAAAGATAAAAGTAACTATCCGTAAAATAATTTAGGAACCGAGATGTGATAGTAAGAATAAGCTTCTTCCAAAGGTAGAATATGAAGTGAGAAAAATCAATTGCACATTTAAAAATAATCCTAAGAATCAAGTCTTAATTAGGGACACCAAAATTTACACAAATTTTGACACTGTTTGTCAGCCATTGAATTTTTAAATATATAATGATCTAAATTTAATCTTTTAATGATGTCAACTCAACACTAAGTGAAGTGGAAATGATATGACATTACATAAATTCTAAACTTGAATATATCTCCCCATATGATAAACAAAATAAAATTAGAATTTAGAAAATCAAAATCAGCAAGTTAAAAAGTAAGAAAAAAGTGTCCAGTACTATTTGGTCTAGTGACATAAGTCACACCAGACTCGTTATTGTATCTAAGTTATTTAACTGGTAAACAAAGTAAGAAAAAGCAAAAAAAAAAGAACACCACATATCATTTTCCCAGTTCGCGTCCTAATTATGCAAGCTTTCAATTAGGTTCAATTATATTCATCCTTATTATAACAATTAAAGTGATGAGTGTAGAATATTCTCAAATATATACTTTCCTTCTAGATAGAAGTTAAATATTCTGTATAGATGTAGGAGATATTGTTTTCCTATTAAATCCATGATTGTATCTGTATATATACCTCTATTGAAGAATAATAATATCATTGAAAACCATTATCAAACCATTTTTTTCTACTATGAGATGAAGGATGCATCATCAACACATACATACTAATTACAATTGAACACCATTTGATTTGATTCTTTCATCATCAACATAACCTCTATAAAATGAAAGGGCAGAACAAGAGTTCACATGATTTTTAGGAGTCTTCTGATTAAAAGGAAATGAACTCCATTTATTAAGAGAAAAGAGAGTCAAATACAGAAGGGACATGGGCTTGACAAATCCTCTTCAATCAAAGAGTAAAGCTACATAAACTACAAAATAAAGCAACACTGAAAGTAACTCAGTGAAGAAAGCGAAAATGAGGTAAACCGAGTTGATCATGAATGCATAGATTCGTAAGAAACTAGGGGATTGAGTCTTCTTCCTACTCTTTTCTTCTTCAACAAGAATACTCCAGTCAATACACCTTGGTTCTCCACTTGTAGAAGGTTTTACCTAATGATTTTTCCATTTATATCTGTATTGTTTGTCATTTCATCAGTTCATAATCGAACCTCTCAGACTGACTAGGACCTTGTCATTCTGAGTTTGAATAATTGAAACCCGACATAAAGTCTATAAGCCAAGTTACGTTAGGTCAATTCGAATTTGTGCACAACAAAAGAAAAATGATATTGTGGAAAATTTTCCAGTGTCATTGGTAATATGGTAAGAAAACTATTAGACATAGTAACTTATGGCTCTGCATGAGCATCGTCTTTCCGGTATGTCGCCAAATTGGTAAAGAAATGGAGTAGTCAATGATGCACTCCTTGCTAAATGGTGTTATAATGCATAGAATTGAAAACTCTTAATATTTTTTCAGGATATTTAGGTAATTTAGAGTTTAGGCTTTATGTCTTCTCTTGTATTCTACGGTTTCGTTAATGATCAAAGCTTGATGACAACCGTTTAGCCCTATTAAAAGAAAATGATATCTGGTATTCTGTAACTAATCTTTTGCGATGAATGTTCATTCTCATACCTTAATCATACTAGGTTACTAGCCACCCTTACGTAACTATGGCTGGACATTCAGTTGAAAACGTGTTGGTTTGATTCTTTCAATGTTTTTAGGGGTATTTGATGTTACACCCAATTTATTAGACTCATTTAAATTATACTCATCTTTAAGAATGTTTTAAAATACACCCAAAATTTATTAATTATGTTTGTTTAAACAAAATAAACCTATCATTTAGGATAAAAAATAAAACCTATTTTTTTCTTCTAGAATTACAGAAGTTGTCATTATTTCTAGGCGTTAATAAAATGGTATCTCATGAATATATGAACCATAAACCCTAAACCCTAACCCCTAAACCCTAACCCCTAAACCCTAAAACCCTAAACCCTAACCCCTAAACTCTATACCCTATACCCTAACCCCTAAACCCTATACCCAAAACTCAATTTCTCTATTTGTAACCTAACTTTAAGGTTATAAAAAATGCATGGTTAATACCTATACCATAAACACAAATTAAAATGTAGAAAACATAATTAAAATCAGAATGGCAAAATCGTCATGAGAAAAATTGTGACAAATTTTAGTTTTAAAAATAAAACCTATAAGACATGTTAAATAATTTGAATCGGGTGTAAATTAAAATGAAATATGTGATTGAGTTTATCTTAAAAGAGACTCTATTTTTTAGATTTTTATCTAATTTCCTCTTTTCTCATATCTAATTCTCTCAATTTTCGGTGCTCGTTCCTCTTTTTCATCTTTTTATCAAGTATTTAGTGATTCTGATTTTTCAAATTTTAATTTTCGTTTCTTTTTCATGAGAAAGATTAATTAATTTTAGTATATAATTATGTAATGCCATGTCATTTCCACTTTACTTGGTGTTGAGTTGACAACATTAAAAGATTAAAGCTAGACCATTAAAGATTTTAAAATCTAATAGCTCACAAACGGTGTCAAAATTTGCATGTGTACATTTTGATGTCTCTTGAACCGGACCCAACATACTATAAACTTGTGTTTCGTTGTTGTTTATGTTTACATTGATGAAGGAGGTTTAGGGTTGAGTGTTTATTACTTACAACTTCCACAATCTCCTCAATAGTGTTTCAATGTGCAACACTAAAACCCCCTGCCTGTGTTTGTTTCTATTGGCCACCATATGTGTCACGGGCCGGCTTTGTGAGACTGTAAAGAGTATCGTGCGATACTCACTAGCCTTTAGAAAGGAAGCAAGTCAGCCTTCTGTGCACCTTATAAGGAACAATGGAAACCACACGATATTAATACGAGGCAAGCAACAAGCAAGAACATAGTTTTATATAATTGTGGAGCGAGCTCAAAGAGCGAGCAAGCACTCGTATGAAAGATAGAAATGATCTCACCGGACACAGATAATTGAATAATTTCTCTCTTTATTGATGGTAAGACGTTTATAGAGGTTAAAGTACATGTGTTTACCTATACTAGTTTCGTAGTCCAACCGTCCCCGACTAGTAACTCTCTTGTAAAGAGCATATCGGTCAAATTCTCACTTGTCTGTGGAAAACATCAAAAAGCCAAGGAGAGCCAAACTAAATAAAATAAAATACACCAAAATAAAAATTACAATAATACCACTAAGACTCAAGCAACCAACCATACGTTTGACTCATGATCCTGGACAATGTTGCTTGTGACATTACACGTCTTGGCCCTAACAATATGGCACCCCTGCTCTAATCTCTCACCTTGCAAAGTTTGGTACACGTTTGAGGTCGGTGAAGTGGTTTATAATGTTCTATTTTCCACTACGGTTAACCCAGAAGGCCAGAAGTAAAATCCAACTTTCAATGGGATAAGGGGTTTTGGTATTTCAGTTGTGATAGCAGGGAAGTTTCAGAAAAGTTCAAGATAAACGAGGCACAATACGCAATATCAGTAGAACAATAGCAAGGAAAACAATTAAGTTCCAAGTCAAGATTCCAAGACTTGCTTACATTTGCAATGGTTTGCCAAAATCACAAATCCAAACACCGTAGACAGTACTTGACATTAATTTTGTTTAATCATTAAAAACAGTAAAAATAACACTATTGTTGCCATTGGAATCGGACATCAGTTCTTATGGACAAGCGCAACACCACAGTAACACGCACTCAAGTCTGAGCTTGAACCGACATCTGATACTTAGAAGCTCCCACCCCTCAGTGCAAGCACTAAATGAAGAACGGAACCACCCTCAATGTTGTACTCTTTAGCTGTTTTGTCATCTCCAAGCTGCTTCCCAGCATAAATAAGCCTGCCACATGAGTAAAACCAGTCAATGAACTGACGGTGGGCAACTACAAAATGACCAATTCAACTCCTATAGTCATTACAGATAACTTTAGTTCAGCTGCTCAACTATAATTTTACTGTTAAAGTTCTATAGAGTATAGAGACATATACCTTTGCTGAACAGGGGGAATTCCCTCTTTCTCCTCAACTCTTTCCTTGATCCGGTCAATGGTATCAGTTGGTTCAATATCAATTTCAATTTCTTTCCCAGTAAGAGTCTTCACCTTAATCATAGTTCCTCCCCTCAACCTCAAAACAAGGTGGAGAGTAGACTCTTTTTGGATATTATAATCTGCCAGGGTTCGACCATCTTCCAACTGCTTACCGGCAAAAATCAGTCTCTGCTGATCCGGAGGGATGCCTTCCTTATCCTGAAAAGCAAACATATATATTAGTTGCCAGGCAATTTCATAACACAAAAGCAAGGTCCACTTGGATGCACAAGAAAAGGGAAAGGAAAACTGAGAAAATTGCAAACATGTGCTTCCGAGACAAGAGAATGCTTCATGACAGAAAAAACTGAGTTTTAAGTATATCCGTGCCAAACAAAGCCCTCAACTAGACAACTATTCACTTTTTTAGAAATCAGAGGGCAAAAAGCAAGGGAACAAACTGTATAACCTTCCAACACTGGAAATCTAGAATCCTATAACCTCCCAACACTGGACATCAAGAATGCTACGACCTTCCAACAATGGATATCTATACTCCTAACCTCCATAGTACCACTCTTTCTCAACATATTATCTTCTAACTTCCCAACAATCTATTCTGGATACAATCATCAATCTAACAATTATCGTATATATATATATATATATATATATATATATATATATATATCTGATTTCCAATTCTAGAGGTAATAGTGACAATAGAATGCACAACCGACTCCTCCTAGACACTCATCATGTTATAATGACCCCCAACATCAACCACACCTCTCTAAATTTGATTGAGACCAGAGAAAAAGTTTCTAACTTCCACGCAACCTCAAAACCATAAACATTCACCGTCGCTCAATACCCCTAATGTCATCAATTAAAGCAAATACCATATACAAATATCATACACCATGGAAAACCAGGTGCCCTGTCAGCTCATCCAAATTCAATATGAACAGTATCAAATTAAAGTCATGAGCCCAACATCATAATCAAAAAAATATATCTTTTCCATATTATCATCATCATTAGTATTCTCAGGACCTGTTCTTATATCTTACAGATTCATCTATATGTTCATACCCAGCCTAACACAGCAACCCAAAATCACATGAAGCTATAACTCTACTTTAATTCCAAAAATTCTAGATTTTGCTTAAGATTATAGAAAAACATATCTAGATTTTGCTTCAGATAAAACAAACACAAATCAAAATTCAAAATTGAAAAGGGGGAAGACAAACGCATACCTGGATCTTGGCTTTGACATTATCGATGGTGTCGCTGCTCTCAACTTCAAGGGTGATGGTCTTCCCGGTTAGGGTTTTCACGAAAATCTGCATCTGTTTTTGGCTTCGGTTTTCGAGAGGAAGAAGGGTTCGACGAGAAAAGACGAGAGAGATCGAGGCTTATGTAATTTATTGACCAGAATCCATAACCCAATATAAGTAAGCTTTTAATTTCATGAGATGAAGAAAACGAAATCTCGTACTCGTAGATGGTATTTCAATTTCAATTTTATACTGAAAGTTGACTAAATTTAACTCATTTAGTTTACTTTTCATTTCAGACCGATGACATAATTAAACATCATAATTTAATGAAAAGGAAATCAATTCTCATTTCATGTCATGTTTTTCCACCAACCAAACAGGGTCATAAGTTAAAACATCTCTAACAGGTTATTTAAAAAAATCTATTATAAGAAAGTAAAAGTCAAACATTTGAGTCATTTTTCTTAACTCCAACAGCTTCTCTATTTTAGAGAATTCATGTTCATTTCTCAAGTCATTCTATATAATTATGGAGTTTGCTGCAAATATGAGGAATTTGAGTTTCTCTCTCTTCGCATTCCCTATTTTGACGAAAGTTTTAGGAAATCTCTTAGAACAAAACACTCAAAATCTTCCTTAAAATGGAGAAATTCAAGAAAATAGAGAAACCGTTGGGGATGCTCTTAGTTTCTATAAAATGGTACACGTAACTTAGTACAAAGTATGGATTTTGTTTGGTGCAAAATACAAAACATATCGATATCAGTATGCAGTTTACGAGTATGATTCTTACTGGTTGAACACGAGTATAATTTATTTGAGCTTCAAGGCAGATTTGAGAGCGACATAATGTTAATTTGGGAGGTGTATTCAATCTAGATTTTAAATGATTTTGTCTTACTTCTCACACTCCATGGATTTTCATTGATTTTGTAGACTCCACTGATTGTTTTAATTCCATATAGATTTGAACAAATTTTAATGTATTCTAGCCAGATTTGATTGAATTTTGATAGATTTCAATATATTGGGCTACAGACTTTTACGGTGCAATTGATGGTATCCTGCTTCTTCTATATCCCTATAAACAATAAACTAATGTGGTGATAGTCTAGACCGGATATCTAACTCCAAGAACATGATTTACAAGAAGTTAGACATTACTATTGTTGTAAGAATAATAATGAACTATACCACAAGTTTTCATTGCTAAACATGTGACATTTACACATTTTCTCGTAATTCAGGAATAAGTGTATGTAGTAGACAAAGAGAAAACAACAAAGCACTATTTCAGTATGTCTCGACAACAACCAACATAAAGTCAATACAAGATAGAATCATCTGCCTTGTTCATTTTCCAATTCTCGACTTCATTGAGTTTTTTCTTCCTGTAATACCACCAAGGCCACTTCATTAGTCCTCCAAAGATTAGTGTAAGTTGACTTCAAAATTACATGAGAAGTAGATTAGATCTTGGTGATGAACTTCATTATGCATTAATACTAAATGGAGCAATTCATTCAAGCCTAATCATATAAATAAAAAATGAAAGTAGCCAAAAAGACAATTTTATCTAGAACATGACCTCCATTGTAAGTTGTTGAAGAATTTTTCTTGAAACAAAAAATACCCTGCTAATCAACCAAATATGATGACTAAAAAGAAAAATATAAAGTTCATGAGGTTCCTCGAAATATATAATTCACTTCAAAAGCAGTCATGCCTAGTAAAGTAAAGTTGTTGTATATGTATCTTTGCGGCATGTAAAGTTGTTGAGGTTCTTATCATTATCCATAACTAGTAAGAAAGATACTGAGGGGGTCATCAAATTTGAATAACAATTTAACATGATTACCAAATTCCAAATTTCTAACAGGGAAGTTGTGGTTTAACAATTTAACTTGCCTCCAGATTTGCCTGCAAGAAAAATGGAACATTGTAGTTGTGATTTCCTCACTGTTAGGCAGCGGTTGACACGGATTGAAAGTATTTTTTTAATTGTCCATTATGGTTCGATAAGTGTATTATTGAAACTATACTTAGAAATACGACATGATAATGTCTCTCTAAGTCTCTCCAAAAGGGATTAGACGTAGGGCATAGCATTCTCACAGAGGAGTGTAGGTGGTTGTGTCTCAGTCTTCACCAAAACAATAGATTCTTCATCATCAGATGCTAAAAAGCTCTTGATCGATTTTGGATTCTATTATTGTTGTTATACTATTGACGTCTTCATGGACGTTGGAGAGTCATGATGCCCTACCATTGTTGCCTCCATACAATAATATGTTGCCTTGGACCTAGGAGTAGTGTTATTGCATCATATTGAAGTTTGAATCTTCTCATGTCAAAATATGTTAAAATAGCAAATTTGTTCCTTTTTGGGCAGTAACTTCGTCTTAGCTTTGTGATTAGATCCAACATAAATATAAAGTAAACTTTATATCACTGTAAAGCTACTTGAGTCTAGTTTCTAATGGTTTTCACGGTTCATTCATATCCATCCAGATGTGAGAGTTATGACTGTTTTAGTGCGCAAAGGTTATGCTACACAAAAATTGTTATTGCACTAGGAATTGCACTTAGCTTTGCATTATTCAAAATAGTTCATTTATGACCTCTTGATGGTGTATCTACTTTCTTTAAGTGGACATACTTAGCGCATCGCAAATAATGAAATTATTCATGAGATAAGAAACCAGCACCTAATTCGGTATTTTGTGCATTGTGAATCTCTTGTGAATAAAATGATTGGATCATCACCGTCATATATGGACGTGGTTGAAATCAATTTTTGATGCATTATGACACCATGATCCATGTCACATATGCCCTCCAAGCGTTAAGAGGCAATCGAACCTTGAAATATTTAAGAACATACACGCCAACGGTTATCATCATTGTAAGAATGGTAGTAACTTGTGTATACTTCTCTTGAGTGCTAATGAGAGAGCATCATGGAGAGAAGCATGAGTCAAAGTAGTGAACTGTATGTCACTATAATTCAATGATTGAATCCTATGTTGTTGGCAATAGATGAATTTTGGAACATTGACTCAAGACAAGGTATGATATTTAGGTCATCTCAGAAGTGATATGAGAGTCAGAATTATGTGAAATTCTTATGGACATCCATTCTTCAGCTCAAAATAAAAACATTTGGGATATAGTCTCACCGACAAGGATGGTGACGACGCCATGGTTATAAACGGCGATCCCCATGCGATATTGAGGTCCCCTGTGTGTGGTTCCACCAGATCTCACACACCGATCCTCCCTTAATGCGTCATTGGCTTCGTCCGACGCTAACTATTTTGTTTTGTAAATGTTGTACTTTAGCTAAGGAGTGTGACCCTCTTATGCATTGACACAAATATAACATTTTATGCTTTGGCACAAAGGATAAAATTTCATTCTTACACCAAATCGAAAGAGGGATTGTGTAGACAGATACAACCAACTTGCAGACACCGTATATGATTTTATGGTGATGGTTGAAAAGTTAACACACCGGTCATATGTTACACCAATGTCTACCATATGCTTACACTTTTACGAGCTCTCTACCCATTGTTGAGAAGTTTTCATCATAGAGTTGATAACATATCATTGCAGATATTTATAACATATTTAGTCTCATGAAACTCAACTATAGTAAAGTCTTGTGATTGGTTGATGTGCACTAATACTTCTGTTAAGGTTATACCACATGTAGCATTACTCATCCGTCTATGACTTATCATCATTGAAGTATTGCACGATAGCTTGTCAGTGTGTGCAGGGATTGGTATGGGGTTGTAATCTTTGAGCTCGACAGGATTGAAACGGTTATTCAAGCCTTGAGCTCCGTAATATGTCAAATTGCACTGTCACAATGCCTAATGATGAGTTGTGTGAAATGAATAAGTGTGCATATGTCATGCGTTGTGCATCGAGCTACCCAATAGCGTGCACGTAGCTTTCGCCAGCATGATCAATGTTGCATCTATGTCTGTAAGGATTGATGTCCTATCAAGAGGACATGACGCAACCAGATTGAGGTAGTCTTGATGCCATCACCATGTGTGGTGATATGGTGATGCTATAATGTGGAAACATGGTTTCACAGACCTTGTGGCTCCCCAAAGGTTATGGTTGAGGCCCTTAGGTTTGATAATTACTTGCACTAGGGAGAAAGCGAGTTTGGCACAACATGATCTATTGATCTATGATACTCATATCAGTCTCATGGAGTCTGAATTATGATTATCGTTGAGAGACGTTTCAATGTCAAATCCAATCCATATAGATATATGCAAAAGTATTACTCTAGTGTACATGTGGACGTGGAATGATGAGTCTATCGAACCATGATTTGTTGATGACTATCGACATAGTTAATTGGCCTAATGGGAAGATGCGACCCAGAATAAAGAGATAGGTCGTTGGGCAGATGATGTCGACACCGTAAATGTAAATCATATCAAATATGTCTTTGTTAGATAGCGTAGTGAAATAGGAGTTTAGGATCACCTTACGGCGTAAGGTCTCTCACTAAACATGCATTGGGATCGACTACGATGAGATATGCTCTCGTAATAAATTAATTGAACTTTTCTACTTTGCCAGTTTGGTACTTTTCTAAAAACTGAACATGCAGCCTATGAATATGGTTATAGTTGTAGAAACCCGAAATTTAATACTAACTAGATAGCATATTATGGTTTCTTAACCCTAGAAATCATCCAAATATATTTTAAAGAAAGATAGATCATATTACTTTTAGAAACCATGACTCCTAGTATCATATTTACAAGATAAATCATATTTCTTGAGTACTAGAATTGAAGGGAACTAGTATATTACCTTAACCCGTATTTCTTACATACACATACTTTTAATCAAATTTAAGACTAGTGTTAGTATCGCTTTTATCATGCATATGATTCTAATATTAAATATTACTAACTCATTTACAAGAAAACATCATATTCCTTTACAAATTAACTTGAGTAAATATATATATATATATATATATATGTATACATATATAAATTTGTGTGTATAGATTCATGTCAATGTATACACAAGTTAATATATAAATTTGGTTTTCACTCATCTTACTATTTGCCTTTCTTTATAAACAATCATCCTAACTAGCTAGTTTAGCACCCAATATTAATGCTTTGTCTCTTAAGTCAAATATTATTGTTGAAGATCAATTCCAATGCATGCATCTTGACCTATATATACATGGGAGATGAAACATCATTTTTTCACACTCCAAGATCAAACGTGAAGATGATCATAAACTCCCTTAGTTTAATAGAAAGCACCCACACCAAAATCGATCCTACCCTTCACTCTTCTTTTCTTATGAAGTTCTCTCTTGTCAAAGAAGTCTAACCTTGAGTCAATACCCAAACCCTCACTTCACTTTGGAAAATTTAAAAGTAAGTACATGGTTACATTCCTAGGAAGGGGACCTATTGAGCACTTTTTTGTTGAGGACTAGTTGAGAACTTTCTCCTTAATGGTTTATTACACTCATAGTTTATGGGTCTATATAAGTAGATCACTTTTACAAATTTTCAGCAACAAGGAGGTCATCAATAGAACCCCTCCTTACATTCCTATACTCTTTTGTCTTTAAGATAATCAAAATGCATAACTAAGGATAAAATGGAAAAGAATATGTTTTTGAGAAACCTATATTTTTTAAATAATAAAATATCTCATTATAAACTTTGATCACAGTATTAGATTCCTCTTTGAAAATTATTCAGTTTAGGTTTTTGAATCACTTAAAACGGTTTAAAAATAAAAAAGTTATGACTAATCAAAGTTTTAAGCTAATGAACTATATTGCTGGAAATTTATTTAGACTATCCCAAATTTAAAAATTCATACTTCACTCATTTCTTAATCATTTTCTATAAATTTTATATCAAATTAAATCCTAAGACCTCTATTTTTAATATGTAAAGTTTCAGGAGGTATGGTAAAACAACAACACGTAGACTTAAACAACAAATGTTAGCAAAAATGATTATCGGTTTTCTACACTACTGCTATGTTACACCATTTATGGACTCTATCACTTTGAAATGGACTATAAGACTTATTCCATTCGATACCTTCCGAAAAATACTTCGACATGGACTCCTCAATTGCCTAATTTGGACAAAAATATATTGAATGAGATATGAAAATGATAAGCTGACGGTTCGTTATTTAGATGTAATTAAGTTTGGAAATGTGAAGCCGGATGATTAGTACAACCCCGTGCTTAAATGAAATACTAGTAAAAGTGTTTTGTAATTTGTGAAGTTAGTCTGGGGCTCTGGGTCCTGGACTCTACAGATAGTGCACTATTATACTTATAGGAAAAAGTGTCGACCTTGAGTATACATACTCTGGTATTGTTCTAGGTATGCTGCGACTTATACTGGTTTTGGTTTAGTAGACCTAGCGAGTGCTCTTTGTGATTTATTACCAGTTCCTAAACAATCACAAGGAAGAATTTATCAATATTTGTATATGTGTATGTGTACATAAATAAGAATTGGTATGAAGAAACAAAAATGATTCTAAGTACATTTTTACTTAGTTGTGTTTATTTCTGGTTTCTTATTAGACACATTATTATGAGAATGTAAGCTGTACTTACTGGGTCTGTGTTACTCATAATGCTACACCTTTTTGTTTTCAGGTAACGAATAGATGCATGGGGAAATGAGATGAACCTACCAAATAAAAGAATCTTGTCTATTACTATTTTTAGAATAAATTTAATGTCTTACATACTCTTGCTAAAACTCTCGTATTGTAAAATATTAATGTTTTCGCTTTCTAATAAAAGTATTATTCAGGCACCATATTTCCTTATAATATCGATCTCAGTTTGGGGGCGTGAAAAAAGTAACATCTATAGAGAATCATAGATATGCATGAAGGTCTTAAACAGACTTCATTCGTCTAAATCAAGTGGAGAGTGCGTTCGCAAGAAAGGTTGGAACACATATTAGGTAACTCTTTGATTTGAAAGGGATATGATGAATAATGTCATTGCGTGTTGATTCCGGATTTACATAGACTCTTAATGGTCAAGAGATGCCAATATGTATTGAACATCCGATGTTAGAATGAAAAAGATCATGGAAAAACACAATCTCGTAATGAACTTGATGATTGTATTGATGATGTTTTTCCATCAATGCGATCTCGTAAAGGAAGTCGATTATTACGTGTTGATGATATTTTTCCATTAATCGATTTAGCGCATTGATGAGAGTGGTCTTTATATACTCCCAAGATTAATTAAATTCTTTACTCTAAAAGAGAGTAACATGTTACTTCTAAATAAAGATTATTAAGAAAGACTTGACCTCTCATTTGTTGAAAAACTAAGTGTAGCTTTACAACCACGTAATACCAATGGAATGACATAAAGACTTCCCTTAAATACTTGAATGTACTTGAGATTATTCAATTCCTACATATAAATGACAAGATAGAATGGATGCTATGTATGTCATCGCTAGCTATGCATATGTAAAGATCCATCGAAAGCAAAATGAGATTCAGCTGAGTTTCCTAGGTCAACTTCCACAAGATCTACATGAACGCTCACCTCTTGTAAGATGGTGAAATTGGTACTGTTGGAAATATCTATATATCTACTTTCTAGAGACACAATCATTTTATCATAGGTATCATATTTAGAGATTTATGATCATTCTCATAAAGTAAGACGAATATGTCCGAGAATCTGATTTGTCAAAAGGGTAGCCAAATTGAAAAGCATATTCTAGATAGCTCCGGATGAAAAATAAGGTTTGTAACATATGGTTAGAAAGCTATGGATGTCTAATTTCCATAGTGATTTACGGATTGTCCTTATTTATTTCCTACAAAAAGTTAAAGTTGATTTAGTACCTGAAGGTCATACTGCGCGAGAATCTAAATCTCTGTGTGCACTTGTGTTTTGTGTTCTCAAGCAACCTTCGGCTCAAGATCAATGTGTGAAAGATCTAGATTGAGGACAATGTGACAGTTTAGTTAATCATTTTTCAATGTCATATTTTGAAGACATGTTAAACAACATTGATATGTCATGTTAATGATACTTCCGTGATTACTAAGGATCAGAAAACTTCTTATGATTGATGTTAGAATTTGAGGGAGATGCAGATTTGAGGGGAAGTTTAGCATATACATGCCATTGTCAAATGTGAAGGGTGCGGTTGTAATATATCAACCATGTTGTGCTCTTCACGTGACCATGCTGCCACCACCATCTCTGTCGGCACCTTAACTGAGTAGACCCTCCTTCTCTACTCACAGATCTACCACTACTTCCTATGCTGAAATTCCAAGATGTTCCTAAGAAGCATGAGAAAATTATTGGAATGCGGAAATTGTTAAGTCTCTCCTATTAAGTTAATCGTCATGGAGAGTCTTACATGGTGAAATTCTCAATAAAGTAGTTGGTGTGTTGTACACTTTTGTCCTTCGACCAAGGTTTAGTTTTTCCCATTATATTTTGATTACATGGCAATGTTTTGATAAGGTAATACCGAATTCAACATTTCGCATGACGACGCATAACTCCCACTAGGTCTTGGTAATGGCAGGTATTGTTCGTCTTTATCATCTATTTTTCTACATGTAAACCAACTTAAATAGACAGTTAGATTACATTTATGACATTATTTATTTTTTAAAAATAAAAATTAACTATAATTATCAGCGATTGAGATTTTCTAATAAATGTATGGTTCACTTGCACCTTGATGCATACAAGAATTTTTGATTTTCCTATTATAAAGAATGAGATAGAGAATGAAATGAAAAATGAGCCAATATTTTTTAAAATAGAGAAAAATAATGAATTTGAAGAATTGTTAGACTCGCTGTAACGGGCTATATTTAGTCTCCACTATAAATTACCATATTTTGCTCACCTCTATATAATCTATCTCCATACGACTCCTCTCTCTCCCTCTCTGTCTCTCCCTCTTTTTGTCTCTTCTATTTGGAAACGTGAGCTCTGAGGAAAGTCAGGGAACCCAGTAATGGCTGCCGAGGTTAGCTCTCTGTTTCGGGTCCTCAGTGGCTACAACGATGATCAACAACATCTGAGCATGGGTAGTGAATCCAGGGGTGACAAATCAACGTCTCTGATTACAAGGGACTTGCTTGGCAGCGGGTCTTCTCCTTCTTCCAAGCTTTCAAACGAGTATCAGGAACTCGACCTCGATTTACAGGTCCCTAATGGCTGGGAAAAGCGCCTAGACTTGAAGGTCGGTTGACTTTCTCATCTAGGTTTCTCTGTTTTATGGGAATTCATCAAAACCCAGAAAATCATTTTCCATTTTTGTTGTTGTTCTGTTCTTGCTTTGAATTGGGTCGGTTTCAATTCTGTTATGATGGCATTGCATACAATTTTCAGTTCTGGGTGATTTTATTTCTTTTTGGAATGTTCTGTTCTATGTTGTTTCTTCGTGCTTGATTGCTGAGATATAGGGTAACTGAGTACCATGATAGTTTGGAACTTTTTTTTGTCCAATGCTTTGATTATCATAAATTTGGGAAATTTAACATAAACATGTTCTTTCTCAATCAATCATATCTTTACCTGGGCACTATAGCTTTTGAAATTCAATAGAACAGTACTCTTTTTTGGTTGATAGTTTACATTCTTTCTTTCACAATCACAGGAGGCTGGCCTTTTGATGTTTATGAATCTCCTTGAAATGAGCTACCTGTTTGTTTTTGAGAGTTAATATTTTAAAGGGTGTAATTATTAGATGGAGGGGACATAGCTGCATATAAAAATCAATGCATTTAGTGTGAAGTTCTTCAATGCTCTGCTAGTTTTAATCCCATAGTACATTCTTTGAAAGCTCCCCTTCATATCATCAATGAAATTAATAGTAAAACAATTCATTTCTGTTTTGGTGAATTTATTTCTGTATTTAATTCGATTTCATAACTAAATTGTTGCAGTCAGGGAAAGTGTATCTTCAAATTTCCAGTGCTGTTTCGATCTCAGATCATCAAAGCCACAGCAATCCAACAGTTCCAGTCATGCAAGACCTGAACTTGAACTTTCCTCCATCACCGTCCTCGAAAACCCCGTTAAATCTCTTTGATGATACGAGCGCTAGCCTGGAACTGAAGCTAGTATCCTCGTCTTCATCACCATCGCCTCCGCAGCCATCTTGCAATATCCGGAGCTTGTGCACCTTGGACAAAGTAAAGTTTGCACTCGAAAGGGCAGAGAGAGAACCGATCAAGAAGCGTGCCACTTCCTTGTGGAAGTCTTCGTTGTCATCCTCGCCATCTTACTCATCGTCTTCATCTTCCATCAAGGAAACTCATGAGGACAGTGAATTTTCATCTCCTTTCGCAGCAGGGTGTCCTGGCTGCTTGTCATATGTACTGATCATGAGAATTAACCCGAAATGTCCTAGGTGCAACTCAGTGATTCCATTGCCGATGTCAAAGAAATCTCGCATTGATCTCAACGGAACAAACTGAGAGGATGAAGACGATCGCTCATACTCAAGACGATTGTTCGTGATTGACATCATTTTTGTATATGGTATCTACTATATATTAGTCTTTTTCTTGGAAGAATAGATCAGCTGGTAGTTTATTATAGACGAAGAGCATATGTACATTCAAAAAGGGTTGGTTGCTCTCTCTAGCAAGATTTATGGAACTTCCATTAGCTTATGCCTTTGGTTCTAAATGGATTCGTCAATCTACTAGTTTTTCTCAAAATCCAAATCTCCAAAGATTTGCAAGTACACAAAACTGTGATCGAAATCTGATGTTTCTCCGGGACAAATCATTGGCTGCATACATTTACTAGAATCTTGACAGAACCTATTAAATCTTGCATTGCCAAACTCGATCTTGAAGCCATAGGAAGGTATAGGGTATAATGGCAGTAATGTCATATACTGAGGGTAAATAAATGCACTTGAATTCCGGAAAAACTTCTATATCTTTTAATGTACAACCCCAGGTTGCAGTTGTCACTTCCCAGTTCCCACAATGCACTTCCACCTACTCCATTTTTACCCATCATCAATCACTTCAGTATATTTTTGGGTTTTCAGATTTTTGGTGGAGCTTGTTTCTTCTAGTTCAAGTAATCGACTTTGTTTTCCAATCCTCAAACTTTGAAGGTGTTCTACCACAGCAGCTATAAATCACAGCGACTCGTCGAGGAGTTTCGACATCTTAAAGGTTTTGAAGTCAAGATGTCCACCAACAATGTACACAATATTTGACCCTTCAGTTTGGCCAACATACCTACTCCATTTTTCTTTCCATTTCGAGTCCCTATCCAAAGCAAATTAAGTGCCCATTAGTTCCTCACCTACTATTGCGTCCCTCAGTAAGTTACCACTGAGCATCATAATCCAGAAAAAAAAATAACACACTGGAGCGAACTCTCTGCTCCAAAATTGATTAAGGGGTAGGAGGAGAGGTACAAAATTCAGGTCAATTTTATAAATGCTGATGGTAGGCATTGATGCCATATTAAATATGCATCTTTTTTTTTAATAATCATAATTTAGAGGGTACACCCACCACGTAGCTGTCACTAGTGTTTGACTTCTCTACTTAGATTTTTATTGTTTTGATTTGCTAAGATGATTTAAAACTATTAGATTAAGTACAATGTGGTCACGTGATGTCATCATCATGTCATTTTTATTCAATCTAATGGTTTTAAGTCATCCAAGCAAATCCAAACAAGAAAAATTCAAGTAGAGAAGCTGGATCTGTCACCAAAAGGTCGCCGCGCCATGCCGAGTAGATGAAGGTCACCTCCAACCGCCATAACAGACAAACATAACCTTCTACACTTCAAAGAGAAGCCACCAGCCGTGTTGTCGCCTTACTCACCCAGTCATTGAGAGCGCGAGCGAGTAGCCCTGTTGAAGAGATGTCGCCGCCACCATACGAAACCCAAATTAGGTTTCGGAAGTGCGAGGTCACTCTGAAAGAGTCCAAGGCCTCCAATCCTTAAATATGCAATCTTCCTCACTACCTTATAAATATATACTCATGGGCGTAGCTAGCTAGGGGGAAAGGGGCAATTGTCCCCTCTTAATTTTTTTTATAAAATTAATCTTAATTTATTTCAGATATTAATAAAAATGA
Organism: Comarum palustre; assembly: GCA_951800085.1. Taxonomy (NCBI): domain Eukaryota; kingdom Viridiplantae; phylum Streptophyta; class Magnoliopsida; order Rosales; family Rosaceae; genus Comarum; species Comarum palustre. Next base: position 15,308,617 of record OX637587.1, on the reverse strand, counting down.
AACATAAATTAACTTTCCTTCAGTTAAGAAATCGTTAATTAGTAGTAATGAAATGAAATAAAAAGTTATACTGTCTAAATACTTAATTCAATTAATACAAACCATGTCAAAGATTTTTTACCTTACTAATCTCTACTAATATGTATTGCTTTAAATTTCATTTACAGTTTTTTATTTATTTTATAAATAAGCTAAATGGAAATAACACACATTATATCTGAAAAATAACATATTTTTCAATACTTATCGTGCATGAAATTCTGAAAATCCAAAGTTTATTCGAGATAAATTAATGATCTTTTTAAGAGTGCGTATTCATTTACGAATGGGTATAAAGAACATTGTTGAAATTAAGTTTGTATTATTTTTAAGCAAAATCGTGTTGTTGCTAAGGGGTGACCGAAGAGAATTTAATTTTTTCGTTAATCAAATTTGACCCTTCTAATTGAGATGTCTGGTGATGGCATTGTATATACTCCTGATTTTTTGTGTAACATTTAAAAACAAAAAATTGGAAATGAAATAATTTCTAATAAAGACTCCTCCCTTATTAATCATAGATTGTGACTTGTATCCATGCACCTTGAAATTTATATTTTTTTCTTTTCAAAATAGCAGCCAACCTATTCATTAGCTCACATGAATAAGACATTGGTGGTAATGAGGAGGGATAGTGATGTGAAATTGAAAAATATTTGTGTAAAAAGAAACTGAAAAAGAAATATGGTTGTTCCCTATAAATGTTTGAAAATAGCATTCAACTAGAAGTTGTCAAACTGATGAGTTAATGGTTCCTGCATGAAACTAATTATGGGCATTTAGTAGACCAATTCATTAATATACCTATCAAACATTAAATGCTTGAATTTAATTTCATCATACTCTTTAAAGTTTTTGCCTACCTACCTTCTTATTAATTTTCTTTTTCCATATTTTCTATTGTGATATCATTCATACATCATTATTTCCCTAAATAATTCCAAAAACAGACAATCATTTTTTTTAATTTATAAAAAACTGACAATTAGTGATGAAACCAAATTCCATTACACTATATTGGCATTAAATCTAGATGCAAACACACTGTCTTGGATCTATATGTACATTTGAGATCGAAGTGTACTTCACATCACATCTTGATGAATTTAAGTGTTGGCAGCCTCTCTTGTTTGTTGGTTGCCAATAAGATAGATATGCCTACCCCTGAGCCCCTGGCCTTGGATTCTTGACACTCAAGGTATTTGCTATCAAAATTACCATCTTAGTTACAAATTTACCCTACGATATTTCACATATAACGTTTTAGAAACTTGATACGCATGTATCGAAAAATTTATATGAAGAATAAAACGTGAAGAATATTATGTGTGCATATATCGTAAAATGAAGAATGATATCGAATGCCTTTAAACATGTACCATTTATGTTAGAATGACCAATTACAATGAGCCGATTGAGTTCGTGAGATTAATTAAGATTGGAGGAAAGCATCAGATACCACGGATTTTAGTACCTTTCGCTTTGAAGTGATATAATAAATTGCCTAAGAACTATTGCACCAGTGGTGGTAGACATTTGTTACAATCAAATCATTAAGGCAAGCTCAAAATACAAAAAAATTCAATCTGCACCTAACCTCAACTAACTAATTTTCATAGTTGATACAAAACAGAAATAGAGCTACGTTCAGACCTGACGGGGTCTGGACCCCTTAAGCTTCCGGTATATTTCGTTTTTTATATGTTGCAGAGAGCAAAGTTGCTGAGTACGAGTTTGTTTCTGAATATGAACCATCATCCAATAGCATACTAACAGACGTCAAACTCGATCCCTCCATAACTGAAAATCCTGGCTCCGCTACTGATTACAAAGAGAAGAAACCTTACTTAGTTCTTGTAACATTTGGTCAGGCAGCTGAGAGCAAAGTTCTAGTAGTGACCATACTATTACCAAAAGATTAAGCGATACCCCAAATTGTTCCAAATTTTTATCTTAACAATTGATCGATGCTACGTGTATTTGTATGTCTCAATCAATTCCAAATTTCCAGTTTAATTAACTTCAAAAGGACGTGTGAGTTGCCGATCGACAAGAACCAACACAAAACAAAACGTCGAGTGATCCTTCGATATCAATTACCAAATCAAAGCTATGGCTCTTTGACTTGTAAGTTGTAAGCATTTGGTGATTGATGTGTGGAGTACTGGGGGAAACTATAAGTTCTCCTGTGCTTGAGGTTTTGAGGCTAACAATCAAACCCTATTTGATGTATATTTCAAACTGATTGTTTAGTTTATATATAAGTTCATGGTTAACAAATTGATACATATATACTTGGAGACTATATATAGCGCCCATTGCAAAACTTATATATGCAATGTAGAACATCGATCAATATCATATCAATAAAAGCATCTCAACTAAATAACCATATATATAATTAGGGAGAAGTTGAGAGGTGCCAGTAGTAATCGATCAGGTTGGACGAGCGAGAGGCCGAGAGAGAATAAATGGTGCAGCTAACAGCACCAGTCTCATACGTAACCCGGACAGCAGCAGCAGCAGCTACTGTCATATCATTATTTCTATTTCTATGCTGCATTCGGATGTATTTATAGCTAGGGTTTTGGCTTGGTGAACACAATAATATTATGGCATGCATTTATTGTATTTGAAACGAGCCCAGCCAACATGTGTGCGTGAGAGCTAGCTTTGTTCCCGTTCAACAAGTTGATTTCGGATAGAGCAGCCGTGTCTCGTGAATGAAATGAACGTCGACGAAAACAATGGGCACTGTATTTTCATATGCAATAGTATTGGTTTTAAAAATGATCATGAACCAGAGACAGATGGAAACTCACCTTCCCCCTTTGATTCTGAAACTCACCTTCCCCCTTTGTAATAAATCACTTGGGTATTCAGTAATCAAATTCATGATATACGGAGGTGAGACGCACATACACTAATTATGATTCCTTCGTATGTTAGTAAACGCACAAATTTTTAGAATCATTCGGATTCTTGTATGTGTAGGCTAGTAAAATAGAGTACACGTTGGACCTTGAATATATAATAGAGTAGCCTTGTTATGTGATCTCGAACTGTAAAGTGTTGGATCTTGAACAATCACATATACAGTACATAGAAGAGATATTGAAGCATACTATTGTTGTAACTTCCTATCATAGAAGGGTTTAGCCTCAATCTCATGTATCATAATCATATCAACCAAACTAATAGTTTGACGTTAAAAGGGGGCATTGGGGAGCTAGCTAGCCTTGTTTTCAAATTAAGCTCGGTGTGCCCTTCACAGTCACACCATTATATAGAATTGGATCAACCGAACTGAATAAAACCTTCCCCATTCATTTATGACATATACTTGGAATTTCCTAGTCGCAATCTTCAAATCAAAGCCAAGCTGCAGGAGTACGTTGAAATATCAATAGCAGTGTTTGAGAGTAAATTTATCTATCCTGGAAATGGTAGGGTCAAGAACCGGTTTAGCAGTTCGTCGAGGATATGACCGAATATCTTGTGAGATATCCGTAATCAGGGTCGTATTAAGCCTATCTTGGTGTAAATCCGGGTCGCTACCGATATATCATGGATTTGGTGATTAATGGAGGGTCATATGACTATCAATGTTGAGCAGATATTGAAGATTTCACAAAACGGGGATTTTAGACGTCATGTAGTTGATCGAGTTACCTTGGCAATCAAGGTACAAATGAAGTACGTAGTGCTCTCTAAAAAAGGTTTAGTCACCCTTGATTCCTTAATTGTCGAGAAGTCCTAAACGTACATGGATAGTTGTATGATTAATTACATGAAGATTGCTTTCCTTAAATGGATTATATGGCTTGATCCGTAAGGATATATGAACCTAGCTCTCTATAAATATGAGGTTCTATCAAACGAGAAGAAGACGACTCAACTTACAAACACAAATCTTTACAACATTTGCTAAACACTACGTACGTCTCTCCGGTGCAAAGAGTTTGTGTTTCCTTCTTGCAAAGCACTTGCAAAAATATTGAGTTTCCTTCTTTTTCTGAGTGCATCAAGTGCTATAATCATATTGAGTTTCCTTCTTTACTTTGATCCTTTGCATTTTCGTTTCATTTAAATTTTTGCGTAGAAAAATATAAAAAAATCTAAAAAGAGATTTTGAGTCTTACTGAAATGCAAGACAATGTTCTTCTCTAACGGAGGTTTGAATTATTTTTCATATAATTGGAGGCCTACCCCTGAGGCATGGAATACTAAAGGCAATTCATCTGTCTTGGAGTTACTGCCCTACTGTTAGCATTGTTCAAGCTACAGCGGAAGAGATAACAAGTTTGCAATTCTGCAATCTATAGCAGAAGCTTCTGTACTGCAACTTTACGGATTAACCTGGAAAGATCCATAAGGAATTAGAAGACAAGGTGTATATTCACAGAAAGCCTTGAATGTCTACTTTCCAACAAAATTTAAGGTTTTTCATTCTGACATTCTAGGAGATAGATATGACAGTTTAAGTACCATAAGGTCAGAATGCCCGAAAAATCTGCATCATGTGTTTGCGAGCCTACGGATGGACCTTGCCAACCCTTTTTACCAGCGAATGAACACTGAACGTTCTCTATAAGTCTACGCATGCTTTAGGCTGGGAGGCTTGACGCTCAAGTTTTGACATCCTTCATTCGCTGTTTCGGACATCAAAACTGGGGGCACATAGGAACATAAATCAGAAATTTCAAATTTTTGAAAGTTTGCAAGTTTGTGAGCCTCTAAGATTGTTGGTGGTGTCTTAATACTTTTTAGGCCAAGTCATGTGGCCTTCAATGATATTTTCATGCATATGGCGACAAAAGCTTGGACTAGAGGTCTGAGTATTCACATTATTACATTAGGGGGCTTCAAACCCCACTTTGGCAGCAAAAGTTCTTCAAGAGAGGTCATTATGTTTTTAGTGTTACTTCTAGAGCATGAAGTTGGAAGGAAGACTACAGCTTTCTAAAGATTTCTAGCTTTGGAGTATGGAGATTTGTGATAAGTCCATAGTGTTTGCTGCGTTACAGCGTATAAAAAACCTATTTGAGGTTTAATTGTTAGCTTGTGCTAACAATCATGTTTTGAACCAGTACGTGGTTTTCAAAATCTCACAGTTAAATTAAATGTCAATTGTCAAGTATTGTGGGATTGAAGAGAGCATAATCTACAATGGAGCTAGGCTACATCATTTCTAAGTAATCTAGCAAGAGCAGGAAGGAGCCTATGTACAGTCATGCATAGAGGTACCATCATTGTTCATACTGGAGGCTACGAAGTATGCGTGCCTATTTGCAAGCCACTTTGGAGTTGTGTGATCAGACATATATGATGAGTTCCAATACTTTGATATTCACCGGAAGAAATATAGAGGACGCTCTGATATCTTTTGGAGGAATGGAGACAGAGTTTACTACGATATAAAAAATACTTTGATGGCTAGACATTCAAAGTAACAGTACAAGTCTATTTGTGTTTGATCACCACAAAAATGAGCTTGTAATTCAACCAAATTCACACAAGCATATGATGAAGTAAGTTTCAACTCTACAACAGTCAGCTCAACTACATCAGGTGCTACAATGCATACCTGAAGCTTACAAGATCAGTTTAATCGGCTTTCACTTATTCCAGTACTTAACCAACTTTGTGGTTCTGGTAACAACAATCAAATCATGGCAGAAGGAGGAGACGTTGAAGTCTCCTGCACGGCGTCGCCGGCACAGCCGAAGTGGGATTTCGTGGAGCTCGAGATTGATCGAAGAGAGAGAGAAAGCAATAATTTTGTGATTCTGTAACGAATTAAAGTTTAAATGTAGTAATGGTAATTTAGGTAGAAAGAAAAATTTAGGTGATGAGTTTGGACCAAAGTGGATTTGTATGTACAAAAAATATTTGGTGGACTTATGAGGAAGAAAATGTTCAAAAATAGACTTTCATGAAATTAAAAAAAAACTCAAAGTGGGCTAAGAATTACTGAAAATCTAGGGCCTAAATCCCAACCAACTCAGATTCATCTTTTGAATTTCTGTCCATCTTAAACCCTTGAAGTAAATTAAGAGTTTTAAGATTTGTTTTGTGTTTCAAAAGTGTATATGTATTCACTAAGGAATCGTGTAGTATTCTTGAGACTTAAAATTATTCATCGTGATATTCAAAAATTGAGTGATTTTCAAGGATTTCAAGAAATGTCTGACTTGGTAGTTGGTAGGATTTTAGGAGGCTTGGTATAAATACCAAACCTCATCTGAAATATGGCTAAAAGAGGTGAGATTTTGAACGATTTTTGTTTTTTTGTCTCTCTCTCTTTCTGAGGGAGGAGTCGTGGTCGCCGGTGAAGAGTGAAGACGACGCAGTCGAGGTTGGGGTTTTCGTCCTTGGTGGCTTTAAAGGCGCACCAGATTGAGGAATCGCTCAATACCACTTTTGTCTTCGGTGTAGGACTTGAAGAACGCGACATCAACCTTATGGTGGTTTCGGGAGGTGAATATATGGAGAGACATTTTGAGGAGTAAGAAATATGGAATTGGTATGCTGCCATGTCCAGCTCCACCGCAGTCGATGGTATCACATCCACCGTGTCCAGCTAGCAGTTGAAAAATTCAATAGCCAGCGGCTCACGCCCAAGAAGCCAGTTGACGTCTTCTGCCAAGCTTACGACGCCAGCCACAGTTGCTTCAAAGATAACTATGTTCTGGAAATCTCTTCAGGTTTTTGCTCTGAGTTGACTTTGTGAAATTGGACTTCGATTGATTTTGATGTTCATAATTGGTTTTGGAGTTTCCAGGTTTCTTTTCTGAGTATGATTTTTCTTATCTAACTCTCAATTATAATTAATTCTTCATAATCTTACATAAGAGATTTTGCATATTATGGGTCTATAACAAAGGAATGGGTTTTTTTTGTTCTTCTCGGAATTATAGCTTTGTATACGGATCAGCAGCTTATGATCCTAACATTGCAATCGATGATGAATGGTAGTATGTGTATGAGGAGAATAACATGCATGTTTAAAGACTTAACACTAATGTAGAGTATGTAATTCCTATTACATTGACCCCTTCTCAAAACTCTATAAAATTACACAAACAAACTAATTGTAAAAATGTTATATTAGAACAGATCCCAATAGACGAGTAATGTGTAAAACCAAGCAAACTCGGAGATATAAAAGAAATGGTGGGAAGCTCTCAGCTTATGCTAGCTATAAACCAGCTATGGTGCTAATAATGCACACGTCCTCCATCCCATTACTCGTGTTGGTATCCTTTCTGGGTTATGACAAGTTGCAATTGATTGTATTTGAAAAGAAGTCCGGATCTAGTTAAGATTGTCACTACCAACCCGATTAGCTTTTAGATGGTATGAAAATCTATTTTTTTGAGTAGGAAGATATTATGGTAGGAAATTTTTTCAGTGAATATGTATTTTTCTGAGTAACCAAAACACAAAACCCTAACGAGAAGCAGCGCGAGGGGTTTTACGCGATGAGGAACAAGAAGAATGTAATCCTACCTCCGCAGCTCCCGCCAGACATCTCCGATGACGAAATCGAAATCTCCGACGAGGACGAGATCTTCGTTAGCGAGAACAAGGACTACGCCGGCTTCATCTCCACATTGGACACCCCCTCTATCACCAAGTTCGTTCCTTTCCCTCTCTTTCACAAGCTTCAATTCACTTTTGGGTTTTGTGGGTATTGATTGGTTTCGTGTTTGGTGTTGGTACTTGTATTGGGTTTGGGATAGTTATATGAACTCTGTTTTGCATTGCTATTAATTCTGTGAAGTTGGAATTTATATTTTTGAATTGGAATATCTGTTTGAAGTAACAAAGTTTGGTGCTTTTGTCAATTGGTTAGTTGGGTCAGTGCTCTTGTTTCTGTTTGGTTTCTGAAGTGTGTGGAGTCGTTAGCTTTGAGGTTTTGGGGCGAGGATGAGGAATGTCCTGGACAAGTTACTTGGGTACTTTTAATTCTCATCCGAAATGGGGTCTTATAATTGTTAGCACATTTAGATAAGGGTTCATAATTTTGTGAGTAGAATAGTTGAGTTGTAATGTTCTCAGTTTTGAATCAGATGGAGCCTTGTTAGAACCAGGAAATCTGGTGCCAATTCCAACATTTAGTTTTTTCTGTTTCTGTGTGTGGGCCTTTTAGGTCCCTCTTGTAACCAAAAAAATCAGGTTGAGCCTTTTTTGTTTTGTTAATATGTGTGGTGATTTGTTTTCTTGTTAGTTTTCTTTTGTATTGTACCTGATCTTCGTTTATGTTTATGCATAGGCATGTTACTCGTGTTGCTGATGTAAAGGAGGATACTGTGGAAGCTTTGTATGAACAGCGAAGAAAGAAGTCTCTGCTGAAAGAAGAGAGTAGTGGGATTGAAGCTAATCCTGTTGATGCTCTTTCCATAAAAGACTCATCTGGAATTCTCCATTATCTAAAAGGTACCCTATGCTTCTTTTATCTTTAGTTTTTGAAGGATGGCGATGGGGCAAGTTGTCATTATTATGTGCTTGAATGATGTACTGAGTGGTGATGCTTTCAATTCTTTCCACGGCACAGCACCAAAGAACTTGAAAACATCTGAAATTGATCTGGAGGGAACTTGTCAGGATGATGAGGATGATGCTGCAGATAAAGGCATAGTTAAGTTGACAAAGGCTGAAAGGAGGGCAAAGCAAAATAAACTCAAGAAAGAGGCAAAAAACATGGAAAAGATTCTGCTACACCTGAAGTTGAAGCTGAAGTTGAACCAACCCCACCAGCTGCAGTGCTGGTATTGTTTGATTGAACTAGCTATTCTTCTTATTTGATGAAATGATATAGTATCAGTTAATCAGTATCTACAATTCTTCTATGCAAGCTGTATATTTCCTCGCAACCATTTGTGTAACAACCCCCCTCCTCCTCCTCCTCCTCCTCCTCATCATCATTATAGGAACCTAGATATGCCTTTACTCTTGTAACATCATGGAATATCTATGTGATTGTCAGCCTCAACCACTAGAGTTGGCAGTGATTGCTCAACTAATTTGACTTTAAGTAATTTTTTTCATATTTGTTGGTTAGGGTTTGAGCTTCTGCGTTTTCCTCCTATGTGGACATCTTGTCCTCTGTTTTTATTTATTGTTATTTAATTATCTTCTATTAATACAGAACTAGATCATACTACATACTTTCCTCTAATTTATTTTTTTGTATATCTATTAAATTCTATTTTGCTCTTGTATAGGATGAGGTTAAAAAAGATCTTACTGCTGAAGAAGGATTTGAAAGTAAGAACAAACTTGCAGAGTTGGGAACTGCTCTACGTGGTAATCCATAGGCCAACATTAAATCCCTGAAGGACATGTTACAACTCTGTAAAGATAAGGATCATACAATCGTCAAACTTGGACTCCTATCTTTGTTGACTGCCTTTATAGACCTAATTCCTGAGTATGGCCACTATCTCAGTTATAGTTCCCTGATTCTGTGATGGTACTCTTTCATATTATGTATTCTATTACCAATAGTTGTGGTCCTTCATATGATAGTCTATGATGGACACCTTAGGACATAACATGTCTGCCCACCCATGTGTGACACTTGTTTGGATCTGTAGAATGAAAAAACAAATAATCATTCTCATGATATTGAGGATAGAGCAGAAATGCAGAATTATGGTGATTTTAACAGTTTCTCATGAGTAACTTCTACTTGTCTAATATTTTTAACCATCATGTTGATTCACATTTGTTCTCATGAAGTAAAATATACTGATCGTACATGGATATGCACTTCATACATGAAAATCACATGGTACTATACAAATAGATATTTGGGGTTTGATTTGTTGGACACCCGAGTCTGTGTTCATAGTGAGGACTCTTTCCTTGTCCAGAAACCTTTCTGTGATATTTCTCACTAACAGTTATTTTCTGTCCGCATTTCAGTTGTATGTTTAATTCTTTTGGATGTGTATTTCAGATACCTCATCAGGCTTCCCACGGAGAAGGAGCTGGAGATGAAGGTTTCAAAGGATGTTATGAAAATGCGGCTTTATGAATCAACACTTCTGAATACAAACAAGGTTGGCATTCTGTTTTTTACCTGTATTGAATAAGATGGGAGTCTGCTACACTTAAAATACTTCAAATCTGTATAATTATATAATTGATTTATTTCTTAGGATAATTATTATAAATGGTGCATGTACTGGTTCAATACTTTTGTTAATGGGGGGATAACTTTTTCTAGCACGACTCTAGCTCCTGTCATTTGAATGTGAGACGAGGTTCTTTTATAAATCTTATTTGGTTATTTCGGTGGAATAATTCCAGAATTGTAACATCTGTGATTTGTTGCATCTGCCTGATTCTGAACAACTGTTTTGGTATATTGTATTGGGAGAGTCTTATATCTACATTCTGAGGTAGAGCTTCAACCAAACTTTAGAGAGTACAAGACTAATCTGGAACAAAGTTTCTAAAATATTTTCACATAAAGAGCAGAACACACCAAATACAAAGGGAACGAGAGTCTATAGTTAGAACCAGCCTAACTATTTATTACATCACACTGAAAAAGTGAAAATAGAGAAAAAATAAGAAAGCCACCAACAGTTATAATATGGCTGTAATACACTAAACGGGTCAAGTAAATAGAGTCAATAGAAGAAGATCCCTCTCATTTCTTGTTCATTTTCACTTCTAACAAAATCAAACATATATACGGATCCATGTGCTTCTCATTACAAAGCTAGACGGTCGTTTATGATCTTAAATCCAAGTTCTGCATGTGCAGCAACTAAGAAAAAAAAACTAACTAATCTACAAAACAAAGCCATACACTCCGCTTTCTATTTCCTATGTTAATCGTGTGTGCGTCTGATTAATAATAGGACTGCAAGTGCAGGCTAGCTCAACATAAGCTGCAAGCCTACAAGTCTCTGCTTCTATATCTACATAGCATATACCATACATGAACCGTTAAGGCCTTCAAAATCGTGTGATCGCTAAGGCCTTTAAAATCGAAAAACATATAGACGGGCTAAATTTTGTCAAACCATTCATGTTTATTACAGAAAAATGCAATTTTGAGTGTCTTAACAATCACTAAATTGACTGAAATTTTACATATAATCTACACAATATTATCCAAATACTAGACGTTGGAGATGAGGAAATTAAATCCAAAAGTGGTGAAAATGAAAATATGCATCAAAACCATTGGTGCAGACGTTTGTAGCCAAGAATATATATATATATATATATATATATATATATATATATTCTTGTATATATCTAATAAGGGATCCCTTTTTGACATGTATGAGGGATCGGGGTTTACACCAACTTTTTGATCAAAAAATCACATCTCCACCGTTCAATATGTAGTTCTATTTGTGTAGATCATTTCTGCAATATTTCATCCGAATTGATAATCGTTAATGTGCTCAAAACTACAAATTAAAAGTTAAAGCATTAACGGTTCAGGTTTGACAGATTTGATCAGTCAATTGATTTCAGTTTGTTTGAAGTCTTAACGTTCACCAAATTGGATGAAATTTTGCATAGATGATCTACATATATGCATCTAAATATTGAACGGTGGAGATGTTGATATGTGATTAAAAAGTTGGAGTAATCTTCAATCCCTCATATATGTCAAAAAATGAATCCCTTAGTGGAACGGTCCTATATATATAAAGGCCGAATCACAGGCAGACAGTGGAGGAGCTAGAATTACAAACTTAATGGGGCACAATTTAAAAATCTCTAAATGAAATTTGTACATGTTCAAAACTTCAAATGATGTTACGGTGAGCGTCTCTTTTATGATTTTTTTTATTTAAGTTGAGTGAACTTAATTGGCCTTATTATACTAGTACAATGATGTTGTCATCATAAGAATATGATGAATCGTTTATCAACAACATCTAATTTCTTTTATGTGAACAAATTAAGTAAAAATGGTATATTAAAGAGATAGAGTAATATATCACTTTATAAAAAAAACTGAAAATAAAAAAAAAGGTTAGTCAACTTAGAGTTAAACTGAATAGAAAAAAAAATGAAAATGAAAAAGGTGAAAAAAAATGAAAATGTTAAACAAAGAAATAAAAACTAAAAAAAGGTGAAACAAAATTGAAAACGCTACTGGGGAGACTCAAACCCCAGCCCTCCAGAGTACAACTAACTTTTTTTTACTACCGGAGCATACCATATATCTATGCCCCTCTGATTACATGAAAAAATTTAAACAACAAGATGTGTGGGGCACATGCCCCATTGGGCTTCTTAGTGGCTCCGCCACTACAGGCAGATGTCCGTGCTCCGGCTTAAAGTGCGGACGTCGGCCATTCTCTAAAATTTCACGTCGGTGATGACTTCACTCCTTCTCGGATGACAGCATAGCCTCCCAAGACCGTTTCCCTTCTTCCAGAACTCGTCAGAGACGAGTTTTTCGGCTAACATGATGTTTTATGTCCAAAGCTTCATTCTGGCTTGAAAACTCGTCACCAGCAAGTTATGGAATGAGGGAAGCCGTCATAAGAGGTTGTGTTGTTGTTGTTGGTGCAGATTTTTAGCACCAACGGGTCAACAGGAGTTTCATTGACGTCCAACGTGTAAAGTGGTAAGGTTGTCCTCATGTAGTGGATCTATCTTTCGATACGGTTGGTTTGCCCACAAGCATGGTCTTGGTTATCCATCTTTGATCACTGGTGGTACTCCTCGACGGTCTTGGATCGGGTCTTGGTAGTCCATCACATGTAGCTAGAGGAATGACCTTGATGATCTTATGCATCTAACTTCCTTAAATGAGATTGGGCTCTTGATCATGAAAATCAGTTCTCTTGTTGAGCAGGGATGCTCGATCATGTGGCCTTCGACATTTTCACTCGATGACGAGCTTTCTACACTCGATGGTGAGCTTCATGCACTCCTTTGGCTGACTGACTTTTCTCTTTATTAGGGGCTTCCTTCATTGGATGATGAGCCTTCACGCTTCTTTGTTGGGTGACGCTCTTTACTGGATGATGAGCCTTCACACTCTTTTGTTGGGTGGAACTAATATTCTTCTCTTGAACTTGGTCCACTCGGCTTGGACTTACCTCATTAGGTGATGGACTTCCTACACGTGAGAGTGGTGTCCTTACTCCTTTGTTGGATGAAGCCGATGCTCTCCTCTTGAACTTCCTTTACTGACCGTTGAGCTTTCTCCACTTGATGATTAGCTTACACCATAGTGATGATCTACAAAAGTGAGAGAAGAAAGATCATCAGAGGACCAGCCTTAGCCAAACACTCTCCAACGTCCAAATCAGTAGAGTGTTTGAGCAATGAATAAAGATATGAGAAGTGTATGATGCTTTGGCATTGTGCTGAAGCATCCTTGACATGCTAAAGTAGAATGAGAAAGAGAGAGATTATGTACTTTGGCATCATTTAGGGAGAGAAGAGAAGAAGTAGAAGTCCTCTTTCAGCCTTAGAAAGACTTGGTATTTATTTATAGGGCATGAGTTTGGTAACATGGAAAGTGAAAACATGAGTTCTTCACCAACTTACCCTGACACACTGAGGATCTGACAATGAATGGGTCTGATTGATCAAATGTGTGGGCTGATGGGGTAGTTAGCCGACATGGGATTGGGCTGACAAACATGTGCTTGATTGAGTGGGTTGTTGGCACCCTTATGTGGCTAATTGAATGTGATATATGCCATGACATCACCTTTTGATCATGCATATAGATTGTAGTCATTGTCAGTGAGCAACACGTGTCCTAGTGGGTGAGAGCTGACCCTTGGACTATTGTTCACACGTTAGAGACCCATACTTGATGTTGGAGCTTGACACGTGGAAGAGTTGGTAAGAGTAGATCAGCTGATTGTCGCATGTCTACATGTGGCCTGAGGGTCGATGCCTTAACCTTGGAGGTTGTGGGCATGACAACTAAGGGTCGAGGCTTGAAGCCTTGAAAGTCGAACTCTTAGTCTTGGAGGTCGAAGTATCAACATTGAAGTTTGAGGCTCTAGACTTATTTTAGACTATGCTTCTCTAATGTTGGATAGTCTTGATATGTTAGTGGTCAGTCTTGACATGTTAATGGTCATCACTTGGTGATTACCATGATCATCTAAGGTTGAAGACTTGGAATGCTAAGTTAGACACCTTAAAGGTTTAAGTGCGTTGAAAGGACAGAGTCTTACTTGGCTCTTTAAAATTTCAACTCGTCCTACGTGGAATGAGTTAAAAAGTCAAGATTCGTTATCGAACCAAATTATGATATCAACAAGCCCCCAGTTTCTAGAACAACGAAAGCCTTTGTTGGATAGGGAACTTTATTGGAAGAATTTGGTTGACCTAAGTTTGAGTAGGTGATTCTTCTTGAAATAACAAGAGTTGATTGCATAAAGAATTGATCTTGTTATTTCTAAGTAAATCATCTAGGGATGATAGATCATTCTCATGGTTGATCGGGGTTAGGATAATATTCTCAACCTAGATTGTTGTGTAGTCTCTAATAGATAGATATATAAGAGTTACATCCTAAATAAAGGATGAGGATGGGGTAAACGACAACAAATTTGCTATCATAATAAATGTAAGTACACAAACATGTAGGTATCCTAGAAAATTCCTTCATTTTATGTATATAAACATGGTAGCTAGGCTATTCTCCAACCTGCTACTTCAGTTCAGTATATATGATACTGATTTGCATTTCACAACAGGTAAGCATTGTAAAGGATATTATTCCTTTCACTATTCCAATATTTTACCTTTTCTTCAAGAAAACAAGTAAATGAATCATCAATCATATCTTCATCCTCTTCAACAATATATAGAGAAAGAACAAGAACGTTGTCAAATGACATGTATTAGAACTTTGGTGAAGTATATGAGGGCAGTGATCAGGTCACAGAATTCGGTTATAAATTAGATTAATTAATGAGGTTCGGCTTAATTTCTCTGTATAGTTCCAATTTTATCGAACGTCTTTAAAGATTGTTCACGAGGACAAACAAAAATTCCATTGAATGGTATAAATATTACGTGATTGTGACGCTGGCATACACTGTGCTCTACTTTCTTGAGCCAGCATGCTTCACTGAATCCCTCACATCAGTTAGACAATTGCACGTCCAAAAAAAAAGTTAGACAATTGGCACCCTATTTATCAGTTATGTTTCTCACGTTGTCCATTTCTTCTTGTTTTGTTACAACAGCGGGATCATGGTCGCATAACCCTACATTTCACTTGATCGACTCCCAAATCTAATTTAATCAATCACAAAATACTACTTGTTAACTAATTCCTTCTTCAATGTTCACATGCTGCACATCTTGTTTGAATTTGTATGTGTCTGAGAGCTGATGATGATCCAGAAAGTAATGTTCGATCTAATTGTGGGGTAGTCTTTGATCGATATATTCTGCCACCACTCATTTTTCCTTATATGATTTCTTGTTCGATCGCGACACTAGCTTACTCGTATGTCATTACATATATATACCACCTAGAAAATTAGAATCTGATTTGTGCTTATCATATATATGTGGCAAAAGAACCCCAATGGGCTCCCCCAATATGATATGATCGCCTTGCCTGATCATGAACCGTTCAAGGTAATGTCATATTTTTATTTTATTTTTTTCATAATAATATACAGGATTTTTTTCTTTTAAATAAATAAGAGATTACGCGATATTAACTATTAGAATGTGTGACAATGTAAGAAACAAGTTTCATTGTCATCTCTATATTATGTCTTTCTTTTTACGGAATTTCATGAATACTTCAATTTTCTCCCACATTACTAAACACATAACAATCAAGTGCACAACTGGGAAAGCTTGTAACGAGGTAGTCCAGATCGATATATATGTGCCAAACAAGTGTAACAAAACAGTTCTATTTCCTTTGCGCTTGTAAACAAAACCGAACAGGATCATTCAGTTTTGTTGACATGTGTTAAGAGAAGAGGAGAAGTAGATACATGTGCATACGAAAACAAAGGGTTAGTTCATGTCTTCGGCCGGACTCTATTCATTTGCTGCATTCGGACATAATTTGCCTCCTCTAAATTCAATACCACCTGCCCCTGCAATAAATTTAGTTTTTTTCTTAGCTAGCTCCTCTTAAAGTAGCTAGCCCTTATCATTTTGTAACTATATATATATATATATATATATATATATATATATTTTGACATTAAAAAAGAAAATTTCTTTGATCAAATATCAACACGACTATTACAGTCAATCATGATAATAGTGCAGCGAACAACTACAAAAGAAAAAAACAAAAACCAACAACTGTTAAACAGTCGTATTATTGACTAGTCTGAACAATACAGCAAAAACGCTGCTAAGTAACAACATAAAAACAGTAAAAGCATCCTTAGCCCAATATGGTTCTTAAAAAGCTGCAACCGCTTGAATCTCTAGATGCCTAATACCCATTGGTGTACGTTTCGAAATATTAAATAAGTTTATAACACCCCTTCAAAGAATAATCAGACTAAAGATGCATTACGACCCTCCAGCAACACTTAGACTAGGCCTAAATTGAAAATAGGGCTAGCCCAATGGGTTCAAGTCCAGTTGTAGGCTGAGACCACAAACAGTAGGCCCAAGCCCACTAAACTCATCACCACATCCAAACCAGACCGAGCCAGGCATGTCGGAAAAAGCCTCGTTCAGCGCCTCCACCATGGCTAACCCCTAGTCTGATAGTCTCTGCCTCAGAAACTCAGATCTGCAGTTCCGACTCCTCAATCCGGTCGTCGCCTCTTCGAGCGCAGCTTCCTGAAGTTCAGAGGATTCCCAGCTCAACCCGGATAGCTACCCGGATCAAAGCTTCAACCACCCCCAATCCTCATCAAAGCAACTCGGTCGAAGCAATTGGAGCCAGATGAGCCACAAACTTGAGCGAATCGCCACCGGAGATCCGATTTGAAGGTCTTTGCCTTCTCTCTGAAAACTAAGCGGTCTGAAACTCCTCAAAGCCACCGCCACCCAAGGATCGCCACGCCTCGTCAATGACTCCGATCTTGCCAACTATATATATCTTTGGAGAAGTTTTTGGTTCAAATTGAACATTTCGCTAGTCTTTCCTTTGAAAATGTTGGGACCAAAGTTTGACTCAACTTCTATAGTTCATACTTCACAGCACTAGGATGTGTAACTTTTACAATGATTACATCTTCTCAATAAGATGGTGAATATATATTACCAGAGGTAAAATTTAAGATTCTTCTGAAGAATAGTGATGAGACCGACCAACCAACCAAGCTACCAGGAAACCCTCGATAAATTCTTAGAAAGTGTCATCTTTGACAAGTTTGGTCGAGCTTTTCCGATTCGAAGTTTCCTCTCAGAATAATGTCAACCTGCGAATAGCCCATATATAGCTAATTATTAAAATAAAAGAGACACGGAATGTTTGCAAGAGAAATCGTTCCCTGCACCTCTCCGAAGAGAGGGAAAGGAGTTAAACTACTATACTACATGCACCCTCTGCACTAATATGCACAAAATAATATATGAAGTAAAACCACAGTGGGACACGGGACGTCCCGTGACCGACACAATTCAGATCCGTTTGGGACGTTACAAACTCCCAAAATTAATACAGTCTCTTCCGTAATTCACTCCAATTTCATGCCCGGTTCAATTACATTTCCCCGGAAAGTTCACATTAACCCGGCGGAAAGTTTCAAATACCGATCAAATTCTCTCTTTTTTTGAAGAAATCCCGATCAAATTAAGAAAAGGAAAATTGGCATTAACGGAATCCGGAAGTCAGTTACATTTCCGATTTTGGCCCCATTCCCCGAGAAACAAGCCGGAAGTTAGCAAACGACAAAAAAGAGAACAAAATAGTATCCGATTTTTGCCAATACTTTTTTCAGGAGTGTTCTTCTACTACACAGAGCAACAACAACAACAAACGCTACTCACTCAGCTAGCTACCTCTGTATTTTCCTCTTTTTCCCATTTACATCAAAATTAAGAAAAGAAAATAAGAGAAAAGCTAAAACACTGAGGTCCTAAACGACTCCCTTCTCCTCCATCGGAGAAGACCTTGTATTTACAGATAAGGCCAAAACATCTCCTATGAAATTACCAAAACCTCCCTCCCCCACCGCGATCTAAACCGGCGGTCAGAGAGAGAGAGAGAGGCGGTGGTGATGACTCCACACCGCCGCTAATTGGCGTAGATGAGGGGACGATCGACGTCGGAAGAGCCGAGGAGGTCGCTGATGCCGCTCGAAGGCGCGGCGCGTCCGAGCCGGAGCGCCTCGAGGACGCGCTCAAACACCACCACGTGGCAGGGAATCCTTAGCACGCCGCGCTGCTCGTAGCCGTACTCCTGCGCCGACTTGTTCAAAAGCTCGACGAACGCCGGGTGGTTGAGAAGCTCGGTGGAGACAACGAACCGCTCCATCTCGTCGCCGACGTACACCGGCACGTGTCCCACGGGAACTCCGGTCTCCGACGAGCTCTTCCGTCGCCGGAGCTTCAGGACTCTGCGATTCCTAGAGGAAGAAGCACCGGACGCGGCGGCGGAGGAGTCGGAGAGGAGGCGGCAGTACTGCGATGAGTCGGCGACGCGAGAGAGACGTCGGATCAACTGCTTCATGGTGCTAGAGAGAGAAAGAGAGGCGCTTTGGGTTTAGAGAGAGAGAGTGGTGAGTGGTGTGAGGGAGAGAGGGGGAATATATAAAGGGCAGGAGATGGAATTAGGGAGGAAAGAGAAAGAGAGGAAGGACATGGAAAGGTGATGATGAGAGAGAAGGAGAGGTACGGTTAGGCGTACTTGGCACGTACAACTGAGACTGACCCCTTTTATTTTCTTTAATCTTAATTTTTATTTTATTTTCGATTCTTTTAATCTCCAACGGTCAAAGAAATCAATTTTTTGGGATTTCGTGGTTACCCTGTTCTTTTACCGTGGATTTCCGTACTGAAGAGGACGCTCGGCAACGGTGGGTATGTGAGGCGGTAAGTCCGGCATTGATTTTC
The DNA here is from genome assembly GCA_951800085.1 of Comarum palustre. NCBI lineage: Eukaryota > Viridiplantae > Streptophyta > Magnoliopsida > Rosales > Rosaceae > Comarum > Comarum palustre. Next base: position 15,289,564 of record OX637587.1, on the reverse strand, counting down.
TTTTTCTTCTTTATAATCTTTAGACTTTCTTACTCTCAAAAGACTCGAGCGTGCCGGTAACTTTTAAATTTCGTACATGTTTGCCTAATTTTGTGCAAGCAATTACCGCCGCTTGAAAAAATAGGTTTAGGGTTCACCTACGGCTGAGGGTTGGAATTCTCGAAACCGGTTAAATGATATTTTACTATACGAATTAAACCGATATATGATGTAATTATTTATGTACCAGAATTTGATGTCAAATATGCGACGTCTTAGATTACTGTCAATATGGCCGCTTATGTAACGTAGAGACAATTTTTTTGTCAGTCAGAAAGAGTTCGTAAATCTAATGCAAGACTGCAAGGTGTCATTTTGACGATAGGAAATGTGGACCCACTATTGCAAATCAATATCTTAGTATCCATTTTAAAAGCGGCCACATATTATCAATACCGATCGGTATCGGGATAGATCAAATCTCGTACCGTCTCATACCGATTTTATTTCTAACTTAAATAGATGGTTAGATTACATTTATCAAATTATTTAAATTTTTAAATAAAACTAAGTATAAATATCAATAGTTGATATTTGCTAATAAATATTTGGTTTATTTATGCACACAAGAATTTCCATAGATAACGGTTCTAAGAGTGGATTGTAAGTTAATGGTAGTTCACTAAATATTAAATGTGGAGTCCACTATAGTTTGTTGGTATCGCATTATTTATTAAGATACGGACACATGAGATTAATTTTCGTGGCAATGTTTCATTTGTTGACGATTTAAGATTCGCATAAGCTGAACACATATATCCATGTTTTTAGAGAACATATATATGTTGAATTTATTGTCTTTCAGACCAAATGATTATCATGACAAGTAAATTATTTATAAGAAAGACATCTATAAAAGTAAACGCATAAACATAATGTATGACTAAAGCTCTAAATCATTGATATCAATATTTCACCAATGCATTCTTTGTTAATTGATTTGTGTTGAATGTATATGTTGTGTATGGTCTCTTTGTATTCTGCGGTTTGAGTAATAGTAACAGCATGAAGGATGTCTTATAGCTTTTAGATTAAAAAAATTGTCATATACATGCTTTGGAACATAGAATTTTACGGCCATACTTGCCATTAAAGTTTTGGCTTGAAAAGAAACCCAACATAAAATGTGATTAACCTTGCTAATCGATATAAGGAAGAAATGAAAAGAGAGATCGAGGAGGGAAGTAAATTGACTTCTAGTGCCAAGCAAGTTAATTTGGTTAAATTTGTATTTAATTCGATCTTGGCTTCCTGTTCTTGGAAGTAAATCATTACCAAACCATGTATTATTATTCTTCTGATTCCAAATTTCTCGATAGAGGTAGCAACTGGCCAAACAGTACGTGACGACATGTACGTTATACTTCTGTTTTGGAATTGTGCGGAAATACATACATAGTGGTGTGTAACTTGCTGCAGAAATTGTGTGCTAGCTGCTGCTGCTGCTAGCTGCTGCCTCTGTTTACGTTACAGATTCCTGCTATGGAAAAGCCATCCAAACTTGGATGACGACAATAAAAAAGAGAAAGGTCGATGCGTTTTTTGTGTATTTTAAGTGAAACCACAACATTACAACTAAATTTCAGACATCACGAGAGATGATTATATGGCATGTTCGACATTTGTGAGATAAGAGGAGAGAAACAAAACTTGGAGTAAAACGTTAATCTCTCATTTCTTTTTCGATTACAATGATAAGAATATTGTTTAATCTTCAAATGTTATCAAATAAATAGACAATTTACATACCACCAAACATAAGTGACGATATGTTCGTGGAACCTAAATAATGTTAAAAATGGTGAGATAATTACATTGTCAAGTAACCTATACTGATTTGTCTCCTCTTGGAAGGGAATGGTGATACATATGTAGTTATATACTAGTTACTACTTAGTGTGTACTAAAAATTGCTTTATGGCAATGTTTAGTCCAACGAATGTAAGACTAATGTTTCATGAGTAATGCTAGGTGAATTATGATATTGGCTATGTTGCACGAATACGGACACGGGTGCGGCGACACGACACGGTATGACACGACAAAACTTAAAAACTGGCTTTCCGACAAGGCTTTGACACGACAAATAGAATAGTATATTTTTACATTTTTAATACATAAAAATATATTAAAAAAGATATTAATACATTTTGAACAGATGAGCTTTCACTCTAGAATGTGAACCCGTGAACTTCCCGTCATAGAATTTGCATCTAAAAGGAACATTCCCTCTTCCTACTTTCACTATCTCATCAACATCTAAATTGGTCTTAATGACATACTTCCAAAGAGGATAATATATATTTTCTGGCTCATTTGACTTAATACTAGGTTCGGTAGAAGCTGCACTTGAGGTCATTTTATGAAATAAAGAGTGCAATTGAATAAAGAATAAGCAATGTGTTCTTAACTAAAATTTTGCTTTCATAACAGAGCAATTGAATAGTTTGAAAAATTGTGCTTTCATAACTAAAATTACGCGATCGTTCGCGTAATTCCATTGTGAATTGTCGCGCGGGGAGATCATGAATTGTCGCCATGGGAATACCACCACGTTGTCTTGCCAAAGGTATCTTGATCAAGTGTATTGCCTTTCCCATGTATAGCATGCACGTAATTTAAGATTTTTAGAGTTTGATTCTTAATATCTGACTAAAATTGAATAGAAATAATGTACGAAGCTTGAAAAATGTTGCAGACACTTCATCTTAGTGGAGTGTCGGACTGTCGGAAAACAAATTTATTGTGAACCTTTTCAGAAAAACAAACATTGAAACCATGATTGCCCAGTGTAAGAGCAGTCATCATCAGTAAACTCAAAGTCCTCCGTCATCGTTTGGTGAAAGCGATTAACAGGTTTCTTCAGAGTGCTAGCATAGGACATAAGCTTAGTAGGAGCAGAAGAGTGATTAGTAAAATCCAAATCCTCCATTTGAAGGGCACCCATATCTGAGCAGATATCATCTCCATTTTTAGGACGTTTGCGTTGGATCGTTGTTGAGACTGAGGCTTCGCCACTTCCTAATGGAATGGTGGAGAACACAAAATCCCGGTTCGCCACCAGAAAGGAAGCAACTTCACCGGAAAACATAAGCAAATCGGAGAAAAAGAAAAAATCAATCGAGGCAAGAAATCAACAACGGTAGGGAGAAATCGCCGCGCGTGAGGAGCCTTCTTTTCTAAAATTGCTGAAAGTTCTGTCGTGTTTATATTTTTTATTTATACGAAGATAAATATTATTAGTCGGTAGAGACTTCGATATGGATACATTATCTGATATTTTCAATAATCAAACAGTAAGCTACTATAGGATCAAGATACAAGAATGAAGCACCTAGATAAGTAAATATAGCATGGAGTTTTCACTCTTCCGGTGATTGTGAGTTTGTGACCGACTGTACGTCGACGTTGATTGATCATCTGTATTTCAGGTCAGTGCTGATTAATTGCCTCTTGTTTTCACCACAAGCTACCTAGATTTGATATTTCTCCGACCTTTTGAAATTTAAAGCTTCTACCTACCATGCGTGTCTTTTATGCTCTACTTGTGCTACAAAGTCGATCAGTTTGTTCGTGCGTGATTAGTTTCTAGTGGAACAATGAGAGGTCTCTGTTAGAAATATTATCGGTTCTAGTAATAATCTTCCAAGGAGAATAACATGGAGGATGATCCAATAAAGGGTGGAGGAGAGAAATGGAATCCAAGTCCCTAGTTATATTCCAAAGGCCGCTCTTTCACAATGGCAATGGCAATGGCAATGGCAATGGCAATGGCAATGGCAATGGCAATGGCAATGGCACCATGCATGAATTAATATGCTAGTCAAACAATATATGACGTTTTCCGTAGTTGGTTAGGTTATAGACTTGTAGTTGAAAGATACAAGAGTTCATTTCTTGCAAGATATGTAGCAGGCAAGTGCTCAAAAAAAGGTAACAAGCTACCCTTCCTAATTAGCTTCATGTTTACGATCTCTGGCCTGTTATGTTCACTGAAAAAAAATAACTAATAATGCGATAGATTCATGATCTCAACTACTAGCAATGCGTATGAAATTTTTGTTAGAAAAGATAGTGATTATATTGTTTGTAAACTAACAAAATAAAATAAGAAAAATTAATTCTAATTAATTAAATTGCAAGAACATGAACAAAACCATAAACTGACAAATTGAGGATTTGAGAAGAAGAATTCGACCAATGAAAGTTTGTCGAGTCCCGTGTATCACACGAAGTTCTTAAGACGAATTATGGCGTTCCAATCGGTGCAAGGACCATAATGCTGCTTGGTCTCCCAGGAAAAAACGACAATCAAGCTCAATTTGTTGCACTACGAACAAGAGCTGACTTGGTTTATGCGGTGAGTAAGCTAAGTAGGTACACGAGTAATCCAGGGGCTATGCACTGACAAGCAATTGAAAGAGTATTAAAATACTGTACTGAAGATATACTCGCACCTATGGGTTGCATTATACAACATACCCAGCTGTCATAGAGAGGTTTACTGATGCAAACTAGATATCCTATATGAAAGACTCAAAATCTATTAGTAGATATGTGTTCACACTAGGTGGTACAGCAGTGTCATGAAAACCCTCAAAACAAACGATCATAACCAGATCTACAATGGAATCTAAGTTTGTCGCCGTGAACAAATGTGGGGAGGAGGTCGAATGGCTACGCCAATTCGTTAAGGATATTCCAAGGTGGACGAAACATGTGCCTGCAATATGCATACATTGTGATAGTCAGTCAACTATTGGCAGTGCACAGAACAAGATGTATAATGGTAAGTCTCGTCACATCCAATGACGACATAAAACCATTCGATAACTAATCTCAACTGGAATTATTTCTATAGACTATGTGAAGTCTAAGGAAAACATTGCGGATCCGCTGACCAAAGGGTTGAACAGAGAGCTAGTTGATAAATCATCGAGGGGAATGGGATTAAAGCCCATGAAAGAATAAAATCTTTATAGTGGATACCGAACCTAGCTGACTGGAGATCCCAAGAACTAGGTTCAAAAGGGACAACTAAATTATAAAGATTGTGATGGATCACTGTGGGGATTCGCCATATGTTCATTCCTATGATGAAAACAGTGATGCTTGTATGAAATGACGTTAAGCTAAAAAGCTTTTAATGATTCTTATGTGTCGGTAAAACCGAGCGAAGTAATGCGGGTTACTCTTAATTAAGAAATCACCAATGTGAGAGAGAAGTTGGGCCGCTTCTAAGAGAGTTGTTGAGGGTACAACTCTTGTCAAACTCTTGCAGAACCAGGCGCGTGTCCAAGGCCAAAATGGACACAATAATAAGAACTTGAATGTGCCAGGGAGATTCATGTGTGGGACATGTCATCATTTACAAAAAAGACGGATAGTTCAAAGACATTGCGTCTACTATTTAGTTAGTAAATAAGCATGTTGCCATAAGAGAGGGTTCAAATGCTCATAACCTACCTATCCTGTAAGTAAGCATGTTGCCATAAGAGAGGGTTCAAATGCTCATAACCTACCTATCCCGTGCAAGTCTCAACCGTAGAAAACTATCACCAAGTCTATCGAGTCTTTTGGTGGCCAATTTTCATTCATGTGGGGAATTGTTGGAGAAATGGTCTAAATGACCATTGATTAAACCAAATAAATAAAGTGAGTTGCACTTTTAATTAGATGATTACATGTATGAATTTGTAATCCTTGTAATGAGGGCTATAAAATCATGTATTCATATGCATAATTTGGTTGTGGGTGAATGAGAAATTGCCACCCAAAGATGGCTAGTTCAAATGAGAAAATGAATTTTGTCTCACATTGAAAAAGTGAGAGAGGAATAAGGCTTTAAATAGAATCTCACACCATGAAGGTGTAACCATGACAAGCACCCATGTTCTCTCTCGCGCGACCTGCGGACACGAATGCAGCTCAAATTTGTGGCCTGAGAGCCCAGGTTGTTTTTGAACTGACGGATTTTATTTTTTGACTTTTCATGTCTGTAAGCTGTAACAGGCCTATTACTGTAACAGATGTATTAAGTCTGGTTATGATTTGTAACAGACTTATTAAGACTGTTTATGATTCATATGTAACAGATAGAAATCCATCAATTTGTTCCCAACACTATATAAAAGCCAATAATCCTTCATTCTGAACACACCGACACAAAACACTTCTCATCTTCTTCAAAAGCTTCTCTGCTCCTATTCAGTTTCCTAAAAAATCGCTGATAGTTTGGAGGCTCTTCCTAGTTCGTTGAAGCTCTTGTTCGTAATGCAACAGCTTGAGTTTGATTGTTGTTTTATCCTAGGAGACCAAGCGGCATTGAGGTCATTTCACCGATTGGGAAGTTGTAATTCGTCTTAAAGACACCGTGTGATACACGAGACTCGACAAACTTTCATTAGTTGGATTCTTCTTCTCAAGTCCTTCATTTGTCATTTTATGGTTTTGTTCATGTTCATGGAATTTGATTGATTAGAATTAATTTTCGTTATTTTCATTTTGGTAGTATATAAACAATATATTTATCATATTTTTCTAACAATTTCTGTGAATATATGATGGCGCCATGTTTCCTTTTTAAATGAAAGAAAGTTCTCGATCCAAAAACGCATGTTCCAACCAAATGAAAATTATAGCCATTTCTTTAAATAGGGTATATATAACGGGGGAGTAACCAAACAGAGAAGAAAATCTATGGTGGGGATCAACCTCTGAGACGATTTGGCAGAGTAGCATGACTTATCTATGCAGTCGTCTAATTGATCGATCAATTCTTCTTCTTCTACCAAACCCGACGACAAACATTAGAGCCAAGAATAAGAAGAAGACATTATGGCTCCAACGACAACGTACCCTACGATCGAGTTCATATTCATCAGTTTGGAAACTTCATCACCAACTATTGGCAAGCTATAGCTTCGCCTTCTTCACGTGCCTTGGCTTCAATATAGCCTCACACTCACTCCCATCGAGTCTTCTCATGTTGGTTTGTTTCCCACACTCAATCCCAAGCGCAACAACCATCGAGTCATTAAATGGTTCTTTCTTAATTAAAAAAAGTAATCAGTCAAACCTACAATATATATATATATATATAACCCCTCCAACAAGGGATTCCTTATTATAACTTATACGAAGAACTGAACATTAGACCAACTTTTTGATCAAATGTTTTAATCTCCACCATTCAGTTTTAGGCTACGTTGCATGGAAACGGAAGCGGAGACGGGAAAGCGAAGAGTTCAGAAGTGGGGAAGCGAAGCGTTCAGAAGTGAGGAAGCGTTTTTTTTTTCAAAATTCAATAGAAGCGAAGCGTTTAGAAACGTCAAAATAAAATACTATATATAATATAATAATAAATAAATATCATGACATTTTTAACATTTTTTTAAATTTTATATACTAGATCTAAGAGTACTTATTTCACCACCATATGCAATTGCTAAAGATTAATAACCCATTTTCGATCAGGGAAAAAAAGAGATTAATACCTCTTGTTGTTGATCATGACTAGCTAGGGGAGTTATAACTTGTAAGACCAAACTCATATTCTTGTTGTTGATCATGACTAGCTAGGGGAGTTGTAACTTGTAAGACCAAACTAATATTAGTAATATATTAAAAACTTCCTGACTAAATTCATTTTCTCTCTCTCCCCTTCAGTCTCCGTGCCACCACCAACTATCCCAATCTGACCCAACCCACCTCTCAGATCCTCCATCTCTCCAAACTCATCTCCACAAAGCACTCTTTCCCGAAATGGTTTCAAACACCTTAGTGCCTTACCCATGAAACCCTCCCTAATTCCAACCCAAGACGACGACTCCCCAAACCTATCTGCCTTCCTCCTCTCCTTCAACACAGACTCCACCTCATCACCTTCACCCTCACTTTCCCACAAACCCACCATCATCTTCATCTCTCTCCTCCTCATCACCTGCATAGCTCTCTCCGCCGCCGCAGCTTTCACCTTCCTCTTCTTCTCAAACCCATCACCCTTCACACCCACCACCTCCACAATCGACTCAAACCCATCAACTTTCGCCTTCCTCTTCTTCCTGAGACCCGCTTCCAATTTGGAAGCTCGCGATTAATTCTGTCAAGCTTCCAAACCCATTATTTTCTGAAGCGTGCTTCCATGAGCTTCCTTGGCGCTTCCGTGCAACGTAGGTTTTAGGTCCTAATATGTAGATCAGTTTTGCGAAAAAAAAAATTCATCTAAATTGGTGATCATTAAGGTGCTCAAAACTGCGATTTTTATGAGCAGTTCAAATTTGGTAGACTTGAACCGTTCATTGATTTAAACTAGTTCTAAGCCTTAACAACCACCAAATTTACTAAAAATTTCTAGAAATGATTTAATCATATATACATATTGGTTGAATCGTGGAGATTGAAAAATATGATCAAAAAGTTGGTGTAATGTTAAATCCCTCATACAAGTCATAATGAATAATCCCTTAGTGGAAGAGCCATGTATGTATGTTTGTGTGTGTATATGTATGCAATAGTTCTATCCCGAGCAAAGCTTCGCTATAAAAATGTAATAGTTCTATCCAGAGCGAAGCTTCGCTATAAAAGTGTGAAGTTTCTATTTGACTCACTTTTCAATCATATTTCCACATCTCCACCGTTCAGTTAGTAGATCCAAATTAATGCATAGTTCACTTATGTAAAGTTTAATTGAATTTGATGATTGTTTGGGTGTTCATAATCAAGATTTACACAAACAGTTTTGGATATACATATTTATGCTTAGTCCGTTCATTGATCAAATTTGGTATATAAAAGATCATCAATTTGAAAGAAATTTTGTAAGAATGATAAATACATTAGTATCTATAAACTGAAATGAAGAGATGTGAAAATATGACTGAAAAGCGAGTGAAATAAGGAACTACACACTTTAATTCCAAAACGAAGCTTTACTCTTGATATATATATATATATATATATACATACATACAAGGCCGAGCAGAGCTTGAACAAAAATGAGCCGAGCTTGAACAAGATTGTATTCGGCTCGTTTAGCTTGTGAATAGCTCGTTTTTAAAACTTAGTTTTTTTTAAAAAAAATTGTTATATGTAAAATATATTGTTTAAAATCCAAATCATATATTCTTTTTATTACTTTCCTATTAGAATCAAATTATTTAATTAAATACATATATTAAAGCAATCAATTTATGAAACAATGAAATCAAATACTAACAATCACCACAAAAAGGAAGTAATTAAGATGAGATAACCTTAAATTTGACCCGAGCCCAGCTTGAGCTTAAACAAGCCGAGCCGAGCTTGAACATGAAAAAAATCAAGCCTAAGCCCAGCTCGAGCTCAATAAAAGTAAAATGAGTCAAACATGAACACTATTGTATTCAGTCTGGCCCGGTCCATTTACACCCATATTCTCTCGTTTCATCTTCAACCATTGAAGGTAATGGTTCTCTTTCATGTCTATTCTGTAGGTGGCGCCAAACTTCGACTTTATCGAAGCCTTACTTGTCTGCTTCCGATCTCGACGACACAGTTCAAGTACGAGATCTATGGGACTTTGAGGATGGCGAAACCATAATTTATGTCAGGGAGTCATGGCGTGCTCATTGGGTGGTGTTGATGGCGATTTGGCGTCCTGTGCAGGTTGGGGCTGATTTTGTTCTTATCGGCGACGATGCTATTGATAATGAACTGATTGAGCCTAGCGATGGGTTTCTCAACCTAAGGTCTGGCCTTGTTGATGAAGGCTGGGATAGGGGTTGTTCGACTTGTGATGAGGTGAAAGGGTTGCTAGCGGCATCAATGTGGCTGTTATGGTTGTCAAAATTTGTTGGGGTGCTCACAGAACCTTTCATATGTCTAATTTTATCAAGGTGGGCGGAGCTGAGGGAGAAGGCGACGCTGAAAGGAGCGGCGAGTTGGAGAGGAACGGTGGCGCTGAGGTTTTCTGCAAATGCTAGAGTTGATTTAGGTGGGCCTGGGGATTTTGGGTCTGCTTGGATGCCCTCTGAGCTGCAATGGGGGTCGCAACCTCTTTGGCATAGGCTCAAAAATCTTATGAAGTGAGCCTCTGCTCTGTTGCGAGTCAGGTTGGATTGGGTCTTTATGGACCAAATTACGATTTTTTTATTGGAAGCGGTGTCTCATTCTCTCTTGGTTGTTACCATTTATTGTTCTTCTAATAGGGTGAAGGCTTAATTAATGAGATTTATTTGCGGTGGATGTACTTTTGATTTTTAGAGATCTAGTATAGCTAGATATTTAGTAGTCATATTGAGTAATTTCTATATGACGTGTCGATAAGGTCATTATTCCTTATACTGTTTGCTATATTTAGTACATGCTAAAGCGGTGTAACACACATTTCAGGATCGATAATGACAATTATCTCGATTATTCTCGTAATGGCAATATATTGTGTAAATACTATACTCAGTCGCTTTCTAATCTGTTTAAAACTTGATTATATGAGTTGGAACTTTGAATGATTATTGGTGAGAGTGGACTTTGAATCTTGAAAAGGAACTCAAAAACATTCAAGAAAGTCTAAACGTACATGTCCTTAGCTTCATAAATGTTCCAATATTCTCCCTTCTAGATTCTCCTATAACACTAATTTCCGGTCAAAGATTTGTTTTGTAGCCCTAATATTGTTCTAAAATTCAAAGCAATACTCTTTAGATCGGATCAGTGTCCCACCCACAGCTTATCAATAGTTCTTGATTGGCCTCATGTGTCGACTTCCTTATCTTATCAATACGAACCAGAACATCAAACATATGTATGGGTCACACTACTTCCCTACATTGCCTTGGATTCCAGAAGAACACACACAATAATGTAACATATATATCGTCCTGTGTAAACATTTAGATTTAGATTCAATATTATGAACTGAAAAGTCTGTAGAAGTATCAAAGTAATCAAAGTATACGTCAAAGCTACTCGAAAATTTAAGGGTTTTTACACTGCGCACGTCCGCACGAATGCAGTAGATGAGCGGAGACTGCTACGTACTCCACACAGTGAAAACTACAGTCTTCCTTCTCGCTTCTGATAGAGACAGAATAATATTCAATCTTCGAACTGGTGCAATAATCGAAGACGTAGAATATATAACTGGTCAATTCGGCAGAAGCCCTAATTCCAATTCACTCGACGACTGTGACAATATTTCAACAGCTCTTTTGATATATTGTGCTGATCTCATATTCTCAGAATATATATAGGTTAATTCATGGTTTCCCACATTCGTAGCTAACTATTGGTTTGCTGCTAATTAAGAGAGTGACATTTGGTTAATTAGGTTCTAGTCTTCTAGATATTATAGTAAGATGTATGATCTGTCGAGGTCGAGTAGTTTTAACTTGTAAGAAGCACTACCCTATATATAAAACTCTCAGCAGATATATATTGCTAGCTTTCGTATCAATATGTGCTTCATCCCGTCATGGTGTGCATCACAAACTCAAGCTGTGATTGCAAAGCATGCTTATAATATATTGCTAAATTTTCTTTTATGTTTTGGTTCATAGTATACTAGTACATATAGTGACGAATCCTTGAAAATTTATCATTAATTATTAGATCAGTTAACGAGGATAGTACGTAGTTTATATATACATCATTATATGTATATACAAGCTAGTCTATGGATGTCTTTCATTGTTGAATCATGCAGTTCAATTCAAGTTGCCTTTTCTAATTTCTTCAACTGCTCAATGAGCCAGTAGCTTCACAATAAGTTAGTGAATTCATTTATGCATTGATTTAATTAAGGCTAGTCAACAAACATATATTTTCATTAGTTTTCGTTTATAAATACCCTAAAATGTTCATTTTCCATATGCATGGAACTTTCAATGATAAGAAATTGCTTAGCAATTAGCATCACAAAAATATCTTGGTTAGATCACTATATTGGCTTATTGGTTTAATATAGTAAAGCATTGCAGATACGTTTACTTTGACAAGTTGGTATTCATAATAGACAATGCTCTGGGGCTTTGCTTTTGGTTTCGGTTGTTTTCAAATTTCTGGAATAGAGCGCTAAAAATCAATGTTGAAAATGCAATTGTTTAGAAAAGAAAAGAAAGACAGAATATGCATGAAATAATTGGACCTCGATGGTGCCGTACGGACCGGGAGTACGGAAAGGAAAGACCCGACCCACTACCCACCGACCAAATCGATTTATGGGTATCCTCTTCCTCCCCCTGCCCATTTTACGCAATTCCAAAAGCTAAATTGGAGCCTCTCTTTCAAAAGCAAACCAGACACTCCTCTTCCGGTCCCAGTTTTGCTTTGAGCAAAAATCTCTGTGAAAATTCACATCCTTTCGTGCACGACATCTATTCTAGAATTGAAGCAGGAAAAAAAATGGTTTCACTTACGTACTTGTCCAACGTTTTAAACATCATTTGAATTAACGAAATTTTCAAAATTTCGTTAATTCAACATGTGAATAGCTAGATTGAAAACTAACTAATAAGTATAAATTTTCACTGATAGTTAGATCAAACGGTAATGAAAGTTTCTCGGTCACTGGTTACGATCGACCTAATGACATTGTTAACTGATTTGAATGAGTTAATTTTGACGAAAACATAAATCTGCATATAGGTAACTTGTGCAATGGCGGAGCCAGAATTCACTACAAAAGATACTAGCAAAAGCGATGACGTCTATTGTGACAACCCGAAATTCGTCGCAAAAGATAACCAAATACGAGTTGTCGCATAACATCTCTTCAGCGACAACCCGGTTGTCGCAAAAAGTAGGTAATTACGACAAATTAAGTGTTTTCGCTTTTATGACATTAAGCGACAATCAGTTCCTCATAGAATGTCAATTACGTGACGATTTCGGCCAGTTTTCGGACAATATTTTCGTGATGACTTCAGTTTCCTTGCAAAAGATTAAATATGCGACAACTTCTGCGAAATGTTGGTTAATATTTTTGTGACAACTAGATTTTTTGTCGCAGAAAACTGATTTAGCGACAAATTTCGTCGGTTGTCACTTAATGCTTATGTGGCACGTTAATATTCCTAAGTGAAAATCAATTAGGCGACACCTTTAACTGGTTGTCACTTAATGCTTATGCGGCGACAACTAGAAATTCCTCACAAAAAATTGATTAAGCGACGATTTATACTGGTTGCCGGTTTATGATTTTCTGACAACTTTAACTTCCTCGCAATACATTAATTATGTGACAAATTGGAAGGGATGTCGCTTAATGTTTATGTGACACGTTGATATTCCTCGTTGAAAATCAATTAGGCGACACCTTAATGGGTTGTCACTTAATGCTTAAGCGACATCATGAAATTCCTCACAAAAATTTGATTAAGCGACGATCTATACTGGTTGTCAGTTTATGATTATGTGACAACTTTACATTCCTCGCAAAAATAATAATTACGCAACGACTTTTGTGAGATGTCACTTAATGTTTATATGGCACGTTGATATTCCTCGCTGAAAACTTATTAGGCAACGATTTCTTTTAGTTGTTTTTTATTTTACCTAAATACCCCCTATTAGTACCATTCATAACTACATCAATTTGAAAGGTTAAAGAAGTCAATTAAAAAAATATTAAAAGGAGACAAAGGATGAGGAGAGGTTGGAGTATGCATATTCCATATTGGTGTATTAATTCCTTTTGTATAGTATGCAAATTCTACTTGGGTTCCTTTCCGAACAAGAAAATATATATTAGCCCGCACTAGAAGACCTATTCTAGAAAGGAAAAGGTATGTTGGTCGACTGGAAATTCTGATTCCTAATGGATACTGACTAACTTTTTTTTCTTTCTTATAAATACCATAAACTTAAGCTTGATTTGTGAAAATTAGACAAGGATGAACAAGAGCTTATTGATAATTTGTCCCGGCGACATATGGACAGGGCGTGGATTCAATGGGGTGCTTATCTAAATTATCGGTTTACTAGTGCATATAAAGAAGGGGTTGCCTCTTTTCTTAAGGTTACGAAACATAGCCTTGATGAAAATAATAAGATCTCATGTCCGTGCCTGAATTGCAATTTCACATCTTCATTCCCTCTACATGTAGTGAAGATTCATTTAATGAAAAGTGGCATGGTAACAACATATAACCCATGGATACATCACAATGAAAAGATTGAAGTGCATAGTCAAGCTATTTCGAGTAGTCCAGTTAGCGTAACTGAGAGGAATACAAGCATATTTGATATGGTGAGCGATCTTTTTTCAGATAATTCAAATGTCAGAGATGATGAGGATGTTGTATCGGAAGATGAAGACGACGACGCTGATCTAGATTATGCGTCAGAAAATCAAGATATTGGAAGGGGTGACAATGAGGATAACTATGATCAGTTACTGCAGGACGCAGAACGAGAACTCTAGCCTGGTTGCACCAAGTATTCAGTCTTGTCTTTTGTTGTCGAGTTCATTCACTGCAAGGTAGACAACCACTGGACCAACAAGTTTGTTGACACGTTGTTACAGATGATGAAGAAGATGTGCCAGAAACCCAGTAGTATTCCTGAATCATATCGTGATTGCAAGAAGATCTTAAAAGGTATCGGCTTTGGGTATAAAACCATCCATGTATGCAAATATGATTGTGCCTTGTTCTACGGTAGGTACGTAAAGGCATATAATTGTCCGGTGTGTGACGAGCCACGATATAAGAACAACGACGTTGAACAGAAAAAACCAGTACCTCAGAAAGTGCTTCGATATTTTCCCTTGACACCATGGTTGTAAAGATTGTTCAGATCTAGGCACACAACAAATGACATGAGATGGCATAAGGAGACACAAATTGATGTGGAGGGTGAGATGAGGCATCCAGCAGACTCGGTTGGTTGGAAAGAGTTTGATAAGATGTATCCTGAATTTGTGCAAGATCCACGGAACGTCAGACTAGGGCTTGCAACAGACGACTTCAATCCGTTTGAAAACATGAATAATTCTTACAGTTTGTGGCCTGTGGTGGTGGTTCCATATAACCTGCCCCGATGGAAATGCATGAAAAAACCATTGTCATTGTTGGCGTTATTGATTTCAGGACCTCTGTCACCTAGAAAGGATATTGATATACTATTGCGTCCATTAATTGATGAGCTTAAGCAGTTGTGGGAGTAGGGTGTTAGGACTTATGACAAGAAGACTGGATCTTATTTCACCATGCGGGTAGCTGTTTTATGGACTATCAGTGACTTTCTAGGTTATGCAAATTTGTCTGGGTGGAGCACTAAAGGTTTTTTAGCTTGTCCGGTTTGTAATAAAAATACTTCATATATAAGTTTGATAGACAAAATTGGATATATTGGGTCCCGACAACATTTAGAAAATGATCATCCATGGCGCAAAGATACCAAGAAAAATACTTTTGACGGTAAAGTAGAGAGTAGACCTCCTCCTAGAGAATTATCCGGTGATGAGGTTCTTCAACAGTGTAAGCATATCATTCCTCGAAAACTGGGTAAACACCCAAAGCATATGAAGGACAGAAAGAGAAAGAGAAAGAGAAAGAAAATAGAACATGAGCTTAACTAGATGAAACGAAGTATATTCTTTGAGCTGCGGTACTGGTCTAAATTGAAAATCAGACATAACTTGGATGTGATGCATATTGAGAAGAATATATGCGACAATATGGTTAGAACATTATTGCATATAAAAGGGAAATCAAAAGACATATACAAGGCGAGGCTGGATTTGAATAAAAATGAATATTAAAAAGGAATTGTGGGTGCAGAAGAATGAAGATAAGATTGCTATTCCTCATGCAGAATATGTATTTACGCCTGAGCAATGCACCTTCATATATCAGTTCCTGAAATCCGTTAGATTTCCATATGGTTATGCTTCGAACAACATATCACACAATGCAACGTAGAGCAAAGGAAGATTTCAAATTTGAAGAGTCATGATTGTCATGTGCTATTGCAGCATGTTCTTCTGGTTGGGATACGAAAGCATTTGAAGAAAAGGATCTACGGTTCACTTCTAGAGCTATTCCAATTTTTCCAGCAGATATGCGCAAAGACACTGAAAGTTACAGACTTGGACAGGTGGGAGGTGGAGATTGTTGTGATAGTGTGTAAGCTAGAAAAAATATTTCCTCCTGCATTTTTGACATCATGGTTCATTTAGCCATACACTTGCCACATGAGACTAAACTTGCTGGTCCAGTAAGATTTCGCTGGATGTATCTAATTGAAAGGTACATGATATTTATAATTTATTGACTTATTTATCTATAATTTTATTTTAATCAAAAACTAAACAATTTTGAATTACAGGCTGCTTGGATCGTACAAAAAATATGTGCGCAACAGAGCACGACCAAAAGGTTCTATTGCTGAGACCCATATCTCCTATGAAGCGTTAACATTTTGTTCGATGTACCTTTGAGATGTAGAAACGACATACAATGGACGACAACGAAACCAGTCAGAAGATGAAACCATTGCAGAGACTTCTATTTTGCTCTAAACGTATGTACAACAGGAAAATGAACCATGGTCGAGCTATCTCTGGAAGAATTGAAACAAGCAAATTGGTATATTTTCAATAATTGTGATGAGATCGACCAAATAAGAAGTTACGCCATTTACAACTACTTTAATTCCTTTTACATATTCTATAACTGATTACCTTGTACATATAGGTAACAAGGACCACTGACTCTGGAGACAAGGACGATAACACTAGTGCATGGGAGGTTCAACAAGAAGATGATGAAACCAATACATCTTTGCATAGAGATGATGTCGAACCAGAAATCGTTACCGTCCAAAAGAGAAACAAGAAAAAGAATGCAGCAGCAGATGATGACGTAGCTGATGATGACCTTATTTTGGAGGACGACGTAGCTGATGATGATGAAGATCTAGTTGATAGCAATGATAGTAGCTAGATTCATGTCATAAGTCGAGATTCTTCTTTATTTTCTAGAGCTTCCAATGTTAAATCAGAAGCCAGTCTTTTTTTTCTGACAGGTATCGTCTTTGATATTATTCTAATCAATAGTTAATTAACCTCTTTTTTGTTTGGGTACTTAACGTATTTTAATGTATATGTATATACTCTTTGTCTGTTTCTTCAACTAAATGTGATAAGTATTTATTGTGTCCCCAGACCCTTTCTTCGGGTGTATGATTTAGTTGTGATCGTCCCTTCGGGGACATCCGATAAAATTGGAATGATTTAGCTGTGATCCATAATCATGCCAATCTATCTACCAAATTTTTATTTAGTAAAAGAAAATTTTAAAAATTTGGTTATTGCTGCCACGCACGTGTCGCAAAATGTCATATGTGGGGACAAACTTGTGTCATGTATGAAAGATGCAACAAACATGCAAGCCTCGCATATTAGATAAACGACGTAAATAAAGTATCGTATATTAAAAATAGTAACAAACGTAAAGTCTCACATATTACATTCTGCGACACATATAGATGTCTCGCAAATGTCATATGTGAGGAACAAAATGCACAACATATTGAGAATGCAACATACGTAGAAGCCTCGCATATTGAATAAGCAATGTAACTAAGCCCTCATGTATTCAAAATAGTGACAAATAAAAAGTCCCACATATGGTTATTGGTGACACGCGTAATAGCGTCACATATACAAAAAGTGACAACCGTAAAATTTTGTCACTTTTGACAATCGGTAAACCACTTTAAGCGACAACTCAAATTCATCGCAATTTTAATTTAGCAAGGAATGTAGACTTTTTGTGACAACTTTGGGTTGTCGCCGATGACCTTTCCTATTGTAGTGATTATAGACTTAGTGGGACACAATATAAAGTTCACTAAACGAATTTGTATATATTTAAATGATGTTACAGTGAGTGTCTGCAACATAATTTTTATATTGAAATTGAATGAACTTAATTAACTTTGTTATGAATAAATTTAGTATTTTAGTATAATGAGAGGAGCAAATGAATAAGTAAATATATATGTACAAGTGCGGAACGTACCATACAAGACTTAGACAACAAGATACATGAAAGTCTAAGTCAGTGAATATACAACATGGGCCAACGAGTAAAGTACAAGTGGATAGAAGCTCAATAGATCAGAGTGCGCTAAATGCATCTAAATCAACAATCACGGAGATCGGAAAACTAAAGTACCATGAAATATGAATAGCTCTATCAAGGTGATCTCGAAACAAGAATGCTAAACAGCATGCACTGTCATGCCCCTAGTCACCGATCCAACTCCTCTAAAGCAAGTCTACTAAGTACCTGTAAAGGAGGGGTGAACACTCGTCCTCGCTAACCCAAAAATGGGCCGAACCAAGCAAGACAGGGTTTGAAAACAAAGGTGTAGTTCTCATAGGTAGATACTACATATAGTTTTCACCGATGATTAAACAATTCGTAAAACATGCAACAACCAAAAACAGTATTTGGTTTTATAGGCAGATTTATATAAATTTCCATGTGCAAATACTAACATCAAAAATGACTGAGCGATCAAAGTAAAACACAGCATGCAAGGCTTCACGGATCTAGGTGGCCGAATTCCGGGTTTGTCTATACAGCAAACCAGGGCCAACTAACAATGTGTCCGAGGATAAATAGTAGCGAGTGTCCATTTATAGCAAATGCCCAACAGATCACTCAAGGTAGCACGCCTCACTTACGTCTCGCTTAACTCTGTACGAGACGAGCGTAAACCGAAAAATATAAACAGGGCATTGCCCCTCTAGAGGTTTATGGTCATCTACACAGTGGGAAATCATAGTCTAAATACTAGGTCCCGTCACTTTCAGACCAAGTACCGGAAATCAAGACAACATTACTACTTTTCGATCTGAATCATCACATATGTGTCTAGCCTTGGTTTTCTAAACAATTAAGTGAAGCGATAAAATAAAGAAAACATATATCGCGAGACATCGACAATGCACAAACAATGATCATATAGCTTATATATTGTAGAGCACTACAAAAATTGCCACTAACGCGGAAGTTGCAGCTCACCCTACCTGATATGACGAAGTCAAAGTCCAGGTGCTCGAAGTCTCAATCCTTAAGCTCTGAGTGTAATTGAAGTCCTGAATCCGTCAAGAAACATGTCAACAACTAAATAAGCCGAAATTAGAAACGTAACGGTTATCTTATGGTCAACTACCCACTTCCTTAATTTGACCAGGAAATGTCAAAGGTTGACTTTAGGGTTGACCAAGTCATTCCTAGATTGACCAAGTCTACTGAGTTGGTCAAAGTTAACCAAGACTCGGTAAACTCGATAAACTTTCCGTTTATTTTCCCCGACACTAGAGTCAAATTATTTGATATCACGATTCTTGAACCGGGCAAGAATCGAGATTATTATTCATTCGGTATTTACGTCGTTCCGTCACCTATTTAATTTATAATATTCAAAACCAAGTTTAGTAAAAAGGGTGTAAACCTTTAATTACAAAACCTTTAAATTACATAACTGCAGCGGTAAAAAGGTAAGTAAATAAATCTGCTACAGTAAAAAGTGAAAGTCAACCTAAACAGTAAAAGTCAACGGTCAAAATGTAACTCGGGTAAAAACTGTAAAAGTTAAACAGTAAAAATGACAGTTTGTAAATATTGAAATCTGGCAGGGGTATCAGGGTAATTTCATAACACGATAAAACAGTAAAAAGGTAAATCGGTTGTCGCATCCCGGGGACTATTCTCGGTCCCGGAACACGACGGTAACCGCCGTAGTCCCGATCTGGCAAGTAATCAATACGTCTTTCGACGTATTGATGACTCACCGGACCGAAACCACAAGGCTATGAATGAAACATACAACAAATGAATAATAATATGAATGTCAAATACTGAATTACAAATGATCAGAGTAGCACACAAATGTTTTACAAGCGGAAGATAGTAGAAAATACCCGAGACTAAAATAGTACATGAAAAAGTCTCGGTACACTGGGCCCGAATAAAGTCTCAGAGTATCCAACAGATTACAAGATATGAAAATACGGAAATCAAGAAACATGAAAACCACACCAGAATGGGAGTCCTCGAAAAGTGAAGTGCACGATAACCGACGCTCCGCGGCCTAGTCCAGCTCCTCTAGTGTCGGGTGCTGTAGACCTGAAAAGATGTAGAGGTGAGCAACTCGTCCTCGCTAACCCAAATGGGGCCAAAGCCATCCAAGTCGGGGTTTAAAACCCATGAGAAAACATTTCTTATATATGTATATGTACTCGTAAGTACGAAAGAGCATGTGGAAATGTAAATGCACGGCACGCACACAAAGCTCGGTAAATCATGTGACCACATATGAAAGAACTCTCTGGATCTGAGCGGCCGAATCCCGGGTTTGTCTTTACTGCAAACCGGGGCCAACTATCTAAGCGCCCGAGTGCGCAGAATAGCGAGAGCGTCCATTTCCAGCTAACGCCCAACAAATAGCAGGCCACACTTACGTCACGTTTTACTCTGTTCGAGACGAGCGTAAGCGGGATATATGAATGAAAATAAACAGGGCATAGCCCCTCCGGAGGTTAACGGTCATCGACACCGTAGGAGTGCTAGAATACTAGGTCCCGTCGCTCTCAGGCCAAGCACCGGAAATCAGGACGACGGTACTACTTTTCGATCCATAACTCACACACACACACCAAGTGCTATAAGAAGCATGTGGTCAAGCTTAAAACAATGCATCTTTATTTAGTACGTAAAAGTAAAAGAGCCGCCGACCCAAGAGGGTTTCGGCTCACCCAATGGGCGTGCTCCCCCTACCTGGTATGATGGTACAGCTGGCTGCGCTCCAATCCCTGGTCCACCTGAAGTCTGTGTAGACGAGCTCCTGAGTCTGTGGGTGAGACAACAGTGATAGTCAGGTATAAGTAACTCGAGGATCTACTAACTACGACTAAGACTCGATAAACACTCTTTGTTTATCTTTCTGACATTAGGGTTTGACTTGTTTGACACTCCGATTCTCGAACCGGTGAGAAGTCGGAATTGTTTCTTATTCAGTACTTACGTCGTTTTTGCCACGTTTACAAGCTAAAAGTCTTTAAAACGTTTAACCGTAGTGTTCGAAAACGTAAAATAGGTGTTCTACGGCATAAAAGAAAAGTCAACTTTGGAATAGTAAAAGTCAACGGTCAACAGTAAAGTCAACGGTCAACGGTCAAAAAAGTCAACGGTCAAAAAGTCAACGGTCAAAAAGTCAACCGGTCAAAGTCAAAAAGTCAAAGTCAAACAGTCAACCGGTCAAAGTCAACCGGTCAAAGTCAACAGTAAAAAGTAAACAGTAAAAGTAAAACTGTAACAGTAAAACAGTAAAAGTAAACAGTAAAAGTAAACAGTAAACAGTAAAAGTAAATAGTAAAAACAGTAACCGTAAATAACTTAAACAGTTAGGGGCAAAATGGTAACTCTGCCCCTGGGTTAAAGTAAAAAGTAAATCTGACACGGTAAAAACCAGAGTTTTTACCGTGCCGGTTCCCGATTGATTCCTCCGCCGGATTTGGCTGGTTTTCCGGCCAAATCGAGCCTCCTGTCTCCTCCTATCACCTTCTAAACATCCTAAGCTAACCAACAACATCACAATCATCAAGAAAGATCGAGTTTTCATACCCTTGAAGCTTCCACTGTGTTTTCCGGCAAAACCTCTCCGGCGGAGCTCCGCCGGCCTTCTCCTTCCTCCTCCTTGCTCCTGGGCGGCTCCTGGTGGCGCCTGGGAGTGTCCTAGCTCCTGAAATGGGCTGGTCTGACTCGATCTCGTCTGCACAGTGGTCTCTGGTTTCTCTCCTCGACTGGGCGGCGCTGGCGGCGGCGCTGGCTTCACCGGTGGTCTAGGCAAGGTCGCCGGGGCTGTGCGAAGCCAATGGTGGTGGCGGTGAGGACTGACGCGCGCCGGAGCGGAGGGAGGTGGCGCTGCTGTGTCGAGGGCAGAAGAGAGAGAAGAGGGCTGTCTGTTTCGCTCGAAATGGAAAGCAGGAGAAAGGAAAGTGAAGATAAGGTAAGGGAAGAAAAGGAAAGGTGGAGAAAAAGATGGGTGAAAGATAGGGTATAAAAAGAAAAAGGAGTGGCCACGATTCGTCCATCGAATCAACGGCCACGATTCGTTCCCGATCCCAAAATAATTTCAAAACCAAAACCATTTTCGAAAATTCATTTCAAATAACCAAACGTCAAATTTAAACGTAAAAGTCGTACGAAAAATACGTGAAGTGCCGGAAAATATTCCGTAAATACTCTCACGCATGTGGCGACGCGTGTCTTAACGTAAAAACGTTAGACGAAATGACGACGTACTGAAAAGTAATCGGAATTAAACCCTAAATGTGTCGGAAAATTAAATTAAAATTTCGGGGTCTCACACTCTACTCCCCTTAAATTGAATTTCGTCCTCGAAATTTACCTGACATCAGAAGAGGTGTGGGTGAGCCTGCTGCATGACTGACTCAAGCTCCCAAGTAGCCTCTTCCTCACTATGGTGATCCCACTGAACTTTCACCACTGGAACCTCTCGGTTCCTGAGCTTCCTTACATCACGATCCAAGATGCGGTACGGTCTCTCCTCGTACGAAGCATCGCTGCGCAGCTGTACATCAGTCCAAATAACATTCTGTGGGGCACCCGGTGGGCTCTTCCGTAACTGTGAGACGTGGAACACGTCATGTATATGCTGCAGTCGTGGTGGCAGGTGAATCCGGTATGCAACTGATCCAACTCTCTGGGCTATCTGGAAGGGCCCTACAAACCTTGGGGCCAACTTCCCCTTAACCCCAAATCGTCTAACTCCCTTGCGGGGACTGACTTTCAAGTACACAAAGTCTCCCACTGCAAACTCAAGGGGTGTCCGACGTGTATCTGCATACGACTTGCTCCTGCTCTGGGCTGCTCTAAGCCTCTCCTGGACAATCTGGAGTTTCTCTGAAGTCTCCTGTATCACATCTGGACCAAGTAGAACTCTGTCCTCTCTGTCCAACCAACATGTAGGTGATCTACATGGTCGTCCATACAGTGCCTCGAATGGAGCCATACCAATGCTACGGTGGTAGCTATTGTTGTAGGCAAACTCTGCAAGAGATAGGCATTCATGCCACTTTTCACCAAAATCAACTATGCAGGAACGAAGCATGTCCTCTAAGGTACGGATCGTACGCTCGGACTGTCCATCTGTCTGTGGATGATAAGCTGAACTCAAATGCAACTCGGTACCCAACTCTTTCTGCAACGACCTCCAGAGCTTGGAGGTGAAACGTGGGTCACGGTCTGAGATGATGCTCTTGGGTATCCCATGAAGTCTGATCACCTCACTAATGTACAGATCTGCAAAGTACTGAGTACGTGAGCTCATCTTGACAGGTAGAAAGTGTGCAGATTTCGTCAACCTGTCAACTATCACCCAAATCCCATCATGACCCTCCCGTGAACGGGGTAGGCCGGTGACGAAATCCATGGTGATGTGGTCCCACTTCCACTGTGGAACTGCCAAAGGCTCAAGTAGTCCTGCTGGATGTCTGTTCTCAGCCTTCACTTGCCTGCACACATCACATCTAGACACATACTCTCCGATACTCTGCTTCATGCCCTTCCACCAAAACTGGCGCTTCATATCCTGATACATCTTGGTGGCTCCTGGATGCATGGTGAAACTAGTCCGGTGTGACTCCTCCAACACTAGTTTCCGGATATAATCATCACTGGGGACAAAGGCACGTCCCTTGTACCTGATAAGCCCATCATCACTGACACTCCACTTGTTGTCAGCTTCACCTGAGTAGACCTGTGCTCGAACCAAGTGGCTCTCTGGATCATTCCACTGATACTCCCCCACCTGCTGTAGGATGTGGGGCCTGAGTGACACACTGGCCAGGAATCCGTGAGAATCCCCAAACCGTACGTCCAAATCATAATCCTCCAGTGTCTCCAAAGCCTCCATGCGAGAGAGGAAAATGCTCGCAAGCTCATACCTCGGCTTCCTGCTCAAGGCATCGGCAACAACATTGGCTTTCCCTGGATGGTATCGTAGGGTGAACTCATAATCCGTAAGATACTCCATCCATCTCCGTTGCCGTAGATTAAGATCACGCTGGGTGAAGATGTACTGTAGGCTCTTGTGATCCGTGTAGATCTCAAAGGTGGCTCCGTAGAGATAACACCTCCAGACCTTTAGAGCATGTACAACAGCTGCCAACTCTAAATCATGTGTAGGATAGTTCTTCTCATGTGGCTTCAACTGTCTAGAGCCATAACAAACTACCCCACCATTTTGCATCAGTACACAACCTAGACCAGTCCCTGAAGCGTCCGTATACACTTGGTACGGATCTACACCATTGGGGAGAACGAGGACTGGGGCTGTGGTCAACCGGTTCTTCAATTCTGCAAATGCCTCTTCACATGCGTCACTCCACTCAAACTTGACTCCTTTCTTTGTCAAGTTGGTCAGTGGCGTGGCAATCTTTGAGAAGTCCTGCACAAACCGACGGTAGTATCCAGCTAAACCAAGGAAACTCCTCACTTCTGTGACATTCCGAGGATGTTCCCAATCCAAAACTGCTTCGATCTTGGAAGGATCCACTGACAAGCCTGCACCTGAGACTACATGCCCAAGAAACTGCACCTCTGAAAGCCAGAACTCGCACTTTGACTTCTTGGCGAAAAGCTGATGATTCCACAAAGTCTGGAGAATAGTGCGAAGGTGATACTCATGCTCTGCTTGGGTCTTGGAGTAGACCAAGATGTCGTCAATGAACACGATCACAAACTGATCCAAGTATGGTCGGAAGACTCTGTTCATGAGATCCATGAAAGCTGCGGGTGCATTCGTCAACCCGAACGACATGACGAGGAACTCGAAATGCCCGTAGCGTGTACGGAAAGCTGTCTTCTCTATGTCACTATCCCGTACCCGAAGCTGATGATAACCGGACCTCAGATCAATCTTGGAAAAGAACTGAGCTCCTGTAAGCTGATCAAACAAATCATCAATCCTCGGAAGTGGGTACTTGTTCTTCACAGTGACACTGTTCAACTTCCGATAATCTATACAGAGACGAAGGGTTCCATCATGTTTTCTGGCAAACAACACCGGTGCTCCCCACGGTGATGAGCTATACCTGATAAAACCCTTGCTCATGAGATCTTCCAACTGAAGCTTCAACTCTTGCAACTCAGCTGGTGCCATACGGTAAGGTGGAATCGAAACCGGTGTGGCTCCTGGAACCAACTCAATCTGAAACTCTACCTCCCGATGTGGCGGTAATCCTGGTAAATCTTCAGGAAATACTCCGGGATACTCATCAACAACCGGAATATATCTGTCCTCACTAGCTCCATCCTTCTCCTTTGACGATCTCACAATACTGTAGCAAGTCAAAGTCCTCCTCCCACGAAAACATGGTCGCAAGAGTGGACTCGGCTGTGTGAGTCGCTCATCCATCCTGATCACCATCACCTTGTCCTTGCCTGGAGTCCTCACTGTGACTGTCCTCTTCTCACAGTCTATGAGGGCTCGGTATTTTTCCAACCAATCCATCCCAAGTATCAAATCATACCCATCAATGTCCAACGGGTAAAGATCTGCTAGTAACCTTCCTTCGTTGACCAGCAGCTGACACTTGCGAAAGATCCTGTCTGTAGATGCCCCCATTCCAAGGGCAGAACTAAAACAATACGTACTACCCGTGGACTCAGACTCTAATCCCAAAGAATCCGCAAACCACGTGGCAATAAAAGAATGAGAAGCCCCTGTGTCAAACAATACTCTAGCCTCTGAATTAGAAACAATGATCGTACCATCTAGAGCTGTCGAGGCATCGAGAGCTAGCTGACCTCCTGCAAAAGCATAGACCTGTCCACGTCCCCTAGCACTGCGTCCACTCCGGCCTCTAGTGCGTGAACTCTGACTAGCCTGACTGCCCTGACTCGGGGCAGGCTGCTGCTGAGGTGCCTGAGGGTAAGATGGCTGTGCATAGCCCTGCTGATACTGCTGCTGCTGTGGGACCTGGGAGTAAGACTGCTGCTGCGATCCCTGCTGATACTGCTGCTGACCCTGAGGCTGGATACGGCCGGAAGAACCTGAAGCTGAGGCCGTACCCATGTCTCTGTTGGGACAACGCCAACGGGTATGTCCCACCTGACCGCACTCATAGCAAGTATATGGCCCTGACCGGCCTCCTGAGGACCCACTGCCACTACTGCCAGCACTGACGTTTCCGCCGAAAGGTCTCCTGTTGTTTCTCTTGGTCATCTTCCTGTCTCTGCTCCGAGAGTGGGACCTACTGCCACTACCACCATAGTCAACTCTGCCCTGAGGAAAGGTCGCCTGATCAGCCTCAATCTTGTAAGCTGCGCTCACAATCTCCCTGTAGGTGCGAGTGGTATTAGAGAGCAACTCGCGACGAACTGAGTCCCGTAGACCAAACTCAAACCTCTGGGACTTCACCTTCTCGGTGAGGCCGGGGACATACTTCTGCAGAGAAGTAAACCGCACCACATACTCGTGGACTGTCATGCTCCCCTGTGTAAGGCCGAAGAACTCTCCAATCTTCTGGTCTCTCAAGACCGGGGGAAAGTACTGCTCGTAGAACAAGTCCTCAAACTGATCCCAAGTAATCTGATCGGGATCATGGCGGTCTGCAACGGTGTCCCACCAACTATCAGCCTCTCCTGTGAGGCAGTGAACTGCAAAAGCTACTCGGTACTCAATAGGGGTGTTGACCGTCCCCTGCAGCTTCTTGATATGCTTGAGCCAGATCTCAGCATCTACGGCCTCTGTAAGACCGGTGAAGTTAGGTGGCCTAACTTTCAGGAAGGTCGCCAAACAGTTGGACCTCCTCTCCCTCTCCAAGTCCTGCGGAGTCGGAGGTGGTACGTTCCCCATGGCTCGGAACGCACGAGTGACCTCATCCACCTCACGGCGCGGCGGCATCGTGACTGACAGAAAAGAAACAAGGATTAGTCATCGAAACAATGTCCAGTGATTAAAGATAATGAGAATGGCAACTACTGGAACATGAATGAACTTTTGACTTCCGTATGAATGAATACATCATGAGATCATGCAATGACGTCAGCATCGCACACAAATAACTCGAAGCATACGACTCGAAGAAAACAAACTGGTCGTACACTCATGACATGGAAGGTACCAAAACGATGCTCTGATACCAAGTAATTACTGTCGCATCCCGGGGACTATTCTCGGTCCCGGAACACGACGGTAACCGCCGTAGTCCCGATCTGGCAAGTAATCAATACGTCTTTCGACGTATTGATGACTCACCGGACCGAAACCACAAGGCTATGAATGAAACATACAACAAATGAATAATAATATGAATGTCAAATACTGAATTACAAATGATCAGAGTAGCACACAAATGTTTTACAAGCGGAAGATAGTAGAAAATACCCGAGACTAAAATAGTACATGAAAAAGTCTCGGTACACTGGGCCCGAATAAAGTCTCAGAGTATCCAACAGATTACAAGATATGAAAATACGGAAATCAAGAAACATGAAAACCACACCAGAATGGGAGTCCTCGAAAAGTGAAGTGCACGATAACCGACGCTCCGCGGCCTAGTCCAGCTCCTCTAGTGTCGGGTGCTGTAGACCTGAAAAGATGTAGAGGTGAGCAACTCGTCCTCGCTAACCCAAATGGGGCCAAAGCCATCCAAGTCGGGGTTTAAAACCCATGAGAAAACATTTCTTATATATGTATATGTACTCGTAAGTACGAAAGAGCATGTGGAAATGTAAATGCACGGCACGCACACAAAGCTCGGTAAATCATGTGACCACATATGAAAGAACTCTCTGGATCTGAGCGGCCGAATCCCGGGTTTGTCTTTACTGCAAACCGGGGCCAACTATCTAAGCGCCCGAGTGCGCAGAATAGCGAGAGCGTCCATTTCCAGCTAACGCCCAACAAATAGCAGGCCACACTTACGTCACGTTTTACTCTGTTCGAGACGAGCGTAAGCGGGATATATGAATGAAAATAAACAGGGCATAGCCCCTCCGGAGGTTAACGGTCATCGACACCGTAGGAGTGCTAGAATACTAGGTCCCGTCGCTCTCAGGCCAAGCACCGGAAATCAGGACGACGGTACTACTTTTCGATCCATAACTCACACACACACACCAAGTGCTATAAGAAGCATGTGGTCAAGCTTAAAACAATGCATCTTTATTTAGTACGTAAAAGTAAAAGAGCCGCCGACCCAAGAGGGTTTCGGCTCACCCAATGGGCGTGCTCCCCCTACCTGGTATGATGGTACAGCTGGCTGCGCTCCAATCCCTGGTCCACCTGAAGTCTGTGTAGACGAGCTCCTGAGTCTGTGGGTGAGACAACAGTGATAGTCAGGTATAAGTAACTCGAGGATCTACTAACTACGACTAAGACTCGATAAACACTCTTTGTTTATCTTTCTGACATTAGGGTTTGACTTGTTTGACACTCCGATTCTCGAACCGGTGAGAAGTCGGAATTGTTTCTTATTCAGTACTTACGTCGTTTTTGCCACGTTTACAAGCTAAAAGTCTTTAAAACGTTTAACCGTAGTGTTCGAAAACGTAAAATAGGTGTTCTACGGCATAAAAGAAAAGTCAACTTTGGAATAGTAAAAGTCAACGGTCAACAGTAAAGTCAACGGTCAACGGTCAAAAAAGTCAACGGTCAAAAAGTCAACGGTCAAAAAGTCAACCGGTCAAAGTCAAAAAGTCAAAGTCAAACAGTCAACCGGTCAAAGTCAACCGGTCAAAGTCAACAGTAAAAAGTAAACAGTAAAAGTAAAACTGTAACAGTAAAACAGTAAAAGTAAACAGTAAAAGTAAACAGTAAACAGTAAAAGTAAATAGTAAAAACAGTAACCGTAAATAACTTAAACAGTTAGGGGCAAAATGGTAACTCTGCCCCTGGGTTAAAGTAAAAAGTAAATCTGACACGGTAAAAACCAGAGTTTTTACCGTGCCGGTTCCCGATTGATTCCTCCGCCGGATTTGGCTGGTTTTCCGGCCAAATCGAGCCTCCTGTCTCCTCCTATCACCTTCTAAACATCCTAAGCTAACCAACAACATCACAATCATCAAGAAAGATCGAGTTTTCATACCCTTGAAGCTTCCACTGTGTTTTCCGGCAAAACCTCTCCGGCGGAGCTCCGCCGGCCTTCTCCTTCCTCCTCCTTGCTCCTGGGCGGCTCCTGGTGGCGCCTGGGAGTGTCCTAGCTCCTGAAATGGGCTGGTCTGACTCGATCTCGTCTGCACAGTGGTCTCTGGTTTCTCTCCTCGACTGGGCGGCGCTGGCGGCGGCGCTGGCTTCACCGGTGGTCTAGGCAAGGTCGCCGGGGCTGTGCGAAGCCAATGGTGGTGGCGGTGAGGACTGACGCGCGCCGGAGCGGAGGGAGGTGGCGCTGCTGTGTCGAGGGCAGAAGAGAGAGAAGAGGGCTGTCTGTTTCGCTCGAAATGGAAAGCAGGAGAAAGGAAAGTGAAGATAAGGTAAGGGAAGAAAAGGAAAGGTGGAGAAAAAGATGGGTGAAAGATAGGGTATAAAAAGAAAAAGGAGTGGCCACGATTCGTCCATCGAATCAACGGCCACGATTCGTTCCCGATCCCAAAATAATTTCAAAACCAAAACCATTTTCGAAAATTCATTTCAAATAACCAAACGTCAAATTTAAACGTAAAAGTCGTACGAAAAATACGTGAAGTGCCGGAAAATATTCCGTAAATACTCTCACGCATGTGGCGACGCGTGTCTTAACGTAAAAACGTTAGACGAAATGACGACGTACTGAAAAGTAATCGGAATTAAACCCTAAATGTGTCGGAAAATTAAATTAAAATTTCGGGGTCTCACATCGGTAACAGTAAAAACAAAGGTTTTTACCCATGAGTTTCCCGATCGGCTGGTTTGGCCGGAATCCGAGCTTTCTCAGCCAAACCGAGCTCCTCCACTTATAATCCTATGTTCTACACCATCCCAGCAACATAGCAAGGCTAAAAACAAGAGAAATGGTGGTGGTTTTATACCTCAACGAATGAGAGCAGAAGTTTCCCCGACGGATCCTCTCTGGCGAAGCTTTCTAGACGTTCTCCTCTTTCTTCGAGCTACTGGGCAGCTCATGCTGCTACCTGGAACCTCCCAGGCGCTCCTCCAATCTGGCTTGACGTCTAACTCGACTAGGCAGTCCACCAGTGTGTTTCTCCTCCTCAGCAGAGCTCTGGTTCCGGCCCCTCCGAGCTGCTAGGGGTTTAGGCTTGCTGGTCGAGGCAAGGCGAGGCGGTTGGTGGTGGCGGTGTGGCAAGAATATAGAATAATAGACTTTAAGAAAAATCTGTTAGGAATAATATAGGCTTCTTTGTGCAACCAAGTTGCATATTTCAATGTTTTTTTTTCAAACTTCACCACACATCTCAGAGATGCAGCACACTGTCTAAGATTGCGAATCAAGACAGATGGAATTTCCATGAAGAAAGGAATGATGGAGCTCGCGATAGATTATCGAATCTATAATAAGCTGATGAGGTCGAATGTAACTCCAAACACCAGATTTCTCAATAGTCTCGGGATTACTACATCAATCCTCACCAATCCAAGAAATCATACTGAACAGAAGCATATCACAAAATGACATGAAGTAACATTTCCAAGAGAATGGAATTTGACACCTCCAGCTAGACAGATAGAAAATACCAATGCTTATATCTATGAAGATATGAGAGGAAAAATAAGCTTACAATTTCATAGACATTTATTCGCTAGCTATGAGGAAGCTAGTACTTTTGGAACCAAACCAACTCTTGTCTTGAAGAATCTTTCAAGGAAGAAGATGCTAAAAGACATATTATAATGCTAAAGTCAGAAGAACTGAAGAGCTTGTATGAACAAGCAGAAGTTTGTGAACATATAGAAGAGCTTGAAAAAATCATGGAAAAGATATCTCAGGTCCAATTGAGAAAGAACAAAAGGAAGATTCTTCCTTATCAAGCAGCAAAAGAAGAACCAGGCGAATCTTCGACAATGGAAACTGAAAATATTTCCTAAGGAAACACTGTAGTTCATAAAATCATGAACTATCCCACTAAGATCATTCGGGAAATTAAGATTAAACTTCCTAAGGGACAAGCCCCTACAGGGAAACTTGGAGAACGAAATTCTCAGAAGTACATCCCTACAGAACCCAAATGGGGATAGTCAATATCTGAAAGAGGAGTTTATATTGATCTCGATAGGGTAGGAGACAAGAGAAAGACAATAGACAACTAGGTAGCTAGCCTAAGGCTAACTCAGACATTGGTGTTGTCTAAATATGCCTACGAGAAAGCTCATGCATATTTTAGTCTACCTTAACTGGCATAGTCTAGAAATACAGATGTTGGTTTTGTAAGGCCGAAGGACATTATGCAAATGAGTGTTCTAAAAAGGACAAGAGATCTGCGAGGATTCTAATAGAAGAATATGATGAAGCAATAGAATATGCAAACCTGAAAGGGTTTGAGATAGCCTATTCTGATGAAGAGAATGATTCAATATATTCTCTTGAGTATCCATCAGAAAGTAAAATAGATCACACTTCATAAAGTTCTGAAGAAGAGGACGGATCTCATCCTATATTTGTCCAAAAAGTCCTAAATTGGAAGGAAGAAACTACTGATATTATCAGTAACTTTCACCCCAATCCCGGGATATTTACATGTGATTACTGCAACTATGATGATAGTAATTCAATTTCCATGTACTGTAAAAGTACATGTGAAACCTATCATCAAGAATGCTTCATTGCAGAATTACGAAGAAAATCCAAAGACAATGAAGCCCACATCATGGTAGAACAAAAATATAAAGAGTTCTACGAGGCTAAGGAGCAACAAGGACATAACTTGTAAGAAGATTTGAAGAGAATGAAGTTAGTGACTTTATAAAGCCAGAACAAGGAATTAAAGAAGTCCTTTGATTCCATCAATGATTCTGCAAGAAGGCAAGAATAAGGCCTAATCACAGAACCTGTTATACAACAGGTTAAGCCTTTTGATCCCATCAACAAGCCTGATGAAAGATAAATGAATCATTTCATTGAACTGCCTAACAAAACTGCGGAAAGTAAATCACAAGTGAAGCAGGTCCAGACAAGTAGATTCAGCAATTACATCACTATAAGATTGAAATTTCCTAAATATAGGAAGTACCACCTACATGCCTTTGTAGACAGTGGATCAGGGTATACTCTTGCTAAAAGATACGCCATACCTGAATAATATTGGAAAAAGACTCCAAAATCAGTTACTGGAATAACTATGGGAGAAAATAAAATAATCATGGATACTATGACTCATGACATTAAAGTTTCCTTGGGAGGATGAACTTTTGTCATAAAAATTATCTGGCAATGTGAAAGTCAAGAAGCAGATGTATTAATGGAAATGACTTCCTTCTTCAACTGACGATATTAAAAATCCACAAATGATTGGTTTTGAAAAGAATAACAAATTCTTTTGGCAATCTCGTCTTACCAACGCTGTAAGCGTTACAAGTCCGGGATTTACAGACCAATATCAGAGATCGTCAGCGAAGAGTGGTGATTATAAGCCAGTTTTGCAGCTAAAAGATCTATTGAAGGGTCACAGTGAAATATTGATAAATGAAAAGTTGAATTCAGAAGATTCTAAGTCAGAAGCAGAGTATGAATCTCTTTTAGATGAGTCAGATTCATATTCATTAGAGGAAGAAAGCTCAGATAGAGAAGAAAAATTTATCAGATAGCATAACCTAAAGGTGCATGCTAATAAGATCGAGCAGAAGAAAGTGTCAACTATTACAGAAATATAAAACTTGCTGAAGCTAGTAATCAGTGAGGATCCTCAGTTGTACTAGGAGAGATCCAATATACTGTCAGTTTAAAATGCATGACGCAAATACTATTTGTCATGTTAAAGCAATCCCTCATTACATGAAAGATGACAGAAAAGAAATGGAAAGTCAAATTCAAGATTTGCTCGAAAAGAAGTTGATCAGACCTTCTAATATTCCTCATCATGCTCTAGCCTTCTTGTAAGAAATCATGTAGAGCAAGTAAGAGGAAAAACTAGAATGGTAATTGACTACAGAGATGTAAACAAAAAGATAGTCAAAGACGGTTACCAGATAGCCCAAGTAAGAGTGCTCATCAATCGACTTAAAGGAGCCAAGATCTTCTCTGAATTTGATGCAAAATCGGGATTCTGGCAAGTCAAAATGCATCCAGACTCCATTGCTTTAACAACATTTGAGACACCTCAAGGGCACTATAAATGACTAGACACCTCAAGCAGGCCCTGTCTATTTTTCAAAGGAAAATAGATAATATTTTTAAACCTTACTCAGATTTTTGTACATTTTATATACATGACATTCTTGTCTTCTCGCGAACTATGAATGAACATCTGAAGCATCTTGAACAAGTATGCAGGTTGATTGTCCAGAAAGAAATCATCTTTGGGCAGAGGAAGATTTACCTGATAAAAGGAGAAATCAATTTCTTGGGAATTCATGTTAAAGATGGAGAGATTCGTCTCCAAGATCATATTGTCAAAAAAATCAGTCAGTTTCCAAATCATATTCCTGATGCAAAATCTTTGAAGAGCTTTTTAGAAGTTGTCAACTTTGCGAGAGATTTTATTCCTCAAGTCAGTGGTCTTATTGCTCTACTCTCTCCAAAAACAAGCTCAAAAAACAAATGGTTATTCACAGAAGATGATAGTAATACTGTCAGAAAGATCAAAGAGCTAACCAAGAACCTGCATCCTTTACAGTTACCTGAAAAAGGAGATTCGATCATTTTACAGACTGAAGCAAATGATTTTACTGGGCAGGAGTTGTCTTGGCTATTGCTCCAGATACAAATCCTGAGAAGATTTGTAAATTTCTCTCGGGAAAGTTTAACGCAACAAAGTTAAACTATTTTACTGGAGACAAAGTAATCATTGCTCTTATTAAGAGTATAAAGGGGGATGAGGCATTTTTATGAAACAAATTTGTAATTAGAACTGATAATAAAAGAGTTAAAAATTTTAAAAACTACAAATTAACCCCAACTGATTAGTCTCAGGGTAAAAGACAGGCTAGCCCGTCTCAAACGGCAGACGGTAAAGACATATCAAGTCCGTTGATGGCCGTTGATGGCCGTTGCTTTGCCAAAAAGCAAAATAACCCTTTTTAGGGGAAATAGATCGCATGTGTATACAGAGAATAAAACTATTCATGGCCAGTCTTTAAAGATTTTTAAAAAACCAGTTTTCCAGACGAAAATGTTGTTGGCGTTCAAGCAAAAGATTATCATAGACAATATTCTTTATGCATTTCATGAAGAAAATAAAGATCATCTGCTTGGAACCCTTGAAGCACTTACAGAAGAATTGCATGAAATCCATGCAAAAGAAAAGGAAAAGTCTAAGGAAGTATACTTAGAAAATCCAGAAAGTGCTAAGATCCCTATGACAACAATGAAACGGTCTAAATGGTTCAAATTCCATGAGCATCTGAAAAAAGGAAAGATGCTTCCACCAACTTTGTCTGTTGTTCCTGACCTATATTATGGGAGATATCTGGTTAATGTGGGACCCCGCACGTTTTAACCGTGGTTAATGGCGAGTTACTGAGGTTTAAGTCGCATTCGGTAACTTCGCAAGTTAACGACCACGTTCATTTTCGAGTTTTTCTAAGTTCTCCGAATACCTGATTTAATGACTCGATGTCATAGTACGTGTCGACACGAGTCTCCCGGTATTTTCGGATTATTTTTTCGGAGCTTCGGTTTATTTTCTACGGATTTCCGAAGTCCATGGTAATTTCTAAATTACTATTTTCTGATTTTAAAACCCCACTTTCAATCTTGGCCCTTGATCTCATCTATTTTTGTGAGCCCTTGGATCAGCATATATAAAAACCAGTCTCTCCCTTCTCACCTCATTCTGTCGAGAAGAGAAGAAGCAGAGAGAAAGGAGAGCAGACGCGCCGCTCTCCCTTCAGCCGTGCCACCGCCATCATCCGGCCACGCCTGGCCGTCGCGCCACCACCACCGGAGTCGCCTCTGTCTTCTCTCTCTATCCATGGTCACAGTTTCCCCATTCACTCACTCTCTCCCCTGTTTTCAAAAGTCAACCCTTAGCCCCAAATCGGTTCTTCCTCCGATTCATCCTTCTCCGGCGAGCTCGAGTCTTCCCAAGGTGAATCCATCTATTTTCTTTCAAATTCGAGTCTCGATCGAGGTAGAAAAGTGGGAGAAGATTTCGGTACACCAAAGGGTAGTGGTTTCTGTTTTTGGGAGGTCTGAAGAGGGAGAATCAGTTGGGTCAGTTTTACCAATTTGATTAAGGTAAGGGGTTTGGTGTTTGAGTTATTAGTTTCGGTTTCTTTTGTTGTTGTTGAGGGTGTCTGAATTGGATTTTGGAATTTGAATTAGTTGGACAGCAAGGTGGAGTTTCGGCAGAGTGGAGGTGAGCATCGAGTCTTGGACGAGCAAAGGTGAGGAAAAGCGACTGCTTGTGGATTTGGCGAGCAGAGGGATGTCTGGGTTCGAATCTGGGCGAATAAAGGGTAAAGCTCCATTCCCTTTAGTTTTGATCAGCTACTGTGTTGCTGGATTATTGGAGATTAGTCTGATATGGTTTTGTTGTTGTGTTGTCGTAACTTGGAGGCGAAGAAACGAGGGAAAATCCGGCGAATTTCCGGCAAGTTGCCGGAAATCCGGTGAAGGTCCGGTGATGCAATAAAACCGGCAGAAATGCCGAGAGGTAGTCTTCGATCCCTTCAAAGTGTGTTGTTTCCGTTTAGTCGGGTAAAGTGTCGTAAATTGGAAATTACGTATAAGGAAACGTATTAAAAAACGGAAACTAACCATGTTTGGAAACCTGCTAAATTGGGAAACTTTCCATTTTGGGAAAGTTTCCATTAAAGGAAAGTTTTCATTAAGGGAAAGTTACATTTTCAGAAAAATGGTTAAAGAATTGAAGTTCAACGAAGTTTAACACTTGTTGGTTAAATTGGTAAAGTGTTGAATTGTTATCGGAAAATGATAACCGGAATTTCTGGAAAATGTTAAGTTGACCATGTTAAGTAAAGTTGGTGTTTCACGTAAATCGGTAAATCGACTCTCGGTAAATAAATTGGTTAGTGTGACACGTTGGGTGTCCATAGTAATTCAAAGAATTATTATGTGACACCCTAACGTCAAGTTAAAGTGGTTAAAGGAAAGTTCAGGAGTTTAGTCGGACTTCCGGTAAATTAAGTAAAGAGTCGATAACTGGAAAAGAAAGTCAAAAGGTTAAAGTGCCATAAAAGGAAATTGGTTGGTCAACTTAGTCAATGCGGTCATTCCTGGTCAAACTAGGAATGTTGTGGTCAACTGAACTGTTATTGCTTCTTGGTTGCTAAGCTACTCTATTCTGCAGTGATTATTGGACGATGTAGCTTACGAGGTGACCTCGGTTCATCGAGACAGTTCTGGAAGCTTGGAGCTTACGTATGGAACGGCAATTCCAGGTAGGGAACCTGAACCCCCTTGGTAGTGGTTTTACATATGTATAAGAAAGTGCATGTTTTTGTGTATGCTCTTGGTCGATGCCTCGGGAAAGTTTTCTTTATATTAAATGATAAATGATTTATGATTGGGCCAAGAAAACCCGAGGCTAGACGTAAAAGATTTTTATACGTCAATGTGAGATGTGTGGAACACCGTTGTCCTGATTTCCGGTGTGTGACCTGAGAGTGACGGGACCTAGTATCTAGCACTCCCACGGTGTCGAGACCATGAACCTCCGGGGGGGCGATGCCCTGTTTATTTTAAATATCCCGCTTACGCTCGTCTCGTACAGAGTTAAGCGAGACGTAAGTGCGATGCGCTGTTTGGGCATTTAGCTGGAAATGGACACTCTCACTACTATGTGTTTTCAAGCGCATAGGTAGTTGGCCCCGGTTTGCTGTGAAGACAAACCCGGGATTCGGTCATTGAGATTCGAAAGTCCTGCAGGTTGTACTTGTACATTGAGCGCTCTGGGCCCCTATGTTTTTAGCATACTGCACTGTTTTCCTAAAGGATATAAAATGATGGTTTTTGTGTGCCAAGGATTTTATAAATGGTTTTATTACGAGCTCAAATCTATATGTATATATACGGTTTTTGGTTTTCAAACCTATCATTGGTGGGCCTACGTGAGCATGCGAGGACGACGCTCACCCCTACAACAGATTGTTTGCAGGTACTGTGACGGGAAAGATAGAGAGAGCTATGTGTGGAGCTTCATTCCTTACTCGATGTTCGGTCCAAGTGTACTCCCTATTCCGGTTTTACCCTTTGAGTCATTTACCAGAGCTTACTACATAAACAATTAAGGTGTCATCCCGAATTGTTAACCATGTTGTGTATTTTATTGTTGTCGCTAAAGTTTTTAAAATTGTCCCCTTTATTTTGACCACCTTCCGCGAAATTAGATAAACTCTGATGATTGTT
Source organism: Comarum palustre (assembly GCA_951800085.1). Classification (NCBI taxonomy): domain Eukaryota; kingdom Viridiplantae; phylum Streptophyta; class Magnoliopsida; order Rosales; family Rosaceae; genus Comarum; species Comarum palustre. The sequence continues at coordinate 15,252,039 of OX637587.1, read as the reverse complement.
TTAAGGATTTCATGTGGTGTCACTCAAAGTATTTAAAGTTTAAATTTTATTTTACTCACTAAAAAGCCTACGACTTTAGGTTAATAAGTTGTTGGCACGTCCTTCGGACGTGTTGGATTCTTATTGGCTTAACTTCGTGGCTACTGTAGTTTACCCCCCCAGGGGTGCTACAGTTAATGTCCAAACTGAACACCCTCAGAAACAAAAACTATGGCTAATAGAGAATGGTTTTGTTCATAATCTTTGGACAAAATCTAATGAAGACTTAGAGGGATTCCCAGCTAGATGAATGTATCCTGAGATTAAAGTTCATATCAACTCCATCTGAATGGATAATGCTGAAAGAACAAATGAACGATATCTCTCCTTATCATTATGTCAGGATAATTCAAGGTCTTATTAAAGAATCAAGCAGAGTAAGTGGAAATGACAGTCCAAATCAGAGTATTTCATGGATGAAGGCCATGACAATCATATGCATCAAAAACATGGTGCAGAGGGATTATGATTCAAGCCTTCTGACAAATGGAGAAAAATAATGGTTTCTTGCTATAATCATCATTCACCAGTGAATTGTGACTTTTTCTCAGCCATCATGAGAAATGAAGTTGGTTGCATCCTAGCTACTATAGAATGACTTGAAAAAATAGAGAAGAAAAAATGATATAGGATTCTTTATCCATTTCCTTATGATTCAGACTTAGACAGTGAAGAAAAAGATAAAAAAGCATTAGAAGGGGAACAAGAAGGCCAATATTAGTTGGCTGATTATGATTGCACTGATGAAGAATATTACAATACAGTAAACATGATGGATACCATGTTGATTTTATATAAAAAAAGTTTGTAGTGTATTAATCTTGAAATGAATGAATTATATACGTGCAAAGTGGAATAATCTCTTCTTCAATATCTCTAGTCCAAAGAGACCACTCCATTTGCAAACCCATGATGGGATGCACATCATGTGCTCTCCTTATTGTGTCTGGACTGGCTTCAGATAACCCAACATACTTGATCTTTCCTTCTTCCACAAGTTTCTTCAGCTCCCCCATCTAAAATCCAAGACAACAGAGGAAATATCAAATCACATTTCAAATGAAAATTACATTTCAAATGAAAATTACATTTCAGACTTACAGTTTCCTCTATTGGCACTGTTTGGTCAATGCAGTGATAATAGTAGAGATCAATGTAATCGACACCAAGACGCTTCAAGCTAGCCTCGCAGCATGACCGGACATACTCCTTAATTTGACCGGACATACTCCTTAATGAGTGGAGGCCGACGCATTACGATAAAAATGTTTTCTTTTGTTAAAGTTAGTGCGCTCACATGATGGAGAAATAAGCGGTGACCGACGCATCACGACAAAAGACTTTTCTTTTGTTAAAGTTAGTGCGTTCTTCTTTTTGTTGCCGACGCTTAAAAACAAATAACTTTACTTTTGTTAAAGTAAAGATTGATTCCTCCTGTCTCCCACTTTCTCTTAGTTGTGTTTAATTTAGATTTGAAGTCCGTGTGCTATATAAGGAACCTCAAGCTTCCGAGAGAAAATATCAAAAAAAACTTGAAATAGAAATTGGAAACACTCTCAACCTTTCTCTCGAAGTCAGAAAAATAGTGTGTGTAAACAGTGTCTTTAGTATAATGTGAAATAAGAGTGTGGATGTGAGTATTGAGTGAAAATTTCAATTTGTAATCATTTGGTGTGAGATGCTTTTATTACAAGTAAGTATTTGTACTTGTAAGTATAATCATGAGTAGCAAAACAACTTATAGCTATTTACCCAAGAGAGAGGCTCTGGGTTCTGTATTTGTAGATATGTTATGTTAAATAAATTCTATCTTGTGCCAATAATTTCGTCACAAAAATATGTTTGTTTTAGAATTATTCTATTTTTAGTTGCTAATTTAAATTTTATATTTAAGATATTTTTGCACATTAAAATTTATGAATATTCTACCTTAAGACAACAGTGATTCCGCCAGTATAGTAACCATTTAGACAAGAAGTCGTTAGGTGAAGTCTTTACACGTTGAAGGCTAGTTCTTAAGTTGATAGGTGAATATGCTTTATGTTGTAGAATATCCTAAATACATTACCTAAAAATTGAAATTACATTTTTATCCCTAACAGATATGTCATTGATACTAAAAGAAGAGTCTAGGTACTATATTGATCACTTTGTAAGTTCAGGTACTATATTGATCACTTTGTAAGTTCAGGTACTATATTGATCGTTTTGGTTTACTTTAATTCTTGTCTTTAAAAATTGATTTCGGGGTTACAAAGCAAACCTCGAGCTCATATCGGTCCAATCATTCAAATAGTTTTTTGGTTGGTGAGAGATGTCAATATTATATTTAATTATAATTATTAAAATTTACAAAACAAATTAAAATCAATGCGTTGGTGAGAGATGGCCCGGTTTTCCTCCACTCTTAAAAACCGGCCCCCAACCCATAGCGCGATTCTTTTCTCTCTCTCCTCCAGAGTCACCACACCATAAACCCTAAAAATCCAAATTGGGAATATTGGGTACTCTCTGTTACCCTCGCTGTCGTCCCTATTCGTCAATTCCAGGTAAATGCTGTCTTCTTCATACTTCGGTTTCGTGCATTTAGTTTTCATTTCAATTCTATCCATCTAATTCAATTTTACGAACCCTATTGAACCGCGAATTATGCCAAATTTGCCCTCTTTTCTATTCCAAATGCCAATCAGCGATAAGGGTTTTGATTCTTGGGGTCTTCTGTATACTTTTTTTATTCAAAGATTGGACCTTTAGGGTAATGCTTAGTTGAATTTCATGTGAATCGGTTGTTTGAACACATTGGGTGCCTGTAGGGTTGTCGAGGATTAAATTTTTGTATTTTGTTATGCTTTTGTGTAGATTTTTTTTGTAATTTTGTAATTGATTGAGTGGCTGACAAAGTTGTATCTATTTGAAACTAATTAAGAAATCCTAGTTGAAGGAGCATGAATTTGGGTGCAATGTCCATAAGATAAACAACTGGGTAGTGTTTTCTGAGAGAGAATTATTGTTCAATGATGAATGAATTCGTAGATAAGGTAATTTGTAAATGATAGTTGATGATGTGGCCCTACATTGTTATCCACTGTAGCATTTAGAGGTAGGGTAGTTGTCGAGAGATTTTTTAAGGACTGGGAGAGTTAAACGTTTGCAGCTATTGAATCATTTATTGACCTCAATTAGGGTTTTCTGTTGAGAATTCGTTTGGTCATCATGGTTTAGAATCGGTAATAGTGAATCACGTCCAATATATGAATGAACTTGACATGTGAATAGGAATCGTGAGCTTTGCCTCATTTGCTTTGTGATGCAAGTGTACTGTTGACATATTAACGTCAGTCTTATATGAGGATGCAGATGCAAATTGCATATTGCATATTGCATATTAAATCAAAGAAAAAGTTAGTAAGTGGAAGTAAGAAACAGTAAAGGTTTGTTTCATTGTGTTTGACTAACTGGGGTGCTGAACTTAACACTTTTGGCTAGTGCAGCATGCTTCTTAATTTTATAATAAGTGTAATCTGTCACTAACATTTCCTCACTGACCTGGTAATCTATGAACAGGAAACTACATGACTGTTCCTACTTTGAACGCTCAACACTACAAATTTTGTACATCAGATTTGTTGTAAATTTTTGAGCAGAGATATATATGGCTGGTTTTTTGCCTGCTGAGTCCTCTCATAGTGGAATCACTGGAATGTATGATGGTGTGTCATCTAACGCTCAAGAGAGGCTGGAGGAAGGATCCTGTTGGTACTTCTACAGAGGGGAAATTGAAGAAAATTCTCCATCTAGACTCGATGGCATTGACTTGAAGAAGGAGACATATCTACGCAAGTCATACTGTACTTTTCTACAAGATTTGGGCATGAGGCTTAAAGTGTGAGTTCTGAGACCTACCTCCAAATTTATTTCATCTGCCATTTATCATTTATTTTAAACCGATTCTTTGTTTTTTTAGTATGTCTTTCAATTTAACTTTTATGTCTCTGCCTAACTATTCAGTAGATAGCTGTCGTGGTCATAAAACCAAAACCGTAAGCCATGCCTCGTAGCTTGTACCTTTTGCTGCTATATTACCAAGTTAGCATCATCTCAGATTTTTTTCCTTCTTACATTGAAGTAGTTTTGAATTCTATTACTTCATTCCAAAATTTTGCTTATATAAAATCTTCTTGATACTTTGAGATTTTTGTTAGGAAGTTATGATTTTTAAAGCTTTCTGTTCCTCACAAATGCCTGGCGCAATACATTTTAGGCTTGTAGCATATAGGAAGTGTGGTTTTATGTGGTTATATCCTCACGAAATAATCCAAACTAGTGCTGGCTTCTTCGTTAATCACTTAAAATTGTCAACTATATGTTTGCATGTTTAGTACAGAAAACTAACTACTTTGTCTTTATGCTTGTTTAGTAAGATCTCAACAGATAGTAAGGTGGTGGACAAGTTTCTATTCCATAAAATACAACAATTTCTTATGTAAAATAATGAATTCTTTGCATGTCATGATTACTCTCGAATCTTTCAAAATGCAATTCAAGACAAAAATGGCATCCTTCTACACCTTGGTTAAAATTAAGGAAAATTAAACACGCTTGCTTATGTCAATTTTTTTGAGAAATTCCCCCATATTGGTTCATGTTTTGGATTTCCCTACACACCTTGACAGAGTTATTGCTTTAGTCATGTGCATTTGAAATTGTACGTGTTTTATCCCAAAAGGGCACCATAGTGCTGAATCTATTTAAATTGTATTTCAATAGCTTTTGTAAAGAGATGATTGATGAAGTGTTTGGTATTTTACATAAAAGTAAAGGTATACAAGTGTATGCAACTGATGGTTAGGTAAATGCTTTATTGAGCTGCTTTGTCCTGATGCCTTTTGTTCTGTTCCTGTATACGTGTATGGCTTGTAGTGATTTTGTAATACTAGTTCTGCTTATAGAATATGTAGATATAAGCTGTTCTGCTTTTAGAATATATAGATATAAACTGTCTAGCATGCTATTTGTTTCTCACTACGGCTTAATTTCTGAGATAGATTTAGATTTGACTTGAAAATTGATTAATACCTTTTGAGTAGGCTTGGAAGACTCATAATAAAGATTGCAATTGGCATTGTATATCTTTCTTTCCATGTTATATTTGCATATATTAGACTCATTGATTAAGGTCTTGAATATTTTGTTATGCAGACCCCAGGTGACAATTGCAACAGCCATAATATTCTGTCATAGATTTTTTCTTCGACAATCACATGCAAGAAACGATAGAAGGGTGAGCACCGAATGTCTGAATGCAATCCAACCCCTATTGTTGGCTTTTCTATTAACTTTATGTCCAAGTTAGCCCAGACTTTCTACCTGGGTGGGGAAATAACTAACATTTGGTGTTGGCTGTTGTGAACACTTACCCATTCATATATTATACTTTCAATCTAGAAGTAGGAGAAAAGAAAACGTACAATTGACAAAATACAAGGAGCTGAAATCATGACTTTGTGGGAAATAGGGCAAGTCATGATCATGCTTTGTGGTGACTTGTTATATACTAGTGTGTGTTTGCGGGCACGTGTAGAGAGGGGCTTTACTAGTGTGAGATATAGATGATCCAACTTTATTAACTGAACTCTTGAAAATGTTACTGCAGACTATTGCAACGGTTTGTATGTTTCTTGCTGGCAAGGTCGAAGAAACTCCACGGCCACTTAAAGATGTTATCCTCGTTTCTTATGAAATCATACATAAGAAGGATCCTGCAGTAGTTCAGAAGATCAAGCAAAAGGTAGTTTTTACTGCAATGCTTTTATACAATACATTCCTGTACCTCATCCAGTCATTGTATTCATATTTGTGTTACACACTACTCATTTTGATCATTACATGCTCTAGAATATTTCGTGGTGTTATAATACAATTTGAAATACTGCAGGAGGTATATGAACAGCAGAAAGAACTAATTCTAAGTGGAGAGAGGGTTGTTCTTGCAACTCTTGGTTTTGATCTTAATTTATTGCATCCTTATAAACCCCTTGTTGAGGCAATAAAGAAATTTAAAGTAGCACAAAATGCCCTTGCTCAAGTTGCATGGAATTTCGTCAATGATGGGTATGCTTGATCACATGTATATTCAGCTTGTGTTTGGCCTTCTTCGTTTACTTCTTTGAACTTGGAATGTGGTATGCAGACTTCGGACATCTCTTTGCCTGCAATTTAAACCCCACCACATTGCAGCTGGTGCCATTTTTCTTGCTGCCAAGTTTCTCAAAGTAAAGCTCCCGTCAGACGGCGAGAAGGTCTGGTGGCAAGAGTTTGATGTCACCCCACGCCAATTGGAGGGTGGGTGTCCTCATTTTAATTCTGTAGGTGATGCTACAGAGCAAAATCAACAGTGTCCGTTTCCCACCCTTATTTTCCGTCAGTCCAGATTTTCCCCTTTATTTTTTGTGCCTTCTGATGCCTTTTCTTACCCACTATAAGTAAAGCAGGTCTAAGGAAAACTAAAAGTTAGAATGAGTTGGGAATAAAATGAAAATGGTTTGGCCAAATTACATTAGTTTTGCTGGAAGAATTAATAGTAGTTGGATCTTCTGTAATGATTCTTAAATAGTTTTGCAAATATATGGCCTGTCAGCTTTAATCTTACACATTTTTTTCATGCAGAAGTTAGCAATCAAATGTTGGAACTGTATGAACAAAATAGAGCCCCAGCTTCAAATGAAGTTGAAGGAAGTGCAGCTACTGGTGCTACTCATCGGGCCCCGCCAAAAGGTACAGCTAGCAGTGAAGAACGTGCTACAAGACCCGGAACCTTGAAATCTTCATCATCTAGACCAGCGTCTGAGCAGTCAGGTGTTGACAATGGCGAAGGACCTTGTAGAACCATGCAAAGTCAAAATAATGACTACAGAAGTACAGAAACAAAAAATGCGTCTGACCAAAATGTGGATGCTGAATGTAAAGATAATCAACACAGCAATCCAATATCATCCCATCAGGAAAAGGGAGGACCATCTCAAAGTGCATCAAAATTTGGGTCAGATGGATGTGGTGAAGGTCAAGAAGATAATGGGAAATGTGAAACAAGAGAGGCAGAACTGCAGGAAAAATGTGTTCGAAGTATGGAGAGTAGACCTGGTGCGCTGGGCCAGTCCCCTCATGACGTCATTAAAAAGATTGACAGAAACAAGTTGAAGGCAGCGCTGGAGAAACGTAGGAAGTCCCAGGGTGATATGACTCGAAAGAAAGATTTGATGGATGAAGATGATCTCATTGAGAGGGAACTGGAAGATGGTATTGAACTTGCTGCTGGGAGTCAAACCCAGTCTAAGCCCTCAAATGTATCAGAAAATGAGAACTTACAAGGTGGAAAACATCAAGAGAGTGTTGGGTACGGTGGAACTGATATGAATACTGTGGAAGAAGGCGAGGTTTATGCACAAGATGATGGTGGCCAGGTATACCAATCACCAAAACGCAAAGCAGAAAGCCTTACCCTTGATGCTGTAGAGAAGAGGCAACATCGTGATTATGAGCCTGGAACCTCTCATCATAATGGGTTTGATTATGCAGAAGATCATGGCAGGAGGGTTGGACACACAGAAAGGAATCAGAAAAGGTTAGCACAGGAGAATCATGTTTGAGTTGGCTGGATAGTCTCTTGCAAGTTCTCTTCATGCAAAATTGTACACTTGATTTCTTTGCAGACTTCCCTCAGTTGCTCATCTGATCCTTAATATTCCTGGTATCGGAATAATATACTATTGATGTTTCCAAACGGACCCAGAGGCTCATGTTTTGGATGCTGTATCTTCATTGATGGTTAAACTGTGAAGAAACTTTAAATATTTGATGGAACCATCAATTATATAAAGTGAAGTCTTACTATGGTGCTCATCTGCTATTTGTTTAGCTCCTTCCCTTATTCTACCTGGTCTGAATTGACCAATACTAAGATCTGTCGGTATGTCTGAGCAATTAATTAAAATACAAACGTGCTACTTGAAGTACTTTAGTACATAGTAGAGCACCGACGTATGAGCATCAGAGCATGAGCTGCATAACCACTTTTTAACTAAATGCAACTTGATATCAACATCCTCACTTTTAAGTATTTATAAGCCGACGAACTTCAATAGCGGAAAAAAGTTTAGCATAAGTGAGTTTTTTTCAATAAATAAACAACTCAAATGCTATAGATTTTGTGAGTTAAATACACAACATTATAAATGTACTAGACTAAATTTTCGGAGCCAAAGGGATTCTAGGTTTGATGTGCTCTCAAGAGTCAAGATAGGATAGTAACATCCACATATGTGGGTCAATTTTACGGATCTGGCTTTTTTATTTGAATTTTTATCGTTTAAATTTGTTTAGATGACTTAAAACCATTATATTGAATAAAAATGACATTAGTATGATATTAAAGATCACATTGTACTCAATTCAATGGTTTTAAACCATCAAATCAAATCTAAACAACAAAAATCTAAAGAGAGAAGTCAATCTCAAATTTTACAAACTCAGAGCCTACAGTTTCATTTTTTTTCTAAACCTTCTACTTAGCCTAATGTTTTTTCATTTTCTAATTATATGCTCTCATTTAATAATAATGCAAATAAAGGACACGGAATTACATATATCAGGTTTTGCCATTTAAGGAAGTCAAGTTGAAGTAAACCAAAATAGGAAACAATATATATAAAAACTTTAAATTTAATTACAAATTAAAAAAACACAGTAATAATGCAAAAGCTAAATGCTGGTCCTCGTCCTCAAAGCACCTATCTTTCTTTCATCTTTCTCCCTTTACAGTATTAAACCCTAAAAAGCTCCTCTCGATTTGGGTGAGCTACTCTCGTCTTCTTCTTCAATTCCATGTCCAGGTAACAATCACTTCCCTTTACTTCGATTTAGTGATTCTTCCTTCTTTCCATTTTCAGCTGTGTGTTCAAGGCATCGAGCTTTTTCTGAGCTGGGTTCAACAAATTTGGACCCATCTTACTCAAATTGAAATTATGAATTGGGTCTTGCGGTTTCGATACAAAACCGATTGGTTCCTGTAATTTTCTCAGAAAAAAAATGAGAAAGTGTTGGGCTTTTTCGAGTTGCTATTTTTGTTTGAGTTCGTTTTTTGCTTTATGGTTTGGTTCAGCTAAGTTTAGTCCTGGGAGCAGTTTGCAAACTGCTGAGCTTTGATGATTGCGTTAGTGGTAGGAAAGCTCTTAGAATATGGAACTCTGATAGATAGACATGTGTAGTGGCTTTCGGATTAGGCTTTAGGATATTTTAGTAGTTACATTCAGTAGCTGTGTGATGCATCATATGCCACCGGTTGTGCCTGATTGAAGTTTCAGATATCCTCCTAGGAGAAAGTTGGAAGAGATTACTCGAGAGGTATAGTTGAGATATCGAAAAATGTATTGGTTTAAAGGCCAGATGGTGTTAGTATTCGAGGTTTTTGGTGCTTGAACGAAACTTAGAGATAGGTTATGACAAGAGAGATAAGTGGGGAGCATAGCTTTTTGCCAAATCATGTGGAAGTTTGGGAGCTCCTTTCTTAGACTAGACATTGTGCTGGTCCCATGTAGACAAGATACAAGAAAGTGGATGCTAGAATCTTAGGGTGAATTTTCTGCAATCTAATATATTCATGGATAACTCTTCTTTTCCTCAATCCATTCTTATTCTGTAAATCTGGAAGGTTAAAGTCGCTTCTGAAGTTTGAGGTTTACGTTAGAATGTTTTACATGGAAAGGTAATACTTCTGGTTTTATAGGAGAGAACCTTATGCTTGCAGGCTTGTATATCCTCAGTAGCGTATAAGAAGAAGCCAAAATTTTAATCTCAAGCTTTCTGGAAATGGATATTTGGGAAATTTGATCTGAGATGGGACATTCCAGCTGATCGTGTGAAAGGTACAGACTTTATTTGTTGTTTACTCTGTAGTGAGAAACAAGGGGTTGGTTTGGGGGAGATGTTCTATATCGGTGGTGATTTGGGTCATCTAGATGGATAGAAAGAAAATATATAATAAGAATGTTGGACGGATATGTTGAACGTCTTGCGGGATAGAGTCAGCTTTGGGCATCTTTATGTGCTTCAATTTCTTCAGTTTTTATGTATAACTACAGCAGTTTGTGGATTATATTGTTTTTGTGTTTGGCGATTCTTTCTTCTTTGTTTGATGTATTTGTTGCTGTATCTTGTTGGGTTTATCAGTGGATGTCATTCATTATACAAAAAGGTCACTTGCTGATGATTAAGAACTTACTAGTGTATTCTCTTTCCTATATAAAAACGTAACTTGCTGGATGCAAAATGTACAGTTATGTGACCAGTTGTCATTCATTATACACTAGTTTTATTCTCTCTTCATATATCGTTCATCCCCTTTGTGATGCTATTATGGCCCATTTTTTCTGACCGTTCTTGGTAATGCTTGGGCAGGAAATTGCTGGAACCGGGTATTTATTCTTCACATTTTTGTGCCGATGAACTGTCTGTTTCAGATTTTATTTAATTTGTAAAAAGGGATACACATGGCTTCTTTTTTGTCTGGCGATTCGTCTAACTTGGCTGTGAGCGAAAGTAGTTGTTATAGACAGACTGAGGATAAAGAGGAAGGAGGCGCTTGGTACTTCTCCAGGAAGGAAATTGAAGAAAATTCTCCATCTAAAGTAGATGGCATAGACTTAAAGAAAGAGGCATATCTACGGAAGTCATACTGTACCTTTCTACAGGATCTGGGAATGAGACTTAAAGTGTGAGTTTTAGGCCTTATACAACTTCTGTATCTATTAACCCTTAAGCTTAAAGAAAAGATTGTTTTCTTTGGTTATATTTTTCTTTGGGGATTGTTCTGTTTACCCTTTAATTAAAAAAAGAAGATAGTTTCTTTGGTTATATATTTCTATTCTAATATCTCTGTTATTTTGCTTTGGGGATTGTTATATTCAGATGTATATAAAACATGTCTAAGATTGAAATGTGTAGTGATCTAGACTGAAGATATATAAAGTTGTCGTGGCTGTTCTACTTCATATATTTAACTGAACTCTCAATCATTGATATTTGAACTTTGAAGGTTCATGCCAGTTAGTGGAGTATAAATCTTGTCTTTTTTATGTGGCAACTATCATCCTACCAAATAGTTTAGATCAATGATTCGGTGTGTTCGTGAAACTGAACATTTTAATTTGCTATTGCAGACCCCAGGTAACAATTGCAACAGCCATAATTTTCTGTCATCGTTTCTATGTTTGCCAGTCTCATGCAAAGAATGATAGAAGGGTGAGTATTATCAACCTGGAATGGCTTCAGTTAATTCTCCTCTCTTATCTTTGATATGCATCTAATTTAGCTTTAGACTTTCTAGGTGAGATGAATGGTTTTTGTTAAGAATGATTTCACTCGTATTTCTCAATGTAGGATTACACTTATATAGCAGCAACTAGGCTACTGTTACAGCTATTTACAGTAGAGAAAATTAAAGTCTAATGAAAGCAAATCAAGAGTTGATTATGCATTTACACAGAGAATACATAACTTATGCTAAACTATAGCGATTCAGTTAATCGCACTAACATCCCCCCTCAAACTAGACAGTCCTGGACTGACAAGTTTGCGCATTAGAAAAGCATGAAGATTTTTGTGTAGGGGTTTGGTAAGAAGATCAGCTGGCTGTTCAACCGAGGGAATAAAACAGACACGATGGCTACCAAGAGTTACCTTTTCACGTACAAAATGATAGTCGAGCTCAATATGTTTCGTTCGGGCATGAAAAACTGGATTAGATGCCATATATGTGGCACTAAGAATATCACAATGTAGGAAAATAGGGAATTGAATCCGTGCTCCAAGTTCATAGAGTAGAAAGGCTAACCACATGGTTTCGGCACATGCATGGGAAAGGGATCGATACTCTGATTCCGCGTTGGAGCGAGCAATGGTGGGCTGCTTTTTGGAACACCAGGAGATTAAGTTGGTTCCAAGATAACAAAGGTAGGCGGACGTGGAGTGACGTGACTCTGGGCAACCAGCCCAATTCGCATCAGAATAGGCAGCAAGATGAATGAGCTTGTGTTGTCTGGTGAAGGATAAACCATGTGCCAGAGTTCCTTTGATATAACGATGGATCCGTTTAGTTGCAACTAGATGTGGCTGGCGGGGTTGACTCATGAACTGTGATATAGTGTTGACTGCGTAGACAATGTCAGGCCGTGTGATTGTCAGATATTGGAGAGTGCCAACAATTTCTCAAAATTCAGAGGGATTGGCAAGGTCTCCATCTGTGGTAGTTAGAATGGGCTTGGCAGCCATGGGAGTGCTAACTGGTTGAACAAGCAGCATTTGATGCTTCAAAAGTAAATCATGAGCATACTTCAGTTGTCTGATGTGAAGGCCATCACTGTCAGAAGTGACTTGTAAGCCCAGAAAGTAGTGCAGAGGGCCAAGATCCTTTATGTCGAAAGCACGATCTAAGGCACCAATAAATTGTTGAACAAGGTAATTGTTACTTCCTGTAACCACAATATCATTGACATATAGGAGAGTAAATAGTGTGTATGTCATGTCGATAGATAAATAGAGATGTGTTTGCTAAACTTTGAACAAACTCGACGGACAAGAGATACGAGGTCATGCGGTGAAACCAAGCACGTGGTGCTTGCTTGAGGGCTTAGAGAGCTTTGTTTAGCTTGCACACATGAGAAGGTCGAGAGGGATCAATGAACCCTGGGGTTGGGTCATGTAAACATTTTCATTAAGATAACCGTGCAAGAATGCATTCTTGACATCCAGTTGATGAAGGGACCAGCCTCTAAACACAACAATACAAAGCACAGTCCAAACTGTAGCAGGTTTAATCACAGGGTTAAATGTATCAGCATAATCAATACCTTGTTGATGGAATCCCTTTGCCACAAGGCGAGCTTTGTGACGTTCAATGGTGCCATTAGACTTGTGCTTCACTCGAAACACCCATTTGCAGCCAACAACATTCTGAGATGAAGATGAAGGAACCAGTGTCCATGTGTTATTTTTCAAAAGAGCATTTATCTCTTTTGTCATCGCAACTCGCCAAACCTCATGCTTATTAGCCTCTGTAAAACAGGTAGGTTCAGAGGAAGCTATAGCAGTTATGAGAGCCTGAGGGAGAGGATATTTGATTGTGCCATCAGTACGAACCCTCTGTTGCACTATACCATCCCGAAGACGCGTAGTCATTGGATGAATGGAGGGAGGCACTGTGGGAGTAGCAGAGGACTGATTGGCAGAAGAATTGGAGGAAGAGACAACAACCGGCTCGGGAGCAGAGGAGTCGCGAGGCTGGTACGAGGGTGTTGCAGCGATTGGGGCAGAGGCTGGAAGGACTGGCAGTGGAGCAAGTAGGGGTGGGCGCGGTGCGGTGCAATGCGGTTTAAGGCCAAAACCGCAGTGCAGACTGCATTTTCGGTGTTCTAATTTTGCAGACTGCAACTGCTTTTAAATAATGCAAACTGCATTTTCGGTGCAGTTCGGTGCGGTTTGCTTCAAACCGCATTAAATAGTTAAACCAACATTCAACATGAAATAAAAACTAAAAGTCCAAGATCATCCAAATGAGTACTTAGATTACAGACCAGATCATCCAAATCATCCAAATGATTCAACATTCTACAACCTTAAAATAAGTACTTAGATAAATAGATTACAGACTATAATTACCAGATCATCCAAATGAAGAAAGAAAAATGAAGATAGAAATAGAAAATGACAGTTCTATCTCACCATCTTCTTAGTCCAAAACAATCTTCATTTCAAAGTTCCAGCCTTTAGTCTTCAAAAGTCACAATCTCCAAGTCACAGCGGCCTTCAATTATCTTCATCACTCACATGCCCTCCACCTTTCACCATTGTCCCAAGTAGTGCAAAACAGACAAAGGAATCATGTAAGCCAACATCCCTTAAAATTATACGCAACACTTGCAAATTAATGTAACAAATCAGCAAAAAAAAACACAAGCAACTTACCAATTTCTAGTTTTTCCAACTCCTCATACATCTCCATCTCATCTTTGGTAGGCTCCTTATATTTTTGAAATCCTTTAGCCCTTAGCCAGTCACTCAAGCATACTAATCCTTCAACCATATTTGGCATGAGTGAGGCTCTGAAAGGGTCTACCACCCTCTTTCCAAGACTGAATGCTGATTCGGAAGCCACTGTGGAAGCAAGAACAGCAAACACATCCTTTGCTATCTTGGACAGAGCGGGATACCTTGGAGCATTCTCCTTCCACCAATCCAAAATTTCAAATTTTATGTTGGATAGGTCTTTTGGAGGGTCCAATAAGTACTTGTCCAGCTCATTTTTTATGACAACATTTTGTTCGCGCCGCAACAACTTGAACATGTGCAGATTTGCTGCATGACTGTCCTCATCAACTTCTTGTTGTCTAGGCTCAACCACTGTCATGGTCGCATTCCTTGAAGCTGCTGCAGCCACTGGATCATTGTCTGCCATAGGAAGATCAAGTTATTCAGTTAGAGTCTCCAACATAAATTAAAAATAAAAAAAAGGAACACTAAATTTAAAAAGAACAAAGGATTACCTGCATAGAAATTAAACATTTGAGGTTAAAGTTTGTGTCACTTCATCAATCCTCATTTGTGCAACTTCCTTCACATTTGATTTGTATTTGGCTGCCAACAACTTTGGGAAGAAGAAATCAAGATACAACACCTTGTACCTTGGATCTAAAACCACAGCAACAATAAGAATTTTGTTCAAGTCTTCAAGCTGCAACCAATACTTGTCAAACTTCGCTCTCATCGACTTGCCAATTTTAATAAGAAGTGGATCATTACAGCCATTACTCATTACACACTTATCAAGCTCACCAACAATGGTACACATCCAAAGTAATGGCTCATAAGCAGTAACATACTTAGTTGCACTAAACTTCAAGGTTGCATCATGGAAAATCTTAAGAAACTTAACAAGCCTAGCTGTCTTTTCCCATTCTTCAGCTACATGGGGCCCTACCTTCTCTTGGAAGTAAGCCTTAAATTGCTCATCCTCATCCTCTAGCCTCTTCAAAGCTGCTTTGTACTTGTATGCAAGATCTAACATAAAGTATGTTGAATTCCAACGAGTGCAAACATCTAAAGGGACAATTCCCCCCTTAAGCTCAATCTTTTCTTGAGCTGCACATTTTCTAAACTTCTCTAGCCTTGCCGATGATGACCTAATATACTTGACACAATTCCTAATGCCATTAATAGAAGCGCCTAGCTCCTCCATTCTATCCCTCACAATGAGGTTCAGAATATGACAGCAACATCGCAAATGCATAAAACTACCCCCTAAAACCAACTGATTCCAGTTTCCCATCTTCTCCTTCATATAATCTAGAGCCACCTGGTTTGGACTTGCATTATCCACAACAATTGTAAAAACCATATAAATTCCTCACTTAATCAAACATGATTCAACAAGCATTCCTATTGTCTTACCTCTGTGATTTGGAATAACACAGAAGTTTATAATTTTTTTGTGCAGCCTCCATTGATCATCTATGAAATGAGCAGTCAACACCATGTAATTGATGTTTTGGATACTTGTCCAAGTATCCGTAGTAAGTGAAACCCTCTGCTGATTTGTAACTAGATACCTCCTTAGAGTCTCTTTCTCAGCCTTATAAAGCGTTAAAATATCCCTAGCTACTGTTCTCCTAGAGATATTCTTAAATTCAGACTGAGTCAACCTCATGAACTCTCTAAATCCTTCATTCTCAACAAAAGAAAATGGCAGTTCATCGCGAACCACCATTCTCGCACAAGCTAGCTTAGAAGTCTTATTCTCAAAGGCAATAGCAACTAAATTACCTCCTTTCTCAGACGGTTCAAAAGAAAGTTGTCTCTGCCTCTTGCTCCCGACATAAACAGGCGACTTCTGGCATTGCAAAGTCAGATGGGTCTTCATCGTAGATGTACCGTTGCTTCTGGAGTCACTGGCGCAAGTCACAGGGCAGTACTTACATTTTGCACGACCTGGCTTCCTCGTACTCCCATCTGCATTCTTCATCGTGACAAAATGATCCCACACCATTGAGCTGTTCTTCCTTTTGTTTGAACAACCTTCTGTTGAAGGTGGAGGAGCTACCAGTGGAGGACTAGGTGAAGGGGTGGTTCCACTAACTCTGATGCTTGGAGAAACCGAGGACGACGTACCATTCAGTGAGTGCCCTTCCATGATCTATAAATACAAAAACAGAAAAACCCTAAATCAATTTTCAAACCATGATCTGAAATCATTCACCTTTCAAAGAAGGAAAAAATCAAGATTCAGAAGAACATAAGAAGTGAGCACTGAGCAGGCAGTGAGACTCACCTGAGAATTTGGATTTGTGAGAGCCTGAGTGGCAGTGAGCAGTGAAGGACTGAAGGGAGAAGAAGGTCGAGACTCAGCAGTGAGGGCCTGAGGGGAGAACGAAGAGTCAAAGCGGCTAGGGTAAGAGTGAGTCAAAGGCTTTATATATATATATATACACACACACACACACACACTAAACGGGTCGGTGGGTTTTAAATCGGACGGTTTTATATCCGGAACCGCAACTGCACCGTTTGACAATGGGTCGGTGCGGTGTATGAGCAAAACGACGTCATTTTGCCTAAATTCGGTTAAATTCGGTTAATATTTCGGTGTGATGCGGGGGGTGACTGCATTTCGGGCTCAATGTGCCCACCCCTAGGAGCAAGAGTCGCGGCGGAGGATTGAGGAAGGAGGGCGGCTTGTGGTGCGGTGTCAGAATGAGAAGAGAAAGCAGACGGCGACTCGAGGACAGGAGGCGCCGATGTGGTGGATAGAAGAGGGAGGAAGCGCAAGAGACGACGGAGGAGCGTCGGGATGAGGCAGTTGAGGCGAATGGGGAAGCTGAGGCGGACGCCGACTGTA
The DNA here is from genome assembly GCA_951800085.1 of Comarum palustre. Classification (NCBI taxonomy): domain Eukaryota; kingdom Viridiplantae; phylum Streptophyta; class Magnoliopsida; order Rosales; family Rosaceae; genus Comarum; species Comarum palustre. The sequence goes on along the minus strand of OX637587.1, from coordinate 15,235,058 downwards.
GGTGATGATTGGGGTTGCTTGACTGGTTGAGGTCGGCGACGGTGGCATAGCCAGGTGCGGCGGGACAGATTGAAGGACACCATAGTGTGATGAAGTCGACGGAAGAGCTGTGGTTGATAGTTCTGGTGGGATTGACAGATCAGGAATGGTGGGTGAAGATGGAGGGCGATTTGGTGCTGAAGATGGTGTGGTCTCGGGATGTAGTGGAGAGGACGAAGTGGTGGGTTGTGGTGAGTTGGCCTTTGGTTCAGATGTGGTGTGTGGGCCTGAGGCAACAAATTGTGGTGCCATGTTGCTGGGCTGATGGGTTGTTGCAGATGAAACTGTTATTGGGCTGGATAACAAAATGAAGTCCAATGGGCCCGAGTTTGTGACCTGCAAACGTTTATAAGGAAAGGTTGTTTCGTTAAATATAACATGCCTAGACACAGACGCAATTGGTGGTGGGATCAAGACAACGATAACCTTTGTGTTGGGGACTATAACCTATAAACACACACTCGATACTACGACTAGAAAGCTTATTTGAGACATACGACCCAAGATGAGGATAACAAGAGCAACCAAAGACTCGAAGAGATGAATAGGAGGGTGGACTACCATAGAGACGAGTGTGAAGAGTGTCCCATGCAAGAGTATGTGTAGGAAGGAGATTAATGAGATAAACAGAAGTCTTAACGGCTTCGGCCCAAAGACTCTGTGGTGCCCCAGATGTGAGCAGAAGAGTGCGGGCCATTGTGGCAATATGCTGATGTTTGCGCTCTGCAAGCCCATTTTGCTAGAGGGGGTAAGAGGACAAGAGAAACGTTGTTGGATACCCAATGACTTGCAATAGTGAGAACAAGCGTTGTTGAGATCTTCTGTTCCATTATCACTTTGAAGAAATTGAATGGACCCATGCAAAATATTTCGTATCATGACAACTAAAGTTTGGAAGTGGGTTAATACGTCATTTTTACGACGCATAGGGTATAACCAAGTATAACGGGAATATTCATCAGTAAAGAGAACATAGTATTTGAATCCACTAAATGAGAGAGTGGGAGACTGTCACACATCGCTATGAATTATTTGAAAGAGAGAGAGCAGATACATGATTTGAAGAGAAAGGTAAGTGACGCGATTTGCTAAGTGCACAATCTCGACAAAAGGAATGAGAAGAGTTTAGAACCAAGAGAAGAACCTATGCGAGCTAGAACACTCGAGGACGGATGACCCAAACAATTGTGTCAAAGGGAGGAGTGGACAGATGCAAGGGCTTGTGGAGGAGTTTGAGAGAGTAGACAAATTGAGCAGATAGAGACCATCCTTACAAGGACCTTGAAACAAGAGACGACCAGTATGTAAGCAATAGATTTGATAAAAATATGGGGCGAAAAGAAAGAAAACCAGATTGTCCTTGATAAAGCGAGCAACAGATAGAAGATTCTTTTGAATTGTCGGAATATGGAGCATTTTGTAGAGAAAAAGTGGAGCCCAATGATAGGGGAAGGTTACCAGTGTGGGAAACAGACATTGAATCCCCATTACCCATATAAACACTGTGAGATCCAACATATGGTTGAGGATTGTTGACGGGCATGGCCGTCATGTGATGGGTTGCACCTGTATCCGGATACCAATTTGGACCAACAGCCGAATGAACACCAGCAAATGGAGTGACAGTCATTGGTTCTGAAAATTGATATGGCCATGAAGAAAACCTAGGTGTGTAATGGGGCGCCATCCATGTAGGAGACGAGAATCTTGTTGGATTGTGCTGCTGGTGCATCTGGTACGGAGATGTAACATATTGCAGGGATTTAGGACACGCAAAGTTGCATGACCTTTCTGTGAAGTAGAGGTGGCGAGGTTGGGAAGAGTCACCATGAAGGGATCTAGTAGCCATCTTGTCAGGAGAAATTCTTTTTTTTTTGTGGGGAAATTTGTGGATTGGGATAGGTGATCAGATCTGGCGAAAAAGGATGAAGATGGAAATTTGAGACAAAACAGGGATACCGAATTATGGAGAATCTGAAAAAAAACCAAAAGAAATGACAAACAGAGGACAAAACAAAAGAGGGAAGTAGAGGATCAGTGACATACTAGGATGAGAAAGATGAAGAGGAATAAACTGATGTGAGAGTCAAAACAGAGGATCGGCATATAGCATTTGAACACCTAAACTACTGATGCCATGTTAAGAATGATTTCATTCGTATTTCTCAATGTAGGATTACACTTATATAGCAGCAACTAGGCTACTGTTACAGCTATTTACAGTAGAGAAAATTAAAGTCTAATGAAAGCAAATCAAGAGTTGATTATGCATTTACACAGAATACATAACTAGGCTACGCCATTGGCCATAGACCTAATGATGCAAAACTGTTAGTGAGATTAACTGAATCGCTATATTTTAGCAGAAGTTATGTATTCTCTGTGTAAATGCATAATCAACTCTTGATTTGCTTTCATTGGACTTTAATTTTCTCTACTGTAAATAGCTGTAACAGTAGCCTAGTTGCTGCTATATAAGTGTAATCCTACATTGAGAAATACGAGTGAAATCATTCTTAACATGGTATCAGTAGTTTAGGTGTTCAACATGCTATATGCCGATCCTTTGTTTTGTCTCTCACATCAGTTTATTCCTCTTCATCTTTTCTCATCCTAGTATGTCACTGATCCTCTAGTTCCCTCTTTTGTTTTGTCCTCCGTTTGTCATTTCTTTTGTTTTTTTTCAGATTCTCCACAATTCTCTATCCCTTGTATATAAGGGATCCTTTTTTTGACATATATAAGGGGTCAGGGTTTACACCAACTTTTTGATCACAAAATTACATCTCCCTGTTCAATATGTAGTTCTATGAGTAGATTGCTTCTGTAAAATTTCATCCAAATTAGTAAAATCATTAAGATGCTTAAAACTGCGAATTAAAAGTTAAAGCATGAACGGTTCATGTTTGACAGATTTGATCCGTCAAGTTAGTTCGAAGCCTTAACGATCACCAAATTAGATGAAATTTTGCAGAGATGATCTATATATATGCATCTAAATATTGAACGGTGGAGATGTTGATATGTGATCAACAATTTGGTGTAATCTCCAATCCTTCATATATGTCAAAAAAGGGATCTCTTAGTGGAAGGGTCCTATATATGTGTGTGTGTGTAACCCTCATATATGTCAAAAAAAGAGACCCCTTTGTGTGTGTATAGTCCCTATCCAGAGCGGAGCCCCGCTTTGAAATTGAAGTGTGGGGCTCCTTATTTGGGTCAGATTTTCACAACTCCGCATTTTCAGTGTCTAGAACACAATGTGTAGATCATTTATGCCAAGTTTCATCCAATTCAAACATTATTTAAGCTTTCATAAGTGATCCGGAGTGAGTTTGCTTATTGATTATATTCAATTTAAAATTTATGTAGACCATCGCAACAGTTTGTATGTTTCTCGCCGGTAAGGTTGAAGAGACTCCCCGGCCTCTGAAAGATGTTATCCTTATCTCCTATGAAATTATTCATAAGAAGGATCCTGCAGCAGCTCAGAGAATCAAGCAAAAGGTAGCTTTATCAACTTATCATAATTTCTGACTTGGGGCGTTCCTCTACTTGGTTCTCCCTAATTTCTTTTAGGGTGATTCTGACTATTCACTATTATTTTTCTTCTCTATTGTTCACCCAAATTATCAAGTTCTTGCTGTATGCCCTCCTCTTAATGTCTAGTTGTCTTCTTTAGATTCAACACATGCCCATGTTGCATCATCTTACCTACATATGTGTGCCTCTAGCCAACTACCAAGTCTGCTTGACTGAAAATAAAGCTTTCATTCCGTAACTATTTGCTCTCTCATGAAATTTTCTGTTCAAATATCCTCAGATATGTATGGTACTATGATGGATTTTTAATCATAGTTTGTGTCAGGTATGAAGTATTTGCTGTTGGTATCTGTGTTTAGTCTATTCACATGTATTCAATAATCATGCAGGAGGTATATGAACAGCAGAAGGAATTGATTTTAACTGGTGAGAGGGTTGTTCTCGGAACTCTTGCTTTTGATTTCAATGTACACCATCCGTATAAACCCCTGGTGGAGGCAATAAAGAAATTCAAAGTAGCTCAAAATGCCCTCGCACAAGTTGCATGGAATTTTGTTAATGATGGGTATGATTTCTCTTGCTTCATGTCTGTTGCTTGTTCTTGGCCTTCCTACATTTCTTCTTGAACTTGGAATGTGGCATGCAGACTTCGGACTTCTCTTTGCTTGCAATTTAAGCCCCACCACATAGCAGCTGGTGCCATTTTTCTTGCTGCCAAGTTCCTCAAAGTAAAGCTTCCATCAGACGGCGAGAAGGTCTGGTGGCAAGAGTTTGATGTAACCCCACGCCAATTGGAGGGTGGGTCTCCTTGATTTATTACAATATGTAATACTATGGAGCAATCAATATTGTCCTTTCCCATCCTCATTCTCATCTGATGAATTTCTTCATCATTCTACTCTCTACTTTCGACCCTATAAAGCTTTTCTTTAGTGTCATATGGTTCTGAGGAAAAACCCAAATGTTCAAACTACCAACCAGGAGAAATAGTTCTAATATCTCTCACTCCCTCTTGCTCTCCCTCCATTCATCTTCCCACCACACAGCCGTATGATCATGTCTTTAAAGCATTTACTTAAGCTTCTTTTAAAATGTGTATGGAATTGGTTTCAGTTGACTACTTTTTTGCAGAAGTTAGCAACCAAATGTTGGAACTATATGAACAAAATAGATTTCCATCTTCCGACGATGTTGAAGGAACTGTAGCAACTGCTGTGAAGACTAAATCCAGGATGGATCAACAAGATGTGGATCATGGATCATCAGTCAACGTTCCGGTCTCATATGAAGCTACAAGTAACAGTCATTTGCAGGCTGGAGGTAGAAGATCTGGAACCTCAAGGCCGGCATCTGAGCAGTCATATGTCGAGAACAATGGCCCTACTAGAACTACCCAGAGTCAAATTAATGACTATAGAAGTGCTGGAGTGACAGGTGCTTTGGATCAAAATATGGAACTCGAACGCTCCAAAGTCGCTGAAGCTCAAACTTTGGCGAGGTCTGTGTCTGAGGGACATAGTGAAGAAGGCCAAGAAAGAGAGGGCAATGACAGGAAGGGTGAAATAAGGGGAGGGGACAAGCATTTGAGCCGAAATCTTGATAATACGCATAGTGCACTCGGTCGATCACCTCAGGAAGCTATTAAGAAAATCGACAAGAACAAAGTAAGGGCAGCACTGGAGAAACGAAGGAAAGCTGCTGCTGATGTGACCAGGAAAACTGATGTGCTGGATGAGGATGATCTGATTGAGAGGGAACTGGAAGATGGTATTGAACTGGCTGGCGGGAGTGACAAAAACAAACGAGACAGAAGGCAAAGCTGGTCCAAGCCCTTACATAGACAAGAACATGAGAGCCTTCATCAGGGAAAACATCGAGAGGGTGTTGGAGATGGTGGACCACGTTTTAGTACTGTTGAAGAAGGTGAGGTACCAGCCTTTGAAGATGGACATGAATTTCCTTCACCCAAATCAAGCAGTCACAAGAGAAAGGAAGGGAGCCCCCAAGAAATTGTTTCAGAAAAGAAACAGAGACATGATTATCGCCATAATCACTTTGACCATACTGAAAATCACCACAGGGGTGGCCGAGTTGGCCACACTGAAAGGGATAACAAAAGGCCTGTACAGGAGAATCATGTCTGAGGTGGTGTCGACTACTTTCCAGAGAGGACCTTGACACATGTAATCGTGATTCCTTTGGTGATGGTTTTGGTTTTGGTTTCACCGTCCCATATTTCCCAGCTTGTGGAAATGTTCTTGTCAACTTGTATACCTCTCATTTTAGACTTCGATGTATACCTTTCCTCAGTGTATTGTGCTTCAGAAATCCCTGAGGCTATCATCCGAAAATCTAAATGGTCTATGCACATTTTGAATGTGACACTGTACTATAGTTTTAATGATGATAATTTGAATCTTAATAATAGTCAAAATTGAGAAGAAATGCTAGACATTTTTTCTTGAAACGAAGCTCGACATTTTATAATCATTGATATTTATTTTTTATTTTTATTTTCCAAGCCAGAACCAAACTTACAGTCACTTCAATTTCAACATCTTGTCACCCTTGATGAATACATATCAACATACATAATTGCTCTATGAGCCTCAACCTCCATATGGAATGCTGGAGATACTGATATGGCCTAGCAAAAGAAGCTATTGAAGGAAGGAATCCCAAGTAATCGGGATTATGACGAGATATTCTGTGATTATCCTATTTACCATTCTTGTTCCTATAATTGTGGATCGAACATGTATGTATTCTGTATATATGTTGCACATTGCTGCAATGTTAAATAAAAAAGACAATTAAATTGAATCTGAGACCTAATCAAGAAATCAAATTTCAAAACCCTCATGGCAGGAGACGAAGACAACAAGTTGCTGGTTGAGAAGAACAACGAAACGGCCTCAGCTTCCCAGCGACATCCTGAACCATGGGAGAACTCCAACCATCCACTATTTCTCCATCAATCCGATCAACCTGGTGCAATTCTCGTGTCACATTCGCTGATGGAAGACTACACAGAATGAGTCCAATCAATGACCATGGCACTCACCATCAAGAACAAGGGTTTTGTAGATGTAACTCTCAAACGACCAATTCATAACCCTGATGAACAACAATGGGATCGATGCAATATCTTGTCAAAACCTGGCAGCTGGGAGCCATGTCGAAGGAAATATCCAAGAGTGTCGTCCATTCCAAGGATGCAAGACGTGTTGCTTGATCTTCAAGAAAGGTTTTCTCACACTAATACAGTTTTGTTGTTTCATACAGAAAATGCAAATATGCAATACATGATTGTGAACAGGGGCAAACTCAATCACATCTTATTTCACAAACCTTAAAGGCTTGTGGGATGAGAAAGAAGCTCTTTGCGCGTTTCCACCTTGCACTTGTGCGTTTCCACCTGATATCAAATAATTACAGTAATTCATTCCTTGTTTACAGAATATTTCTACGTTCCACAATCAAAGCCTTATCTATTTGTACGTAAAAAAGTAAATAAGACAATGACTCAACAATCAGAAGTAAATTTTGCAGCAAGATTACAATGTTGTACTGCAAGAATTCTAGCAACCTATTTTGTTTAAACATGAAAAGATCGGAGCATTGCCACAAGTTCAACTTAATATGATCTCCATAAAAGTTACTTCATACTATGATTCTAAATCTGGTCATTAGTTATTGTAGCAAGTACTAAGATTGTCTTGCATACATGCAGGGAATGACAATCAGATTGAGACAAATTGACTCTTTCATACCTTGAAATATGCTTGTTCACATGCCTCCGTTTCAAATTCTGGCATTACAAGGTGTCATGGTGATCAGCTTGCACAATCAAAAATTTGACTAGAGAAACTTAAAATGAATTTGACACGAAGAGAACACACAGGACAGAAATTGAAGGACTACTATAAAGCAAAGTTAAAAAAAATACATTCTCAAGCATGGAAGACAAGAGTGTATTTTGTACAACATATAGATGGGAAACAGTAATATCTTACATAAAATTCACTCACCTATGAACTGTCGTTAGTCTAATAATCATGTATTATATCAGCCCTGCAATCATACATATCATCACATAAGCTCATTGTAATCCCTAACTCAGCAATCCCTAAAGTTGAGTAATAAACAAGAATACTAACGCCTGCATAGTTCCAAAGTGTGAGAAAATTGTGAACAATCCTGCATCAGTTACATTAGCACCAAAAGTTAGGCAACAGACCACATGGTCCAAATAAGAAAGAGAATCATAGAAGAGCTACATACTTCTGTGACTGGATTCAGCTTACAAACAAAAAGCACATTGTCAGGCGGCTTTATCTCAACATCAGGAATATCCCCTATCTGTTACACAGACACGCACAAAAAAGTGAGAAAGGAATATTAAGCAACATCACATTAAGCAACTAAGATAACAGGTTTATGTTAAAGGCGCTTACAGTCTCAAGTACAACTGTGCTGGAATGTGCATCTTTTGCACGTAGACGCTCCTCAAGCTCTCCAGGAGCCAATTGTTCATCCATAAGCACCCAGTCATCTTCAAGACGCACATTATCAACCTAGTCAGAAACCATGACACACATTAGTCAAAAATTTGAGCACCTTAGAATAAAATCTAATGATTAGCCCACATCTAACACAACTTAAGCTTATGGAAATATGGTAGAACAAACAGCCTTATCCAAGATTCTGACATTTAACCTAAAATCGACATTTTTCAATAACAAATCACTCCGCATGCTGGACCGATAGTAACAAGGAGAGATCCACATGTAACTGTAGAATATAAAATAATCATTGGCCCACAAACTATGAGCTAAAGCTTTTGCCGACAAACTTGATCAGAACTAGCCATAATAGGGTCACTATGCTTATACTATTCAGGAAACTTGCTACATATTTCAAGAGATATACAAGATATAAATTTTTTGATGCGTCTTAGTTTGGTATTTCACAACATAAGAATCTAAAAGAATATAATAACTATTAGTAAATACCTCGTCCTTTGGTTTTCCTTCTGGGGAGGCTCCAGGAATTAACTCTGATAGTTGTGAAGGATTGTCAAAAGGATCATCCAATATGTACGTATGCTTGATTCTGTTCATATAAAAATGTGAGAATTAAAGTAGCCCAAGATAAACATATATTAAAAATAATATCAGGCAAAACAGGGACCAACCTAATATTTTTATAGGGTTACTCTTATCCTCATAAGCCTCATTGATCCTTGTCAATGTCTCCAACCCATCTGCTATCTCCCCAAAAACCTGCAATACAGACATAACTTTAGTAGTGCAAGATATCAAATACACCACACACAAAATTCTCTGTTAACAGAAGGTAGGAAAATAACATTAGCAAACTTCTATTCAAAGACTACCAGACTGAAACACTTCTAAATCATATTTTGGCTCTCTAGGGTTGAAAAATTTGAATAATCACGAGACAGCTATCAACTAGGATAGCATATTGAAGATTTAGGTGCAAGAGATTTTCTAAACACACACCAGGGTAATCCACTACTCCACAGGAAAATTCTTTTATAGACATCAAACTAACCCAAGCATTCATGCATTGGAAGATCTCTCTCTCCCTCTCTCTCTGTCACACACACAAATTTAGTCCAACAAATATATAAAAAATACAATTTAATACATGACTCTACTCCATAACTGAACTAAACAGTTGCAGAGACAGCATTTTGTTTCATCGATTTTTCCTAACTAAAATTTAACTTAGCATTTTTGTTGTTTACTAACTAAAATCAACAAAAAAGACCTCTCTCCTCGCTTCAGCATTACATGTCACAAAACCACATAAACCACCAATATTTAACTACAATCAAACCCTATTGCTTAGAATTATAAAAAATAAAAATAAAATAAAAGCTTAAACCTCATCAAGAACAAAGCCTTCTTAAAATCTAAGAATCACCCAAAAAAATTAAGCTAGAGAATCACTCGAAACCGAAACCCTAACAATTGGTACGTACCTCTGGATTGAATCTGACTGAAAGCCTCTGGTTCAGCTTTTCTACCAACAACAAAGCGAGCCGGGTATATAAATACGTCGGGTCAGGCCGGGTCGGGTCAAATTTGAGCTCGATTTAGGCCCACTTTCCGTTGGGCCGCGAGTCCTTTCTGGAGGGAAAATCTCCCCGAAAATTTCGAACTTGACAGCGACCCGGAAAAATGGAAAACAATTCATCATATCTTAATCTATGATGACAATTCAGTACAACGGTTGTAGTTGGCGGCAGTCTTTGAACTCTCTTATACTATGCTGACTCATCTTTTGAACATCTTGTGCATTGTAAAATTATGTAGGGAGGACTCCTCGAATTGATGGAAAGGAGTTTTTTTTGTCAGGCCAGGTAGGTCTAATTATTTCAAGCTCAATTGGTTTCATGGTAATGAGGTTTGAAATTGATTGAACTATACTGAAATATAGGAGCCGCCTATCATATGAGCAGTTCAGTGCATTTCTGGCTAACATCAAGGAGCTAAATGCTCAAAAGCAAACCCGGGAGGTAAACCTTTCTGGTTTGACTGTTTGCTAAATCTAGGGTTGATTCATCAATCACAAAGTTAGTGAACATTTTAAATACATTATTTTCCAGGAAACTCTAGGGAAAGCAGAGGAGATCTTTGGGACAGATAACAAATATCTGTATTTATCATTTCAAGGATTGCTAAGCCGCAACATACATTAGTGTCCACCACTTCTTGTAACCTTTGTAATAATCAGTTAGTCTATCTCTATCTCTATCTCTATCTCTATGAGGATTCCATGCATAATCAATCTATCTAACTATGTATCAATCTATATCTCTCTCTCTTTCATGCTTTGATATGTGTTGAGGATTCCATGCATAATCAATATTCACTATTCAGTATAGTGAATATGTGAACAAGTCTTTACTGCCTACTTGGTGCTTTTTAATCTACTTCTTTCAAAATTTGTGACTGTGTGTTTATGTTTGCACGGTCACCTGCTTTCCATGTTTTCTTCACTTCAAGTCCTGTTTAGCTTTTGACCATCTTCGTGTCACAATTTATGGGCATCATCACATATCTTGAAGAGCCTAATCTTTTCACTATAATTTAATACATCACTGATTGTGCCATCAACTTTGTGTTGCTCTGAATTATTTCAATGACCATAACTCAACATTAACGTCCTTATGCAGGTTCTGCAGTCTGGCACCTTGCCCTGTAGGCTGGGATAGAACTTGTTCCCCAGAGGCTATGAATGGAAGGTCCATGGCTCATTCTGTCGTATTATTTGCCAAGTTGTTTCATCATCAAGGAATCTGTTGAGATGTATTCAATATTCAGACATTTGTTGAGATGTAGTCCACATCAAGTTTCAGCAAACTAGAGTAGGGTTTGTAGGCCAGTTTATCTCAGGATGCAAGTACACCGTGTACATAGTTGCTTTGTTTTGGATTAACAGCTCGGTTATATAAACTAGAACTAAAATGACATTAGTTTCCTGAGTTGTTGGTTTCACCTTGCACATGTGAAGAGGTATTCTCCTCAGTTCAAGTGTAAAGTAGGAATGCCAACTTGAGTTTAGTTTCAAACTAAAGACTTAAGAATCAAAATTAAGATATATTATCTTTGGTTCAGATAGTTCTAACACTACCAGTATCTAGCTAGCTAGCTAGCTTGTTAGATCATCTTGTATCCATGTGAGGATGGATAATAAAGAATGAAGATCGAACGGAGAATGAATTGAAGACTGAAATGTTCCTAGATGACCACTTGGTCAAGTATGAATCATGACAAATATCTAGGAGATTAGGAAGAAGCCAACATGATATTAGTGGCTAATCTTTTCATCTGCAAAGATCAGGAAGAAGCCTTGGTTGTATAACTAAGTAGTTGTTACGGTGATCAGTCGTTAATCGATTACCCTTGGAGATTTTGCTTATTATGACAGCAATTATAACAAGAATAAATTGCATGGTCGGTACCTGAATTTATGTGTCCCGGTCATAGTGGTATCTGTACTTTAAAAGCTATCAATGTGGTACATGAACTCTATTTTCGCTATCAACGAAGGGCCCGAGATCAATTTCCGTTACAACGTCGTCTATTTGCTGACGTATAAAGGGTAAAAATGTCTTTTCACTCTCTTGATCACATATTTTTTGTTGAATCTCTCTCTTGTTTGTTCTCTCTTCATCTTTTTCTTCTTCTTCTTCTTCCTCTCATTTGTCGAATCTCTCTCTCTCTATCTCACCAGATCAATCTTCTTCTTCTACATACTCTAGAATCCAACAATCCAGTCTAAACTACTGAAATGATTCCATAGAATCAAACATAACCATCGAAACCACAATCACACATAATCACCAAAAACTTCAGTCGTCAAATCCACATACATCGAAAACATAAGAAAAATCAAAGCTTGCAACAATATCCAGATTCCAGATCTCCAACTCCACACAGTCACCCCACTCTAATAGCAACCCAGATCAAGATAAACTCACAAAGGCCCAATTCTCCAATAAAGTTACAAACTTGTTCATCGACTCTCATCACAAAACAAAACCCAAAACCTTATCGAACCCAATTCTAGAGGGTTGTGGAGGTGGATTGGAAGCATGAGAGAGTAGTGTAGAAGAGGAACATAGATCGGTGGAGAAGTTGGCACCTCGACTGGTGGTTCCGGCAGGCTTGCCATTGGCGCCGTGACCGCCGGAGATGGTTGTTACTGGTGTGGGCGGCGACGGTAGGTATGAACAACGACAAAAGAAGGCAATGGAGGTGGTGGTGGGATTCGTTGAGAACGACGGTGATAGGTGGCAACGAGTGGAGCTGCGGGGGTTGGTGATAGAGGCATGTATGGTGGAGACTCTAGAGATCAAAGAGCTAGCCCGGAAAGAATCTAGTGACTAGGGATCGGTTGGCGAGGTCAGGTCCTAAAGGATGTCAGGTGATGGAGAAGATTGGCGGCGATCTTGGGATGACTGCTAGATGTGAGGCTGAGAGCTGGTGCTGAGAATTAGAGGCAGAGAGGTAGCATTGATGAATAAAGCTCGCCTACCATTTTTTTCTTTAGGGATTGGATTTCGGGTGAAGGAGGATGTGGTTGCATGATAGATTTGTTGGCATGGATAGAGAGGAGAGAGAGAGAGACGAGCATGATGGTGGTGGTGTGACTTTCGGGTTGGTCGAATGGCGGTTGGTTTGCCAGCATGAGTTCGACACATAGAGATCAAAGAAAGATAGAAGAAGAGAGGAATTAAGCTCGATCTGGCGAGAGAGAGAGGATATTTTTATCATTTTACATTTTTTTAGTTGGGTCTCATCACGACCACGTCAGCAAATAGACGACGCTGTGACGGAAATTGGTCTCAGACCTTTCGTTGATAGCGAAAATGAAGTTCTTGTACCACGTTGATAGTTTTTAAAGTATGCATACCACTATGACCAAGACATAAATTCAGGTATTGACCATGCAATTTACTCTTATAACAAACTTGTTTAGGGTTTGAATGGTTATGGTAGATTTATCATCTGTTTTAGAAGCCACTTAACTAACTTAATTAAGTACACAACTGTACAAGTTTTAAAGTACTTGGTTAAGGATATTATGCTGAGACAAAGGGAATTAAGTGGGGTCTTCGAAGTACAACATTCTGGGGTAAAGTGAGTTTGGCTTTGTTTTCTGCATAAAAGTATAGGCAATGCTATTGATATATATGGATATGAAAGAATATATCAGAAGCTACACAAAGTGGTCGAGTGCATCACCTATTCGTTTATTCTTTTATCATTTCCAACAGCTCATATAAAACTAGAATAATCTCTATTTTTAAAGAAAATATCATTTTTAGCTTTAATAACTCATGTAAAAGATCATCTATAATACAAAAAATAGGAAGAGAAAAACATATTCTCTAAATCTATAAAATTTTTACAAATTTGTATCTTCATATAAACTTTATTACTTACCTTTTTGAATTCATTTTCTTTCCTAAACAAAGAACAAAACGTCATTAAGTTAAAACAATTAACCAAATAATTAAGGTTTGATTTGAATGAATTTATATATTTCTATAAATTTGTTAAATTATACGGAAAATATTTAATTTTGTATATAAAAATAGAAGAACTGTTGGAGTTTAGCTTATTTTCTTAGATTTTATGATTTTCTCCTTTATAATAGAGAATTAATACAAAAACTGTTAGAGATTCTCTAAATTTGTTTTCGGCTCTAATAATTTCTTCCAATAGCGGAATTTAAATTTCGAAACGGATTTTCTTGATCGACTCCTCTCCATTCCTTATCTTTTCTTGACTGATGTCGTGTGGATTTTCAAACATATCTTCCAAACGAATACGATCCAGGAAAAAAGCAGTGAAAACGGCATTTGTTTGCTTAGCCTGGAGGAGGATTGGTTGTACTTGAAAGTCTTGACAAATCTGCTGCAGGGTGATCTATGTAGGGAAATAGAAACTAATACATGGGGACAAGAATAATTCTTGACTGGTAAATGATGGAGAAACACAAAAACATGTTGCTGTACGTATGTGATGATCTTATGCCCTCCTGAGATCTACCTGAATCCATTCCAAATCGACATGCACGTTGTACTAACATGAGCATGTTGGACTTGAACTTGGACCATGGGTAAATAATGGAGATCATGGTAAATTAAATACTCATCTTTTACCATTTTACCTGCCTTGCCTTCTGGAAGAATTTTTAGATCATTGCTCGATTTGTGCATGTCATTCTTATTCAAATGAGAATGTACTTTCTTAACTTCTAGTTTGGAGTCGATTTTACTTTCTCAACTTCCAAGTTTGGAGTCGATTTTACTTTCCTAAGTTCAAGTTTGGAGTTTATCCTGAGGTCCAAAGTACTAATGCAATATTTGCAAGGGATTAAAAAGCTAAACTTTTGTGAAGACAGCATTTTGAACCAACCTTAAGGATAGATGCCCACTATTTTTCAGTCATTTTAGTTCTCATTTTGTTTATATCCAGTTCTTTTGCTATACTGTGTAAATCTAGACGAATTGACATTTACCTTGTTTTAAAACAAAATTCTGATAAGAAAGAAAGATCTATGGCTTATATATTGTAATTTCGAAAGATTTCATCCATACACTCCAAGATTGATATACTAAAATGATATATGGTGCAAAGAGTTGCGGCTTAAGATCTTAAAAATCTCTCAAACTTCGGACAAATATTTCTGTGAGGATTTCATTCTTTGTATAGATGTCAAAGGAAGAGATTTAGTTACATTAGGATCAGCTTGACAGCTTCTTTGCATATTAATTCAAGTGGGTTTTAAGGGTCAGGCTTGGCTGGTTATGGGGTTGATGGGATGGAATTTTAACTGAGGACCTGATACTATGTACTTCTACAGCCTACAAATCTCTCACTTTTATCTTCTATTTTAACTTTATGTGGCAAATAGCTAGACAGAGATGAAACTTCCAGCATAAGGGTGTACCCTAAAATGCTCCTCCTTCAATGATAGAACAGGTCCCCAACTTGTTCCAGGTGAACTTCCAAATATTTAAATTGATATTGGAAGTTGGTATGACAGGAAAGCCAAGAATCTTTCAAAGATAACAAAAGATTACGGAAAGAAATTGGTTTCTCTACTTAGATTTTTATTGCTTAAATGGTTTAAATTCATTAGATTGAATACAAGGTGGTTCTGTGATATCATCCTCATGTCATCTTTATATAATCTAATGGTTTTAATTTATCCAAACAAATCCAAGTAATAAAAATTGAAATAGAGAAGCCGGATAGCCCCTCCCCCTTCAGAATTAGAACTCGGAAAAATATAGAAGAAAAGAAGTGAAAGCCAGTACTCCGAACTATTTCAAAGCCTATTGGCCCTATTCAATAGATGATGTAGAACAGGGAAATGGAATTCATTCTGAAAATTAGAAGATGATTAGTTTCCTAAGTAAGAATCAAATTTAGCTTGGAACTCGCATCAACAAAAGATACCGTTAATTTCTCATGATATCGTTAAGCCTAATCAACTTTGAAGGACCAATTAGTGCAGCAATTTAGTGATGATTAGTCTGGCAAACCTTGGCAATGCATACGTACATAAACGACATCGGAAAATTATGTAATCCTACCAGTGTAAGACAGTTCTAAACTTCTATCTATCAGCATGAATATGAATATGGTGTTGGTTTAATTTGGCTTTTTTCATTTCTAAAACTTTTAAACTAACAACCCTTACAAGTATCTTTATATATCACCCGAAGATTGATATATTCCTTTCGAACAAATAACCTTGTCGTTCGATTGTTTCTCAAGCACAAAGAAGCAATATATTTTGCCATTTTGCAGGTATAAGTTCTAATATCAAATCAAATTTTGAGTATTCGCATGCAATATTGAGAGATCATTTATAGTTGTTTACAAAAAACATAGGAGAGCAAAAAACATTAGGAACCTTACCTTATATGTGACTAGCAGAACAAGTTCCATATGCTCATTCAAATTAAACGAAACTGCTTTCTTAGCACGAAGGAGCATTTGTCCGTTCATAATTGTCGAACAAAGATCCTCACCAGAAGCATGATGATACTTTTGTCACCGTACTTGCATGAAGATATATATATATATATATATATATATATATATATATATATATATATATATATATATATATATATATACTGGGAAAATGTTTGGAAATTAATTAACTGTTAACCATTAGTAGTTTAACCATGCATTAGTTTGATGTAGTTCTATGAACACACGACGACTCTTCCTTCTTGATTGTTTTCTAGTAGTGATGTTCAATTTGTCATATGAAACTAATTAGATGCTCGGAGAAAAAAGGAAAAATGTGTCAAACAACGAAAAGAGTGACCCGTGATACAAGATATCGTCTCAAATTTAATCATCTTTAAGGTGTTGTGTTTAAACCATAAAATTCCTCGGTATAATTAGGAATGATCCATCCACTTATATGTTATATTTTATTTGTCACTTTTCTGATGTGAAATCTCTCCTCTCCAACACTCACCCTCACATGCAACCTAATTTTTAGGTTTGCACGTGAAACTGATAAACAAACTGAACTCGGGCCTCATGATAACTGAAAGACACACCACTGGAATTTAGCACTTGTGCGACAAAATCATTTCGTCTACTTAGTGTCACTTTTCGTCAGCTAAGATGTTAGGCTACAGAATACCCATCGACTAAGATCCGTCGACAAAGAGCTAGCCATCTACTAAGAACTAAGGCGACGAAAAAATAATTTCGGTCGACTAAGAAAAACTTAGTCGAAGGAATTTTTTCGTCTGTTAAATTCTTATGCGACAGAATTTGTTTATATTATTTTATAATTATTTTTTCTTTTGATTGCAATAATTATTAGTTTTTGTTGAATTTCTTTTTTTCTTTTTCTTTTTTTTTTATTTTGATTTGACTTATATTTTAATTTTTTCCTCTTCCTTTTCTATTTTCGTCTATGACCGTGGGGCAGCATCGAAGCAGTGTACTGTAGATAATCATTAATAGCCTTCATGGTGGATTTTGTCTCAACTTTAATCTTTATTACGTCCATCACACTTTCAAGAACCGTCTTCTGACAACCGGGGTATACAGGGGTATGTTGGAAAGCAAGCAATTTGTTGTACTTGCCAATACCAATAGTGTTGACAACTCTAGGGAAGGGCTGCACCAGCTCAAACATATACTGCCCTTGAGAGCATACACCACTCTCATAAGGAAATATATCGTTGGTGAATGCCGTTGTTGGATCGTTGGATGTACTGTCCGTCTCAGAAAATTACCCATGATCATGCGGACCCCCTGATGATGTTTCACCATGATATATCCAACTCGTGCACTTCTTCCAAAACCCGTTACTCTTCAGGTGCTGCTATACTTTGTCAATCGAAAATCGATGCATATCACTGCGACACTGACATTTCGTGCACGGGCAATATAAAATTGTATTCCCGTTAGCATTAGACATTGCATATTTAATAAAACTAATAACTCCTTTAACATATCTTTTGTCCCAGCGAGGAAGCAAAATTCAACTTTTATCCATATCCTGAAAAGATAACAAAATATATATGTATAACTCTAATTAATTAATTAATTAATTAATTCCATATATAAAATTTCAAATCATTTAGTATTCTACAACAATTAATTAATATCAAATTAATAATTATTAACACATATATATATATATACTAATTAATAATTACATAACAGTATTATATATCAATATCGATCATCATAAAATCATAATCAACATATCATTATCAACAACTAAATTAATTCATACAATATGCATCAACACAATATTATAATTGTGAGACCCCGCACGTTCTTACCGTGGTTAATAACGAGTTACAAAGGTTTAAGTCGCATTCGGTAACTTCACGAGTAAACGACCACGTTTATTTTTGAGTTTTTCTAAATTCTTCAAATTCCTCATTTAAGGACTCGATGTCGTAGTACGTGTCGACACGAGTCTCCTGGTATTTTCGGAATATTTTTCGGAGCTTCCGTTAATTTTTTGTGAATTTTTGATGTTTCTGGTAACTTTTAATTACCATTTCGGTTAAACAATTTTTACCATTTAACCTTTTACTTGTTACCTTCTTTAAATATGGACCGTTAGATTGATCCTAGATTGAATTTGGCCGTCTATTTCCTTTTAAATAGAGGAGAGAGGTTTGACTCGGTCAAAACACCCCCTCGGTCAAATCTCTCCCTCTCGACACTCTCCTCTCCCTCTCGTCTGCTCCGCCTTCCCCAGTGCGGCAGCGACGCCTCCAGCCACTGCTCACCGGCGGACCACCATCAACCTTCTCCTCTCTTCCTCTACTTCCTAGCCCAGTCCTCAGATTACCCAGGCGTCCATCCATGGCGGAGATCAAGCACCACTATGCTTGATCGATTTCCGATGAATCTCAGCGTTTCAGGCCATGGTTCGGCCACCTGGAGGTATGGTTCTTCTCCTCTCAGCTTCTTCTTCATCTTCTTTGCCTTGGATGTCCAAAATTGAGCTCTGAACAGTTTCCCCTCTTATACTGTCTTCTGGATTTTCTGGGTTTCTCTTCTCCCTTTCCGACGACCGTGCTTGTGGAGGTTCTGGTGGACGTTGGAGCTTCGACGAGGCTGGAGACTGAGGGCTGAGGCAGAGGAGGTCTTGGTTGGTGAGTTTGGGCAGTGGGGAGCCACTTACTCGAGTCAGCGACGAGCAGAGGTGGAGGAACTGGTGGAGCTATTTTGGTGGAGGTGATGACCGAGGCAGCGTGGAGGCTAATCGACTTCTGGGTTCGAAGTTTGGAACTGCAGAAGGTAACCTCGATCCTCCTGGGTAATGTTGCTGCTGTGTTGTTGATTTTGTTGTTGTTGGATGTTGATTGATGTTGTTTTCTTTACATGTACGTCGATAACTTAGAAACGAAGAAACGAGGGAAACTCTTGAAAAATTCCTGCAAGTTGACCGGAATCCAGCGGAGGATTCCGGCAAGTTGCAGGAATCCGTCAAAGGTTCCAACGAGACAGTGAACCCGGCTGAAATGCCGAGAGGTAGTCTTCAACTCTTTAAGAAGTGTAATGTGTTTCCGTTTAACCGAGTTTAGGAGTCGTAATCGGAAAACTACGTTTTAAGGAAACTTACTAAAAACGAAAATTAACTGTAATTGGGAACTTTCCATTTTAGGAAACTTTCTATTTTTGGAAACCTACTAATTTGGGAAACTTTCTATTTTGGGAAAGTTTCCATTTTGGGAAAGTTCCGTTTTCAGAAAAACGGTTTAGTAAAGAATTGAAGTTCAACGAAGTTTGACACAATTTGGTTAAATTGGTAAAGTGTTAAATTGTTATCGGAAAAATGATAACTGGAAGTGTCAACTTGACCGTTTTAAGTAAAATTGGTATTTCATGTAAATTGATGTATCGACTCTTGGTAAATAAATTGGTTAATGTGACATGTTGGGTGTCCATAGTAATTTAACAATTTACTATGTGACACCCTAACGTCAGATTAAAAATGGTTAAGGAAAGTTCGGAAGTTAAGTAACTTAAAACATTAGCAAAGAGTCGATAACCGGAAAAGCAACTTAAAACAGGTTAATGAGTCATAAAGTAAATTGGTTGGTCAACTTAGTCAATACGGTCATTCCTGGTCAAACTAGGAATGTTGAGGTCAACATGACTGTTATTGTTTCTTGGTTGCTAAGCTACTCTATTCTGTAGTGATTCATTGGACGAGGTAGCTTACGCGGTGACCTCTGTTCATCCGAGACGGTTCCTGGAAGCTTGGAGCTTACGTAAGGAACGACTATTCCAGGTAGGGAAGCTAAACCCCCTTTGTTAGTGATTTTGCCTGATATATGAAAGTGCATGATTTTTGTATGCTCATGGTCGATGCCTCGGGAAAGTTTTCTTTATATATGTGATAAATGATTTATGATTGTGCCAAGAAAACCTGAGGCTAGACGTAAATGATTTTTATGTGACGACTCAGATCGAAAAGTAATATCGTTGTCCTGATTTCCGGTGTTTGGCCTGAGAGTGAAGGGACTTAGTATATAGTACTCCTACGGTGTCGATGACCGTGAACCTCCGAAGGGGCAATGCTATGTTTATTTTATTTTCCCGCTTACGCTTGTCTCGTTCAGAGTTAAGCGAGCCGTAAGTGCGGTGTGTATTACGAGTGATGCGTTGGGCATTACCTGTAAATGGACACTCTCGCTACTATTCAGCTTAGGATGCATAGGTAGTTGACCCTGGTTTGCTGTATAGACAAACCCGGGATTCGGTCGCCTAGATCCGTGAAGCCCTGCAGGCTGTGTTATTCATTGAGCGCTCTGGCCCCTGTTTTAGCATACTGCACAGTTTTTCCGAAAGATATAAAATGATGTTTTTGTGTGCCAAGGATTTTCTAAATGGTTTTATTAAGAGCTCAAATCTATATGTATATATATATGGTTTTATGGTTTTCAAACCTATCATTGGTGGGCCTGTATGTGAGTACGCGAGGACGACGCTCACCCATACAACAGGTTGTTTGTAGGTACTGTGTACTGTGACGGTATAGATAGAGAGATATGTGTGTGTGTGTGTGGAGCCTCATTCCCTACTCGATGTTTGGACCAAGTTGTACTCACTTTTTCGGTTTTACCCTTCGATTCATTTACCAGAGTATTTGGCATAAACAGTAAATGTGTCTCCCTAAATTGTTGGCACTGTTGCATATTTTTATTGTTGTCGCTAAAGTTTTTAATTGACCCCTTTAATTTGTCTACCTTCCGCGAAATTAGAAAAAACTCTGATGAATGTTTTTAAGAATTTCATGTGGTGTCACTCAAAGTTAAAAGTTTAATTTTATTTTACTTACTAAAAGCCTACGACTTTAAGTTAATGAGTTGTTGGCACGTTCTTCGGACGTGTCGGCTCCTTATTGGCTTAAAATCATGGCCACTGTAGTTTTCTCTCTCGGGACGCTACAATAATTAAATTAATATATATATACTACTTATTAACAACAACTTCATATATATATATATATATATATCAAATCAATCACACTCAAAATTCATTAATTCAACTCAAATAAAACGCAAAATCAATATATATACACATATACGTACCTCTATATAGCTCCACAAACAAGTTTTGGACAGATTTCGACAACACTCATACTTGTTCTCCCTTTTTTTCAAATGAGCTGTTATTTAGATCTGCAAATATAAAGACTTTTAGCCGACAAAATTATATATTTCTTCAGCTAAACTTTTATATATTTTTTGGCTATAGTTTACAGACTATAGCCGACGAAACAATTAGTTTAGCAGACGAAAAAAAATATTTTGCTGGGTAAAATTCCACTTTAGGACGAAAATTTAACTTAGCCGACGAAAAATTATTTTGTCGGCTAAAGTACCCTTTAGCAGACGAAAAAAAATTCTGTTGGCTTTTTTTTATCGGCTATGTTGTTTATGCTGGTAGTGAATCTATGTAATTTTTGAAAAAAAAAATCAAAATTTCCAGAAAATTTTGGCAGAAATATTGCCACCTAAAATTTTGGCACTTAGATGACGGAAAATTATATATTTCATCGATTACGTGATTGTATTAATTTTTTTTATTTATTTTCTACAAAAATGGTTTCGTCGACTAAGTAAATTCTTCATTCGGTTAAGATATAACCCATGTGACGGAATAATTTTCGTCGTCTAAGTTATTATAAATAATAATTTATATATATATATATATATATAAATTCTGTTGGCTAGGTAAAAAAATTTTGTCGCCTAAGATATATTTAGCCGACGGAATAGTTTTCTGCCGCCTAGGTGACAACTTAGAATACGGAAGTTGTTCCGTCAGCTGAGTATTTCTTATGCGACGAAAATGTTATTATTTCGTCGGCTAAGTGCTTTTTTCGTACTAGTCACAACAGAACCAGACCAAACCAGTGTTATGACCCCTAAAAGAGCGCACTCAGACTCATGAGGACGCAACTGGAGATTGACCCACTCTGATACTATATCAAACAACGACAAGTGTGGCTCATGGATCATTCTTGTACTGATATTGTCTCAACTTAACTACCTTAAAGGTGTTGGGTTTTAATCATAAAATATCTCGGTACAATTAGAAATGATCCATCCACTTATATATTATATTTTATTTATCACTTTTCTGACGTGAGATCTCTCATCTCTAACAAAATGAAGAAATTTGGGCATCCAAATTAGTTTTGATCTATTTAATTTTCACGGCATTGCAAGATCAAGTTTAATCGGGAAGTGGTCAAGTTTGATTGAAGGCATATATGTTGTACCTGATTTATGGATGCAAAAATCATACAAAGCCATGTGTTATAGATTCTTGGTCTATAAATACTCAAGTAGGCTAGGTCTTTTGTTTTTGGGATGAGAATCTGTAGTAGTAGTAGTGCACTTGTGCACTTGTACAGCTTTAAAATTACAGGCTAAGAGAATAGTATTCACATGAGTCTTCCAGATAGTTTTTTCCTTCTAACTTGCGTTTGCCTAGATCCACGCATGAATGGCAAGACACTAGCTTGATTGAGTGGAACTCCATCCAAGTTCAAACCTCAACATTCAATAAGTTGCTGATTGCTTCTTGGTCATTCTTTTTTTTAAAACAAAAACAAAAATTCTATGGCTGGGTTTGGTGCAGCTGGACTTATAAGATATAAGCTGACTTTTACTTTTTTGCAGCTTATAAACAGAAGGTGAGTGTTTGCAGCTTATCCTTTTTCCTTCAAAATACTTTATACTTTTTTAAGAAGTAGCTTATTTTTGGACTTACCAAACACCAAAACCTTTAGTGCTTAAAAGCAAAGGAGCTTATAAGCTCTCCCGAATCCAGCCTATATCAACTCTATGCGAAGAAAATTACATATCTATGCATACTCAATTTAGAAAGCACATTGAGATTTAACGGACATTCTCGTAATGACATGTGATGCAATGGTTAAATTCATCATCATTTACATAATAATTTTCAATTTAATATGATCCCTTAATCCCTTCACATAATATTTACATAATACGATAATTTTATATTGATAGCTGATTTCCCATTCCCTAATAAGTAAATGAAGTTTGCATATGATGATCTGGAAACCATGTATTTCCATAACCTAACGAATCTAGAAGCATACATCAATTGTAAGTGGAAAAATCCCCTAGTAGTTCTTTAGACACTAGTGTGTATAGTTTTCCCTAGCCTTAATTAACACGTAAATTGTAATTAACAACGTAATCTACACCAAACTCATATATCTAGCCAATTAGAAACGAAGTAATATTCTCACTAACAAGTAACAAGAAAAAACAAACAGAAACTTAAAATTACGCGTTTACAGCTCCACCAAAACAGTACCAAGAGTCACAATATTGTTAGCTATGTTTAAGCTGCTAAGTTAACTAATTCTGTCTAATTAAGTAGCACCTCCACCTCGTGAGTGCCCGAAACAGTTCGAGCAGAACAACTTGTTAAAACCCACTGTGCACTACCACCATATTGCTATATATACAATTCTAAAACCGAGGGTAGCTCAGCTCGATCAGTAACACAAAGCTTAAACCTCAACTTTCACATTCATCAGTTGCTTAGATTCCTTCCTCCCCCCTCTTGACCTCCATGGACTCTCAGTTCTATAATGACTGCTCTCTCCCTTCTGAATTATGTGGCTACCCAACTTCGGCTGTGGCGGCCGGTTGCGGTCCAGTTATGAGTGGAGCAATGTGGAGTTCTAGTAGTAGTGAAGAAAACCTGGTACCGATATTCTGTGACAATGGTGCTGCTAGCTTTGATGTCGTGTCTGACATCTTGTCGTGTGCCATGGGGGCGGCACCAACGACGTTCCCGGAGCTACTCGGGTTCTCGGAAGACGCCGTGGCGCCCGTTTCTTTTTCAGACTATAGTCATCTGGGGTTGAATGGAATTGCAGGGCTTAATCAGAGTTTTGGTGGTGATTCTTTTCTCAAACTTTGCAGTAAAGGCAATAATATGTATGATCAGTTCGGGGATCAGGAAAGCTGTACTGGGTTTATGCCTGCTGCTAATTCTAAGCCTCTTGGCCTAGGTGTTCAAGAAAATTGGGTAAGCATATTGAGCTTGTGCAATGTGCATATATATATAAATGACTAAATACTAACGTGTAAAGGTTTGTACGTTGTATATCTGTATAGAGATTCAATCAAGGAAACCAGGTGCCTGCTACAATGGAAGGTCAGTCAGCAAATATGAAGGTGGGACGGTATACAGAAGAAGAGAGGAAAGAAAGGATTGAGAGGTATTTGAAGAAAAGAAACCAAAGAAACTTCAACAAAACCATTAAGGTACACACCTCCCAGCTTATATATAAATGAAAAATCGTTTAACCAGATAAGTTTTTAGTTAGAAATATTCGTTAATAGTGGCTGTATCTATTATGCTACAGTATGCTTGCCGCAAAACTCTAGCTGATAGAAGAGTCCGAGTTCGCGGGAGATTTGCAAGGAACAGTAATGAACAGCTGCTAACTAATGAAGACTCAACTCATCAAGAAATGGCACCAAAAAATATTGACAACAACTGCAATATTCATGTTTGGAATGACATATCTGAACAAATGTATTGTAGCGGCGGTGCTGTCCAGGTACTTACTAGTTCACCATATGCCTTACTGTGTTTTCTTTTTCAGTATAGTTTTACGTCAAAACTAAGAAGAAAAAATATGAACCTTCTATCATAATTTCTGACCTTTATCTTTGATCCCTGTCCGTTCTTCCTTGCCCTTTTTTTAGTGGTTATATAAATTTCCAACAACTTATTATGATAATTATGTTATGATGTTAAGTACTGATTATGTACTAATGGATCCTAAAATTACAGATCAAATATGACGAGGAGGACTGGCTGCAAGAAGCTATGGCAAGTCTGCTGTACTTACCTTATGTCACTGCTGGCTGAGACTTGATACATATGTATAGTGCAGCTATCTATTACTATCAAGTATTAACTATGTCTATCTGATTGAGTAAATGAGTAGTCTGATGTTTGAAGAGGGCATCGTACGTCAATGTAGAAGCTTTTAGCTAGCAGCCGTATCTAGTTTAACAAGCTAGTTACTTAGTGTCTGTATTTGAAATATGAATTAATTCGTCCATCGAGCTGTTCTGATGAGCTAGTTGATTTACATATATTTACACAAAACTAATCTCAACATTAGTTCAGTGCATGCTTGCAAAGAAGCATATATATAAATGTGCGTACGTACCTAATAGGATTTGATTGATTTGATCAAAGTGATGATTAAGGTTTCTATTCCACCTTGACCACAGGTGTTTGCAGACGTCTTTACATGATTCTGATTAGAGGGTTACTTAAGGTTTTTAATTTTTACTTGACTATTTAGTTTAATAACTTGGATTTTCATTATTATAATCATTATATTCACCCTCTTATCTAAAATGAACTATCGTTCGGAAGCCAATCTTGCTTTAGAAAAGGAATCAAAATCACTTTTGGTAGCTACTCAGTGCCATGCACAATCTTTATCCAACTTTTAGTCGGACAAATTGATCATCTATAGCTTGCCCAGAATACCAGCGATGCATGAGGTCTCGTGAATACAAATATATACCGTTTAATTGCGGCTACTGTTTGTAAGAGTTCAATTTTCACATAATTTTATGTCGGCATGCAACAGATTGAGAAGAGAGATGATAATTAATGGCACAACACAAACAAGCACAGTTGTGAAATATCAAATACTTTGGACATGAACTAATTAACATAACAGATGAATTCATGGTTTCAAACACAGAATTATATTACATTGTGATAAAAGTAAAGAGCTCGAAAAATAAAACTGATTCCATATTTGTCATTCAAGCTATGATGGACATGCCCTATTTCCATAGTGTTCGGATCGTGAAAGCCATTCCTACTAGTTCGAATCAAATATGAGAGAGCCAATGAGTTGTTCTAATTTGATATTGGTGGGAGTAAGGAGTAGTGCCTATAGTACATAATTCGGGTATATCGTAAACATAGATCTATTGGTCGTAACACTTCTATCTATCACTTCCTTAATCATAACTATCAACTTCATCACCTAGTGACGTTCGAGGTTTTAGTGGAACACGTTGTTTTCACAAATAATATTCCGCACCAAAACTCACAATATACTTTGGGGTTTGGGTAATCACATGCATTCTTATCGATCCGGATGCTAAGGTAGAAAATAAGATCATTGTTAGCTCGTTACTTTGCAATGTCAACTTCCCTACCTCTCCCACGTACAGTCGCAAAATGATCATATTTAGATGCAAGCAGCATGGAAAGTGAGCTCACATTACTGACGACTTAGTTTTCAATCAATTAATATAGACGTTCGTTTTGTATATGATTTCTTCTTTAGTACAATTGAGTTCGTATATAACATGCGTGTTAATGGATTTCTGCTTTATCGATTTGAATCTGGAATTCCAAGAAAAGAAAGAACAAAGCAAATGATGAACCCTTTATAGATATGATCGAGTTGATTCAAATCGGGCGACCAATATTGCTACCCCCTGGCATATAGCAATGGCCAAATCAAATAAGGGAACAAAGCAAAAGCCTAAACGCCAACCCCAAATGGAAGCTTGTGCATAATAACAAGTAGTTGGAGAATTAGAGTCATTTTCCAGTTAGCTATCTACATATATTGTTCACACTTACAGCTTTTAAATCTCGGAAACGAAGTGGAACCAGGTTAAGGAAAAATGGAAAATTGGTGTCACAAGCAAGCGTAACCAGGCTAAAGAAAAATGGAAAATGGGTGTCACAAGCAAGCGTTCTTACAATCGTAAGACGGCACTACATAGAGTCATAGATAGCTAGCTATCCCCAAAGTCGACACAGTAACATTATCATGATCAATTGATCATCATAATATTAGGTGACCCCATTCCAATAAGACCAAGATATGATCCTTTTGGGATTGAACGTAGTGCCAAATTCATGATTCACCAAAGGATCCACACTAGATTGAGGCACTTCTTTCGGCATGAAACAAAGTTTTAATTAGTTTGATGGGGTTGCAGACTAACATTAACACTAACGGGATAGATATTGCATATATATAATACATAAAACCAATTTATAATTAATCAATAATTATAAATAATGAAATGATGAACATAAAAATAATTACTATGAACAACATTAGTTATCACACTTGATTCAAGAAGAAATGGAACTTGTGAAAGCTGAATCACGTGTCTTGAAAAACTTAGTACGCAGAACACCAAAATATGTATTATGACTTCAAACTCAAACGAAGGATACGAAGAAAGTGATGAAGTCGAGTCATGTGTTTCACACACTTTTCTTATGACAAATTATGCCTCATCTATTGGTTCAAAAGGCTTGATGACACTTATCTCCCAAGATACAACGACTACTACTGTTTTGGAGCTGCACTGCTGCCAAGAACACCCGACAAACTTGTAGTACCTTTAATTTATCACCAGAATGCTATAAACTAGAGAGAAAATAACTCTTTGAGAGGGGGCACTACCAGAATAAGTATCATAGCCGACGAAAAAAAAATTAACAGGCCGACGAAATTTTTTTTCGTTGGCTAAAATCTATTTTAGCCGACGAAAAAAATTTTCGTCGCCTAAGTGAAATTTTCGTCAGCTAAAGTGGACTTTTAGCCGACGAAATGTTGTGTCGTCAGCTAAAATAGTTTTTTTCGTTAGCTATAGTCTGTGAACTATAGCCGACGGAATTTTAAAACTTTAGCCGACGATATATATAATTTCATCGGCTAAAAGTCTTTATATTTTCAGATCTAGACAGTAGCTGATGTGAAAGAAAAAACGGGAGAAAAAGTTTTGGGGTTGGCGAAATTGTTGGGTGTTGTCGAAATCTGTCCGAAATTAGTTTGTGGCGCTATATATAGGTACGTATATGTGTATATATCTTGTTTTTGAGTTGATTTAAGAGTTTTATTTTCGTTATGCATTGATTTTGAGTTTTAATTAGAGTTGATTATATTGTATTTTGAGTGTGATTGAGTTGATCGATTTGGGTTTGATAATATATATGAAGTTGTTGTTATATATATTAATTTGATTATATTAATTAGTAATTATTATATATATGCATGTATATATATATATGAAGTTGTTGTTATATATATGTATATATATATATATATTAATTTGATTATATTAATTAGTAATTATTATATATATGCATGTATATATATATATATTAATTAATTGTACGTTAACTGCAGATATAATAAATATTGAATGATTCGTAAATTTAATTAATTAGCGTTTATACATATATATTATGTTATCTTCTCAGGATATGGATAAGAGTTGGATTTCGCTTCCAAAATGGGACAAAAGATATGCTAAAGGAGTTGTTAGTTTTATTGAATATGTAATGAATAATGCTAAAGGGAATACAATTTTCTATTGTCCGTGCACTAAATGTCAGTGTCGCAGCGATATGCATCGATTTGCAATTGACAAGGTTTGGCAGCACCTTAAAAGTAATGGGTTTTGGGAGAAGTACACATGTTGGATATATCACGGTGAAACATCATCAAGGGGTCCGCATGATCATGGGCAATTTTCTGAGACGGGCAGTACATCCAACGATCCAACAACGGCCTTCATCAACGATATGTTTCCTTATGAGAGGGGTGTATGCTCTGAAGGATCGTATATGTCTGAGCCGGTGCAGCCCTTCCCTAGAGTTGTCAACACTGCTGGTATTGACAGGTACAACAAACTACTTACTTTCCAACAGACCCCTGTGTACCCCGGTTGTCAGAAAACAGTTCTTGAAAGTGTGATGGACGTTATGAAGATTAAAGTTAAGACAAAATCGACTGTGAAGGCTGTTGATGAGTATCTACAGTACACTGCTTCGATGCTGCCCCACGGTCATCGTCTTCCTACCACTCATCAT
Organism: Comarum palustre; assembly: GCA_951800085.1. Classification (NCBI taxonomy): domain Eukaryota; kingdom Viridiplantae; phylum Streptophyta; class Magnoliopsida; order Rosales; family Rosaceae; genus Comarum; species Comarum palustre. The sequence goes on along the minus strand of OX637587.1, from coordinate 15,205,977 downwards.
AAGGTCCGATGTATACTGAAAGATCTTGGGCTTTCCTACATCAAGATCCATGCATGCAGATATGATTGTGTTCTCTTCTGGGGTAAAGATCCAGAAGGGAATGACCTTGGTGACCTTGACACATGTCCAGTATGTCAGAGTGACAGGTATAAGTTGACTCCTGCAGGCAATAGGAAACCTATGAAGGTACTTCAGTATTTCCCGTTGAGGGATAGGCTGGAACGGTTGTACATGTCATCACACACGGCCAAATCTATGAGATGACACGCTGATAGGGAATTGCACGGCGAAGATACCCTTATACACCCTGCTGACGGGGAGGCCTGGAAGCATATAGATAGGGAGTTTCCTCATTTTGCGTCAGAGGTCCGAAATGTGAGGCTCGGACTCTCATCCGACGGGTTCAATCCTTTTGGCAACATGAGTCTTCAATACAGTGTATGGCCGGTGATTTTGGTACCATACAATCTTCCTCCATGGATGTGCATGAAGAAGGAATACAATATGTTGAGTTTGTTGATTCCGGGACCCGGTTATCCAGGGAAGTGTCTCAATGTGTATTTGAGACCCTTGATTGAAGAGCTTAAGTTTTTTTGGGACGTTGGTCATCCCACTTATGATAAGTTCATGCACGAGATGTTCCAGATGCATGCTATGGTTGTTGGTACCATTAGTGATTTTCCTGCTCGTGGGATGTTGTCGGGCAACGTTGTTAGGGGATACAAGGCTTGTCCAGAGTGCCTAAGCGATGAGGGGAGCAGTAGTCATTGCAACAAGATATGTAGATTGGGTCACCGTACTCTCCTTCCGTATGATCACGAATGACGGTTCGATGACAAGGCATTTGATGGGACTGTAGAACTTGGTGTGCCTCCTAGAAGATGGACAGGGGAAGAAATTTTAGCAGTGCTTAATGAGTATGATTTTGGGAAGCTCAGCAATCATCCCAATATAGTGACGGCAATACCTGACAGACCCGACATGTATAAATTTTGGACACATAAGAGCATATTCTGGGAACTCCCATACTGGAGTAAGTTGTTGATCAGGCACTACCTAGATGTGATGCACATAGAAAAGAATGTGTGTGACAGTGTGGTAGGAACCGTGCTGAACTTGGAGGGAAAAACGAAAGACGGTCCGAAGGCACGCATTGATCTTAAAAAAATAGAGATACGAAGACATTTATGGTTGAAAGAAGGGAAGAAAAAATGCCTCAAGCTTCGTACACCGTGAAGCCTGACCAGAAGAACGTAATTTTCAGGTGGTTGAGTTCTGTGAAGTATCCTTCAGGCTACGCAGGAAATATAGCCCGGTGTGTAAACATTCGGGACAATAAAATGTACGGGTTAAAGAGTCATGACTGTCATATTCTGCTATAACGTCTCTTCCCTATTTTCATTCGACCCTTCCTTCCCCGTCAGGTGGTGGAGCCGTTAGTAGCGTTGTCAAGATTCTTCCAAAAGTTTTGCACAAGGGAAATGACAAAATCTGATCTCCGGGAAATGCAATAGGACATTATTTATATCATGTGTAAATTTGAGAGGATATTTCCTCCAAATTTTTTTGACATCATGCCGCACCTGATGATCCGTCTTCCCGAGCAATTGTTGCTTACCGGTCCTATACACTATACTTAGATGTATCCTATGGAAATGTATGTTTTTTACACCTCATGTTTTTATTGTACATGTTCAATGTAGAATCGTAACATATGACAACAAATTTCACTTAGGCGACGAAATTTTTGTAGACAACTTGGAGACTACAAAGCTTATGTGGCTAACAAATCCGCGCCTGAAGGATGTATAGCTAAAGCATATATTGCGCACGAGTGCGTCACCTACATGAAGTTGTATCTAGGAGCATTGAAGGAAACTCCACAAACCATACCGGTTGATGAACCGAAGTTTAACCTTTCCATAGTCTCTAATGATGTTGAAGTTTATGAAATTTTACCAGAGTCCTACAAGTTGCAACCACATGAGCTAGTCATAGCCCATTGGTGGGTATTAATTAACTGTCCAGAAGTTGAATACTGGAAAGACATCCATCTATACTGTCCAGACATTCAAGGTGATCTCGACTACCACAACAAGGAGTTCGCGAACTATTTTGGCGGTTGGGTATGTAATTCTTTATTTTTGTTCATGACTCATTCATTGCATAATTATTCATATTTACAATACATTGAATATTTGGTTGCAGATGAACCATATTCAATTTGATGGTCACCCAAATTGGTCTCACGAACTAAGACTTCTAGCTATGAAGCCGATAATGTCAAGAGTTTACCCGATGTGCAAGGTCAATGGCGTGCAATTTATATGTGAACAGAGAGACAATAGACGAAGAATACAGAATTCTGGGGTGATGGCGCATGGTGGCCGGAATGGAGTTGATTATTACGGTGTTCTTGATTCAGTGGTGGAACTCGTTTATGGGCAAGGCATGACCGTGCACCTGTTCAAGTGTAGATGGTTTGATACTAGAAGCTCGCAGAGCATAAAGATTGATCAGTACAGGATTTTATCGGTGAACACTGCTACAAGCTGTTACGAAGATGACCCGTTTGTTTTTGCGACATCGGTGAAACAAGTGTTTTATCTTGATGACCTTGTTAAGGGTGATGCGTGGAAAGTCGTCAATCTTGTGCACCCTCGAAACATTTACCGGGCGGATACACTTGGAGAGGCCGAAGACGAGGAAGAAGATGTTGCGTATCAAGAACACAGTGCAATAGGTATTCCTGACTCCTCTACAATTCGCCTTAATAATTTTAAAGCGGGTCGTTCGGTTCGAATTCGTGATTTAGACGCTCGGCTTATTGATGTGGATCCAAACAAGAAACAGACGACGACGACTCTTGTGATGTAGAAATGCATAGATTGCCAGAAATTAATTCTGACACCGAAGAAGACTCATCGGATGATTCTGATTACGAGCCTTCTTAGTTATTTGAATTTGTAATACAATTTGATGTGTTTTATATGGTACAAGCCGTTTAATTCATAATGTATCTTAATGTTGGTTATATATGCAGGAAATTGGTATGGCTACGGTTAAACCACCTGTTTTTTTATCTATTTGACAGTATTAGCCGACGAAATACAACATATTTCGTCGGCTAAAAGTATCTTAGCCGACGACATATGTTTTATTTCGTCGGCTAAAACCTTCTTAGCCTACGAATAACCTAATTAGCCGTCGGCTTAACTGTAAACCCTAACCCCTAAACCCTATAATATAGCCGACGAATACCCTAATTATTCGTCGGCTAAAGTTAAATGAATAAAATAAAAATTTATACCGCTAATTGCGTCTCCTCGATATGAAACTATTTGTAGTTGAAGGTCCGGATAGAATACGTAATTTAGGCGGCCAAATCATCGTTTGTTTGTATTTAGGGGTTTGACTAACGGGATTGACCGTGCGGATCAAGCCCTTAAGTTTGTCCGATGATGCTGAAAATTTACCCCCACACATGTTTCAAGATAATGATGATATCTGACGGTCGGTTTTTCGTTTCACAAGATGGATTGTCACAATCAAAATATGTCTACTAATGTTGTATAACTAATTTACCAAGTGTTAAGTAAATGTTCCGTTTTAAAAACAAACTAGACGTAGAAGCTTCAAACGAAAAAAAGTCGTGAGATAAGATATCACCGGAACAATGAAATATGTCTATGGTTGAAAAATAACGTAATTCCGATAAGTTTCGGTGTCAATACTTGCAGTCATTGCATTTTTTCTATTCGTTCTCCATAGAGGACGCCCTATCTCCGACGGTTATTTTTCTTATAACTTTTATACCACTAGTTGCGTCTCCTCGATATGAAACTATTTGTAGTTGAAGGTCCGGACAGAATACGTAATTTAGACGGCCAAATCACCGTTTGTTTGTGTTTAGGGGTGACTAACAGGATTGACCGTGCGGATCGAGCCCTTAAGTTTGTCCGATGATGCTGAAAATTTACCGTCACACATGTTTCAACATAATGATGATATCTGACGGTCGGTTTTTCGTTTCACAAGATAAAACATATAAATTGTACATGAACTTACTAAATAATTATAAAATGTACTTTAGCCGACGAAATTACTAAACATCCGTAGTAATTTTGTCGGCTAAAAGTGGGACTATAGCCGACGAAGTTTTTTAGTAATTTCGTCGGCTATAGTACCACTTTAGCCGACGAATTTAGGGTTTTTTCGTCGGCTAAAGTGGGACTATAGCTGACGAATTTTTTATTTCGTCGGCTATAATTCTTCCTATATATTCGGACCCAGCGACAGAACCTCATTTCTTCTCCTTTCTCTTTTTTCGGCCGCACGGTTTCTCTCCCTCTCCTCTCGATTTTCTTCCGCTTTTTCGACGAATTCCGGCCTCCACTCCGCCTCTCCCATCTCCCAAACAAATAAGGTATGCTATTTCATGTTTATATTGTATTATAGAACTAATTTCTATTGTTTTTTCAATATATTGAATTATATGATAATTAGGGTTTGTGATAATGTTGTGGTTGTGATAATGTTGAATTATATTGAATTATTTCAATTAGTTGGTATAATTTAATATATTTGGGTATATTAAGTAAATTAGTGATTTTAATATATTTGGGTGTATTTACTGAATTTGGTATATTTAGTAAATTGGGTGTATTTGGTATATTTAGTAAATTGGGTGTATTAAGTAAATTGGAAATTTTTAATATATTTGGGTATATTTAGTGAATTTGGTATATTTAGTAAATTAGGTGTATAAAGTAATTTGGAAATTTTTAATATATTTGGGTATATTAAAATATTGAATGGTATATTTAATATATTTGGGTATATTAAAATATTAATTGGTATATTAAATTAATTTGTGATAATGTTGTTCATTTTTTTATAATGCTATATATTTAACAAAATATTAATTATATTATTTAGGATGAAAGGATTATTTAGTAAATCGAAGAGTTTGAAGAGCCAAAGGGGTGAATCGTCTAAGGGAACGTCTAGCAACCCTCGGGGTTCGTTTCAGGGCCCAATGATGGCCCGACGGGCGTCTCTTCTACAGCCGACACAGCGACAGCTGGGGGCCACACATTCCTCCAGGCAGCTGGATGCCCCTCCCTCCTCCAGGCAGCCTAGCGCCCCTTGCTCCTCCAGCCAGCCGGACGCCCCTCGCTCCTCCAGGCAGCCTAGCGTCCCTCGCTCCTCCAGGCAGCTGTGGCCTCCGACTCAGGCGGATGTGTCTGCACCACGTATGCCTAAGATACACATGGCACCGGCTCCGGGCCCTACTGCATCGGAGGATGGGTCTTCCGGGGTACAGATGCCGCCGCCTCTTCTCTACCTTCCGCGCTTGATCCCTGCATTACTTGCAGTCGATGACTCAGGGGCGTCGATTTATCCACTACCCCCGCAGGTGACCCCATCAGTGGTGTACCTGTTCGTGCTGTTTTATACAGATTTAATTTCTGCGAGGGTATCATCATCGGCGACAGAGTCGGAGTCCGTCGCATCCGCCCCAACGCCCTCAGGTGATGATTATATAAGTAATTTGTTATGTTATAATGTTATAATAAAATTAATTTATTAATAATCAATTTATGATAGACACCGTCGGAGCCAAGCCGGCAAGGAAGAAGAGATGTCCCGTCACAGGAAAAGCTCTTGAGAAGACAGTGAGTACCTCGGGAAGGATCGTCATTGATACTGACGGGGATGAGAATGTAGTATCGGGCGGCAAGACGAGGATGTACTCTGGCCGCGTGGGAGCGCTTATTAGGGATAGAGTCCCTATGTTGTGGTCAGACTAGGACGAGGTCCCACAGGAGGTTAAGGACATGGTCCACAACGCAATGTCGGTAAGTATAACAAAATTCACATTTAACATTATTTATTACATTGTAGATTTATGAACACCTAAACTAATAAATGTTTTAATGCAGGTGTGGTTTGACGTTCCCCAGTACCTGAGGAACACCTGGGCGGACGTTGTGCATGGGGGAAGGTACGTTGCAAAGTTAAGGACAAAAGAAAATTATGTATAATTAATAATATTTATATTTTTTTGGCGTATTACAGGTACAAGGAGTGGAAGAACGAGTTACGGACCCACTGGACTACGCATGGGAACGAACGTTCTGGCACCCCCCTTGAGTTTCAGTTCAGGGAATACGAGTGGCGTTGGCTTCTGATATCGGAATTCAACAACCCACATAAACAGGTAATTAAAAATAATAATTTATTATATTGAATTATATTTAATACGTTTTAAAATATTTTACTAATTTGATTCCTTTGTAGGCCGTTTCCCGGGTGAACGCTCAAAACCGGCAACGCAACATAAGGAACCATCATGCCGGTTCTAGACCGTTCGCATCGTTGATGGAGGAGGCGGCCAGAGAATATCCAAAACCGGTACGTCTATACGTACGAGAAGACATATCCTGACGTCCAGGGGGATATTGTAAGTCGTTTTACGTTTTAAAATTTAGTAAATTATACATATATATATATATATATATATATATTTTAAAATGTTAATTAATTATTTTTTCCTATCAAATTAGGCGAGGGTGAGGCAGGCTAGTGACGAGGTGATGGCTGCTATAGTCAGGGAGACATGACCTGACACGCAAGAGGAAGACATGTCCGAAGCCATGTCCCGGATCGACACTTCGGATCTCAGCGTTGGGGCGAGGATCATGGGCACAGCACTCCCACCGCGAGGAAATAACTTCTACTGTCGGGGTCTGGGAAAGAAGGGCGAGGGGGTACTGAAGACCACTCCCGGATTTCAGAAAAAAAGAGCCTCGACCAGCAACAGAACGACTCAGCTTGAGGCGGAAGTTCAGATGTTACGGGAACAACAAGCCGCCCAGACAGCATATACTGCCGCTTTACAAGAGTATAATGCAGCAGTATATGCCACCCAGCAGGCACAGCAGCAACAGATGTTCCAGTACATGCAAGATTTTTCAGCTGCACAGCTTCAGGGACTTCCGCTTCCGCCCATGCCCACGCCTATTCCCTTACCTCAACCGCCGCAACCTCATCTTGGCGCAGATATTGATTTAGACGATATCGACTTTATTTAGTTTTTTAGGTTTATGAACAATTATTTATTTAGTTTTTTAGGTTTATGAACAATTTATAAATTGAAAATTTAATGCAAAATGTTTATGTTACTTTTGATGGTGTTTGTTGTTGGTAATGAAATTGTTTCTGTAATTTGCAGCTTGCTTGGATGGTAATTTAGAAATTTTGTAATTTTTTTAGTAAAAAAAGTACTATAGCCGACGAAATTTACCATATTTCGTCAGCTATAGTAGTTTTTTTTCCCCCACAACCTTTAGCCGACGAAATATGGTAAATTTCGTCGGCTATAGTACTTTTAAAGCCGACGAAGTCTACATTATTTCGTCGGTTTTTCTCTATTTAATTTTTAATTTTTAATAATACTTTAGCCGACGAAATATAGTTCATTCGTCGGCTAAAGTATTTTAAATTGGCCGACGAAATATTAACCGATGAAATATTGATTCGTCGGCCAAATTCATACGTATAAACCGATGAAATATTGATATTTCGTCGGCTAAAGTAGGACTTTGGCCGACGAATTATTTTATATTATGTCGTCGGCTAAGTGTTAAACTTAGCCGACGACGGATTTTATTTCGTCGGCTATAACTTCAACCGACGAGTTATGGCCGACGAATCTGATGAACTGGCCGACGAACATTTTTCGTCGGCTATATATGATACTTATCCTGGTAGTGGGGAGATGACTATTGAGAAAGTGTTTCGAATGATAATGTATTTCAATTGTGTTTAGAACAAATGAAGTATCACCTATTTATATTTGGGGGAAATCATCTATACTTGAATTGTTATGAATTCTGGTTGATATGTTACAACCCTTAATTAATCTTCCAACCTTTGACATTCTATAGCTACAACCTCTCATATTTTTGTGTGGTTACAACTTTTCACATTTTGTGAGGTTACATCCTTTAACATTTTGTGAGGTTACATCCTTTCACATTATGTGAGATATAACTCATAAAATTCAATCGGGCAATAGATTATAAAAAGTCTATAATGCATGATTTCAAATAATTAATCATCTTTAAGTGACTATTTCTTATTCACTCTCTAACTTATTTAAATTGATTAAATAAAATAGTTATTTTCACCATTTTTTCAACAACTTGCATGCACATAGTAGCTAGCTAGGGTTTGGCTTCAGTTTAGTTTGATCGTTATAGTTATAAACTTGCATGGTCGTTATGTTCGGTTATTGAACTCTCGCATCTCCCATCGTTAACCAAGGAGATTCGTATGTACAGATTCATACTAAATAGTAATGTGATACAGCAGATGCTGCACTATTTGTCGACAGTAGTTTCAGACTTTCAGCTACAGACGATAGAGGTATCGGTCACTATCACAAACCAGCAGCCTCCTCGATCGAGAAAGAGAGACGTGCAAATTAACCAACAGAGTAGACAATTAAGGAATATATAAATGAAATGAATTAAACTGGATCAAGAACTCAAGACAGACAGTAATCCTAATGTCCTCCATATATTGAAGCCGTCAACGCAAAGTCTAAGTTTAATACTGAAGTGCAGCATATTGTTTTCAATTTAGGTTTAATAGGATTCAGCTGAAGCTATATCTTGATGAATTCACCATGTATGTACATCACTGATCATGAAAATGATGGGAATGGAATTATGGAAGGTTAAATAAAAGCAGCTTTTCACGCCGATAAACTGTAAGGCTGATTAACTATTGATGTGGGGTTTCGAAAATCAAGTCTAGACTTCAGTCTTCAAACTCAATCACAATATGATCCGGCCAGAAAGATATGTCGGTGATAATGGGCAACCCAGGCCACCATGGATGACCCACAAGATTAGCAAGAGGCCTCAACTGCAGCAGCTACAAGCTTATGATCAGGTCCCATTGGATTTCTGAAGAATAATGTGTATAAGTTGACAAATTTAAGATACAAAATAAGAATTTCAGACCACAAGTTCATGCAGATCTCTTGTAGCCGAATGATGTATAGTGTGAGCTACTGATCATGCTGTTTGACTATGAGCTTGGTATTAATTAATCTATCTCTGGTCGATATATGGTATTGATACAACAAAGTCCAGCACTATGATATAGAAAAGAAGAGATTGCACTATGATATTGATTAAGGAAGCCAATCAATGCGCATACTAGTACTTTGATAGAGATTTTTGATGGAAAGATGTCTTGTCTTGGTGATTTTTTTCGTTGTTTGCCATTATCTTGTTCCTTCATCAATCCCAACTCGCTTAACTATTCTAGAGTACAGCAGGGTGTGCGGATTCTTTATATGCATGGTAGGTCTTTATCGCATCCAGGGACTATTTCCGGCCCCGAGACACGACTGTAACCGACGTGATTCCGGACTAATGAATAACCAATACGTCATTTGACGTATTGACTACCCACTAGGCCAAAACCACAAGGCTAATATAAATAAAATGACATAATTGGGAGGAGCAGATGAATAAATAAATAAACTAGTATACAAGTGCGGAAGGTAGCGTACAAGACTCAGACTACAAGATACATGAAAAGTCCAAGTCAGTAAATATACAACATGGGCCAACGAGCCAAGTACATGTGGATAAAAGCTCGAAAGGTCAGAGTGCGCCAAATGCGTCCAAACCAACAGTCACGGAGATCGAAAAACTGAAGTACCACGAAGGATGAAATGCTCCTCCAGGGTGATCCCAAAATACAGATGCTGAACAGCACGCGCTGCCAAGCCCCTAGTCACCGATCCATCTCTTCTAAAGCAAGTCTACCAGGTACCTGCAAAGTAGGGGTGAGCACTCGTCCTCGCTAACCCAAAAGGGGCCGAACCCAACCAAGATAGGGTTTGAAAACAAAGGTGTAGTTCTCATAAATAGATACTACATATAGCTTTCACCGGTGATTAAACAGTTCTTAAAACATGCAACAACCAAAAACTGTATTTGGTTTCCATAAGCAGATTTAAATAAATTCATTTTCCCATGTGCCAATGCTAACATCAATATGACTGAGCGCTCAAAGTAACAAACAGCCTGCAGGGCTTCACGGATCTGGTTGGCCGGATCCCGGGTTTGTCTTCACAGCAAATCTGGGCCAACTACCTATGCGCTTGAAAACGCGTAGTAGCGAGAGTGTCTATTTACAGCTAGTGCACAACAAATCACTCATAACAACACCGCACTTACGACTCGCATAACTCTGTGCGAGACGAGCGTAAGCGGGAAAAATAAACTAAACAGGGCATTGCCCCTCCAGAGGTTCACGGTCATTGACACCGTGGGAAAACATAGGATAAACACTAGGTCCCGTCACTCTTAGGCCAAGCACCGGAAATCAGGACAACGGTACTACTTTTTGATCCGAAACATCACATGTGTCTAGCCTCGGTTTTCTAAACATTTTATGAAGCGATAAAGTAAGAAAACATATATCGCGAGGCATCGACTATGCACAATCAAGCATCATATCATATAACTTTCATATTATAGAGCACTACACAAATTAAAATGTCACTAACCCGGAAGTTACGGCTCACCCTAGCGGGCGGCTCACCCTACCTATTATGACGAAGCCGAAATCCTCGTGCTCCAAGCCTCAGTTGTTAAGCTCTGACTGTAGGCGAAATCCTGAATCCGTCACAATAGAAGTCAACGACTAAACAAGTCAAAAGTAAAAACGTAACGGTCATTCTATGGTCAACTACCCACTTTCCTAGTTTGACCAGGAAATGTTAAAGGTTGACTTTAGGGTTGACCAAGTCATTCCTGGGTTGACCAAGGAATTGACCAAGTCCACTGAGTTGGTCAAAGTTGACCAACACTCGGTAAACTCGACAAACTTTCCGTTTATTTTCTCCGACACTAGAGTCTAATTATTTGATGTCTCGATTCTCGATTATTTCAGGATTATTACTCATTCGGTACTTACGTCTTTCCGTCACCTGTTTAATTTTTTAAAAACCTTTAAACCATTTAACCGTAGCGGTAAAACGTAAAAATTGGTCTTCTACGGTAAAAGTCAACCATGAATAGTAAAAGTCAACTGTCAACCATGAATAGTAAAAGTCAATCAGTCAAATTGTGAATAGTAAAAGTCAACCAGTCAAACTGTAAATAGTAAAAGTCAACCGGTTAAAAATTTAAATAGTAAAAGTCATCCGGTCAAACTGTAAATAGTAAAAGTCAACCGGTAAATAGTAACTAAGGTAAACCCGTAAAAGTTAAACAGTAAAAATGTGAAAATGGCAGGTTGTAATATAAAAAATAACAGGGGCATTTTGGTCAATTCACCTCACGATAAAAGTGTAAAAATGTAAATCTACCGCGGTAAAAACCAGGGTTTTTACCCCTCTGTTTATCGATCGACTGGTTTGTCGGAAAACGAAGCTTTTACCAAACCAGTCCCCAACACCTGCAAAAACAGCTTCTAGACTATCCCAACAACACATCAAGCTAAGAATCAAGAAAAAAGGTGGAGAATTTACCCTCGAAGCGTTTTCCTGGGTTTTCGGACAGACCTCCTCCGGTGGAGCTCCGCTCGGCTTCTCCTTCCTCCTCCTCGCTCCTGGTGGCGCCTGGGAGCTTCCTTGCTCCTTGGAGGGTCTGGTTTGGTTCGACCCCGAGTGCACAGCGCTTCGGTTCTTCCTCGACTGGGCAGCGCTCGCGGCAGCGATGGCTTGGCTGAAGGTCAGGACTAGGTCGCCGGGGCTGTGCGAACTCGATGGTGGCGGCGGTGAGGGTCGACGCATGCCTGGTGGTGGAGCAACTGGGTAGGACTCCGTCGACTGTGTCTCTCTGTTGAGAGAGAGAAAGTCGAACAGAAGGGGAAAAAAGAGGAAAGAAAGAGGAAAGAAAAAGAAAAAAGGAAGGGGGAAGAAAAAGGAAAGAAGATAAGGAAGAGAGAGAAAGAAAGGTTTTTATAAAACCTTTTAACGGCCACGATTCGTTGAACGAATCCAACGGCTACGATCTCTTCCGACTTTTAAAATAACGAAAACTCGAAAACGTTTTCTGTAAAACACACATTGAAAATAAATTAGTCAAATCACGTCGGTAAAACATGACAAATACGTAGAGTATCGGAAAAATATTCCGTAAATACTCATACCCAAGTGGCGACGTTCGCTCTAACATTAAAATATTAGAGTGCATTCTTGACGTACCGAAAATAAGTCGTAAATAAACCCTAGATTGTCGGAAAATTAATAAAATTAGTCGGGGTCTCACAGTCTTGATGTGGATATGAGTTTTGAAATGTTAACAATCCTTATTCATGTGACATTGTAATAATGTAAAAGGGTTTTGTAATATGGTTTTATATAAACAACTATCCATGTTTGGAAATCATCAACTTTTGAGAAGGCTTGATTTTGTTGAGATATAAATCTCATATCGGGATTCGATATAAATCTCATATCTGGATTTCCTATAAGTTTATAAGGGTTTGGACCACTCTCTTCATTATTAATTGGTTTTGGAGTTGAACCTCATACTACTTTATCATGATATCAGAACGGGCTACTCACGTCCACGTGTGAAGCCTAAAGGCCACAAAAATCCACATCACCACAAAATGTTGTCCACGTGTTAGGCTTGAAAATTTGTCACACGTGCGGGAGCGTGTTGAGATATAAATCACACATCGGGAATTAGGACATTGCATGTAGGTTTATAAGGGTTTAGGATACTCTATCCACTGTTAATTAGTTTTGGATGTAAAACTCATACTTCTTTATCAGATTTATCAATCAAACATTATTACCTCATAACTTGTCTTCATTGAAGGTGACTCTGAAGTTCTTCTGGATGTTCTTCTTGGCAAGGCTCGCTGCCCTTGGCGAATCAAATCCTTAGTTGCAGATATCCTTCATCTTTTTAGAAGTTTGACTCCGTTTCCTTTAAGCATGTTTGGAGGGAAAGAGAATTTCATGACAAATTCTTGATGTTGTAATGTGTTTGTCTTCCCCACTTCCATCCTCGGTTTACAATGCCTTCCGTGTTGATCAATGTAATGGTGGATGTAGCATAGGCTTCTCTTTGTAATCTTTTATTTTCTTATCGAAAAATTTACACTCCTTAATTTTAATCCACACTTATTTGGGGCTAACCAAAGGTATATGTAACAGCCCGACCCATCACATTGAGGTATTGTCCGCTTTGGGTCTGAGGGTCCTCACGGTTTTGGTCCTAAGGTTTCACATCAAAACACGTGTCAATGTAAGATACTAGTTCACACATATAAGCACCTTAACTTCCCTCCCACCGAGCGATATGGGATGTGGTGCACCTACTAACTTGTCAATGACTTTCTTTCTTTAGAACCTGCCCATTTTAGATTCTCAATTAGAGGAATGTCCATTTGAGATACTAACCTGTCAATGACTTTCTTTCTTTCATTTGAGCTTCTTGACTAGTGGAATGTCCATTCTCAATTCTTTGCAACAAACCTCCATGAACGAAGCCTTAATTGCCCGATTTTAGCTCTCTTTTCCTCATAATCGCTCTCCAAAGTATCTAAGAAATAAACTATGTTAAATTGACATTATTAAAAAATAAACTAAGCAAAAGTGTAAGGTTTCAAATATATATTCGTCTCATAAAATGCTCCAATCAGTTTTGCTTGTCATGAGAGCTTTCATCTTCAGCAGTGGAGTTAGGGGTTGAAGAAGCTTCAACCTCTGACGGATGCATAATCTGGAGGAGAACATCGTTAGATGCAGGCAAGAAATGACACAACATAACGTTCACTGCTAATCGTCTTTCAGCTTCCCAATCTCGAGGAGGAGGTGTTGGAGTTGAAGCTTGCTGAGAGGAGGAAGCATCCATTGTTGTATTTCTTCGTTTGCGAGTTAACTGCAGTGGGTTAAAATATCAGTAAATGGTGTTTAATAGGTAGACATTGGTAGAAGTGCTAAAGGTCTTTAGAAATATACCGGATGAAGTTCGATATCTTCATCAGAATCTTGAATGATTGCTTTCCTGCCTCTCTTTTTGGGTTGTGAAGAAGATGCTTGCGCTGGAAGTGCGCTTGAAATATGACTCTGCACGTTTATAAACCAGTTAGTGGTTCTCTAGCTAATGAAAGTATGAAACCAGTTGAACATAATTACATGTATATTTGGTTCTGAAGTTCCAATTTGTGCAAGCTTCCCAGGGATAGCAGCTCCATCAAGCACTAACTTGTCTTCAATAGAGAGGATGCATCTGGCTCGTCTGAAGGAAGTTCTGAAAAAGGTGCTAATGTTTACGGGCCAGTGATAACCATGAAGAGAATTTCACCATTGTGCAGTCTTGAGAAACACCATTGGTAGGAAACAACAGTTCAAAACTGTGTACCTTGGGTCTTGAAGGAGATAATCTGGATTGGAAGCGAGGATCCCCTACTTTTTACTTTGGTGTTTTCACTATTTGCCAGGAGTTGTAGCAGTTGATACTATTGGTAAGGGGGAAAAACACACGCTGATACATGTCAAGCTGACGGCAGAAATGGTTGGGTGTATAAAGTTCAAAGCCAACCAACTTAGGCAAGGGAATATCCATAAGAGAAATAGACTGGTTGGACAGTGTTTGCCCTTCAGGGGTCTGTGTTATGGACAACATGAACTCATTCGCTAGAGCTTCAGGATACTTATGGTTAAATACAAAAAGATTAGAGTCTAGAGAGATGGCATCAAGGTTAGATAGGTACTCTTGAGATCAGGCATATCCAATTGTTGGAGGTGAAGTAGCATTGGCGAATGCTCTCCCTAACACTTGGTTTTATGGGAAGTCAGTGACTTGCTCATCTGTGAACTGAACGAAGTAAATCTGCAACCAAAGGTCTAAAATCCAAAGTGGGCCTGATATGTCGCTGTAATTCAATTGGTGAAGTGAAAACTTGTACAACGCTCGATATAGAAATCCCAATACTAGCTGAGCTAGACCGAGACGATGCCCATTGAAAAGAAGAGTTGTAGTGCGTGCCCAGGTCTTGGTTAACTTCTGGGTTGCTGTGTAGGGTACAAATTGTGAAGCCAGAAGTCTAGGAATGCAATTCCACTTTGCTTGTCCGCGCGAACGTAGAAATGTTCAACCCATCCTTTGTAGGATAGATGTGTTGGGTAGTCTGTTGGGTCAACACTGTGAAAGATGTCTGCATCCTCGAAGAGATGTTCTTGATATGCTTCCTCAGTAACTGGGAAACAAGTAATAGCATAAATATCTAGTAAAGTGATACCCATTTGACCAAACCTGAAATCAAAAGTATTACTGAAGGAGTTTCAGAAGCATGCAGTAGCCATCATTGGAGGACGATTCGCACCACGACTATTAAAAGTGAAACTTAGGTCAATAGCGTCTGCGATTCCTGCTAGCCTCCATCGATCCAGATCAAGAGCTCTGCGATTGTGATACCACTTTATCATTTGATCGCTGGGAAATGGCCAGGCTCCAATTTTAGCCGGATAGTCATTTTGTTTCTGCCATGTAGTGACATCAACAGAAACATTCTGGAAAAGGAAGATTGATGCTCTTGATTCATGGTAGTAGTATTGAACTTCTAGGAACTTCTTCATGAATGGACCAAGTCCAGCGGTGACTCTGGTGGTCAATTCCAGATGGGAGTGATTTGGGTGATTGATGGCTTTCTGCTTTTTGGAGATCCTCTTGCCATCAATGACCATTTCTTTGGTGGGAATATCAGTCATGATGCAAAGACGTTGTGAAAATGAGATCTAGTGTCCAGGCATTTAGAGGAACTGAAAGGGTGTCTCTGAAACTAATTGTTGTTTGCTGAAGGTAGATGACGACAAAGGGAGAACGTGCGGCATTCCAATTATTTAAAGAAACTGGGACGGGTTTCTAGCCCTTATCGATTTCATAAGTGGGTTTGGGTTCAATCTCAAGGCTTGGGGACAATGTTTGGGCCAAACTAATATCTTTCGGGGAATGCCTGACAAAAGAGCCCATTAGACCGATTCTTGTGGTCTACGTAATTATAAATATTTTCCTTTCTGTTTGAGGTCATACTTGGCGAAGGTTTGCAATTGCTTAAGGATCTAATCTTCAAGAGATTTGATATGTCTTGCTTCGCAAACAAGAACAAATCCTAGTGTTCACTATATAAAAGGGGTCAAGACGTATGAAGGAGAAGAGACACACATCAAATCAAATACAAACCTTTGCATTCTGCAAATCAAACCTCTCTCGGAGCACCTCTACTAAAAATATTCTTTGGGTCTTTTTATCTCACCAAAGCCCTATTCGTAGTCATTCCCCACTTCTACCTCACTAAGCCTCACCCGTAAGCGAACAGTCCATCCCCACTTCACAAAGATCGATCCGTCAGCGAAACCCGCAAAACCATTGTTAGGGTGAATAACCTTAGCAAATACCCCCAGTTTGTCAGAGAATCCTTTGGTGAACATATCTCAATCCTAATTTATAGCTATGCTCAACCACTCCGGTTTGAGTAAGAAACGGCCGCTTCCTGATAAGAGGAGAAAAATCGTAGTTGCTCCTCAGCTAGATCTGTGAAGAACCTAAGTGATGTCCTGACCAGCGCCTGTGCGACAATTGTTTGAGAATAAGTCAGAAGGCGAACAAGCATCAAGATCAAGGTTATACCTGACCCATAAGTATTGGCACGCCTCAAGCCTTGTTGTTCGAAGAAAATCTATTTTCACCCCGAACAAGGGCCGACGTCCACGTCGGTACATTTCCGGTCGGAGACAAGCTCTGATACCAACTGTAACAGCCCGACCCATGACATTGAGATATTGTCCGCTTTGGGCCCCTCACAGTTTTGGTCCTAAGGTTTCACTTTAAAAACGTGTCTCAATGTAAGGTACTAGTTCTGCACATATAATCACCCTAACTTCTCCCCCCCGACCGATGTGGGATGTGGTGCACCTACTAGCTTGTCAGTGCTTTTCTGTTTTTAGCACCTGCCCAGTTTAGGTCATCACAATCCACCCCTCTTATGGATTGACGTCCGCGTTGACAGCCTGACCTATCACATTGAGATATTGTCCGCTTGAGTCCGAGGGGTCCTCACTGTTTTGAATCTGAGGTTTCATCTCAAAACGCGTCTCAATGTAAGGTGCTAGCTCTGCACATATAAGCACTCTAACTTCTGATGTGGGATGTGGTGCACCTACTAGCCCATCAGCGTCTTTCTTTCTTTAACACCCACCTAGTTTAG
Source organism: Comarum palustre (assembly GCA_951800085.1). Lineage (NCBI taxonomy): Eukaryota > Viridiplantae > Streptophyta > Magnoliopsida > Rosales > Rosaceae > Comarum > Comarum palustre. Next base: position 15,188,718 of record OX637587.1, on the reverse strand, counting down.
GTCATCACAATATAGTTTGGACTTAGCTTTTTAGGAATTATGGACTTAGCTTTTTGTATTATGATAATCAAGAGAATTTGACAATCAATATATCTAAATACCGTGATTTTTAAAACGACAGAAATCAATCGTATCTTTAAAAACATAAATCTGTTTGAATACGGTGTTTTTTGAGACGAGAGAAATTTGGCCCAAATTTCTTTTGAGACTTAAATTTGAAACTGAAATCTCAAACCTCTTAATTAAACCTCTCGATTTGAAATGTTTCAGATCTACCATAGCTCCATTCGAAAACCCCTCTCAGCTGTCTCGGTCGGCGGAGTTGTTAGAGGGTTGTGTGGATGAGCCATGGGGATTTTCATCGATTTCTGATCCCCGAAACTCCTCTGCCCAACATTTTATCGTCAACGCCTTCGCCACCGCACCATCTAGCCTTCTCCATCTTTGACACTGGCGTCTTCAATACCAATGAGACCATCTGAATCGCCTATTGTTTCTGGTAATCCTTCTTGTATGATCAATTCATGAAGTATTGAAGAGAATAGTAATCAGGGTTCCCTGTATGAACACTGAATGTATAACTCTAAGATTATAAATGTCTATCCAACTTTAGACATTCACCTGCGCATTTCTTCTGTTTGGATCTGTGATTCAACTCATTGCTTGTGCAAGGTACCTAGCTCCCATACATACACGCATCTTTAACTCTAGCTTTAACTTGTATCTAGCCAGCTTCATTATATTTCTTTTAAGATGCAAGCTTTAAAGAAAAGAAAGGGTATCAGTAAATATCTGTGTTTTGTTGCAGCAACATATATTTCATAGATGACAATTTGGACAAGAGGACTTGGACTTACATCGGAGCAAGTTGTGCCACCACCGTCTTTATTCCTTCTTTTCACAACTACAGAATCTGGTCATCCACCAGGCATGAATACATATTAATTCTTTACATGTACATAATTTCATACATTGATTAAGTAGAAGTTTCGCTTAACTATGTTGTTTAACGATATGTCTGATATGTAGCGCGCGACGACATTAGTACGATCTTTCTTCTATTTCGGACATGATGATTTTTTTTTTCTGTGCAGTTTATCACATTTGGGTTTGCATGCACACCACTATAGTTTGTGTGGGAGAAAGCCATTGGCATGCATGAATGCAAGAGTTTGTGCAAGAGAGCAACAACAAGATTGCCAGTGGTGATCCCCATTTGGTTATTCTTCTCCTTGAAGTATTATTGATGGGGTTTTCTTTCTGTTTTTAAAATGAATATTGCAGACACATTGGTGGATCTGCCTCATAAGCTACTACTCAGGTATGTGTACTTCACATTAGTAGATTTTACAGAAAATAGTAGATTGATGAGACTCTTGACGTAAAGGTGTTTCCATGCCGTAAGTTATATCTTCCCCTACAGTTTCAATTTCTATGTTGGGGTTCTATTATTCTCTTGTTTACAACTTTATATGATTTTTGATCTTTGTATGCTCATTGCTCACATTTCCAGACTTTTGGAAACCAAAAGAAGAGAGTTTGATTGACAAATGAGAAGGTAAAATACATACATATCAGTGAGTTTTGTAGCTTTTACCTAGTAAGCAACAACTAAAAGTAATTTTATGAGATATGCTAGGTTGATTCCAAGTTTTAACTTATATTATTTACTTTGATCTGTGTCCATGAATATTGCATCTCCAAGCTAGTGTTTGCATTCATTGACTTGTGACTTTTTGATGAATTTTATTTTTCCAAGTTTTCCTAATACATTGTTGTTTCCGGGGATGCTCGTGGCCCCTTTAGCGGGTTGCACGGTTCCAGAAATAGCGAACTTCCTTGTACTCCCGAGTTTTCCTGTGTAAAGAGCAAACACGTCAAAGGGCGTCCCCGGGTTTACCGAGGGAAGCCACTCCGATGCTTAAGTCAGACACTGTCAGATAAGCAGAAAACTCAAGAGTAGTTAAGGAATTGTCCTCGTCTTACCGGGAGGTCCTCGCCGGTATTTATAGTAGCATTAAAGGCTGCACTTTGTCTTTTTCCAATGTGGGAATGAACTCCCTTGCTTTGCCTCAAACTTACAATGAACTGGGCCCTGACAAAGAACCCAGAGTGGCTTCTCAAGTCTGACTGGCCTTTGGCCCTGTAAACAGTACTTCAAGCATAATAAACGATGCATATTTAATAATTGACCACACTTGGTGTTATTTCTTGAATTGTAACCCGGTAAAGGAGAAATATTAGGTTCCACATATAAACAAGTTCCCCAAGTCCTCAGTCAAGGGGTACGCTTGGGTGGGGACTTGAAACCATTTCTTTACCGGGTTACAAGGGTATCATCCAGACCCGGTGTACCCAGTCCCCCAAGTCCGTACGCAAGGGTGCCCCGCAGACACGTTGACTATGGGAACTGAAAATGACGTCTCCGTATTGTAGTGGGGGAATATGAAAAGTTTTCGGTTTGAAGTGGGGGAAAACGAAAAGTTTTCAGTTTTAAAGTGGGGGAAACAGAAAAGTTTTTCGGTTTTGGGACGCGGCATGCGCGACACGTGTCGATTTTCTTGAAAAACCGAAACGTCCTTTCAGTGTACGTCTCTCAAACGTTCCTTCAGTGTACGTCTCTTAACTGTATAAATAGGGGTTGAGGGTGACAGTTTTGTCGTACCTTCGAAATCGAAAACTTTTTCGTGCTTTTGCTCTCGTCCTCTGTTGTCGCTGTGCTTGTTGGATTTCCAAACGTAAATCGACATCCAAATCCTTTGAAACCCTTACAAGTAAGGTACTGTTCTCTGTTCCGAAGTTTTTGAATGTTTTGGGTCGATATTGTGTACTATTTTCTGGGATCCAAACTGGGTTGCTGCGTTAGTGTGTGCGTTTATCGTTGTGGTCGCCGGGGTTATCTGGGTTTTTGACGATGTCCCCGTGTTTCTTGTTTTGCAGATGACAAACCCCGCAATGGATGCTCATGTCCCCGAGTTTGCCTCAGTTACCTTCACTGATGGTACCGCTCTTGACCCTCCCGGGTACTCGCTGACCGCGGAGGAGATTGTGGAGCTAAGGAGCAATTGGAAGATTCCCGAGTCTGTTGAAATTCGGACTTTAGAACCCGAGGATCAGTTCTTCGCTCCCGGGGATGGGTGGACGCTATGCCACGAGTACCAGCTACGTTGCGGTCTGTCACTCCCGCTAAAGGTGGAGGTGCAGTATCTCCTGGCTGCGAGCAACTTCGCCATCGGGCAAGTTGGCCCGAATATGTGGAGGCAGCTGCTAGGATTGTGCGTGATGTACAAGGTGTTGAAGCAGCAGATGCCGAGTTACCACGAGTTACACGCCATGTACCGGGCCGAGTACTCCCGGAAGGCGGGTTTCAGTGGGACCATCCAACTGAAGTCCAAAGGGGTCTTCAAGAAGATCGTGGAGGACCTGGCTACCTCTGTGAGCCGGACCTGGAGGGAAAAAAGTTTCTTGATAAGAAACTTTCAAGACCCGGGACACGCGTTTCAAGTACCGGGTGACTTCCAGCCACTGATGAGTAAGTCCTTTCTCTCCGGATTTTTCTTTCTTTTATCTTTCCCGGGTTATAATTATATTGTATGTTTTGCAGATGTTCCCGACATTCCTCTGGAGCCGGTGATGGAGAAGAGGATCCGGAGGATGCTATGGGCCTTCAGAGGTCAAGATGACCGGAGCTCGTACCGGCTTTACAGGCTGTATGTGTACAGCCGTTGCCGATTGATGGAGCTTCCAGGTTTGTCTCGTTTCCTTTAAAATTTTTGTTTACATGCTCCGGTCTAACAGGTTATGTCTTTTGTTGCAGCTCTTCTCCTGATGGAGTTCACGAAGCGAAAGAACCCGGGAATATACGACGGGTTCGAGGACAAGGCTGTATGGGCCGGGATCCGGGCGCAAGGCACGGAGGGGCTGGCGTACGATATCGACCTGACATCGAAGGCGGCTTTTCTGCGCCCAGACGCCGAGCAAGGGGAAACTCGGCAGTTCCACGTTGACGTCTCTTACTACAACGAGGTTCCCGCGTACTTGGCTGAGATTCTCGGGCCGGAAGTCTACCCAGAAGGAGAGGAGGTTGAAGGGAATCCCTCGGAGGCGGACGACAACCCGGTATTTGCAGAACCGTTTGCCGATGAGACTGAAGAACCGGTGATGAGCGCGGTTCCCTCGTCTGTGTTCCCGGGCGAGGAGGAATTTACCGAGGAGGATGACGAAGGGGGTGAAGAGGTTGGAGGGTTGGAAAGGGAAATAGGTAGTGAGAACCCGGAGGGGAGTGAGGGGAGTGACGAGGTTCTTGAAGTGGAGCCCGTGCCTTCTCGCAAGCGTACCCGGGAGGCATCCAGCTCGGGGAGGTCCGAGAGGAGGAAGAGAAGGAAGGAGAGGAAGGAGAGGAGGGAGAGAAAGCAGCAGCGGGACACTACTGAAATAATGGAGGAGTTGGCGAGTGCAGGAATGGCGGACGCGGCCATCCAAAGGATGGTAGCGGATTTGAAGAATTGCGCCGCTGACTCCTATGTCCTGGAGCACGAGCCCGGAGGGCGCAGGAGAAGCTGATGCGGGTAAGTTAGTCTTCTGCTGTAACTCGTTATCTTTTTGTTTTTGGTTCCTTGTACTAACCCGTTGTTTTATTTGTGTAGGCTGTCAGGTTGTCGTACTTGGTGACCGACCGGCTCATAACCGAAGGCATCCCCGAGCGAGAGAGAGTCCTCAGGGATGATCTCCGGGCCGCCCGGGACCAGGTGACGGCAAGCGAAGAAAACCTGGCTCGGGTCCGGGAATTCGCAAGCGCATCAGCGATCGCGTCGAGTGCGAAGTTGGCCGAGGCGGAAGAACACATAGCAGACCTGGTGGCCAAGAACTCTGAACTGGAGAATGTTATCGAAGGTCACCGGGAGGACCGGTGTGGTCAAGATGCCGCGATAGCTCAGCTGACCGAGCAAAACCAGGGGCTGCAGCAACAGGTCACCTCCCTGGAGCAACAAAAAGGAGACTTGCTCCAGGCAGTTTCCCGGGCCAAGGACTTAGCGGTCTCCGAGTTTCTGGCGAGCGCAGAGTTTGACCTGAAGCTGCGGTCGGCCAGGGCCGAGGCTCGTGCCGAAATAGTTAGCGCTGGTATTCGCCAAGGCTGGCTGGACAAGGCGGGTTATGACGGTCATCAAGGTCATGTTAGACCCGACGAGGCTGCAGGCACCTCCCGGTCGACTCCTGCCGTGGCTGCGAACCCTAGGGCTCCTGCGAACCCGGCTCGGAGTCCCCCAGTTCGTTCTTCAGCAGCCGGGAGAGGTGCTTCCCGTGGTGGGATTGTGGGTGGTCCTAGGAACCGGCCACCTCTGCGTAGGGGTCAGTTCATCATACAGCCCCGGGGAGGTCGTGGCGGCTCTAGCACTGGCCGGGGTAGGGGGTCGTCAACGGAGCCTTAGGATGTTTTTCATTTCTGTAAGATTAGTCTACCTGTAGCGGTTTGCTACTTTTTTGTAATCGATATTTTTGAAGTAATAAAATTTTTCCTTCTCGCAATCCTTCCTGTGCCAAAACACGGTAACCTGATAAGTACAAAAATGTACATATAACGCCGGTTTTCTATGTGAATAAAGATAGTGTCGCTAAGGCTTTAAAGGTCTCTAGGGCTTTATGGATCCGTTAGGAATTCCAACCCGATGCATAACCTGCAAGTGTTGAGAAAATTCACACATATAATGCCGGTTTATGGGAAATAAAAATAGTCCCGCTAGGGCTTTACGGGTTCATAAGGACTTTCAACCCGATGCATAACCTGCAAGTGTTGACAATTCACACATAGTGTCGGGTTGGCATGTTAACATTATAAAGTGAAAATAGGGCCAGTAAGGCTTTACGGGTCCGTTAGGACTTCCAAGGGCGTCTTTGCCAAACAACACGGTAATCTGATGCAAAATATGCAAGTGTGATAATTTACACATATAATGCCGGTTTAGCATGTAAGTAAAAATAATGCCGCTAGGGCTGTACGGGTTCGTTAAGACTTTCAAAGACTGAAACAAGGCCGTGATAGGCTTGCAATATTCCAAGTTATGGAGATTACCAGAGATTATTAGAGATCTATCGGAGCTTGCCGAGTTTTGATCATGAAATAAGGCCGTGAAAGGCTTGCAATATTTCATGTCATGGAGATTATCGGAGCTTATCGGAGCTTGGCGAGTTTTGATCATGAAATAAGGCCGTGAAAGGCTTGCAATATTTCATGTCATGGAGATTATCGGAGATTATCGGAGCTTGGCGAGTTTTGACCATGAAATAAGGCCGTGAAAGGCTTGCAATATTTCATGTCATGGAGATTATCGGAGATTATCGGAGCTTGGCGAGTTTTGACCATGAAATAAGGCCGTGAAAGGCTTGCAATATTTCATGTCATGGAGATTATCGGAGCTTATCGGAGCTTGGCGAGTTTTGATCATGAAATAAGGCCGTGAAAGGCTTGCAATATTTCATGTCATGGAGATTATCGGAGATTATCGGAGCTTGGTGAGTTTTGACCATGAAATAAGGCCGTGAAAGGCTTGCAATATTTCATGTCATGGAGATTATCGGAGATTATCGGAGCTTGGCGATTAAGGCATACAAGTAGGGCCGCTAAAGGCTGCATTCACTTCAACAAACTCTTTAATAAAACATAACCCGGTAGGGGAATTCATGCATTGTGAGCCTAAAAGGCTTTATATACAACATCATAAACAATAAAATTGGACATTCATAGATAACTCGGTACCTATTTGGGGAAGAGATGCAGATGTTGGGCGTTCCATGGTCGTGGAAGCGTAACTCCATCTGTACCCCGGATGTAAAACGTTGCCGGGCCCACGACTTCAACGATTTCATATGGACCCTCCCATGGAGCTTTAAACCCCGTTGGCTTAGGGATAACTTCCTTCATTACCCAATCCCCGAGTTTGAGTGGGCGGTTGATAACCCGGGAATTGTAGTGTTTAGCCACCTTTTGCTTCTTGTTGATATTTCGGAGATGTGCACGCTCCCGGCGTTCCTCCAGGAGGTCCATGTTAAGGCGGATGCCTTCATCGTTGGTTTCCCTGTCAAACAGTTGTACCCGGTCACTCGGGACTTCCATCTCTACCGGGATCACTGCTTCAGATCCAAAAGTCATAAGAAATGGGCTCTCCCCATTGGCTTCTGTTGGAGTTGTCCTTAGTGCCCACAAAACCTCTGGAAGTTTCTCAGCCCATAAACCCTTTGCGTCCTCCAGCTTCTTCTTCAGAACTTGCTTGATGAGCTTGTTAACGGCCTCAGTTTGTCCATTAGTCTGCGGGTGTGCAGGGGAGGCATATAGGACCTTTGTCCCATTAGAGTGTAAGAATTCCCGGAACTCATCGTTGTCAAACTGCGTCTCGTTATCTGTGATAAACGTCTCCGGGATTCCAAACCGGCAAAAGACATTGTTCCAAAGGAATTTCTTAACATTTGCGGTCGTGATCCGTGCCAGGGGTTGAGCTTCTATCCACTTGGAATTATAGTCCACTGAGACAATGGCATGTTTGAGCTGTCCCGGAGCTGTGGGTAGAGGCCCGATGAAATCAATCCCCCACATGCAAAATGGATATGGAGAAATTATTACTGATAGTGGGACTGATGGTGCACGTGGAAAGCTTGCAAATCGGTGACATTGAAGGCAGGAATCTACGACAATTCTGGCATCGTGTTCCAAAGAAGGCCAGTAATATCCCATTCTTAGGGTTTTGAAAGCCAGGTTACGGGCTCCAAAGTGATTTCCACATACCCCGCTATGAAGCGACTGCAAAACCCGGTCTCCTTCCTCGGGTGTAATACACTTCAAATCAGGAAAAGTTTGTCCTCGTCTGTACAGTTTCCCATCACGGATACTATACCGAGCCGCTCGAACCCGTAGTCGTTTGGCCGCTACCGGGTCCTCAGGTAGGGATCCATGTTGGATGAAGTTGATGAACTCATCCATCCAAGACGGTGGCGGGTTTGCCTCTACCGCGAAAATCTCAGAAAAGGAGAGTGAGATGCTTGGTTTCTCCAATGTCTCGACCAGTAAGCTTTTAAACTCGGTATTGGAATCGTCCCCTGTTGCAATCCTAGCCAGGGTATCTGCTCTCACATTCTGCTTCCTCGGTATCTGAGTAACCTCAAAGCTATCAAATTTCTCCAGCAAGAAAGCCGCTAACTTTTGATAGGACGAAAGATGTGCTTCCTTTGCCTGAAATCCGCCGTTAACCTGCTGCACTACCAGCTGTGAATCACTTAGTATGCGGAGATGCCGGGCGCCCATATCTTTAGCGAGTTGGAGCCCTTTGATTAGGGCTTCGTACTCAGCCGTGTTGTTTGATGCTTTGAAGTTAAAGCGTAAGGCATAGTCAAACATATTACCCTCCGGGTCTACCAACGTAATGCCTGCGCCACATTGCCTCTGATTGACTGATCCATCTACAAATATTTGCCAACTCTCCGGTTCAGCTTGTGTAGGAAGAGTTTCAGCAAATGTTGAATCTGCTGGGATTAACTCGGCAATGAAGTCTGCTGCTGCTTGACCTTTGATTGCCGTTCGCGGTTTAAAGTGCAAATCATGCTCCCCCAACTCAATTGCCCATTTGACCAGTCTGCCCGAAGTCGCCGGGTTTTGCAGAACCTGCCGTAGCGGTTGGTTGGTGAGTACATGGATGGAATGTGCTTGAAAATAGGGTCTTAACTTCCTTGCTGCTACAACCAAGGCCAGGGCCAGTTTTTCAATATCTGGATAACGAGTTTCAGGATCATTGAATCCTTTCCCAGTATAGTAGACCGGCAGTTCTTCAGAGTCTGGCTTTCTTATCAAGGCACAACTGACAGCTGTTTGAGACACCGCCAGGTACAGATAGAGTATTTCCCCAGGGTTTGGTCTGGATAAAGAAGGGACTGACGCCAAGTATTCCTTCAACTTTTCAAAAGCTTGATTGTGCTCTTCCTGCCATGTAATCCGCTCACGGTGTTGACTCTTGAGAATTTTGAAGAAGGGGGCACATTTATCTGTTAACCTGGATATAAACCGGGATAAGGCTACCAGCCTGCCAGTAAGTTGCTGAACTTCATTCCTGGTTTTCGGCGGTTGCATGGCCAAGACGGCTTGAATTTTGTCGGGGTTTGCCTCAATTCCCCGAGCGCTGACCATGAACCCGAGAAACTTTCCTCCTGAAACACCGAACACACACTTCTCCGGGTTTAACCTCATCCCCTTGCTCAAGGCAATGTCGATGACGGTCTCCAAGTCATCCGGGTGTTTGCTTGTTTCCCGGCTTTTGACCAGCATATCGTCTATATAAACCTCCATAGTATCCCCGAGTTGGTTTGCAAACATGCCCACTACGAGGCGCTGGAACGTGGCTCCTGCATTCCGGAGTCCAAAAGGCATCACTCTGTAATAATACATCCCCTTGTCTGTTGTAAAAGATGTGTGCTGTTGATCCGCGGGATTCATCGGAACTTGGTTAAATCCCGAGTATGCATCTATAAAGCTCAACTGGGGGTGGCCCGCGGTTGAATCCACCAGTTGATCAATCTTTGGAAGGGGAAAACTATCCTTCGGGCAAGCCTTATTCAGATCTGTGTAGTCGACGCACATCCTTCACTTTCCGTTTGCCTTCTTGACCATCACCACATTGGCCAACCAATCCGGGTATGTTGCATCTCCAATGAACCCGATGTCTTTAAGACGTTTAACTTCTGCTTGAATGGCCTTGTACTTCTCTGCGCAAAATGCACGACGCTTCTGTCTTACCGGTTTAACACCCGGGATAATATTGAGGGAATGTGTCATAACGTCTGGAGAAATCCCGGGCATGTCTGCATATGACCATGCGAACACCTTCTGTTTCCGGGTTAGCAGCTCAACCATTCGGTTTCTGACCTCGGGGTCAAGGCCTGTGCCAATGCAAATCTTCCTCTCCGGGTATTCTTCTGAAATATGAATCCATTCTGTTGCTTCAATTGGGGCTGGCCGGGGGAACTTGGCAGGATACTTCTGGCTCTTCTTTTGTGCCGTCTTGCTGATGGGCAAAGAATCTGGGTCATCCCTGGGGTCATCGGGTTTGTCAAATGGAGACAAGGAAAAACCGGCCGAAAACATCTCGTGCTGGGACTGAGTTGCTATCGCGTTGCATCTGACAGCGGCTTCTTGGTCTCCGCGAATTGTAACCCAACCCCCGGGTGTAGGCACCTTCATAAGCAGCATGTGACCCGCTATAAAACTTTGTAGGCCCCAGAGTGCATCTCTCCCGAGTATGGCATTGTAGGAGGATGGGCAGTCCACAATTATGAAGGGAACTACAATTCTTGTGGCCGGTTCCAACTGTAACCGTTAGTTGATCAGACCCCAACGGTTGAGTCGTCTCTCCTGAAAAACTGATCAATGGCTCGTGGTTCCTATAGAGCTTATCTCGTCCTCATTTAAACTCCTTATAGCAACTGCTGAACATGACGCTGACAGCGGCTCCCGTGTCTATTAGAACCCTCCGAGTTCTCCAATGGTCAATCTGAAGAGTGATAATGAAAGGATCATTGTGATGCACTTTCAGCGTGTCTTCAGACTGAGAAAATGACACGGTATCCCAAGGAACCAGCTCCTTGCGGCATTCCTGACGAAGCTGCATTATCTCAAACTCCGGGCCTCTTGGGCAGAGTCTTTTGGCCCGGTGACCGGACACCCCTTGGGTGCCACCCCCGTGAATCGTCATTATCTCCCCATATACTTCAATGAGGTTGACACCTGTGGCGGGTGACTTATACTGCTGTAACTTGCCGTTCTGGATCATGTACTCAATGGTGTTCCGAAGAGAAAAGCACCGGTCGGTTGTGTGGCCAGACTCGTTGTGATAGGCACAATGTTGCCCGTTGTCCGGCCCTGTCCTTTTGGGAAACTTTCTTTTTGGAGCCGGGGGAACTTCATTCCTATGGCGGTTCCAAATTTCTTCATAGGAGGCAGTCAAGTTGGTTAACACTTCATATCGAGGGATGTAAGTGTTTTTTTCCTCCCGGGTTGGATGACGAAGGTATGGAGCCTCTCTTGGTTTCTCCCTTGGTCCGTTTGAACTTTTGCCGTAATATCCCTGGCCACTCTTATGCTGCCCTTCCTTTTTCCATCCATCAGCTCGCTGGCTTGTGAACCCGATGTTCATCCGGCGTTCCCCGAAGGTGTCGTACTCGGCTTGAGCTTGCCGAGTTACTTCATTAATTAGATCGTCGTAGCACCTGAACCGCTGCTTCCTGAGCTCCACCACAAAGCGGGTTGGTTTAAGCGCATGTAAGAACGCCTCTGATGCTACTGACTCGTCCAAGTGCCCACACTTGGAAGTCGTGGACAGCCAACGGGTTACAAAAATTTTCAAGCTTTCATCATCCCTTTGCTGGACTTTGAATAACGAAGTGGTGCTTCGGTTGGCACTTGACAGCAGGATAAACCGGGACAGGAACCTCTGTGTCAACTGACCATAGGTTTCTATTGACAAAGCCGGTAACTTGAGGAACCAACTCAATGCCTCCTCACTGAGTGTTTCCTGGAAAGCATGGCATGCTTGGGCGTCTGTGAACCGGGTTGAATCTAACTGAGATTGGAACAACTCAAGGTGTGCATACGGGCACCCCATTCCGGCATATCTCTTAATCTTAAATGGCTTTGCTTCTGGTGGCTTTTTGTCTGCTTGAACCCGTGCGGAGAATGGGCTTGCACGGGTAATAAAGGGTTGATATTGTTGTGGTCCCGTTCCCGAGTTTAGCCGCTGCTCAAGTTGGGTCACAGTTTGTGTCAACTGTAACAGCAGCTGGGTCTGGGCATCTGCTGGGGGAAGTGGTTGATTTAACAACGGCTCTGGGGGTGGAGGAGGTCCTGTAAGATTGTGATTAAACAAAGGATTGGAGAGATGGATCATTTGTGGATTTGGGTTAGGGTGGGCAGTGGTTGGGAGAATAGCGGGTGGTATGTATGCACTGTCAAAAGCTCGCGGGTTTCCACAACCCGGAGGATTCCCTTCTGGGGTGATGATATCAGCAAGTCTGGCTGACGCCCCCATGGCATTCGCTCTTTGAGTTAAGGTTGCTTGAAGAAGCCCATGCTCGGCCTGGATAGTCGCTAACTGCTCCCTTACCGTTATTAACTCGGCATGTTCTCGAGTAGATTGCTCCTTTTGAGCGAGAAAGTCCTTTTTCAAGAGCTCGAATGCTGCTGCTAAATCTGTTTGGCCAAACTGGGTCCCGGAGGTCCCTGGGTTATCATCCCCTGAGAAATTAAGCCTTCTAGTTGGATCTTGTTCTCCTGCCATTTCCATCGTTCTTCGATATACGTATTTGGGAGGTCTTGAGTTCGACTCTCAACGAGAGCACCAATTGTTTCCGGGGATGCTCGTGGCCCCTTTAGCGGGTTGCACGGTTCCAGAAATAGCGAACTTCCTTGTACTCCCGAGTTTTCCTGTGTAAAGAGCAAACACGTCAAAGGGCGTCCCCGGGTTTACCGAGGGAAGCCACTCCGATGCTTAAGTCAGACACTGTCAGATAAGCAGAAAACTCAAGAGTAGTTAAGGAATTGTTCTCGTCTTACCGGGAGGTCCTCGCCGGTATTTATAGTAGCATTAAAGGCTGCACTTTGTCTTTTTCCAATGTGGGAATGAACTCCCTTGCTTTGCCTCAAACTTACAATGAACTGGGCCCTGACAAAGGACCCAGAGTGGCTTCTCAAGTCTGACTGGCCTTTGGCCCTGTAAACAGTACTTCAAGCATAATAAACGATGCATATTTAATAATTGACCACACTTGGTGTTATTTCTTGAATTGTAACCCGGTAAAGGAGAAATATTAGGTTCCACATATAAACAATTGTTATTTGTGAATTGTTGTTATTGTAAAATAAATTGCATTGATTACTGATGAACTATGTTTGTGTATTTTTTTTCCTTTCTTGGTTGGTTGCATATCAGTGATCTCATGAAGCTCAATGGTGCATATCAGTGATGTCATGGAGTTCAATAGTGTAAAATATATGATTCATTGAACTGCATTTTATTAGTGTTAGTTTATATTTGGCTGCTGTGTTTTTGTAAGAAAAACTTACTAAAACTTTGTATCTTCAGTTTGGTAGGAGACACTCGAGTAAATGGTGGATAATGAGTTTGGTTATGAAGAAGGATGTATGAGAGTACACTTATTACAGTTTGGAGGACTTTCTACACTATAGACTACACCTACCATTGCAGTTACTTGTATTTTTTTATGTCTCTTTTTTGTAGTTTTTAAAGTTATATATGGAACGATAATTGTAGATGCGTTATAGGTCATTTTGGAAATAATAACTCATTCATGTTATATCTTACAGGTCTCTTTAAAACAAATAGCTCCTTGTAAATTTTGTTGGTTTGTCAATGAGAATGACTGAGATTTCTTAAATTTGGTGTGCAATTGCTTTTGTCCAAACATTAAATTCCAATAGAACTGACATCCAAATCAAAATCAGACAAGATATATCCCAGGAACTTTGATGTCTTATTTTTTTGAAACAACTTTTATATGTCGTTTTAAAGTAAAAATAGACAATAGTGTATGTTGTCTGAGATACATATCAGACGACAGACAAGTAACGTCTAAATTGGTATGAGATGACATAAAGATATTAATGTATGTCATCTAAGATTATATCAGACATCATACAAGTGACGTTATAGTATATTTGAGACGACAGAAAGATCAAATTATTTGCAGCTTCAGGCCTTTACAACGACAACTAACTGTCGTTGTAACGTTCTGTAATGACAGATGCATTTTTTGTGTTACAAACATGGATTAATTCAGAAGACATACTGTCTGTCATCTGAGTGCTTATCCGATAACAGTTGGATAGACGACATGTAAAAAAACAAAGAGACGACGGGCAATGAAGCTAAATTGGTGTAGCGTTAGCTTTCTATATAACGTATTAGTCCCTTCCATCAATAGTCTGTGATCAATCATCTTTCAGCAGAAGTAGAGCCATCTCTACAGAAGTGCATTATGACCGATAGCATAGGGCCCAAAGGTTAGAGTGCTGATTTTTTTTATAATGTATTATACTTGAGTAAACACATTAGAGTAACTTCAACAATGCTAGCTATATTTAAGTCAAATTTAAGCTAAAATAGCTAGAAATTTATTTTGGCTAGCCACTTTCGAAATGTGTTTGCATTAATGCTCTCTATTTTAGCTAGCATTACATCAATATTATTCCTTAAACAAATATAAGATATTTTAAATGTATTTATATATCACCTCAAATATCTTAAAATGAATGTATTAAATTATAGTTAGTCTCATATGAGTCATCTTGCTAGCTAAATATAGCTAGCGAGATAACTCAAAGTTAAAATAGTTTAGGTTTGGCTAGTCTGTTAGAGCTCCAAAAACATCAAAAAAGGTTAAACACTCTCTCCAAAATAGCTAAAAGATAAAATAGAGAGTCTGATAAACTTGCTCTTAAAAGCTATAACTCCTATAAAAGCTAAACCTTCCAATCTTAATCACCTTTTTTTGACTTTTCAAAGTTGGCATGATAATAGAAGATGACCCTCCTTTCTATTTTTTTGATTTATATTAAAAAGAACAATAAAACAAACATTCTTTTTAGACAGAACATTAAAAACTAAGGGTTTATCTTTATACATGTCCGCTCAGACACGGAATAGCCGTGCGACACGAAATAGGATGAAACGACGACAACCGTCTGATCTTTAATGAATTGATCATGTCTGTTTTATCCTGTTCGTTTGATCAATTCATTAAAGATCAGACGGCTGTCGCCGTTTTATTCCGTTTCGTCCCGCACGGCTATCCCGCGCCTGAGCAAACCGTATCTTTGTATTCGTGTTGAAGTTGCTTTAATACATAAAATGAGTTTAGATATTGATGGGGACGATAGAGACCTAAAACTCTTAAATGTGATATTGCCTAAACTAATGAGGACAACCAATGATATACAAAATTTCTTACATGAGAGGAATACTTGCCAAGTTGTTAGACTTGCATATCGAATTTTGTTAATTGTTTTTATTACTGTTGTTTTAGCTGAGAGAAGTTTTTCAAGTTAAAGCTATTGAAGTCTTATTTGCGATTGACTATGTCACACAAAATATTAAATGGACTTACTTTGATTTCGATTGAGAATGAATAACTTGGGAAAATCAATTGTGATAAACTAATTGATGATTTGTTGCTAAGAAGGCAAGGTGATGGATTTTCAAATAAACATCAGTCATGTGGAGAAATTTATTTATTTTATTTTGAGGGTTGATTACATGTATTTTTACACACGTAATTACTACTTAAACACCATGAATTAGCTAATCTTATAGCAATTATTATGTAATTAATTTATTTTTATTTATCTTGTAGGAAATAAGAAAAGTTGTGGAAACAAAAGAAAACCACGTAAAATGAGACCGATTTGTGTCTTTCTATTAAAGAAAATATGTATTATGAGCATTCGTTAAAGTAACTGACAAAAAGTTGATTATACAATTAGCGATTAACGATATAATTACTTAATTATTGTTATTATAATTATTTTAATTATTTTTATAGTATCATCTTTATATAATGAGGATATGTAATGAGATGAGTAGATCAATCTCGATTCTTATTTGACTATAACAGGTTACACTTTTGCCTTTTTTTGAGTGATACGCTAAGAAAAAAACTAGATTATTCTGCCGCCGTCACCCTCCAAACTAGATTATGCTCAGTTCACCCAGCCCCACCCTCCACACTTCCGGGGCTGTTCTTTCGACCCTTGTCAGGCAATCCAGACGCCCGGAACCTCCAATCCAGTTACTGGACTTCCCGAAACCGAACCATAGCCCGAGGGCACGTGCCTAGCCCATCCCCGATCAGGTAGCACCTCGGCAGGCCCAGACTTCAGCGCCTGCATGCGTCCAGTGCCGAGCACACACGCTGCCCCGCTCCGTTTTGCACGACTCAGATCTGCACTCACCCCCGCTTGGAAGCCCACCTGTGTTGTCCTAACGCCGCCCTCTCCAACGACGCAAAACTGATCGGCCCTCCGGCAGCGCTGCTACTCCACGATCCGGTAGCTTCAGGACGAGCCTAGGTCCAAGCCTCCAATCCGGCAGCCCAGCCCTGCCGACGACGCCTTGGCCCACTGCCTAGACCCGAATCACACTCACGATTCGGGTTCCTCAGTCCGACCAGGATCCGGTTCAGACAAAAGGGATCTTACCCTTTTTTTACTTTTTGGTAAATTATATATTTACGAAGGTAATTTCTTGAAATTACTATGTGATGGATTTACTCTTTACTATATACGGTTTTCACTGTTTACTGTTTCTGTGAAAATTCAAATGTTAGTTGCGAAAGTAACATTTTCGATATGTAAAACGTAACAATTTCGATGACTGATGAATTTAAAGATATTTTTAAAGTGACGAGATCATACATACTAGCTGCAAGCCTGCAAATGCCTGTAAAGATTAAAAGTCCCCAATAAGGGGTACATTGCCACAAATTGAGGCGACACAACCATATTTAGTAGAGATGTGGTTGAGGTCGTATCTCTTTAAGAAAAGAGAGGGAGGTCACTTGGTTCGATCAATACTTGTCTAAATGAATTGGGCGAGTAAGGCACAACCTCATCAATGTAAAGATTCTCTCTCATAAGATTGTCTCTGATTACAATTATATTCATGAATCAATACGGGAGGATGCTCTGATGTTTAAAATGATTTCAAAGACAAAATCTTACTGGATTACGAGAGTGCATACACATTGATGATGCATATTGTTGCTCAATGAATCATAGAGCACGAAGGGATCAAATCACGCTCTGTTGAAAAATGTCAACAAATAGTATATTGGCCTATATAATTGCAATCCAGAAAGAGCTAGATTCTCTAGCAAAGAGACATATAGTTGGTTTGGTAGTGCTAACCTTACCAAGTGTAAAGCCTCTAAGATATAAACAACTCTTTGTTAAAAAGCGTAATGAGAAGAATGAAGCCTATAAGGACAAGACTCTCATTGTGACGTCAAGGTTTCTCGCAATGCTCTGGATTGACTACAAGGAGACATGTCCATAGTAATAGAAATGCAGCTAATAGATGTAGTTACATATCTCCATGAGATCTTGATTGAGAGATATATCGAAAAGCGCTTGATGGTCTTAAATGATCTAACTCAAGTAACTCTAAACTACAGAGTGCGTTTGCAATTGGAATTGAAACGCTCACTTTATAGAAGTGATCACTTGGTTAGGAAGAGATATAAGATGATGAACTATGCTCCTGTGTATTCATAAAGAAAACGAGTTCCGAATTTACAATTATAGCTATCTATGTTGATAATACGAACATAGTATGTACTCTTGATGAAATAAGAGAAACTGCGAGCTAGATGAAATCTGAATTGAGATGAATAATATTGGGAAACTTGGTTAATAACGAGTTTGTGGAATACTAATCTACTAATGTGCATGTGTCCAAAAGATTCTCAGGCGATTTATATGGACGAAGTGCATACTGTTAGCACTCCTAATGATCGGTCGATGTTTGGATGTAAATGAAGAACCATTTTGTCAAAAGGAAGATGACGAAGAAGAGGGTTGAGAATTGACAATCTCTCTCTATAATGAAATAGATGCAATATTGTACTTAACCTAAAGAAAACTCGACTAGATACAACATACTCAAAGAACTTGTGGCTAAACTTAGCTTAGCTCCAACGCAGTGTCATTAGAGGTATACATAATGTGTCATGATACCTAAAGGAACTATTGACTTGGGTTCATCCTATCCCTATAGAAAGACGAAAATGAATGCATATGAAATTGCGGTCCTCTACACCAATATACTAAACAATGTTGGTGATTATAAATACAAGGTATCTATGAGCAATAGGTTGTTCCCAAACTGGCTATGTCTTCACCATCAGGAACACAATGGTATCTTACAATAAACATAGGAATATGATGACATTCCTAACACCCTTGATTGAAGTAAAATTCAGGGAGAGTTTAGACTTTAGAGGGAGTCTAACACCTATCTACTATAATAGGTGTGTTGTACTCTTTTTTCCTTTGATCAAACATTATTTTGTCTCACTGAGTTTTGTTACTTGGCAAGGTTTTTAATGAGACAACACCACATGCACCATTTCGTCTTTGACTTGGCACAAGGGGAGTGTTGAAGGAAAAACATATTTATGTGTGACTTCGTCAAAGCCGTAATTAACATGAGTAAATTATGCAATTAAGTAATCAATTAGTGTAATTGTTCAATCAGTTATCAATCAGATTTTATTTTCATTATGTCCGTTATAGTTACCTTTGTAATATCATCTCTATATAAAGAGCAGTTTCAATGAGAATGAGTAAACCATTTTTCTGATTTACCTTTACAGACATCTCTTATTTGTTGAAATAAATAAATCAGTTCACACCGAAACCGACCTGTACCACACTAAAAAATTATATAACCGAATTAGTCGAAAACCAAAAAAACGGTTTGGTTACGGTTTAAAATATTATAACATAAAAAAAACGATTCAGTTATAGTTTGAGCATGAAGCCTATCCAAACCGAACAATGCTCACCCAAATGGAAACGTTTCCAAAAGCCGCCTAAACTTTTTCATATCTACGGGGAAGAGATTACTTTCCATGAATTTAACTTTGTGAAACAAAAACGACGTCTCCCCAATCGGTCGGAAACTTGGAATTGATCGTTACGGCCAAAACACAAATGCATAAGCGTCGGGCACCAAACCTCGCAAGTACAGTAAGCAAGTTTGACCAAAACACAGTCGGACAAAACAAGGCGGTGTAAAAGCCAAACTGGACTCGCTCTCTAACTCAGCTTCATCTTACGTTTCCACTTACTCGTGTCCTCTCCATTGTTCATGTCTGCAACCAAGGAAGAGTTTCTCAGAGAGTTCGGGGAGGATTATGGATACCCCAACGGACCCAAATCCATCGATGAAATCCGAGCAACCGAGTTCAAGCGATTGGATGGTAAATAAAACTACACCTTTAACTCTCTTAAAAATCACACCTTTTCTTTTCTTATTGCTTCCTCAGAAAATTTGAGCTGGAAAAGTCTCAGTCTTTGGATTCTATAGGTCTGGCTTTGTGTTGGGGGGAAACTGGGTTTTGGATAATGATGTTGTTGGATTTGGCACACTTGGGAAATGCAGGGAATGTGTACTTGGATCATGCTGGGGCTACTTTGTACTCTGAGTTGCAGCTGGAAGCAATCTTTAAGGATTTGAATGCCAATGTGTATGGAAACCCACGTATCCTATTTTATTGAAAGTACATGGTTTTTGTTCTGTTAGATTCTTAATGGGATTCTGGAGTATAATGTGGAAGTACTTATGATTGGTGTTTGTATTTATTGATCTTGACTCATGATTGCATTCATCAAGTTCCTTAATTTGAATTTAGATAGTCAAAGTGATACCAGTTCTGCCACAAGTGAAATTGTGAGGGAAGCTCGCCAACAGGTATGATACGTCATCTTGTTTCTGCTTTTGATGCTAGGACTTCAATATTTTCGAGTATTTGGATAAATAGTGGACCTATAGATTATGTTTGAATTGGTATTTGCTAGTAATCTTTGTTGTGATTATTTCTTCTTGGTTTTTTCTGAACTGAAGTTTGTATATTAAGTAGTATGTTAAATATCCTTGTGTCACACTCGTCTAGGTCCTTGACTACTGTAAAGCTTCCCCAAAAGAATACAACTGCATATTCACTTCTGGGGCTACAGCTGCCCTGAAGCTAGTTGGGGAGACCTTTCCTTGGAGCTCTCAGAGCTGTTTTGCATACACGACAGAGAATCACAATAGTGTTCTTGGAATTAGAGAGTATCCTGCTATGCATCACTCCAACATCATCTTCATCATTTAGTAATCATTTTTGAAAGTTTTGTTTCAATTTCTAACTTAGCGCCTTTTCATTTTACCGCATACTCTACTCAAACTGCCTCTCATGTTCTGTTTTTGATGTTTTTATTTTGTTTTGTTTTCTTGATATGAACCTCTCTCATTGAAGAACACCTAAAGATACTGGTCAGAATAAAAGCATTGAATTAACTGAGCTTTTTATCTCCTTGCATTCCCATTGTTGATAAGCAACTCACAAAATATTGTTGGATAGAACAAAATTGTAGGACACCCACACACTTACACATATACTCTGGATCCAGGTACTCCGCATTTCAGTCAATATTCTTTATTCTTCTCTTTCACCTTAAAAGTCGGTGATTCATGATTCCATATCTGTGTAACCCTTAATTACATTAGATATGCTCTTGGTCAAGGCGCTGCAGCCTTTGCAATAGATATTGAAGAGCATGTGAATCATGGAGTATCAGGTGGTAATGCAGTTTCATCCATGAGGGTCTTCCATCATGAAGTACAGCAAAGAAATAAAGCTAGATCTATGGAGAAGGAACCAAAAGGTAATTCTGAGTGGACACATCTAATATTTGATTGAAAACTTAAGAAGTTATATATCATTGCATTTTGTGGCATTCTATCATGATTGTGTCATATATATATATATATATATATATAATTGTATATATGTATGTATTTGTGTGCACACTAATATTCATGAGTTCAGTGAGGGGAAAGGTTCAGAGTGTTTGGCTGATTTATGGATATGAGTTATGAAATTATATTACTGAATGCTGAGAAGTCTATTGGTTTCACTGGTTTCCCCGTGGCAGTTTTCAGGACCTAGTTCCATCTGATAAAATGTTTAAGCGAGGGTATTCATAATGATGGGGGTTAGGGGCTGAAATGAGGGGATAGTCAATCCATGGTTAACCTCTAGGTTTATTTGTCCTATTCTTTAAGGAAGTTTGGTTGTTAATAATTTAAGTCTAAATTTATACTTATGATATTTTGATGTCTTGGTAGTTATTTTGTTGTCACTTTCATTTGTCTGATTCTGTAAGATTCAGATGCTGAGTATTGAGGATTTAGGACCAATATATGTTACAATGAATAAACCTTGTGGTATTTTGATGTCTTTTATCTGTTATTGCTGTTGCTTGTGTCTTTATGGCTGCAGGTTGCTGTAGAAATTGTTGGGCTTGAAAGGAAGTTGATTAAATTTAAATTCTACTCAAACTTATGAGATTTTGTGATCTATCTGAAAGTTGGATATTGATATTTTACCTTTTGCAGGTGGCGCATATAACTTATTCGCTTTCCCCTCTGAGTGTAATTTCTCAGGATTGCGATTCAACCTTAACTTGGTGAAGATAATCAAAGAAGATCCGAAAACAATTATGGAAAGCTCTCCATTTTGCAAGTATGACAGTCATGCTTTCGTAATACAAAATTTCCATGATTTTGTGGTCACCTATCTGTTAAATCCCTCATCTTTGCTGTTGATCAATCTTTAAACGGCTGTGTTAGAAAGACAGCAGGGTCTATGCACTTGAGTGCGCTTTATGATTTATATTCATTTATCTGGGTAGTAAAGAGGAATTACGTTTTGATAACTATTCATTCATTTGAATATGTATTTGATTTACTCTGTTATTTCTTCTTATCCAAAAAGTGGCCACTGGATGGTCTTGATTGATGCTGCAAAAGGATGTGCCACGGAACCACCAGATCTATCATTATATCCAGCAGATTTTGTTGTTGTATCTTTCTATAAGGTATGTATTGTAGGTTGGACATTTCTTTTTGGACTTTGCCTTTAAATGTAAATACCTTTCACACTGATGCTTTGTTCTCTGCATGTTTCTTGTTAAGATATTTGGTTATCCAACTGGACTCGGCGCACTCATTGCTCGGAATGGTAAACAATTAAGTGATCTTAAACTATATGAAGGTGGTGTTAGTGGTTACATATTGTTACATTATTGCCTTTAACATGGTATTGCCTTCTTATCACTAGAATCATGGTCATTGTTTAGTCTTTAATAAACCCTAATATCAAAATAATGGTCATGGTTCTCTAATATTATATTTTACTTTCCAATTCCACAGATGCTGCTAGAGTACTGAAGAAAACTTACTTCAGTGGAGGTTCGCACCTATGACCTATCTAATTTGCTAGTAGAATTTGGTATAGTTGGGCAGTTGATGATAATTGTAAGAATGATACAGGTACTGTTGCTGCCTCGATTGCTGACATTGACTTCGTGAAAAGAAGACAAAGTCTGGAAGAGCTGTTTGAGGATGGCACCATTTCATACCTTAGCATAGCATCTATTCAACATGGGTTTAAAATTCTGAACTCACTGACTATATCTGCCATATCTCGGTAGGTAATATTTTGCTACTTCTATAATTACTTGTGGATCCCACTTCACGTATACTTCCATTTTTTTCTCATATTTTTATAGAACGGCAAGAAAATCTGCCTATCTTGCCTACTTCATTTCCATATCATTGCCTAAAGATAACTTATAACCATGCGTGTGCTTGTCACATGTTAGGCATACAGTATCACTTGCCTTGTATGTAAGGGAGAAGCTCCTGGCTTTGAACCATGAAAATGGAGCTAAGGTTTGCACACTTTATGGCATGTCAAAGGTATGCTTTCTATTATAATGTTTGTATAATTTATTTCTGTTTAGTACATCTGCGACATTAATTAAGTGATTGAATGCATCATCTCGTAGCTATGCCAGTCGACCAAGAGTTGAATTCCAAAATTCTTTGGAAAGTTCCTCCAGAAAGTCTAGAATCTAGATAAGTTAAGTCGGTTTGGTCTACAGTTGAAGTCTAACACTGTATCAATTCGTCAGCAGTTTGGATGTTCTATCTAAGTTCATTTCTTAAGTTTAGACCTGACTTTATTAGAGAATGTTGAATTGACCCACATAATCTCTTTATTCTATGTTTCTCGGTTTGTTTGATCTGATATATCTGCAACTTCTCTGTATCAGGCATTATGTCATGGCCTTGGTCCAACAGTCTCATTCAACTTGAAAAGGTTGAATGGCACTTGGTATGGATACCGTGAAGTTGAAAAGCTGGCATCTTTATCTGGAATTCAGTTACGGGTAAAGTTCAAGAAATGTTCTGTATGCTTCAATTTTATACATTTGGATTTCTCTCATTGTTTTAACGTTGCATGCCAATGAAAAATATGTGGCCTAAATAAGTGAGGAGATGGGATTACGTTTTTATATCTAGTTACGAATGATAGGCAACCCTAAGCCATGAAAGTCATTACATCTTACAACGTGACATTACTTCTCCAATTTAAATAATTTAGTTCACACTCCCGTAAGGTGATGACCAGCATTTTCTAGCTAGTGAATTGTGGCGACCTCTTTATAATGTGTGGTAGCATTAGATAAAAGGTGGAAGTGGTGCATTAATAAACTAATCTGTGGAGGGTGGTATGCTTGTTATGTTAAGCATTAAGGGAAAGTATGGTATAGGTATAGTGAAATATCTTGCGCTGGATACCTTGAGACTTGAACTCTGGCGGACTGATGATTTAAATGCAGGAGCCAGAACAACAGATATCTCTACTTCATGTGAAACTGTAATTCTTTTTTCATGTGTCCTATAGGTTATCATTCATCTGCTATTGGCCGTATCAAGCATCTTTGCAGTTCCGTGGTGTCACAAGCTCACTGAATATAGAATTGTAGCTTAGATACTATTCAACATCATTCTTCTGTTTTATACACACATTAAATATTGTTTTTTCACATTTGCTTGCATCTCGTAGATATGTCTGATAAAGATCTGGTTGAAGGAGAAAAGGTTATTAATGGAAGACTTGTTTTCATTGTAGACAGGATGCTTTTGCAATCCCGGTGCATGTGCTAAATACCTAGGCTTGTCTCACCTGGAACTTCTTTCAAACGTTGAGGTCCTTCTTACTGTTCAATTAGTCAATGACTTCTATACAATTTGATTGGTCCACTAGATGGAATGTATCTGCTGTGATTCTGCTGAGATTATGAATTATTCTTATCAGGCTGGCCATGTTTGCTGGGATGATAATGACATTATTCATGGAAAACCTACCGGAGCTGTGAGAGTATCATTTGGTTATATGTCAACATTTGAAGATGCAAAGGTATGTTCTAAGCCACACTGAAAAACAGAGTTAAGTATATAGTGATGCTGCATGTCTTTCCAACCTTATGAACAAGCTACTGTGAAAACCTCACCGAAAAATGTTTTTTCTTGGTAAATTCCAAAATTTATTGTCATATTTGATGTGGAGATGGAGATGTAATATTGTCATACACATACAAATTTTCTGTCATATTCTGTTATTCGGTGTAGATGGAGATGCAATATTGTCATGCACATATAAAGGGGAGAGGAAAAGAAAAATTAAGCTAAACTGATCCTTCGGTGCTATTCCTCTAATTTTCTTTTCTTTGTTTTCATGATATGCAGAAATTCATTGATTTTGTGACAAGTTCCTTTGTATCATTATCACATGGGACTGGAAATGGGTATCAAATAAAGCAAGGTTCATCCCCTTTCTGAATAGGGTTACTGTATATGTTGCTTTATACTTTGGTGTTATATGGTTTATATGACTCTAAATTGCCTACCATGATGTCTTGTGAAGTCCCATTTTTGATCTCTCCCTCTATTTGTTTGCACAAATCGTACTGTGTAACCACGCAGATACGACAGAGATAAAAGAGGGAATTGTTTGCTTTCATTGTAAAAGAATATTTCACTCTGAACTTTTCCTTGCTCATGGATTGTGGACGCCCAGCCACTTTTCAGGAAATCTTATCTTTGATCTTGATGAATTGTAGGTCCTGAAAGCAGATTAGCAGCAGGAACTTTCTCTTTGAAGTCTATAACTATCTACCCAATAAAATCATGTGCAGGATTCAATGTGGAACGTTGGCCTCTGAGCAGTTCTGGTAGTCCTTCGCTGTCTCAGATGACGCACCTTTTTTTATTTTATTTTTTTTACTTCAGCATTAAGGGCCGTTCTTTAATATTTCTTCAATTTAAATCAATTAACTTGCCTACTGCATCTAGAGATGCTTCTTGAAATATAGCAAGGTTACAAGGCAATAAGCTTCTCTAGCCAATTAATTGTCTGGAATGTGTTTTGGAACAATATTTTGAATTTGATCTTTTCTATGATTTGGTTAGGTCTGTGTCACGATCGGGAATGGATTCTTGCAAGCCTAAGTGGCGAAATCCTTACACAAAAGAAGGTGAACTACCAATTTAGTAGTTTACTGATGCAGGAGTAGAATGACACGTACATACACACACACACTGACTGATGGACCAGTGGAGGCACTATGGTGGTAGATCCACTTTTTTCCATATGTCAGTCTTCATGTCCAGCTATTGAAATGCAAGCTAGTCATAAAGCTACTATGTTCACTGATTTGATCCGTTGTAGGTAAAACTGAATTGGAGATGGATGTAAATTTTTGTTTTGATTGGCTAGTCCACTTTGTTATTTAGATAATTCTTGTGGGTACAGGTTGACTATTGTAATTGTGGCCAAAATGATTGTTATTGAAGTTTTAAATTCTTCTGAATTTCGTTTTGTAGGTCCCTGAAATGTGCTTCGTAAGTACTTCTATTGACCTCAATAAGGGAATATTGTTTGTAGAGTCACCCCGATGTCAAGTGGGTCTACCCATCAACTTTATGGCAAACTCATTTGATGGTGGGAGAGAAGAGATTACTTTACAAGGCCAAAGGTAAATTATATAAACTTGGTTTTTTTGATTGTTTGTCACTCAGTTCTATTATTACTCTTTACTTCTAAGAGTGAGGCATTGTTTATGTTGTGTGGACCTAAAGACTTGGGGGAGGGATATAGAATGGTTAGTATCTAGTTATGTGGTCTGCAAAGGTTAAGTCACAGACTCACAGATACCATTGGAAAATCATTGTACAGATATTAATAGCAACAACTATGATGATGTAGTGGAAAGAGATCAAATATAACCACAGCTTACTGGATATTA
This sequence comes from Comarum palustre, assembly GCA_951800085.1. Taxonomy (NCBI): domain Eukaryota; kingdom Viridiplantae; phylum Streptophyta; class Magnoliopsida; order Rosales; family Rosaceae; genus Comarum; species Comarum palustre. Next base: position 15,162,746 of record OX637587.1, on the reverse strand, counting down.
GACAGATTGATGTAGTTATATGTATGTTGTGTGGCTTGAAATCAGCAGTGTGTAAGTCATCTATGACAGATATTAATAGCAACAACTATGATGTAGTGGAAAGAGATCAAATATAACCACAGCTTACTGGATATTAGACAGATTGATGTAGTTATATGTATGTTTTGTGGCTTGAAATCAGCTGTATAAGTCATCTATGACAGGAAAAAAAATTCTTGGTTACTTCTGTTTGAAGTCTTCCTTTTTGGTTGAGAGGAATATTGCGTCGTTTTGCATTTATAGAAAATATCAAGATCTGCTGTAAATATGTTCAATATGTTCTGTTGTGGTTTGCATGCAATCCAGTTACAGAGTTGTTAGACTATTTCCTTTAAGTTGTTATCCTGTACATTGTACAACAGTTACATAGATGTATTTTCTTTTTGGCTTAGATATGGAGTACTGGCTTACGAAAAGGAAATCAATGTATGGTTTAGTAATGCCATTGGTCGCCCATGCACCTTGTTACGTTGTTTTAGTTCAAATCACAACCTTGACTTGAATAAGAGAAAAACTACGGACAAGTGCCGAAGGATGGAGAGCATGTTGAATTTTTCTAATGAAGCTCAGTTCTTATTAATATCAGAGGAAAGTGTATCTGACCTCGACAGAAGACTGAAAACAAGTATGCTTTATATTGTACTTTTTTCAGTCTCATAACTAGTATAGCATTCCTGATGCGGAACATTAAACCTTTTTGAGTTGATGTTGGGAAATCACCTATTGTGAATGCAAATGCAATACGAGTGTCCCTTGAAATCCTATAGCAGTTGCCTATTTCCTTTTTGTTTTCTGTTACTCCCTGATTATAATCTTTTCATCCCTGAGCTAATTATGATAATACCTCGTAGTGTTAGTTAAGCCCATCCAATACATTGTGAATGTATGTCGACAGGTGTCAAGCACTTTGTGGTTAAGACCTGAACCCCACCAAGCAATAGTTAGCTGAAAAACATACTATTATCTGAGTCTCAAATCACCTTCATGTATCAGAGTTTTCCAATAAAAAAAGTTTGAAATAAGGAGCAACTGGTGCTTGTTCACTTTTCAACTGAGTTGTCATTTTCTGTATAAGAATCCTTTTCCCTGTTATATTTATGGATTGAAAGTCTGTGCAACTGAATAATTGATAGCAGATGTACAGAAGGCTGCTCAAGGAACAGGAGGCCAAATCAATCCAATGAGATTTCGGCCCAACCTCGTCATATCTGGTGGTGAACCATATGCCGAAGATGGATGGAGAAACCTTAAAATTGGGAATATGTATTTCACAGTAAGTTCATGAACTGAAATAAAAACACTGATTACTTTTACCAATGACTGCCTAATTGTTGCCAACTCTAGCAGAGATGTTGGATAATGGTGGTGTGATTTTCGTTATTTGGCATGCAAGGGTTCATGGCAGAGATTATGCTTAAATAACTTTAGCTTTTATAGCCAATGATAAAGTTTATTCTTATTGGTATCTATATGCTTTCGTGTTTTATCCTTCTTGATTTCTGAAGCAATGTTTTTTTTCTTTAGTCTTTGGGTGGATGCAACCGTTGTCAGATGATAAACATTGTTCATGAAGCTGGACAAGTGTGGAAGTCGAATGAACCTTTGGCAACTCTAGCATCATATAGGAGAGACAAGGTACGCCATGAAAGTTATATAAAGCTGATGCTATTCTAATATATTTCATTGTTATCAGCAAGAATTATAAAAATTAACTTTCTGAGAAATGCAGGGAAAGATCTTGTTTGGGATACTGCTGAAATACGAAAAAAACATTGGAGGGTGGGATGGCGACGAGAAAGATAATGATGATTTGTGGCTTCAAGTAGGACAGGATGTACATCCAAATATAGTTTAGCGTCAAAACATGTCAGTGGAGCAGGTAATCTGAAACGCTGAGTATACAAGGATTTGGATTCCCGCAGACAGACCTCTCAAGGAACTGTATACTAGTTATACATGATACATGATACATCTCCTTAATGCTAATATGCAGACACCACTGTAGGTTGAAATAGGTGTCTGGCCAATTATTATTCAGTAATGTAGTACTTAAATTGAATACGATGCGATGAGATTTTGTCTCACTGGCGTTGTTTCCAAGTTCTACGTACTGGCATGTTATACAGTGTTGAGGTTTAATGCTCACCGCCCTTATGCCGATTCCAATTTGTCACCGTATAGTTTTTCCATGATACTGTAGTCCGAAGGTTTAACGATGTCTAAATTAGATACGTTCAAAACTAGCCTCTGGATATCAATATTTGCCGAGGTTTATAGATGTTTCAGTCGACCTGAAACTTTCTGTTAAAGTCTTCATACATCTCTGATGGTACCACTACTGCATGGTCTACAGTTCTAGGAGAGTGAAAGCCTAATCTAAAACCTACAGACATGTGCTGTGGTAACACATCGCAGCAGCCGAAGACTGACCAAGATGGGTTTGAGCTTCCGTCTTGTTGTTGCCAAAGTGGAAGCCATGTTGCTAGGTGACCAAGTTCTAGTTGGCAATAATTCTAGCTAGTTGGTCGTCCTTCCATTTTTCACATGTTACAGATCGTTTTTTCTCTATTTTTGATTAACTGGCACAAAAGTTCATATTCCCCGACAAGGAAAAATTTCCATGCATTTTTTTTTCAAACCAGTATTGATTTAAACTCAATAACCCATCTGTCTGTTTGACACTGCAACCCCACATGTAGGGTTAGTTCTCTCTACGTGATAGTCATACTCCAACCAACTGGGTTGCTTGACTTGCTTTTTCTGTGACTGTTTTGTCTACACGCCCAGACCTGTTCGTATTGTTGTATTCCTCCTGGCTGCTCTATTTTCTTCATTCTTAATAATTCAGCTACTTCTGTGGTCTCTGTTGATGCTGCACTTATGGTAGTCAATAATTTTGTGTTGATATTATGTTCATGGACACTAGTGGGGGTGGCCGTCATGACCCTATAATTAGAGCATGAAGATTCCTTGTTGCTTGGAATGTATATTGTCAAACTAATTGAGGTAGTAATGATCAAATTAATTGAGTTGTAAAACTGACTTTTGAGATCGATGTATCAGAGACTGAGATTCAAAGGCGAAACTACCATGAGTACCATCACGAAATAGCCCTTGAGGGGTCCAAAACCCCCTAACATCTCTTATGTAATTGTTAATTAGAGAACCAGAAGGGGGTCCAGAACCCCTAACATCCATTAAACTTATGTACTTATGTTAATTAGAGAACTAGAAAGAAAGTTTGTGCAATTGACTACGCAGAAGTATAGAATTCCCTTACCCCCAAAAGTGCATCAAAAATCATATCTCAGTCACAAATTTTAATCGTGGCCTCTTAAACTTTAAATCTTAGTTCCGTCCTGAAGAAACTTGATTTGGACTGCTCACATTTTTCTTTCAATTTTTGTATCCAATCTCTTCTAGTTGGGGATGAAGTTCACAATTTGAGTATGGAAAGTCGTTGTTATGCCACCTCATGGGGGATGAAGATCACAATTTGAGTATGGAAAGTCGTTGTTATGCCACTTCATGTTACTAGTTTTTAGTTATTGAAAAATTATGGTCCAGACTACGCGGTGAAATGCATATTGTCAAAATTAAGTTAGAAATAAATTAACTAACTTGGGATCAATGAACACCCCCTATGGTTTGGGAAAGCATGTATGTAGTTATCTAGAGTGGGACACTATTTTGAAAAAAATATCTATTAAACTTATGTAATTATGTTAATTAGAGAACTATGATGAAGTTTCTGCGATGTGAGGCTTGGGAAAGCATGTATGTAGTTCTTATCTAAGGTGAGACACTATTTTTGAAAAAAATATCTCTTAAACTTATGTAATTATGTTAATTACAAACTAGAAGGGACGTTTATGCTAGAACTAAAAGGGGAGAATTATATATATAGTACTACATGGTTAAATTTAAAAACACAAAAAACTTATTTTAAATAATTTTTAATCAGATTAGGAAATGTGACTGAGACCCAACATCAACAAATACAAGTTTGATCTGAAAATTCACTTCAAATGACTGAAATGTCCAATTTCGCAAAAGAAATTATAGAGATAACAACAAAACTCTTCTTCTTCTTCTTCTTCTTCTTCTTCTCTCTCTCTCACGCTCCATGACCATCATTACGTCGTCAACTTCACCAGCGATATTGATAACGGACACGAGCCTCACCTCAAAACTTGTTCCGGCGATGAAACCACCACAATAAATTCGTCAAATCTTACAGATTTGATCGAATTCATAAATCTAATGTTGAGCTTCCACCAAGTTCCATCACATCCAATTAATCGATCTGAGCTTACAGTAGTTGATCGATCAAGTGGTGGAGTCAGACAACCTTGAGATCTTAACTGCCATCGTTGTCATCGATATGGAAGGGTTAGAGACCGACTTAGCCGAAAAAGCCATGAAGGTTGGTTGTGTTTGATTTAAAAGGTCCTAAAATCTGATTCTGCTATGTTGGATTCTACTCTGATCTCAAATAAAATCAGTTGCTATTCCGTCTTCAATTAGGTTGGGTTTGGAGAGCGACCGGGTAATATGAGTTGACGATTATGTTGTTCACGAGAGAAATTGGAGCTCTAAAATGGAGGTTTTAAGGGAGCATCTAAGGAAGAAGAAGAGGCTCTGTGGATGTTCTTTGTTTTGCTGTTTTTTTTTCAATAGTAGCAGCGTGCTATAATCATAGTCGGCAAGGCAGTAGCAACACACTCGCATTAGAGTTGGCAGTAGTAGGGAGCTAACATCAATGAATTGATAGCAAAAATTGCAATATGACAGGCAACAACACCTTTTTATGGGCAATAACACCTTACTCGGTAGTAACACATTTTTGATCAGAACACAACAGACAGTAGCACATTCTTATTCAACAGTAGCACAATTATGATCAGACAGTAGCAGGCAGTAGCACCTTACTCAGCTGTAGCACATTTTTTATCGGATAATAGCAACAGAATATTAGTAAGGGTATTTTGGTAAAATAGTAGTGATATATGACATGTGAACAATTTGTCTTAATTTGTTAATTTTTGTCTTTAAACGTATAAGATAATATGTAAAGAAGATATTTGTAAACTAAAATTTACTGGTTGGTAACTAACTTGTAATTTACTAAACTAAAACCATCCAGAGTTTAAGAGTGTAAGGAGGTCCTCTGTATCCGGAATCGAGCGGATATTTGTTTGATCCATTCCAGGTCGTGAAGAATCCAGATCATTCAATATGCTTCCTTGTTTCCCACAGCTGCAGGCTCGTGGCTGTTAATTAATAGATGATTTATTCCTATATATACGTGCTTCTAGAGTTTTTCTTCCTTTGAGAAATGAAAGTATTCACTATATATGAAATATATGTCAAATGTCTAGGGTTACTGAACTTTGAGTCAAGATGATTGAAGCTCAGTCACTCTGCCCGTGGCAAAGTCAGAAGACCCAAAAAAAAACCCTGTTATTCGCAGTGGGCGTCATATGTTGTGGTCTTGTGGAGGCTATGGCATTTTATTGGACGGCTCGAGTTTTGAAATTTATTTTCAAGTTCTATGCTCTTAAAAAATTTTGCTATGTTTAAAAAAGCGAAAGGCATGAGGCGTGAAGCGAGACGTCGAGTCGGAACCTCAAGTTTTTAAAGCTTTCAGGCGAAAATATGAAGCCTTTGAGACATTTTAATATTTAAAATAAAAATAAATAAATTAATGATTTAAAGCCATTAAAAATACATTCTTACATTTAAAATTAAAATTAAGTAGCTACAATACGAACATAGTGTCTAAATTAACTTAAATTAATTCTCTCATTGCATTTTATTCTCTCTTTGTCACTATGAGCATTTGCATGTCTTGAAACCCATTTTTTTCTCTTTAAATCCTAGTTTTTATCTTTAAACCAAAAATAAAACGACATAATTGAACTATTTAATGATTTTAATTATTATACTAAAAAATGTGATGTCTGAAGACGCGTCTTGGAGCGTTTGAGGCACACTTTTTTGCATTTTTCGTCTTGAGACCCGTTATTACTCACAATTGGGGACAAACACCTTTTAGATGACCCTTTGAGGCGAAATAGTCACGTCACGCCTCGCCTTACACCTAAGACGCGCCTTGAGGCGCGCTATTTTAAACAGAGAAAATTTGCAAACAACACATGCTAAAAAGAAGGGAGTTAAAAATATCAAAATATCTAAAAGACTCTTATGGAAATCTTGATAAAAGATCAAAATTGAGAGAAATGTGTGTACTACCAGCTTTTTTCTTAGAATTTTTATTTTAGAAAAGAAAAATAGGGTCTTCATTCATTAATCTAATCGTGACAATGATAATATAAATAGATATCTTTTACAAAAACAATATAAATAAATCTCATTTAGAATACTTCCCCATTCAACACTATGTCTCAAATCATCAGGCTACATGCAAGAGCAACTCCCTATTACAGTGACATTTTTACAACAATAAAATGCTGAAAGGAGAGGTTTTGATTAATTTTTTCTTCACAATCTTGATTTAACCCCAATTAATTAGTGGCAATTTCTCCATGATGCGTTTTATAGCATTTTCGTTCATAATCTACGTACAGCTTGTTTTTGGGTGCATGCAACACCAAAAATGATATAATTAAACGCATGACACCTCATCAAAAATATTGGGGGGTCGCAGGCGTTATGTGCTTAATTATATCATTTTTACGGTCCTTATTTTCATTTCATATTTCCTTGGTAAGGGACTGAGGGTTAGTTGATGTGTTTAATATGATGAAGAGTGATATATTTTTCTTCATGGAAAAATGTAATTATTTTGACCAAATGTAACTATTTTTCTTCATGTGTTTTCAATAGGATCACGTAATATTTATTTTAACCAAATGTAATTCATTGGAAAATCTCTCGCACGAAGAAATTTTCAAAAACATTTATTATTTAAATTTCCAACCATTTCTTATGATTTGGTGTTGGGAAGGGCAAATCCAAGCCATCTTATGGTCATAGATTTGGGTGTCCACGCTCTGCATGTGTGACTGCAATTGATAGATTTCATCTTCTAATTGCATGGTGGTATTTTTTTTTTCTGAGTTCGAAGTTTTCCCATTGGTTTTTATCCGTTTGTTTTAGAGTTTTTAGTATCAATAGTGTCTGAACTCTTAGATGACTGTGAATATAGTACCTAAACTTACAAAGTGCACAATGTAGTACCCAGACTCTTCTTTTAGTATCAATGACATACATGTTAAGGATAGAGTTGAAATTTCAATTTTTTTGGAAATGTATTTAGGATATTATACAACCTAAAAATAATCACTATCAACATGCCAAGACTTCACCTAACAACTTCCTGTCTAAATAGTTACTATACTGGCGGAATCACTGTTGTCTTAAGGTGAAAGATTTATAGATTTTAGTGTGCAAAAATATCTTAAATACAAAATTCAAATTAGCAACTGAAAGTAAAATAATTCTAAAGCAAAAATATTTTTGTGACGGAATTATAGGCACAAGCTAGAATTTATTTAACATAACATAACTACAAATACAGAACCCAGAGCCTCGCTTTTGGGTAAATAGCTATAAGGTGTTTAGCTACTCATAATTGAAATTACAAGTACAAAATACTTGTGATAAAAACACATCACACAGAAAGATTACAGACTGAAATCTTCACACAGTACTCACACTCTTATTTTACTCTATACTAGAGACACTGTCTACACACACTATTTCTCTGGCTTTCTGACTTCAAGAGGAAGGTTGAGAGTGTTTCCAACTTCTATTCTAAGTTTTTTTATGCATTCTCTCGGAAGCTTGAAGCTCCTTATATAGCACACGAACTCCAAACGCAAATTAAACACAGCTCAGAGGAAGTGGGGGACATGAGGAATCAAACTTTACTTTAGCAAAAGTAAAGTTATTTATTTGTATGCGTCGGTAGCAAAAGAAAAAAGTACTATCTTTAACAAAAGAAAAGTCTTTTGTCGTGATGCGTCGGCCACCACTCATTTCTCCATCATGTGAGCGCATTAACTTTAACAAAAGAGTCTTTTGTCATGATGCGTCAGTCACCGCTCATTTCTCCATCATGTTTATTGTATTGTAGTATTCTTCATCAGTGCAGTCATAATCAGCCAACAAATTTTGGTCCTCTTGTTCCCCTTTTGATGCTTTTTCATTTTTTTCTTCACTGTCCAAATCTGAATCATAAGGAAATGGATAAGGAATCATATATCCTTTTTCCTTCTCCACTTTTTCAAGCCATTCTGTAGTAGCTAGGGTGCAGTCAATTTCATTTCTCATAATGGCTGTGAAAAAATAACAATTTACTGATGGAGGATAATTATAGCAGGAAACCATTATCTTTACTCCACTTGCCAGAAGGCTTGAGTAATAATCTCTTCGCACCATGTTTTTGATGCACATGATTGTCATGGCTTTCATCCATGGAATGCTCTGGTTAGGACTGCCATTTCCGTTCATTCTGCTCACTCCTTTAATCGAACATTGAATTATCCTGACATAATAATAAGGAGAGATATAGTTCATTTTTTCTTTCATCATTATCCATTCCGGTGGAGTTGATATGAACTTTAATCTCCTGATACATCCGCCTAACCTAATGTTCTTGACAGTTTGAACTATCAGTTCAGAGAATCCCTCTAAGTCTTCATTAGATTTTGTCTAAAGATTATGAACAAAACCATTCTCCATTAGCCACCGTTTTTGTTTCTGAGGGTGTTCAGCTTGGACATTAACCAGGTATCTCCCATAATATGGGTCAGGAACAACAGACAAAGTTGGTGGAAGCATCTTTTCTTTTCCCAAATACTCATGGACTTTGAACCATTCAGACCGCTTCATTGTTGTCATAGGGATCTTAACACTTTCTGGGTTTTCTTGGTACATTACCTTAGACTTTTCTTTCTCTTTTGCATGGATTCCATGCAATTCTTCTGTAAGTACTTCAAGAGTTTCAAGCAGATGTTCCTCATTTTCTTCATGAAAAACATAAAGAATATTATCTATGATAATCTTTTGCTTGAATGCCAATAACTTTTTCGTCTGAAAAACGGGTTCTTTAAAAATCTTTAAAGACTAACAATGAAAGATTTTCTTTCCTGTAACCACATATGATCTGTTTCCCCTAAAAGGGGTTATTCTGCTTTCTAGCAAAGCAGCAGCCATTAACAAATTTGATATGTCTTTATCGTCTGCCATTTGAGACGGACTAGCCAACCTTTTACCTTGAGACTGGTCAGTTGAGGTTGTATCTTTTGGATACAACAAATACTCTTGAGTGAGTTTTTCTTCTTCACCCGATTTTTCAGATCGACTTTCTTGCAAGGAGAGATCTGAGCTTTTATCCCAATCAGCTGGATTTATCCTATCATGACCTGTTGCTTGACTTGTTTTAACTGCTTTATAGGATACAATGAATTGATAACTTGGTCCGTCATGGAAATGACCTACCATCTTATCACCGCTCTTGTATCTTTCTCAAAGATTTTTCTCTCTTGATTCTGGTTTTTTGTTTCTTGGGTTGCGTCCTTCATCCCTGTCATCTCTTTGAAACATTGTCATTTCTCTTGTAAGGGCGTCTGGTAGGAAATTCTTGTTACTTGCAACCATTTCAACATCATATTCATACTGAGATAAAAACATTTGTCATCTCAGCACTCTTCCTCTATCTGCAGCATCAATTAATTTGTAGTTTTTGAAAGTTTTTTACTCTTTTATTGTCTGTCCTAACAACAAATTTGTTTTCCAAAAAGACCTCAGCCCCCTTTATACTCTTAATAAAAGCAAAGACTTATTTATTCCCAGTAGAATAGTTTAACTCTACTGCGTTAAACTTTTCTGAGAGAAATTTATAAATATTTTCATGATTTGTATCTTGGGCAATAGCCAAGACAAGTCCTGCCTAGTAATAATCATTTGCATCAGTCTGCAAAATGATCAAATCTCATTCTTCAGATAACTGTAAAAGGGGCAGGTTCTTGGTTAGCTCTTTGATTTTTCTGACAGTATTATTGTCATCTTCTGTGAATGACCATTTCTTTTTGTAGCTTGTCTTTGAAGAGAGTATAACAGTAAGACCACTAACGTGAGGAATAAAATCTCTCGCAAAGTTGACAACTCCTAAAAACTTTTGCAAGGACTTTGCATCAAGAATATGATATGGGAACTGACTGATTTTTTGACAATATGATCTTGGAGACAAATCTCTCTCTCTTTAACATGAATTCCTAAGAAATCGATTTCTCCTTTTATGAGATGAATCTTTTTTTGTCCAAGGATGATTCCCTTCTGGACAATCAACTTGCATACTTGTTCAAGATGCTTCAGATGTTCGTTCATAGTTCGTGAGAAGACAAGAATGTCATCTATATTAACTATACAGAAATCTGAGTAAGGTTTGAAAATATTATCTATTTTCCTTTAGAAAACAGACAGGTCCTGCTTGAGGCCAAATGGTACGACCAGCCATTTATAGTGCCCTTGAGGTGCTCCAAATGCTGTTAAAGCAATGGAGTCTGGATGCATCTTGACTTGCCAGAATCTTGATTTTGCATCAAATTTAGAAAAGATCTTGGCTCCTTTGAGTTGATTGATAAGCCATCTTACCTGGGTTATCTGGTAACCATCTTTGACCGACTTTTTGTTTACATCTCTGTACTCAATTACCATTCTAGCCTTTTCCCTTACTTGCTCTGTATGATTTCTTACCAAAAAGGCTGGAGCATGATGAAGACTATTGGAAGGTCTGATCAACTTCTTTTAGAGCAACTCTTGAATTTGACGTTCCATCTCTTTTCTGTCATCTTCCTTATAATGGAGAATTGCTTTAACATGACAAATAGTATTTGCATCATACATTTTGAGCTGACAGTATACTGGATCTTTTTTCCAGTACAACTGAGGATCTTCACTGATTACTGGATTTAGCAAGTTTTCTATTTCTGCAATAGTTGACACTCTCTTCTACTCGATTTTGTTAGCGTACACCTTTATATTATGCTCTCTGATAAATTCTCTTCTCTGTCTGAGCTTTCTTGCTCTAATGATTCTGAATCAGACTCATCTAAAGGGGATTCATACTCTTTTTTAGAGTCTTCTGAATTCATCCATTCATTTATCAATATTTTATTGTGACCCTTAAAATGGTCTTTCAGCAGCATAATTAGTTCTAAAACTAGCTTATAATCATCACTCTTCGCTGGCGATCTCTGATATTGGTTTGTAAATCCCAGACTTACGCTTACAACGTTGGTAAGACGAGTTTCCCAAAAGAATTTGTTATTCTTTTCAAAACCAATAATTTGTGGATTCTGAACTATCGTCTGTTGAAGAAAGAAGTCATTTCCAATTAACACGTCTAATCCTTGACTTTCACATTGCCAGATGATTTTTATGACAAAAGTTTCTCCGTCCAAGGAAACTTTAATGTCAAGAGTCATAGTATCCATGATTATTTTATTTTCTCCGATGGCTATTCCAGTAACTAATCTTGAAGTATTTTCCCAATATTCTTCAGGTATAGCATATCTTTTGGCAAGAGTATACCCTGATTCACTATCTACAAAGACATGTAGATGGTATTTCCTATATCTAGGAAATTTCAATTCTATAGTGATGTAATTACTGAATTTGCTTGTCTAGACCTGCTTTACTTGTTCTGCAGTTTTGCCAAGCAATTCAATGATTGGATTGATTTCTCTTTCATTAGGTTTGTTGATGGGATCAAAAGGCTTAACCTATTGTATAATAGGTTCTGTAATAATGTATTTTTCTTGCCTTTTTTGCAAAATCATTGATGGAATCAAAAGACTCTTTTAATTCCTTGTTCTGACTTAATAAAGTTACTAACTTCATTCTCTTCAAATATTCTTCTAAGTTATGTCCCTGTTGTTCCTTAGCTTCATAGAACTCTTTATATTATTGTTCTACTATGATGTGAGCTTCATTATTGTCTTTGGTTTTCCTTCTTAATTCTACAATGAAGCATTCTCAATGATAGGTTTCACCTGTACTTTTACAGTATATGAGAACTGAATTACTATCATCGCAGTTTCAGTAATCACATGTGAATCTCCCTAGATTGGGGTGGAAGTTACTTATAATATCAGTAGCTTATTCTTTCCAATTTAGGACCACTACCAGAATAACTGTCATAGCGACGAAATAAAATTTAACAGACCGACGAATTTTAGCAGAAGAAAAGATCGTCGGCTAAGTTAACTTTTCGTCAGCTTAAGTAGACTTTTAGCAGAAGAAATGTTTTTTCGTCGGCCAAAATATTTTTTTCGTCGGCTATAGTTCACAGACTATAGCCGACGAAATTTTTTAAGATTATCCGACGACATATATAATTTCTTCGGCTAAAACTATCTTAGCCGACGAATACCCTAATTTTCCGTCGGCTAAACTGTAAACCCTAAACCCTATAATGTAGCCGACGAATACCCTAATTATTCATCAGCTAAAGTTAAATGAATAAAATAATAATTTATACCACTAGTTGCGTCTCCTCGATTTGAAACTATTTGTAGTTGAAGGTCCAAACATAATACGTAATTTAGGCGGTCAAATCACCGTTTGTTTGTGTTTAGGGGTTTGACTAACGGGATTGACCGTACGGATCGAGTCCTTAAATTTGTCAGATGATGCTGAAAAATTACCCCCACATATGTTTCAACATAATGATGATATCTGACGGTCAGTTTTTCGTTTCACAAGATTGATCGTCACAATCAGAATATGCCTACTAATGTTGTATAACTAATTTATCAAGGGTTAAGTAAATGTTCCGTTTTAAAAACAAACTATACGTAGAAGCTTCAAACGAAAAAAAGTCGTGAGATAAGATATGACTGGAACGATGAAATATGTCTACGGTTGAAAAATCACGTAATTCCGATAAGTTTTGGTGCCAATACTTGCGGTCATTGCATTTTTTTCATTCTTTCTCCATAGAGGACGCCCTATCTCCGATGGTTATTTTTCTTATAATTTTTATATCACTAGTTGCGTCTCTTCGATTTGAAACTATTTGTAGTTGAATGTCCGGACAAAATACGTAATTTAGGCGGTCAAATCACCGTTTGTTTATGTTTAGGGGTTTGACTAACGGGATTGACCGTGCGGATCGAGTCCTTAAGTTTGTCGGATGATGCTGCAAATTTACCCCCACACATGTTTCAACATAACGATGATATCTGACGGTCAGATTTTCGTTGAATACTGATAAAACATATAAATTGGACATGGTCAGATTTTCGTTGAATACTGATAAAACATATAAATTGGACATGAATTTACTAAATAATTATAAAAAGTACTTTAGCCGAGTAGTAATTTCGTCGGCTAAAGTGGGACTATAGCCGACGAATTTTTAGTAATTTTGTCGGATAAAGTGGGACTATAGCGTCCTCTTGGGACACATTTTCTACTCCTCTGAGTTGCTTATTTGCAGTTTTGGATTTTCTGCTTTTAACACATTTCTTTCTCAGGAGATCTCTGACTCTTTCAGCAATTCCTCCTACCGTAAAAAATGGTAAAGGATTTTCTTCCAAAGATTGTCCTACTGCATCGTTCCATGGTTTTTGTAGCTTCCTGTAATAGGTTCTGACCAAATCTTCATTATCTAGGTCTACAGTGGTACAATAGTAATTTTAGAACTCATTAGTGTACTCTTCAAAGTATCTCATGTTGCAAATGCTCAACTTTTGAATATTTACCTTAGATCTTTCTTTAGATTGCTCACTATGCCCAGTAACGTCACCACAAAATTGTGCATAGATGGGGCATGTGAAATCTAGAGGATTATTGGTTTCAGCTAATTGGTTGCCCAGTCAGGCCATTGAGCTCTTCGCTTGAAAGACTGATACCATTTCTTGACTATGCTAGTTAAGGTGGACTCATAATATGCATGAGCTTCTTCGTAGACATATTTAGACAACACCAAAGCCTGAGTTAGCCTTGAGCTAGCTACCCAGTTGTCTATCGTCTTTCTCTTGTCTCCTACCCTATCAAGATTAAGATAAACTCATCTTTCAGATATTGACTGTCCCCATTTGGGTTTTGTAGGGATGTACTTCTGAGAACTTCGTTCTCCGGGTTTCCCTGTAGGAGCTTGTCCCTTAGGAAGTTTAATTTTATTTTATCGAATGATCTTAGTGGGGTAGTTTGTAATGTTCTGAACTACAGTGCTTCCTTGGGGAATATTTTCAGTTTTCATTGTTGAGGATTCGCCTGGTTCTTATTTAGCTGCTTGATAAGGAAGAATCTTTTTTTTGTTCTTTCTTAGTTGCACCTGGGAAATCTTTTCCATGATCTTTTCAAGCTCTTCTGTAGATTCATAAATTTCTGCTTGTTCATACAAGTTCTTTAGTTCTTTTGACTTTAACATCATCTTAGGTCTTTTAACATCTTCTTTCTCGAAAGATTCTTCAAGAGAAGAAGTTGGCTTGGTTCCAGATGTACTAGCTTCCTCATATCTAGCGAATGAATGCCTATGAAATTGTAAGTTTATTTTTCCTCCTATATCTTCATAAATAGAAGCATTGGTATTTTCTACTTGCCTAGCTGGAGGTGTCACATTCTATTCTCTTGGGAATGTTTCTTCATACCATTTTATGATATGCTTCTGTTCAGTATGATTTCTTAGATTGGTGAGGATTGATGTTGTAATCCCGGGACTGTTGAGAAATCTAGTGTTTGGGGTTACATTCGAGCTCATCAGCTTATAATAGATACGATAATCTATCACAAGCTCCATCATTCATTTATTCATGGAAATTCCATCTGTTTTGATTCGCAATCTTAGACAGTGTGCTGCATCTCGGAGATGTGTGGTGAAGTTTAGAAAAACATTGAAATATGTAACTTAGTTGCAAAAAGAAGCTTCTACTGTTTCTAACAAACTTTTCTTAAAATCTGTTATTTTATCATCTTGTAAGACACATTGAACAGAACAGTCAATACCAACTATGGCTAAAAGCTTTATTCCTACTTGAACTGCCCCAATATGCATGTAGGAATTTTTCTTCTAAAATGCTTCACTTCTTTTGAAGGGATTAACTTGATGTCGGTTTCTCCTGTGGCAGAAACTGTCAGTTCAAGAATCTTAAATCTGTGAGAATCCATGAGGAAAGATCCCCTCTTGTAGATCTCATTGAGTTTGAATCTGGGAACCGATGCTTCTCGCATGCTAGATTCAATTTCATTATACTCAAATTTTTTAGCGTTGATTAGCTGTACATGCATAGTATTTCTTTTACTGAGTATTCTACTCAGCATTTTTACATCTCTTCTGGTTGAAGATGCAGTTTTGGACGAGGACCAAGTAAGGAGTTTAGGTTCACTAAACTTAAACTCATTTTCTCCTTTTGGTAAAAGGGTATGATTATTTTACTAACTACGTTTTAAGCTAGTTGTTCTTCATTGATCACTTCTCCTTATATCTTCATTTTTCTATGCTTATTTGAAATCTTGCTATCCTGTTGTTTAACTCCTGGAATTGATTTTCGAGATCAATACTCATCTCTTGGAGATAAGCGATCTTGTAATTCTGTTGATGAATTATTGCCTTGATATTATCATGCACTATTTTTGTAGGAAGGAAAAAGCTTAGAGCTTTATCATCTCTGTATTTTACTTTTAGTTCAACTCTGTAATTCATTCTAATCGGTGATCAAAGTTTTTAAAAGCTTTTTTAGTGATTCTTGAGAAGATTTTATCTCAATTGCTTGCAGACAAATGTTGTTGGCGAAACGCTCAGTGCGAACTAGTTTTTTTTTTCAATATCCAGTAGATATTGTTTTTCTTTGAGATAATCAAGTTTGGCTTCAAGCTTGCCAAATGTTGAACTTATCTCTTGAAATTGCTTGAACTTGAGATGAAATCTCTCAAGTTGTAATACAACCTTGTCTGAGGTCGTGTTCCTAGATAGATGATCTAGGTATTCAATTAGGCTTGGTCTGGAAGAATCAAGATCTTCAACCCCGACTTCTCTTTGGAGGTGGACAAGATCTTCATAGAGTGTGTTTAATACTCTACAGATGTACTTCATCGAGTATTGATCTTCCTGAATATGCCTTGAATGAAAGCACTTTTGCCACTTATCAGTCCCTTTTGTAATACAGAAGGACTGGTAATTTTTTAGTTTGGATTCTCTTTTGTTAGCCAAGAGAAGTCAACTCTGTGGCATAAGCCTTGATAACCTGTCATTGAGACAAGCAGACTCTGATACCATCTATGGCGGATCTAACCGAGACTCAAAACGTTCAAAGGAGTCTGATCGTAATCAATAACTTCTTGTAGAACTTCAATTTGTTCTTTAGTTCGTTTGATTCTTTGCTAAACTCTGAGGATAATATCCCAGCAATTTTTTGTTTTTCTAAGAATATTATCTCTATATTTTACCAATCTTCTTAGTTTTCTTTTTTCGTCTTGCAATTCTTTACGGGAAATTTTAGCATAAGCTAATAAATCAAGTCGGGTAGCTATTAAGTTTGCTATTGATGATGAAAAATAAAAGTTTCACCATGCTCCGTCAAGTTTTTAAAAGAGAACAATAGAACATACAAAATAAGGTTAAAATGACAATTTTCTAATAATCACAGAATATTCTTAAAGGAATATTACTTGCAGGTATCTAATTGATAAAAAATTAAGAGGTTAGGCATTACTTTATAACTTTATATATTCTTATACCACTACCTTTCTATAATATGGGTTGATGTGAGGACTTGAGACTCCTTATATTAAAGTTGAAATTTATGATTGTTTGATATGTCATTGTATTACGACAAAATATTGTCGTGTTTATAAAGGGACAAACATCGATTTACGACAGAAATTGTCGCGGTTAACATGGATTTACGACGAAAATTGTAATGGTTAACATCAATTTGTGAATGAAATTGTCACGGTTAACATCGATTTGTGACGGATATTGTCGTAGTTAATATCAATTTATGACAGAATTTGTCACGGTTCACATCAAATTGAGTTACCATAAACTTTGGTCTTGACCCAATTGAATATTTGGAATTAATTTTCATATATTGTTACGCCCTGTATTTAAAATTTACCTATTTACCGGTTTTTCCATGGGTTATTGAGGATTTTTACCTCATTCGGTATTTTCTAAGTTAAACGCTCACGATTATTTTTCAAGTTTTCTCGATATTCCTAATTCTTCTTTCTTGAAGTCGAAGTACTCGTCGATACGAGTTCACCGGTCTCATCGGAATATTTTTCGGAGCAACGATCTATTTTCTATGAATTTTCAAACTTTCTAGTAATTTTAATTACCATTTCAGTAATAATCTTTTTACTATATAATCTGGACCGTTAGATCTTATCTTTATTAAATCTTGGCTGTCTGCGCACCTATTTAAAGGGGAGATCAGTCAGACTTGGCCAAAGGGAGCCACGTCGAGCTCCGAACGAGCTCTCTCCCCCCCCAGTCCAACAGATTCAGGCCACCACTCACCATCAAACCACCACCAAATTATTCATCTTCCTCTTCTCTACAAAACCCTTTAACTGAATCTTTCAAGCAGTCATCATGGAGAGAGATTGATAGAGTCAAGGCACGGTGTCTCTATGGTGAATCTCAATGATTCTAGCCACAACTCGAGCTCTTACGGTTAGGGTTCTTCTTCTCCTTTATCTTCTTCAACTCTAAGGATATGTTTGCCCGATTTCGTACTCTGATTCAAAAATTTCTATTTTTGTTCAAATTTAGGGTTTCAGGGTCCTAACATTGAGGACGAGTTCTTAAGCTTCTGAAGAGTTTCTCGAGCTCTGATGAGGCTTGCCAACTTCGTGCGAAGCTATACGTGTTTTGGTGGAGCATTAGGAGCTACCGTGGACAATCTAGATCAAGGCAGTGGTCATGTGTGTTCTATTAGTGAGGACCATAGGTGGTGTAGTGTGATTTGGTGGAAATAGACGATTGAGGTAGAAGCCGGGGATGTAAGGAGGTAAGCTTTGATCTATTTGGATTCAATGATGTTGGTGAGTTGTAGCTTTGACCTGAAATCATGTTATTGTTCCCCTACACGTCGAGTCAAGCAAAGAGGAGCTTTCCTTCGTCTATGTGATGACCTAAACAAGGCGAGTTGCCTAAATCAGTAGAAGATTCTAGCAAGTCGTTGAAATTCGGCGAAAGAGGCAGATTTCTGGCAAGGTTGTAGAGCTAGTCATTGACTTTCTATTTCACGTTAAAGTTATATAATCGTTTAGTTTGAGTTGTCATTTAATGATACTTTCCATTATTAGAAACATGCTAATTATGGAAAGCTGGTAAATTGGTCAATTCTTAGTCAATTCAGGAAACCCTAGTGAAACTAGGAAAGAGTTGAGCCAATATTTATATAAACAGTCTAACCCATTTGTGCTATTTTTTACCGGCAGACGAGGGGGTTGACTCGAGAATTTGAATTATTTAGAGGTATCGCTCAAGAAGTGTTCCAAGTTGTGGAAGACCTACACTTAATTCTATGAGTTGACTTTTTTGTTTAAAGATAAATGCATGCGATTTCATTCTGAATTATTATTAATATGTTTAACTATTATTGTTATTTATATCAGTTTATATGCATGCGTCTTTGATTTTGAAAATTGTTTTGAGATAAATATATGAATTATGAGTTTCAGTTTGCATGTGCTTCGAAAATTATTTGGTGATATATGATTTGTGGCGCTTGAGTAGTAATATGGACAAGGTTTTGGTTTGTTAATTTATGATTTTAGATGTATATATACATATCAATCTGGAGTTTCCATGAGAATGTGTGATAATACACCTACTGGACAAGTGGGCCGAGATATTTACCTTGTGAGCTCTATCTAGTGGGTCGAAATACTTTTCCCGTGAGTTTTATCTAGTGGACCGAGATATTTCTCTCGTGAGTTCTAATTGACTTTTCGGCTTTTTACTATTAATTTTCTTTGACATGTGGGATACTCTTCAAGTGATTTTCTTTAATATGAGAAATTCTTTGGTTATAGCAATTCTATCTTTAGTACGGTCGGGAAACCGTACCTGAAAATGGGTCATTAATATTATTTGAATAAGACATAAGCTTCCGACTATAGTCCACTTATATAAGAAACCTTGACAGATTATCTCTTGTATATCACTTTGATGAACCAGTCTTCCAGTTGTTAGGTGGAGATAAGAACAAGAATGCTTAAGTAGAACGACTTGAAATTGTAGTAGTTTGTCCCTAATGTGTCTCATCAACGTTTTCCAAAGTGACGAGCTCATATATATATATATATATATATATATATATATATATATATATACAAACATGCTTGCAAGGATTGATGTCCGAAAAAGAGCACATGTCGATGTTCGAATAAGAGAACATGTTGATATCCGCATAAGAGGACATGTCACCACCCATAATTTGTGGCATAGTGATGCCAAAAATGTGGTATATGGTGTCACTAGGCCGTGACTCCTATGGATTAGGAGAGACCACTTGGTTTGATAAATACTTGCCAAAAAGAATGTGAGTTTGGCACAACTTGATCCTTTGATCAATGATATTCATTCGTCTCATGTGTTATTTTTGGATTATGGTCATTATTGGAGGACGCCTTAATGTGAATACCAATCCATATAGAGATCTCTAAAAATAAAATTACACTAGTGTACATGATGATTAAATTTAATGAGTTTGATTTTGAACTATACTTCGTTGAAAATACCAACGTTGTAGATTGGCCTAAATGGAAAGATGTGATCCATGCGGACCCCTTGATGATGTTTCACCGTGATATATCCAACATGTGTACTTCTTTCAAAACCCATTACTTTGAAGGTGCTGCCAAACCTTGTCAATTGGAAATTGATACATATCGCTGCGACACTGACATTTAGTGCACGGACAATAGAAAATTGTATTCCCTTTAGCATTATTGATCACATATTCAATAAAACTAACAACTCCTTTAGCATATCTTTTGTCCCATTTTGGAAGCGAAATCCAACTCTTATCCATATCCTGAGAAAATAACATAATATATATGTATAAACGCTAATTAATTAAATTTACGAATCATTCAATTTATATTATATCTGCAGTTAACGTACAATTAATATATATATACATGCATATATATAATAATTACTAATTAATATAATCAAATTAATATATATATATATATATATATATATATAACAACAACTTCATATATATTATCAAACCCACATCGATCAACTCAATCACACTCAAAACACAATATAATCAACTCTAATTAAAACTCAAAATCAATGTGCATAACGAAAATAAAACTCTTAAATCAACTCAAAAACAAGATATATACATATACGTACCTATATATAGCGCCACAAACTAATTTCGGACAGATTTCGACAACACCCAACAATTTCGCCAACCCCAAAACTTTTTCTCCCGTTTTTTCTTTCAAATCAGCTACTGTCTAGATCTGGAAATATAAAGCATTTTAGCCGACGAAATTATATATATCGTCGGCCAAAGTTTTAAAATTTCGTCGGCTATAGTTCACAGACTATAGCCGACGAAAAAAACTATTTTAGCCGACGACACAACATTTCGTCGGCTAAAAGTCCACTTTAGCCGACGAAAATAGACTTTAGCCGACGAAAAAAAATTTCGTCGGCCTGTTAATTTTTTTTTCGTCGGCTATGATACTTATTCTGGTAGTGCCAGTTTAAACAAAGATATAGTGCCTTAGGCAGTGTAGAACCTATCAGTTATGTATTTGTTAGAAAGCGTAGTGACAAAAGAGTTTAGGCTCACCTTCTAGCGCAAAGTCTCGCACAAATGCTCTGGAATCAACTAAGCCCTGGAATTCACTACGATAAGATATACTCTTGTAATGAATGTCATTGCATTCTACTACCTTGTCAGTTAGGTAGTTTCTGAAAAATTGAACATGTAGCTTGTGATCATAATTTATCTCTGTTGGGAATAAAGAGATGTACATAAAGATCTTAAATAGATCGGTTTTCACCCAAATCAAGTGGCTCCCTACCACTTAGCGCGTTTGCAAGGTATTTGGAACGTATCAACTTGATTTGGGAAGGGATATGACAAATTACGCCTATTTGTGTGTAAGTTCTAGATGAATCGTGATTAATTCTTATTATACTAAGAGATGTCACTGATCCAAAATTAAGAATGAAAGGATCGATCTTGAAAACATTTGGTCTTGAAAGTTAGGACCGTTATTGATGAAGTTATGCCTATATGTATCCCTTGATCGATCAAAGTCTTGAGAAGACCTGTTTCGTCTTTATAACGAAGAAGTCTTAGGTGAAATTCTTCATCTAAGTAGGTAGCACATTTATGTACTTGTCATAATTAAATGCTCGACTCGACATCTCATTCACTATAAACTTGTAAGACCAATAAAACAAAATTCTTAGTCTTTCAACTCTCTAGTGGTTGAGCAGCTTCGCTTCCTCTTTCACGAGTGTGAAGGAATATTAAGGTAATGGCCGGATGCGTCCACACAATGGTATGAAGGGTTTAGGCTAATTTTATCTTATAGAAAGACACAATAAAACAAAATCTCAGTTTTGTAGGTCAACTTCCACGGGATCTACATGATATCTCACTTGTTGGAAAATGGTAAAATTGGTAAAATTGGAAAGGCCTATGTGTCTAATTTCCATGGATACTTACTATTTAATCACACCCATATCATATTGAGTGAGTTATATGGATATTTTCATAAATTATGACGGATCTTTCCAATAATCTGCTTTTGCAAAACAGTCAACTTCAACAGAGCTTTGTAATCAGCTTAAGATGAAGTAGGTTACATGGTTAGAAAACTACAGGTGTGTAGTTTTCAGAACTTTTTACGGTTCATCCATACCTATTGTATAGAAGACGCTATGATTGTTTAAGTACATGAAGGTCATCATGACACGCGTGACTCTGATTTTCAATGCGAACTTGTGTTTGAGTTGTTAGGCAACCTTCTTAAAGATCAAAATAATGCCAAGTATAGTAGGTATGATCTAAGGATAATGTGGCTAGATTTAATGACTAAATTGATGTCTGAGTCTACTTTTGAAGTATGTGAATTAGATTGGCTTTTGTCGTTTATCTGAACTCTAAGATTGAGTTACCAATCTGGGAAAGTTGTTGTGTAAACATCAGGAGGAGTCTACATCACATGTTAACTTCCAATTTAGCTGGTACATTGAGCTCTTTTTCTCTTCGTTCAAGTCTTTTGTTTTACCCACGAAGTAATTGTTTTACTTGGTAAAGTTTTTACCGAGGAAACACCATAAACATTGAGACGTATTAGGGACGCCATACAAGGGGGAGTGTTTAAGAAAATTATATTTCCGTCATTTTGTTATTTGTCTTGTTCTAATACACGTAGGATCGGTTGATCCGGTTTCCTTATTAGAATAGATTATAGTATTGATAGATCTTCTAGATCCTTCAGGAGACTCTACGTAATGTTTATAAACAGATATTTTATCAATAATAAACAGATATTTTATCAATAAATGAGCATACCGTTATTCTCGTTATTCATTCTCTTAGAACACCGTATTAATTAAATATATATATTTGAAAAATAAAACAAGAGATAATGATTCATCAAATCATATACAAGATATATTAGGCTTAGTTTGGTATTGTGGTTTAAAAACTCATTTTTTTTAAAAAAAATGAAGTTTTAAATAAACAACCTCCAACCTGCTTTTTAAAATCGTGGTTATTTGAACTAAAAATGTTTAAATAAGCAGTTTTTAAGATTTTATGAAATAAAATTTTTATACATAATGATGATTATAAGTAATTAAAATCTCCAAAACTCAATACCAAACTGGACTTTTTAATCTCTTACAAATTAATTTAACCCTTTTATATATTGATCGCGCATCCCAATTTCTAATATTATAGAGTTCAACCGATCGAGTATCATTTGATCTAGATGCATAATCTCTTATGTAATAAGTAGAATGTCGTGAATTCGACTCACGCAGTTGTACGTAATATTTATGTTGTATACCTAATAAAAACAAATATTGTAGAGTTCATGATTCACGCACGACGTGGACCTTAGAATATCAAAACAAAATATTCCTTAAAAACTGAGAAGGTTGAACCGAATAAACTAATTAAGCCCTAACTGAAGCTTAAATGGATCAATCTACTGTAAGGGAGATAAACAAATATAAACCAGCACTCGTCAGTCTGGTCTTACGAGTTTCATGCGACATGAAAACAACCTGGCTAGCTCTTATAATTTGCAACAGCCCCCCTTATGACCCTGACCTTTTCTCTTAAGCCCTCAGAATTCGACATGCAATAAATATAGTTTCTACAGGAAATAGTTTATAGATATGGATTATGGAAATACAAGAAACTATTGCGCAAGTGACAATCATACAAGAACTCCTACACTCTTGGATAAAAGGTCAAAGGAAAAAGAATTTCCTTGCCTCTTAACATACTAACTAGCTAGTTCGTATTACTAACAAGTACTATCACTGCTTAACTAGCTGCAGTGCGTGCACACCTTTATTGAAATTTCGTAAGTATCAGTTTATGTAAACGAAGGATAAAGAGCAAGCTGTAAAACTGATCTGAACTCCTCCCAGTTCTCGTTAAAAATGTCATGATTCTCAATATCGGCATATGAATAGCTTGATGTGAATGAATCCAAGATGTACGGATGCGTAGCAGTAGTGGTTCCGGAGATGAACTGATGACCTGCATCCTGCAATGTCTGGTTATTGATGTTGCTTGCATTGTTGTATTTAGTGTGGTTGAGAACATTAGGCTTCTTCTCTTCGTAGCAAATGTTTGAAGCGGCGAAATCGATATAAACTTCTCGATTAATGTTCGTGGACTCTTGATTACGATCTTGATCAGTAGTCATATTGCATTTCTTTGAGCTGGTTTGTTTAGCAGACAAATCTCTACAGTCCGGTGTATACTTTTTATGCGACACACTTCTCTTGAATATTCGACATAGTGTCCAGATTTCCTGCAGAAACCAATGCCACCATGAACAAGAGTCAATATGTAGTTAAACATTTACAAATGGAAATTAAGGAAAATTATCAAAATCATGCTTCTAGGTCTAGTTCGATAATTCAGTGCTGTTGTTAATGACAAGTTTTTCTTGAGCTAATTGCTAGCTCCATGTTCATGTACTTTCACTTGCTCTGGTAGTGCTTATGCCTATGATTATGCCCTAATGCAATACGAACTTAAAGCTTAATAATTACTACACAAGTTAGTTAACAATTACAAGTTTGAAAGGGATTTGGAACTCAATGACTGTGAGTACCATGTGTTTTCATTACTTACAGCTTCATGAAGATTAATACTCTGTGATACAGCGGTGCAGGAGGTGCGGTTAGAGTGAACATTAATGTTATCATTGGCGGAGGGACGGCGAAATTCGTGCATCATCCAATCAGTTTTGGTGCCTTTTCCGGCACTGCCGCGGTAGTAGACGAGAGTTTTCTTCAGTCCAATGCAGTTGATGTGGGAATCATGAATTGGCTTGTCTATCCCAGTTGCTTTCCAAAACCCAGACCCGGTTACTCTATTAGGTCTGATACTGTTCTTGTACTTTCTCCCTCTTCTGCAGAAGAAGTACCACTCTTTGTCTCCAGCAGTAGTTGTCGCTTCTGCATAATATTTCACAAACTCATTAGATAAAATAAGTTGGAGCTATACTTAGCTATAGATACATGTAATTACCATAGCAGATTTGATCAGGTTTAGATATGAACCGCTTATAAGCAAGAGTGAGAGTGTCAGGGAATCAGTGACTGACTGTTGAATTAAGAACTAGTTGAAGAATGAAGAGTTTTTTGCATTAGAAAAAAGACTAACAATGTTTTGATCGATCACCAAAGGAAAAGAGCAGATAGAGTAAACGGATTGATGCAATTAACCAATCCACCCTTTTGTTGCTCTCGAAACTTTTTAGCCGGATTTGAAGAAAACTATTCAGTACCCTCGCTAGAGATAGAATTGTAAAGATAGGCTTTATCTTACTTGGAAGATCCCAAGGATCATGCTTGTAGATATCAATTGATTTGATGAGCTCTAAGCTGATGGGTTTCTTTTGAATCTTCCGGCGGAGATAGAACCCAACAAGTTCTTCATCTGTTGGGTGAAACCTGAATCCCGGCAGTGTGACATCCTCATCATCATGATCCTGATGATCATAATCATGATGATCATCCTTGCAGCTAGTAATTTTTCCATCCATCTTCAAACAATCGATCGATGACCAACACAGCTTTGATATTTCCTTGAGTTGATTAGTACGTACTTGTATTTCTGGATCTTTCTCTACCAACGTCAGTGGTACTAAAGAAATTTAGGAAGATAAACTGTTTGTAAAGATTGAAGTAGCCGAAGGTTCGATACTGAAGGTGAAGAGTCATAAGGTAGAACACTAGTATTTATAAGGGGAAAAAGTCATCACAATTAGCTTATTATCGATCAGGTCAAGTCATGATATTTGACCTCAGGCTCGGCCACAACTCACAAGTCTTACACCAATATTTAGTTTCAGAGAAAGGTAACCAATGTAGACTTTTAACTCAATTAATTATTAAGAGGAATGGTTAGTCGATTCTCTAATAAGGATGCTATTCCATCTCATTTTATTACGGGGAACTATAATTCATGCCAATGATGAAAGCCGGCAGGCAGAGAGATCAGAGGTACTAGAAGAGAATATGTGGCAGAGACCAACTAAGAGATTGTCATCTATGTTACTTTAAAGTTTTATTAGTACTTGAGACCAGATCAACTCTTGAAATGTTTGAAGGTGGTCATGGTTTAGGAGAGGAGAGTAAACCATTGATCAGTTTGCCGGTCTCCCCGCCAATGGAATCGGTCAAGGTTATTGTTGATGGTGCTTCAGTCTTCTACTTGTTGGGGTCTTGCTTAAGCTTAATTGGTGCTTCTGATCAGTCCTAATTATGGAAGGTTGCTGCATTAATGTCCCTAATAATGTAATATGTTCATGCCTATGTTAGTTTGGCAGCTAGATAGGTAGGCATGTCTATTCGTTGCGGACCAAAACTCGGCTCCAATTATCTTTGAATCTGATTGACAAAAACTAGTCAGCTAGGCCGGTGAAGCGAATAACTAAAATGTAACCTCATGTAGTAAATCATATAAATTGAACAAACTTTTTTCATATATGTACAAATTTCATTTATCGTATTGTGTTATTAATATGTTAATAACGAAAATGAAATAATAATAATAAGAGCTCAATAACAAAAAAGGAGAATAATAGTAAAAAGGGGTAAAATTGTAAAAAATTGGAAGGCTCATAGATTTGAACCCAGGATCATATTCGGGCCTCCAACTAGACTAATCGTTGGACTATCTCAGTTGTCTAGTATAATTTTGAAGAAAATATTTATATATAAGGTTAAGTTTCACATAATCTGAAAACAAAAAGATCGAAGGCCCATCAGAGACCGGTGACCTGAGGCGATCGCCTCAAGTTGCACACCCCAGGACTAGCCCTGTATATATATGAAACTGTGTCCCGAACAAGATTTGCCTGGTGTTTCTGAACCCTGATGTTCAGAAAAATAGAGATTCAATGAAGAGTTAACAGATTAAATCGATCCACAATGATCAAATGTCAACCCGGCCATATAATTGGGGAAGAAGTCCCAGTCCAAAAAGACAAAGATAAAGTCATTTAGGTACCCTCCAAAAAGAGCACAATTGGAGGGTAGTCTGTTTAGAATTACATACAGGTACTCAGAATACCACATTTTTAGCACCTCCCATCCGTATGGAGGCTCAAAATCGCAAGACAAGAAATGACAACAGTATACTTGGCATGTATAGCTCAAATGCTTCAGGGTTAATGATCATTTAATACAAAATCAGAAAAAAGTATTTACTAGGTCTTAATACATTTCATGAGCTCATTCCAACAGGCGGCTAAAGTACTTTAGCCGACGAAAAACAAAATTGTCGGCTATAAGATATATTTTCGTCGACTAAATTAATTTTTTCATCAGTTATAGTCTGTGAACTTTAACCGACGTCATTTTAAAAGTTTAGCCGAAGAAATCAGGGTATTTCATCGGCTAAAGTATCTTTTACTTACAAAATTGCACTACGGATATTTCGGTGTTCGATTGACTATTGTGATACCAATCTACTAGAAGGGAAATGGCCCTACGAGTCAAACTCATCAATATGCCATGACATATAAACGTTTTTGGCCATCCGAGTTCGTTTTACGACATCAAAATGAAGTTTTTCTAACCACTTAACACACGAAAACGCCTATATATATCTGCATCTATATGAGGTATTTTGGCCAAACCTTCAAAACAACAAACTCTCACCATGATGAGACGCAACTGACCATCTAAAAATTTAAAGACATTTACCTTTCGATGATAGTGTTCCCCATAGGGATAAATAATGCTAAATAATAGGCATGTTGTGATTCTGATGATCAAACTTCAAAACTAAAAATCCGACCATCTGATATGATCATTATGTCAAAATATGTCTGGTAAAAAATTCAACTTGATCCAATAAATTTAAGGGCTTGATCCAGACATTCAATCTCGTAAGCCAAACCCCTAAATTGCATTGATCGTAACTATCGACACTAAGACTTTATCAGAATTATGTGATTTTTCAACCGTAGACGTATTTCACCATTCCAGTCATATCTTATTTCAAGACTTTTTGCATTTGAAGTTTCTATGTAGAGTTTTTTTTTGAAACGAAACATTTACTATAAACTTAGTAAACAAGTTATACAACATTAGTAGGCATGCTGTGATTCTAATGATCAAACTTGAGAAACAAAAATCCGACCGTATGATATGATCATTATGTCGAAATATGTTTATAGGAAAAATTCAACTTGATCCGACAACTTAAGGGCTCGATTCTTACAGTCAATCCCGTAAGTCAAACCCCTTAACGCACGAAAACGGTCATTTAACTGCCTAAATTACGTATTTTTCCCGGATCTTCAAATGAAAATAGTTTCAAATCGATGAGACGCAACCAGTGGTATACAAAATTTATGAAAAATAACCACCGGAGATAGGGTTACCTCTCGAGAGAAAGAATGAAAAATTGCATTGACCGCAACTATCGGCACCGAGACTTTACCGGAATTACGTGATTTTTCAACCGTAGATGTATTTCACCATTCCGGTCATATCTTATTTCAAGAATTTTTTTTATTTGAAGCTTCTACGTATAGTCTGTTTTTTGAAACGGAACATTTACTTAACACAGTAAACAAGTTATACAACATTAGTAGGCATGTTGTGATTTTGATCATCAAAATTCACAAACAAAAATCCAACCGTTAGATATCATCATCATGTTGAAATATGTGTATGGAAAAAAATTCATCTAGATCCGACAACGTTACGGACTCCATCCGGACAGTCAATCCCGTAAGTCAAACCCCTAAACGCATAAAACGGTTATTTGATCATCTAAATTACGTATTTTGGCCGAACCTTCAACTTAAAATAACTTCAAATAGATGAGATGCAACCAGTGGTATAAAATTTTTATTTTATTTATTATAGCATAGCTGACGAAATATTAGGGTATTTGTCGGTGAAAGTTTAGGGTTTTAGCTGACAAAATTTATTAAAATTCGTCGGTTAAAGTTAAATAAATAAATAAAATATAAGTTTAAAATATAAGGCACTTTAGCCGACGAAATATATTAAAAATCGTCGGCTAAAGATAATTAAATAAATAAAATATATAAAATATAAGTTTAAATATAAGGCACTTTAGCTGACGAAATATCCTAATTTCGTCGGCTAAAGTACCCTCAAATTTTCAAAATTCATACCAAAAATTTTAATTTTTTCTATATCTTTCATTTTCACCTCATCCTCCTCTTCATCTCTCTTCCTCCTACCCCCTCCTCCTCCACCTCCTCCGGCGGCAACTCCTCATCTCCTCTCCTCTACTCTCTTTCTCTTTCTCCTCCTTCTCCTCTTCTTCTCCTCTCCTTCTCCCTCTCCCTTTCCTAGCCTCCTCCTCCTCTCCTTCTCCTTCTCCTCCTCTCCTTCTCCTCATCCTCTCCTTTTCCCTCTCCCTCTCATATCCTTCTCTTAGCCGGCCTCTTCTTTCAATTTGTCAGCTAAAGTTAAATAAATAAATAAAATAAATAACTATAGCCGAAAAATTTTATTAAAATTCGTCGGCTAAAGTTAAATAAATAAAAATAAATAACTATAGCCGACGAATTTTTTTTTAAATTCATCAGCTAAAATTAAATAAAAATAAATAAATAAAATAAATAACTATAGCCGAAGAAATTTAATAAAATTCGTCGTCTAAAGTCTAGACTTTAAGAGACGAAAAATTTCTTCGTCGGCTAAATAAATGACTTTAGCTGACGATACACAATAATTTCGTCGGTTAAGGTTATAGCCAACTTATGAACTCGATCCACATAGTCAATCCCGTTAGTCAAACCCCTAAACACAAACAAACGCTTATTTGACCGCCTAAATTACGTATTCTGTCCGGACCTTCAACTACAAATAGTTTCAAATCGAGGAGACGCAACTAGTGGTATAAAAGTTATAAGAAAAATAACCGTCGGAGATAGGGCGTCCTCTATGGAGAACGAATAGAAAAAATGCAATGACGGCAAGTATTGGCACCGAAACTTATCGGAATTACGTGATTTTTCAACCGTAGACCTATTTCATCGTTTCGGTCATATCTTATATATCTCACGACTTTTTTTCGTTTGAAGCTTCTTCGTATAGTTTGTTTTTAAAATAGAACATTTACTTCACGCTTGGTAAATTAGTTATACAACATTAGTAGGCATATTTTGATGGTGACGATCAATCTTGTGAAACGAAAAACCGACCGTCAAATATCATCATTATGTTGAAACATGTGTGAGGGTAAATTTTCTGCATCATCGGACGAACTTATGAACTCGATCCGCACGGTCAATCCCGTTAGTCAAACCCCTAAACACAAACAAACGATGATTTGACCGCTTAAATTACGTATTCTGTCCGGACGTTCAACTACAAATAGTTTCATATCGAGGAGACGCAACTAGCGGTATAAATTATTATTTTATTCATTTAACTTTAGCCGACGAATAATTAGGGTATTCGTCGGTTATATTATAGGGTTTAGGGGTTAGGGTTTACAGTTAAGCCGACGGACAATTGGCCATGATCATGCGGACCCCTGATGATGTTTCACCGTGATATATCCAACCTGTATACTTCTCCCAAAACTCATTACTTTTGAGGTGCTGCCAAACCTTATCAATTGCAAATCGATGCATATCACTGCGACACTGACATTTAGTGCATGGAAAATAGAAAATTGTATTCCCTTTAGCATTATCCATCACATATTCAATAAAACTAATAACTCATTTACCATACCTTTTGTCCCATTTTGGAAGCGAAATCCAACTCTTATCCATATTCTGAGAAGATAACATAATATATATGTATAAACGCTAATTAATGAATTAATTAAATTTACAAATCATTCAATATTCTATCTACAGTTAACGTACAATTAATTAATATATATATATATACATGCATATATATAATAATTACTAATTAATATAATCAAATTAATATATATACATACATACATATATATAACAACAACTTCATATATATTATCAAACCCAAATCGATCAACTCAATCACACTCAAAATCCAATAATCAACTCTAATTAAAACTCAAAATCAATATATAACGAAAATAAAACTCTTAAATCAACTCAAAAATCAGATATATATATACACATATACGTACCTATATATAGCGCCACAAACTAATTTCGGACAGATTTCAACAACACCCAACAATTTCACCAACCCCTTAACTTTTTCTCCCCTTTTTTCCTTTCACATGAGCTGCTGTCTAGATCTGGAAACATAAGGACTTTTAGCCGACTAAACTTTAAAAATTTCGTCGGCTAAACTTTAAAAATTTCGTCGGCTATAGTCTGTAAACTATAGCCGACGAAAAAAACATTTTGGCAGACGAAAAAACATTTCGTCGGCTAAAAGTCCACTTTAGCCTACGAAAAATTAACTTAGCCGACGAATTTTTTTTCGTCGGCTATAACAGTTATTCTAGCAGTGCACATTGTAAAGATGATTAAGTTTGAACAATATCAGTACAAAAATAATTTACGACCCACGCTTATCGCAATTTGACACGATAATCCCATTCGCATGGAGTTTGCTTTGAATCCTCAAAATTTCGAGATTGTCCTACAAAGACGCTTCAATTGCAAAATAAAAAAATGATATCAATTTGGCCAAGGACTGTTTTTTCGCGGCCAAAATCCCCAAGTCGTGGGTGGGGCGCCGTTGCTGGATTCGGGGTCAAGCAGAGACGCTAGTTCGTTGGTGGCGCAGGTTTGACGGCCTAGGTAAGTCGTGGGTGCTAGCCAGAAGTCGACGACGGGTTGTTGCATGCTAGGGAGGCGCGCAACGACATTGGGGTAGTGTCGGTGGAGCCACGCCGAGGATTGACATTCATGGATGACGCTGGAATCTAGGTGAGACGACGAGCTACGCAAGGCTGCCGGTGATCAGGGAGGAACGGTGCTACTCCGAATCTGGGTGTTTCTGGGTTGCATCTAGTTCGAAGTCCGTCGCTGAACTTTGCTGGGTTGGGTGAGACGCCTGAGGCAGGAGATCGTCGGGGAAGAGGTCGTCGTGGTTGAAGATCAACAGAGCCAGAAAGGGACGAGACCAGCTTTGTTTCGGCTCGGGGATCAGATGCAACTCGGATGGTTTTTGGCTTGCGTGTGATGGCTGCCGGAGGTTATGATGGGTGCCCATATCAGTGTTCTAGGTGCACGGTCGAAATAGATAGGGATGAGGGTGAGCGTCATCAGAGCTCCGGGATAGATGGCATTAAAATTTAGGTTTTTTGGCTTTTTCTTTGGTTGAGGGTTTACATAGTATTTGAAGGATGGATTTAGATGATCTATCAATTGTAATCTATTCTAATAAGAAAATCGGATCAACCGATTTTACCTGTATTATGATAAGACATATAACAGAAGGATGGAAATATATCGATCTCTTGATGTAAACTAGGTTTTTTTATTCTATCGTCTAGCTTGTTTGATTTGTTATTGGTGCTCAAAATAGTGGCTGCCATGAATATGGGAGAGTTTTATCTCTAATTTTTGTGTTTTGTGGTTTCATGGTTTGGTGTTACTGTTTTGTTCTTTTGATTCCTAAGGGGTGTCATTTCATTTTAGTGAACGTAGGCAACGTTACATGTATTTTTTACTAATGGGACTAACGTGCAATGACATAAAGGAGCCATGACTGGAAAGAGCTAGTAAAGATGAGGCCCATCACGGGTAATAGCCCTAGCCCGAAAAAAGGTTTTGTGGTGACAAAAAACCCAAGTTGGCATCAGTAGCAAATCCATACAATCGAGTCCACAAAGTACTCAAAACCCAAGTTTGTCAGAGGGACAAAGAGACAAAAGGCTCCGGTGCTCCAGTGAGTTCCTAACCTAGATCTAAGCGACGTCGTTGTCCTACTACAATTTCAATATAATTATTTTTTTAGAGTATCAACAACAGTATTCTTAAAGATTTTCTGAGTCCAGAGACTAATCTGCACGAGGGATTATGTTATAACGTTTCATCCTCTCTAACCACCAAGAATAAATTGGGATTTAACTTCAATTAACTTTGGCGTGATTCGAACCTATGTATGAGATTCCACATTGAGGCTCTTACTAAGTCGACCACCTCAATACGATTTGTTTTTGTAAAACTCTAACATGGGTTTCAATTTGATTAAGAATGGAGTTAATTCAAGTCACTAGAATTAAAGTTTCATAAATAACCAAACTTTATTCTAGATTTGTGAATATTTAGTTCAGTAAATTGCATGAGTGTTTAAGTTGAGATTTTTGAAAATTTGAAGCCAAATCTTGAAATAATCAATTTTGGTTATTTGATGTTTTCAGATGTTGAAGCACAACTGGGTTGCTTTCTTTGTGGTGGTCTTATGGGGTTTCAGATTCAGAGCTATAGATGGCAGTGCTGGTGATGCTGATTCTCATTATAGGTAAATCATTTTTTTACTGGTAGTGTGATTTTTAGTCTGCTGCTGGTGTGAGTTTTTTCATAGCTGTGTATTGTTTTGAGGGAATCGTGTTAAGTTTTCGTCGGTTAGCTTTAAAGAATGAGCATTGTAGTGTGCTGTTGTTCAGCATTTAGAGTGCAATGTGGCTAACTGAGGCTTTCTTAGCCTGGATTAGCCATTTATCTTTTCGAATGACTGGAAGTTTCTGCTGAAGGTCTATTGTTAGAACTTCAAATGGAGAAGAGTAGTATTTTCATTGATCATTGGGTTTGTGTTTTGTATGGTGGAATGTTAATATTTTGCTATTGTTTAGATTGAAAATCTGTTCATTGAACTAATTGGCCTGTCTTTTCTTTTACACAAATTCAATGGGCTAAATTGACATATTCTACAACATGTATATTGTCATTAGAATAGAATTGATTTGGGGGGTTTGGGCTGGTGTTACTCGCCATCCATCTCGTTGGAAATTGTGGTTGGTAGTAGTCGGAGGTGGGCTTGCAATGCTCCTAGAAATCTATGATTTCCCGCCGTATGAAGGATTTCAGGATGCTCATGCGGTAGGACATGCCACCACCATTCCCCTAACTTACATTTGGTGGAGTTTTATCAGAGATGATGCTGAGTTCCTAACCAAGTAAAGAATTTGACAACGAAAGCAAATTAAATAGAGTTATTTCGAGATGTTCCACTTTGCATGTGATGCTTGAGCACGTAGCCCTCGGCTCTATAAATGTGCTGGAAAATGCAGTTTTTCCATGAGTTTCATCTGACGATTTGTATTGCAAAATAAAAGTTGTTATAGGATACTGATTGCAGTTGTATTTTAGATAGCTTAGATTTTTTCTTTGATGGTAATCTTGGTGGCCCAATGAGCAGGTCCAGCTCTGAGTCAAGACAAGTAAAACCCAAGTCTAAGACCTTCAAATTAGAGGGGTCATTTTATATATTATAATGTACAAATAAACTATTAGTATGAAACTAGTTTAATGGTAAGTAGCTGCTGCATAACCTGTTTAGAATCCCATGTTTGATTCTCATGTCTTTTTTCATTCATTGTTATGTTTTTTTGTCCTTCTTTTCAGTTGTGCATTTCAATTCTTTTTACATAGTTCATCAATCAATTTTTTTTCAAACCGAGTTATAACTACATTCATAATCGTTTTTTAAATCTTTTATACGGTCTATTGATTTTTATTTTGCTGAACATTTATTAAGGGGCCCTAAATTTTTTTTGTCTATAGCCTTCGAACACATAAAGTCGGCCGTGCCAATGAGACTATCAGAAAGACTTGCTTCTAGTAATTTTTCACTTTCATTTCATTTTGTTGGTTAAGCAAACAAAATTTACCAAACAGAAAAACAAGTTAACACACTTACTCTGGCACTATTTGGACCAAAAACTGACGAGGTCCGCTAAACAATCTGCAATTTAAAACTTTATCATTGTAGTAACTTTAAGTATGGATCGTTCTAGCCGGGGACACTAGGGGAGGATCAATTAATGCATTAAAACAAGTTAGCAAAATTCACAAATATAAACATACAAGTACAAATCTGTCACATAATATACAAGTATACACAAATGCATAAGTATAAACATACATACAAATTCGGCAAAAATACAATAATCACAAGATATTAACTAAAATCATTTACAAAATATATACATATGTACCGAATTATCATGGGGGTTAGTGTTTTCTAACATTCTAAGTTCTAAATCTAATATTTACAAGGTTGATCAATCAATAATTAAGCACATAATCATAACAAACACCGAATAAATAAACATGCAAAACTTAAGCAAGATTAAGATGCAACATTTATGTTATCATAGACTCTAATTAATTCCAACTATTAGACTCCTCATGTAAACTTAAGACCTACAATCGCATGATCTTAAACCTACATATGTGTCATCTTGCTTAGTGCCTACGATCACATGACACTAAAACAAAATGCACTGACCGAACAAGAGTCATTGGAGACATGATCCTAGGTATGGCGTCACTCATCCTAATAACATGTAAATTGCTTACCCTAACAAACCCTTGGCAGTGCCTAACAATTAAGACCTACAATCGCATGACCTTAACCTTAGAACACTACGTCATGTTAAACTCCCCCTTAGGAACATCTGGTACCTATAGACTACCCTCAGGATCGATTACATGATCAGGTAAACAATAAATCAATTAGACATCTATTACACACATAAATATAAATAACTTAAACTATGCAAAGTCCTAACATGCATACTATTCGTTACACAATCAACACGTTCATGAAATAATCACAAAGAAGAAACATAAATATGTAAATTGTATAAAACCATAAAAATCTAGAAATAATATATATAAATAAAGTACTGTTTACAGAGTAAAAATACAAGCAAATTGAGGTTTTCCATACCTAAAACCTACCTAAAGTTTCGGCCAAGGGTATGGAAGGGATCGGCGGTGATGGCAGCGGTATGGATCGGCGACAGCTTGATCTTTCTCTGTGTTTGGGAGGGTTTTTAGGTAGAGCTTGACTATACTATAGCTTAAACAAAGATTGATACCTAAAACTCAACCATTACATGTGTATTTATAGAGAAACATTAAGGCCAAGTCGGCAGCCCCCCAATCCTCACCCAAATAGGTTTAGGTTTTCCTTTTTGAACTTTGTTTGCTTGGCCAACAAGACTTGGAGATTCTAGAGACTTCTTTTTGTGGTTTCTTCGATTCTTCTTCTTCTAAACAACTTCTCATATGTTCATTAAGCTCCTCATCAATTATTTGGCATGCTTGGGAAGGATTTTGGTGAAGAAACACACTCACTAACTCGGTAGACAACTTCAGCAAAATCTGTCATGTTTTGGCAGACTGACCTCCGGTCATTGTTTCTATAATAACTCCTTCCTCAGAACTTGGATTGCTGCAATTCTAAAATATTTAGAAACTAGACATCCACAGATTTCTATCCATATATGGCACATCTCCTGGTTCCTCTTGGATCGTCCTAGGGAAATTTTTGAAGTTGAGTTATGGTTTCTAGAAATCCTCTGTTTTTGTTCCGATTTCATGCTTTTGGCTCTTATCTTTCTATGCTTCTTTTGCTGCCTTCCATAAGTCCGATTCGCATGATTCTTGTTCCGTTAAGTCCATATACATGTCATATAAACATTAAAGAAAATTAATCAAGTAATGACAATGTACAAATTCATAGAATCATAAGAAATATCACAATAACTTCATAAGTCAGCTTTTAATAATTCAGTGCACATTTTCTCTACTTTACGCACATTTTAGCCATTGCTCTACAGAAAAACCCTTATGATAAATATATACAAATATTATACTAATAATGGATAAACAAAGCATAAATGGGGATAAAAACATATTAAGAACGTAGCATAAAATGCTCCTATCAACTATCAGAAAGACTTGCTTCCAGTAATTTTTCATTTTCATTTCATTTTGTTGGTTAAGCAGACAAAATTTACCAAACAGAAAAACAAGTTAACACACTTACTCCGGCACTATTTGGACCAAGGTCTAAGAAGGTACTTCTGCAAAAGCAGACAAATCTACAACTTTAGGCATCATAATATGAAGAAACCTCAAACCTGACGGTTACAAATTGATAGAAGTTGAGACCCGAATGTTAGACGCCTAGACTTGAGGAAATATTTAAGCTCTACTATGATAACAACTATCAATGTACCATAAAGATATATTTATACTTTTTGAGAGAAAGAAAATGAAAAATCTGGTAACATACTATTTTTGAACCACGTATGAAAATATTAGTTGAACCATATACGATAAAATTAGATGAAAGTTATTTGAAACAGTCTTATTCCGACACACCCTGCTGAACCCTAACCCCAACTTCTACAGTTCTACTAAACCATCTTTAATTTTACTAATCCCCAAAGATCTTCCTCTCTAACTCCACCTCTTCTATAAACCCTAACTCCTTGAATTTCGAAATTCTGCCTTTTTGGACAAGTTTTTCTTCTCTCACTCAAAACCCTAGCCGACGCCGTCATCGTCACGTTCAGGACCTATCCGGCCTCGCCTCAGCATTGGTGATGGCCTATGGTCTAGCCGATGCACGAACGGTGTGGCCAGACAAGTAGTCTGTGGTAGGGGTGGATCTTAAGTCTGGTGGTAAAGCTCGTAGGTGTGTGTCCTTTTCTCTCTCGGCTGGTGGGTGTGTCTATGTCGCGGTGGCAGTTTGGGACTGAAGTACGAATGGATCCTTGCGAGGTCGGAGCGACATCAACTTTTGATGGTAGGAGTTTGACAAGCCGGATATGTTGGCTGGTCGGAGGGACTCGAAGACCCATTGATTGGATCAAATGTGTTGATGGTCTCCCAGTCGGTGTGCATTGATCCTTGCATATTGATGAAAATCTATCCAAGATGGTACAGATAGGTATTCTGAGGTTAGACGATGGTGTCGTGGTGGGAGTTCGACATTAGTGGAAGAGCGACAGGTTCAACGATGGAGAGGCACAAAAGAGGCTTGGGGCTGGGAGGGCTAGAAACGACCCACTTGCTGGTTTGGTCTATTGGGCCTGTAGGCTACCAGAGGGCCCATTATGGGCAGTATGTGAGTTTTGGGCCCAATTATTGGGTCAAGTTTTAACTATGTTATTTTCAGTTTTTATATTGTTTTATTATTTAGCTATGTCACGCCTTAAGCGTGCAATAAGTGCTTGCATTTGTTATGCAAGACGAGTCGGGCTATGTGTCTGTGAGTGCACTCAAAGTGCTTTATCTGTCCTAGACGGGCAACAAGTTCCTTGTTTCGTTAAATGGTCGTTGTCATTTAGTGACAGGGTGAAACTAAATGTCATCACTTATCTTCCGACGACATCATAGTAGGAAAGCAATGATTTTTGGTAATTATGTTTCGTTGTAGTCGAGTCATCTTTTTGTTATGTCATATCTATATCAAAGCAAATAGAGTAGCTAGTACAACACTCTTTCTAGTTGGTGCAGCTTTAGGTACAAGTTTATTGTAGAGACTCCTGATATTTATTTCAGGTATTTGTAATTAGAGGTTTAGGCTCAATGTTCCTCTTTATAATTGGCAGTTTTATTAATGAAGACTTAAGGACATCCGCATCAACAATGTACATAAGGGGATCCATTAAGGACCTTCTTGTTGAAGACTTTCTCCTTAATGGTTTATTACACCAACTTTTCAATCATATTTTTTCATCTCAACTGTTCAGTTTATATGTCTATATAAGTAGATCACTTCTATAAATTTTCAATCAAATTGGTGATCGTTAAGACATCGAAATAGATCAAATCAATGGATGATCCAATTATGTCAAACATGAACCGTTCAAGTTTATAATCGGTGAATCACATTTATGAATGCCTTAACGATTTTCAATTTGTATGAAAATTTGTAGAGATGATCTACTTATATATATCTACAAACTAGACGGTTGAGATGTGAATATGCGATCAAAAATAAAGTAAAACGAAAAGTCATCAACTAATTCTTAACAAAATAGTCTTTAATAGAACCTCTTCTCACTAACAACCCCATCTAAAAAACTTGAATTTCATTTTTCCCACTTCAATAAAAGCAAAAGCCCAGCCCACTTGAATGCAAAACCCTAGATAACGAAGACCCACAACCACATATACCGCTATTTTTAGTACTCTTCTTGCCCTCAGCTCGCTTTGTATATAACGACACCAACACTGGATTGTATGCCCCATTTTCTCTAGACTCTGCCGCCTCTCTCGTCGCCTGGTTCGTCTCTCTCTCTCTCTCTCTCTCTCTCCATCTAGATCTGAAGCTTCGTTGCTCTATCTTTATGCCTCTGTATATTTTTACTTCACCTGCTTGTTCCCTTTGCTCTGTATCATCTCCAGTACTAGCTTCTCGATTTTTATTGGTTAAGATCTGTGATTTGATGCTTGAAATAGTATGATATGCTGTTCTTACTGCTTTGAATTGATCGGATTGAAGTTGTTTATGCTTAGATGCTCTGTGTTTGTGTAGCTATGGCTGTAGCTGAACTCTGTAGTAGCTTTGGTTGATGAAAAAAGAATCGCTTTTTAGCTTGCATTTAAGTAAATGCACATCAAGTCATGGTCTAGATTTACTTGTGTACAAAAATCATGCTTGTTTGCCTGTGATTACTAGAAATATATACATATCAATGTTGGCTTAAATTGATGTTTTATGAGTACCTAATTGCTTGTGTTTGCTTATTTACTTTGTGGTGTTAGTGGTTGCAATTTCAAGTTTATTACGAGTCTAATTGGATGATGTTATTATTTCGTGTTCCTTTTGTGACTCATTGTTTTGATATTCTTGTGTGCAGGCTGTAACTTTAATTACTGAGAGGTGACATTATCCATCAGTCAAGATGGTAAGTTGACCGGTTCTAACTTTTGGTCAATATGTTGCTAAAAATGTGTTTGCTTGTGTGATTTTAACGCAGGTTGTTTTCTGTTTGAGCAGGTGAAATTCACGGCAGAAGAGTTGCGAAGGATTATGGACTACAAGCATAACATCCGTAATATGTCCGTTATTGCCCATGTCGATCATGGTAAGCACATGTCATCTCGCACTTGTTTTGCTTGTATCAGTTGTGTGTTTGCTTGTATCAGTTGTGTGACAAAGGTATATCATCCATGGATTGATGGTGTATGCACAATGACAAAACGCTTCTTCTAGTTTTAGAATGATTTTCATTGTGCAATGGGCGGGTGTTATTGTTTCTGGATGAGAATGTTCTCATATTTCAATGTTAAGAGCAAGTCTATGTCCATAATAGTAAGTTTGATTTGCGCGCAGCTTTTTTGACTGCTGCAAGCTAATTATGTTGAATTTGTTTTTTTTTTCAGGTAAATCAACCCTTACTGACTCCCTTGTCGCTGCTGCCGGTATCATCGCACAAGAAGTTGCTGGTGATGTCCGGATGACAGATACCCGTGCTGATGAGGCAGAGCGTGGTATTACAATTAAGTCTACTGGAATCTCTCTTTACTACGAGATGACTGACGAGTCTTTGAAGATGTTTAAGGGAGAGAGGAATGGAAATGAGTACCTCATTAATCTCATTGATTCTCCCGGGCACGTTGACTTTTCATCTGAGGTGACTGCTGCTCTTCGTATTACTGATGGTGCCCTTGTGGTGGTGGATTGTATTGAGGGCGTGTGTGTCCAAACAGAGACTGTGCTTCGTCAAGCCTTGGGAGAAAGGATCAGGCCCGTTTTGACTGTTAACAAGATGGACAGGTGCTTCCTTGAGCTCCAAGTGGATGGTGAGGAGGCCTACCAGACCTTCCAAAGGGTTATTGAGAATGCGAATGTCATCATGGCTACCTACGAAGACCCTCTTCTTGGTGATGTCCAGGTCTACCCCGAGAAAGGAACTGTTGCTTTTTCTGCTGGTTTGCACGGTTGGGCATTCACCCTAACCAACTTTGCCAAGATGTATGCTGATAAGTTTAAAGTTGATGAGGCAAAGATGATGGAAAGGCTCTGGGGTGAGAACTTTTTTGACCCAGCAACCAAGAAGTGGACCAGCAAGAACACTGGTTCTCCTACCTGCAAGCGTGGTTTTGTTCAGTTTTGTTATGAACCCATCAAGCAGATTATCAACACCTGCATGAACGACCAGAAGGATAAGCTGTGGCCCATGTTGACAAAGCTTGGAATCACCATGAAGGGTGAGGAAAAAGATCTGATGGGAAAACCATTGATGAAGAGGGTCATGCAGAACTGGCTACCAGCCAGCAGTGCCCTTCTAGAGATGATGATCTTTCACCTTCCCTCTCCACATACTGCTCAGAGGTACCGTGTGGAGAATTTGTACGAGGGTCCCCTGGACGATCAGTATGCTAATGCCATCAGAAACTGTGACCCAGATGGTCCTCTTATGCTCTACGTATCCAAGATGATTCCCGCATCTGACAAAGGTAGGTTCTTTGCCTTTGGTCGTGTGTTTTCTGGGAAGGTCCAAACCGGTTTGAAGGTTAGAATCATGGGACCTAACTATGTTCCCGGAGAAAAGAAAGATCTGTATGTCAAGAATGTACAGAGGACTGTCATCTGGATGGGAAAGAAACAAGAAACTGTTGAGGATGTTCCCTGTGGTAACACTGTTGCCTTGGTTGGTCTGGATCAATTCATCACCAAGAATGCTACCTTGACAAATGAGAAGGAAACAGATGCTCACCCTATTCGCGCCATGAAGTTCTCTGTGTCACCTGTTGTGCGTGTTGCTGTCCAGTGCAAGGTTGCTTCAGATCTTCCCAAGCTTGTTGAAGGTCTCAAACGTCTGGCTAAATCTGATCCTATGGTTGTTTGTTCTATGGAGGAGTCTGGAGAGCACATTATTGCTGGTGCTGGTGAACTTCACCTTGAGATCTGTTTGAAGGATCTTCAGGATGATTTTATGGGTGGAGCTGAGATTATTAAATCTGAC
Organism: Comarum palustre; assembly: GCA_951800085.1. Classification (NCBI taxonomy): domain Eukaryota; kingdom Viridiplantae; phylum Streptophyta; class Magnoliopsida; order Rosales; family Rosaceae; genus Comarum; species Comarum palustre. The sequence continues at coordinate 15,121,092 of OX637587.1, read as the reverse complement.
CCTGTTGTGTCCTTCCGTGAGACTGTCCTTGAGAAGTCATGCCGTACTGTGATGAGCAAGTCTCCCAACAAGCACAACCGTCTGTACATGGAAGCACGCCCGTTGGAGGAAGGTGTTCCAGAGGCCATTGATGATGGTCGTATTGGTCCAAGGGATGATCCTAAAATCCGCTCCAAGATCTTGGCTGAGGAATTTGGTTGGGATAAGGATCTTGCTAAGAAGATCTGGTGTTTTGGTCCTGATACCACTGGTCCTAACATGGTGGTTGATATGTGTAAGGGTGTCCAGTACCTGAATGAAATCAAGGATTCTGTTGTTGCTGGGTTCCAGTGGGCTTCAAAGGAAGGTGCATTGGCCGAAGAAAACATGAGGGGTATCTGTTTTGAAGTCTGTGATGTTGTTCTTCATGCTGATGCTATTCACAGAGGAGGTGGTCAGGTCATTCCAACTGCCAGGAGGGTCATTTATGCATCTCAGCTTACTGCCAAGCCAAGGCTCCTTGAACCTGTCTATCTTGTTGAGATTCAAGCCCCTGAGGGTGCTCTTGGTGGTATCTACAGTGTTCTGAATCAGAAGCGTGGACATGTTTTTGAAGAAATGCAGAGGCCTGGTACCCCACTGTACAACATTAAGGCATACCTGCCTGTCGTTGAATCCTTCGGGTTCTCTGGTCAGTTGAGGGCTGCCACTTCAGGACAGGCTTTCCCCCAGTGTGTGTTTGATCATTGGGAGATGATGATGTCTGATCCATTGGAGGCTGGTTCCCAGGCATCTCAGCTGGTTCAAGACATCCGTAAAAGGAAGGGTTTGAAGGAGCAAATGACACCACTTTCCGATTTTGAGGACAAGCTTTGAAAGATGATTCTGTTGGTCCCATTGATGAGGAAAGTTTACTCTGCTGCCTGTAGTACGATTCACTGTCTATTTTTGTTTCAGTTTTTTCATTGTCTTGTTTCAGGTTTACCCTGTTGTTGTAGTCGGCATTCTGTTGAAGTAGGACATTTTGTGCTTGCCCATAACAAGATTCTGTAATTTTGTTATGTCCATGTTGGTACATTATATTCTGATTTGAGCTTTACAATACAAGTCCTGTGTTTGTTTCATACGAGCTTCTTTGCTATTATATCTTGTCAGGCTTATGATTTGCTAGTTCAACTTGGTTACACTGCAAATAGTGAGATGATGAGTGGTATGCTTTAGCGGTCTCCACCGCCAGTGTTGCTTGGTTTCGGATTTGAGTCCATTTAAAAAAACACGCAAGTGCTGACGGATGTCGTGGTGGCTATAGATGTCGCAATGCTTGTCGCCCAAGAAAAGAACTTTTGATTTCAACGCTGTTGATTTTGTTTGCTAGAAGAAATATTTATATTTTTAACAGCACGAGCCGCAGCCTTAAGAGCCGTGGTCGGAAGAATATATATATTTTTAATTGAAACAAAATCTTCCTGATTCTTCGTTCCGAGGGAACTTAATAATTTTTGCTTAATACTATTTGGTTTAGCGGCCGTTTTTTTAATAAGCGAGAAATTGTGAGTTTAGCTCACGAAATTGTAATAATTGATTAAAAAATGTTAATTACATAGAAGTCTCTTTTAAGAAATTTTATCTCATAGAGGTCAATCTAAACATTTTTGTTTACACAAGTCTATCCAAGCTTAAATATAGTTATATGTTAGGTATTGAAGTTCAACATAATTACAGACTATCATCCAAGCCAAAAAAATAGATTATTTCTCTTATATTTACAAAAATATCATTCCTTCAATGAAAAGTCTCCGGCTAACCTCTGGTGAATTTTTCGGCCGACCTCCAATGTGGATTCCAACAACAATAAAAAGTTATTACCGCCGGCAACAAAAACTACTACTGCTGACAACAAAAGATACTACCGTAGGCAACAAAAACTACTACATCTGGAGTCAAAAGTTACTACCAACATAAATTAAAGATACTACCATAAAAAACAAAAGCTACTACCAATGGCACTAAAAGCTATTGCCTACTACTAGAAGAACCAAAAACTACTACCACTGGCATAAAAAACTACTACTGCTGGCACCAAAAGCTACTATCGCTAGCAACAAAACTACTATCTGTAGCTATAAAAGCTATTACCCATAGCTACAAAAGCTACTAGCACTGACTACAAAACTTCTACATCCAACAATAAAAACTAAAAATACTACCATTGAGACCTAAACATACTAACGCCAACAACAAAATATACTATCACTAACAATGAAAGCTAATACCATTGAGAACTAAAGATATTATCGTCAGCAACAAAAACTACTAACATAAGCAATAAAAGCTACTACCATGCACGAAGAACTAAAGATACTATGCAACAAAAGATACTACCATTAAGGACTACAAGATACTATCGTTAGCAATAAAAACTATTACCACTAGCAATGAAAGCTACTACCACTGAGAAGTGAGAACTAAATATACTACTGCAAGCAACAAACGTTATTATCACTAACAACAAACAATATTGCGCTTACAAAGTCTACTACAATACTCACTACTACATAGAAGCACATCCACGACATTTGAAAAATGCCATGGAATGTCTTCCATGGCGTTTTTCACCGCCGTCTTTTAACACCGTCTATACTGGCGCCGTCTTTTTGTGTTGAGTTTTATGGCGTTTGAAAAACGTCATTAAAATGTATTCCCTCAAATGCAATTAAATTGTATTCCATGGTGTTTACAAAACGTCATAAAACAAACTTTCAATGACGTTTCTGAAACGCCATTGAAACACTACGTTTCGAAAATTTCATGAAATACATTTTAATGACGTTTTGAAAAATGTAAATTTTGACGCCAAAAAAACCGGTTCAATGCATATGCTTTCCAGTCCAAGTCTGTTGCGGTTCTTCTGCTCTATTTTTGGTCAATATGTCCTATTAGCTAGGATTCAATTCTTATCTTTCTATTTTTAATCCATTCAAAGTAGTTAGTTTTCATTTTGTGAGAGATTAAGTTTACGAGCTGATTTATAGCTCTTTTCGTTCTAATTAGCTTATTTAAAAGCATTGAAGGTTGATTAATAAAGCAAGCTTTCACAGCTCCCAAGTTTGAGTGTGCATCTGTATTCTAACACCAACCACAAAAGCCCATTTCTTGTTTAAGGTTTCTGGGATAATAGCTCGACAAAACGAGGAAAGTGATGAACATAAAATATTTTAAATCACTTTTGGGTGTATACAGTATATAACTTTAGAATATTCTCATATAATGCACAACCTATATATTGCAAACCCAGCCAGAACCATTGCCAGAGAAACCACCACCATCTTCACGGCGTTCTCTTTCCTTATTTTTGGCCTCCATACGGTTGTTTGGAAGCCAAACAACCTGTGACCGGATTGTTCCGAATCTTCGGCAGATTGTTTTGAAAGCTTCACAACGTTCTTAGGTACAGTTATGAAAAGAATTCCACGTGAAAACTTGGCCCGAATTTGGTCTGCGCGGCAATTCCCAGAAATGTCTATCTCCTTTTGGAAGCGGCTGCGCATGGCTATCGTCGTCGTACTACTTTCATGATCAGCATCACTACCTTGCTTTCCGCTAATGGTTAGGATGCCCGCGTCGTTGAATTGAACTCTAATGTCTTGTCTTCTGAAACCTACATGAAGAACAAGACTCAGAGAACGAAGAAATGAATTGAAAGACATCGATGATCAGTATGTAAATGTTAAAGGGGCAAGATCGCAAATATAACCACTAAATATATATATACTACCTGGTAAATAAATCTGAAGAATGTCATTTTCATCATGTTTCTGCAATTTGCATAAGGGAACAAACTCCTCATAAGACTGCTCCTCCTTTGCTGCAGGACTGGTTTCCATCAATTACTCCTTTTTCGGTTGCTATTTTACGTTTTCTTCCTTGTACCCTCATGATCAAGCATACTTATACCCAGTTCTGAAAGTTCCAATCGATCAATAAATATTCTTATACCCATGAAACTCAACTAAAATGCTAAGGGTTTCTTCTTTGTTTGGAAGAGAGTGATTCCTTTTGGGGTTGCTTTTTTATGTATTCTTCCTCGTGCCCTCATGATCAAGCATACTTTAACACGTAAGTAACAATTTCCAGTAAGTACAGCAACAATTTTTTCCATTACAAGTTATTCTTGGCATGTTCAATGCAAACGAAAAGAAACTTGCCATGTCCAACTATCTTGTGAGCAAGCTTATTGCAGGTTTTAGGCACAAATGTATTAAGAATAGGCATGTAGTATATTTCCCGGATGTTTTTCTTCTCCAAATTGGAGGATATTTATACTAGTACAAATTAACCTATAACTAAGTATGAAGGGAAATACAATAATAGAGCTCTGTATGAAAGATATTTTATAAGTCATACAATGCAACTGCAGTAGAGATCATGTCTGTTTGTAATCTAGATTTATTGCTTGAATGGAAGTCCATATTTGCCGCTTGAATGGAGCAGCTCACTCAACACTCCCTCTCAAGTTGGAGAATAGATGTCTCACATACCCAATTTGTCTAGTGAGTTGTGGAACACTTTTGCAGAAACGACTTTGGTTAAAATATCTGTAAGTTGATCTTCAATATATACATGTGGTATGCTAATGATTCCTGATTCCAACTTCTCTTTGATGAAATGCCGATCAATTTCAACATGTTTTGTTCAGTCATGTTGGATTGGATTTTGTGCTATATCGATGGCTGCTTTATTGTCCCAATACAAATTCATGGCATACTCGAATTTGAATCTCAAGTTCATCAAATGACGAAGCCATAACATTTTTACATACTCCATGAGTCATTCTTCTGGTCTCAGCTTCAGCACTGGATCTAGCAACCGTACCACTTTTTGCTTCTTACTTCTCCATGTGACCAAGTTACCTCTCATAAAGGTAAAGTAACCTGAAGTGGACCTTCTATCAATGATGGAACCAGCCCAATCTGCATCTGTGTATCCTTTTATATCTTTGTATGGTTATTTTTGGAAAACATGATCCCTTTGCCGGGATTTGTCTTCAAGTACTTCAAAATTCTGTATACCGCTTTCATGTGATCTTCACTTGGTGCGTGCATGAATTGACTAACTATGCTTATATCATATGCAATATCAGCTCGGGTATGTGAGAGATAAATCAATTTGCCTCCTAATCTCTGATATCTTTCGTTGTTAGTAGACACTAAATTAACTTGCCTACTAATCTCTGATATCTTTCTTTGTTAGTAGACACTTGGTCTAGATACTCTACTAACTTGTGATTTTGCTCCATTGGTGTATCAGCTGGTTTACATGCTAGCAAGTCAGTCTCTACGAGTAAGACAACCACATACTTCCTCTGAAATAGGCTAATACCTTCATTTGATCTAGCCACCTCAATCCCCAAGAAGTATTTCAGTCCACCAAGATCTTTCATCTCAAAAGCGGATGAAAGATGTTCTTGCAATCTCTTCACTTCTTCTGGGTCATTACATGTCATAATAATATCATCAACATAAATGATAAGTGCAGTAAGTTTATCTTTCTTTCACTTCAGAAACAGTGTATGGTCAGAGTTGCTTTGTTTGTAACCAAACTGTTTCATAGATTGACTGGATCTTCCAAATCACGCTCTGGGGGATTGCTTTAGTATATACAATGACTTCTTCAACTTGCACACCGTTCCTGCTTGTGAAGGTTGAGAGTACCTAGGAGGCCAATCTAGGTTGGCGGCTAATGACAATAGCACTCGAACAGTATTCATCTTGGCCACTGATGCAAAAGTTTCTTGATAGTCAATACCATATGTCTGAGTGTAACCTTTTGCAACCAGTTAGCTTTGTATCTATCCAGTGTACCATCAGCACCATATTTCAATGTATAGATCCATCTGCACCCGATTGTTCTCTTCTCTGTGGGTTTTGGCACTAATTCCCATGTGTGGTTTTTTTGCAAGGCTTTCATTTCATCCTCCATGGCTTTAGTCCAATTAGGATCAGCTAGAGCATCCTGCACTTTATTTGGAATGACAATAGCAGATAAATGAAATACAAAAGACGCATATGACTTGGTTAACCTATGGGTGGACATGTAATTGCTTATGGGATATTTGACATTGGCTTTAGGATCTGGTTCATATTGAGATTTTGGTTGACCTCAATTTTTCAGAATGGTAACTTATGAATCCCTAAGATGTTACATGGTTCTGTTTCAGGGTTAAGCTCAAAATTATCATGAGATTCAAACAAAGGGTCATTAGTTACCTCCGAATCATCCTTAGGGAGCATTGGTGTTGATGGGGTAGTAGAAGGGGAAGAAGTGTTTGTCTCTGCTCACTCGGAGTTGGCAATTGATTTCCATTTTCAACGAGTACAAAAATCTGATTCCGATGCTGGTACTTGGTTACTCCTTCTAGTAGCATCATGGCTCAAGTTCAAGTAAGAATGAAGAGTTGTGGATTCCAACGGACACAAAGCAGTGGCAACAACTTCCCCTGATAACTCCTATTAAATCAATGAGTAGTCAACCACTCTTTGTGCAGTTGAATCTAGAACATCCAAGTGCATCTGAACCAAAGCCCTGAATGGAGACTACAACTTTCAATTGTATGCACGTGTAGTTAGTGTGGTATTTCCTTAAAGTTTTCCCGTCTTACTTTGTAGTCATCTTTTTGTGACCAGCATTATCTTCTGTCGTGACTTAATTTCGATCATAGTGTTAAGATCAATGATTCGGCAGATTGATGTCCATTATATAATGCCTATACCATGCTACAGAAGTGTGAGAGTGTGAGTTTTATAAACGTGGAATGGCTCCCCGTCTTTGCTGTTACTGATTGCAGGGTTCCAATAAAAACGCTTTTATTTCATTGAATCTAAACTGGATTTGCCGAATCATTTCAAGAAGTCACAGATTCAAAAGTTTCCCGACTTTTTTGCAGTTAAAGATGTCATTTGGAGAATTGGGACCATTCACCAGCAGTCTCAGTTCATGAGGAACGATTGGTTAGTGAAACAAACTGTGAAAAGTTTGCGGCCTCTGATGGAATGGGAAAGAAGTTTAGAATAACAAAAGACGGGGACTTTCAAGGTTCACGAGCCTTTAGAATGAGCATTCCTGCTGGTTTTGAGAGTGGCAGAAGTTGGAATTCCCTTGTCCTTATTTGAATGCAAGGAGTTTTGACATTGAAGACACTAAAGCTAGGAAGCAAATGGCGACGTTGCATCAGCCTTCATGAGCTACACAGTTTGACTATACAGAGGAGGATGCCATCCTAGCTTTTATATTGCTGCTCTGTTTGGTAAAAGCATCCTTTGTATATTTTACAGAACTAACAAGGTCTCATGGAGCTCTGTATTTCCTATAGAAGTTTATGATGGATCGAGCTAAACCCAATTCTCCCTTCCAGTTATTTAATAAAAATTTGTAGTACTTAGAGGTAGGACATAGATCAACTCCTGTCATGTGGTTAGTGTTAAATTCTGTTGAATAATTTTGTTCAAGCTGCAACATTGGTGTTCTAGCATCATGTTGATCAAAATCTAAGAGAGCTTGAATGTCCTCGATAATTTAGCTTTTGGACTGCCCTGCACAACAACTTAGAGTGCTTGAACATCATATATATTTACAGTTTTTTTTTAATATCATATATATGTACAGTTGAACTCTTAACATGTGGAAATACTGATGCAACTCAAGCAAGTTTATCAGGAGAATTTAATGGATCACCCTAAACTATAAACTCTATGTATCAGTTCACTTCCTAGTACAAATTTTAGCACATCATTTACATATTTTTGGTACTGAAACGAATCTTAAGATAGAATTGGGTTTCAGTAATGTAAATTATTTTGTTGCATCCTAGTAAACAATGGACTCGTGGTTGGTGAAGTTGTAGAGGTGTGATTCCTGTCAGTAACTTTCAAATCTTTCTTAAGCTATCTGGATGTATTGGACGTGAACATTTTACCATCTGCCTCTTCTCCTAATTAACATGAGAGAATTTCCATAAACAAAAAAAAATTCTGTAATGTTTCATGCCTTCATTGTTGCAGTTTGGTTACTTTGAACCTCATGGCTGGACTAAAACTATATAACAATAAAAACGAGTTTATACATATTTTCTCGTTTTTACTCTACTAAAGTACTAATGCTTGCTGTTAAACTGATATGACTGATCAATCGTATGTTTTCAATCTATTCAAATCCCACTGCAACAAATTCAGAAGTGACATTACACATTTTGATTTGTCAAAGTTATATGATATGTATTTTTTGTTTTCTTGTTCATCCTTTAGGTGAACCGCTTTTGAGATTCGGGTACAGAATTATTGTTCATGATATCAGTAATTCTTTTTTCTGGAAAGTGGGATTGTGTGTAATGTCATAGTCGAAATCATAGTTTGAGATAAGAATTTTGAGGGGCCATGATTTCAAGGTTTTAAGGAACATTTCTCATTTTTTAACTAAAATTTGATGAGAACTTGTTTAAATGGTGAGTTAGGAAGATGGATTTGCTCAAAAGTGAACCTTCAAAAATGAAAACAATTCCCCTTTAAATGATTATGAGTATTTATCAAGGACTTTGTGGTTAATCATAGCACACAGGATTGGTTTTCTTCCTGTCTAATTATATGACTTTTACAAAAGGCTAAAGGAACCAAAAATAAAAGAACCCTTCTTTTCTTCAACTTATTCATTCTCACTTGTCGTCTGCATTGTGAAGCAGAGCAGAGCTGAGTAATAAACCATTGATATGCACGTTGATGTTGGTTTTCCTATTCCTTTCCAGCTACTCATTTTTCCTGAGTGAACCCACCCTTCACTAGGTTGGTCATCAAGCTATGATTAAATGTGCTTAGATCATGGGCATTTAGGTATATGTCTCTCATCCCATCATGGCCTTTAGCTTTTCTGGTATAGTTAATCTGTACTTTCCAATTCGGTTTTACCACACTTGTTTACTTTCCTCCCAAGTCATGGCAGCTATGTTTTCATTGAGGGCAGAAGAACAAAGTTTTCGATGAGAAATTAATTCTTAATCCATTGTTTAGGTCTGTTTTGGTTGTCCACAAACTGATGCAACTCATTCATCTGTATCTGATTTAGTGGCTCTTATACAGCCTCAGGTTTATGTCATAACCACACCAGATTGTATACTTGTATAGTTAGGATTTGGACCTATAACGATGCAAGAATCACTAAACAAATCCAGACAAAGACAAATAATTGTGCAGTCATATTGCAAAGTTTCCGATAGATTTTTCTCCCTTATCTTGTCCATTTTGTATGTTGTTCATCATCCATTGAAAACGGTTCATCCAAGTCTCAGCATCGTCATCAAGCTCTGCACTGGGAGGCTTCTGTCCTTTCTACTGTATACAACCTTTCCATATCTATCAAACAAGTCATCAAACATATCGTCCGATCTTCACCCACATTCTGCAACATTCAACAAATAGTACCCTATGTTCAGAATGACAAAACACAAACAAGATATTAGAGATAAGTGAAAAGCAAAAAAATTAAAAAGCTGCAAAATTTATCTTCTCCTTTTGCATTCAGGTAAAGATTACATGCCTCAATTACGCAGGAAACCCCAAACCCACCAAACACCAAGTGAAAGATCAAGGTATGTACCAATAATATTCGCTATGAAGCACCATGCATAAAAACAGTACATAGACGAAAAAAAACATGAAAACATAAATGAATATAGCATCCACTTGTATAAGCAATATTTCAGATTTTTGTGTATGTACTCAGAAGGTTATCCTTTTAGGGTTGCCAAAAAGAAAAACCCTCATCCTCTTTGGTGCATCAGTTAAAGCCCTCTTTGTTTTATCAATTGAAACCAGTGGTAATCATAGACAGGAAAGTACCAAGGAACTTGCTGCAAATACTAAGCCCTGATCCTCTTTGTTGTGCCAAAATGACACTTCAATTTACATTCTACAGTGCAAGCCGAAAGTCATTTGATTGATATGTTTTTGCAAACGTAAAAGTAGCATGTTCATCAAACTCTGTTAACTCCGTTGGCGTTTTATTTTTTAAAGTTTTCTAAACCCTAAATTATACACAAACCACCAAGTTATCACCCTGCAGCACCGCGCAGGGTTACTTGCTAGTGCATAAAAAAGTACATAGACGAAACAAAACATGAAAACATATATGAATATAGCATCCACTTGTATAAGCTCCCTGCTCAAATCCGCACAACACAATTGAACCAGCACATAGGCAAAACAACTAAGTTAACTGGAAATTAATGGACAATTCAGTTCAGTATGTCTGGAGGAGCTATCCGATACATAATTGCAAGAAACTGTTACTAATAACCTTACTCATTGGCTCCCTCAACACTGGAGGAAACCAAATAACCACTTTCAGCTTGTGGGTGTTTGCCAGAAACAATTGCAAGACAAAAGCTTGGGGGTTCTATTTAAAGGTTGAAGACGACCCAGCTTTTGGGGATCTTCGTAGAATCGGTTCCCTGCGCCAGCGGCCGGGAAAGACAGAGTAACGAGTACCGCCATTGTTGTCTTTGTTCAGATTTTTTGAAGATGAGAGAAAATGTAATAGATAGATGATATTAGCAGCCAGTATCATACATTTGAGTTCGGACGGGTTCAAACATGAGTATGGATTTGGGCATGCGTATTCCAAAGTCAAGTACAATTTTTTTTAACCTGTGTAACAGCATTGCTTGATAGGTATTACAAAGGATCCCAAAAGAAATCATACGTATCAAAATCAGGTATCAGGATGCGATGAAATAGATCGCAGAAAAACGATTTCAATTGCAAAAAGAGGAGTCAATGTGCTTCCAAATTCCAATCCAACACCAAATACACACCCCCAAGTAATAGTTTGCTGATATGAAGGGTACAGTTTCGTATGATGTCAAAGAACAACGATAATGAGAAAGTATTCGGTGCACCATTAGTGGCTGACCGCATAACTTGCTGACTGCATAGTATGTTGACCGCTGGTGCTCAATCTGCCACAGATCTCATTAACGGATGGTCATGCATGTGTAGGTCATCTGCACCAGCGGTGCACTAAATGATTTTCAAACAATAATGTTTCGTGGTGATGGCAGTTCCTTATTACAACTTTGAAGATAAAGTCTGTGAAATGCTTTGAATTTGCTTGTACTCCAAGCCATATTAGATCACAAAACTTACGTTTCTTCTAAAAAAATCAATTTCATGTTTATGTTGTAATCTGACTTTCAGTTATCAAGTTTTTTTGAATAGGTATTTCACTATCATATAAATGATACATCATTAATCTATCCATTGTCTCGCGTACAGAAAACAAATAAGATCAAAGGGACTCACGTACATATAACACCATCACTACATATTTCGTCTCTCATACCACCACAATTCAGCATTCAGGGACACGTGATAAAATTGGAACGATACAAAGAAAATTACAAGCAAGTTTTCTCATTAAAAAAAACAACAACAACAACAACAAAACCTATAATTCATGAGGAACATAAATCATAGGCTATTATTCTAAGCATAAAAAAATAAAATTAAAAGTCAAATGATTCAGGCCCAGCAGCCCAGTCCTAAAAAACCTGAAACCGAGGCCTAAAACCCTAGACCCAGGCCCAAAAACCTCAGACTCAGGCCCCCAGCAGCCCAGTCCCAAGCCACATGAACCCTAGTTGCTTTAGGGTTCACAGTCTCTAGTCCACCATCAGCCCACGTCAGGTTCTCCACCATCTTCACAGCAAGAACGTCGCCGCCAGATGCCGCATCAAGCCGGACCTCATCAACCCGCTCTAAAGTTACCAAAGGGTTTGTTGTCGTCATAGCCAAAGAGCCTCCACCTGTTGCAACCTCAAATTTGGTTGACCTCTTCACAACAATCTAGGCCGCCCAAGAAGTCCGACCAAGATGCCCTGCAACAGTCGCAACCCCTATTGATGGCCGACCTCCAACAACTAGAGACTCAACCACATCATTGCCATTGTCCAGATCTGAATCCTCCAGACCTTTGACAACTTGCTTCTCCATCACCCACCTCGAGTAGACCCTCTCCAAGGTAGGGCGGTCTGGATCCAATGATGTGAGGAATCTTGCCGCCATAAGCCTGCCACCATCGAGTAAAAGCCTCAAATCGGAGAAACACTCACCAGCCTTGACTGGAAATCACGATCACCGCCACCTTGCATGAAGGACAAGCGTCGTCGTCAGTTGAAACCTAAGTTTCGCAAAAAGAGAAACCTCCGACTCTCTCGGAGAGCTCTCTCCATTTTTAGAGCATTGTTATAGTTTTTACCCAATATTTTCGGTTATCAATATATTCATAACTAACGTCATTTATATATATATATATATATATATATATAATATTTGTTTGGTTTAATTTCAGTTTTCTCAAATCAAAGGTAAAATAGTATTTTAAAAAGATACAAAAATAAGGTGTTTGTATCTAGTAATTAAGCTGTGTTAATAAAATTTCTCAACTGAACACTACATAGTTTTTCTTTACTTTTTCTTTCTTTATTTTGGAAAAAAAACACTACATTGTTAAATAAGACAATGTGGTCCGTTTCTTCTCTGTACTGCGACAACATTTGTGCAATTGAACGCTTCATCACCAATTGTCTTTTCCTTTTCTTTACTGAGACAACATTTATGGGATTAGATGATCAGACTAAGTTCTTTTGAGTTTCCAGTTCTCCATTGGGTAACTGAAGTAAACTAAAATGAAACAATAGAAAGTTCCACCATGAAATTAAAATAGCACATATATGTTTACAATAGCTCCATCAGGCAACACTTAAATCTCCAAGTAAAACAGAAAGGAACACTAGTAAATAACACCTCAACTCAACCCATTAACTCAGACATTAACCGAGAAAATCTATCAACAGAATATCAGTCACTGTTGACAATGTAGTACATTTTTCATTGCTAAATGGTTCTAGGGAAGAGGGAGAGAGCAAGTTCGGAAAAGAGGGAGGCGGGGGTGCAAGTAACACCTATGAGATGCGACGTTGTGATCTGCTACTGCATCCTCGTATCGGCCTATGAAAAGCACCCCAACTCAGAAGAATGCCAAATCCACAGATTTCATATAAACAATAATGAACTGATATAAAATAATTATTATTCAAATAAATAAACCATTAAAAAGTTCCTAGACATATATACAAGTAATTTTCGCCAGAACACGCTTGTCTTACCTATGCCTTATGAGGCGGTGAACTGCTTCTGCTGCTGTTGCTACTGCTTCTTCCCCTTGCAGGCCTTCATAAAAAAAACAGTCAATCTGTTAAAATGGTAAACCCACCAACATTTGTGGCCAGAAACATCTTTCTAAGCCTTTAAACTTTCAATTATGTTCAAAAAAGAATTAGTTGGTTTCTTATGGGAATCTCATTAATAAAAACATCAGCAAAAAAGATTTCTAGTCCCCTGAAAAATTTAAACAACTCAACATAAAGGGAACTTAAAATACAGGTCAAATAAGACAAACAATACGGCAATCGCATGGAAAGAGTACTCTTCAAACTCAATAAAGTCCAAATCAAAAGCCCCAAAATGAACCAAAGCTCAATAAAGACCAAATCAGCTCTTCAACCCTTTACCCAAAATAAAGGTGTTTAATATAGTTGGATAAGCATGCACGCATAAGTGCCATGAAAAAATGCTTTAGAAAAATTCAGTAGCATCCTATTGGCTATTGGAATAACTATATTGAAGTTCAAGAAAAACAAAGTATGCCATGCAGAAACAGATGGTAACAAGATGCATAAACCAGAACCAAAGAAGTACACTGGTACGTGCACCAACAGAACCACAAAAACAACAGCATGTACCCTAAAATAGGTCAATATAATTCAAGCAAATACCAAAAAGAAAAATTAGTGAGCAAAGATACCTTCTTGGACTACGAGATGGTAACCTCCGTCCTACCTGTTAGAATGAAGAATCAAGCCATGTAAGGCATCCAACAATCCAAGTCCTCAATTAAATGAACTAAGAGAGACAACTGGACAAACCTTGCGTGGACCAGGTGATCCAGAGGATGATGATGATGATGACCTCCCGCGTCTCGAAGCTGGACCTCTACCTCTGTTAAAGCAAATATATAAGCTAAATTTCAGTACTTCAAAACACTTAAGAATACTTGTTCAATCGAAACAGGGAATGGGATGTTTAATAAGGGCAGTGAATCCCTCGTCCCAAAGAAAAAGAGAGAGAAATTCCAAAACCAAAGACCCAGGATACATTACGACAATGTTGCGCAGCATCAACTGAGTATCCCAACCGCAAATTTTCTTCGTCAAGCATAAATACCATTTGACCGTCAAGGTTTTATATACAAATCATATATTTTCATGATTATAGATTGCAGTGCACAAAACACATTCATATCCAACCAATCAAACACAATACTGACAGAGGAAGAAAAAAGAAAAAACGGGAAAGAAGACCTCTTGGAAAACATAAAACAAAACCAGCAAGCTTAAATGAACATTTTACAGCTCAATCACTCAGAAGAGTATCAACCAAATCTAAGAATCTCAAGACACTAAGCTTGAAATTCAAACATTTAAATGTTACCTCCGAGGTGAAATTGATCTTGAACGTGGCCGAGCAGGCCTACGAATAGGAGAACGGCTACGCCTGCGAGCAATTGGAGACCTGGGAGGACTACGAGCCCGTCGAGGAGGTGAACTGAACAAAAAAACAAATTCATTTAGAAAATTAGAAGTAGGCTCAAAGACATGGTGCATGACTAAACTTCAACTTTAGATTGTTATTATGGAACTTTTCACAAATATAACAGCTGACAGTTATAACTGAAGCGTTATAGCCTGACTTCATTTTCTAGCAACAATAGCATGATTATGAAACATGAATTCATCAAATTTGTCAGAAGTAATGCTTTTGATGTTATCGTAATAAGCCTTCTATACCAATGTCTACATGAAGCACCTTTTTAACATTGAAGTTTATGGTTTGTTAGAAGAAATAAGTTTTTAATAAACACCATTTCTGACAACAAAAAAAAGAAATTTCTAAGACTAATAGTTACCGGCGTCTAGGAGGAGAACCACGTCTGCGAGGAGGGGGGCTGCCACGCATCCTTCTTGGAGATACCCTATCAAGAAGACAATTCATCATACGACAACCAAAATCAAACATTTTGCAAAAGCATAAGATTTATCTGAATTATAGATACCTAGCCGGGGATCGACGCCTTGGGGGCGGAGACCCAGAACGGCCTCGGGATGGAGAAGTAGGTCTCCTTCTTGGTGATGTATCCACTCGGCGGTAAGGGGAAACTGGTCTACGACGCGGTGGTGGAGAATCTAGCGGTCTTCTTGGAGATCCACCTCTACGTGCTGCTGGAGATCTCCTTCGTGGTGGTGAAGGTGGCCTTCGACGAGGAGAAGCTGAAATCATTAAGGATTACTATATGAGTAACCACAATCCATTTATAGTAATGTTAGACATATAAAAGGATTATACCTTCCCTCAAACGCTTTGGTCCATCCTTATCAGCATTAATACCATCAGCTTTCACAGCATCTCTCTTTGAAGCAGTCACAACAGCCTTAGGAGGCGGCGACTTCTGAAACTGAGGTAATGTAAACTTTGCTTGAACTACATTACCATCAATTTGACCCTGCAACGAGGTAATTAAGACATTATACTCAAAATATATTATAGTCATATAATAGACTTTTTCTACAAGCACATTTTCTGAAAACTTACACCATCCATGTGTAATTGTGCTTTTTCAGCAGCTGCTCTCATCTTGAACTCCACATATGCAAATCCTTTTGGAAGATTAACCTGCATATATAGCCAGTTTTATATTTTATAATCTTCTACCATTATAAGTTTATAGGATAGAGAGCCTCAGACTAGTATGACTTACGACACGATCCATTTCCAGATCAACACGTGCAACTTCGCCATAGTTGCCTGCAAAATGATACAAAAAAGATGAGTAACAATTTCCACGATCCATTTACTTTAATATTAAACAATGTAAAATACTGATCCAAGGCTTTTACAATTAATCAAAATCTTAGTTTAGGGTCAGAGCTGCAGATAAGAAGCCACTTTATTGGCCAATGAATACCCCTTTTTTAGAATGAAGCACACTTTTATCGGTTTGGTTATAAGGAGACCTAAAAAGGCCTAAAACGCTAAAACGGAAAAGAAAAGTAAACCCAACTATCAGTACCAACAGAATGCCTGGATCTAGGAACACCATTAAGTCATCTGGAAACACAACAGCAGGTTGAATGACTAAACAAGCTTTAAACTAAAGATATGAAACGTAAACAAGATATTGACAAGATAATAGCATACTACTTCTGATTAGCCAGTGGCTGCTATAGGGGGACACTTGATAATATAACCTCTTGTAAAAATACTAACTGGCATGGCTTGAAATTCAGCCCCTCCATCATTATCTTTAGTTTTATGGAATACTTGACACAAATTTATGGTAACATCTCAGAATCATCAATTGATATTACAACCACTCAAACTCAAGGGCAAAATGAGATCCAAGATTAAAAGATACAGAATAAATTACATACCAAAAATCTCTTTTAAATGGCCTTCATTCACATTCCTTGTAAGCTTATCAACGTGAAGAACAAGTGACTCATGAGCCGGAGAAGCTTTCCTGAAATTTGATAAGTTAGCAGATCAAAGTGGACTCGCACACAAGAGCTACTCCAGGCATAATTAATGTCATAATACTTTTAACATACAGAACTCAATGTAAACATCAGCCCCAAATTGAGAGCATATGTATAGCAGGAAAGTAACCAGTCCTAATGTCATCAACATTAGACATGCAAAGCCAGTCACCCTTAATTACGACTAACAACAGATTGGCAAATCAAAACATGGGGTTTAATACTCGAATAGCATAGTAAAATGTAAAGGCCTGAAGATTGTACAAGTTGATTTCTATTATCTGTGCATCTAAGGGAGATTAGATGAAAACTTGGTTAAAGATTGAGGGTACTTTCTTTTCCTTGTAAAAGATTGCAAACATTTAACAAAATCATGTAAAATTTCCTTCAGTTATAGAGGGAAGTAACCAGTCCTGTCTTCTAAATTCTAATGTTGCAAGAAGATATATGGTAACCTTATCAACATTGCATACCTAGTTAACTATCTTCTCTTACACATTTCCAGACGTTTCAACTTTGAGCCCTCAAGAGTATAAAAATAGCATGTCCTCTTCCTACTTAACAAAAGCTATTAAGCTAAAAGGAATTGAAATTAAGCACAAAAAAACTATCTTACCTTGGAGGTGGAGATGCCCTTTTAGATGGTGGAGGAGATCGGCCTCGTCGAGCGCCAGGACTGTGAAAACAAAAAACAAATTTACTTGGAATCAAAGCAAGTGATGCCCACAGTCGTGAAAAAGAAAAGAGTGGAGTTTTTCAGTTTTGAATTGATATCACAAGTTCTCTACAGAAATAAGGTCATAATTATAGCTCAACTCTCAATCTTCTAGAATCTAATCCTATTTTCGATACAATGGTGAGCATCTAAGGTCGAATTCCTCACTGTGAAGCACAAAAGACCAATGCAACCAAAGAAACTGTTTCAATTACAATACACATCCACCAAACCTTATCAATTAAAGCAACAAGAGTCATTCATTGACAAAAACACAACAAAAAATCGATCTTTAACAAAAAGCTAATGCTAAAACACCAAATTCGAGCCGAAAAGAATCAAAATTGAACAAAGAAAACTTGATTCAACAGTGATGCACATGCCAAACAACAAACCCTAGACTATGCGAAAACTCAAAATCGAACCTTCTTTTGGAGGAGCGGGGGCTAGGGCTTCGAGAGCTGCTGCTCCGGGAGGAGGAGGAGGCGGAGGAGCGAGATCGGGAGGAGGAGGAGCGGGATGAAGAGCCGGAAGGCGAGCGGGAGAGAGAGGATGAACCGGAGCCGGAAGGCGGCGAGCGACGGCCTCGGATTGGCTTCCTCGCCATGGACGACGGAGAGAGGGAGGAGACGAAACCCTAGATAAACCCAGCTGTGGAGATAAACAAGGTGAGTGGTTGAGGAGTGAAACTGTCTGGTTGGGTTGTGGGAGAGTGGTAAATAAAAGTAGGGCTTGGCGCGGGTTGACCCGGGTTGGTTTGTAGCTTAACGGACCGGATTTGTTTTAAAAAATCAGTCCGGGTAAAATTTGGTCCGGATGAATTATTTGCACGGTCAGGTAAAGCCCAGACCGGTATCAATCGGGCCGAGTTCACTCGGGTTTCGGGTCCAAAACAAAATAACTTGTCATGTTACTACTTATACTTACATGTAGTTTAGCATATATCTGAAACTAAAAGATAAAACATTGTCATGTAAGCTGCTCTACGGCCTCTACCAAATAGTTCAAATTTTCAAGTTCAAACGTCCAAAGCTGAAATAGTCAAATGTCCAAATAATTGATAGTTCAGCATACCAGTAAGTGGTTGGCTCGAGCTCTCATTATTCATCAAAAGTTTGCTTCATGTAATATAAACGTGCCTACCTTGGGACTACGTTTTTTGGCTCATTACCATCAATTATTATTAAGACCAATGCATGTGGTCTTTCTGCCATGTTTAATTAAGCATGGAGGGGGGGTTCTCTATGTCGAAGTGTTTAGTAGGAGCTCAAGGCCATGTTCTTATCAGAGTTAGCTTCAAGATTTCTAAGTCAGGGTATTCAAGTTCATTACATGATTATCATGTTGGTAATTAATTGTGATGCAATGTCAATTGTCTAGTTGTTGCTCATTATCATTCCAGCTTTGGGACCTACATCTAAGGTCTGTCCTTACATTCACTTGAGCTAGAATTTTCTTAGTTTGAGGTGTTTGTTAGTGTTAATCAAGTCACGAAGTAGCTTTTTAACAGTACGATGCATGAGGACTATATATCTTTTCAATCAAGACGCATGACTTCTCCTTCAAGACTTAGGGGCTCAGATTCGGTGTAAAGTAAACTTTCCTAGACGAGCGGTATTCAGTGGCTCATCGAAGATATGATCGGATATCTATATAGAGGTATTCGATAATAAGGCTATATTAGGTCTATCTTGGTGGTCAAGTTATCTCGACGTAAAACCAGATTATATTGGGTTTGACAATTGATGGTGATTGTCGAGATCGAACAACAAAGGAAATCTAGTATGGAAAGATGTTCGCGAAAAAAAAAAAGATATATTAAGAGGTAATTATATTACCTGGAAGCCATGTTTATCTATTATCTATAGATCTCAAAGAATTATCAATTGAGGTGAATATCTGCACCTACGACAACTTATATGGACCGATACCTGCAGTAAAAGTTGTTTGGGTCAAAATAATATATTTCAGGGAATGACCTTTGATGAACCCATTGAACCGATACATGTAGTCTAAATATTTTGTATATATTTCTTTATAGGTTATGTGTGGCTTGATTCACTTGCTTTAAGATCTATTTCATGATCTTTTAGGAAGATTTCTTCCTTTTTGATTCGGAGTTCTGATATATCTTGATCCGCAATAAATAAACCCTAAGTATTTAGTATATAAAGGGGTCGATGACAATTGAAGAAGGATAACAATTCATCAACAAACAAAACATTTGCATCCTGCAAAACAAGCTTTTTTCGGAGCACCTACACAAAAGGACTCATTGAGTCTTTTTATTCCATCAAAGCTCTATCCGTAGGCATTCCCAGCATCTACCTCATCAAACCCCGACCAGTTGGCAGATCCTACATCTAACTCACCAAGCCTCATCTGTGAGCAAACAGTTCATCCTCACTTCATTAAGCCATATACGTAGGTGAATACCTGTAAAACCATTGTTCGAGTGTAACAACTCTAGCACATATCTTTGTTTGTCAGAGAATCCTTTGGCGAACGCACTGAGTCATGATTTAGGCTTTGCTTGACCATACTGGCTCAAATAAGATTTGTCAACTTTATGAAAGCGAAGAAAAATCGTAGTCGCTCCTCGACTAAGTTTGAGAAGAACCTGAGTGTCTGCTTGATCAACGCTCACACGTTAGTAGTTTGAGGAGGAAGTCAGAAGGCAAATGAGCACACAGAGCAAGGTTGCACCTAACTCATAGGTGCTTGCACGCTTCTAAGCTGATTATTTGGAGAAATCCAAATTCACCCCGAATAGTTGCTAAACTTCATATTATGTTAAACCACCTGGTACATTAAATATATCAGTACATTATCTCAAGATTCAGCTTGAATTCCAAACAAATTATCTAAATATATATATATATATATATATATATATATATATATATATTTATGCTAAATTATAATATACTATGCTATACTATACTAAACATGAGCCAAATATACTACCTATAAGCTGAGCATCCCCAAACCTTAAGGTTTTGGCGGCGAGGTGACGGTTGTCCGATTATGGGTTCTATAGCGTGTACGCACAGTAGCTTCGGGTTTAGGTTTCTCAATGGAGGAGACTGCTAGGCCATCGACTGACAAGGGTGACTGACGGGGTGATCATTCAACGAAGGAGGCGGTTTCAAGATGTCAACTACAATTGGCGAGCAATTCAGACTGGGTGTTTTGAAGCTGACTGACGGTGTGCTGCATCTTTTCCTTGTCGACGGAGACAAAGAAAGGCGGCTGAGACTGATTCATCTGTAGTGACGTGTGATGGAGAGGAAGACGATACAAATAAGAAAGAGAAAAATTATGGTTAAAAAGATAAATGATGTCCAGTAACATTTGATCTAGCGACATAGTCTCCAATTTAGTAAGTAGGCCTTGCTGATGATATCAGAAGGCTTAATACCAAGATTATATCTCAAATCCGACTCAATGCATGTCCTGACTAACTTAGAGCTCAACAGCTTATGCTTCACAATTCTGAGTACACCATGACAAGTGTGCACATTATTCAACTGATTCACGTAGAAACAATTATTCACTGAAGACACTGAACCATGTACAACTCATTCACAGTTCTCAGTTCCAACGTTTTCACAAATTGCCTCAATATAAATTGAATCATTCTTCATTAGAACATGCTTGAAATCTGTCTGAACTGAATATTTTCTGAGCTTGTCTCGAAAATCCTCAATACTTGCAAATTTTTGTCCATTATGTGTGATATGCCTCAATATAAGTTGAATCATTCTTCATTAGAACATACTTGAAATCTATCTGAACTGAATATTTTCTGAGCTTGTCTCGAAAATCCTCAATACTTGCAAATTTCTGACCATTATGTGTGATATAGGTGCTCCACTCATCATACATGTATGATTTTCTAGGTGCATCTTTGAATGGAGCACCTAAAAATCATTTTCATCTATAATTTCGAAAGCTGAAGCATACAATGAAACATTTCATGTTGTACTGCCACTTCCAAAATCTTTCACAATAAAAACATCAACATGATCCAACTTATATATCATTGAACAATAAAACAACATCTTCAAGTCAAGATCATTTTCAAGATACAGGTCAGGACAAGTAGGAGACGAGTATTGAAGATGGAAAACATCTTTAGTAGAAAACTTGAATCTTCGACTGATGATTGCACTCAAATCAGAATAGCTCATAAATTCATTAAGTTGAAGACAAAACCTTGTCCACAATTTATAAAATGAGCAACAAGAAAATGACAATTGTATCTGCATTAAACAAAAAAACATAGTAAAGAACAAGTCACCAACCCTTGAAACATCATAAAAGTCATCAATATTACTAACACCAGTAATATTATTGAACCTAAGAAACATTCCAGTTTCCAATTTATTTCAACAACACCTACATGAAAACATATATAATAGCATGAAGCAAATCCAGTAGTAACATTCAACACTTAATAACACTTGGAAACAGTTAGAACATAGAACAAGCACATATTACTTCGAACCTAGAAACAAAGCGATTCAAACACAAACAAACATTACAAATTTAAAATAAGAAAAACCGAATAAAATAACAAATGAAATTATAATCTAACCAAAGTGATTATAGAATGCAAGTATTACAATCAAGATGTTCATAATCACATCAACAAGATCGTGATGTTCAAAATCATATGAACATGAAGAGAAGCAAAACGAAGATAGAAATCGAAATTGAAAACTAATAGAAGAAGAAATGAAAGAGGAAATCGAACCGTGAAGAATCAGAGACATGATCAGGAGCGCCATCACTATCCATGACTGAATCAACTGCACAGAATCACTCTACTTAAATAGAATCCATGAACAATCGAATCGCTTCTCGATTTCAATCTCTCTCTCTCTCTCGCCCATTGAGATCTCAAATACCGCGCTCTCTATTTCACTCACACTCTCTCTCTACTTCGAAACCTGTTCAAAATTTTGTTTTAGCAAAACAAATAAGGGAAAAATAGTCAGAGAAAATAGAAAAGGTGAGCCTAGTTCATAAAGAAAAGTTGGACTGGGAACAAATTTAGTAATCTTTTATTATAGTTGTAAGCCTCTTAGAGATTTAGACTAAATAGTAAGTAGGATGTCCAATTTTGTACCTAATGGACATTTTTCCTTTTTTGTGCAGTGGCATCAGTTTTCCATGTGTAAATAGGAGGTCGTGAGTTCGACTCACAACAAACTCGTTGTTGCATTTGAGTTATATCATTAATAAAAAAATTATTTTTTTAAAGGGATCAGTTTTTTTATTTTAGTTACTACGAATAGATTTATCACATATATAAAAGATACACTAATGGCACACTTAACAACTTGAAAATGAAAATGACGGAATTGATTATGGGATGAGATAATTCTTTCATTTACTAACAAGCTAAAGAATTGTAACTTTGTAAGCAACCAACATCAATTGCAACTAGTCTCATCCTTATTTTGATTATGTATGGTAAATAAACTACTTAATGAAAATGAAATATTTTCATATTGATTCCTTCCATCTCTCATTCTAGTTGATTTTTATTCATGATATTAAAATATATTCATGATTTTTATTCATGATTTTTATTTATTGACTTTGTTAATATATATATATATATATACACGTGTGTATATTTTGTTATAATTAATAATGATGTAGCTCATTTTATTGTGGTAATAAATGTCAAATTCTCCAAAATAGAGAAGCTATTGGCATTAAAACATTTTTGAAAATTTTGACTTTTGCTTTCCCATTTTAGAAAAAATTTAGGGAAGCTGTTTGGACATGCTCTAACTATATCGCGCTTTGTAACTATATCAATTAGTAATGTAATTACTGTCATAACAATTGTATGTACACTCTAGATTGCATCCACGATGAAATTACACCTAAAATAAAATTGCAATTGAATTTTTCTCGAGCGATCACTTTTCTCTCCGACAGGATTTCAAACATTTAACATTTTTTTTGGATACATTCAACATTTCACTTTGTTAATGTCATGCCCGACCCGAGTTTACCTTCCTAAACCCGAGTTAGGACGTGAGAGACTCATCCCAAGAGAGATTTACTCGTAATCCCTCTTGAGAAGGGATAACCATTTTTCCCAAACCATTTTCGACAGTCCAAACGATACCGGAAGAGACCACACAACCAGAGGTTATCCCGATTTCCGCATTTAGAACTCAAACCAACTACTTTAGAAGACCTAGGGTTCTAATATTATTTGTGACTGCAGCCAAATCCCGGTTAGGCTGCCCACTCAGGGATCAAGGCATACGTAGCTCTTATTTTAATTAACGTTCTAACTGGACGAATCACGCTTTTCTATTTATCGGCCGATAACCTTTTATGGATGGCGTACGACTAAGGTCATAATTCCGGAGTTTAACCTCTCCGCTGAGGCACTCAAAAACAAGCAATCTATCGAGATTAACCCTAACAATCAACCATTCTGATAAACAACATCAAAACACATAAATATAATATAAAGACAACTACGTAAATATATAATTCCCCCTAAGGACATATAAGTAAGACCACCCAAAGGGCACCCTTGTAGTTAACTTGAACTGTTAGGAGCATTTTAGGGATTTTGACTTTAGTGGCAGCCTTGTAAATAAACAAAACCACCAGGGGTATTTCTGTGATTTCTGCCTAAATGAAATTTACTCACCTCAAAATCCCGCTGCGTCATCTACCGTCACAGGGTAAATCTTCAACACTTGGCCGATCAATATACACCTACAATTATATAATCGACCTTAGTTGCCACACGAAAGTAATAATGACTCAATTCGACTAAACGATAACCGAAACCGGCAAATTATATATCCACGCGCTCGTATCGATGAGTACATGAACTGGGGACAACTCATTGCCCCTGAGGATGTCAGACGCGCATGGGCCTCACGCGCCACCACCCTCAAACATGTTAACTGCACCCAAAAACCACCTACATGCAACCACAACAACCCTACGAAGCCTATAGGAGCAACTAGAACTCCCATAACCGCCGGACGCGCCTACCGGATCAGCCACAGATGGCGGTGCGTGGGCGTCACGAGCCTCCACGAAAAACACCGAATTTCAACAAACTTCCAACATGAAAGACGAAGATCAAAGTAAGGGGAACAACTTTAATAACTGGGGTTTTGATCAATTCAGACCGAAAGTAGGCCAAAACTACCCCGAAAGGCTGCCTCCAAGCTCATTCGCTCCTGCCGCCGTGTCGTGCTTCAACACCACCGGAGGTCCGCCCAGAACACCTTGGCCTTCCTTTTTGGGCTGGTTTCAAGCCTCGCCGCCACCCCACGCCGGAGAACAAGTCGGGTCGAGAACCGGATTTCGACGCCGTACTATTCAAGCCCAGATGCGCCGTTTCAGGCCGACTTGGACCATGCCACCACCACCACAGAGAGGCTCGCACGGAGGAGAGGAAGAGATCCAAATCGGCCTCGACGTCTCCGGTGGCCGGAGCTCGCCGCAAAAGTCAGGTCAGGTCGGCCAGGTCCGGGTCGGGTCGATTCAAAATTTCCGATAGTGAGGGAACGC
The DNA here is from genome assembly GCA_951800085.1 of Comarum palustre. Taxonomy (NCBI): domain Eukaryota; kingdom Viridiplantae; phylum Streptophyta; class Magnoliopsida; order Rosales; family Rosaceae; genus Comarum; species Comarum palustre. The sequence goes on along the minus strand of OX637587.1, from coordinate 15,096,133 downwards.
GTGCGCGCGCGTGGAAGGGGTGAAGAAAATGGGTTATTTCCATTTTTGGAAACCCAACCCTTCTATTTATATACTTTCTAAAAATATAAATCTAACTTCGGTTGACCATAACTTTTCCACACGATATCTGATTCACACCTGCCGCGTGTCCACGGACTCGTATCGTCGAGCACTACAACTCTAATGAAGGAAGTTTTTTTCGAGAAACTCGACGTAGCAAAAAGTCAACCTTTGACCCCTTTAAATAAGTTGTTTCTGAGCGTCTCTTGACTCCGAACACTTTGGCACTCTTCTTGAAGGTACGAATAAGCACTAATACCACTAATTAATTTCCAGGTTATTTCACTCGTTATTAATTCAAGAAAACAAACAGAGCAATTACAACCCTCTATAGCACGTTTGGTCCCGATAAAAGGTAAATTTTTGAAACGGGGTCTTATAGTTAACATAAGAATCTTATGAATAGTTATTTTTGGTCTAAAAGAATCTTATGAATAGTTATTTTTGGTCTAAAAGAATCTTATGAACATAAATGGGTATAACAAGTCAAATACATCCTAATGTATGTCCCCAATAGTAATACCAATCATACATTATATTCTAATACACATCAATAGGGATTCTCAATACCCTAATTGGGAGTGTAGGTCTATTTTTCAGGTTTGTTTTTAACTTTTTCTATTAATAAACTCATGCATTCACAGAAGTCTGTGATGTTTGGATCTGTAACTTCAAAATTATCAGTTAAACACATTTACTAACCAATCCACGACTTACCGACACATCAATAACATCATACATTTATCATCTCTTCCCTTCATTTATTAAAAAAGGATTAAATGATTTCACTTCTACTCTCATGGTGACTCGAACTCATGACTTCGTCAATAGATAGTTGATGCGTTTACCACTGCGCTATAACCATTTCATCAACATTTATCATCTCTTCCCAACCATAACCCACGTAAAATAACTCTGTATGATTAAAAATAACAAAGCAACAAAAAAAGAGAGACACATATTCATCGATCCATCTCCTTTTCAATCATTTTAGCTTTTCTTAAGAAAATTATACCTCAAAAAAAATTATAAAGTATTTTCAACAAACTAGCTTTTCACCCAAAAAAAGAAAGAAAAAAGTTCGTTGAAAATACTTTATTATTATTTTTTACATTTGAATCTAAATAAAAATTACAAAGTATTTTCAGAAAAAATAATAAATAAATAAATAGTCACCTCTCACCATGGAGTTCTCCGACCTCTGAAAAAGTCTCTCTTTGTAAATTGAATTTCTTTAATTAGTCACATATCTATGAATTTAGGAAGTTTGGAATAGATGCACCATCAACTAATTCCGGAGAGAATAACAAATAGCAACATCATGCAGTTTTGGCAATCTGACTCTTTCCATTTTATCTCAAATGTATCTAACATGATTGATGTTTCATTGAACACTTGAAGTAATATAGACCCTGAATTAGGTCCATATACAATTGAACTAATAGGATAGGTGAACTAAGAACACAGAAAAAGAACAGGTAAAGTTGCAGCAAACATTATCTTGATATGAACAGATGTTTCCATCTTTTATGCAGGTTAATGTGTTATATTATTCTCTAAAACTCTACGATTACCATGATTCTGTTTGACCTAATATGGTTAAAACACAAGACCACAGAACACAATTACTTCAGGACCACAATAACTAGTAAATTCCAAAACAAAAATAAATAGAGAAACAGGTCAGAGAAACAAATACCTATTGCTCAAATGGATTTAACTATATAAACATCACCATTGTGATAATTCAAAAGATGGAAACAAGTCACAACGCTGAACAACATTCCAAGAAAAAAATTAATACAGCGCTTCAGGCTTTATGAAATTCTACGATTACAAATTCTAGGGAAGTGACTACAAAGTGATTGATATTGTTCCAAGGGCAAGCAGTGCTAATATTTCTCAGCTCTTTTCATGGAGAACAAAAGAGAAATCATTACCAGAGTTTTGGCCCCTATATAACATGATATTACATACCGATCCAAATTTGTAGATGGGAATCATAGTAGGATTGGATAGCAAAGAATATGTATGTTGTTGTGGCCAAGATCCTAAATGAAGGACAACATTATGACAACTTTAATAGGGTACAAATCAAACGTGTCAATATTGCCAATATTCACAAGCATTAAGTAAGCCTCTAATTTTGGTTGCCTGAGTCCCTGTTATTGGTTCAAAACTTGCAATGATTAATGATACTAGGTTTAACAACTTAAAAACATAAAACTGATGAAATTTAAACCAAGACGACCCCTACTGATCTGTTTCTCAGACAAATGAGTTTCCTGTAAGTCTATCAGACTACACATATACATATCAAAATGAAAGTAGCTCATCACTTCAGAAGTAGTTAGATGCATGCTTCGTACCTCCATCTCATTCTTACCGAAATCTATGCTAAAACTAAGCATCAAGAAGTACCATTACATGACATGAGTAATTATCCATACAAATCACTCAAAACTCAAAAGTAATGTTTAGGATGGGATTCCTGCTAGAGAAACTAATTGATCATTAGATCCCCATTCAAACCATGCATTAATATTCCTCTCTTATATCAGAGAAGTACACACAGCAAGTTCTTTGAAGCAAAAGGGCATTCACAGAACACATTAGGAAAACCCATTATCAGAAACTGCATTTGGGAGGACTCAAAACAATTTGAAGCAAAAGGGCATTCACAGAACACAGAAAAGATACCCTCTTTTGCTGATTGAACAAGAGAAAAGATTGGAAATTCAGCAAAACAAGACAAAGGATGTCAAAGATTAGCGACAACCCATCAAAGTCCTTGACCCTCAGATTGAGAAGCCTTGCAGTTTCAACTAATCAAACTAACCAATCCAAGCAGAAGAAAACGAAACAATGAAATTCGAAGATCAAAAGAAACAGAAGAAAACAAAGAATGAAGATTGCGAATTGAAATAAACGGAGATGGAGGAGGAGGCTGTTGGGCGCTACTGTCTGTTTCTCGAAGATGGAGGAGTTCCAGTGGAAGTGTTTTTGAGGTGTTGGAGGAGGTTTGGAGAATGTTGCAGATTTGGGAAGCATACATTCTTTTTAATCATCTTTTTTATTTTAAGGAATGCGTTGGACCTAAAAAAAGCTCAAAATTCTTCAACATTAACAATAACTATAATTTGCAGAATCTGATAGAGACGGTGTTAGAATCTATTTTATCAATCAATCGATCCAACTCCTCTGCTACCAAAAAAAGTTATCAATCTGCCGATTCTCCCAATCCTTATTGACCAAAAAAATATCAAATTCCCAATCTTTATCTATCCTCCTCCTAGGGTTCCTCCTTGTTTCAAATCCCACCTCTAAAAAAAATCAAATCTTTTTCCCCAAAAACCATGAACAACTCTACCCAACCACTTCACACATCTTCTCAGCGGTTTCTCTCTTACCGCCATAGCAGAAAACCCTACCAAAGATTTCACCTTTAAGGGTTTTTGCTTATTAGATTTCAAATTCTGATTAGTTTTGGGAATTTTAGCTACTGGGTTCTGCTCTGTTTTTGTGTTGTGTTGTTAGAAGAGTGTAGGAGGATATGGAGAGGTTTGAGAGTGGGAATAGTATTCAGGAGGCTCCCTGCTCTGTTCCTCAGGATCTCACCCAATTTGGAGTCAATTCTTCAGGTCTGGTTTTTGGATGTTTTCGAATTTTGGTTTCGTGATTTTCTGTGATGGATTTTTGGTGTTGTTGCTTGTTATTGGGATCTGGGTGTGTGCTTTGTTGCCTATAGAACATAAGAGTACAGTTATAAATTAAAGCTTGAATTTTGATGTTGAAGGATGTGAATGCTTATTGCTTGGAACTGAATGGAACAGTGTGGAGAGTTGGATGTCTAGAGTTATAACTTTTTTTCCTAGGTGTTGGGGCCATTATTGGTGATGCGGTTTACTTATAGTTATGAACTGATTGGTGCTGAAGTATTGGTTATTATTACAATCAGTTGCAGACAATACTTATGTTTTGTTGAGTTTGAGACTATTGCATATATAGTTCATACCAATAGATTATAGTTAATTCTGACCAAGAATGAGGTCTCCTTGCTTTATAATAGTTCCTTAGCCAAAAGGAAGAAACACCAAGTTTGGGTTGCTGAATGACTGTGTGGTAGCTCCAATTCAATGCTTAAATGGGTGTTGTGTTGCAGTAATTATTTCGTGAGTGGTTTGGCTACTTTTTTATTTAGTTACATGGTGGTTTACTTGAAAGGGAATCCTTTCCCTTAATGGTTTAGTTATTTGGAGCATTGTTTTATTAGCTCTTCCAACTTAAGTTCTCTCTTTATGCTGCAGGTGAGGTATTTGATGCATCACAGTATGCATTTTTTGGTCAAGATTCCGTTGAAGAAGTTGAGTTGGGAGGTTTAGAAGATGAAGAGGATACTGCAGTTGGGCTTGAAGAGGAGGAGTTTCTATATAACAAAGAAGAGGTCAACCTTTTATGTTTTCTTGTGGATGTCTCATTATTGTTTGGCTTTTAGCTTATTTGCTTGATAATACTAATAAATCTTTTGTTAAGGAAAAGATCATCTTATGAATATATCCTTAGTTCTGTCTCGTACATTAGTTTTCTGCATGCCTTGTGTTGGCATTGCAGCTAGTCTCTTGATCTTGACCAGTGAACTCATTCAGTTTATTGCCATTGCTACAACTGGAGCTCATTATAGTGTCTTTTTCTTGCTGATAATGGGGTTACTTGGGTAGAAAGAGGCTATCGTAAGTTGGTAGATATGTCCCTAGCAGGGAGACAGGGAGTTTGGTATTAGAGGAATTGTAGGCATGTAATAAGAGTCTTTCAGGGTTTCACCAGAGAGAAGTCTTTGTCGCTTACGTTATTGAAGAGCAAACATGGATATGGTTGCATACTAAACGAACCAGCAATCCTATCCCTTAAATCCCCCAGAAGGGTATTGCAAAATGGTCGGATCAGTTCTTGCAGTGATGTCAATTCTGGTAGGCAATGGGTAAAGTTTCAGATTGTTATGCCGTTTTTTGGGGATGGGGTTTGACCTGAATATCAGGTCTTTCGAGGTTATCAATGATGTCTTCGTTGTCCATTTGGAATGTTAAATTGCCTATGAGAGTAGGTTTTCAATTCAATGGTAGAAATGTGGTTGTATACTATTGATAATGGTTTTGACCACTAGTGCAAGAAAATTTAGTGGTATAACTGATTGTTCTTTTCTTATGGCAGGGTGGTGTGTCTCTATCTGATGCTGATGATTTGGCTTCAACTTTTGAAAAGGTTAGTCTACTATACATGTGGTAAAGATCTATGATTTTCCAATATTATGGATTAGGATGAAGTGCATTGTAAACCAATTCCAGTTTAATGTGTCACCATCATTTCTTATTGGAAATTATTTCATTTCTTGTTGGAAATTATTTCAGTAAGTGTTGGTCTAGAAGGGTACTATTAAGTACTGTAAGATTACCATGAATTGTATTTCTATTCTTTATTACAGCATGATCAGCTAATATTCTTTTAATGTAATTATTATGTACGATTCTTATTCCTTCTGTGATGAACCAATTTTTTGCCCGACAGAGAAGGGCTCAACAGACATTTTATCGTCTGTATGTTGTAGGATTTTTTTTACTATTGTTCAAAATACCATATTCTTGCCATACTGCTATTCACTTTCCTGATACTAGAAACTGACATGTGAATTTCCGTGGTTGGGTTCTGCCTGTTAGTGTATCTATTGTTTTCTCTTTTGTCTTCTAAGTCGATGTTTTGTTGCAGTTGAATAAGGATGTAAGTGGACCTAGGAGCACCGGAATTATTGGTGATAGAGGATCCAGAGAAAGTGAGTGTTCATGTTGCATATCTCTTTTGGCGATGTCAGTGTAGTTATTGAATACCGCTTGATCATTGTTCTTCACTTGGCTGTAAATTTTTTTATGTATCTATTAAAAAAAACTATCTGGCAACCTTAAGGATAGAGAATGTCAACCAATTTTTTTTCAAGCATATTCGAATTTTTTTCTGAGCTCAAGTTAGTTTTCTTCCCATATCAACATTTTACTGTGTTTAACTCCATGATTGTTCATGCATGGTACTACTGTTGCTTCTAGTCGGCCCCATTTATGCTTATTCTTTTAACCCATTCCTTGTAGCTTAATCATTGACACTGCTTGCTCATTTTGGAGCACTATTCTAGTCTCTATTTATACAATTCTTGGCTCTAAAATAAGCAGTGAAGTTAGGTGTCCATTCCTTGTAGCTTAATCATTGACACTGGTTGCTCAGTTTGGGGCACTATTGTAGCCCCCTTTATTTAATACAATTCTTGGCTCTAAAATAAGCAGTGAAGTTAGGTGTCCATTCCTTGTAGCTTAATCATTGACACTGGTTGCTCAGTTTGGGGTACTATTGTAGCCCCCTTTTTTCAATACAATTCTTGGTTCTAAAATAAGCAGTGAAGTTAGGTCTGTGTGTGCGTATGAAGAGATTTTTTGACGTTGGATCTTTGGGCAGATAACTCATTGGTAGGATAAAGTTCCAATATGCACGTCTGTCCTTGTAAATAAAGCTTGAGGTACAATGTTTTTAGAATGAATTGAAGTCCAAAATGGTATTTACAACTTGATGGTTTTTTGTAGCTCTTTTTTTGGATGCTACATGTTCATATGCCATTTTGTATTGTGCTTTAAAAATCCGCTCGCATTTATTAGGAAAGCCTTAGAAGTTGTCAGAGATACAGTAGTTGATGTGGACGCTCCCTTGTGGTTATCAGAACTCATTCTGCATGTGCATTGCTTCCATTGAATTTTCTGACCATGACATGTTTCTCTCAGGTTCATCTGCTGCTGAATGGGTGCAGGAAAGTTTCCCTAACTGGATTGATGAAGAATTATTTGATGCTGAAAGCATGCAAGATGGAAAAAGATGGTCTTCCGGACCATTTTCTTCTATTCGTTCTACAGAAGCAAAGCATTTGTACAGAGCATCTTCATATCCTGAGCCCCCACAGCAGCGGCAGCAGCAACATCAACATCAATATTTTTCTAGTGAACCAGTTCTGGTGCCGAAACCTTCTTTTACTTCATATCCGCCTCCAGGTGGCAGATCTCAGCAGGGTTCGCCTAACCACCAATCAAGCCACATGAATATTCCTATTGCTGGCGGACCTCAGGGGGGAATGTCTTCACCAAATCTTTCTCCCTACTCTAACTCTCCACTTCAAATGACTGGGTTACCTCATGGATCACATTTTGGTGGAAGTTTGCCTCATTTGACTCCCAGTCTTCCAGTTAACAGTCGTCCCCTCCAGCAATGGGCCAACCAAAGTGGTTCGTATGGAGATCATCCCAGTCATTTAAATAATCTATTGCAGCAACAGTTGTCTCATCAGAACGGTTTGCCTCCACAATTGATGCATCAGCCTCAGCAGCCGCCTCCCAGAATGCACCATCCAGTTCAGCAACCATTCAGTCATATATCAGCAATGCAGCCTCAACTATTTAATCCCCACCTTCCTCCATCCCCACCCTTGATGAACAAATTTGAGGCAATGCTCGGTTTGAGTGATATTAGAGATGAAAGGTCAAGATTAGCTCAGAAATGTAGGCAGAATATGCATTTTTCTCAACATGGCTTTGATACAGGTAGCTACAGGAGTGGTGGTAGGTGGGCACCTTTTAGGTCCAAGTATATGACAGCTGATGAAATTGAGGGTATACTGCGAATGCAGCTTGCTGCGACACACAGCAATGACCCATATGTAGATGATTATTACCACCAGTCTTGCCTTGCAAGGAAATCTGCTGGGGCAAAGTTGAAACATCATTTCTGTCCAACTCAATTACGGGACCTTCCTCCTAGGGCAAGAGCTAATACTGAACCACATGCTTTTCTCCAAGTTGATGCTCTTGGGAGGGTACCATTCTCTTCAATACGCAGGCCTCGACCTCTTCTTGAAGTGGAGCCACCAAATTCATCTAGTCCAGGCAACACTGAACAGAAGGTTTCTGAGAAGCCTCTAGAACAGGAGCCAATGCTTGCTGCTAGGGTTACAATTGAGGATGGACTTTGTCTGCTCCTGGATGTGGATGACATTGATCGTTTTTTACAATTCAATCAGCTCCAAGATGGTGGAACCCAGTTGAGGCGTAGGCGTCAGAGCTTGCTAGAAGGGCTCGCAGCATCTCTTCAATTGGTCGATCCACTTGAGAAAAATGACCACACAGATGGGCTTGCTCCCAAAGATGATTTTGTGTTTCTGAGGTTAGTCTCTCTTCCCAAGGGCCGAAAGCTCCTTGCCAAGTATCTAAAGCTCCTTTATCCATGTGGTGTGCTCATGCGAATAGTCTGTATGGCCATCTTTCGCCATCTAAGGTTCTTGTTTGGTGTCCTCCCTTCTGATCCTAGGGCTGCAGAAACCACAAACAATATCGCTAGGGTCGTTTCATCATGTGTTCGAGGTATGGACCTTGGTGCACTTAGCGCGTGTCTGGCAGCAGTGCTTTGTTCCTCAGAACAACCACCACTTCGTCCCATTGGAAGCTCTGCAGGAGACGGGGCATCTGTCGTTCTTAATGCTGTTCTTGATAGGGCAACTGAGCTCTTAACTGATCCTAATGCTGATAGCAACTACAATATGACTAATCGGGCACTTTGGCAGGCCTCCTTTGATCAATTCTTTGGCCTTCTGGCCAAGTATTGTGTAAACAAGTATGATACTATAATGCAGTCACTGCAGATGCATGCCCCCACAAATATGGCTGTTATTGGCTCAGATGCAGCCAGAGCTATTAGTCGTGAAATGCCAGTTGTGCTGCTGCGTGCGAGTCTTCCTCACACCGATGATCACCAGAGACAATTGCTGTTAGATTTCACTCAGCGGTCCATGCCTGTTGGAGGATCTAACAATCATGATGGGGGAAATGGTGCCCACATTAATTCAGAGTGTTCTAAGTTAAGTTGATGTTGGACCCAAGTGAAGAATATTTTGGAAGAGACAATGCATAATTTCGAGAAGAAAAAGGATTCTAAGGGGATTCAATTGGATTTCGAAATTCTTGGGTTGAAATTCTTGGGATTTTGTCGGTTCTCTCTAGAGCAAATAAATTGAGGGCGTAGATGTAATTCAGGTAAGTTTGGTATTTTAGGTCTACATGTTCTTACGTCCATGCTTTTCTGGAAAAACTTGTCTTTGTATTCCTTTTAAATCTGATGGTCCATGTTTCCTTTTTACATCTTTTAGAGGGATATGAAGGTAGATAATTTTCCTCGACTTTGGAGCTTATTTTGATGCTCTGTTGTGGAATTCTTAAGATAGGGATGTAGAAGGGCTTATTTTGATGCTCTGTTGTGGAAGTCTTAAAATAGGGATGTACTAGGCATGTACAGTATTCAGTGCAGTTGATCCCACATCTGTGTAAACACAAGGGTGAGCTGGTGCATTAGATGTCTATCTGCCCGGGATTAGGGAGGAGCAAGGCAAAGACGGGCATGTTGATTTCGGGCAAGTCTACATTGAGAATGGCACTTTTTGCATTCCTGTGCTATATTTTCATGAAGGATGTTTGGTTTCTTGTTTTGGTTATTTACTTATGTTACTGTTAAACTACATAGTGGCAACTGCCACCAAGGGGACATACTGATTTAGTTTCTAGTTTGGACATAATGCTATTTCTGTCGTGGCTAAAGTTCTGTTTATGTTGACATCCTTGGTTCCATTTCTTTAGGTATGTACACTGCATGAGTCACAGATTCCAATTCACAACCATCGTTTAATATCAATCAATTGGTTCAATTCATAGTTACGTAGAACACGTTTGCTTTACATTTTGTTTGGTGAATGAAGACGAGGGTAATTCAAAACGGGTTCAAACATCCAGGTCGAAGTGAATCAAATTTATAACACCATCATATCTCCCACTCCACAGAATCTTACCACTTGAAGCCTCTCTGTTCTCGATCAGTTTATATCTGACGTCTGTGTTCGGCTACTTCTCTTCTATGCCAACAGCGATACTTATGTTGCTCACAAGCAGTCTTTGTCTAATGATAGATCCAAGCTTCTGAAAGCATCACTGTCTGCAGCCCTCTCTTGCTTCTATAGGGAATGCAGGAAGAACACTGATCCAGTGCTTCAATCTGTTGCAATGACCAGGGGGCTTTGTTCATCGAAGCTCGAGTGAAGTGTCACATATCCAAGGTTTTGGAAAAGCCTGATCTTGGGGTGCTTAAACAGTTGCTTCCACTGCCATGGAATCAACACAAGAAAGTACAGGATTGAATCTTCTACTAGTCCAAGCCAACTTTGAATGTGGAGTTGCCATTGGCAATGGAGAAGTTAAGAGACCCAATGGGTCCCGTGCTGCAGTGAGTTTTTTCACAACGGCACCTCATTAGAAGTGTCCCACTAAATTATTTACTTAAAACTTTTATTATTGTATGTTACATAAGTTGTGTTTTATATTTTAAAATATTTTAAAATTAATTTATTGTTATCAACACACAAAAGAGCACATAATATTCTTATTTTGTGCATGTCTGAGAGACTGTATGAGGAGATAAGTACTCCACACGTAATGAAATTAACAAATATTGATTTTGTCACTTTCTCTTTTAATAAAAACTATATAGTTAATGATTCATATCTCCTTCGATCTTTAAAATTTATATACAATTAATGACTTAATGTTGAAAATAAAGATCAATGGTTTTACAAAAAATGATTAAACAATGCTTTAAAAATTTATACGTATACATTTTTCTTCATTCGTAAATTCTCATCGTTATCTTGTTGAGCTATTCACATTTTAGCATGCATTATTGTGATAACGATTCCAAAAATAGAGTATGAACATTGCAAATACTCATTTACGCATTTGAAAAAGTGACGAGTTTATTTTATTTCATGTATGAAAAAAGAAAATTTTACTAGAATAGATAATGAAACTATTTTAAAAGATACGGATAGTCAAGAACAATTAACATCACAATATTTAAGAATTATATTCAATTTTTTATGTATTTTTATTATTTTTTTATATGTGCCCCGGCCCCAGTAATCTAAAATTTCGGGCTCTGGCCATTGGGGTCATCATTTCACACAAGGCTGCAGATGCCTCTACACTCGGCACGTTCATCAGTAGCTGGGCCGCAGTGGCCCTTAGTGCTGATGTGGAGGCGCTCCAGCTGCTGAATTTGGTGTTGCAGCTTCTGATTACCCACAATTAGATGTCAACAAGACATCTCTTCCACGTTATAACTGTGCATGAAGCTTGTAGAACAAAGCAGTTTGTGTTTAATGCCTCTAACATTGCATCTCTCAGCTGCAAGTGTATGCTACTGTCCCAAATCCCACACGAGTCGAAGTAGTGTCTGCCTTCATTTGGGAATGTGCAATGGATGCGTCAAGATCAAACTCAGGTACAATTAGGCCATCAATGTTGTGTCGAAGGGCGAACGTGAGGAAAGTATTTGGGAAACCTGATTTAATGGGGAATCTTTTGGATTTTTAGAGCAAAGATCGAACAAAGTGAAGCAAATGACCTTCAAAGCTTGGTTGCTATACTCAGGGAAGGCATTGAGAAGTTTAAAGCGAAATATGGTGGAGTTAGCAGTGAAGGTGTATGTGAACTTTTCAAGGAGCATCGGAATGTCGTGGGAAAGAATGGTGTAGACATATATAATTGCAGCAGTTGGTGCGGATATTCCTTCTACAACGCCGATTTTGGATGGGGAAAGCCATCATGGGTGAGGTGAGTACTCTAGGTGCAGAATTCAAGAATGTAATTGTAATGATTGATACAAAAGACAGTGATGATGGCATAGAAGTGTCCTTGAGCTTGAAAGAGGAAGACATGGTCCTAGTTGAAACCAACCAGGAGTTGCTTGCAGGAACCAGAATTTCCCGTTGCGGGCATATGCTTCCCTCAATCCTTAATTGTTCTTAGAAGATGAAAGCTTGGTAGTTACATCTGATGGTTTATCACCGTTCAGTTTGATGCTTAAGAATGTTGTTATGGTGTACGTTTTTGTCTCCTGAGTCTAGGATTTATCGTAGTCCATGAATTCAGATCGTCATTTCTAATCATCAATAAAGGTGTTGATTCTTGTTCCTCATCGTGGTTGCATACGTCTCTTGAGATGAAGATGTAATTTCTCCAGCTCAGTTTAGGGATATGCTGGTGTACTAAAATTTGTAACAAAAGGGTTTCCCTGATGACAACAACTCTTTTAAAGATCATTTTCCCCATCATGGGATTTAATTCCAAAGATTGGTGTGGAGTATGAATTTCTTGGTCAATCAATTAATAACCAAGTAAACATGACTGACATCTTTCACGTAATACATATTAATGATCATGAAAAAAGAATAAGATATAAAAATGCATCGTAACTTAATCGCATACCCTCTTTGTATGTCGTTGATATAGTGATCCTTTCATCTTAAATTTCTTTGTTGTTTGCTTCTTGTAGGCTTCCCCACCCGACAAAGAGGAAGATAAAAGGCATTGCATTCATAAGATTCATGTACAAGGCAGATCAGAAACTCAAAAGCAAAAACATGAAATTGCGGCACATATATACACGCATTCTGCACATTACGGGTTTAGAATTGTCATCCTATTTGACAATATAGACTGTGGATGCCCTAGAGGTTTCACTATGTAATATATTTCTTTTCACATAAAATAAGAAAACAAGAATTGAAGGGACCAGGACCATAAGAAATGGAGATCGAAGGAGCTGGAAGCTCTACTTGAACATAAAATACTTGCATCAATATCAGTATTGACGCGTGTGTGTATACTCTTATTTATTTACATATTTTTATTAATGTAAATCATAATCTTAGCCGTTCAAAAATTTAATTAATCAATTAAGATCACATATGCAAAAAAATCAATTTGAAAAATGATTGTTTACTCAATCAAATGCTTCAATCAAATAGACAGTTATGGTGAAAGTTAGCAGCCTCATGAACTGCCGTTCATTTGATTGATGCATTTGGTTGGGCAAATGATTTTTTTTTTCAAATTGATTTTTTGCACAGATGATCTTGATTGGTTAATTAAACTTCTGAAACGGCTAAGATTATAATTTACATTGTTAGAAGTATGTAAATAAATAAGACTATGCTCATATGCGTCAATACCAGTATTGACGCAAGTATTTCCCTACTTGAACGATGATCGTTTATACAGCATAATTAGCAATAGATAGAATACCCATATGAGATTGTTTACTATCTTTGGGACAATCTAAAGATGGAAATGTGCAAGGGAAGCATCAAGGTTGTCAAGCTCGGGTTCTACAAGGCCATCTGTGTGGTGTCAATGGGCGAACATGAGGAAAGTATTGGTGAAACCAGACTTGATGGGAAATCTTTTGGGATACTTTGCTGCAAAGACTGAAGAAGCTGAAGAAAATCTTCAGGCCTTGGTTGCCAAACTCAGGGAATGCATTCTGGAATTTAAGATGAAATATGGTAATGGAGTTACTAGTTGTGGTATATGTGAACTATATAGCTAGTTTTACAATCTCAGGAGAAAGAATGGGATAGCAGACATCTATAATTGCAGCAGTTGGTGCAGATTTCCCTTCTACGACGCCGATTTTGGATGGGGAAAGCCATCATGGGTGACTACCCCGATTTTAGAAGGCAGGAATTTTGTTATTTTGCTTGATACAAGAGCTGGTGATCGCTATAGAAGCATCCATGAGCTTCAAAATGGATGAGATGGCCCTAATCGAAACCAATGAGGAGCTGCTTGCATACGCTTCTCTATACCCTAGTTTAATTTGATATGTACGTATCCCTCTAAGCCTCAGGTACTTCTTAGATGAAGGCGTAGTGGAGTTATTCCCCGCTCAATTTGATATGTTTGCAGAACAAATAATTCTCTCTATTCTAGAATTTACACTCAACGATGACCAGACCATAAATCTATTGGTCGAATATTGATCAGGTGATCATGACTGTTCATTCCTATTTCAATAAGAGTGCTCGTATGCACATTTTTGCTGTGTTGTTAACTTCACTTGGTAAATGAATCCGGTAACTATTATTCTATCATACCATGCCAGACTATTTGCTAGCACTAGTAGAATCCGAGACCTATGTGACGAAATCATTTCGTCGCATAGGAGCACCTATTCGTCGCATAAGAGCTTAAGTAATGAAAATGTCGTTGCATACTTACTATCGCACTAGTACCTATGTTACGAAAATAAAGTATTCGTCGCAACAGAGTACACCTATGCGACGAAAAATGTTCCGTCGCTAAGAGACAAAAAATTTCAACTTAAGTGATCAAATATTTCGTCGCTTTAGTGTTTACAATATTTCAAAAAAAAGAGGGAAAATTTTGTTGTTTCTTTTTTTAGTTCTTTTACTCCTCCGTGGACCGTACCACTCACTCGCCACTACCACCACCGAACGAGTTGTAGCCTGCTGGAGACGGCCGTGTCGAGGTGGAGAAGATGGACAAAGGGGTCAGGTTCGGGTTCGGGTACGGGAACTTCGGAGCTAGACGCGTATGGAGTCCGGATTTGGTGGAGAGGACGGAGGGTTCGTAATCGCCGAGCAGTGGAAGAGATGGACGGAAGGGTCGTAATCATCGTCGTCGTAATCGTCGAGTGGTGGAGGAGATGGACGGAGGGGTCGTAATCATCGAGTGGTGGAGGAGATGAACACGGCGGTGGGGTTGGAGTTGGCGTCGGTGGAGGAGGTGGAAGTCGACATAGAGAGAAGGGAGGTGGCATGGTTGGGTTGAAGAAGCAAGAAGCTTGGCCAGGAGGAGTTTGTGAGAGAGAGAGAGAGAGAGAGAGAGAACGAGGATGAAGTGGCCAGGAGAGAGTGAGAGAATAAAAGGAAAAAAATGAGCGGGAAATGAAAATTTTCAATTTTTTTTGATTTTTTTTCAAAAGAAATGAAAATATGTAATTCGTCTCATAAGTGTGGACGTAACAGACAAATTTATTTTCGTCGTTTAGGTTATAGATTCGTCAAATAGGTGACAACTTAAGCGAGAAATTGTTGTTTTCGTCTCATAAGTTATAATTTTGGTGACAAAATTATTTTCGTGGCATAACTTGAAACTTATGAGAACAAATTGTTAAATTTCGTCGCATAGGTCTCAGATTCTACTAGTATATGGATTCTACATTTAAGCCCCCACACCTTAAGCAATTTCAACATAAACAAAGAGATGCATCATTTGTCCACTAAACTCCGTGCCTCTATTGATCTCAACATAAGTACCAGAGGTTCACAATACGTAATAAACATTGTATGAAGATAACAAGAAGTATGTTACAATTAGAAATCTGTAATTTTGGTTTACATTAATTAGTATACATATATTTTCAATATATTTCTCATTAACTTAAAATATCAGCCCTACAAATTAAAATCATAGGTCCGTCACTAATGGTGACCAAGTTTCACAAGTCACGCGTTATGAGTCCGTTCATAAACTACTCTCATTACAGATGTAGTCGAGCTGACCATTTTGTATTCACCTCCATATATGGGATTTCACCTTGATGAATTAGGAATCCATTGCAATATTTTAAATCCTAGACGAATCTTCAAGCCTAACACGTGGACAACATTCAGGGTGATATGAAGTACGTGTGGTCTTTAACACTAACACACGTAGACGTGGGTAATCCATTCTGATACTATGATAAGTAGTCTGAGATTCAACTCTAAAACCAATTGATAATGAATGAAGTGACTCAATCCTTTATAAACCCACAAACAATATCTCATTTTTTCGATGTGAGATATATATCTCAACAAAAACTCATCAAGAAAAGTGAGTGATTGAGACAACCCAGCCGCCCGAGAAAGCAGAATAAATCCAGCAGATGGATCGAAACAATGGACTGCAGGGAGTAGAGTCTGCAGTGAAGAGTTTCGATCAAATAATGAAGTAACAATTGGATTTGGCTTCTGTTTGCTCCAATATAATGGAAGATGCTAAACCCGTCACGGCGTCACCAACTCTATTTTGAACCAGTATGGCACACAAATTAGAAGCTTTATAGCTTTTAAGATGACACAAAAATAGGAGGATACTACTAGCAAGGCACTTCTTTTGGTGAACTTCGACTTTTACACGCTTGCTATCTTTTCGTAGCCTAATCAAGGCCCGCCCTAAAGCTAATATTCTGCATAACACTAGTATAAAAATCATGCCAATTCAAACTGCTATTGTATTCTTGACAGCCCCTTTTGATAAGCAAGCTTGCAAATGTTGCAAAGAATAGTTATGCTGCCAAGCACCCTTTTGTGTTTTTGTCTCTTTCACTTCTTAGGTATTGATTCCAACTTCCAAGCATCAATATAGTAGAGTAATAATTTGGGGAATTAACAAGCATCCTCTTTTAATCTGATCAGCGGTTGCAAGTACTTGTTTGGAAGAAGCTGCATCGTTCTCTAGACCATAGCATAATTATATACGGTTTCTTGCTAATAATATGAGCATATCTAACTTCATCTGGTCAATGTTTGGAAAGCTACAAGAGGTGATACATATGTTTCATAGCTAGCATTTCATGACTATAAATACAATGTATGTAGAAACGCCTCAAAGAGATTGTATATAGCGACGAACTCAAAATATAATATACTTATATATTTTCATGAGTCTATTAAGATTTAGACGTACACAACATATAATATATTAACACACCATATTCCGACCACAAATAAACACACAACATCAATAAAAATGTGGCTATTGAGACCCGGCCTCCAAATTTGCTTACTTAACCTCACCTTATTATAAATTATTGAATGACATATATATCCTCTTACATAATGACTATTAAAGACAAAAATTTATATCATCTTCACTTGACTTTCCAATTCAATAATAATGTATTGATTTTTTATTATTATTTTCCTTATATATTTTAATTTTCTAATTTTACTACATATTATTAAAGCATTTATATAATTCATAAGAGTTAAAACTGTTATATATAATCATTTTTTAGATGGTTATGGGTGAATGAGAATAGTCACCAAATTAATGCATGAAACGGTTAAGTTTTCACCTTCCATGACTCTTTGTTTTGTAACAACATCAAATTCAATAGCATGGTAGTGGAAGGTTGTAATCTATTCATGTCATTTAAGTTTGTTCACAATCCTTCTTGTATAATTAAATAGGTGACTCATTCCCTCATTTTAAACACACTAACTCAAAAGCATCTCCTCCTCATTTGAGTTTTCTTTCTCCCTCTCTGAGTTGTTTTCTGGTGATAGAAGAAGGTATTTCAAGTTCATATAGTGTTCTTAGTAGCAATACAACTTCAAAGAACAAGCGGTCGTTGTATTCTGAGAAACAAATGCCAACAAACATTTGCACTATAAATGAGGTATAATTTGTTTTAAAGAAAGTGTGTGATACACACGACTCGACTTCAACATTTTCCTATCCTCCTAAATCTGAGTTTGTAACATTGGTGTTCATCATATTCTTGATTTTATATTTATAATTATTTATTTAATTATAAATTAAATTTGTGTTATTATATATTTGCAATATCTAACCTATTTTTCTAACAAAAACTATGATCATTATCGATCATGTGACATAAAAATTTATATTTCATACACATGTTGAACATAAGAAAACAATGTTTATGAAAAACTAATTAACAATTGACATAATCTCTCATGACTTACATAAAAACATACATAGAGTGGGAAAATGTTTATCCTTTATCGTTTAGCACATGTAAAATAGAAAAGAAAAACTAATTCATGATATATAGTTTTCTTGTTGATACAAATAAGTTTTTGAAACTCACTATCTTGTGTTATTTGATTTTTTAGAGATTTATATTATTAAAAAAAAAGAAAAAAATTATAATTGAAATATGTAAAGTGAAAACTATTTCTAAATGATTTAATTTTTTCTTTATTTTAGAGATAATGATTCTTTTGATGATCGAAAAAGAAAAAAATATATTTGGAGATCTAGTTAGCGAGTAAGGGGGTGTAATTAGTAATAACTAATGTTACTTTAGAAATTTGAATGGATGTCAAGTGAGTTGATGTTTGTATTTAAAAGTAAACAAGAGCATAAGAGGTATAATGAGCAAATTTAGAGGTCATAATAGCCGCACTCCATCAACAAATACGCATACATTAATTTGGTTTTCATTTTGTTTTACTCTTCTTTCCTTTTAATTTTTTAACCATGACTATAAATTCTCTGTAATTTGCTTAAGGTTTCCCCCTTCCCTTGGAAAACAACATCATAAACCTAGAGTGATTAACACATCACCAAGAACAATCTACCCTCGAAGAATGAAAATGACAAGGCATTGCATTTATAAGATCCAAGTGCAAGTTAATTACATACGAAATGCCAAAGAAGATGCATGAAATTGTAGAAAGCAAGGGCCAAGTCACACTATATATGTTACGCAGTAGTGGTTTTGGATTTATATATAGAATGTCCCATGTCCCAAAGAAACATGAAATTAATTGGAAGAAACCGAAGTCCATGATAGATAGGTTCAAGAAATTAGGGATCTCACTTCGATTTTTATGCCTCAAATACTAATATTCACAAGATGCAAACAATTAACTTGAAGCAATGTGCCACCTTTGAACCAGATAAAGCCGCAGCCAGGTGTCTCAGTAGTCCAATGAAACCGACCGACACTCGGAGCGTAAGAAGGGAAGAGTGATTAAACAAACAAAGTATGCATTGGTTAATCAATTAGATAATGCATGCATTGCAACTTTAGCCAAAAGCTAGTTCGTGTTAAAACCAGTGGAAAATGTAACTCAAAATATTAGAGCGATTTTACCAAGAATATATGTCCGTTCTTCTACAAATCATCTTCCTCTTATATAGATGCCTCGTGCTTCCACCTAAATTACTAAGTTTGTGTTTGTATCAATTTATATATGAATCTTCAATGAGCATAGAGGTTACCAATTTTGTTTGATCTTAACCAGCAAGGTATCAATAATTTTGCTCTCGTTGCATTAAGGGTTATAGAACTTAGTTCATTTGAAATGCATCGACTTTGCATTTTAGTATAACAATAGTACTAGAGACACCAAATATTTATACCAAAATCAAATACCAAATGATGTGGCTAGTGTCATCTCATTAGTTGTATATCGAAAGAATTGCTAACATGCACTAGTAGAATAAAAGGTCCATGCGATGATTTTTTTTGTCGCATGAATGTGAACTAATGTCACGAAACACATTTTATCGTATAATGCCGATTCATGCTTCGAAATAAAAAAAACTTCATCGCATCAGTTCACACTCATGCTACGAAAATTGTTTATTTCGTCGCATCAGTTCTGTATGATTCCGTCAAAATTTTCTCTACTGCTAACTCATGTGATGAAGAATTCAGAGTTTCGTCGCATCAGTTCATACTCATGCGACGAAATTTGTTTATTTCGTCGCATCAATTCAAATTTTGAATTTTGAATTTTGAATCGTTCCGCTAAAATTCAAAAAAAAATTCTTCCCCCTCTTTTCTTCTTCCTCCCTTTTCTTCTTCTTTCTTTTACTTATTCACCACCACCCTTCCACTTCTTCTTCTTCTTCCGCCATCACAACCACCGTACCACCTCCTCCAATCTGCCACCACCACCGCACCACTACCTCCTCCTCGATCTGACAAAACAAAAAAACAAAAAATCCTAATTTTTAAATTTAAATTATAACAAAAATGTAAATTAAATTAATTAATTTTTTTATTTATTGAAAATGTGAAGCGACGACATATTTTCCGTCGCATAAGTTGATGCTACAAAAATTTTCTTCACATACGTTTATGCGACGACTTTGTTTTCGTTGCATCAACCTATACGACGAGCAATATATTTCGTCGCAGAAGGGGTATTTTTATGACAAAAATTTACGTTTTCGTCTCATCAACCTAAAGCGACGATTTTTTCATCGCTTCAGTACTCATGCGATGAAAAATCCCACTTATGTGACGAAATGAAATCGTCGCATCAACCTGGTCAAAATGGTTGACCTAACCCAACTTTACCCGACGATACATTTTGATGTCGTCGGCTAAAGATGAAACTTTACCTGACGAAATATTGAAATTACATCGGCTAAAGTCGGGTTAGGTCAACCATTTTGACCAGCCGTGTCAGTTTTGTCCGACGAAATTTCGTCGGTAAAAGTATATAAACTCGTCGGCTAAAGTCTAAATTTTAAGTAGACGAGAAGTAAGTCGTCGGCTAAAGTATGACCGATGACCATTAGCCGACGATACTTTAGCTGACGAAAATGTCTAATAAGCCGACGAATTTTTTTCATCGGCTAAAACCTTTTTTCTAATAGTGCATGTTTTTCCGACCAGAACCGAAAGTTCATATGAAAAAAGAAGATCAAATGTAAAGCCATAGTGATTTGTGTAAATCTTGAACAAAATCTTCTCCAATTAATTGCAATCAATAAAATACCACCCATACCCACTTTTGTTCGTTTTCATTGTTCTCAGGCTTTGGTCAGTTAAAGAAAAATTAAAAATGTTACCAAAGTACCATGCATATTTTCTGGCAAGATTAAAGCATTGTACTTTAATAACCAACAAACGAGGTTTTTGGCATTTATGCAGAGACCTGTCAGTTATCTTCTTCTTCTTCTTCTTCTTCTTCTTCTTCCTGTACTTGAAAGTTTAACCCTCACACAGAAAACCCATCAATCACTTCAGTGACTTCACCACCCTCTAAAATGAGTTCCCAAGACTTCTCTCTCTTCCAAACATCCCCACACAAGCGACGCTCACTTCTCCACAGAGCCCCTTCTATCATCGCAGATGGCTTCCTCTTCGTTGGTGGAGCAGCCATGGCTTTGTCTCTGGTTTGGGCACTCATCTCCTTCATAAACCCTACCTCAAGCTTCGACACCATCATTACCAACTCCACCTCTCAAAGCCCTGACTTCGGCTACGACCCACCGGAGCCCACGTTCTACGACGATCCAACTCTCAGCTACTCGGTTGGGGATGCCATACAAAACTGGGACGAGAAGCGCAGAGAGTGGCTTAGGGTTCACCCTTCTTTCGGTGTAGGTGATAAGGTTGTTCTTGTCACCGGGTCTCAGCCTTCGGTGTGTAAAAACCCAGTTGGGGATCATTTACAGTTGAGACTGTTCAAGAACAAAGTAGACTACTGCAGGTTATTTTTTTCCTTTTTTATTAAATCATACGCTCCTACATATATCAGTGAGACTTGAACAACTTCAAAGTTGTCCGTCAGTATTAAACTAATTAACTGACCAGACTATGGTTACTGCAGGTTTCATGGCTGTGAAGTGTTCTACAACAATGTTCTTCTGGACCCTAAAGGAACTGGTTTCTGGGCCAAGTATCCGATTCTCAGAGCAGCCATGGTTGCCCACCCGGAGGCCGAGTGGATCTACTGGGTCGACTCAGACGCCATATTCACCGACATGGAGTTCAAGTTGCCGTTGGAGAGGTACAAGGAGCATAACTTGGTTGTTCACGGGTGGTGGCACATGGTGAAGCAGCAGAGCTGGACTAGTTTAAACGCCGGTGTGTTCTTGATTAGGAACTGTCAGTGGTCCTTGAATTTCATAGATGAATGGGCCAGTATGGGGCCACAGGGTCCGGCACAAGAGAAGTGGGGGGAGATTCAGAAATCATTGTTGAAGGACAAGCTGTACCCAGGGTCAGATGATCAGAGTGCTCTTATCTACCTTTTGCTGAAGCAGAAGCAGAAATGGGGGGACAAGGTGTACTTGGAGAATGAGTACAATTTCCAGAGCTACTGGCTTGGTGTGGTGGGCGGTCTTGATAACATCACTAAAGGGTACATGGAGGTTGATAGAGAAGTCGGGAAACTGAGGAGGAGGCATGGTGAGAAGGTGAGTGAGTTGTATGGGGAAATGAGGGAGAAGTATATGAAGGATAAGGGGATGTGGAGGGAGAATGTGAGGAGGCCTTTTGTGACACATTTTACTGGGTGTGAGCCTTGTAGTGGGGAATACAACCCTGATTATACTTGGGAGGATTGTTGGAATGGGATGCACAAGGCTCTGAACTTTGCAGATAATCAAGTGCTTAGGAAATATGGGTTTGTGCATCCAGACCTACTCAACTCTTCATTGGTTACTCCTTTGCCGTTTGATTACCCTGCTTGATTATTGTTCATTTCACTTGGTTTTAGAGACAATAGGGTAGATATGCAAGAAGACTGCTAATTTCTGAGTTCAATTGCAGTTTAGATTCAGCTTGTTTGTGTTGAAACAAATATATATACAGAATGTTTATGTTGTCACATCTTTTTAATTAATCATATTGACTACTATTTTGGAGATGAATATCATCATCACTAAACCGGTAGAAGTAACAATATAAAGTTACACTTCGTTTTAACGTAAGCTTCTAAATTACTGGACAATAGAGCATTACCAGTACCTTCTAAATTACTTGCAAACGTGCTAAATTCTGAAGGCCAGAAAGCAACCCCATACCTAAATTTTGGTAGGTAGCAAACAAATCAGAAATTATTTTTCTAAAAAAGAATTGCATATTAGTCTTCATTGCCAACTCGGAAAATATCTTCAATGCTTTTCCTAGTAGTTTATGTGCTTGAGTGTTAATTTGCTGTACCTTTTTTACAAAAAAAAAACGAGTAACAATGTGAAACTGTTAATTTGGAATTTGACTAGATTAACTCTATTGAGAATTTGGGTACTATCCATGAATTTGATTATGTGTGTTCATCACAAAACAACCCTGAAAAGCTGTATGCTTGTCTCATTCTTGGTAGATACAAAACACAGAATCTACATGTTAAAGAAAAAAAGGTAGTTAAATCTTATGCCCTTGTTGTAAAGTAATTGTTCTTCTCTTATTCTCTCTCAATCAGTACAATCTAATTAGTTTATCTTAATCGGTTGGTTGAATCACAATAATCCAATCCGTTAGTCTTGAGCAACGTAGTCATGCAATACATAAGAAATTTGAAAAAAAATAAACACTTCGACTTACCTTTTTGGCTTTTGGTGACAAATGATTTTCATTTCTTGATCATATTCTCGCGAGACATGATTTTCCGATCAATCGCCTTAATCAATGGGGGGTTTGAGAGTGCTTGACCATGACTCACGCTAAGAGTTCAAGTGAATGGACACTCAAACGCCACGATCATTTTCCATTGTATTTGAACAATGACTCATGTTAAGTCTCCAAACTAGCAGCCGGGGACTTCCAGCATCTTTGAACACGAATTTCGTCGCGAAAAGCGCCTTGATTTAGTGAAAAATGACGCCGCTAATTCCCCAACCTCAGTCAAACTCGTCACACTCATTTCCACAAGTTGCTCAATGCCACCATAGCCATCAGCGAGGTCCTACAGCATTCACCTGCAGTGTGGCAAAGCCACAACGCAAACCATCATGGCCTTCTTTTATGTCAAGGGAGACTGATTTAACATGGTGGAAGAGAGGAAGTGGTGGATGATGACCAATGAGGGTCACTTCGCTTACATTCTTTTGGCTTTACCCTAAGAGGTCATTTAATCATAGAATGACGGATTACTTCGCGGTCATTAAAAGTTCTTCAAACTTTTAGTTTGGCCAAACGAATCAAACTTTCATGAATCAAACCTTTCAAGGCTTGGCCTACATAAATATTCATACATAGCAGATAGCAAGCTACAAGACTACGTACAGTTTATAATTTCATATCCAAGGCAAATCTACCAGAATGGATTCACCCGAATGTCGTGTCTTTCAAACATCATCCAAGCCTACATTCTATAATCACAAATCGATGGAGGACTGGGATGAGAAGCATAGTGGAGAAACGTTCCACCTTCTATTGCTGCTACTCCAGCTGATAGTAGGATTATTATGTAACCGGGTCTCAGCACGAGGTGTGAAAAAACCATGTTGGAGATAACTTGATGTTTAAGACATTCAAGAACAAAGTTGATTATGGCAGAATCCATAGTTATGACATCTTCTACAACAATGTTTGTTGCATCTAGTGGCGTAGCAAGAAAACATGGTCAGATTATAAACAAGAATGTTAAACAAATAAACTTCATTAATAAAATAAAAATTTATGAATTATTATATCAAATAACGAGTCTCCCTAAACAAATTATAATTGTCCAAGACAATTACTCATTTTTTAAATCTTTTCATGATTGTTTGATTATCAACACAATCAAATATATCTTTCTCCATATATAAAATTATGTTGTCATGTCTCTCATTCGTTTCGCAAATTGTGTAATCATGTACCGTAATTGTTCCCTGTCAACACACTATTGGAAGGAGTCCAAGGAAGAAATCTCATAATAAGACAGTGGAAGTTTCCCAAAATTCTTAACCCATAAGCTGTTCAAGTACAATGACAAATACTTCGGATAAGTGATAACTAAGAATGAAGATTAGAAGTTGATGTCTACACAACTGTTCATATGAAGGGTAACTTCTAAACGCCTCATTCCATCTATGCTAAAGAAAAAGAAAGAACTCCATAGCTTAGATGAGAAGGCAAACTTCCTAGCATCTCCATCAAAACCTCTACTCTTTTCCCAAACCCTCAGCCGAGAGAGAGAGATGAAGGAAAAAACAGACACGCAAGCACCCAAGCAAAAGGCAATACAAAATCTACAAAACATCTCTTAAACTCGTAAAGTTCACTCCAGCCAAAACATTGGCAATCCTCACTCAGGAATGATTTGCTCGTTATCTGCATCTCCTTCAGTTTCAACCTGAGGCTTTGAAGGAGTTTTGCTTCCGGCAGGCTGCTTCTTAATCCCACTCACAATGTCGTCAATTCTGAGAAGTAGGCAGGCACTTTCTATGGCAGTCTTAAAGGTCTGTGCCTTCACATTATAGGCATCCCAGATCTGGAATCAAAAAATAAGCAATTAGCAAACATATACGCATTTGTATTGGGATGCTCAATAGTGAACTTTAAGAAATAGGTGGCAGAAGGCTAGTAAAACACTAAAAGATGGTGATATCACTCCAGTCACATGAATGCTACTTAACAAGTCAAAGGAAAACAAGAAAAGACCAACTCTAGTATGTATGAGAAAATGAATAAATTTTACCTTTTTCTCTTTTACATCAGTCATGGCACCAGTGTTACCATCAATGCCAATCCATGCATTTTCACCATTTGCATGCTATGGAATAGAATAAGGTCAAAAATAAATGAGGCTTTAGGCTTTTATAAGTACATAGAGAGGATATAATGATACTAGAACATATAAAACAATAGAGCAGAATCAAACCTTTCCTTGCAGTGCGGTCATCGTTCTAATGACATTAACCCCACAGTTCTGAGCCAACGTTCGTGGTATGGCCTCAAAAGCTAAGGCAGCAGCTTCATATGGCCACTGCTCCACCATATAAACACAAAGTAAACCCAAAACTTCAGAAGGCAATTAAAGTGAAGCAACAACTAGTTCTTTAAAGTGTTCAGAGTCTCAATTTTCAGACTTTTCAATCACTTCTACAAGAATACAAGACTCTGGGATGAGAAAAGAGCTTTACCTTTTCTATACCTTCAATTGATGAGCTCTTTTGCTTCAATGTAGCAGAAACAGTCAACTCCGAACCACCACCACCAGGAACAAGTTTTGGATTCTTGAGGATATTTCTAGCTACTGACATGGCATCCTATGAACAGAACATAATTAAGTAAGATATTTCAGCATTCTGTAATTTTAGTCAACAAAATTGGAGAATGAAGAAAAGGGAAATAATAAGTAAAGACATACCTGCAAATTTCTCTCCATTTCATTTAACATATCCTTGCTAGGACCTCTTAACAGTACAGTACATGCCTTGGGATCTTTGCAATCAACAATGAATGTAAAGAACTCATCACCAATTTTTTTAACCTCAAATAACCCAGCCCCAGTACCAATATCAGATTCCTGCAATTCATCTGGTCTGTTGACAATAACTGCCCCACAAGCCTTGGCAATTCTGTTATTATCTGTTTTTCTCAACCTCCTGATTGCAGTAACACCGGCCTTGCTCAGATAATGGCATGCCAGGTCACTAAGCCCCTTTTCTGTAATCACAACATCTGGTTTGAACTTCAATATCTGCACACAAAGGCCCTCAATGTATTCTTCTTCTAACTTTAATAGAAGACCCCAATCTTCTTCTTTAAGCAACTCAGCATTTGTTTGGTTCTCTCCTTTCTTATATTCAAGAGGACAATCAAGAAGCATGATTCGAGGATTGACAATCTTTCTTCTCATTTTTCCAGGAGCAATGACATCTTTGTTGATCATTACTCCTTTCAGAACCACCGAATCTTCCAACTGGCCACCAGGCACCTTCTCAACCTTGATGTACTTTTTAATATCCACTTCTCGCAGACCCTGGCCAAGGTCCACACCAACTATTCGAGTGGCATCAAGGGCCAAATCCTAAGTTCACCAAGAAAGAAGCAAACCAACCACATCAGCCTAACATAAGTTTATGGTCTTACTAAACTAAAAGACTTTATACTTGGAAACCAGTAACCACTTATCTAGAAATAGTACTTACAGCAATTAAATCCCCGAATTGGCTGGTGAACTTTGTACCAATACAACTTTTAATCAAACCCAACATTGTCGCACCTGCCATGTAATGTGTGCATAAGTTGCATGCCAGAAGTACAAAATGATTACTTCAAGGTGTTCAAGTAAGAGGAAGAAGCCAAATGAAAAGATACCAACTTATGATCTCAAACTATCAATGGAAGTACAATTCAGAATGTTAATCTGTTGTTTTTTTCACACTTTAAATTCTCGATTCAATATATCTGACACTAACATCTGAAAAAATGCAATCAGTGTTGGAGTTACAATCTTGGAATAACCAATTGACACAAATGCAGGAGTCCAGCTCCCATTTTTCCATACAGGAGTCATCAGTGGATCTAGACTTGTGCCTAGTCTCTATCTATATGAAGCAAAAGATGAAGCTGCTACATCAACCCCAAATTGAATATGATGGAGCACAACTAGCAACCTCAATGTATTATATTATTTGTTCATGAATCATATATTAAACTGAGAGCTTGACAACCAGATTCTGGACACTAGATAAAGATACACAGTACACATAAGTTGATGACTAGAAAAGAACTAAAGAAACTTACGATCTGTCACGTCAATGGTCATGGCTATTTTGTCAAGTACAGCAATAGCATCTTCCAGAGCTTTATTGTAGGCTAAAATGAAACAAAAGAAAAAGGAAACGAAATACAGAAGCAAAAACTTAAACAAATACAGCTTTAAGTGAAAGAAAACCAGAAGAGACTATGTTATTGTAAGATATTTCAACTTACCTCGGCATATGACAGTAGGATGAAAATGCTGGTCAATAAAAGTTTCAGCAACGTGTAGCATCTCACCAGCTTCAATAAAAATCATATCAAATGTAAGACAGTATATTACTTAATATATGTTAAAATACATATAAAACAATAATAAAAACCCAGTTGTGCTTTCAATACAATCATTTTCAAAGCATCCCCTGACTTGAATCACCCTCCTATTTACGTAGCAATTCATGACTTTGCCAAAAAAAAGTTAACAGGTACTTATCAATACCAAACATAAATCTCTTGGGCTCAATATATCTTCACCAAAAAGAGAAGAAAATAATATTTACTACAAATGCAGCATGTTGCTTTGAGGTTTTAGTGCTGAAATCATACCGAGAATAATGACGGATGTTGTTCCATCACCTACTTCTTCATCTTGTGTGCGGCTTAATTCAATCATCGACTGTCATCACAAATTTTGGAAGACCACGGATAATTACTAACATAAATGAATTAAGTGAAAAGGGGAGAGCACATACAAGCAGAAATTATCATTTCATGCAAGAGCCAACTATAGAGGGAAATTTCAACTTAGAGAAAGAGTAGTTCAAGAGAATATCTTGCCTTGGCTGCTGGGTGAGCAAGATCCAATTCTCGCAGTATGGCATTCCCATCATTGGTTACAACAATACCTGTTAGCAATGAGGAAAGCAACTTTGTTAGATTTATGCAAACGCATTAACACAGAAAATAAATTCATCAGGAGCAATGCACATAAAATAGATACACAAAGCTAGGCACATAAATCCAGTCAAAAGTTTTCCATTGAAGGCAAAAGGATTACCTCCACTAGCATCCAGTAGCATCTTTAACATGGACCGAGGTCCCAACGTCGTACGGATGATGTCAGCAACAGCCTATAATCATCAGCATATGTATAAGTTATAAGATCCTGAGACCTTAAATACTCAAAGTCAAACAATGAGACCATCTTTTTCCAAAAAAACTGAAACCCATGAAAGTAAACAAGCAAATCAATTTTTCATTAAGTATTCCAGTTCATACTAATTGAGCAAATCAATAATGCACCTATCTCTTATATAATTGCACTGTCTACCTTCCTAAAATCACAATCTGCACAAAGTTTCTCACAAGCCAACTCATCCAGAAACTAGATTGAAACCAAAACAAACAACACAAAAAAACTTCTATGAATTTCATTTTCTTTCGAATTTAACTATCTTCGTTCGTAAACAATCATATTTAGTAATAATCTCCCCCAATACTGAGCTAGACATACACAACGCTATAACATGTCAATAAAAAATGAAGACAAAAACACAAACCCTAACGTATTTAACAGATTATTAAAAGAAATTTCTCAAAAACCCAAGTGGGTTTTACATTCCAAAACGAAATGAAACGTGCGGATCCAATAGACATAAACCCTAATCCTCACCTTTGAGGCCTGGATATTAGCATGGTGCACTTTACTCCCAGACTCCCTCTTCACAGAGTCCTCTGTTCAAATCAATCAAAACCAAGCAACATCAGTCAAACCCAGAAAATAATTTCATCAAAATCTCATCAATCAAAGCAGCAAAACAACATAAAACACAAGCTTTTTGTAATATCCAGATGAGCGAAAAGAAGTGAACTTTGAAGTGATTAAAGGATAGAGATAAAGTGAGAGGAAGCTTACTGAGAACGAGAACTTGGGATTGCATGGTGCGAGTGAGATCTGTGTAGACCTAATGAGAGTGAGGGCGGTAGGTTTCAGAGGCTTTCAGAAACCTGGCTCTTTCTGGAGTGATCTAAGGTTTGAGGACATATATGGGTCGGGCTGAGTTTGTGGATTGGGTCTGTCACGGTCCAAGTTTAGAGCCCAATAACTAGGTCATGAGTTTGGACTGCCCTTGTATGCAGTCGTGAACGCGACGTGGGTGGGATGATTTTTCATTCTTTTGTTGTTTCTTTTTTGTTTCTGATTTCACATATTAATGGTTAAGATTATGACTTTTTAAAAAATTTATTTGATACACTATTGATATTGAGATGATCTTTATTAATTAATTTATTTTTAAACGGTTAGAATTATGATTTATGTACATTTGACAAAAATAAGTAAATTAAAAAATCCGGACACCCACACATACCGGTCCAGAGGCAAGTATATGCAAATGTTTCTCGTTTGGTGTTTCATGCATTTTTTGGTCATAAGTTGGAGGTTGGAGCTGTTACGCTTACACCATCCTTTGGTGTTTCATGCAATGGCCAATCGTATAAAGAAGCTAGCATCTATATAATAAGTATGTGTCCTTCCAAATAAATGGAGTGTCATCCTTGTGGTGAACATGCTAGGCATACATTTCTGTTATTCATAGTTTCCACTTTTCGTGCATGAGAAACACATTTTTGTTATCCATACATGATCAAAAACAATTTCTACCCTTTCTTTGGTGATATATCAAATAGGGCTGCTCAGGATGGGCCTGGTCTTTTTAGATTCAGCTTGATTGGGTTCGGACTGATTTTTGTTATTTCAGGTTTTTAGGTTATTTTTAGGCTCAAACAGAATTTCGATTGTTTAACTATTATTTTATACTTTGCAACCGGGTTGGGATCGATTTTTGTTATTTCAGGTTTTCAGGTTATTTTTCAGGCTCAAACAGAATTTCGATTGTTTAACTACTATTTTATACTTTGCAATCGGTTAGGACCGATTTTTGTTATTTCGGATTTTCGGGTTATTTTTCAGGCTCAAAAAGAATTTTGATTGTTTAACTACTATTTTATACTTTACAACCAAACTTATTAAAATCAATATATAGAATATCATCTCCACCTTCATTCAATTCCTACATCTTACTTACCCTGTGTTGTGTTGTGTTGTGTTGTGTTGTGGTCTAGAGTTCTAGTGAATGCAAGTAATGAATTGTCTCACTGTGGGGACCTAGTGTGGGCCGATGCTTCAACGAAAGTTTTTATTACCCCAATTTAGATCGGACCTTGGACTAAACACGGTTAACGACCAAAAAACAGGGTTAAGAAGAGGAGATTGTGTTCCACAAGCTTCGGAGAGCGCGTGGATATGGATAACAAAACAAGGTAGTGGACGGGACTGTACTGCTGACACCGGAGAACGGAGAGAAGCCGAAGTCAGTTGCACATGAAAATCTATAATATTTCTTCCATTACCAACTTAGAAAAGCAAAACCAGCAAACTATGGAAGAAGAGCAAATGAACCAACCAATCACTCTTTGAACAAACACAACAACTGCTATCCACTTATCCAGAGTATGTTGATCTTTTCCTCTTAGTTTCTCTTCATTACTTCATGTTCAAATTTCCACTTTTTTTTTATCCCTTTTCATTGTCATCCATTTGTTTTCTGTGCATATGATGAGGAAGTTGGCCATCCTAGAATTTTGATTCTTGTTAGTGATTAGTACTTGTAATTAGCTGCTATAGTTTCTGCAAATTGGATTAAGCTTCCATGGCCATTCTGATAAACTCAGTGTCTCCTATAACACACTCATCACCAGAAACTGCTAGAAAGGGTTGTGGGTTCTTTTCCCACATCAGGGTCCAGACTTTTTTACTCAACAAGGGTTTTTCTAGAGTTTTAGCATCAACCCAGATTACCATTTCTCCAAAGGACACTGTTTTCACTTTGCCCAATTGGAGGAATCCTAAGAATGATAGAAGAAGTACAGAAGTTAGACTAATTGATGCCTTTCAGCATTTAGAGTCTAAGATAGGGAAGGGCCAGAAGCCTGATGTGGGCCAAGCAACTCAGCTCTTGTATGATCTGTGCAAGGCCAGTAAGATGAGGAAGGCAATGAGAGTGATGGAAATGATGGTTACTTCAGGCATTATACCTGATGCAGCTTCATATACCTTCTTGGTGAACAATTTGTGTAAAAGAGGGAATATTGGGTATGCAATGCAGTTGGTTGAGAAGATGGAGGAGTATGGATATCCGACGAATACTGTTACTTACAACTCACTTGTTAAAGGCCTTTGTGTGAGAGGAAACTTGAATAGAAGCTTGCAGCTTTTGGATAAGCTGATACGCAAGGGGCTTGTCCCGAATGTTTACACTTACTCTTTCTTGATTGAAGCGGCTTACAAGGAAAGAGGGGTCAACGAAGCGATGAAGCTCCTTGAGGAGATCATTGCTAAAGGTGGAAAGCCTAATTTGGTTAGTTACAATGTCTTGTTGACCGGTTTGTGCAAGGAAGGCAGAAATGATGAAGCAATGAAATTCTTTAGGAGTTTCCCTTCGATGGGACTCAGACCGAATGTTGTGAGCTATAACATTGTTCTGAGGAGCTTGTGTTATGAAGGAAGGTGGGAAGAGGCGAATGCGCTTTTAGCTGAAATGGATGGTGAGGATCGGACACCCTCCATAGTTACGTATAACATCTTAATCAGTTCTCTTTCTCTTCATGGTAGAACAGAACATGCTCTTAAAGTTTTGGATGAAATGGCGAAGGGTCGGTACAAGCCTACTGCTGCAAGCTATAATCCGATAACTGCTCGTCTCTGCAAAGAGGGGAAAGTGGATCATGTGGTTAAGTGTCTAGATCAAATGATATTCCGGCGATGTAATCCTAATGAGGGGACATTCAATGCTATTGCTGTGCTATGTGAGCAAGGGAAGGTGCAACAAGCATACTCCATAATTCAAAGCCTCGGAAATAAACAGAGGTGCTCAACAACTGAGTTTAACAGAAATGTAATCACATGCTTGTGCAGGAAAGGAAATACATATCCAGCATTTCAGATTTTATATGAAATGACCAAGTATGGTTTCACTCCAGATTCTTATACCTATTCATCTTTGATCAGAGGGTTGTGTTTGGAGGGTATGTTAAATGCAGCAGTGGAGATTTTCACGGTCATGGAGGAAAACAACAAAAGCCCTGATACTGAGAATTTCAATGCCCTCTTACTCGGAATTTGCAAACGTCGAAGAACAGATCTTGCTCTGCAGGTTTTTGAGATGATGGTTCAGAAAGGGCGAATGCCTAATGAAATGACATATACAATTCTTGTGGAAGGGCTTGCCCATGAAAAGGAAATGGAGCTGGCAGCCGAACTTTTGAGAGAGTTGCAAGAGAGACGGGTTATGAGTCCAAATACAGTGGAAAGAATTGTTATGCAGTATGACCTTGAGGAAATACCACAGTAACTATAGGGGGATATACTGTGAAGACGAAACCAGATAAGGCTTTGCAAATCAGATCCAGGGTGCTGTTCAACAATTGATAAATTCAGACCAAGGAGAGACCAGAAGAATAAGCACATCAGCACTCCGTCATGGTATTGATATATTCACACTACGGAACTGGGCGCAGAGTTGGAACAACTGCATCAGAACAGAACGTTTGCTCTGTGCTGTTACATATTCAAGCTTATGACAATGTTTTTTTTTGGACAATTACCTTTGTTAGTCATACACAGCTCATATCCTTCCAATTTTGTTCAGTAAATTTAACCCAACAGCTATTTGGTTTCATAAAACTGGTGCAAAACCATTTTATGTACACTTCTCATGCCAGTTAAGGAAATTTTAAATTGCCTGTTCAAAAAAAAAGGAAAATTTAAATTGATACTTACAGATTCCTTGGTTTAACGGTAGCAATAGATCATGAAACATCATTACAGATGTGCAAGATGACCAGGGATATGAGATGCAAATTTTCAGTCCTATTGTTTCAATAGGGGCAAAGATAAGGCCGATAAGGCCAAGAACTGAAGGGGCTCAGATGGTTATTGCTATAAGGTCTCTTAAATATGGGCACCTTATATACAACATGAGTCAAAGGCTTTGACAATGAAAGAATCTACGCAGAAATAGGCTACAACCAAAACAAACCCCAAATCCCATTCATCCATTATTGGGTAGTAAAACACTAAAACAGCAGCCAAAAACTTGGGGGTTGGAAAATATACAGTAACATCACATTCTAATTCTGTTTGAGCAGAATAATATACCAGATACCACTTCAGCAGTAGATGAGTGAAAAACTAGTGTCTGGTGTGTAAATATCAGGTGCATGCCGATGAAGCTTTATTAGGAGATGGCAGACGGGAGTGTCAAAAAAACACAATACTTACATCAGCCAGATCTCAATC
Source organism: Comarum palustre (assembly GCA_951800085.1). NCBI lineage: Eukaryota > Viridiplantae > Streptophyta > Magnoliopsida > Rosales > Rosaceae > Comarum > Comarum palustre. The sequence goes on along the minus strand of OX637587.1, from coordinate 15,062,616 downwards.
CCTACCCATTTGGATATAAGAACTTGTAATCAAAATAGTTGGGAAACAATTCGCAAACCAGATGGGAAAAGAAACACAACAGTTGGATATAACAATCCTGCACCTTCTACAATTCCCCCTACCTTAATAAGCAATTTGGATATAACAATTCGCTTGTAATCAAACTAGATGGGAAACAATCCGAGAGCAATCAAACTAGAGAGGAAAAGAACATGACAACAGCCTAAGACTGGGATACCAAAACTAATAGAAGCATAATCACGGTGAAATTCAAACAATCTAAACAGAGAGAAGAGTGTGTTCTTGAGGCATAATCACAATTGCAAATAATAAATCACAAAATAAAAGCTATGATAAGAACACGCAATCCATCCATAACATATGATTAAAACCAATAAGATCCATGAACTAGTTCGACGAAAACTAACAGGGCCATTAAGTTCAAAACACATAATTCAAAGACTGGAAATTAAAAACATAACAGAAGGATAGTCATAATCCCAATCTACGAGGAGAAAGGACTCGTAAACGTCCTAGAGGGTCCATCTCTACAGAAACTCCAGCAGAAGCTTTGATGCAGATTGATACAAGACCCCAGAGGTGCCTACTTGGATCTCTGTCTCATCTTTCGGCGCTTCCTCTTCAACCTCCTCATCCTCTTCTTCTTCCACTGCAAGTTTCAAACCACGGAGCCAATCAGTACCAACTAATAAGGAAAATTCAAGATCGGATTTAGAGAAAACTTTGGATTAATCGAATACGAAGATACCTTGGCCCTCATCTTCGGTGGGGAAGCTGCGGCTACTTCAAAACGACGTCGGAGATGTGAGTGACGACTGAAGACCCTGAGCCCTAATGTGCCGTGTTTTATATATAGGCGTGGGCATAAGTGAATTTGGGAGAGGTTGTAAGAATGAAAGATTTTAGTGTTTGGTAAGTTTAAAAATAAGCTACTTTTTAAAAAAATATAAAGTGTTTTGAGGAAAAAAGAAGAAGTTAAAAGTTAACTTATATCTTATAAGTCCAGCTGCATCAAATCCAGATCCAGTCTATTTTAATACAGATAATCTAAAAAAACAATAATAATTATATGAAACCCAATACAAAAACATCATTATTTGGTACCTGACAAAACAGAACTGAAAGTCTAACAACAGCAACAGTAGTTTCAGAGTTGGTTTGAAACTGAAATCTGAAGCGAGTTGTTTCGATCAGATGGAGAACGGAGACAACCAGGGCGAGCCATCTTACCCAAATGCCGAAGGGACCGAAATCGAGAAGAAGACAACAACGGCGGAATCCGAGGCTTTGGCAAAGGGACTGTCTTCGACCCTCGCCGCCATAATGAACGACTTCGATTCCAAAGCCAAGCCGACCTACGCCAGCCAAGACCAGCTCTCTCAAGCCCTCGATCGCCTCACCCGCGGTAACTAAGTAACTTCTCTTCTTTATTTTTTTTTGGGTTAATTTTGATTGTTTATTTACTGAGATGGTTGTGTGGGCAGAGCTGGATAAGTTGTTGGAAGATGCTCCGATGCCGTTCATGATGCAAAACGCGGCGAAGATCACGGCGGTTAGGAAGAGGGTGTTGTCTCTTAACTCGGTTTTGAAGAATGTTCAACGCCGTCTTGATAATATAGATCGCATGTTGACTGTTGGAGTTGTTCATCAAAATCAACATGGTAAGTTGTGTCTTTCTGTGTTTGGTTTTTCAGTTTAGGAGTATATTATTGTTAAAAAGCTAACTACTGTGATCTTCTATGTTGCTAAAAGTAGTAGATTTCAAAGTAAAATGTCAATTGTTAGAGCAAGAGTTTGATTTGTTGTGTAGCTTCCAAAGTGTCTAAGTTTAGCAGATAAGACCAATACTGAACATTGAGGACTGCAGTAACACTGTTGTGTATTGGAGGTAAGACACATGTCTTCTTGTTTATGGAAAAGATAACCACAAAATGTAAACTAGAACTATGCAAATAACAATTTTTTGTTCTTTATGCCAAGAATCATCAGTAAGTTTTAGAATGTAGAATATTAGAATACTGCCAGTGGCTCAATGGATAATGATGGATACAGTTATACCATGTATTTATTTGGACAGCAGAGAGGATCCTTTTCAATGATATTGAAGTCGATCGCCAACAGAATACAACTTCCATTATGTTGCTGTTTATAGAACTTGTTAGATGATAAACCTTCTGCTATAATGTTGGGAAAAAGTATAATCAGAAACTGCAAATTTCAATTGTAAACAATGTGAGACTAAATAAAACCATTTCCTTCGTCAAAAAAACCATTTCCAGTCTCTATTGGAAAATAGAAATTAAATTTCTGATGATATCAGAGTTTTTGTAATTAATTTCAACAAAACTCTCTTGATCTATATCTTCTCTTTTTAACTGATTGATGGTTTCATCTTAGTTTCTTAACAGTCAATCTCCAGAAATGATTTAGCACAGTATCAGGACTGCAGGGGACAACCTTATAATTCTGGCCACGTCAATCAACAAATTGAAGAATTTTGCCATCTTTGGCTGAAGCTCATTGAAGAGTTTAAAAACCACAATTATGCTCCATCATTTGACAGATTGATGTCACCTGAAAGTCAGAATCGCTGAAGAGTATTTGACGGTCTTGTGTAACCTATGGACATTGAGTGGGCAAATATTTGGCATTCTGAATGATGAATGGCAGTAGATTGTGCAGATGGCAATTGGGATTATTCCGTTAGTTTTGATCTTGATTATAAGATGAGATGACAGATAACTGTTTCTGGAATCCTTATAAACCACAATTGAGATTTGCAGTTTCTAATTAACTCCATTAACTTTCATGTGCTCGACAGTGTACTTCAATATTTTTCAATTTCAATCGGTCACTTCATTAATTTTCCATTGTTACACAATTATGTCATTCTGTTAAGTGGTCGTTAAATCTTGTAGTTAACTTTAATTTTTAATTTTTAGATAATTTGGAACTTTTAAAAATTATTAAAAATAGCTCTGATGTCCAAACGATGCTCATACTTTTTTCTTTCTTTTGAGTTGTGTTGTGTGATTTCTAAAGCCTAATGGTATCTGATGCACAGATTTATTGTTGTGGCTGAGCATCTCGTTAAACCTGGGCCAAATAGATTTTCAAACAGGTCTTGCGACACGGTTTGCTTTTGTTTATTTTCTAAGCACTTTGTTACTTAATCCCTGCTTACATTCCTACTTTTCATTTCGATGCCAATTTGAAATTGTTGAATTTTCAAAAAAAAAATTGTTGAAATACACTGATTCAGAATTGGGTTTCTAGATAATTGGTAAAAGTGATAATAGATGTTGAAGGTATGAACACCCATCAGATTTTGGATCCATCTTGGAGTGCTATAACTCAACCATGTATTGAATCAAAATAATTTACAAATTGCACTAAAGGATTGGAGCAAGCAAATTTGGTCTATAAGGCAACAATCTCGGTCATCATTTATAGAGAAACAAGAGGTAACTCCGTGTTCATCAAATTGGAATTTTAGTGTTATCTCAAATTGCAAGTCCGTGTTCATCAGGAACCTTCCAAGATTAGAACTTTGCACAAAGGAATATATTTTTTGATTCTAAATAACTATTAACCAAACACAACTTACCAGCAATCAAGTTTCCACCACTCTCCTCGATTTGACTGTTCTTACGTCATTGCCGGAACAACAATAATTTGATGGAAATAGCAAAGGGCAAGAAGACAAGAGCCCTGCCTAATATGGTAAGTTAGCTATTTCACAATTTTCATTAGCAATGGAGCTACTTGTAGAGTATAAAAGAAAGAGAAGTATTGAAAGGTAATGAAATTGCAGTAATTCATTGATTAAAAACAAACCCTGTTATATAGAGCATACAAAACAAACTAAGTTAAAAAACTCGAACGGCTAGCTGCTAACAATCTCTTATATCATGGGATTCTTGAAGACTTGGTAAATCAACAAACTCGCAGTAGATTAGGACTATGACTTATTCAATACTAATCTAAATGAACTAAAAACACCAACAATTACCCTTTAAACTGATAGTCATCATTCTCATCAACATATCAGTTTACACAAAAAAACTCCAACAAGTTAATCCACGTGCATCAGTATCATCACCAATAACTTCCTTCAATGAACACACACAAAGTAGTTCCCTCAACTTCAAGAATGTAGCTATCTTGAGTGGCTTGGTTAGGATATCATCAATCTGATCCTCACTTCTACAATGAACCAACTCAATAACACCATCTTTTGTCATGTCACGAAGAAAATGATACCTTACATTAATGTGTTTGCTTCTGTCATGTAACACCGGATTCTTCGATAATTTGATGGCTGAGCTATTATTACTGTAAATAGCAGTAGACTCTAATTGAGGAAAATTTAATTCCCCAAGCATTCTCCTTAACCACACTACTTGACAAGCACATGATGCTCCAGCAATGAACTCAGCCTCTGTTATTGATAAAGAGACAACTTGCTGCTTCTTTGATGACCAACAAAAAGCTCCACTACCCATCATAAACACATAACCAGAAGTACTTTTTCTATCATTCGCATCTCCAGCATAATCACTATTAGTAAAGCCAATAAGTTCTGACTTCTCACCCTTTTTACATAAAACACCATAATCAATTGTACCTTCCAAGTAGCGCATGACCCTTTTAGCTACAATAACATGTTCAGATGGCTGCTCCATGAACCTGCTAATAACACTCACTGCAAACATTATATTTGGCCTTGTTGCGGTGAGGTCCATCAAGCTACCAACCATCTGCTTGGAAAATTCTTTTGTCAGCTTTCTTGCCTTTAGGATCACTAGCCAACTTCAATCCCGGTTCTGCTGGGGTTGCAACTGAGTTGCAGCCATTCATCTCAAACTTCTCGAGTACCTCCTGTGCATACTTCTTCTGTTTAATAAAGATCTCACCAGCTGATTGAACTATTAGTTGATTTCTTGCTTAGAGCATTAGAAATGTGGTTTATATACAGAAGTTAAATATAGTTCAAAAAAGACATTTATCTTCTTAAGGTTGTATGTGTTAGTAAACAGTGACATTTCTTTTTCACATGGGTGGTATTGGAGAGAAAATATTTTGAGTCAATTGTCTTCAAATTTTGAAGGTAATTTGTTAATCTTTTTAGAAGGGGGTTTATTTATTTATTTTTAATAGAGAAGGGGATTTATTAATCTTTCTCTTAGTTTTTGGTGGTAAACCACTGATGCTTCCAGTTTTTCAATTGAATTTATGTTCCATGCAATTGGAGATTTGTTTCAAAACGTTAGGGTTTTTGAGAAGTTGATTTTGATTCGTGTATGCACTAAACTCTTCATCTCTCTTCTGATGTTTACAATTCCATACTAGTCACTGCATGTCTTCTGATGGTTTGAACAATGTTTGATTGTTGTTACTCATTTTCTCCATTTTTGTTATTAACACAGGTCGGGATTAAGAAGCTTGATCAGTTCAAAACAAGCAGGATAAAGATATTTGCTTGAGCATAGAATTAGATACACAGGAGCTGCCCGTATGTAAATTATGTGTTATTGTTAGATTCTCAAGCAACCATTGTTGTAAATTATATGATTTAGTTTTCTGTATTTCTCTCCGAGTCCAGTTAAAATTTTTATCAGTTATCAATTGTTCAACTTTCAGTATTTTCTTTGATTCTATGACAAATATGACGGTTTAAATATCTCTCTTATATTTACTAACGGATCACTATCTTCATTATGTAAATTATATATCATTCAATATAATTTGGTGATTTTGGTTGGGATTCAAATGTCCGACTTTGGTTCAGGGCCAGGTCCAGCCGCCACGTGTTGGTGAAGGAGAAGAGGGAGAAGGAAAGGAGCTAGCTAAACTAAATGGGGCTCCTGGACAATTTGAGCTTGCACATCAAGGCTTGGTGATGGAAGGGCGTATTTCTATACAGACACAGCCCTACTCTTGCAACTAGACAACTTAACAGGTCAAATGGAGAAACGAAGATGATGTTCAACAGCAAATATTACAGGCATCAAATTGAGTCCAAGCCAAAACATTACAAGTAAACATTTGCACATAGTAGTTCTTTAAAGCTCTTGTTTTGGACAGCTAGTTGGAATAGGCTATAACAATTGACATCAGATACATTACAAGAGAGGGTTACTTTTCTACTGTGACAATGCACTGGTGTTGTAGACAAGAAGAGCACCTCCGGCAAGAATGCCGAAGAGGGTCACAGCCCAGATAGCCAAGCCAGTTGTACCTGCAATTTCATGCATACATATTACTTAGATTCCATCTGACTTAATTCACCTCCTTGAGTATATTACTATGAAGAGTACATACTAGTAACAGGAAAACAAAACTGTGCTCTTTGAATGAAGCAAATTATTCATGTAAATTCTTGTTAGAAAGTTGAAGATGCTTACCACCAGCGTAGCGATCACCACTCGGGGACCATTCGTCAGGGTTGTAGATGGGACTGCATTCATACCAATAGAATTGTTATAAGTCATCAAGCCGATCAATTAAAAGGATAGTTATTCTCAACCCATATACCAAGAAAATGTAGCAAAAAAGAGCTTGTATCCAATAGATTGAGCTAAAATTTAAACTGTTTGATAAGTAAACAAGTATTTTGAGCCTCAATCATATATTACAAATCTGATTAATTGTTTATCGAATCGATCCATCAAACAACTGACCAAGAAGAACAAGGAACACTCCTCTTACAGTAATCGTTAGTTTGTTACTATATATCAGAAGCTCTATTACAGTAAATTCTGTATGTAGATTTAGAGGTATAGCTAGGGTTGAACATGGTAACCCCTAAAAGTAAAAACCGCAATATTTTGTTGAAGTTGTTAGTTTGGAAATTTTGTATGAAGCTAAAGAAGTACAGTCTTCTCTCTATCAATACAATGGGGATGTGATGCCCTTTATGAAACTATTAAGGCAGTGAACGAACTAAGCTCATCGTAACAATTCTAGACATGTACGGATAAGTCATGTTATTACTATGTTAATTTATCAAAATCAAATCAAAAGAATCAAAGATATTCATGGCTAAGATTAGTGAAGCTACATGTATACCTGTATCCATCAACATTAGCACCATATTTGTCTACATACTGGTAGACACCCTTTCCCTGAATCAAGTAAATTTGGTCAAAAGCTAATTACAAGGTAGTAGATTAGATAAATCTCATAATTCATTCACAAAGCATAGAGTCATTCTAATGAAAAAGACAAATGAATTCACTTACTCTAGGCTTCCTTCCTGAGGCATCTAACCCATCCCTCAGGTTCATGCCACCACCAGTTCCTGCAGCAAATGTTGTTTATCAGAAATGAACCATGCAGATCAGGAGTTTTCAAATTAAGGCAAAGCCTGTATATACTTGCACATACCATAGGGTGTGTCAGTCTTGATCTTCTTGCCACCACTGGCTTGGACCTTGAATGAGGCAGAGGTTCTAGCAAGAGAGGGAAGCCCTCTCACTGCCGACTTCTCAAAGCTGAAAGGAGCTGGTTTCAAGCTCACTGAGGCCATAACTGAGGCTGCCATCTAATTTGCTTCTCCTGCTGATTGTGTGTTGTGTGGTGTGTGACTTGTTGATAAATCAGCATAACAGTAAACAATGTGCACAAGTGATTATAGTGGTGACACGTGGCACTGGCTCTGTGGTTCAATCTGGATATGGTATTGCCAACATTATCATTTATCAAAATGGGAAATGACTTGTCAACCAAAAAAAAGGGGGAAATTATGTGTTTCTATTAATTCTATTGGAGAGGTGCAAATCCAGGACCCCATATTATATGATGACACGTGGACAAAGGGCCAAGAGACTTGAAATTATCTGCTTCTGGTTTTGCCTGATTCTGGACTTCTGGTTGTTACTACAAATGAGCTCAGACATCATAATCTACAGACAAAACTTGAAATGAATTAACATTCTGTTCTTCCAAAGATCACAACTTTATTGAATACCAAATTCATAGAATCTATAGTAATTTGTAAAAGAAGAGAATGAGGTGCAACTCCAAAGTTTGTTATTGACGGCCAATAATTATCTTGTAAAAGAAGAGCAAACAGACCCTATCTACCAGACAGCTGATAAGCTATAATTCAACTAATAAGTTTCCCTAGACAAGACTCATTGACCAAAAGCTCTCCTTATGGGTATATACTAGTGCTCTTACAACTAACACTAAAACAGTGAGTCTAGAGTATACTGACCATCTATGAGCTTTCTTTAAAAAAAGGGCTGAGAAATAACAAGTCCCAGGCTTTATAATTCTTGGAATTATTCTTCAAACACCTTAGTCAATATTGCATCTGAAAGCTTCTGAAGTCCAGTTTCAGCAATTATTCTCTGAGCATACTCCATTGTAGAATGCATAACCCATCGCTCACTTCAAAGGACAAAAAAAGATGTCTGATAAGTAAAACCCAATGAAAATAAGAACAGAATGCAAGGAGAGGTAGACTATAATCACTACCTAGAGGTAGCATGGCCAGGCTTGCTGCTGTCACAATGAGCCCAGCTTAAAAGTTCAGAATTTTTTATTGAGACCCTTTAAAGGGTACCTACATCAGAGATTAGGCACCAGGGTCACCCCATGTGAAACAAGGTTTGAAGTTTGAACATAAGGATAAGACACAACGCCAGAACCAAGCATCCCAATAGAAAAGAAGAGAAGCTGAACGGCTGAACCATATAGACTTGAATTGATCCACAAAGTTTGCAGATGATTATAAAGCTGATCTAAGACTGCATAATAAGTATCTCACCGATGTCAGAGGTTCTGCAAAGGCTATCATTAGAGCAAATCATGGCCGAACTGGAAATAATTTTAAATCTGCAGAGAGACCAGAAATGGTTAGGTGACTTAGGTCGCACTTATGTTATGCTTCACTAGCAATGCATGAATTATAACAGAGAATGACCGGAAAAAAGGACCTGCCAGTATCACAACAATGCCTCTAACAACAAGTATTGCTTTACTAATGCTGGTTTTACTACCTTGAAGAAGCATCCCATTGTTTAATGTAAAATACAATAATTTGCAAAGGCCACTCTGAAGATAAAAGGGAGACACCAAACTAATTCATGTCACTTTCCAGCATGTTTACCAAATTTACCAAGTGGAATTGTAGTAGCATCTCCACTTAATGATTAACCACGGGAGTAAGGTCAGCAATATGTCCATCATCATCTGGAGAAAGCATGTGTTAAGTAACTAGCCACAAAAGATGATAAGCTATATCATGAACTGTCACCTAATGCTCAGAAAAGGGGGGATGATAGATTTTTTACAGAAAAGTTTTGCAGACATTTGTCTAGACATTCGTCCGTTAAAAAAAGCTTGGAGGGCATTATTACCAAGAGGTGATTGTCTTCCTGTAACACTTGTAAACCTGGGTGAAACTATGTTTTTATCTGTTGCAACCACTCCCTTAAACTGACCAAGATTTTGTCCATCCAAACCAATCAGTGACCACAAATTTTGATCCTCTAGCCACTCCAATCTTCCAACAATTGTACCAAACTTACTTTCCGCACCTAACGAAAAATAGAGAGATAATTTTTTAAGTATGCAGAGTTGCACACAACCTCGTAAAATGTTTCCAATAAAAAAAACACTGATTAAGACATACCAGGTTCACGGCACAATGCTTTGCAAACAGAATTCATCCCTGGGATCGGAGACTCTTCTGTGCACCATGGTGTAGGTACACCAGACTTTATATCTGAAGTCCGTTTACGGACGTTAAGAAGACGGAGCCTAGCTACATGATCATATTGCGAGTAACATATGTAAAGAGAAGTCAAGTTAGTAGTTTTTCTTTACATTTCAAGTGCTCTGTAGCCTGTACCAGAGTTGTTTTAACTTGCAAGCTTGAAAACTGTATGGACATTCCTTGTATTTCAAGTATTGCATGTGTTGACAATCAAATATAAGGAAATATACGAAAGCTTTTTAAAGAGTCCATTCCGGTTTGATACACCAAATATCAAAGATTAACCTTTAGTAACTGAATACTAACTTTTTTTTGAAAGTTTACCACGTTTGATCTATTTTTACTCTGTTAATGGGGTTAGTATTAATGTTAGTGTCATTTAACGGTGTTAGTATCGGGGTTAGTGTAATTTAAAACAAGATCAAATGAATGACTGAGATTAAATTTTAAATCCTGGTGTACCTACACCATGGTGTACTGAAGAATTTTCGCCCTGGGATACCCACATATCTCTTACTTATTAATTCTTCCTAAATGAAATTGATATTCAGAACAAATGATTTAAACAATATATATCCCAACAAAACACAATCACAGTAATGCATGTGTGGGCTTTATGTTACAGTTTCTGCTCAATGTTTGGATATATTTGAGTTATTATGATGCATTTTAGTGGAAGAATTTTCATAGGTTCACAGTGTCGTTGATACTTGGCAGTAACAGTGGTTCATCCCAAGATAACATTAGTTTGATTGGTACAAACACAAGATGCAGCTTCAAAAGATAACAAGTTTTGGGAAAATAGGCAGGTATGACAAGCTTAGAACTTTCCAGCTTAGATAACAAAATGAATGGTACATGATATTCCTTCCTTAATGGAAGCTCGGACATCAACAATAGCCAAAAGTATAACAATTCCCTTATCTTATGGAAAACAAAAAAAATGAGAAGAACATCATGCAGCAGAGAGAAAAGGTCTGAACCAACTTAAAACAACAATGCTAAACAATAAACTAGTTTTTATCCAGGATAGCCCTGATCAGGGAGAGGGCAACACATAATTGAATTTATCCAAGATGAAGCATATGTATCAATACCCTCTGGCCTACTTCACTTATCAAATATCTTGCAATATAAAGCATGTTGAATATAGGAATACTTGCAAACCTGTTCTAGGTCAACAAATTTGTTTGACGTGCGATCAAAACAACCAAATTTCTATTTCCAGATAGCTACCAGACCCTTTGATTCCCACTCATGGACAAGAGTCTGAACCTCGGTGTTGTTGACAGTGAAAAACGGAGCACCATGGTCAAACAATAGCTCCTTCCCATCTTCAACATTTTCTCTAAATAGAGCACAGGAAAACTATCTTTCATTATTAAAATGAAAGGGATACTCATGTCAAGCAACTCGTTCCCACATATAAGCTTGAATTTCCAAATAACAGTAAAAACATATGGAAGCTACAGTAATAAGCTTCTGAAGTTTGAAACTTCATTTCCCTTTAGATTGTTTCTGGAGGATGTTGGCAAACTTTATTTGTCAGTTGCAATTCTAAGGTCTGGAGCTCTTACATTTTAGAGAAGTGACAGAGTTTATGTAGTATGTATAGTATAGGTGGCAAAATCAGGATGCGGAAATAAGATTAGTAAGATAATGTTTTGAAAAGGGGGTGGAGAAAAAACAATGGAGTCAAACCTAACTTTTGGAGACTTTGCCTTGGTTTTCAACTTGGTAACACATTACGGGAAGACATCATTTTGGATGGTTTGTTTGTATAGAGTTTGCAGATGACATATTAATTACTTTAGGCAATGTTGGTAACAATTCCATTATTCTATTGCAGACATGGCATCTGTATGAACGCAGGGAGCTGGTTGGTCTGGTAGACATAGCATTGAACGGGGATTTTGACGCTGAGGAGGCTTGTAGATTCTTAAAGATTGGTCTTCTCTGCACACAAGACACTCCAAAGCTCAGACCATCGATGTCAACAGTGGTAAAGATTCTTAAAGGCCAGAAGGAAGTCGATAATGCTAAGATAACAAAGCCAGGCATGATATCTGATTTCATGGATCTCAAAATACGAAGCCAACCGAATAGTAAGAAGCCTAGCCCAAAGACCTCTACTTTGTCCTACAATTGGTCCTCCGGTTCAGACACCCCGGACAATTCAAACCTGACATCGCAAACCTCAGCTGCTCCGACTTCCACGTTCATCTCAAACTTGTCCTTTGAAACCACAGCACCAGCTTCTACAACCTTGTGAACTGAGCTATTACACTTTACAGAATGTGTAGATTTGATTTATTCTTATCATATAGGATTATAGGGTTTTGCGGCTTCGTCTTGTAAATTGTATGATCTGCTTTCGTTTTTGTCACACCACCTTTCTAGCTGGAGTGCTGGAGGTAGCCCACCGTAAATGAATCGTACGTTGAGATATAATCTCATATTGGAAAAATAGAACATTATTATTAGGTTTATAAGTGTTTGAGTTACCTTTTTTTATTGCTAATTGATTTTGGATATGAATCTGACTATTATGTTACTATTTGATCTTGACTTCGTAACACATTGCTTAGAGCATCTTGATTTCATCAGCCTTGTATCTTGACTTTGTAACATATTGCTTATTTGATTATATAAGTTCTAACCATCTTCATTGTTTTCCTTGTGCCTTCATATGCTCCATTTAGTTGTCAAACAATTCTTACATCAAAAGGTTATAGTCACACCTCTCAAATTACGATCACAAACACAAAGACAAGACAATGATAAGTTGTTGGTTATGTACGCATGACACTAAATTCCCCATCAACGACACTTATCCAGTACAAACAAAAAGAAGTTGAAGCAATTAAAGTAGGAAAAACGAAGGTGAATATCCATTATTGGTTCACTTTTTTTCATTCCATGTTCTTCGTTCCATTCTTTTTTTCACTTTTTAATAAGAAATTCTTACGTGCACTGCCAGCTTTAAAATGGATTTGGAGTAGCATAATTAGAGAGAGAAGAGGAGAGAGAAAAACCCTACCTTTTATTTGCAGGGAGAACTCGTGAAAAAGAAGTTGAAAAGTTGAGAAAAGGTGGAGGAAGATGAGGAAGAAGGGAGGACTAGTTGGGCTTTGGCTTTGTTACTGTGGATGGGGGTTTGGATTCTTTAAGCTTTTTAAGTGGGACCCTATCCTTTTTTTATTAGTGATTTTTATTCTTACGGATTGATAAAAAATAAGTTATTATTAAATTGGATGATGATATAATATATGGATCGGAGAGATGGGTTTGACACTTCTAACTCACCTATCGGTGCTCAAATTCCATCTCCACTCCCCAAGTTCTCAACTTTCCAGCATACCCAGATCACCCTCATCATCTTCATCAAACCCATTTCACTTATTGACTGTAATAAGCTGATACTGGTTTTGGGATCAATAGAAATTGAGACATTGCAGTCAGAAAAGCTTAGATAAGACGAGGCATTGTTTCTTGGAAAAGTGGAATCTTTGCAATTTTTTTTGTTGGTACTAATTGGGCTCCCTTAAGCTTTAGTGTTGGCTTTTGGCCAAGCTTGCATGTGAAGCAATACCAAATGAGGCCGTGATTGAATTCACTTGTTGTTTTTGGGAGGTTGGGACTTGGGAGCTTCTAGATCTCGCTCTTAATCCGTGAATTCAAGTTAGGCTTTTTGTTTCCTTTTGCAGCTTCATATTGAGATCAGGGTTGGGTTTGGTTTCGTGTTCTATGGACTACGTTAATGAGTAATTGGTGTTTGAGTCTTTTGCGGTTTCGGATTGGAAAAGGAGAGAGAAAAAGGATTGCACGTAAGTCTTCTACGTTAATGGTTTCGTGTTCTATGCATTAGAAAAGTTTTAGTCTTTTGCGGTTTCGGATTGGAATCAATGGGTGTAGCAGGTAGTAACATTTCTAGTAAGGAGTAACTGGTGTGTGGTGAATCGAAGAGGTTGGAGTGATGGAGGATATAGGGCTATTCAAGCAGGCCTTGACATGGCTGCAGTCTCAGAAGCATGTTTATTCGAGATCGAAGACTGCTGTCAGTGGATGTAGAGATAAAATGGGGATGTTTGTAGAGCGTCATTGGCCGATGGTGTGCAATGGGTGCACCAGAATGGGGAGGCTGTTGCGCTTGTTGTTGTGTTATTGGAGGGACTGTGTTATAAGAGGCTTTCGGTCGTTTGCAGGATTTGGTTCTGCAGCTTTGCTTCTTATAATGTGGAGCTGCTTTCTCAGTTTGACTTCCATGTCTTGCTTGGTGTATGTCCTTCTTAGTATGGTACGATTTCTAGTCATTTCGTCGTGCCTTTGATCTTTTAATTGTTGTTAATTTTTTGTGTTACTGATTTGACTTCTGGTTTGCTTTATGCTTCTATGTTATCATCTTCTTTTCATTGTCCAATATAAACTTTTAGTTTGATCATGCAAATGTGGAAGTGGTAATTGAGTTTGTCTCTGATTATGGGCTTTTCCTCTAACAGCATGCATAGCTCCTTCTTGTTAGATTTTCTCAGCGACTTTGTCAAACCTTCATAGACTTAATGCCATAAACCTGGATATCAGATATAGATAGCTATGAGGTGAGAGTAGTGGATTTGAAACTCAAAAGTATATACTCTACTTGAAATAATATACATAGCTGCAGGATACAGTTTGAAAATTTGTCGCTTATAGTTGGCCCCAATATTTCAGGGAGCCGCTGGAGCCGCTGTTCATTACTTGGGATACACTCCAGGAATTTTCATTGTAGGGCTCTTTGGTATTCTGATCTTATGGATGTATGCTAACTTTTGGATAACAGGAACATTATTTATAGTTGGAGGTATGTTTGATTTACCTGAACCTTGAATTTAACTTCAGTAATATGATGCATTGGTAGTATCATATTTTGTATAGTGTGCCTACCCTTCTTTTCACTATAGCTGTTACCAACTTATTCATGTTGTATGAAGCATGCTAGATACCTACCACTCTGTGGCTTAGCAAAAAGTGATGAATAGAAAACTGAATCTGGCCATCCATAGCTGATTATCAATATGTATCTTTCCATTTTCTTTTTGCTCTCCTTTTATCTTGGGTAGCTTGAGGAGTTTATTTTCACAATGCAGACCCCATGGTTTAGATTTTCTGTTTTGCTCTATATTTTGGAAATAAAAGCTGTGTTTCATAGTATCTTTGAGTTGGCTTCACTGTTGTTGAGTCGTATTTATATTGGTTTTTGCAAATGTTTTTCTTAGTCACGTATAAACATCCTATCCTTCTTTTTTTACGTTGTGGAATAAAATTTTATGTGAGCATGTTGTGGATAGTGAAAGCCAATGCCGATAAAACAAAAGTTATGTGGTGGCCTTTTCGGCTACATTTTGTGGGGATCATTCACAGAAATGGAAGTATCTATTCTGTTTGGTAGATTTTGGGAACCTTCTTCATGAGAAGTGTTTATTGCCTTTTGTCTAGGCTGTATAGGCTTAACACATGCCCGAGAAAACTTGCAGTATATCAATGGGCTAGCAGCCTGGGACGGCTTCTGGGTTGGTTTGCATAGGAGCCGCTATTTCACTTGCTCAATACTAATTCCTGAAATCTTATTCACTTAGAAAAATCTGAAAGTAGTTTTATTCTTCTCACAGTAAAAAATGTCTTAGGTGGCTAGTATATGCCATAAATAACCAGTTACATTCTAGTGATGGTCAGTGGTGAAGGGACTGTAGAGATAAATTCTTAAATTTCTCATAGACTTTATTTTTACTTTCCCCATTTAATTATGTGTTTTACGAATTTGGTATAGTTTTAGCATTTAATTTCATCTCTTTCATTCATAGTGATTGCTATCCATCCTGCATGACCTAGAGGGCTTTTATGTGATGATAAACATACTCAAAATTCTATGCAATTGCAGGTTATTTGTTCTCCCTTAATCATGCACGGTTGGTGGTCTTGATGGCAAGCGGATATGCTATTTATTGTGTCAAAGTACAAGTTGGATGGCTTGGGGTTCTGCTCTCAATAAACCTTGCCTTCTTATCTAACGATGTAATAAATTATATGCTCCGATGGTGTGATAAAGTGAGTGAGAGCAAACATTTTGAAGAGCCGAAACAATCAGAAGAAGTTCTGGAAGATGAATTTTCTAGAGAGTGTGATTACTCTATTCCTACTAGTGAACCTGAAAAGGTGCACTCATGCAAATCATCGAGCAAGCCAGCGACTTCAGCTGTCATTAATAATAAGGAGAAAGAATCCTCTTCCAGTAGTCAGGTGTTCAAGGATGAAATAAATTCAGCTGTTGAGATGCAAAAAATACTAAGCAGTCTTAATCATTATGAAGCACTGGGATTTCCTCGCCACCAAAAAATTGATGCTGCAATTTTGAAAAAGGAATATCGGAAGAAGGTGAATATTAAATTTCCTTTATCATTTCTCTTCTGATGGATTGAATGGCTAAAGTTTTTTTTATTACAGAATAGACTCTGAATCACAATTGTATGTATATTGCATTGGCCATTTATACATTATCCTGTCTAACTTCTAGTCTCATTTGACTTCTTAACAATGTTGAATGTACATTTAAAGGGACTAATGTTGAAACTTTGAATGTACATTTAAAGGGACTAATGTTGAGCCTTTAGATATCCGTTCAACAAGGAAGGTTAAAACACTTTAGATGAGACTACATGTGTCCTCCTCAATCTAGTGGTGCAATAGTTGTTACTTGTTTTGGTACTCTGTGTGTGTGTGTCCTCATTTATGGATACATTTTTGAGCTGTTCTTTTATTTAAAGGTTACTAATCTACTCTTTCTCAATTATTGCCTGTTAACTTTGTACAGGCCATGCTTATGCATCCTGATAAAAATATGGGGAGTGCACTAGCAAGTGAGTCGTTTAAGAGACTTCAATGTGCATACGAGGTATTTCTATATGAAGTACTTTTTATTGTATTTTTTATTTTGATGTAATTGTATAGCTATTACTGACATTGTTCATTGTAATCCTGCTCTGGTACTCACAAAGCTATATTGTTTTAGGTTCTTTCGGATTCCACAAAGAAAAGAGATTATGATGAGCAATTGCGAAGGGAAGAATCTAAGACTAAGAGCGTGTGCCAGACCTCTTATAGTACTTCAGCACAGGTTAGTGATGTTTAGTTGCTCAGCGGTCAAGCGCATTTATAATATATACTGTCTGTGTTTTTTCTTGGGTATGAATACTGTTTCCCATATATTAGTAGTTGTGTTTTGATGGGTGTCTTATAATGTTGGTCAATTTTAGTTTCTTTGATTTTCTGATCAAAATTGGTTAAATATGCTTCTTGTGTAAGCAGGCCGCCCCAGGTTATTGTTCTGAAGAGTCGAGACGCATACAGTGCACTAAGTGTGGAAATTCTCATATATGGGTGTGCACCAATAGAAGTAAGACCAAGGCTAGATGGTGTCAGGTCAGACATTGCATTGTTATTTGTATTTTTTTTATTTCAAATTTTAACACTGTCAAGTCACCCAAGTGTGCACTGTCTTATCTTATCAGTTTGTCATGAGTATATAATGGTTGGATCTGTTGTGACATTAGGATTGCTGCCAATATCATCAGGCAAAGGATGGAGATGGATGGGTTGAGTACAAAGGATCCCTACTCTTTGATAGGCCTCAAACGGTAGTTTTCTTGCAATGAGTGCTTTTCTTTTTATGTTTCTGAATTTACTTAACTGGCGAGTTCTTAACCTCTCAAATTTCAAGCAATTCATTGTTCTATTCTTTTTTTAGTAGTTTGGGAAAGAATTTTATTATGAAGAATGTAAGGTCAAGTAAACACCCACATGTTTAGACTTGAGAGCCAGCTAATGACTCTTGAATAATTTTCAGATGATTTCCCTGTTTCTATGTGTGTCTATAATGCATGTTCTAAGGAATAAATTTCAATTCAAAATATATGCTTTATTGATTTGAACCTTGATTAATTTTCTTCTTGCCAACAATGTACATTAAGCAAAATCCCTAGTCATATCTATGTTGACTCTTTGGTTTCTTGTCACTTAGGTGGAATTACCGCGAGCTTTTGTTTGTGCTGAGAGCAAAATCTTTGATGCGTCTGAATGGGCAATTTGTCAGGTCAGTGTTCGCACATGTGGCCTTATTCTACATTATTATCTGCAGTTTGAACAAATCCGGAGGTGGATTGCCCAATTATTTATTGTAAAACGTGATCTTGAAGTAGACAGATTTTTGTAAACGGACAGTTAACTTTCCAACAAGAAGTTACTGAACCTTTTCAGTACATAAGAAATCACCTTGTATGAGGAAGATAATGGTTTTGACATCTTGCAGCTCTAACTTCTTCCGTACAGGGAATGACATGTAGACCCAACACCCATCGGCCAAGTTTCCATGTAAACATGGTTGGTTTGGAGAAAACTCAAGGATCCCACTCAAGTAGATTCCCATGGGATTTGGATGCTGAAATGATGGATGAAGATGAAGAATTTGAGATATGGCTTCAGCAAGCTCTGGCCTCTGGCCTATTTTGTGAGACTTCAAAACGCCGAAAGAGTTGGACTACGTTCAAGTTTCATCAAATGGGGAAGAAGCAATGGCGAAGAACATCGTGTTAAGTACCTCTCCAAGGTTGTGCCAGAAAAACATCTGTGCTGCCCATTAAGAGAAGGATCATTCTGGTAGCAAATGGTGAGGATTGTCAAGATAAATATCGACACCCTTGCAGGAAGTGTCTAGGTATCTCAAAATTAGGAGATGCAAATGGTTTGGTCTGTTGACTAAAAATGGGTAGACCCCTTTGTATCAACGCCCCAAGATTACACACTTTACAGGCTTACGAGCTCAGGTTTTTGTTGCTCTTCTTAAGCATTTAACCTCATGTTCAATCAATTTTGGCATATAATGCTTCCTACCCGAATGATGAAGCGCAATCCACATCCAATTGTGCTTTGTACATAGTGTTTTCATAATAAAAATTTTCTTTCCACATTTGAAACCAGGTGTGTGTCGTGTGCCTTGTGCAAGAGGGGATTTAAATTTGATGATTCCATTCTTTTAATCCAATAAAAAAATAGTTTGTATACATCACCAGTAGTCCGGTACCATTGTTATTAGCTATTTTCTGGAAAACACAACATTTTCCAACTGTTCACTCGTTCAGGACTTCAGATTGGGCTGCTTATTCAAATTGCATCTGTTTGATGTAGCAGAAGAATACACAATCCAGATTACTCTCTTGTAGGGATGTAGTGCACCCTCATACTTTTGCAAGATACAACCATTTAGTGTCAACACTTCTGATTACTTCTTGTTTACTTTTTAAGGCCAACACAGGAATCCGGAATTACTTCCGGAATCTGGTAACGAATCTATGAATACCAGCAAAATCAATTCTCAAATTGCAAAAGCAGCCTCTAGCCTCATTTTCCATGTCCATGTAATCCACAAGTTAATTGCATTGGCTCTAAGCATTTGTCTGCAACAAAGAGCAAGGGGAAAAGGTGTAAACAACCGAGTCAAATCACTGATACATACTAGTGAAAAAAATGAAAATACACTAAACCTTGTCTTATATGTCACCCACTTCGATTACTAAGAACCCAAAATTTCTCTTCTATAAAGTTTCTCAATTATGGAATACTTGGTCGTTGCCTACTTGTTCATTAACCAACTACATAGCTGTGCATTTCTGTTCTTTTTGCTTATAGCGGGTTTCCCCAAATCAGACAACCAAGGAGAGTAACCACTTCAGAGTTTGGCTCCCCTGGCCACATTAATTTTACCAAGTTGGGAATCGAACTCAAATGAGAGTTCTAACCTGCCATTCGCCCCAACACTTTGGAAAGCCGAGTTTGTCAACCGACCACCCCGTGTGGTATGTAGCTGTGCATTTCATTGCAAAAGAAACTATATAGCTGTGCAACTGCAGCTGATTTCCACTCACGTACAGTTATCAACAGATGATGCTTCGCTTGATCATGTTAAAACTTTCAGAAAAACACAGAATAGATAACTCAAGAGCAAAAAATCCAACAGGTCTCAACATGGTAGCAGCCCCTCTGCAAAGATGTAAAAGATCATCCATGCCATCAACACCGCCATTCAAAAACGACGAGTCGTCCCCAACCTTGAACTCCATTTGCATTTGAATCATGAAAATTGAGCCGAGGCAATTTTAAGTTTCTGAGCTGTAGTTTCTTTCCTGGGTTTCCAATTAGGAAGGGGGAACCGATTTAACCTCTCAACAACCCATCAAGTTGGAAATACAATATCGCTGAGTATGAGTATATATTTTGCATGTCAATGATTAAAGTATTTCAATACATACGTTTGATGCAAGGGTGAGGTGAGAAGGAAGTGCAGGGGCCAAAATTGCCAACTCAAGGGTACAAACGTTCTTAATCTTCAACAACTCCAAGCGTCGGTTGGACATTGAAAGATTTAAGATTTGAGGGACGGTGACTGTAAAATTCTTCTATTGGTAAGTAGCAGATTAGATTTACCTCTTGATGGCAACAAACATGTATATACACTTGAAAAGACAAAGGTCAACCAATCATGCCCTCAAGCCCTGTTTGCTGAGGAGCAATTGGCCTTAGATGTTGAATCTTTTCCCATCCAATTCCCCTCCCTGACTGCGTCTCCTGATCCTTGGCCACTCCAACAACTGAACTCATATCAGTTTCATCTGGGTCAAAAAACTTGTCCCAGAAAACATCATTAACCCCCGGAAGGTTCGATTCTCCATCTTCCAGGACATCTGCATCAGGGGTGGTTTCAGGAGAAAAGGCCTCAGATTCTGTGGGTATTACCTGATCCAAAACTGACACATCCATGTACTCTGTATTCACCGTCTCGGAGGCCATAAAGTTTGCATTAGGGATCTCCACAGTGCTTCGCGGGACAATACCTTGCATTGCAGTTGGTTCAGGCAAAACTCTATCTTCTTGAAGATTGTAGAAGTTCTCTTCTGAAATTTGAGTTGCTGTAACACAGTCAGTAGCCACATAAGGAGAAGGCTGGACCTGAGCAGTAGCTATAGGCTGACAAGTGACAGGAAATCCAGATTCTCCCATCATATAAGAAGTCGGTGAAACCTCTGAAAGGGTGACTCCCAAATTCCTGCTACAGTTCCTACCGTTCAAAACACTGGAAGAAGGAACATTGTCAATCAGAAAAGCATCAGGATTGCTCATTGATGGTTCTCGCCTAGGAGATATATTTATCTTCATAATCTGCCGTAACATTGCTTTAGCTGCTTCATTCATTGAAGGCTGGTATTTCACAATTTGTCCATCTAGATATTTACTGCTAAACTTGCCCACCAAATTTTCGTCTTCTTGCCTCGGGAGTCTTCTTTTCTTATTGCCTCCAGTGATGAGCCTGTTGGTCTCGTTCTGATGCTGTACAAGCTGGGATAAAAAGCTGGGACTATGCATAGCCTTTGCAAGAAATGACATCATTTGCTGCTGCCGCTGTTCCATTCCCTGCACACGTTGACCAACATTTTGCAATTGGTTATCCGTTGCTTGCTGCTCTTGCCTCAAACTAATAAGTTCCTGCATAAGACTGTTCTTGTCCCTTTTAAGCCTTTCAACCTCCTCCTCCAGTCCTAGGTTTCCCACCTGTACACATGCAGCAATTTGGGGGCTCTTTACTCTAGGTGCTGGTACAGCTGCTGGTGGTTGATGACTCTGTACATTAACTGGCTTTCGCCTATTCACAGTCTTCAAAAGATGTTTCTGGCCTCTTAGAAATCCTTCATTTGCGAATTCCCATCGGTCTGGATGAACTTTTCTAAAACCCTGCGAAATTAAAAGCAACACCATAAATTATAGTGCAAACAGCGGTAATTAACTTTCCTTGGGACCAAAGAACAAAAAGTCAAATTTGTCATCTGTTTCGGCAACAGACTCTATTCTCATAATAATCATTGTTGCACTCAACCTCCAACAGTCATAAGCTATTCTCATAATAATCATTGTTGAACTATTAGCTTTTGCCTTCTCTACACAGCTTATTCTTTTCTTTCCAATAGCCACCAAATTTAGTCTCCCTTTTCTATAGTAATAAAATGAATAGGCAAATGGGTACACAACAGTGAGCACGATCAATGACATTTTCCTTAGAAAGGAGACAAGTCAGGCATTGCACTCTTTTTTATAAAGAAAGACACCAGGTTCACTAAATTAATTTTTATAATCCAGACATAGAGAAGAACGAAAACAAATATTTACCAGTTGCAACATCACCAAATATAGAATTGAAACAACAATTTAGTAAATTTTATGATAATAGACAAATCAAAATTGTTGCAAGCACCTACAAAAGCACCCCTTGTTTCAAAGAGATGCCAGAGAGAGTAGAAATCAAAACAGCCATTCACATTACAATAGGGAACAGAGCAGTTGTTACAGGACATTAATACTACTATAATTTTCAACAAACATAAAAATCTGAGTTAACAGCAGAAGAAAAAGCAATAACATGATCTCAGATAGACCTGATTACGAAATATATAATACAAATGGTCAGCTGCTTAATTTTAGTCTCCCTTTCAACCACACTATGTGAGTTCATGACTGTACGGTACAAATGCTCGTGTATGTATAGATATCCATATCTCCATAAAGAATTAGGATTCCATGGAATTATTTTGCAAGTATTCAAACACTTGAATACTACAGCTGCAAAAACAGAATGACCTAGCTTCACCTCATATCATTCTAAAAGAAAGGTGCGAGTGTCACACAGTTTCTCTCGTATCTAAATTTCAAGGGGAAGGGTTGGTTTCCAACTTAAATCTAGGATGTAAGAGAATTGGAAAAGAAAAACAGTCACCGACTAGCACCAAATGAATAAACAGCAAGCTGCTGCCTATGAAAACTTTCCAAATTCCATTTGAATTCACTCCAAATTTCATCTATTCCATGGAGAACAATTTCATTACAACAAAAGATTGTAGAACCATGAGCAATAATGACCATCAGACTCGAATTCTCAATCTTTTCCAAATCTCGTTTTTTGTGTACTAATCTAAAACAGTGACAGCCTATACCTTGAATCCAACTCTTTAACTAAAGCCACAGCTCTATGATCACAAAAGCCTAATCACCAAACTTAAACCTTGAGCAATAGTGATTACAAGACTCCAAATTCAACTCCAAATTCGTCTCGTTTTTTTTCTAATAATCTAAAACAGTGACAAGCCTAGACCTCGAGTCCAATGTTTTACCACTAGCTCGCTCAAATCTATCTCCAAAACCTAAAATCGCATAAACAGTTCCAAAATTGAATTGAAGGCATAACGAATCGATCTTTAATCCAAGAACAGATAACAAATCCGCAAGAAAATATCAAAGAAACTGAAAATGGAGAAGGGAGCGATACATAAGTGTTGAGCTGGCGGACGAAGCTGGAGAAGTTGTTGTGCTTGAAGTACAGGGGCAAGAGGTCTCTGGCGAACTCGGCGTCGTTCCAGACGACGAAGCTGTTGTTGGCGGCGGTCCAGGAGACCAAGTAGTCGGTGGAGGGGTCGTCCACCATGCCGTAGGTCTTGCTCAGAAACGGAGGGATGCTCGCCGCCGTGTTGATCATCGCCGCCGTGTCTTCGATTCCGTCCATCGGAGTTGAATTGGAGAGAGAGATAATGTGTGTGTGTGGGAAGCCCTAAATTGCAGGGGTGGTTGATGATAAGTCAATTGGAGAAGAGCGACGAGCCTACGAGTGGCAGGGCTTGGAAATATTGACGCACCTCATGACGGCACCTCCATGACTTTAAATACTTTTCGGCCTCAACAAAAACTAAAATATCCAGGTTTTTTGGTAAGGAAATATAGTATCTACTTACCAACTTTGCATTTTTTTAACGACCAAAAAAAATAAATCATGTTATTTCCTACCAGAAAATGTGCTTTCGGGGGGAAATGTACTGCCAATCTAAATTTCTCATACCGCGACTCTTCTCGAAAATAAAACTCTCCTCTCTCTCTGTTAGGGTTAGGGTTTTCTTCTCCATCCTTAATTTGTGCAGCGAGTCTCTTCTATGGCGTATCAAATCGTTGCATCTACTGCGTCTGTCATGGCCAACCTCATCTCCAAACTATCCCTCAGCAATCAAGAGGAACCAGTCGCGCATCGGTTCTACTTGGTAGGACGACTGAACACATCTCGTGCAGTCGTCTTCGATACTTTCCGGAGTGTCGTACGCTCCATGTGGCGTCTCACAAATCTGGTGGAAGTTCAAGCCTGCGGTGATCGTTTCTTGTTCACCTTCGCGTGTAAAGCGTGGAGGTCTTTAGGAGTACTTGAGAGCCATGATCATTCTCAATGATTATGATGGTTTCTCGGACATCATGGTTGTGCCTTTGAATTTTGTTTGGATCTAGGTTGAGATCCAGGGTTTGGCGGCGGCTTTGTCAACTGTGGCCACGACGAGGTTGGTTGCTGCCACCATTGGCACAGTGTTGCAAGTGGAACATGGAGGTTTTCAGCGCAGACTTGCTCGAGTTCGCATTTCCTTGCCTTTGAATCAACCAGTGCGGCTGGAAATGGGTCTTAGGGTTTCACCGGAAGATGTCATCCTGGTTTAGTACAAGTACGAGAGGCTGGTAAGGAGATGCAGAGAATGCAGCATGGTGAACCACATTGGGGAGGCGTGTCCAAGAGAGTCGGAGGAAGCCCCGGTCTCGACCCCAGTTGCTAACTTGGCGGCGGCTCCCTTAATGGTGTTTCGAGCCAATAGCTCGCAAACCCTAAATCCACCGAACCTCTCTAGCTTGTTTTCTAAGGAGAAGAGGTCTGTTCAAATCAGGGAGGTGCCAGATTTTCCTTCATCGGAGAAAGTAACTGGCATGTGGCGCGCACGGGAGGAAGAGGACCAGGTGATGGGAAACAGGCACGACATGCCCTGATTTTGGTGCCGACTCCCTTGAATCTAAAATAAGTAGGCTTCTCGGTGGCCGAGAATGGAGCATTGGTTATTCGAAGGACCGGAAAGTCCCCGAAGAAGAGGGGCCGACCGAGAGGAAGCCGGAACAAGAAGAATTTACAGGTGGAGGAGCAATTGGATTCCATGGAACTGAGCTCGGCGGATCCTCTAAGTGTTGAACAAGATGCGATTAATCCTCCAAACGTTGAACTTGGTTTTGGCTCGGAGTATGCAGCCGAGTAGTTCTCCTAGCTGGATTAGGAAAGATCTTTGGTACATTCTTTTGCTCTTGTTTTCATCCCAATCTCGACGAAAGGTACACCACTGGAGTCTGAGGCCTCTAGTCTGGGATGGCAGTCTTGTGCATTAGAGTGTAACAAGTTACTGTTTTTTTAGTTGATTCATATCAGCTTTTTTATGTAGTTTTGAGGCTTTAATCTTTCAATTCTTGAAACTTTTGTTTTGTAGCATGTTTTTTTGTTGGCTTGGGGGATTTTGTATCCCTCTTGTTTGATCATTTTCAATTGTGATGATTTTCTGCAATGGAATTACTTCCTTTCCCCTAAAAAATCTTAATTTCTCTTATTTTTCGGCATCTTGAGGTAGTTTGTTTTCCTATCTTTCTTTCATTGAACACTTCGCCAATTTCTTGAACTCACTAAATTGGGGCCATAGGCCCAAGCGTGGCCATGTCCATACAATAACCAATCAAAACTGAGCAATCTAACTATATATCTTTTCAAGAGAATGTTTTTACCATTTTATCCGTGCAACATTTCAATTTCTTATTTGGAACAAAGAGTAACAAAAGTAATTGATCATGTGGTAGTTCCATAAGGTAAATTGTTTTAATTAATAGAGATATAACAATCTTGCAACATAGTCGTTTCTGTTGATAAGAAGCCGAACTGTTTGTTGGTTTGGCTCATTTTTTTAATTACAATTCTGCCATCTAAGGTATAGCACACTCCTCATTTTTCTCTCCATTGCCGTACCCAAAATCTCAGTTTCTCACGATTACCCACCATTCCCAAACTCTGTCATGACCAATCACCCGTCACGCCCAGATCTCAATACATCACCAATCACATACCCATGCATCACTGTATCGATTCGTCACCATACTCATATATCTTCTAATGTTCTAAAACTCGGTCTAATCGGTCGACTAGTCGGTAGTCAGCCGGTCAATGAGGCGATTATGATGTAGTCGGTCGGGAGAAAATCAGGCTAGTCAGAGGAAAATCGGGCTTGTCAGGAAAAAGCGGGTTAGTCGGTGAAAAATTGACCTAGTCGGCCCAGCCGGCTCAACTCAGATTAGACCAAAAATTAAAAAAAAAACGACGTCGTTTAACTCGTTTTGATTCGGTCAAAACTCAAAACCTAATTCAAGTTTAATATTTTAATATTTTATTGACTATTTTTTATTATTTTAAACATTATATTACCTTTTACAAAAATATATATTTAATTATATGTTTTAAAAATAAAAATAAAAACCGAGTACTCCCCGACTACTCCTATACTCGCTGGTCCTCGGTCGGCTGACCGACTAGCTTGTTTTCGAACCTTGATATCTTCGACATGTCCTCTCACTGGCGAGGTTATATCATCTCACTGTTTTCCGGGTAGAGATTGATGAGTGATTCTTTTTCGTCTATATAAACACCCAAGAGTCATGTGCTCTTCACCCTCATCCTTCAAACTTGGTAAGGAATTCGACCGTCTTTCCAATTGTAAATTTTGATTTCAGTTTGTCTTGGTGCCTGTTTTCCAATGGTTATGTTTGAAAAATTGGTTTCTTTCGGTAATTGGTTTGCATATTTTTGTGCTTTCTTAACTCTGATTGTTCTTCTGAAGTTTTTTGTTCTTTTCTGATCAACTTCTTATGATGTCTTCCGATTATTTGACTGATTATTGTTCTTAAAAAGAAGATTTTTATCAAGGCCAAGAATGAATGATATTGTACATCTGAAAAATCGAGTGAGTTATGCTGCTTTTGAGAATGCTTCCTTTTTTTCTGCGTTCTATGATTGAAAATGGGTGAAAGATGGATAACGATTTGGGGGTTTCGATGATGCAGGATGCTTTATCTGGGTTTGTCAAAGGCATGAGAAGGAAGATAATTTTGGTTTTCTGATCTTGGGAGAAGGTACATGACCAGAATGTTGATTACTTTGAATTGTAATACTTTAGCATATATTGTTAAAATCTTAATGCAGTTAAAAATAAAACATAAGTTCCTATGACAGATTTTAGATCAAATGCATAAGTAATAGAAATACTAACTTGATTGATTAATGTTCGTTTTCATCTCAGTCTTCTCCTAGATTCACTTCTCCATATTCTCTTTTCTTGATGGGACAAAATGAATGAGAATGTAACAGTGCTCTAGCAGGGACCAAAGATTGTTTTAAATAGACAGCAGATTTCAACTGTCATTTACAGTTACCTAGCAGTTCCTTCCATCAAGAAACTGCCTAACTGTTTCTTGTCCTAATCCAATCTTGTATTAATGACATTACCTTGAATTTTGAATTCAAAACAGATGTTAATCTTACATAAACTGAATCGATTAACTCTAATGTGTAAAACTTTACATTATAAATTCAATATCAAGTTTGAAAGTTTATTTGCTGATATACAAAGTATATAAGCCTAGTTCCATATTCAGTAGAACTTAGAAGCTAATATAACAATAATCTCCCACTGAACTGGGATTTTATACTTTATAACATGCAACTAAACTTCTTAAGTTGCGCATCAAACTTAATACAATATTCTCATCTGTTTTCAAAAACCCTGTCAATTAGACTCAACCATATTGAATCATAAGAGAACATGACAATTTGGAAAATTATCAGTCTCTTATAATCACACTACAGCAAATCAAATTACATGGATTACCACTAGTAAAATCATGCTTAATATAGAGTAATCGAATATAAGCATTGTGATCCAGATGGCTTAATATACTGCATAGTTTACTGATATGATATCAGTAATATCTGAAAGTATATACTTGATGAATCTATGCAGTACTTAAATTGAACAAATTAAAATTCATTCAAATTATTATATGAAATAATGCATACTGAAATAATCAACACTTGCAAATACTTATCTTACTGTATAAAACATCTTACAGTAAATTGCTTTGTCAATCATCAAAACTACTTAAAATTCCCATGTGCTTGACATGATCTGTAAATGCTGCTACTGGCAGTGCTTTAGTCAATGGATCTGCAAGCTGTTCTCTTGTACCAATCTTCACTACTTCAACCTCCTTATCTCTCACACTTTCTCTCACAGAAAAGTATTTCACATCAATATTCCTTGATGCAGAAGTTCTTTTGTTGTTCTTGGAGAAAAATACAGCTGCTGCATTATCACAATAAATCACTAATGGCCTTTCAATCGAGCCAACAACTTTCATTCTGGAAACAAAATTCCTTAACCATATAGCATGTGCAATGGCTTCGAAAATAGCAATGTATTCTGCTTGAAATGTTGATGTTGCAGTCAATCCTTGCTTGCTAGTTTTCCATGAGATTGCTCCTCCTGCGAACATAAAAATATATCCAGAAACAGACTTCAAATCATCCATGTCTTGTTTATACGAGGCATCTGTATAACATTCTACTTGCAACTCATGATCTTCAATGTGCTTATATACCAACATATAATCTTTGGTACTCATCAAATATCTCAAAACTTTCTTTCCTGCCACCCAATGCTCTTGTCCAGCATTTGATTGATACCTGGAGAGCATATTCACTGCAAAACTAATGTTAGGCCTTGTACATACTTGTGCGTACATCAAACTTCCAACCAAACCTGCATAAGGCACATTCTCCATATTCTTTCTCTCCAGATTGTTTCTAGGACACTGCCCTTTATGCATTTTATCGCCTTTTGAAATAGGTGCATTCCCAGATCTACACTTCTCCATTCCAAATCTGCTCAACACTTTATTAATGTAATTCTTTTGTGACAATCCCAACATATTTCTTTCTCTGTTTCTACTTATTTCAATGCCTAGCACATAGTGTGCTTCCCCCATATCCTTCATATCAAAACTTTTCATCAAGAAATCCTTAGTAGCTTTCAACAATCCCACATCACTGCTTGCCAGCAAGATATCATCCACATATAAAACTAAAAATATGAAATGACTCCCACTGATCTTGCAGTATACACACTCATCCAATTTATTCTCCTCAAAGCCAAAACTAGTAATTACTGCATCAAACTTTAAATACCATTGCCTGGAAGCTTGTTTCAAACCATAGATTGACTTTCTCAATTTGCAAACTTTGTTTTCATCTTTCACAAAGCCTTCTGGTTGCAGCATATATATATCTTCTTGCAAATCTCCATTTAAGAATGCTGTCTTAACATCCATCTGGTGTAGTTCAAGATTGAAATGTGCAACCAGAGCCATCATCATTCTAAAAGCATCTTTGGTGGAGACCGGGGAAAATGTTTCATTGTAATCTATTCCTTCTTTCTGATTGTATCCTTTAGCCACAAGCCTTGCTTTGTATCTTTCTATTTTCCCTTCAGCATCTCTCTTAGTCTTGTAGACCCATTTACATCCGATTGGCTTCGAATCTGCAACTTTGTCCACCAACATCCAAACACCATTTTGAGACATACTCAAAAGTTCATCCTCCATTGCAAGCTTCCATTTGTGACTGTTCTCTGATTGCATAGCCTCTTTGAGTGTAGTTGGATCATTTTCTTCCCCCAAATCAAATTCAACAACTGTATGAAAAACATGGTAATCACTAGAAATTGCAGACTTTCTCTCTCTTTGGGACCTTCTCAAAACTGGTTGTTCAGTAGCAACTTCTGCTTCTTGTGGTTCCATTTGAGCATCTGGTTGTCTAGCGTCAACTTCCTCTTGATCTGCTTCAATAATAGATGATGAAACAATAGTTGTAGGAATTTGATTTCCAACAACTACACTTTCTGCTATTGTATTTCCTGCTGCATTTTCTGTAACAACATTTTCAGTAATTTGAGGCATATCTAGAAATACAAACCATTCCTCCATATTTAAGTATTGCTTTTCCACTTCTCTAACCATCCCCGAATCATCATTCTTATAAAAGACTTCATCAAGAAAAGTAGCTCTATGAGTCTCAAAAATCCTGTTGTATCCTGTATGATCATAGAACTTGTATCCCTTGGAATTTTCTGAGTAACCAATGAAATAAGCACTAATGGACTTCGACTCAAGCTTGTCATTTTTACCATTGTAAACTCTGGCTTCTGCTTTGCATCCCCAAACATGGAAGTGATTTAAGCTTGGTTTGTAACCATACCAATTCTCAAAAGGAGTATTAATCACTGCTGTGCTTGGTATTCTGTTGCTGATATAGTTGGCAGTTTTCAGGGCTTCTCCCCACAAGAATCTTGGCAAATTAGATCTGCAAAACATGCTCCTTACCATATTCATGAGAGTTCTATTCCTTCTTTCACTCACACCATTCTGCTGTGGTGTATATGGTGTGGTATAATGGCAAATGGACCTTTATGTTGCCCCTTTTCTGAGTATTTTCCATAGTACTCACCACCTCGATCTGATCTGACAACCTTAATGAACTTTTCTGTTTGTTTTTCTACTTCAGTTTTGAAAATTTTGAAAATTTCAAACACTTGTGATTTTTCAGAAATCAAATAAACAAAACAGAATCTTGAAAAATCATCTATGAATGTCACAAAATAAGAATTGCCACATATTGTTTGTACAGGAAAAGGACCACACACATCAGTATGTATTAGTTCTAATAATGCAGTAGCCTTTTTGGAACCAAAATTCCTATGATTTGTCATTTTTCCTTTCAAACAGTCTATGCAAGTACTGAAATCATTAAAATCCAATGCAGGCAAAATATTTTGTTTCACTAATTCTTGAAGTCTAGGCTTAGATGCATGTCCTAACCTCTTATGTCACAGAAAAGATGATTTTTCTTGCTGAAATTTTCTTTTGACACCAACTGTACTAGATATGTTAAAAACTTCATGATTTTTATGCATTGTATTGACACAATTCACATGCCAATAACCATCTACTAAATCAGCATTTCCAAAACAATAAGAATCTTTATTATAAAACATAGATTTATTATTACTAGAGAAATCATAACCATCATTCAGTACATATTGAGAACCAGATATAAGGTTTCTCTTTATTGAGGGAATACAATACACATTATCTAATACTAATTCAAATTTATTTCTAAACAACAACTTCACAGTTCCTACAGCTTGAACCGCCACCCTTTGTCCATTTGCAGCACAGACTTTTGTTTCATTCTTTCTTGGGATTGTTTGACTGAATAATCCCTGCACAGAATTCACAATATGAATGGGTGAACCAGTATCAAACCACCATGAATTTTTGTTGACACATGCATGAGACTCTAATGAAAAAACAGATTTTAACAGAAAAGTACCCTTTTTGTTCAACCAGTTCTTAAAGCCATCACAATCCTTCTTGAAATGTCCAGTTTTCTTGCAAAAGAAACACTTCAGTGGACCATTGGTTTTGTTGTGAGGCTTGCCTTTGTTCAGATCATGTTTCACTCCAGAACTTGAAGCACCATTCTTATTGCCATAATTCTTGATTTCAGAATACTTCTTCCCTTTGCCATACTTGTTCTTTGGCTTAGATATGTAGTTGACAGCCACCTCCTTTCCTCTCTTACCCTTATCCTCTTCCTCCTGCACACAAATGGAGATCAATTCATTAACACTCCATTTCTCCTTCTGAGTGTTGTAGAGGCTTTTCAGATGGCTGTACTCATCAGGAAAAGAATTCAACAGCAGAAACACAAGGAAAGACTCCTCAATATTCATCTTCAGCCCTCTCAGTTTCTCAGCAATATCTGCTCCTTTCATTATGTACTCCCGAATACTTCCTCCATTGTATTTTAGTCCTGTCAACTTGTGCATAAGTCTGCCTATCTCAGCTTTGTTAAACACTTTGTACTTCTCAGCAATTGCATTCATATAGTCCTTGGCATAATCAGAATCTGGTATGCTTCCCATCACAGCATTGTTCATGCTCTTCTTGATACAAATCAGTGTCATTTTATTGTGCCTCTTCCAGGTCATGTACTTGTCTTTCAATTCCTTTGAAGCACTTGCAGCAGGTTCAGCAGGAGGATCTTCCTTGAGCACATGGTCGAAATCCAGAATTGCCAAGTTCAGTTCAATATCACCCCTCCATTTTTGATAATTGAATCCATTGAGGAGTTCAATTTGATTGATGCTCATGGGAAAATGCATGACTGTAATGAAGTTTTGAACTTAAGTCAGTCATACATTCAATCTCAATTTTCATGTATATATATAGACATAAGATCCAGTTTGTCCAAATACCAGAAAATTCATATATAAATACTTATCCCAATGTTAGTTCATAAAGAAACAACATTTTAATGAATGTCATATATAGAATAATAAAAGGCATAACGATCTAAGATATCAGTTTCAATATCTGATATACTAGTTGTAATGAATTACTATCTGATATACAACATGAAACAAGAATTTTCAGTTCAAAAATTTAACCGCTATGGAAGTCAAATTTTATTCCAAATTTTCATGTTTTATGTAGGGATTCTTTCTAAGATACTTAACAATACATACACTTCAGCCAATATGTCAGCATTGAAAATATATGCAAGTTACATAATGCAGTAGAAGAAATCATTAAGCCTAATACATATATTACAATTCATACATAGTCACTATGGCAACATTTTGTAATCAAGAACATATGCATTAGTTTGATGGATTACTTGTAACATTCACATGTATTCACATATATTTACCAACAGAAGATTTTTAACATCAGTTAAATTGATTATAAGAAACTGGAAGTAATTTTCATGAAAACAGTATTTAAGAACATCATATCAGAGTATAATTTACTGAGATGCATCATGTCCCAGGATTCTAAATAAAAATGGAATAACTCATACATCAATCTAATATCTGAGCATAGTTGCTCTGATACCAATTGTTAAAATCTTAATGCAGTTAAAAATAAAACATAAGTTTCTATGACAGATTTTAGATCAAATGCATAAGTAATAGAAATACTAACTTGATTGATTAATGTTCGTTTCCATCTCAGTCTTCTTCTAGATTCACTTCTCCATATTCTCTTTTCTTGATGGGACAAAATGAATGAGAATGTAACAGTGCTCTAGCAGGGACCAAAGATTGTTTTAAATAGACAGCAGATTTCAACTGTCATTTACAGTTACCTAGCAGTTCCTTCCATCAAGAAACTGCCTAACTGTTTCTTGTCCTAATCCAATCTTGTATTAATGACATTACCTTGAATTTTGAATTCAAAACAGATGTTAATCTTACATAAACTGAATCGATTAACTCTAATGTGTAAAACTTTACATTATAAATTCAATATCAAGTTTGAAAGTTTATTTGCTGATATACAAAGTATATAAGCCTAGTTCCATATTCAGTAGAACTTAGAAGCTAATATAACATATATCTGATCTTGCAACTGAATTTGTATTGCTTATAAGTGTCTGTTTGCGTGGTCCAATGGATGCCATTAATGGGAATGTGGGATATAATTTTAGTTTGAGTTTGAATAGAAAGGAAATGATAAGAAAAGAGTTTCAATGAGTTTGTATATGTAAAAAACTGATGAGAACTGTGAAAATGATTTTCTTTTGATGGAGTTGGGAGGCACGAAGCTTCATTGCATTGCTAAGAATGATGACAATTATATTAAAAATGAAGTTAACATCCTAATTTACATCTTTATAAGTGATAGGAGGACTTATAGCTTCTGTGAGGATAAAGGTTTAGGATTGACCAATTAGAGGTATTTAGACAACAAAACATCCATTCCATGAAGTATTGACAATATCCTATAAAATGTCTACTTATAATTGTCTTGATAGTTAAAAGAGCATGAGGGGAGAATGCAATACCCCAAATTTTTTATATTAATTTCTAATATCAATTAAGAAATTATTTACCAGAATCAATGCATCTTCATTATTCAAGAAGGGACCCGAAGTGTTCGGGGTGAAAGAATACTCGTAAACGTTTTATTTAAAGGATCATGAGTTGACTTTTTACTACTTTGAGTTTCTTAGAAAACTTTCTTCACGAAAGTTGTAGTGCTCGACAATATAAGTCTGTGGACATGCGATATGTGTAAATCGAATATCGTGTGAAAAAGTTATGGTCAGTGGAAGTTTGAGGGTTTTAGTATAAATAGAGAAAAAAGGGGTTATGGTTTCAATTCTTTTAGAAACCGTGTTTTTTAACTTTTTCTTCCTTTTCTCTTCTCACGCGCGCAGGCGTTTGAGGCGGCATATGGTGGTGCACACACGTTTGATCTCCTTTGGGACAATGGGTTGTCTAGCATCGCGTACTCGTCAATAACTTGATAAAGAAAATCTGACTGTCTGATATGACCATCATGATAAAATACATGTATGGAAAAAAATCAACTTAATCCGACAACGTTAAGGGCTCAATCCAGACGGTCAATCCCGTAAGTCAAACCCTCTAAACGCACGGAAAATGTTATTTAACCGTCTAAATTATGTATTTTGGCCGGTCCTTCAACTGAAAATAGTTTCAAATCGATGAGACGCAACTAGTGGTATAAAAATTTACTAAAAAATAACCCCCGAAGATAGGACTACGGACTACCCATAGGGAGAAAGAATGGAAAATTGTCTTGACCGCAACTATCAGCACCGAGACTTTACCGGAATTACATAATTTTTCAACCGTAGACGTATTTCATCATTCCGATCATATCTTATCTCACCATTCCGATCACCGTTGGCTAAAGTTGACAATAGCCAACGAATTTTTTAATTATCCGACAAAGAAAAATTTCATCTAATAAAGTGGACTTTAGTCGATGAAAAAAAGCCTTCGTCGGTCTGTTTTTTTTCGTCGGCTAAAGCCTTTCTTCTGGTAGTGATTGTTATTTTTATTATTATTATTATTGATTTATTTTTTCAACTTGAGGAGTTGCATGTTTGGTGTACAAGTTTTATGATTATGATTTACTCATACGAGCTGTGAAGATGACTGGATTCGTTTGTTTGCAACCCGGTATACCAATCAATAATGCAAGGTTAATTTTGTAGGATTTTTCTGGGATGCAGAGTAGAGTTTGAAAGCTGTTTGGATATGATCAAACTAATTTTGTATCTCCTTTTGACAGTTGTATTAAGTTCATTGGGTGTTTCATTTTCACTTGAAGTATTAAGTTATTTTTATGTAATAGATGAAAATGTAATAAATTCAAGACCCACCTTGGATTAACCCTTTTAACCCGGAATAAATCTTGAGGGGACCACCTCCCAAAGAAGATTATGCCAAAATTTCGACATAGTCTCCTTTGAAAAATGGACAGCCCTTATCCTGCAATAACCCAAAAATAACACTTCTAAAATATCCATCAACCACCCACTACTCCTGGAGCAATCCTGCTCCCATATCTAACACCCTCCACAAAGATACACACTGAAATAATTCATAAAAATCACACAACAATACAACAACAATTCCAAATTTAAATCCTAAAATGGGTTCTATATCCATAGAAGTACACCGAATGATTAAATACAACCCAAAGTGTATCAGAGCGACTAATAACGGCAGAAACAGAGAAAAATATAAAGTAGGTTAATTCAGAATCTACTGATGGATTGAGAAATGACTATGCATGGCCTCCACGAATACTAGTCGGATCGAGCATATTGTAATCTGGACATTTAAAATGAAGGGCCCATGAATCACAACTAGTTACGTATAATTAAAAGAGCATCTAGTTACTAATATAATTCTTGTTTCAGGTGAAAGAATTGGAATCACAACTTTTAATTGAGAAAAAGCTAGCACAGCAGCATGTGGACACAAAAATAGCTGAGCAGCACCTGCAGCAGCTGAAACATTAAGACGAGCAAACCACTGCACTTGCAAGACCACCTCTTACAAACCGACCATTAACAACTCACAAGAATCTCAATGAGCCAGCCATTAATACATTGGGGAAGGACTAAGTAAACCCCATGCAACAACTAACTGAAATTGAATGATTGCCTGAGCAGACATCTTGTAGTAGTCCTAAAGTTACCAAAACTGGTGGCAAGAAGTTCAACAGCTTACTGAGACGAAGCATCCAAAAGAAAGGTCAGATGAAGTCCCCAATGCCGCCACACTTGAGAAAAGGTTTGAATGTAGGGATGGAGAAGGTCGGAGTATCTATTGGAAGTCGAGGCAGGCTTGTATGTAGTATGTTCATCTATGGTCATCATAGTTTGGTACAACTTCACCTTTCAAAAAATCAGCGTTTATTTGAACTTTTAAATTTTATTGTGCCTGATAAATCAAATAAAAGCTGTTATAATTCAGGCTAGTGGAAGCAGATTGCTTTTAAAAGCAACTGTCTATAAAAACATAAAAATTATTCTATCTTGACAACACTCTTAAAAGTACAATTTATTAAATAGTTTAATTTTTTAATTTATTTTAATTTATAGCTGATTATATTCAAAAGCAAAGGTCTATAAAAACACAAATTATTTTTTATATATTGACAACACGCTTAAAAGTATAATTTATTAAATAGTTTAATATTTTAATTTACAGCTGATTATATTTCAAGAGAAGCAATTTCTTTAAAAAGCTGCAACAATACCATACTAGCCCTAAGTTCTTGTAGCCGCAAATGGGTTAATTTGCTTACTTCTCATATTTATTGGATCTGCTAATGCATGTACAGAACTACAAATTCAGTTAGGAATGGTATGATGTGCTTTATTGCGAGTTCCTGACTGAAAGTCTGAAATTTTGATTCGGCACATTCGGCAGGACAATTTTACAAGATGATTTGGTAGATTCATAGAAAAGAATTTGTGTAGCTTTTTTTTATCGATTTTCATTGTAAGCGATTAGCTTAGCTTAACGGACTTCTTTATATCATATTCATGAAAGAAAGTTCAACCATGTAAGGATGACATTGATATACAGCCAGCAAGATTTAGGTTTAGTATGAGATTGCTGCATCGAGTCATTGATCGAACTTTCGAGCGCTCGGCGACAACGGACATTGATGTTAGGGCGGCTCTGATACCATTTGTCACGGACCTAACCATTCGGCCACCACATTTGGTCCATGCGGCGCTCCCTCACCTAGGAGCCAGCCTTATCCATCGGGACAACATGCTGGTTTCGCCCTGCCTTGGGCTCATCAGGGGATCGGCTCCAGATCCGACCAGTTTGTGTAGGGATGGCCTAATCCCCTCTTCAGCGTCAAGTCCTCGACTAGCGACAAGCTCTCCAAACTCAACCGGGCCGGCCTGCCTGAACTCCGAAGGGACAACACATATGCTCCTACACTCCGTGATCTGGGAGCGCAATCCCACCAGCATCGCCCACAGTAGACACTCCCGAAAACGGGACGTGACACTAGGGTTTCAAAACCCAGAATTTTTAATGGCAGCGGTGAGCTTAGTGTTCCCAAGGCGGCCATCTAATGGTGAGATATCGACGACGGCGATAAAAATCTAATTAATTATATATAATTTTTAATAATTACTATTTAAATAGCTGCAAGACGGTACAAAAACCGAAAGGAGTCTTCTTCTCCAGGGATCATGGCGAACGCATCTCGGCCAAAGTGCCCAGCAATTCGTTGCGATTGGGAGTGTTTTCAAGAAGAAGGAAAGGGTGTGTGGCATCGAATGAATTGGTCGGAGAACTCTGGTTGGGTTCTACGACTTATGCAACATTGACGACAGAAGTCGTCGGCTGGAATTGGGGGAATTCACCAAATCTGGAGATTGAAAAGTTGGGCTCGGTTTTGTGGCCAAACTCAAGTAAGGATTTTGATGCTCAAATTGAAATCGAAGGAGCAGAGTAGAAGTAGTTCAACGGACGACAGAGGTATGACGACTGAAAGCGATGTTTGTCTCTATTACCCAAATCTCAACCTGGGCTTAGATCTAGACCCAAGTCTTTAGGCCTAAGTTTGGGCTTAAGCCTGAAGAGAAGAGATCAGGCCCACTCTAGAACCTGTTTCTACAAAAGAAAAGAGATTATCTTTTCGGATCTCAAAACAAAGCACTCAAGTGGGTCTCAAAGAAGGGAATACGTCAAGAGTGTTATATGCCCTAACACTCCTCCAAGCCCTTACCCAAAGGGCGAAAACAAATTCTAATGAGTGTTAGTGCATAGAGTTTGACAGATTGTGTGAGCTAGATGTAACGAGATGGACATAGGATTTAGAATACAACAATTAAACGTATTGACTCTTGTTTTATGTTTCTGTAGTATCTTATATATGACAAGTTTTATCCTTTGTTAAGCTCACAATAAATAGACTAAATGTCTAAGCTTTATTAGGATCTTTGAGGTTATGGTCTTAGATTTTATATGAATGACAATTTATTTAAAAAAAACATATATTCATCCTTTGCAATAAAAATGACTCACCATCCTAATAAATCAAAACTTCGTCCACAGATTCTAGATTAATCTGATTAGAACGTGGCAGGGTGTGGAACAGAAGAACATTATATGCTGTCATATGTCCTGAAGTGAAAGGTATCTATTAGTATTCTCTAGTAGACTATAAACAGAAATTTGTTATGAACTCCAGTTTTGGGGTAAAATAGATAAAAGCTGGGGAAGTTTTGAAACTCTTACTGCTAATAGTGATCCCAACAGGGGAATACTATCAGTGATTAGAATGATCAGAGCCTGCAGCTTATCATAAGAAACTACTTGAGCTCAAAAAACGAATTCCACTATGAATTCGAAACTGGTACGAGTATATTTAAGCCCTTGCAATAAGAAATAAACAACGATTCCATGATTCAACTGCAATAGAAACTAACAAAGAAAAACAGGACCAGAGGCACAACAGAGTGCTTCCTACTATGGAGGGATTGGTCAAGTCCCTATTTATTGAAAATACAAGCAACCCAAAACATGGTTGAATCTTGGAACTAAAACAAGAGCATGATCAAAATGACATTTGATCACATCTACTCAACTCAAAGCTTCTTCCACTCCGCAACAAAGCCACAGACCTTGTCCTGGTCAGGAAGTGACTTTGAAACACTCTCCTTCTCCATACACCTCTTAACCCAAGCCATGAACTTGGGGCACTCTGGCGCAATGGTGAAGTTGCCATATTTCTCATACACAGAGAACCAGGAATAGAAAGGAATGAGCATCACATCCAGAAACCCGAGGGTCTCACCGCCAAAGAAAGGCTTGTCCCCAAGTTCCGCTTCTAGCAACTTAATGCAGTCGATGAATTCCTTCTTTGCTGTCGCCTGCTCTTCTCCTTCCGTTGTCCATGTCTTCCTTCCGATCTCATATTTCTGCATTTCCAATTGCGAAAAGTTTCAGAAAATTTAATCTCTAATACGAGGTAATCAGTACGGCTGGCATGGTATGGTAATTGATTTTAATTACCGTGGTAATTACCGTACCGACCGCAATTTAAATATATAATTAAAATTATATTAAGTCCTTTAATCCTAACCGTTGATTAATGAACTTTTAATCCTAGCCGTCTATCGGTATCCTATACTAACCTATCTAACGCGCTGCGCCGCTGCCAGCCTTCCTCTTTGTATGTTTTTTCTCGAGCTCTCCGCTCCCCTCGACGCGATCAGCGATCTCTCCTCCTCTCGATCTGTCCTCACCGATCTCTCCTCCTCTCGATCTGTCCTTAACTTCTCGAGCTCTCCGATCTCCTCCTCTCGATCTGTTCTCAGCGATCTCTCCTCCTCTCGATCTGTCCTCAGCGATCTCCTCCTCTCGATCTGTCCTCGACCTCAACCTCTCAAGCCGTTCAGTCCTCCTCCCCTCGACGCGATCTCTCCTCCTCTCAATCTGTCCTCAACGTCTCCAGCTCTCCGATCTCCCTCGACCGCGGTCTCCTCGACAGCTCTCCGATCTCCTCCTCCACCAAGTAATTCCTCTTCCTGTGCTCCCCTGATTTTGGCATTAATAGGCTGTTGTAGATTGTGAATAATCTGATAATGGTCTAAACTGTATACTGTATGAAATATCTACCGGTATACTGTATGTAATCAGGTTAATGATTACAGTTGTAGATTGATGATATACTGTATGTAATTTTGGCATTAATAGGCTGCTGAGGTATCACAGTTGTAGATTGTACTGCTGAGGTATCATACTGCTGAGGTATCACAGTTGTAGTTGTAGAAACTCTGATTTAGGTGAGGATAATATATAATTCAAGCCAACTTATTTTCATTTACTAGTGCAGCGTTGATGATGAATATTGAACAATTTGAAGTTTTGAACTGTGTTTGTGACTTTGTGGTTGTATAATTCATTTGTATGAACCTTGTTAAGTTGGTTTATAACTCTTTGTTGATTATTTCATATTACATTTTAAAATTATGCACCGGTTCATAGCAGGAGGACTCCTAAAAATTTGGGCCAAGTCTTTTTTTTTCATAAAAAAAATTCGCCCAATTTAATGTTGGTACACGGCCCAACCGTACCGTACCAACATGTCGGTATACCGACTTTGATGGTTGGTAATGGTAATAGGATGTTGTTTACCGATTATAGTTGGTTGGTAATTGGTAAATGTAAAAAAAAGTTGGTAATCGTACCATGTCAGCCCTAGTAATCAGACTCTTTCCCGTACTTGCAACTCAAACTATCTTGTTCAGAACTCCATTATACATGGTTTTGTAACTACCAAACATCATACATGTTCCACCATGGCCTTAAGCTAAAACTCCATTTGATTGTGTACAGTTGGGTTTGATTGTGTATACTATGTATTGATCTTCCTTGCAGTGTTTAATTTTGCTAACATAACACACACCACACAGCCCCCCAAACCCTAAACCCCTAATCCAAAACCACAAAAGAAGACCATCATTTTTCATTCAGTTATCCCTATAACGCCAATTCTTCTACCAGTAAATACAAAAGATCATAACTTGAACACACAATCATACTGTTAACACCCAAATACAGAGAACCCAATTCAAATCAAACAGTTTTCAAACATATATTTCAGACAAAAATCAAGGAAATTTACCTTCTTGTCCACAAAGTCGGCCCAGAACCTGGCTTGGGATCTGAGGTAAGGGTCGGATGGCAAGAGTGGCTTGTTAGTCCACACCTCGTCAATGTACTGAAGAGCAACGGCAGACTCGCAGACAGGTTTGCTATTGTGAATGAGAACAGGGATCTTCTTGTGAACCGGGTTCGACTGAAGCAACAGCGGGCTCTTGTTCCTCAGGTCCTCTTCCTTGAACTCGTACTTGACGCCTTTCTCTGCCAGAGCGATCCTCAGCCTCATCCCAAATGGGCTAGAACAGAAATCCAACAAGACAACCTCACCTGCTGCTGCCATAGAATGATAGCTAGTTTAAAATGTGAAACTGCAAAGGGTGAGATATGGTGGTGATTCAGTGTTGGTGGGTGAGACTATTTATAGGCATAAAAAGAGAGCGGTTTGTCATTGGACAAATAGTTGTCCATAAATGGAAGAAAAGAATTGGAGATATTCCAGTGAGCAGCTGGAAGTGCGGGTACGTCACTGCTTATGCACCAAAATCTAGTGTGGTTAGTCTTTTCATGTGACAAGTCATCGCTCTTGGATATCGACGTCAGTGTTTCGGGTGGGTTTGGGAGAGGTTATAACCTCCTTTGCTTTTAAGTATCAAAGATTTTAGGTCCACTCTAGTACCTGTTTCTAAAAAAGAAAATGGATCATCTTTTTGGATCTCAAAACAAAGCACTTAAGTGAGTCTCAAAAAATGGAAGACGTCATGAGTGTTATATGCCCTAACACTCCTCCAAGCCCTTACCCAAAGGGCGAAAACAAATTCCAATAAGTGTTAGTGCATAGAGTTTGGCAGATCGTGTGAGCTTGGCAGATTGTGTGAGCTAGATGTAACAAGATGGACATAGGATTTAGAGTACAACAATTATAGATTTTATATGAATGACAATTTATTTCAAAAAAACAAATACTCATCCTTTGCAATAAAAATGACTCACCATCTTACTAAATCAAAACTTCGTCCACAGATTCTAGATTAATCTGATTAGAACGTGGCAGGGTGTGGAACAGAAGAACATTATATCCTGTCATATGCCCTGAAGTGAAAGGTATCAAAAGGTATCTATTAGTATTCTCTAGTAGACTATAAACAGAAATTTGTTATGAACTCCAGTTTTGGGGTAAAATAGATAAAAGCAGGGTAAGTTTTGAAACTCTTACTGCTAATAGTGATCCCAACAGGGGAATACTATCAGTGATTAGAATGATCAGAGCCTGCAGCTTATCATAAGAAACTGCTTATGCTCAAAAAACGAATTCCACTATGAATTCGAAACTGGTACGAGTATATTTAAGCCCGCAATAAGAAATAAACAACGATTCCATGATTCAACTGCAATAGAAACTAACAAAGAAAAACAGGACCAGAGGCACAACAGAGTGCTTCCAACTATGGAGGGATTGGTCAAGTCCCTATTTATTGAAAATACAAGCAACCCAAAACATGGTTGAATCTTGGAACTAAAACAAGAGCATGATCAAAATGACATTTGATCACATCTACTCAACTCAAAGCTTCTTCCTCAACTCCGCAACAAAGCCACAGACCTTGTCCTGGTCAGGAAGTGACTTTGAAACACTCTCCTTCTCCATACACCTCTTAACCCAAGCCATGAACTTGGGGCACTCTGGCGCAATGCTGAAGTTGCCATATTTCTCATACACAGAGAACCAGGAATAGAAAGGAATGAGCGTCACGTCCAGAAACCCGAGGGTCTCACCGCCAAAGAAAGGCTTGTCCCCAAGTTCCGCTTCTAGCAACTTAATGCAGTCGATGAATTCCTTCTTTGCTGTCGCCTGCTCTTCTCCTTCCGTTGTCCATGTCTTCCTTCCGATCTCATATATCTGCATTTCCAATTGCGAAAAGTTTCAGAAAATTTAATCTCTAATACGAGGTAATCAGACTCTTTCCCGTACTTGCAACTCAAACTATCTTGTTCAGAACTCCATTATACATGGTTTTGTAACTACCAAACATCATACATGTTCCACCATGGCCTTAAGCTAAAACTCCATTTGATTGTGTACAGTTGGGTTTGATTGTGTATACTATGTATTGATCTTCCTTGCAGTGTTTAATTTTGCATACATAACACACACCACATAGCCCCCCAAACCCTAAACCCCTAATCCAAAACCACAAAAGAAGACCATCATTTTTCATTCAGTTATCTTTTTCAATGTAACTGACAATTTTAGTGGTTAGTTAAGATGTATAACTCACAATTTTTAGGTCAATATAGGTAGGGTGCGTGACTGTTATTAATAAAATGTGTTATTTTTAAATGTAAATCCAAGAAACCATTTTTTCTTATCAGGATAATCACCTACAACGCCAATTCTTCTACCAGTAAATACAAAAGATCATAACTTGAACACACAATCATACTGTTAACACCCAAATACAGAGAACCCAATTCAAATTACAGTTTTCCAAACATATATTTCAGACAAAAATCAAGGAAATTTACCTTCTTGTCCACAAAGTCGGCCCAGAACCTGGCTTGGGATCTGAGGTAAGGGTCGGATGGCAAGAGTGGCTTGTTAGTCCACACCTCGTCAATGTACTGAAGAGCAACGGCAGACTCGCAGACAGGTTTGCTATTGTGAATGAGAACAGGGATCTTCTTGTGAACCGGGTTCGACTGAAGCAACAGCGGGCTCTTGTTCCTCAGGTCCTCTTCCTTGTACTCGTACTTGACGCCTTTCTCTGCCAGAGCGATCCTCAGCCTCATCCCAAATGGGCTGGGCCAGAAATCCAACAAGACAACCTCACCTGCTGCTGCCATAGAATGATAGCTAGTTTAAAATGTGAAACTGCGAAGGGTGAGATATGGTGGTGATTCAGTGTTGGTGGGTGAGAGTATTTATAGACATAAAAAGAGAGCGGTTTGTCATTGGACAAATAGTTGGCCATAAATGGAAGAAAAGAATTGGAGATATTCCAGTGAGCAGCTGGAAGTGCGGGTACGTCACTGCTTATGCACCAAAATCTAGTGTGTGGTTAGTCTTTTCATGTGACAAGTCATCGCTCTTGGACATCGACGTCAGTGCTTAGAGGACCGACTCAATTCTTAATAAAGGATAAGACCACGCGTTACATTCATAGGAGAGCGTCTGTTTTGGACTGTGGTCAATGAAGACTCAACCACCGTTCCTTTAACAGGACGGTAAGTTTTGGAAGCCACACCTAACAAAAATAAAAAAATAAAAAATTGTTTATGATCTATATACAAGGGTTCATATAAGAATTTTCGGAGACCGACTAATTAGGAAGGAGTGTTCCCGTATATCTTTCAAAAAGAAAAAGAAAAAGAAAGAAAACGTTATGAGTTTATTCTTTAGATTAAGAAGATGCAACATGTGGATTAGTTGTAAGACTCTGTTCTAAAATTTATCTTTTTACTGGGATCAGACGAATTATAGAGGGTTGTAATCGTGATGTTAGTTTTCTCCGAATTAATATCCGAGTTTAATATCGAGATATTTTCGATTTCGGGAGAAAATAGAATAATTGCCCCGAGGGTGTAGAATATATTAATATGAGTCCTCCGGTATATCCAGAATATTTTCCGAAGCTACGTGCTGTTTAACATGAATTTATTTAGTTTACGGAAGTAATAAATGTTATTTACTTTACCGTAAAAAGATGACTTTGCGATAAGTTGAGAATTTGAGGAAACTTTCTTCGGGAAAGTTATAGAGGACGTTAATACGAACTCGTGGGTATGTCCTATGATTTAATAGGAGTTCGTATGCGAAAGTTATTCGAGATAATGTGTTGTTACCGTATGATAAAAGTAAATAGTAAAATATCTATTTACTGTTTACGGTAACTTTTTTATTAGCTGATCTGAGCCGTTGATTTTTATTGAAATCAAATCTGGGCTGTTGGATTTTAAGTATATATATATAATTAGATCATGGGGAGGGGGAGACAGACTTCTCTCTCTGCCTCGGCTCTTCTCAGGCGAATCTTCACCGTCTGCAGCCACTGGATGTCGAACCACCGCCATCACCACACCTCTCTCTCCTCTATCTACAAAACCCCTATAGCATCAATAGGGGGATCAAGTTCAGAGCTAC
The DNA here is from genome assembly GCA_951800085.1 of Comarum palustre. Taxonomy (NCBI): domain Eukaryota; kingdom Viridiplantae; phylum Streptophyta; class Magnoliopsida; order Rosales; family Rosaceae; genus Comarum; species Comarum palustre. The sequence continues at coordinate 15,017,690 of OX637587.1, read as the reverse complement.
TGTGTGGGCACAGTGAGCAGCGACGGAGCTCGACTTGCTTCTCCGTCGACTAGTTGACTCTTGGTGTTCCACCATAGCCGGAGCTTCGTCTCGATCTCTGGGTCCTCCTCATGGCCTCAGGTTCGTCAGAGGAGCCTTGAGGAAGAAAATTCTATCGGATGAGGTTCGATGTGTTTCTTGTGAGATTTCGAGTTCTTGGGTGAGTCTTGGATCTTGTACTCCTTATTGTCTTGTTGTTATTGTTTGGTTCTTATTGGGAGGGGAGATGGTCGGAAATAGAAGAAAATCTGGCCAGCAGACCGGCCGGAATGGTTAGGGGTAAATCCCTGGATTTTTAACTCGGTAGATCCAGAATTTTACCATTTTACCGCAGATGTAAAAAGTTAGAACTGCCCCTGACAGTTTGTGATAATTACAGGGGTGCCACCAAAGCTTAAATCCTGGAAATACCCCTAGCAGTTTTGTTTAATTACAAGGATGAAATTCCGTTTATACCCCTGACTATTTTGTATAATTACAGGGATGACATCGTGACTGAAATCCTTGAAATGTCCTTGACAGATTTGCATATTTACAAGACTACCACTAAAGTTAAAAAGACGTTACTGTCCTAAGTAGTTTTAGATAATTACTTGACTGCCATTGAGTGTGAAATTCTAGAAATACCATTGGTAGCTTGGTATATTTACCAAGTTGTCATTAAGGTTGAATTGACAATATTACCGCTGGTAGTCCTAGGTATTTACAAGAGTGTTATTTGAGATAAATTGACTATTATATCCTTGGTGAATTTTTATAATTATGTGATTGCTTTTATTATCTGTTTTGATGTGTATGGATGTTATAGTTATATATGGTGGAATGTTCGAGATAATCCCGATAGATAGTTGGTCGGTGAATAACTCAACGGAGATGTTAAACTCCGGAATGACCTTAGTCGTACGCCATCCATAATAGGTTATCTACCGATAAATAGAAAAACGAGATTCGCCGGTTAGGGCGTTAATTAAAATAAGAGCTACGTGTGACTTGATTCCTGAGGACAGGGTACGTATGCAGTTAGATCGCAATTCGGGTGCAGTCACAAATAATATTTAGAACCTTAGGTTCTCTAAAATAATTAACTTGAAATCCAAATGCGGAAATTGGGATAACCTCCGGTTGTGAGGTCTATTCCGGTATCGTTTGGATTGTTAAAAATGGTTTGGGAAAAAGGGTTATCCCTTCTCAAGGAAGATTACGGGTAAATCTCTCTTGGTATGAGTCCTGCATGTCTTAACCCAGGTTTATGGAGGTAAACTCGGGCTTGGACGTGACAGAAAACGTTATCTCTTTCAATGCTATTTTTTTCTTATATGAGAAAAAATTTCTTACATTAACTTATATATAAAAGATTTTTTTACCAAAGCTCCGAAAAAGAAAAATATATTCATCACAAGTATGATAGATCGTTACATACCCTACTGTTGTCATTTATAGACAGTCAAGGAGGTAGTGGTAATAACCACCATGGTATATAAATAATAGACATGTTTCTATGAGCTTACAATTGTAGAGATAGCGGTATCCTCTTTCGGTACTACTCCTATTTCTATGAGACGCTAGAAAAAAAGTGCACGTACATTGCTTAGGTTACTAATACAAGGAATTACTGAAAAAAAACACTAGCAAAACTAATTCAAATTCTTTGAAATGGGTTAGAGCAAAAACCCTACCCAAACTTGTGAAGCCACAAGTTAAAAAAAAAACAAGTCACACGTAGGCCCAAGCAGCTGGCCCAGTCGGTGCTCCTCTTCCCAAGACGACATGTCGTACGTGTCAAAGCCAAAACTTGTTGTCAGAGTATGTTGCCTGATCTTCGCCGCTAGAGTTTCAGATCCACCATGACTATCGTCGCGTCGACCCACAAACCTTCACGATGCACATCCACATCAGATCCCAGCTTGGCTTAGAAGAGACTGCTTCCTTCCATCCATCCACTTTCTTAAGAACGACGTCCTTTACGAAGGACATGGCATTTACAGTGTGCAAGAGAAACTTCATACTTCACACCCCAACCGAGCATTATAGATACAGACCCTTTTGCTTCCAATTGTACACTTGACTCTGAATCACAATTCTAAATATATGCAACACTCGGCATCCTTTTATGATGCTTATGTTACACAACCGTTATCATATGCAATAGAAATGCACACCTTATTGCGTCCAATTGATTAACTTTAATCTGTTATATTCCCAAGCACTTAAAAATCGAAAATATTCCCGATATCAAGTTGGGGGATTGGGCTGCGCTTCTTCTTTTCATGCATAAATATAGCTCATGATGTCAGGCTTTCAATCCACAATGTTCCATTTGTTTAATCAAAGTTCATAACATTACATATCCTCAAATGGAGGAACAAGAATTCAGATGCTGGAGTATGTTGCTCTACAGCTATAACAGATGATAGCAAGTAGATTATGTGTCAACATCACGTTTGGACCATGCACTTCCCAAAATTCAAAAATTAATACTTATCACAGGGATACACTGCTAGTGTCTTCTTTAAAAATACATATGCCTAAGGTATTGGAATGAAAATACATATGTAGCAAAAACAACGATACTTAGTGCTCAAACAGCACCTAAACTGAAATGAATTTCAACCACCCCGAGCCTCCCTTCTGGTGGCATCGTGCAGCAGCTCTACATCAACTCCCTCTGGAGGTAGCTGGACATATCTCACAACTGATCCCCTGATGAAACAGTTCCTCACTGAAAGCTGCAAAGAGACCAGAGCCAAGCGATTCTTATATTGAAAGAGCAACTTATTTTCAAGAGTGAAACTCAGCTATGTTATATTTGAGGATATAGGGTCAGAAAGGCAGAACCACAACCAGAAACTCAATAAAGTTAAAAGAGTACGTTGACAGTTCATGTAAACAAGAAAACAAGTCTCAAAACTCTTAAAAGCTATTGATGCATGTTTCAATAGTTTTTTTACCTCAGTTGAAGGAAAAGAGACCACTGAAATTTGAATTCACATTCTCTAGCCATGCTAGTTTAACAATACAAAATCTAGCACGACGGGAAACTCCACCGTTAAGAGTTCAACAGATAATTCTTCCATCACTAGATTCCATGAATGCAAAGAATTAAACTGGCCAATTTACAGGTCTACCTTATCCAGAAAACACAGGTAATTGGATCAGAAAATACTTAAACCCCAAGTTATACACATAATGCTGAGCATTCAACTCATAAAACTCCAGAACATATTAAGCTTCGTCGCATGAAATCTCTATGCCAAAACTTCACATGAAAAAGGGAGAGAGAGAGAGAGAATGAACAGTCACTCATAAACCCCAAACTAGAATACAATACTTGTGATATAGAGATTATATTCTTTTAAGATGCCCAGTTTAACAGAGTCCCATCGGGAAAAAAAATCATAGTTGATTAATATATTTAGCTAGAAATTTATTAACCCGAAAAATTTAGTCACCATAAGTTTAGGTATCCTCTAATCATCTGTTTTACCATAAATATACACAAGATTTCCTATGATTTCAACTCATTATGTGACAAGATTCTTACACTGATGAAGAAACAAAAAGTGAATGAAACCTGACTGCACAACTAAGATTCCCCAAGGAAAGAACAAGATATGCATAGAATAGAGTTGCATTGATGTAATTTAATTTTGGCCGCACACACGCAATACTAAACTTAACAAGGTTTTACCGTTAAACAAGACCGGTAACTGCACATTCAAAGGGACAGTAAAGGAAAGCAGACATTTTGTTTTACTTATAAACATTCTCTTCAGAGGGATTTATGTCATTGCTGCTAATGTCTTCTTTCTAACAGTGCTACGTATCCTCAACCTAACATAAAAATTCTCAATGCACCTTATTAGTACACTATTCCAAGTCTTATGCAGCTTATCAGAAAGTGTAATATACCGCCTTAAAGTGTGTTCATGTAGCCTTTCCTTCAGCTTCGTAATTATTTAAAGAATTCAACTATCCCACACTCAATTAACTCCCTTTTTTGATCAAATTAACTCCCTTTACTCTATCTTCAATATTACACTTTTATCAACTAAATCCCCTACAAAAGAACCAACCTACGCAGTCCCACGAATCCACGCTAAAACCTCAAACTTGACACCACATTCAAAATTCCAGGATAGCCCCCAAATTACCAAACCCTAGAAAGTACAAGACATGACAGAGGCTCGAAAGAGAAGGAAGAGATACCATGTGGGGGTACTTGTCCTGGTCAACAACCCTAGTGTTTTCAAGCTTGATGTTGAGATACTGATCCACAGAGTGAAGAGTGCCCCTGATTGCTAGGTCGTTCTTGAGCTCCACAGTGACATCTCGACCCACCAACTCCTTGAAGTAGGAGAAGAACAGCTGCACAAACCCAAAACAAAACCAGATGAGATTAACGATTGCAATGGGAAAATAGGAGGAAACCCAATAAGAAAAGAGATTACCATCTTGGCTGCTAGAAAGAGGTGGAGGCGAAACGCGACGGAGCAAAGGGGACTGAAAAGAATGTGGAGTTTGCGACCGTGTTATTTAGGCCCGGGACACCTTGGTATAATTTAATCGGGCCTCTGGGCCTCTCTTCTAATAAGGTCCTTTTTTCAGTTCTTTTTTAAAAGCCAAGAGATTCTGGATCTCAACGCACTTAACTTGCTAACATAACCAAGGTGACTTGATTTTTCGTCCTCGATGATATGTAAACGAATATGATTGAAACAAGGGACCAAATGGCAATCTGGATGCCCCCTTTGGTTACAGGCTTCACTCCTTTGTGGACCGCAGGGTGTTTTTACTAGTTACTATGGGGGGGACACTCACGCAGGCACATATGAAGGCGGCTTAGGACTCGCCCTTCCATGTGACATGGTATATTTCTTGGCGTGTAATATGAGATTAAAGTGGTGTCAAATGTTGTAGAATTCGTGTACCACTCAATTTCAACTCCAGACAAAACAAGCATACAATAAGTGGATCAAGTAAAAATCGTGACTCAAACTGCAGTAGTTCGCCAGAGAAACTTTCTACATATTAAAAGACATAAGAACTCAGGCAACAAGAGAAATCCAATTGCCGTTGTTGAATGATTGGTAATGGACACATATGCACCTCAAAAAGAAACAGAAAAGGAAATTACACAATGAAGTTAATGGAGTCAACAACATTTCATGAGATAGGTAACAGTTTTCTGTTTTGTCTAGTGCTATTTCGGAAATTGAGGTATGCGGCCCAAGACCCACTGTAAGCACTTCGTATGGTATGAAGCAAAAAGCTTTTTTTTTTGATGAACCCAATTCGGGCACATTATGTTTGGGAAAGCAATTGAAGAGAGATCCGCTCTGATACCAACTTGAACTGAGACAAGCGTAGCATGTGGATCACAGTTGTATCGATATTGTCACAACTTAACCACCTTTAAAGTGTTTGGTTTTAACTACAAAAGGCCTCGATACAATTAGGTATGATTCATCCACATATATGATGTGACTAGTGTGAATTATAGACACGTTGCTGGAGGCAACAAACTCAAGTAACACGCATCAAAACAGATGGAAAGGCAAAACACAAGGATGATAATAAATTACACACCGAGAAAAGCTACGACCCTAAACACCATAAGAATGTACAATATGATATAGATCAGTTGAAAATGCATATAAAAGCAACAAACTCTTATGCAGAAATAAAGAATGTAGAGGTGCAAGTAAAGCCAATGAAGTGTAGTCAGTCGCATCTAAAGGCATCACAGGGTCAGTAGACTTTATAGAGTTAGGAATTAACATGAATGACTTAAACTGACCACAAACATAACAAGCACATCTCCAGAATGTGGGACTTATGAAGATCAGAAGATATAAACATGAAATTCGTAGTTGGAAATGTAAAGCCACATATCACAGGTAAGATCTAATCCATATACATCTACTTAGTATACAGATAGAGTTCATTTCATCGAAAGTAGAAGAGTGTCACATACCCTTCTTTCAGTTCTTCAACTTTTTCCAGAGATTGAGCATCATGTTCAAACAAAATGCATGAACCCCGATATTTTCTTTTGGGCCCAAGGACCACAGGGTGGCCATGTAGAGCACTGCCATCCAATTCCGAGTGATCAGACCAGAACCAGAACCAGAACCTTCAGAGAGTTCGGATTTCACTGAAGCCGCACTACCATTTTCTATTGATGTTTGGCTTGCTTGCTTCAATGGTATCAGATTTTGTACTCCTGGTCAGACCATCCCCATTTACCAAAGACATCTTGGCTTTCTCACTTCTGTCCAAACTAACCAAGTCCTTCACCTCCCCATTTGATCCCAGAGATTGTTTCTTGTGAGCAATTTTTCCATTCTCAGTTGCAGGACTGCCTTTGGTGCTATTAATTCCTTTGATATTAAACTTCATCCGCGGACCTGAAGGCACTTTACCAACCTGAGATTTAGTAGAAATATCCTTCCGAAAATACTGTTCTAAATTTTTTACTTGTGGGCCTTTTGGTGGAAGACCAGGCTTAGGCTTTTTAAAAGCTTCATGACCATTACAATCAGGAGACTTCAGACCATTTGAAGTAGCATTTACCGACGTTGGTTGGTACAGGAAAAGAAAAGGATGTAAACTTTTTCAGATAAGACCTCTTGCAAAGTTGAAAGTGAGACAAACTGATCGTTGCTGCAATACCAACGACCCATTGCATCCTGTATACATATTATGAAAAAGTAAGATACACAATTGAATGTTTGGTTCAAACTTAATGATAACACAGAATGTGATGAGTGTACACAGACCTTAATATATGCATAATAATGACCGGAGTAAGGTGAAAAACCAGAGTGCACAATAGTACCACAAAGCTTATATTCCGGACATGGATCCTGCATTTGTAGTGAAAGCATTAGAACCATAAATGGAAAAGAAAAGAATAGGTCTGCCACTCGGATATATACTAGGATCAATAGAAAGAAACAGCAGTCTCATGATACAATTGTCCAAATAAATTATATCCCCCTGAGCAGAATTAAAGTTCCTAAAAATATAAAAACTAGTGCCACTGTTCTAAAAAAAGAAAGGAAATGTGCAATAAATGAAGCCAGCATTTCTAAGAGATACAAGTATGTAACCAATAATTCAACTCTACCCTATGTTGACATTATAATTCAACTCTACCCTATGAAACAATGGTTTATATTGTTTTACATATTTAATGTGGTTCTACACTTCCCCTATGTAGCTCTACATAAATCAGCCATGATTTTGACTCTGACCACCAAATCAACATGCCCATTGACACATGACAACTAGATTATGGTTTATTGTTCATGAATCATGAGCACACTTGAATAATTATATAGGAAACCACTGTCATCCTACCACGAATTTCTAATTTTATTTAAGTTCTCACCCAGTTAAAAGTTGGATATAATGAATCTCCAGTAAGATTAACTCTTATTACAAGCAGACATCAAAAACACTAGACTCTCAACAGGATTACCAAGACATATACTTTGGGTTCTTAAGTTCCTTTGAGAAATTTTGGATCTGATGTTAGGTTCTCTATTTCCTTCTAAAGAGAGGAAAGCACTCAAACAAAAGTATACCGTAACATTCCAAACTCCACCACATAGATATCAACAATTTCCCAGTGTCAATCATATTCCAGCAATCTTAAAAAGCACAAGCATGAAAAAGTTGAACAAAATTATACCAGAAACATTTCTTGGTAAATTCATAGATAAATTCATATCTGTTTGCTAGATTTTGCAAAATTCTACAGGGAAGTGGTTCTTCTGGATAGCTTTGTCCTCAAGGGTTCATCATCACCCAAAGGCTGTAATTTCACTCCTCATTCACTGTATTATCTATATCCTTGGAAAATGAAAAACTGACAATAAGTATAAACTATTTTCCAAGGTAATTATTGTTATACTCAATAGGTTCACCTAGTATCCAAAGTCAATGCAATCTTTTTTTCATGATCTAAGACTTCATCAACTAACAGCTTAAAAAATGTGACCAAAGAAATAAAAAACTCAAACATACCTTGCTTGCTTTGCACATGAAGCTCCAAAGCACCAAAAACTCTTCAAATGAAATGGATTTATCAGACAGAGATAATATACCTTTCGCACTTGTACTTGTTTTGGCCATCCAACAGCTCAGACAGGAAGAATCTTTGCAAGGCGTCTTTAAGCGAATTACTATGCAAAACATCAAGACTAATATCCATTATCTCATCAACCTTATTAGATTCCGTGCCACAGGAAAGACACTTCACCTGGCAAAGCTCCCCCGAATATCTCCACCACCGTGGACGACGGAGCCTCCGTACCACCATTGGAGTGACCATTCGAGTTCGTATAATTGGATTTGGGCTTAGGCCCACACTTCACCGCTTACGTTGGTACACCCGGGCTAACTTGTGAGCGGTCATGTCAAGTGAATTGGAATTTCAAGTACAAACTGAATGCAAGACTTGAGTTTTGGTGTTAAACTCAACATGGCGGGTAAGGTGGATTTGTTGCCCACATTGTACCTAGTTCAAATCTCCCTCAACTCAGCAAAACAAGCTTCTTTCTAGTAATCTTGACAAATTTGAAATAGCAATCTCAGATTCTAGAATTTGATCTTATCAGACCTCAGGCATATGAAGAAACACGAATACGAGCCTACATTGTTTTACCCATGTCAAATTTGAAGGAACCAACTCTCCCAGATATATGGCAAAACCAGGTTCAGGTTCAAACTTCAAATTCTTGCAAACAGGCACTCATTTGTGCCCCAGAAGTGATCATGTGTGAAGTACAAAATTTTCAAAATTCTATAAACAGGGTATTCCTATGACAGTGACTTTGGCACTTGCTTTACAACATATAATCTATGATTAGAAGGGCATTAGACTTTGAATGCCCTCAGTAACTGGCTACCTTTGTGATTATGATGACGATGATGATACCAGTGTTAACATTGATACATTTCTGTTAATTTCACATTATGCTTGCAATCTTGGCTCCATACTGTAAAATTTTGCCAACACAGGAGCATCTGCAACAAGGATATACACAATGAACACCATATCCACTCAGGCTTCAACTACGCAGAATATAAAATTATGCATGGGTTTCATCCAACTATATAAATAAAAAACAATACGCTAGCGCACTACAAAGTCTCATCTATGCAGGGGCAGCAGAATGTGGGAATTTAAGAAAATAATAATCAGATGAAATAGTCCATTGAGGACTCGGAATTAAAAATGGCTAAATGTATACGTGCCAGTGTATACCTTGAGATAACTAAATCAACTGCTCCTGTTACATCCCTACTTGGAAACTGATGTTGTGACCACCTGTAGAGGTTGGGAACTTTCATGTTCTTCAGTGGTGACTCTGGAGGCTTCTTTTTTTAATTTATGATTATTGTATGCTGCTACACCTGCTATGGCTGCATAAAACAATGGTAACATCACAGTTATGTTATTATTCATCTGTATGTAATTTTCTCCTCCAGTACACATTTTGTTAGTTAACATTGTTATACTACATGTGAACAAGACTCAATCACATTAGATCTTAATATTACACATGACATACCAATTGGTGCAGCAAGGGAACATTACACTTTACTCATTTTACTGTTAAAAATCTCATCATTTCATACTGTTTTATATGATTTAAAAAGAGTTACAGATACAATGCCTGTTTCGTTATCTAAAAAGCTGCCTACGAGATATAAACTAATATTCAACAAGCAAGCTGCTGTTAACTTCAAAATTAGGTATATATCAGTTCCTAGTTTTTGCACAAAGATTTCGGAATATTTATCATTTTGAGACATAAACTACTTATTCTGTGTCATGTAAATGAATATGCTGATCTCATAAACACAACTGCAAACAAAGACTGGACATGTGACATACGAAGTGGTAAGAGGAAATCTATATACTAAAACATAAACGTGCACATGGTCAGACACTTACCAATGGCATAACCGGCTAGATTTATAAGCGTTAGCTTAGTATCAGCAAAAAGAAGGGCTGAAATCAAGACAACCACCCAGTCCTTGACAACTCCAGCAACACGAATGGTCAAAGCACTCGTATGAGTAATCACAAGGAAGACTGATAAGTTGAGGGCAAAGGTGCACAGAGAGTTAAGTGTCAGCACAATGACTGGAAAGTTCCACGATGCATCTGCTTCCATCTTGGTCTTCTCTAAAAATATCCATGGAATGAACAGGCAAAGAGCGCTGCATATAAATTCAATACTCATATCACATAGGCCCATAATTTGTACAAGAAAATAAGGGATGCAAAAAAAATTAAGTGGAAAAGCATACCTGCACGGGCTAACATAGAACATGACAGATATTGGATTTAATTTGAGACCCTTCTTTTTGACAAAAATCTCCATAAAGATAAGTCTTAAGGCTTCTCCAACTACTCCTCCCATTTGATAAACTACTCCAATCCAGCTGATATTTAATTCACCATAAGAAGCTACCAAAACGCCAAAACTTATCACCGACATTATCAATAGCATTCTGACACTCATAACCTCAAGTCCTGCAGCTACGCCAAGAACAAAAACAGCAACCGGCACTGCATACAATGTCACTCAAAATATCAGATATTCTAAGAGAGTGTGTTCTTAATTATGATTTTTGTTACTATAATGACCATTCTTGTTGATCAGCCTATATTTCTACTGTTCAATAATCACTCTCCATATGAAACAGCAGGAGCTGCTCTGGATTCCCAACCATACAGATTAAGAAAGCTATTCATAAACTCAACACATTTAGTTAGAAACATCAAGAAATGAATCAATTAATGAAAACGTACTGATCGCTTTCAACATCTGTGCAAATGCAACAGAAATATACATGTAGGCAGTATTTCCCAGCCAAAGTGTCATAGCAAACATTGCACCAATTGGCATTACTGATGTCACATATCTGTATAACCAGAACTTCATTAGATTCTGAGAGCAAAGCGTCAAAAAGAGAAAAACATATGATATGATCTTAACTACTGATACAATGGATTCAGTCACAGGATCAATCATCTTATAAAAACCATAATCAGTATGTAGCAGCCAGAGTAAGGCACCAGAGAGCACAATTGTACAGGCAATCAAATACATTAAGTAATAAAAGATTATTATAACAACAATGATGATTTAGCCATTACACCATTTTATTTCCTTTATATCAAGGGAACTGATTTCAGAGCTTTAATATTTCGAAAGAAGGTAGTGATTTTAAAATGTAATAGGACCCCATTAACCTCACATACTTCAAGAATTAGAGAACTTAGACATTGAAAGCAACCAACAATGCAATTCAACTTGATGACTTAAGTAGCACAGAAAGGACAGATAAATGGACAGATACCATCTTTGAAAATAAAATATGAAATATAGCAAGTGATCCCTCTTTTACTTACATTTCTGTAGTCATTCCTTCCTCAACCTTCAAAATCTGTAAGGAAATAAAGTGAGTTTAATAGTAACGCTGAAAATAAGGCTCAATGTTTAGCACTATATTGGTAACTTAAAATTCTTAAGAACTTTGTTTTTTACATAGAAAATTACAAGCATACCTTAAAAACCTTGGTCAGTAAAAAGCATAAGACAGAGGAGAAGATCATGTGAAGTAGAGTTAATCCGAGAGGGTAAGGGAAGTTGATTTCCTTGGAAGACAAAACCCACTGTTGCACAATTCAAACAAAAACCAGTTGTTAGCCTTGTAAAACAACTCTTGAAAAGTACCACCGCGTTAAATATTTTGACAGCATCTCAAGGGCAAAAATTTACGAATAAGAAAATAAAAATTAATTACAATTCAGATGCCAACGAGTACGTAAAAAATGTTAATTGATATGCCACAATACACAGAGTAACAAGGAATTTTATCAAGTAGTAGTAGTGCAAACTTGCACAAAAGACATGTGAAGAGTGATTTAGGTTTCTTGAAAGACTAAAAAAAGGAGAAGACATAGAAATAAAAAAACACAACATCTAGGCCTAGAAACCTTGTTACTTTATGTTGTTTGTTATCATACAAACTAGTTTACCAGAAACAGGCATAGTAGCAATGCTGCTGATACTCCTGCAGCAATACACAAAGGGTACGTGTGGGGCGATGGGTTTACTGTTATAGGTTTGGTCAAATAAAAGTAGCCTGAGCAATCTCCATAACAAAGTTCTTTCATGGCACTTCGCTTATATGCATATTATTGGTAAGCCTATAAAGAAACTGTTTGTTCACAATAAAAAGTTATTGGCAACGCCTTATTCAGAATTCAACCAGAAAACTTAACTAAAAAGGACCCGGTTAAACATTCATTGTACTATTCAGAGCCCCCAAGATACACCATGGCCAAAATTTTGGTGATAATTTATTTCTACCCAACACTGCACGCCTTCTCCAAAACTGTGCAATTCCTTAATAGCATACATCAGTGCCACTAACTATAAAAGAAACAAGCAATAGTACTTCACAGTTGCTGCTGTCTTTTCGCACTTCCTTCAACATTGTAATGAATTATATCTAACCAGCATCTATTTTGAACATCCAAAGTTACATGCACCTAATATGAGAAAATATTACCCGGCACCCATATCAATGATATCAAAATAGATGGAAGCATAGGTTTTATTGTGATACTAAGTTCATATGTTGAGGAGTTTGCAGCTCTTCTGTCATTTCCCCCCGACTATCTAGTAGCTTCTAACACCCAAACACATAGTATTCCTCAACCTCCATATACATTTCATTTGAGAGTTCAATACATTTGATGCCACCGCTAACACGCTACATTAACCACAACCAGACAACCAAATGTAAACTTTTTTTCTTCTCACAAACTCACAAAGCACTGAAATTTTAGACTAGGGGTTTGAAAAAGCAATCAGGAAAGCAAAGTACGGCAAACTTAGAATTGGGTCAATTTCAATACACAACCACAGCCAAATTTGATCACCCCCATCAAACAAAGCTCAAATGTCAAACCAACAGAATCACCCAGCACAACAATATCATCTGTTTCACCTAAAGACCCTAACTTTTCAGCCTCTATAAATTTTCACCGCATTGTAATTGGGCAATGCCAAACTGGGTTGTCCCAAAAGCAACCCAATTCACCTCTCGAAGCGAGGTGAATTGGGTTGAAGAGAGCAATGTAAGAATGAAAGGTGGAGGGGGTTTACCTTGTTGAAGAAGATCTGACCGCTGGAGAGAGCGATGTAGAGAAGAAGGTAAGAGTAAGTGAGGACCTCATCCTTGCAGAAAAGGCGCGCCCGATCTGCCATTTTCGCCTATGTGTCTTGCCTGAACCCAAACCAAATGGTTGAAAATGAAAAGCCAAAATAGCGAAACACGCTTTAACTTACCTCTATTTGCATCCTCAGCTTGCAATCAATTTGATAAAAATTACGGATTTACAGACCTTCTGTTTAATATAACGATTTTCATCTAATTATATATAATACATATGATAGGTATAACTCATCTAATTTTCAGTTATATATAATATAACTGTTATATATATATATATATATTATATATATATAATAATAAATATTTTAAAGAAAGATTAAAATATAATTACACATGTTTTTTCTCCTAAAAACGTGTTAGTAATTTATTTATTATATTAATCACTCAATCTTCTAAAACACATGTGTTTAAAGATGATACCTAGATATGTAATCTTAAATGAAAATTGAATAGAGAAGTAAAAGTAAAATTGAATTGATAATAATTAACAAAACATAATTTGTGAAGCTAAATAAGTCAAATATCTGAACAAAATTAATATTTAGATAATCAATAATTAATTATATAATATTAATTATAAAAATTGATAACTCCTGATGAAAACATATTTTACCAGTTCATTCTAATTAGGTCCTCGGTAGAGCTTTTGAGCTGCTGTGCTTCAAAGCAATGCACGGAGAACGTGTTTGGTAAAGAAAACGTCATGCTTCGCTTTTAAGCGCGGTCCTTTTCCCTCGATAAGCCAAAGCTGTCACACCCCGAATCTTGTGAAGTTAATAAAAGTTACCTTTCACAGAAATTCACGAGTTACCGAGGATTTTTAATTGCGATCGGTAATTCGATAAGTTATCGCTCGAGTTAATTTTCGAGTTTTTAAAAGTTCTCCCAAATACCTGAATTGACGACTCGATGTTGTAGTACGTGTCGACACGAGTCTCCCGATATTTTCGGAATATTTTTCGGAGCTTCCGGCTAATTTCTGTAAATTTCGGAAGTCTATGGTAATTTCCAAATTTCAATTTTTCTGATTTTAAAACCCAACCTTTAATCTGGGCCCTTGATCTTCCTCCTTTATTGTGAGCCCTTGGATCAACATATATAAAAAACCAATCTATCTTTTCTCACCTAATTCTGTCGAGAAGAGAAGAAGCAGAGAGAAAGGAGAGCAGACGCGCCGCTCTCCCTTCAGCCGTGCCACCGCCATCATCCGGCCACGCCTGGCCGTCGCGCCACCACCACCGGAGTCGCCTCTGTCTTCTCTCTCTATCCATGGTCACAGTTTCCCCATTCACTCACTCTCTCCTTGGTTTTCAAAAGTCAACCCTTTAGCCCAAATCGGTATCTTGGCCGATTCTTCTGTCTCCGGTGTTGTTCTGGCTTTTCCAAGGTAAATCCGATCCTTTCCTTCGATTTCATTTCCTCTGAGGCCTTGTTGTCTAGTTTTAAACTCGACCTCGTGTTTTTTTTTCTTTTCTGGGTTCTGCTCCTCCGAGAGCCCTCCCCTCTCGGTTTCGAATGTCTTCCCGGTCACGGTGGCTTGCATGCCTGAGGAGGAAGGAGCCAAGCCGCCGTTCAGACTAACAGGAGCTTGGAGGCAGCTGATGGAGGTGGTGACCGAGGCAGTTGCACTGGTTTTGGAGCAGAGATATAGAGGTGAGGCAGCTGAGCAGAGTTGGAGTTTCGGTGAAGGTCAGAGGTGAGACAGATCTCCTGGTTTTGAGCTACTGTGATTTTGTTGGAATGGTTGCTGATGTGTTGTTGTTGATTGCTGATTTGATGTGGTTTTGTTGTCTTGTTGTCGATGACTTGGTGACGAAGAAAACGAGGAGGTTATGGCGAATTTCCGGCAAGTTGCCGGAATCCGGTGACGATTCCGGAGGAGTTAAACCGGCTGAAATGCCGAGAGGTAGTCTTCGATTCCTTCAAGTGTGTTGGTCCCGTTTAATAGAGTTATAGTGTCGTGAATCGGAATTTACGTAAGGAAACGAGTAAAAAAAAACGGAAACTAACCGTAAATTGGGAATTTCCATTTTGGGAACCTTCTATGTTTGGAAACCTGCTAATTGAGAAACTTTCCACTTTGGGAAAGTTTCCATTAAGGGAAAGTTTCCAATTTGGGAAAGTTGCATTTTCAGAAAAATGGTTAAAGGATTGAAGTTCAATGAATGTGACACTTGTTGGTTAAATGGGTAAAGTGTTAAATGGTTATCGGAAATAGATAACTGGAATTTATGAGAAAATGTTAAATCGGTATATCGACTCGAGGTTAAATATATTGATTAATACGTGACCCCCTAACGTAAAGTTAAAGTGATGACCATGAGTTCGGAAGCTGAGTCGGACTTCCGGTAAATTGAGTTAATAGTCGATAACCGGGAAAGAAAGTCAAAAAGGTTAAAGTGTCATAAAAAGGAACTCGGTCAACTTGTGGTCAAATAGGAGTTCCTGGTCAAACTAGGAAAAGACCAAGTCAACGATGAGATGACTAATATAGTGGTTTGTTTGTACAGTCTCTGATTGAACGTGAGACGGGCTCGACTACGCAGGTAGTTCGAGGGTGTCGCTCGAGGAGCTTTCCGAGCGGAAAGGTCGCAATAGTACTGTGAGTGGACATATTATTTTAAATAAATGCATGCCTTAATTATTGAGTTAATTGCATGATGTTGATGATTGTTTTCGAGAATTATATATCTCTCGGGTTCTTGAACGTATTTACGTTATTACTCGATTTTCTATTTCTTCCGAAAATGGTTATAGACGGTGAGGGCCGTCCTACGAATGGAATTGAACCCGAGACTTCGTTGGAGATTGGGTCTATGCATATATGTCAAGGAATTGTTTACTTATTTATTTTGGGAAGAGAATTTGATTAAAGTATTGTTGTGAATTATATTTTAAGGGTTGACCAATGATTATGCTAGCTAGAGTAGCGTGAGGGCGCTACTAGAGCTCTTAGCTCCGACCCTAGCCTGAGAGGTCAGGCAAATTACGTAGTGCACTATGAGGGTTGACCATTTCCACTTTATCCAGAGCTCTTAGCTCCGACCCTGGTCTGAGAGGTCAGACAAGCCTGAGAGGTCAGGTTGATATTATAAGGGTTGACCGTTATCACATATTCTAGAGCTCTTAGCTCCGACCCTGGTCTGAGAGGTCAGACAAGCCTGAGAGGTCAGGTTGATATTATAAGGGTTGACCGTATTATTTTATCTAGCTAGCATAGCGTAGCGTGAGGGCGCTACTAGAGCTCTTAGCTCCGACCCTAGTCTGAGAGGTCAGGCTTATTATGTTTGGTGAACACTTCTCTTCCCATATTCCTTGTTGGTTTATCTTATTATGCACTAGCGGAAATTTAGTAATTGTGGGCATGCATAAATGATTTTTAAATTGATATACTTTTGGGAGAACATTACAGGAAATGAAGTTTTTATATTTGATTTTCGTCCACTCACTCTAACAGTTTTTAAATGTTTCTCCCCTGGGCCTTTCGTTTTTAAATGCCCAGTGATGCAGGGTTCTTGAGAGGAGGTCGAGCGCGTACGAGAGTCGAGGCATAGTCGATCATTTCCGTTGCTGCTTGAAATTCTTTGGGTAATCATCTCTATAGACTGCTCTGACTAACCCGGTTTAGTTAGTTGTGTAGGAAGGGTTGGCCATTTCAAGGGAGTTGCGGTAAGAAGTTCCCTTGAGGTGGTCCCCGCAGGATTTACTTCGGGTTAAAGGGGTTTAACCCGGGGTGGGGCCTGTCAATGGTATCAGAGCATTAGGTTATCGTTCCTGTTACTACCTCATATACTTGGTATCACTTAGTGTCTATAGAGTGATGGTCCGACCGCGGCGGATCCATCGGCATTTTATGCTTGGACGCTTAGTGTTTATTGAGGATATGAGTTAGTACTTCCTGATTGAGATATGGACCGAGTGGTCCTATAAACGATCGAATCTTCAAGACTATGCCTCAGTACGCGCGACCTCATAGAGAGTTCCTGTAAGGAACAAGGTAAGCTCGTTACGTATTTATGTTTTTGTATTCCCCATTGATTTATGAGATTTGAGTTGGGGATCGAGCTGTAAACTCACGTTGTTTAACGTTTGAGCTTTACGTGTGAGTACTCGGTGGTGAAACGATTAATTCACACCTGGGAGGCTGTCATGGTCGTTGACAGGGATGCTGTAGAAGCCTAAGACAAGGCTTGGGTGTTCGTGTTATGAGGCTCTTAGCAGTGAAGAGTCGTACGAGTTACTGAAAGATGTTGCATCCTGTGATGGAAAAAGGAGCTGAAGTCGCCTAGCGCGATTATTCTGAGGGGATGAATATTAAGATTTGACGATTGCCACGATTTTGTTGAGGTTCGTCATTAGTGTGGTTTCAGAGAAACCAACGGACATATGAAAGTGGAATGACTCAAGGAAAGTTGAGTGGGGTTATTTTGTGATCAATGGACTTTTTCTAGTGACGAGTCCATGATGTGACACTATTGAAGAATGTTAAGGAAGTAAAGGCTGTTTTGGTCACTTGATGCTTTATGGGACAGCCACTAGAACTAATGGCGTGGGTCAGCTTTGGTGCTGACATTGTTGTCGACAGCTACGACTAGATCTTCTTAGCTCCAGCCACCCATGTTTGGGGTACTAGAAATATTCGAATCGTTAGTGAGTCCAAGCGTGATTTGAATTATAGGTGACAATGGTCATTTGGCCATTTATCGTGGAGGCAAGAATTTAATCGTGTCACCAGATCTTGGGACTCATGTCAACTATAAGGTGAGTTATCCACCTGCGGTCAAAGTGTTGTAATTAGTACACCAGTGGAGGAGTCTCCAGGTTGGCTGTATTAGAGATCGATTTTCAGATCGAGAAAGCGTTACTTGTGGTAATTAAAGTTAAGTGGTTCGGGAATTTTAAGGAACATGTTGGAAGTGGCAACAAGCCACCAGGTCGTGGACCAAGGGTGCTTGGGGTACCGGAGATAGTATTACGAGCCTTGATGGACTTTGTCTTATTATGGGGTAGGAACCGGTCGTTGTGCAAACGACACTGTTTTGACGGCTGAAGATGTACATGGGTATACCCCACCTGAGCACGTGTACCCACCTTTGTAGGGAAGTGGTAAGTTGAAATTTGGGTAGCACATGCTGGAAGGCATAATTATTGTGTGCAGTTGTGTGTGGTCAAAATGACACCAGGTAAGTGACTAAGGCTGGTGATGACATCATTTTAAGAATGTGTCATAAGAGTTCCATTTATTGAGAACGGAGATTTGAGACGTTTGGTTGGAAGTTTCTGTACAAAACGTCCAGAAGATGGCCTAACCATTTAAGTATACGTCGGAAGTGGGTTATTGTTAGTCGCTCCGACTTTTATGATGGTTAGCGAGATCATTAATATCGTTAGTAGGTGGTCGGAGGGTTTCCGAGATAAGTACACGGAAGTGGTGAAGTGACAGCAGTGGGGCAAGGTCTCCTGAATCTTTGAATTGGAGTGAGAATGTTTGTAGATGGTCAAGCTTCGACCTGCAACCAATGTTGTCCGTTATGACACTTAGTTTCACGAGGGTGATTAACTAAGCTTGATGGCATGGAAATTTGTGCACCCACTGGCTGTGGTCTAAACAAGTATTGTAACCGAAGATGTACATAGGCGTGTTTGGGAATTATAAGTCACATCCACTGCAGTGACATGAAATATTCTCAATTCGATCTGTGAAATGCGGATTTGATCTGGGAAATTGAGTTCTGGTGTATATAATGAAATCCTGAGGGGATTAAAGTTTAGTTGGCGTTGCTATGGTCATTGGTCAATTGAGTAGTGACCCTACTTGTTAGGAATGATTGACCTAACGACAATTCTTGGCGCCACGAGTGTAAAGTGGTAGCAAGAAAGATCATTGGAGATGACTTGCGAAATTGTCAACATTTCGGCGAGTATGAAATGCAGTGAAACTGAGGAAAGAGTTTCTTTGATGACTCAAAGGTGTTACGAGTCAAGGTTTTGGAAACCAAATTGTTACAAGAGTAGTAAAGTATGTTGCTAAGTTGTGCAACACTCCATCGGAAACCGTGGAGTGATTAAGCTACGTTCAGATTAAGTTATGATCTGAGAGGATGTTAACGTGTGGCAGTGGACCTTGTGATTTAAGATCTAGAGTGGTAAGCGATTGAGAATTTTGAATCTTACCGAATAGAGGTTGCGGTGGATGGTAAACGCGCAGCGCTTGGGGGACAGTTTTGTTAGGAACTGTCCAGTTGTACGAGTTGACTCTGTGGTGTGTACTCGCCCCGTGCGGTGAGGGCAGTTGTTGAGTTGTGCCTTAAAGATTTGATGCTTGGTGATTAGCGTGGCTAAGTTCGGCGTGAAATTAATTTCCAGTGCTTTGATCAGGGGTTACCTTAGGTGTGCACCTGTGACACTAAATTTTATGTAGATGTCCGGTCTGGTTAAATGTCCAGATTTGTCTGTTATTACCGGACGATGCGGTAATGGAGGCATCTGGGAATGGAATATACTTGTGGAGCGGGTAAGGCTCTGAAATTCTTTTAAATGGTAAGTAAATCCCAGATTGTGATGCGGATATTGTTTAATAGACGCACGGTTGGTTGAAGTGCAAGTTCTGCACTATGCGTCATCCCAGGTTAAGGTAGGAGATAGGGAGGGCAGTGGCACCTCACCTAAGAGTAGTACGGGTATGTATTACCAGTTGTAAAGTACGCTATGACATCACCAAGTGATAATTGAGTTGGTGACTCTAATGTTTGGATTGTGAGTAAAAGTCAGGATTTGTGTCAGAATAGTTACGTGAGTAGTACGTAGTCTGACCATTGTCTTCCTGCGAGGAGTAAGTATTGTTGGATCTCGATGTCTGGAGATTTGTATCTCCCTGATTAAAAGGCTATGATTTTGGATTTACGCTAAAATTCATGGCAACTCGTGTCCTGGGTGTACTATGGTTTGAGTAATGATAGAGTAAGGGAAGACAATTACTCTACAACATGACAGAATAGTTTCTAGAAAGCGTAAACCAAATCAGGGAGCCCGGTTCAAATGAGGTGATGGTTTGTGTAACACAATGTGATCATGGTTTTCTCGTGGACTTGTTGTCAGTAGATTTGGCTCCACGTGGTATGGTGTTACCAGAGGATTTAAATCCATTAGTGACATCGGACCCTACTTCTCGGGCGTGATAGTCATTTCCTGCAGAGGGAATGTGTTGAGTTGATATCTAAATTCAACGAAAGAATACGAGTGTTCTTGAAGAAATTTTACTCGCGACAAGCGAGGTGTTATTGGATCAGATGAGTATTAGTAGTATTGTGACGACGTCACTTGCGGTTAGTAAGAATATTGGGTTGTGTTTAGTTGGCTAAACCAGAAGGGATAGGAGGTTGGTTACTGGTCGAAGTTATTATGTTGAGCGTAAAGGGCATGTGTTTAGAGTTTTGACAATGCTATTCGTGAGGCATTTCAAATGAGTTCTCAGAAGGAAGTGATATTGGAGAACAATATTATTATTTTAAGTGGTACTATCCCCCACAGTATTGGACTTTGAGTATAGAAATTTCGAGGACGAAATTTTTATAAGGTGGGGAGAATTGTCACACCCCGAATCTTGTGAAGTTAATAAAAGTTACCTTTCACAGAAATTCACGAGTTACCGAGGATTTTTAATTGCGATCGGTAATTCGATAAGTTATCGCTCGAGTTAATTTTCGAGTTTTTAAAAGTTCTCCCAAATACCTGAATTGACGACTCGATGTTGTAGTACGTGTCGACACGAGTCTCCCGGTATTTTCGGAATATTTTTCGGAGCTTCCGGCTAATTTCTGTAAATTTCGGAAGTCTATGGTAATTTCCAAATTTCAATTTTTCTGATTTTAAAACCCAACCTTTAATCTGGGCCCTTGATCTTCCTCCTTTATTGTGAGCCCTTGGATCAACATATATAAAAAACCAATCTATCTTTTCTCACCTAATTCTGTCGAGAAGAGAAGAAGCAGAGAGAAAGGAGAGCAGACGCGCCGCTCTCCCTTCAGCCGTGCCACCGCCATCATCCGGCCACGCCTGGCCGTCGCGCCACCACCACCGGAGTCGCCTCTGTCTTCTCTCTCTATCCATGGTCACAGTTTCCCCATTCACTCACTCTCTCCTTGGTTTTCAAAAGTCAACCCTTTAGCCCAAATCGGTATCTTGGCCGATTCTTCTGTCTCCGGTGTTGTTCTGGCTTTTCCAAGGTAAATCCGATCCTTTCCTTCGATTTCATTTCCTCTGAGGCCTTGTTGTCTAGTTTTAAACTCGACCTCGTGTTTTTTTTTCTTTTCTGGGTTCTGCTCCTCCGAGAGCCCTCCCCTCTCGGTTTCGAATGTCTTCCCGGTCACGGTGGCTTGCATGCCTGAGGAGGAAGGAGCCAAGCCGCCGTTCAGACTAACAGGAGCTTGGAGGCAGCTGATGGAGGTGGTGACCGAGGCAGTTGCACTGGTTTTGGAGCAGAGATATAGAGGTGAGGCAGCTGAGCAGAGTTGGAGTTTCGGTGAAGGTCAGAGGTGAGACAGATCTCCTGGTTTTGAGCTACTGTGATTTTGTTGGAATGGTTGCTGATGTGTTGTTGTTGATTGCTGATTTGATGTGGTTTTGTTGTCTTGTTGTCGATGACTTGGTGACGAAGAAAACGAGGAGGTTATGGCGAATTTCCGGCAAGTTGCCGGAATCCGGTGACGATTCCGGAGGAGTTAAACCGGCTGAAATGCCGAGAGGTAGTCTTCGATTCCTTCAAGTGTGTTGGTCCCGTTTAATAGAGTTATAGTGTCGTGAATCGGAATTTACGTAAGGAAACGAGTAAAAAAAAACGGAAACTAACCGTAAATTGGGAATTTCCATTTTGGGAACCTTCTATGTTTGGAAACCTGCTAATTGGGAAACTTTCCACTTTGGGAAAGTTTCCATTAAGGGAAAGTTTCCAATTTGGGAAAGTTGCATTTTCAGAAAAATGGTTAAAGGATTGAAGTTCAATGAATGTGACACTTGTTGGTTAAATGGGTAAAGTGTTAAATGGTTATCGGAAATAGATAACTGGAATTTATGAGAAAATGTTAAATCGGTATATCGACTCGAGGTTAAATATATTGATTAATACGTGACCCCCTAACGTAAAGTTAAAGTGATGACCATGAGTTCGGAAGCTGAGTCGGACTTCCGGTAAATTGAGTTAATAGTCGATAACCGGGAAAGAAAGTCAAAAAGGTTAAAGTGTCATAAAAAGGAACTCGGTCAACTTGTGGTCAAATAGGAGTTCCTGGTCAAACTAGGAAAAGACCAAGTCAACGATGAGATGACTAATATAGTGGTTTGTTTGTACAGTCTCTGATTGAACGTGAGACGGGCTCGACTACGCAGGTAGTTCGAGGGTGTCGCTCGAGGAGCTTTCCGAGCGGAAAGGTCGCAATAGTACTGTGAGTGGACATATTATTTTAAATAAATGCATGCCTTAATTATTGAGTTAATTGCATGATGTTGATGATTGTTTTCGAGAATTATATATCTCTCGGGTTCTTGAACGTATTTACGTTATTACTCGATTTTCTATTTCTTCCGAAAATGGTTATAGACGGTGAGGGCCGTCCTACAAATGGAATTGAACCCGAGACTTCGTTGGAGATTGGGTCTATGCATATATGTCAAGGAATTGTTTACTTATTTATTTTGGGAAGAGAATTTGATTAAAGTATTGTTGTGAATTATATTTTAAGGGTTGACCAATGATTATGCTAGCTAGAGTAGCGTGAGGGCGCTACTAGAGCTCTTAGCTCCGACCCTAGCCTGAGAGGTCAGGCAAATTACGTAGTGCACTATGAGGGTTGACCATTTCCACTTTATCCAGAGCTCTTAGCTCCGACCCTGGTCTGAGAGGTCAGACAAGCCTGAGAGGTCAGGTTGATATTATAAGGGTTGACCGTTATCACATATTCTAGAGCTCTTAGCTCCGACCCTGGTCTGAGAGGTCAGACAAGCCTGAGAGGTCAGGTTGATATTATAAGGGTTGACCGTATTATTTTATCTAGCTAGCATAGCGTAGCGTGAGGGCGCTACTAGAGCTCTTAGCTCCGACCCTAGTCTGAGAGGTCAGGCTTATTATGTTTGGTGAACACTTCTCTTCCCATATTCCTTGTTGGTTTATCTTATTATGCACTAGCGGAAATTTAGTAATTGTGGGCATGCATAAATGATTTTTAAATTGATATACTTTTGGGAGAACATTACAGGAAATGAAGTTTTTATATTTGATTTTCGTCCACTCACTCTAACAGTTTTTAAATGTTTCTCCCCTGGGCCTTTCGTTTTTAAATGCCCAGTGATGCAGGGTTCTTGAGAGGAGGTCGAGCGCGTACGAGAGTCGAGGCATAGTCGATCATTTCCGTTGCTGCTTGAAATTCTTTGGGTAATCATCTCTATAGACTGCTCTGACTAACCCGGTTTAGTTAGTTGTGTAGGAAGGGTTGGCCATTTCAAGGGAGTTGCGGTAAGAAGTTCCCTTGAGGTGGTCCCCGCAGGATTTACTTCGGGTTAAAGGGGTTTAACCCGGGGTGGGGCCTGTCAAAAGCAGCCTAATCTCTGCTTTCAGAAGCTAAAAGCCGGGCTTCCACACGCACTGTAGCGAATTTTAATGAATTTTACAAAATATCATTGGGTACCCTCATTCAATCTAAAGAATTACACGATCGACCAGTCTTATCTTCCTCAACGCTGCCCTCCACTCCTCCCTCTCTCAACGATGTTCCTCGTCGTTGGAAGAAGTGAAACGTCAGAGCACCATCGTCAACCCAAGACATTGCTGCAATGACCGAGCCGATGGTTGTTCTTCTTCACCGTGTAGTTCCACTCATTCGTTTTTCAAGGTTTCATTCTTTAACTCTTTCATATCGATGTTATCAAGAATTGGGTCTTTAATGTTTGGATACTTTTGTTTGTTTTACTGTGTGATCGGATCGGTTTTGTGTTAAAGTTTCAATCTTGTTGGCTTGTTTGTCATTCTGGGATTAGAGGAAAAGTGGGTTTTTTTGGCTGATCATTCTTGTTTGCAGGTGAGAAATGGGTGACACGGCTGAGCATTGGCTACATGGGACTCTTCATGCTACGATCTATGAGGTTGTAATCTACACAGCAGTAGTGGGAATTTCCTCCGGAAGGTATATACTTTTGCGATTTGGTATGTTCCTTTATGCACAAGGATCATGGCTGATAATGGTGATCTGTGATTTTGGTTCCGTGTTTTGTTATGTTGCTATTTGATTGTGTTTTGCGTGTGTTTGTGTTTGTGATAGTCTTTACAACTTGTAGGACGGGTTTACTGATCTGCTTGTTTTCCAAAATGTAAAATGTGATCCTTAGTGTTGGAAAAATGAAAAGAAGGTGGAATCAGACTGATTTGGATATAGATATCAAATTGTAGCCCAAGATGATCTATGAACTTGTTGAGATCGTAGTGTTTTTATCATACAAAATGGAGGATGGAATTTCTTTATGCACTGAAGATGACGGTTTAGATCTTTCAGTCTTAAGTGATATGTCCATGATGAGTAAGGAACAGTTTTGTTTTTTTTTGGAAAATAATGTTCTACTGAAAGCATTGTTTGATTCAAATTAAGCAATGGAAAGTTTGATTTAAACTAAGCTTTTCGGAGTGGGTACTTGGGTGTTTGATTTACTGAAAGCCCTCTTCTCGTCTGCATAATAATGTTATTCCGGTGCGAAGCCTTAAACAATGGTAGTGTATGGCTATCAATATTTCAAGTTACAGCTTACAACATAAGTTTGGAGTTTGATATTTTGTATATACCAAATGTTTTCTTTTCTCTGATGCATAAGAACATGGAAAGGAGAAGTTTCACCATGCACATGATGTTTTGTATATATTAAATGTTTTCTTTTCTCTGATGCATAAGAACATGGAAAAGAGAAGTTTCATCATGCACAAGAGATTGCTTCATATAGTGGAGATTGATCTTCTGTTTTTCAGTTATCACTGTTTTCTAGTAATGGTTGTTTGTCCCATTTATGCCCTGCACTGCACATGACAATGATGATAACTACTGATTGTCATATCTGTTGCCTAAATGAATTGTATCAAGCAGAGGTTATTGCGTTTTCATGGGAAAGTGTACAGCGTGTCTCATGTGTAAGTGTAAGTGTAATGTATATGATGGTTGTCGAAAACCTGTATCTGTTCAGTTACCTTTGTTTTCTGGTCTCTAACAGATATGTTTTGATTGGACCTTGTTTTCCTTTAAAGCATGGTCACAAATCTAACTGACAAGGAAACACTAAACCATCATCATATTTTTTCTCCATTTCATTCCCCCATTTTTCAGATCGGTGTATTATTTTTAAGTACAATTTGAAAAAAAATTAGAAGCTTCAGAATCAGCACATGCTATTTTTGTTCGTACTTTCATAATTGCACCTCATATTAATGAAATTTACTTTGCAGAATACTGGAAAACTTGAAGAGACTGTTGGTATTGGCAAAGGAACTAGTAAACTTTATGCAAGGTTGCGAAAGCTGGGATGGAGTGGGCACTTCCTTTGCTCAACATTTCTCTCAAGTGTGTATCAACATTGCCACAAAATTGGCCAATTGTGGCAGAAATTTATAAGAAGATTGAAGAAATTATGCTGGATAATTTGAATACATAAGATTGTACTGCTGAATGTGGAACCTATGAAGACAATTTTTGTATGTTTCACTCTATCATACCTGAGACTTGGGATACTCCTAGATCAAATTATTAGTTTGAGGTTTTAATTTAAGAAAAATTTCAGTTTACACTCATGAACTTTAGGTCTAAAATCAGTCTCATACCTAAACTTTTTTTAATCAGTTTCATACCTAATTTATGCATGCATGGTTTCAGTTTCTTTTTACATTGGATTGTAGATGATCATAGAACCTTTTTTTTCTCTACATTTACCGGTAAACAAGCTAGCAGTTGAGTTACTTGAGTATGAATAATGAGTCTATTTTCAAATACAAGCTTGTGACCATTCCAAGAACTTGGTGTTTATCTAATGCAAATTAAAAATTAAAAATACAAACTAGCAGTGACCATTTTCTTGTAGAAAATGAATACCAACCCAAAATGTTATGGCGGCATTCAACTTTGATATGTAATTTATTTATAGACATAAGGATTTAAGAGTAATTATGTTATAATACATTATCAAATAAATAAAGCAAAAATATATTGTAAGGCTAAACTGGTAATTTACAAACTCAAAGCATTTTTAAAAAACTAGTTTACCAAACAGTTTGTCTCTGCTTCAATAATTCACGGCACTTATAAAAAACCAGTTTACCAAACACTCAGCAGTTTTGCTTGTCAGCTGCTTTTCTCAGAATAAGCCACAACCAGCTTATTTTCGAAGCCACAGCTGTACCAAACAGACCCTTAATCTTAAGGAGATTACCTTTTTGCCATTAACCTACTCTATCTATCCCTCTCATCCACCACATTCCAGATCGTACTCTCTCTCTCTCCTGGCCAACGCTAGCGCGACGCAGGCTTAACGACGCTGACCACACTAGCTCTCATCTGCCTGTAAAGCCGGATCTCTTTCACTTGGACTCGACCTCACTAGCTCTCTTCTACCTGCAAAGTCATCGAGTGCACCATCCTCTCCTCCGTCGTGTTGTGCCACACTTGATCTTCGTCATCTGAGACGTGAGTCCATATGACCTCTCTCCTATTCACAAATTTGGTTTGAGCTTTCTCTCTCATCTTCAACGTGCCGGCGACGCAGACGCCTCTGCGATTCAACGTCGAAATGCTGGAGTGAAAGAGCACGAAGGAGGCACTAGTGACAGCTAGGGAGTTGCCATCGTGGCCGAGGAACTCAGGGCTGAAGACTTGAGTAGTATGTTTCGACTCGACTGAGCCTTTACAGGGTGATAAATGTCAGGACCCACCCCGGGTTAAACCTGTAGTAAATCCTACGGGCACCACCTCTAGGGAACTTATTACCGAAACCCCCTTGAAATGGACAACTCTTCCTACAAACCAACTCAGCACTTCCATGAATAATTTAAATCAACCCCCAACTCTTGGAGCTATCATGCTCCCCAAGTCACATCTGCGCTTCACCAACCTATTCAACTATCTAAGTTAGGGTAATCAGAGTAGTCTACATGGAAGTTATACCTAAATCAATATGCGAGCAAAAGCGGATTAATTGACTATGTCCAGACTTCGGTACGCGTGACCTTCTCTCAGAAACCCTGCAACACTGGGCATTTGAAAACGAATGACCTAGAGGAAAACATTTAAAAACATTAGCGTGAGTAGATAAAAATCAAATATGTAAAGACAAATTTCTTTAATGCTCTCCCAAGAATTTATGAGAAACCATTACGCACGCCCTATAATAGGTTTTTCCAAATCAGATAATAATATAAGATAATTCAATACAGAAACACATTGGTTGAAAAAATAGTAAATAAGTGGGAGGAGGGGTCTGATCATACTATGAGACTCCCTGGGCTACTAGTAACCATTTTTATTTACTTCATAGTCTATGACCAGCTTAAATTCGGATGAAGGTCTAAATGACTGGCTCGAATCCAGATGAAGATCCACATATCCCTGACCAGCTCGAATCTAGATGAAGGTCTATAAATCCTTGACCGGCTCAAATCTGGATGAGGGTCTGTATATCCATGACCAGCTCAAATCCGGATGAAAGACTAAGTGGCCGGCTCAAATCCAGATGATGGTCCACATATGTATAAGTATCTGATAAGTAACATTAATAAGAATAACATCATCCCCCCGATGATGATTACACAACTCTAATCCGAACTTATAAAAGAACCCCTATTAGACAATAAATTTAAGAAACCAACAACCAATGTCAATCATAACAAACAAATTCGAAAATCGGATCAACCCACGGGAAAAGGCATGAACCCTCTTTTCCCGGCCTCATGCTCAAATAAGGGATACAATAAACTCACACCTCAAATAACTAGCCACAACAATACGAATATGAGGCCAAAAACTTTCAACAACACATAACAAGATTAACCCGTAATAAATCATAAAGTAGAATAAATTAGAGCATGCGTTTTAATTTCAAATAAAATTCCACTCACAGACTTAGGCCATAGCCTGACGAAAACCCGAATTTCGTCCAAGCGAAGTCTCCACAACACGAGCCTCTTCGCATCCTGTTCCACATTTAATATTAATATTACAGACGCTAGAATAATAATTAAATAATATAGAAGTACACATTTATAAGCATACAGCTCGCTCATCGTCTCCACACTTCTCAAATTGTCAACTAAAAATCTCCGAACTTCTAATAACTTAGGAGTCCTTAAAATATTTCTTAAACCTTAACCAGCAATAATTGATGGCTGGAATAATAATTTATTATCCGCCAATAATACTAAACTTGAAAAATTCCAAAACCTAACCAAAACTCCTCCCAAAATTACCAAATTTTAACCATACACTATTCTCATTTTATACTATTTAATGGACATGAAAAACTGTCGAAAAAGTGGCAGCACCGCCGCTGATGGCCGCCGCCGGAAGAAATTCCGGCCAAAATTCCGGCGACCTCCAATCGCCACCAAATTTTAACAGTAGCTTCGTCTCATCATTTGGAACAACTTTCTAGTTCAACTCGAAGGCCAATTCGGCTTCTAACTAGGTTAATAGAACACAAATATAAAAACCTGAAATTTTTAAACTTCAAAATTTCAAATCTTCGATTCTCCCTCCACACTTCAAATCAATCCACCAAACTTTAGGGATGAGTAGTACTCCTAAAACTCATTCTAAACATATAAAGAACCCACAAATTGGTGGCCTGAGGAGGGAGAATTTCGATCTAGAACTCATACTGTATACTATGCATTTAACATGAAATTTCTCTCAAATTAAGACAAGCTAGGTCGAAAGGCTTTCCTAGAATTGAAGTAGACTCAGAAACGGTCATTTTGAGACTGGTGCGGCAGCCTATAGTGGCCTGACGGCGACACTGTGGCGGAGAGAAGCTCCGGAAGGGAGAGAGAGAGCACTGGGAGAGAGAAAGAATTGAGGTAACTCCTATTTATAGTCATTTTACCGCACAGTAATTTTACATTTTTGCTTATAACTTTTTCATACGAGCTCCGATTTAAGAGTGCTACGTGTCCACGAACTCGTATCGACGTCCTCTACGACTTTCATGAAGAATTTTTTTCTCAAATTCTCGACTTAACGAAAAGTCAGCTTTACAGTCATTATAGAGTCAAACGGTTACTTTAAATGGTAAGAAGACCAAAGTAACCAACCGTAAAATAACTCTAGGATCGGGATGTGACAATAAAGGTTAAGTGAGAAGTGAAAAGTTAGAATTTACTACTCTAGTAAAAGTTTACTAAAGATAGTAAACTTTATTTTTCGCATCTAAGTTGATTTTTCATTATTTTGAATGTGTAAATGGGCCTTAGAGATACTGTTTTGCAAGTTCACTACCAATGGTAAAGTTTACTACCTCTGGTAAAAGTTTATTAGGGGTAGCAAACTTATGATTTACTACCAATGCCTCGAGTTTTGTTCATCTGCTCGAGTTTACTACCATAGCAAAAGTTTACTAAGGGTAGTAAACTTTATTAATCACATCTAAGTTGATTTTCACTGTTTTTAATGTGTCTAATGAGTTTTAGAGATAATGTTTTGCAAGTTTACTTCCTCTGGTAAAAGTTTATTAAGGGTAGTAAACTTATGATTTACTACCAATGTCTCGAGTTTTTTTCATCTGCTCGAGTTTACTACCCCAGTAAAAGTTTACTAAGAGTAGACTTTATTAATCGCATCTAAGTTGATTTTTCTCTTCTGATCTTCTATCTCTCTCTAACTGTCACTCACAGATCATTTGCCTCCACCATCTTTGATGACCTCATCGTCGCATCAACCATCTCTGACGAGCTCATCCTCTCCTCCACCCAATCTCAGCCTCGTCCTCTCCGGTCGCTGCAATATTATGAGTCCGAAGAGCAGCGTCAAATCCAGATGTGATCATATCTACACTTCGACGCTATGAAACGTTGATACTGGGGTTAGTAGAGTTGGATTTGATGAAATTTTGGGGTTAGTAGACTTGGTTTTGGAGTATATTGGTGTTAGTAAACTTTGTTTTGATGTATACATGGGGTTAGTAGATTTGATTTTGGATTATACTGTGGTTAGCAAACTTTGTTTTGATGTATACATGGGGTTATTGGACTTAGATTTAGAGTATATTAGGGTTAGTAGACTTGGATTTGATGTAGATGTAGCCTAATAAACTTTATGTAAATGTTTATTGCCCCTAGTAGATCAAAAATCCAGGGAAATTTCGGCTACCAGTAATTTTTTGGCCTCCGATGACTGGAGTCCAACAGTTGGTGACCGGAGTCCGGTGACCAGAGAGACTCCGGCAAAAATATTCTCTTTCTCATTTTTTCTCTCCAAGTGTGCATAAGGAACAAGGGTAAAATTGTTTCAAAAATATTATTTTATTATGAATTTAATAAAGATCTATGTATTTTGGCATTAGTAAGTACACTTTGTATTATAATGAGTATTTACCTTTTTAATTCATTGATTTAGGGTTTGACTTTTCTTATTTTGTGTAAATGGTCAGTCTCCCTTAGATAACACATACTGAAAATTGGATGAAAACCGTTCAATTTGATGGAGAGAGTGAAAATCTGCAGTTTTTATTAGATTGAGAAGGTAAATTGGTACAATTATAAATTAAGAGTGCAAACGAACAATTAGAATCAAGTTTAAAAGGTGTTTTAGTTATTTTGGCATATGAAAATGGTGTGGTCAAGTAGTACGTTTGAGGGAGTACTGATGATTAGGACACTCCCAGCTGTTGGATCATTTGAGATTTGATGGGTCCCGCGGTGATCTAAGGTAGGAAATTTAACCCATTTTTGGCGGTGACAAAAACTGTGTAGATATTTATGATCCAATAAATAATATACATCTAGCAAAGAATAACATATATACCGATACTATATTAAACCGTAGAAGAATAATGTTTTTGGTTAGTAATTTTTGGTGTTTTGGTTGATGTGTGTTTCAAGCTTCTTGTTTAGCTTTGATTTCAATGTGATTTTTGTTTGTCACACCAAAATTTTCATATGAATCCATCCTCGATTTCAATTAACAACCAAGGTGAATTCATCCATTTCATCTCCAAGACCTATTTTCGATTTCATCTTTGAATTTATTTTTTACATATATCACAAGGGGTGTATGCGATTCATTTTCAGGAATGGTATTGCATCTGCCTAAAAAAGTAAAGTATATAATTCTGATAGAATTTTACTATAGAAGTGGGATAATATTGTGAAAATGGTATGCTGGAGTTATTCGTTCAAACTACAACACAGAACATTACAATTAATAAATGGTAACGCCAAGCTGATAGGAATTCCTTAATTGGTGTAAATCTGAACTGAAATGGTGAACCATGTGAACCTTGGATTAAAGCATAAGCTGAGTACGATCAAGCACAATGGAGACCTGCAAAACGCTCTGAACGTAACCGAGTCAGCAGCAGCAGCAGGCCTCGTCCCATTGGTTCATTCAACCGAGTATGTGTGTAACTGCAACTCCAATGCAGCAAGAACAGATTAATTCATGAACCTCCCGTTATGATCGGGTCAACGTTTTCGACAGATTGTCATGCCATCGCCAATGGGTACCTGATACTCCCAAACAGTTGATGTCATCAAACAATCAAGATACAGTAAAGAAGTTTCAGAACCAACTACATTCATCATAGTTAGTCATAGACTTTGTATCTGGAAACTAAAAATAGTATTGGATCCAGAAAGGGCCAACTTTCTTTGGTATGTTAGTATGTTACAAGTGATCACTCACCATACTAATGCTTACACGCTTGTCCTCCATTAAATCAGCATTGAAATTTCTAAGGCTGACTGTCTTGGCATCATTAACCTGCTCAAAAAGACGACATTAAGCATGCATAGTTATAAGGCAATAGAGTTCATAAACACTGGTTTATTGGTTCACCTCTGGATCAGCAACTTTTCCATGCCAGAGAACATTATCAAATACAATTAGACCCCCAACCCTTACCTGAAATAAGAGCAAATATAAGCTGCTCAAAGAATCCAAAAATAAGCAAAATTGATCCAGTTCGTTTAGTAGATGAATTATAGTATAATTACATAAATTTGGTCTTACAAGTTGGAGCAATAATTCAAAGTATTCTGGATACATTCTCTTGTCAGCATCAACAAATGCAAAAGCATAGCTGCACATAGGAGTAGATTATATGTTAGTACGTAGTTGAGTTATTATTGTCCATCATAAATTATGGTTAAATGCAAGAACAACCAAGTGATACTTAATTAGGCTGCGTTTTGAAGGAAAAAAGAAACAAGGAACGTTGATCGAATATTTGACAAAATCTTATGTAAATGAAAAATGAAGTAAGCTATTAGTTCAGGATTCTCAGGAAGATGGTATGGCAGTACTTTTCCTGTAGGTATCAGAGGCTTTCTGAGCCATAGTCTGTAATCTCTTTCTGTTTGAATAAAATTGTTATCATCCTTCTTCAAAAAAAATGAAGTAAGATGAAAAAGAAAAAGAAATCTTGCTTGTTACATTACCTACATGCTTCACCATTCAGAATCAGTGATCTTAAGGTATCTGCTGCAAGACCATATCTAATATCCACCTAATACCAAATTAGAATTTCAGTGATGAAGAAGTATTAGCCAAAACAGTTGAAGATATAGTTATGGTGACGTGATTTTAATTCTTTTTCATATACTCAAGGCTTACCTAAAATCAGCTACCTTTGTAAGTCTTGTAAATAGTAATGGCAAATGGAAAGACAAACTACCTTGTGGGAAACATTGGCTTTTTCGTAATACTTCTTTGCAACCTCAAGACATCTGGGATCTCTTTCACAAGCTACTAACCTACCTGATTCTGGAAGAACCAATGCAACAGCCAATGATGAATAACCCTGAAATACACAGCAATAATAACAGATGTAGCTAATTAGTGCATTGAACATTTGCTTCTTGTTTCTTATTTGCGTTCCAGTAACAAGAGCAAATGGAGAAGAAAAAAAGGGAAGGGACCAAAGGAGGCACATGCCTCAGGGGATTGGTGTAATCCTCCCTCTCCCAAAAGAAGGTGAGATAAAAAAAATTAGAGGAAACCAGTCAAGGGAGCAGAAAAGTAAATTTGAATGAGAGAAGCATACTGTATATACTCCAACTTCAATACACTTTTCTGCTCCATGAATCTGTACAAGCATTGCAAGCAGTTGTGCCTGATCAGGGGACACCTAGCCAGAGGAAACACATGGTCAATTTTTCCATGCACAAAGATGTCAGACAGGCCATGTCAAGTTCAATTTGAAAATTTTTAAAGTTGGGATTTGTAAACTGGTGTAATGGAAAAGCTAGTTCCTACTCGGTTTTGTTCAAACAAATAAATGAACTTAAGTTTTAAATTCCCATCATAGCTTCTGTCAAGCTAATCCTTACGTCTCTGATTTCTATTCATCCTATAGTGTAGAAGGCAATGACCTTTGAATTTTGATAATTATTTTATAAAGCGATCAGGAGGTTTTGGATGCCACAAAAACTAGTAGTTTCAATATCCCATATTTTTCACACTGAACTTAACAAAAGGATTCAGTAACGAGTACCTGCATCATACTACCACGCATAGAGGCAGTCTCTTCCCTAAGTTTTCGTAGAACCTGAAATAAATTCCACCCTCTAATAAGTATCAACCATGTCTGAAATTGGTAAGATTCCCAAGAAAGATTTTTTGTTGGACACCAACTACGAAAAATCAATGTGAGTTCAATTACCTCTGGCTCTCGAACATTGGCAAGGATGTAATCATAAAGCCGCGGAGTGATACTGATAATCTGCTTGTTTCCATACTTCTTATCATCAGCAACAACAAATGCACTGGGGGTACAACCTCTTATGCTTGTCTTTAACTTGCCGCTGCAAGCTCTGAAGCCTCTGCAACACCTCCCTGAGGACAAATAACCAAAATTCGGTCGTAGTTGCACAGATCTTTGTTGAAGTACTCCCTGACAAGTTAGCATAGGCCACCGATGAAGCCCCAAGCTCGCGCTCCCCATACAGACAATGCAGCAGAGCAGTCAACAACAGCGCAGTTGCAAACTGCATAAATAATGCTCACAATAATTAGGAAAAACAGATCAATGAATGCAAGTAAAGCAAGACTAGTCTGCACACATTCTCTATCTCTCAATTTTTCTGGTCGGCATTTCAACAAACACGTGGTGTGCATACCACAATTGAAAACCAACACAACCACACTTGACTATGTATAAATGTTTGGCTTGAACACTAACAATACCTATGATTTGGATCTTCTGGGTATCTATATATGTCAAAACCAGAAACAGTGCAACTGTTATTAGTCCAAAGTTTGAAACTTTGAAACTTCAAAGCCTCTGCACTCCCGCCGGTTTCCCCAGTTTCTGTCTCTTTTGGGCTTATGTGGGCCTTGTAATCTCAACCCGACCCGTTTGCAGCTGGCTTCCTCCTCAGTCCAGTCACACCAGTACCTCCTCTCTTTGGCTGGACGTGACCATCAACAATCAATGATGACAGAAACGAAGAAGAAAAAAAAGACTATAAATTTGGCTACCCTTTGTCATTTTCCCTCTTCCCTATTTATCCCAATTGCAATTTTTTTTGGGTTCCAAAATTACAATAATGGAGGAAAACTGTGAAACACATATGGGTTTTGTGGATGAAACCACCCTCTATCCGATTTGGTTTCAAATGCCCACCTCCAAATGCTCATCCATTCTCTCTCTCTCTCTTCAAGATATTATGGCATAGTTTTTGGCGCCCCCACCCAATTTGTCCTCATCCCATTACTTATAAGCTCTTCAAAACTATTCCTCCTCATGCACTTTGTTGCATAATCTACCCAAGAGTAAGGTCAGCCACTCTCTCTCTCTCTCCACTCTTCAACTCTGTGTTGCTTCAATTCTATGGTGCAATTTTTCAAGTGGGTTTGGTTAATTGCTTGAGATGGTTGTTTGTGCTAGTGGAGTAGATGAGAGTTACTTGATTATGTTGTCATGAAGCTAAAGAACTTGCTTTGTATTTGAATTTTGAATCCCTTGTGTAGTGTTTACTTCATGAAAGTAGAATAGGTGTGTTAGTTGATGCAGGACAATGTTGAACATGAAAAGTTTTGATCTTTCGTACGTATGCTCTTCTTCAGT
Source organism: Comarum palustre (assembly GCA_951800085.1). Taxonomy (NCBI): domain Eukaryota; kingdom Viridiplantae; phylum Streptophyta; class Magnoliopsida; order Rosales; family Rosaceae; genus Comarum; species Comarum palustre. Next base: position 14,982,086 of record OX637587.1, on the reverse strand, counting down.
AAATTTGATCAGTGATTATTTTCAGATGTGTTTGTAAAGGTGGTTATAGTTGAAGAATGTTCCGTCTATCATGCAGATTGTCGTGTAGTTTTTGTATGTTGGATTATATTCTTCTTCTATCCATAGGTACTCTTTCCACAGTGAAAAGTGAAAATGGGAGAGATAACCAACGTCAGTGAGTATGAGGCTATTGCAAAGCAGAAATTGCCAAAGATGGCGTACGACTATTATGCTTCAGGAGCAGAGGACCAGTGGACTCTGGCTGAAAACAGAAATGCTTTTTCCAAGATTCTGTAAGCGTTCAATCTTTACTTAGAATTCTCAGACGTAGCAGAACTTAAAAGTTGATAATGATTTTTAGCACTAAAAGTTGACATGGAGTTTGTAATGCACTAATGCAAACAAATTATCATCTTATACAGGTTTCGACCTCGTATTCTTATCGATGTAAGCAACATCGACATGACCACTACTGTTTTGGGATTCAAAATTTCCATGCCAATCATGATTGCCCCAACAGCCTTTCAGAAAATGGCTCATCCTGAAGGTACTTCATTGAATCACCTTATCATGCAAAAGGGGCATTTTGGTTTTATTATTGAAAAGTATACCATTTGTTAGCCATCTTGTTCCAAGATTTTGTAAGGCTTGTTCATAACTGGCTTGATTGGATCATGTGTGCTAATATCATTCTTACTCAGTTAAATTAATACAACAAATAGTTATCCCTAATATCTTTACTAATTGTGTCCAAGTGTCTCTGACAATGAAATGCCTTGTTACAATACCATATATTTCAAATCGATTTACGTAACTTTTTATAATACCATATATCCTCATCCCATATCACACCCTATACTGTTGAGACAAGCAAGGGTGTCTAACTGACATTGTAATGTGAACAAATTCAGGTGAATATGCTACTGCACGAGCAGCATCAGCAGCGGGAACAATTATGGTACTGCTTTTGACCTTGATCAATTGTCTCCTTATGCTAAATCAATTCTAACCGACAGATCCTTATTAATTCTGTAGAGATAAAGTAGTAAGTTTAAGCAATCAAAAGTGAAAACTCAAAGTGTGTACTGCTGATAATAAAGAGTCGAATGCCTTCTCTTATTGCATTCCTGCATCGTCTTAACTGGCAAAAAGTGATGTAGACGACCTGGTTCTTATGGAAATTTGTGATCAAAAAATTTGATAAGATCCAAAGAGAAGTACATGGCGTTGCATTGTAAATGGAGATCAGTGATGTTTGCGGAAGTTGATGGTAACTTTATTGTATCGTCAAACACTTTATCTATCTTCAAATGATAGTTCTCTGGGAACATGTTTTCTTGAATATGAGCGTGCTTTCGTATTAGGAAATAAAGAACATGCAATTCGTTCATATATTTTCATCATTTCCAGAAAGTAAACACTCTTTTGGGGACCAGTGCATGTCTTTTATTGTATATATAATTGAGAATTTTCATTATAGGGGTTGAGCATGCTAGTGTTACCTTATACAACTTCTTTCTGTTTTATGATTCAATTTCTTGTCTATTGTATCAGACTTTGTCATCATGGGCTACTTCAAGTGTTGAAGAGGTTGCTTCAACTGGACCTGGAATCCGTTTTTTCCAGCTCTATGTAAGCTTAAATAATCTTGCTTATTCCTTGTTCATTGGTTACTATACTTAATTGTCCCTGGTCTTCAGTCTGGACTGTTTGGTATACGTTTCCTTGCTTTCCAAGATGTTCTGATCCATGATTTTTCGTGTCATAATTTTCAGGTATACAAGGACAGGCATGTAGTTGCTCAACTAGTGAGAAGAGCTGAAAGGGCTGGGTTCAAGGCCATTGCTCTTACAGTTGATACTCCAAGGCTGGGTCGCAGAGAAGCTGACATCAAGAACAGGTCAAATTCATGTCCACAACTGTTTTAGCAATACCAGTTGCTGAAAGTGAAAACATTCATGTCAAGTTAATTTGATGATAAACATTTGCTAAATGAGTTCTGTGTGCATCTGTTTTTCCCCTAATAATAAGGTTTGGTTCAGTTCGGCATTTCACATCAGCTCATTTCACTCGTATTAATATCTATATTGGTTGTTGTACAGATTTACTTTACCTCCATTTCTGACACTGAAGAACTTTGAAGGTTTGGACCTTGGAAAGATGGACAAAGTGAGAAGAAACTGTGACTACCTTGAAATTGAAGTAAATTCATTATTTGTTCGACTTGCTTACATTGATCTTACAGGCTAATGACTCTGGACTTGCTTCATACGTTGCTGGTCAAATTGATCGTTCTCTTAGCTGGAAGGTTTGTTCCCTGAAGACCATCCTGAGATACATGAATCTAAAAAGCATGATTCGTAACAGTTACAACTTGGTGCTCATAAATTATTCTGCTATCGTCCATCGAGTTTACACATGATGAAGTTATTCAAAGTATGAACTACTTGAACCTCCACACTTCCACATCTCCAATATTTTTTCTAGAAACATTACGGTTTCTAGATCATAAAATGGTATGTACTGGAACTACAGACCAGGATCTAGGTTCTTCCATCTTCTGATTGGAAGTATGAAAATTCAAACGGAAGAGAGCACGTGTCTTGGCTGGGAATATCCAGTAGGAAGTTTGGGAAAAGAAACTAGCTGTCTTCATATCTACTTACAGCTTTAGAAAATTTGATGGATCTAATAATCTGTATTGTTATGTGGACAGGATGTACAGTGGCTTCAGACAATCACTAAACTTCCTATTCTGGTCAAGGGTGTTCTCACTGCTGAAGATGGTAATTGTTGAACTTATTTTTTATTGCTATCTAATTGGTTTGTGATGCTTGATTAACTCTTTTATTTTCATCTTGCAGCAAGGCTTGCAGTACAATCTGGAGCAGCTGGGATCATTGTATCCAATCATGGTGCTCGACAACTTGATTATGTGCCTTCAACTATCATGGCCTTAGAAGAGGTACAACAGCTTGGTTATTGATGTTTATTGGTGTATCTGCCTCATAAGTAATAAGCAATTGTTTATCCCAGTTTTCACAATGATTTGACATGATGCCACTGGCTTGATAACTAGGTTGTTAAAGCTGCGCAAGGACGTATTCCTGTTTTCTTGGATGGTGGTGTTCGTCGTGGAACAGATGTCTTTAAAGCATTAGCATTGGGTGCCTCTGGAATATTTGTAAGTACAATATGATAATATTGGCCACATGATAATTAAGGATGAAGATACCCGGATGGAACTCATGGAAGTACTTATTCAACTTCTATTCACATAGTTCTGTCCCTCACTCCACAAAAAGATAAACAGCAACCTCCCAAAATATTCTGCCGCTTGAACTTAGAAGATATTTTACAATTCCATCTAACCTGTGCATCTATGATGGTTAACAAGCATGTTTACTCATTCGGCTACAAAATAAGCTAGTTATGCCATACTTGATTGATAAAAAAGCTCCATTAATTCAGCTACGGTTTGCTTTTCATTGTTATATTGTCTGTCAAAAGTATACTGAAACTGACTTCTATCACAGATTGGACGCCCTGTAGTCTTCTCTCTGGCTGCTGAAGGAGAGGCTGGCGTTAGAAAAGTACTACAAATGTTGCGTGAGGAGTTTGAGCTAACCATGGCATTAAGTGGATGCCGTTCACTGAAAGAAATCTCCCGCAATCACATTCTGGCTGACTGGGACGTTCCTAGCCCTGTACCCAGGTTATAGTGTCAAATCTTGAACCGCTGGTTGCCTGCCTTTGTTTCTTGAATTACATCTGTAATGGCAATGGATGGTGATATAATACAGCCATGGCTACTGCTGCCTTCACTGTATATTCTTTTCATAAAAACAAAGATGTATTGATGATGACATAAACATGATTTCTTTACTTGGTTTGGTTATTGATAAGGAAAAGGTTGGTTTGCTGTGTGTTTGTTGACTTGTTCCATACTTGTCCTAGATGAAAAATGTTAACTAAAATTGTAACTTTGATCATTTTATATAGCACACATCGTTGAATTGGGTGAATCACTAATACTAGTGTCATCCTGTGATTTTACCACTCAGAAAATTGGTCTGGGTGGATTAAACACACACACACACACATGTTTTCCCATTGTTGTTGGGCACAGTGGTGCGCCTGCGATACCTCTCTAAGGCAGGTAAAACTGCATCCCATGCTGAACGTCACACTGTCAGCTGATGGATCTAGCGGAACCAATAATTTTTCTGAGGCAAGGCAAGTATCAAATGCTATCAAAATATCATCATCAAACTCCAAAAAAATATTAAAAAAATTAAATAACACTTACTTTATTGTGATTACAACAAAATCAATTTTAAGAGATACTAGAACTTCTCTAAAATTACTATACGATTCAGATATGGATTGACATGCACATACCATTTTAGAAAGGAAGAGAACAATGCTTAAGGCTAAATAAACCTTATTGAAATTAGGATATCCCACAAAATTCCAAATCTCATTTGGATTACTAGTCTTTTTATTTTTTTCGATGGACAACTAGTCCTTTTATTTTACTCCTTTGTGTGAAAGCAGAGGCGGGAGAGCAATACACCCAATAACTTTTTTATGTACGACGTCATTTTGAGGTGTCAAAATAAAAATAAAAATGAAACAAAGCCTCCAATTCGTCTACTTCTTCCCCTGCCTAGATTTTCACCATTTTACAACCATTATTGTCTCTAACCAAGCTATATAATCCTATGTCATCCAAAAACCCAGTCTAGACAAGTGCATAGACTCACCTATGTATAGATCCGCCCCTGGATGGATCAAAGAGCCCAGCTGAAGCGACACTACGAATTTACGTATTAAACGACACAACTATGAACGTAACCATAACAATAATTTAATAATAATCTCATGCAACTATCAAACATTCAAGGTAAAACTGCAATAACATATATACAATCATCACTAGTACTTCTGGGTTCTGAGGGAACTTAAAAATGGAGGATAACTGCAATGCAATCCATCCTATTTCTGACTCTAGTAAGTAATACAGTTGGGTAGGTCAAGTAAAACAATACTTTCTATAAAAGAATCCATGAAATTGTGATCGTAGAAATCATGAACATCAATCCACTTTTCTAGCTCGTAGTTAAAGGACCTACATGATCCCCAATTGCCATCAATAAACCTGACCAGTACTTCACCATTCTTTCGTTAAAAATATGGCTTGTGATAAGCTTGAGGATACACGCCTACCGTAAACAGTTTGGTCCACGATTCAGCCACACCATACTCCATCACCCACAAGTGAATATTATTATTGTCAAAATCCTCAATCAACAAAGCAAGTGATGATTCACATTATCTTGACATATAGAAATCTGGATGTGTTATAAGAACACTTTTGATTTGCTAGACCGATCCTCCATGTATGTCGATGATGTATTTGCATATTATGTGGCTTATGAGATCATAGACCACAATGACATTGAACTACACTCCGTCAATGAATGTGAACGTACAACAGATTGGCATACATGGAAGAAGTTATGCATACGGAATTTGATTCTCTAGCAAAGAGATAGGTTTGGGCTGGTACTGATGACCCCACCAAGTGTAAAGTTTGTGAGACATAATTGGGTTTTGTTGGAAAGCGTAATGAGAAGAATGATGTGCTTCTGTATAAAGTCTGCCTTGTGGCGCAAGGTTTCTCACAACGTCTCGAAATAGATAACGAGGAAATATATTATCTCATAATGGATATTTTAACTTTCCGCTACTAAGTCAGTTTGGTAGTGTCCGAAAAACTTGACATGCAGCTTATGGATGTGGTTACTGCATATCTCTATGAGGATCTAGATGCAAATATATATATATATATATATATATATATATATATATGAAACTGCCTGATGGAGTTCTATTGCCTAAGTCAAGTGACTCTAAACCACAGAGTGTGTATGCTCTTAGATTGCAACACTCACTTTTATGGATTGAAGAAATCCGAATACTTGATTATGAGGGTATGCCCTTGTGTGTTCATAAAGAGAACGAGATCTGGTTTTGCAGTTGTAGCTGTGTATGTGGATGGCATTAATTAATATCATCGGTACTCTTCATGAGATAAAAAAGATACTGACTCACTTGAAATCCAAGTTTGAAATGAAAGACTTGGGGAAGACTCGGTTCTGCGTAGGACTTGAGCTAGAGCATCGAGCTTATGAAGTCTTGATACACCAATCTGCATATATCCAAAAGATGCTCAAGCGATTTGATATGGATAAAGTGCACTTTGTCGGCACCCACATGGTCGGTCAAAGTTTGCATGTGAACAAGGATATATTTCGTCCAAATGTGGATGATGAAGTACTTGGAGCCGAGGTACCGTACTTTAGTGAAATCGATGCGTTATTGTACTTAGCTCAGTGCACACGACCAGACATTGCTTTCTCAGTGAACTTGTTAGCTAGATATAGCTTTATGCCAACGCAATGTCATTGGACTGGTGTCAAGAATATCGTTTGATACCTTAAATGAACCATTGACATGGGTTTGTTCTTCCCTTATAAAGATTCAACAAGGGTCACAACCGAGTGTGTTGTCCTTGAAGATCTAGACACCAACCGGTCTCTGTACCGAGTTGTCGCCGCTATAGCTGAGGAGCACGGATCCCCCTCTACTCTCGGCACCGCCGCTGCCTCCTATGTCGAAACACCAAATAATGTCTTGGTTGGTTTCACAGATGCTTGATACTTGTCAGATCCGCATAAAGGACACTCTCAAACTGATTATGTGTTTACTATTGGAAATACGGCGATATCATGGAGGTTTACTAAGCACACTCTTGTGGTGTCATCTTCAAATCATACAGAGACTATTGTCCTACATGAAGCTGTTCGTGAATGTGTATGGCTAAGGTTGGTCATTGAACACATTAGAGGAACAAGTGGTTTGAGCTCTACTACGAAGAAACCTACTGGCATTTATGAAGACAATGTAGCCTGAATTAAGCAGATGAAGCTAGGTTACATTAAGAGTGACAATACAAAGCATATCTCATCGAAGTTCTTCTACAATCAACAACAACAAGTATTCCTCAACATTCAAGTGAATCAAGTGAGTTCAGAAGCAAATATATCTGATCTATTCACCAAATCTCTGTCTAAGTCTACTATCGAGAAGCATGTGAAGCACATTGGAATGCGAAGATTGTCAAGTCTCTCTGACTGAGTTATTCGTCAGGGGGAGCCATACATGAAGGGGTTCTCGGTGAAGTAGCATGGTGCGTTATACTCTTTTGTCCTTCGATCAAAGTTTAGTTTTTTCCCACATGGTTTTTTTACTTGGCAATGTTTTAACGAGGCAGCACCGTATGCACTATACAACATAACGACGCACAACACAAAATGGAGTGTTGTAGAGTAAACGACATGTGTGTCTTGGTCTATACCGAATACATGAAAATTATGTTCGCTAGTTGTAATAGGATATCAATACATGTTTTCTTGTAACACACTAATTATCCCTATAAGGGGCTCATATCTTGAATGAAATAATGTTTTCCATTCTCCCAAAACAAAAGGAATTTTGTTGTTCATGATTCAAACCTACAATTGCTAGATCAAAAAAGAATCCTAGAACAGAGTAAATGTTAAAATGCCGCAGAGTATGCATGTGTTGAAATAGTGTATACAACATTTGAAAACAAAGATTAAAAGTGATTCGCTGCAACGCGCGGCTGGTCACCTAGTATTAATACATTATCTGGGTAAGTGTGTCACTTATTTTTTGTTGACAGCCTGATTTTTTGTGATGCGTCAGTGAGTGATTGTTGAGAAATTAATGTTGACAGCCTTATTTTTTGTTGACAGCCTGATTTTTTGTTGAAGGAGATATTTGGAATTTATAAAAGAACATCAGGGCAAAAAATTAATGTTGAGAAATCAGCAGTAAGTTTTAGCCCCATAACGAGTTCAGTTGTAAAGAATGCTTGTAGTGAGGCCTTGGAAATGAAGATTGTTCCTTGTCATGAGCGTTATCTTAGGCTACCTATAACGATAGGTAGGAGTAAGAAGAAGACATTTAAGGGCCCGACATACTGAGTTTAAAGAGAATTCAAGGGAGGTAAGGAGGTGCTTATGAAGGTTGTGGCTCAGTCAATTCCTACTTATGCTATGAGTGCTTTTCAGCTTCCTGTTGGTACATGTGATGAGATTAATAGACATTTAGCTCGTTTTGGGGCAAATCGGATGGAAAGGGTATTCACTGGAGCAAATGGGCCAAACTCTGTATTCCAAAGAATGAAGGTGCGTTGAGTTTTAGAGAGTTTCAAAGTTTTAATCAAGCGTTGGTTGCAAAAGTTGGGTGGAGATTGCTACATGATGAAAATTTTCTAGTTGGAGGGATGTTAAACGCTAAGTATTTTCCAAAATGTCCTTTCTTGAGTCTGTAGCTGGTAATAGTCCCTCTAATATTTAGAGGGTTGTTGTATGGGGTAAGGACAGTGGCGGAACCAAGAATTTTTCTGAGCCAAGGCAAGTATCAAACGCTATCAAACGTCATCATCAAACTCAAAAAAAAAATCAAATAACACTTACTTTATTGGGATTACAACAAAATCAATTTTAAGAGAGATACTAGAGCTTCTCTAAAATTACTATGCGATTCAGATATGGATTGATATGCACATACGATTTCACAAATGAAGAGAACAATGCTTAAGGCTAAATAAACCTAATTGAAATTAGGGTATCCCATAAAATTCCAAATCTCATTTGGATTACTAGTCTTTTTATTTTTTCGATGGACAATTAGTCCTTTTATTTTACTCTTTGTGTGAAAGGAGAGGTGACAGAGCAATACACCCAATAGCATTTTTCATGTACGACGTCGTTTTGAGGCGTCAAAAAAGAAAGAAAAATGAAACAAAGCCTGCAATTCGTCTTCTTCTTCCCCTGCCCAGATTTTTGCCCTTTTACAACCATTGTTGCTTCTAACCAAGCCATATAATCCTATTTCATGCAAAAACTCAATCTAGACAAGTGCCTAGACTTGCCTATGTATAGATCCGCCATTGGGTAAGGAGTTGCTGCTTAAAGGGCTGTGTTGGCAGGTGAGTGATGGTTGTAACATTTGTGTGTTTCTGGACCCTTGGATTGCTGGTATTCCAGAGTTTTGAATAGCATGGAAGGCATGATTTAAATGGAATATGTGTGTTTCCAAGTTGGTTAATGATGTTGGGGCATGGTCTCTGTCTACATTGGAGCAGGTTTGTACAGTCTTTGAATTAGAGGCTATTTTTGCTATCCCTCTGGTCATAATGAGTAGTAGTAGTAGTAGGGATAAGTTGTACTGGTTTCATAATAAGAATGAAAAGTATTCTTTTAGAAGTGCTTATTGGGTGGCAATGAGGGAGCAGCGAGTACAGCTCCCGGTAGTCTCTAAACGTTGGAAGCATCTTTGGAAGTTGAAAATTCCACCAAAGATGAGTTATTTCTTATGGAGATGTTCGATGAGTTTCTTACCGTGCATGTGGTCCCTATATCAAAGGTATGTTGTTCCGCAACCTAAGTGCCCGAGATGTCATCTAACTAATGAAACGCCTTTGCACGCAACATGGTCGTGTTCTTTTTATGTTGCGGTGTTAGGGACGGTGAATTTTTTTGCAAAGTTGACTCCGGGTCTGTTGTCTAATTTTAGTGATGTTTTGGATTATGTTATTGGTATTCTTTCTGTGGATGAGATGAAATTGTTTGTTATCATTCTTTAGAATAATTGGAATGAGCGTAACTTGGTGACTCATGGAGAGAATCCTCGACCCCCAGAAGTAATATTTCAGCTGTGTGATGATTTGGGAGGGTTTGTTGGCAGTCCAGGCTCGTGGTCAAATAAGTTCCAGGGCTGCAGTTCAGCAATCTTGTATTTAGAGACCTCCTAGCCCAGATATGATGAAATTAAATTGTGATGCTGTTGTTTTTAATGATGGGATAAATGTTGGAGTAGGAGTGATTATTAGGGATAGTTTTGGGATCTAATTCTAGCTAAAGGGGAGAGACTTGCAGGGAGATTCAAATCTTGTATTGCAGAACTTTGGGCAGTAATTGTGGGGTTGGAATCGTTGGTGGAAAGTGCCTGGCAGGTGGAGAGTGTTGAATCTGATTGCCTAGAAGCCGTTCTAATGGTGAATGGTGATGGAGAGAAACGGTTGAGGAGGGGGTGTTGGTTGAGAAGGCTAGGGAATTACTTGTTACGAATGGTTTGAAACTTTCTCATGTTTCAAGGAGGTGTAATGACCCCTCAGTTTGTAGCCCGGTCTGAAGGGCGATTTTCTTGGTTAGAGGTTGGGCTCGATTGGCTGATGGACGTCATCATTGGTGACAAACCCGTAACTCAGTCTAATGATAGGGAAGGGAGCGGGGATATCATATCCATCACATTTGTTTCTAATGTTTTGTAACTTTTTTCCTTTGAACTTTAAAAATAAAGATCAAAACTAGCAAAAGATAGAAGAGCAACAACAACAAAAACACAGAGTAACGAACTAAGTCACTCCCAATTCCGGCGCCGGATGACAAGGGTCAGTACGAAGAAGAGAAGCTAATATAATAAAAATTCCGACACCTCTTTCTAATGCATTCCCTCCCAGGTGAAGTCTCTTATACGCTTCTTTAAGAGACTATTTTGCCCGTGATCATGCTAGACTCCAGACATTCCAACTGAGAAAGTTTATTTTGCAGAAGTGGAAGGATGGCATCCGACCTGTGTAACACCACACCTCCTTTTAGAACTACCTCCCTGCTAAGCTATCCCGGTTGATATGTTGAACCCTAGGCTACAAATTCTGTCATGATTTATGTGATTCCCTTCCTCTCCCAGCTTGCAAAGAAAGGAGAACAGTTTATAGACCTTCCATATGCTGTCAAAGGGATGGGACGTATCTTGTAGTGGAATACTGAGTTACATTGAAGCCACAGCTGTGCTGCAAACCTATGCTACTCAAATGAATCCAGTAGTTCTTGAGGTATGTAGTTTCTGGTATTAAAACGAAATGTCAAATGAATTGGCTAATTATGGCAAGGTGCTCGACTTTGATACTGTGAGTGCATAACTCGAGTAAATTTGTATTCTACTTAAATTTGAAAAGGTCTGGGACTTTCCATTTTTGCTAGATTTATTTCTATGAAAATAGACGAGTGCTGCGTATGTCGGTGTGGGATTTCTGTTCATCTACTAATATTTTGTATATGAACGCACAGATGAATGTTAAAAGGATAAAAATCTCAGTCTTTCCCATCTCTCTCATATCTTCTTCCGAATGTTGTAGCATGATGAAGTCAATGTCTCACTGAAAAGATTGAAGACTTTTTAGAAAAATAAATGAATGTAGGATAGGCTTGCATGACTGTATCTTTCCAAATGCATCCGCTATCAATCATCGCAGGTTTACTTTGAGATTTGAAATAACACTTTAAGCATTGCATAGGACGCTGAAATTTGAACAAAGGGGCATTGCCCAGGAATTGTAATGCTGTTTTTCACATCCCCACAGAAGTCATAAAACGCGAAACCATGAGAATTAGAAACTGTTGAAAGTGAACCTCTTCGAACAAGTACAAGGCACAACTATCAGCACACTAATATGCAGCCTAGCGGCACACTAATATTACAGCAATTATTTTCTCAACAAACTGCAGTCACACCATTGGCTTAGGAGTTCCAGTTTCTTCAGATAGAACTGGCATTTTTGCTCTAGCTTCTGCCAACTCAAACGCCTTTAGAAACTGTATCATCTTCAATTTTAGTCAACTTCAGAGCTAGCTGATGAACTTTTGGTAAGTTTAGTCAACTTCTCACATACTTTACAGCTTATCAATAACATACATGGGCATCTTATAAGCTTTCAAATGTTTACATCAACCTTGACGATCTATTCTTCTCATTTCATGGTGGTTAATAGATAAAACAAATATCCCTGGACCAATAACCACTGCAATTAAATCAATTTGTTACTTTGGTTTTCAACCTTCGACTATCGCTCAGTGTAATGTTGGTGTGATGATCTGCACAAATGTTGTTTAAGGGTTTTCCAGATGCTTGTGATTCATTGAAGGTTCTGAGGAATGGTGCACTGGACATGTCTTCTTCTGTGAGGTGGGCTACTGAGTGGGAAGAGAATGCCAAGGGATTAATCTTGAAGGCAAGGTTACTCGCTGCATTCAATTAAGTCTTCTTTATCATCTATATGTCATCGTACATGCTTTGAGGCTTTGTGACATTTACACTTCCCCATACCCCAAACCCTCGGATAAGGGAGGTGTGGGGTTGAGATCTTGAATCCAAGCCTCTAGTCGCGAACATGGGAATATTTTCTAGAAGTTCAATTTTCCTTTTTATTGGGTGTTTAACTGCCATGAATATTAAATATTAGGATAAATGATAATGAATGTCCTTTAGCATTATTCATTCTCCTCTTCCCACAGGACCTAGATTTATAATTTGTTCAATGTGCTTGGTAATGAATCTGATTAGAAGGGTCTCATATTACAGGTCATCTCTGGAAACTCAGACGGATCCCCAGTCCCTGTCGACGTTGCTTGGTGAATGAGTGAACCAATTGATGTTTGACTAAAATACATTATACACCCAACATCTACGAACTTCAATTTTGTACTCAACTATCAAAACGTGACTAAGTTAAATTTCCTGATTCCGCCCCCTAAGGGTAACAATCACTTTGATTAAAAACGCAGAGAATCTGATTTTGGAGATGCAGAAGCAGTATGTCTTTCCTATTTTCCCCACAGTTCCATGGTACAAGCAGGAGTAGCATCAGAGTAGCATTTGTGTGGATCACGGATGTAAAAGGAAACAAATTCTGTATTCAACATCGAAGAGATGAGAGAGAACCTCCGACTTCTTCAGAGTGATTTCTGAAGGCCTCAAAACCCTAGGGTTAGAGGTTTGGCGACGACGCTCCTCCTACGGGCGGAGCGGTGATTGTGTTGGCGGCAAGACCTTGTTGTCGGAGTATCCGGCTTTAATATGGCAGCGAGAGAAGATGAAGAAGGTCGGAACTGCTGCTATGGCGTTTGATCTTTGGAGTGTTCCCTCCAACTGTGTTGACTTTGTGATGTGTAGGTAGTGGAGGTTTGTTCACGATGTGGTTGGCGGGGAGCCTCATGTTCTCTTGATCAAACGACGACGGGTTGATGATGGCGTGGGGCCGAGCGAAGAGGCTGTGGTTTCTTTCTCGATGATGTTAGATGCTTGTTTGTGTTTCTGAAGGGCTCTCGGTTGAAGTGTTTCTCGACTGAGAGTGCGGTGGGTGTGGGCTGACATATCTGTCAAGATGTGGCGTCGGTGACTCGATGCGTGGCTGTGGAGCGTGGAGGCTCCAGTGGATTGGCTGATTATGGTCGACCAGCACCGGAAACTCCAACCACAGAGGAAGTATTCCCTCAAAAATTTCAATGGGAAATGCCATGTTTAAATTGGTTGTCTTGCTGACCGGGGCCGTTGATCGATGATGGGCCTGAGCTATTGGGCCGACTTGGGCTTGCTAAATGGGTGGCTGTTGGTGGGCTCTAGCGCTACCATTTGGCTGATGGAAGTTTATGAGGTTAGTCCACATGGTTTGGAAGTTTCTTAGGACTCGGGTTTTATCTAGATTAATGATAGATGGTTATTTCGATTTAATTCTTGAGTTATATCTACACGTACACTAATTGAGGTATCTAAGTGACCGATACTTCTCTTTTAAGAGTTTACATATGAATAGTTAGAATTCTTTTATCGTAGGTTATTATCTGAGAGCAACCGTAACAATAAAAACTACTTATCATGTGTAAGGAACTGTTAGTTTCAAGATAATATTTTATATAAGATATTTTAATAAAATTATATGATTTTTGTCTAAAAAAATCGGTTACATATCTCCTAATTCACGTGACGAACAGTTGAAGGGTATTAGACAATCCGCACACTAGGGTTTTAGACACATCACGGGTTGCTTTTGGTCCAAAATCGCAAAAATGGCGAAGAAGAGAAGCAGAGAGAAGCACCACAATCCGGAGCCATTTCTGGCCGCCGCCGCCGCCGACGACGGCGCCTCCGTGGCCTCCAAGAAGCGAACCAAGTCCAAGCAGCACCAGACCGACGAGACTCTCATCTCGTCGGGCATGAGCGCCAAGATTCTCAAGCAGGCTCAGCTCCAGCAGAGAGAAGTCGAGGACGACGAGAATCGGGCCCACAACCCCAACGCGCTGCTGGACATCACTGAGGAGCCAATCGCCGATGAGTCGGATGACGACGACGATGACGAGTTCGGCGCGTTTCTCGATAATCGCGGCGAGGAGGAAGCGTTTAAAGTCAACAATAGGATGACAAAGGTGAGGGCTTTTTTGGAATTAATAATGCGTGATGTGTTTGTAATTTGAGAATTGGAGTTGAATTTGAGTGTTGAATTGCAGGAGATTGGGAAAGAGTATGAGAAGGAGCTAGGTAAGGTGGCGGTGGAGGAGGATGAGAGATTGCTGGATGCATTTCTTTCAAAAGATGCCGGGAGGCAGCTTACTCTTGCGGACCTGATCGTGGCCAGGATTAAAGAGAATGATTCGAGTATCGCTCCATCGAATGGTGAGACAATATATATTACTACTGCATTGTTCGGATGGATTCATAGTGTTTTCATTATATATACTATAGTTTGGTTTGGTTGCAGATATGAAGCCTTTGCCTAAACTGGATGCCGACACCATAGAGATCTTCAAGGGGTAAGCAAACTGCGTGTTACTAAACTTAGTTGATATGTGTTGATTCTGAATTGACTATTTTATGTGTTAGAGGAGTTGCTTATGGTATGGTTTGCATTTGTTTATGCAGAGTTGGCCAGTTTCTTAAAAAGTACACTGCTGGGAAGGTTCCCAAGCCCTTTAAACACATCCCTTCAATGAATCAATGGGAAGATGTCCTATACTTGACTGAGCCTGAGAATTGGTCTCCCAATGCGATGTATCAAGCTACAAGAATTTTTGCTTCCAATTTGACAGCAAAGAAGGTAGAGCGT
The DNA here is from genome assembly GCA_951800085.1 of Comarum palustre. Classification (NCBI taxonomy): domain Eukaryota; kingdom Viridiplantae; phylum Streptophyta; class Magnoliopsida; order Rosales; family Rosaceae; genus Comarum; species Comarum palustre. The sequence goes on along the minus strand of OX637587.1, from coordinate 14,967,049 downwards.
TTCTACAAGCTTGTCTTGCTGCCGCGTGTGAGAGAAGACATTCGGAAGAACAAGCGCTTGCATTTTGCCCTTTATCAGGCTTTGAAGAAGTCTCTTTACAAGCCTGCTGCCTTTTTCAAAGGAATATTGCTACCTTTATGCGAGGTATGCGATTATCAAAGCATATCATTCTTGTCCAACTGAACCTGGTATTTAAGAAGCTTAAAGTGTGTTGTCCTTTTGTATAAACATAATTTTCTTTCACTCTTTCAATACTAAGGTTAAGTACTTTGGTATGTAGGTCCAACTGAACTTGGTATTTCTGAAGCTCAAAGTGTGTTCTTTTGTATAAACAGAATTTTCTTTCTCTGTCAATTCTAAGGTTAATTACTTTGGTATGCCACCTCAAGACACCATTCCACCTTGAGGTGAAGAATTAATGCAAAATGTTCAAAATAATGGAATCATGGTTTTTGTGGCATGCTATTGTGAAATAGTTTCAATATACATGTGATGTGCACAGTTTTTTTTGGTGCTGCATGCCTGGCTAACATAATTAAATCAAATTTCAATTCTACCTCGGAAATTTGGTGATTCTAACACACTCCCCTACCCCATCTTCCTGACAGTCAGGGACTTGCAATCTAAGAGAAGCTGTTATTGTTGGGAGCGTCTTACAAAAGGTCTCCATTCCACCACTTCATTCAAGGTATGTGATTTGCTGACCAATGGGACTTGTAACAAAAGAATGCTACCAAACGGACCTTTAAGATTGATAAGGAGTGTTTTTAAGGACATGTATATTCGAACTTGCTGCTAAATTGTTTTTCTTCTCCTCGTTGTACTTAATAGTTATGTAGTTATTCAATGAATGAAAGCCACTACTATTCTTAAATCTTTAAATGTTTTGAGCTACCAACCCTAGCCATAGTTTCTTTTTTGTTAACTCTTCCTTTTTTATTTCTGGTATTTAGGGATTGATTCTTTCACGCATGTTGATTTAAATGGAAGTTATATTAGTTATTGAAATAGTAATTCATCTTGTAGATCTCTCATACGTGCTTCTGATGTATTTGCAGTGTTGCAGTAATGAAGCTAGCAGAAATGGAATACTGTGGTACAACGAGGTATTGACTCTAACTCATAGATTGAAAGATATAACTGTAATAGTACTTGTGGTGTCATTCTGAAAGTAAGAGATTGGAAAATTTGGGTTGGAAGAATTTTTTCCCCTCATTATTGCAATGGATGCATTGGTTCCTAATGCACTGCAAAGATATAGGAGGTCCCATTCAATTAACTTCAATTGAATTGCATTATGGAGACCGATATCCTTGCCTGATTTGCCAATTTTAAAAATTTATGATCCCCTAATTTATTATTGTATTGGATGATCTATCAGTTTTGAACTACTTTTAATTTGGAGAAAGATGAAGATCCACTTGACAGTTGGAGTTACTGACTTTGGTTTTTAAATTGTTGCAGTTATTTTATAAAGCTTCTTTTGGAGAAAAAGTATGCTTTGCCATTTCGTGTAATTGATGCTCTTGTTGGACATTTCATGAGATTTATGAATGAAACAAGGGTAATGCCAGTGATATGGCACCAATCACTTCTTGCATTTGTGGAAAGGTGGGCATAGTTTTCAGATTTTCTTTCTTATGTATGAGATGAGCAGTAGGTTTCTTGATTTGTGGTTGTCCCTCATATACAGCTGTGTGCATAATTCTGAGCAGGTACAAAAATGATATACTGAATGAGGATAAAGATAACCTTAGAGTTCTTCTTCAAACACAAAGGCACGATCTGGTAAGAGCATTTTCTCTAAAGGAGTTTGAATATTTGAATTCCATAAATTTTGCTGACTTAATCTGATCTGGCAATTTCATTGTAGGTAACTCGTGAAATAAGAAAGGAGCTAGATAATAGCCGCAGTCGTGGTGAGAAGGCAGATGACCTTATGTCAATTGATATCCTTTAAGTTTTCTTTTCTGTTTTCTTCTTTTATAATTTTATTCGAGTTTTTTTAAAGTCATTATAGAGTTTTTAATTGAATCTCATGAAAGTGGAAAAAAAGTAAAACAAACAAACTTCTTTGTTCGCCTTGACTTCACAAACCTTCTCCAGATTCTGTGATGATTAAGTCCGTTGAAGAAGATATGTTTGATATTCCAGAGGTGCCTATGGAGGATGACTGATTTAATCCTATAGTGAAGATACCTGTTGATTTGTTTCTATCCGCGTAATTCTCTTTTCACTTTTAGAAATTCAGTTTTTTTTTCGCGAGTATTCATATGTTTTTGTACATTTTCTCACTCATTTCATGGTTGATTTGCAGGTCTGGCTGAGTTGTCCAATGAAATATTTCTCCTGGAAGGTGCAATGTTCTTTCAAATGTGATACATTTTCTTTTGACAAAATCACAGCTATCTAAAGGCTTCCTATTCTGGTGTGTGCATATTCAGATTCACCTTGAGCACTCTCCTTGCAATGGCAATTCGAACTCCTGATATTTATGAATACATGTTTTTGGTATTTCTTACTGAAGATTCTTTGATCATTTAATGAGACCTCAATTTGAAATTTAAAAGTGCAAAAAGTTTTGACAGTTCTCCGAGGATTTATTCTTCTATGTTGTGTGATGTTTTAGTGCCAACAAATGTATGATCTTGTTTAGTACGGATGGCTTGTTTGTCTTCTTGACTATGAAGTCTTGAGCTATAAACTAATTTGAGATCACTTTCGAGCATGAAGGTTGAGTTTGACTGCCTTGCTACTGGATTTAGCTCTTAAGAGCTACACCCTCTACGGCTGGGTTTGGTGCAGCTGGGCTTATAAGACATAAGCTGACTTTTACTTTTTTGCAGCTTATAAGTAGAAGGTGGGTGTTTGCAGCTTCTATTTTTTCTCTCAAAACACCTTTTACTTTTTTAAGAAGTAGTTTATTTTTGAACTTACCAAACACCAAAACCTTTGATGTTTAAAAGCAAAGGAGCTTATAAGCTATTTCAAACCATTTTTTGCTGTAATGTACTGTTGTGGAGCGGTTCAACTGTAATTAGATACTTATTAGAAATACTTGCATTTTTATTGGACTGTCCTGCTATCACGTAGTAAGGCAGCTAAAATGCCACACTGGTCGTTGTCCTAAGTTTATTGTGTGATCTATTTATCTTTTTTATAGAAGGGTAGTAAGAAAGGAGATGAAACCCTAGCATTATCATCTCAAGTGATGTGCCTTTCCTTGCAAGCAACGTTTCTGGACTACTCTACACAGTCCAAAACGACGCCGTCCCATTCCCCTAGACCCAGAAGCAGACACCTGGACAAAGCAACTTGGGCCCAGAGGACATGAGTTTACCAACCAGGCCTCATTTTTGAACTGTATTTACAATAATGTCCCTGTGCTGAGGGAGACCTGTATAAACAACAAATCCATTTCTGATTCCCTTCTCCAAATCCCTAACCCCCTTTTCTCCAGTTCCCGCCCCCTCTCGAATCAAACCCCTTCCCTTTCCGGCGCGTGAAGAGCAGCCACTATGGGAGAGCGTAAGGTTCTGAACAAGTACTACCCGCCGGACTTCGACCCGTCGAAGCTCCCCCGTGTCCGGCGACCCAAGAATCAACAGATCAAGGTCCGTATGATGCTTCCGATGAGCATCCGATGCAACACCTGTGGCAACTACATCTACAAAGGCACCAAGTTCAACTCGCGGAAAGAAGACGTCGTCGGCGAGGCACGTAAATCTCGACTCTTCAATCTTAGGGTTTGTAATTTCCCGGCGGTTTATTGAATCTTAGGGTTTATAATTAATGTTTCTGTGGTTTTGCAGACGTATTTGGGAATTCAAATCTTTAGGTTTTACTTCAAGTGTACCAAGTGCTCGGCGGAGCTTGCGATGAAGACGGACCCGCAGAACTCGGATTATGTGGTGGAGGCTGGGGCGACTCGGAATTTCGAGCCGTGGCGTAATGAGGATGAGGTGAAGGAAGGAGGCATTGTGATTTGTTAGATGTGTTTTCTGTTTTCGGATTTTGTTTTGGTGTTGTGGACACTTTTGGATGACTTGGTTTGTGTGTTGTTTCAGGTAGTGGATAAGGAGAAGCAGAAGAGGGAGTCCGAAGAAATGGGAGATGCTATGAAGTCTTTGGAGAATAGAACCTTGGATTCGAAGAGAGAGATGGATATTCTTGCCGCTTTGGATGAGATGAAGTCCATGAAGGTAGGTACCTCAGTAGTTGTTACCGGGGTTTTGCTACTAATTTTTATGTGATTGCAGTATCATTTTTAATACTAATGCATCGTTTTGTGCTTTCAGTCCCGACATGCCACTGTGAGTGTGGATGAGATGTTGAGGGCTTTGCAACATACAGTTGCGCATAAGGTATGAATATGTGCTTTTTTTATATTTAGTCCAGTTTAAACCAAATAGGCTCAAGTGCACACACTGATGTATGCATCCTTTGTTAAGAATTATACCCTTGTACGTGTGTATACTTCTCTAGCTCTTTATATGAAAACATATAGGAGCCTTCCCAAAACAGGCAATAGTTGCAGTTTCAGTGTCATGCTCTGTAAAATTTTAATAATATCCTTTAAACTTGTTACAATAGTAGAAAGACTCATCCTGTTAGGGATCATACAGAGACCGAGTCTGATTTAACCGATCAATCAACCACATGTTGCAACTCACTCTATCAAACAAAACACATCCAACTAGGGAGCACTCCATTTGATTGAAGAGCTCTATATATTATGCATTATGAGTTATACAACTGTTGCTACCTTTTTAATCCCAGATTTTTTAGTACTGAAAAACTGTTTTGCTGACAGGAGGAAAGGATGGAAGAGGAGGATGAAGCGCTCTTAAAATCGATCGTTTTCCATGTTAGTACTTGCACTCTTTCTTTTTTTTCTTTTTTACTCAACTTAAATAGTTTGATCTAGATTTGTCTTTGTTATACTTTCCATATTCTTTTTCAGTGAGATGTTTGTTTCTGATGCTAGTTTCTGGTTTCTACTACCATATATGCAGAACTCAAAAGATTATGTTCGAAGGATTCATGATGATGATTTAGATGATGATGATGAAAATTTGTTAGAGCCTTCAAGCGGAAATGGTGAAACGTCTAATCATTTGTCAAAGGTATGACTTTTATTTTGTCGGATAGGCATATGATGAACTCTAAATTAACGGTTTAAAGATAGAATTAAGAAGGGGATAGGTATACTAGCATCTCACCAGTAGGTTTCTAGGCATCATACCTAGGGATCTCAGGCTTCACACCTAAGGTTTGGTTGCATCTCACAAACCTGGATAGAAAGCAAAGCTCTCAAACTTTTATTTATTCAACTCTGCAAAAAAAGACTACAAATGCCTCTATATATAGAGGTTATAACTTATAACCCTAGATCAATTAGGATCAAGCAACCCTAATATTCTAGAACTTAAAAGATTCCCTGATAAAAACACAAATCCAAAAAAAGAAAGAAATCATAAATCCTGACTTAAGATATTGTACTCTTATTCTGCATTATCCTCCCCGGATTGAAAAAACTCAACTCCGGCGAGTTATGGGTGTAGAATCCTGCCACTAAACCACCAGGCCCTTATCCCAAACGATTTCATCTTCAACATGTTAATAACTTTCTTCTTGGTTGCTGCATGTCCCCTTAACACCTTTCTGTGGGCACCATGTCAAACTTTTTCATAGGCTTCAAGACAACTTTGTGCTTGTGAAACAACAATGAATATGTATTTGCTTTTCCACAATGGTTCACATCACGATCAAATAGCTAAGGTTTTCCTACAAGGACATGGGCTGTCTTCATGGGTGGCACTGGAATATGGGTGTTGTCAACCCAACCGACCTTGTATGGTTGTTGGTGTGGCAGTACTTGAAGTTCGAGGCGCTCAACGGCCACACTTTAGACAAAATCGACACAGTTCTCTCCATCCATATCGATATTTCCATCTGTATCCACTTGTTCAGGCTTTATGGAATTCTGTGACCCAAGCCCCAAAAGTTTGTTTGTTGTGGGGCTGCTCTTCTTCGTCACTAGCGGTGTTCTCCTCAACTGCCTGTGCAAAAGCATTCCCATTATCTTCTAGCTTTCTAAGCCGAAGATCGAATGATTCAATCTCGCTATGTGTCAGTCAGATGACCCTAGTGAATTTTTTCCGAACGTGGAGCCATTAGATCAATAGGTTTTGGTTTACAGACGACACCAAAATGATGCATGACAAAATAAGATGAACTCTAAATTAACGGTTTAAAGATAGAATTAAGAAAGAGATAGGTCTACTAGCATCTCACCAGTATGTTTCTAGGCATCACACCTAGGGATCTCAGACTTCACACCTAAGGTTGGGTTGCATCTCACAAACCTGGATAGAAAGCAAAGCTCTCAAACTTTTATTTATTCAACTCTCCAAAAAAGACTACAAAGGCCTCTATATTTAGAGAGGTTATGACCCTAGATCAATTAGGATCAAGCAACCCTAATATTCTTAAAAGATTCCCTAATAAAAACACAAATCCAAAAAAAGAAAGAAATCATAAATCCTGACTTAAGATATTGTACTCTTATTCTGCATTATCCTCTCCGGATTGAAAAAACTCAACTCCGTCGAGTTATGGGTGTAGAATCCTGCCACTAAACCACCAGGCCCTTATCCCAAACGATTTCATCTTCAACATGTTAATAACTTTCTTCTTGGTTGCTGCATGTCCCCTTAACACCTTTCTGTGGGGCACCATGTCAAACTTTTTCATAGGCTTCATGACAACCTTGTGCTTGTGAAACAACAATGAATATGTATTTGCTTTTCCACAATGGTTCACATCACGATCAAATAGCTAAGGTTTTCCTACAAGGACATGGGCTGTCTTCATGGGTGGCACTGGAATATGGGTGTTGTCAACCCAACCGACCTTGTATGGTTGTTGGTGTGGCAGTACTTGAAGTTCGAGGCACTCAACGGCAACACTTTAGACAAAATAGACACAGTTCTCTCCATCCATATCGATATTTCCATCAGTATCCACTTGTTCAGGCTTTATGGAATTCTGTGACCCAAGCCCCAAAAGTTCGTTTGTTGTGGGGCTGCTCTTCTTCGTCACTAGCGGTGTTCTTCTCAACTGCCGGTGCAAAAGCATTCCCATTATCTTCTAGCTTTCTAAGCCGAAGATCGAATGATTCAATCTCGCTATGTGTCAGTCAGATGACCCTAGTGAATTTTTTCCGAACGTGGAGCCATTAGATCAATAGGTTTTGGTTTACAGACGGCACCAAAATGATGCATGACAAAATAAGATGAACTCTAAATTAACGGTTTAAAGATAGAATTAAGAAAGGGATAGGTCTACTAGCATCTCACCAGTATGTTTCTAGGCATCACACCTAGGGATCTCAGACTTCACACCTAAGGTTAGGTTGCATCTCACAAACCTGGATAGAAAGCAAAGCTCTCGAACTTTTATTTATTCAACTCTCCAAAAAAGACTACAAAGGCCTCTATATTTAGAGAGGTTATAACCCTAGATCAATTAGGATCAAGCAACCCTAATATTCTAGAACGTAAAAGATTCCATAATAAAAACACAAATCAAAAATAAGAAAGAAATCATAAAATCCTGACTTAAGATTTTATACTCTTATTCTGCATTACATAGCCTCTGAGTAGACAAGTTCTAGATATATCCAGCTCTACTTTCTTAATTTCTTAGATTTTTTAAGATTTTCTTCCCGCATCTTTACGAGAGTGCCTCCACATTGATTGTATGAAGTATTTAATCAGGGATTCACTGCCATCAAGTACTGTTATTCCTCTATATAAAGCACTTTGTTTTAAATGGCTTTTATAGAAGGTCCTTTGCCTTGTGTTCTAGTTGGATATGGTTATCCAGTAATCATCAAATTCTGCTATTTTGTTCTTTTAAAAATTAAAGGATATGTTCTATGGTTGTTGCTTCCTTAGTTGAACTTCTTTAGAAATATGCCCATTCCATGCGCTTTGAGGTTTATATGGTCTTTGGTTACTAAAATCTAGTTGAGTTTACATTGTACAGAATCAAATCTACACAGGAGTCGTACAATGTTATACCGGGGACTGGTAGAAGTAGTTTTTAGGTTGTGATTCTGTAAATAAGGGTTTAACTGTAATATATATTAGATAAGTTGCACAACTTCATAAGATTTACCATGATTCCAATTCTTGGCATTATGTAGTTAACATGAATGCACAGAGAACTGAGTGGGACTATAAATTCAGTTCAGCTAAAACTCTTTGTCACTCTCAGGCAGATTAGATTGAGCTGGCATAAGCCATATCATCTAATTAAGGAGGACTAGCTTTGAAATTCCAAAGAAAAGGCTTTTACAGGATTTGAAATCACATTGAGGGTGAAGGATAGGAATGGAATGTTGTGAGAGCTGTGGGATGAAAGGGGAAATTTTTACTTGCAAATGCTAGAAAATTGATGAATTTTATGCCATATTAATATAAATCAGTAATATGGCGTGTTCTTCCACTCTTCTTTCCGACCCCAAGCAACTTGTATGTCCACATGTACATTTTAAACTATTTCCCGTCTGCATTCAAAACTCAGCTTTCAGTTAATTATTTTCCTATGTTAGGCCTCAACTTGGTAAAAAAAATCATGGTTAGATCCTGCATGATATCCATTTTCTGTGATGGACAATTATCTAATGAATATGTATACACGTTTTGCCATGCAGAGACAAAAGCTTACTCAAGATAATAGCGAACCAACAGATTCATTGACGAAAACCAGTATTCTTGTTAGCTCAAGCAGCAGAGGTATGTCAGACAACTGTTATTCATTGAACTGTTTGTCTTTTTATATGCTATTCATTTGGCAATGTTAAGCATGTTTTCTCTTTGGTAATTGACAGGAAAACAGAGTGGTTCAGAAGATTCTAAAATCATCTTCAAGTCTCCAGCTGTTAGGCTCTCTGTAGTTAAGAAACCAGTGGTGGCTAAAGTTAACTTGGTGAAGGTAGAAGATGAGAAACATGTTGGTGAGGAGTCTGAAAGTCTGACTAAACCAGATGAGAAAGAACAGGACGGCGAGAATACTATCAACAGTGGAAGTGACGTGTTACATTCGTTGTTCCAAAACTACAACAGCGATGATAGTGATGAGTAGTTTCTGAACGTTTTGTAACTTTTGTTATAGAATACTGAATTGGTGGACAGATTTTCCTGCTGGAGCAAAGATGCTTGAATCAAAAAGTGTCTTTAACATTACATACACTTTTAATCAAACAAGTGTATCTTTAACATTACATACCCTTTTAATCAAACAGTGTTGCACATGTTTCTCTTCGTAATTCCTAACAGGTACATATGTGATCTATAAAAGCCAGTTTTGGCTTTTCATGTCTCTAATAACTGCTTAGCAAGTTTAGTGTTACTGTTTCTTGTACCTACAGTTCATACTGCAAAAGTTCAAAGTTCTTTCCCGTTTTGCTTTGGCAGGCAAGTATAAGCTCAAAGCTTCTGAGCTGTCGAGTTGATTTTGGGAAGTTGAGTTGCAGATACATCTTTTTTATTCCGCCTTCTGGTTTGATCAAGTCGGATATAATCAGACAATCTACCAATACAACTGGAAGTGAACTCAGATGCAGTTAGCAACTTGTTCTTGTTGTGCACCAAACTTTTCCTCGAACGCTTGAGAAGCAGAGGACTTCATGAGTATAGACCTTGACAAGCGAAAAAATTCGTAGCTGGAACATGACTCACCACAGATAAGAGCGCAAACAACAGCTGATGCAAGAAAAGGATCAAGCACATACATGGTCCATGAAGAAGAATAGGAGCCGAGATAGAATGGCATTTCTATGGCCATTGCATTAGGGACAAGTCTGGATCACTGATCTTATACTCGGTATCTGATGATGCTCTAGAACCAAGTTAACTACGTTAATGGCAATTGCTGTGTGAATTGCTACACGAGGAAAATAAAATGATGTAGCGCCTAGGAAAATATTGAGAATAAAGTATCAAGCAAGGCAGCAACAAAATACCCCGCTATTTGAAGGAGGTTACTAAAGGTCTTACTAATAATACAACAAATATATCCCATTGTAACAATTCTACAGCCTCCGGAACTACTACGAAAACAATAACGGCCAAGATGGTAGATCTAAAACACACTGCGTACTACATGTGAAGCAGTAAGAAACTGCTTTGCCACCTCCATCAAACACATCACCAGCAAAGAGGATTTTTGAGGGTCTCATTTCTGGCCCTTCTTTCTCCACAAGTCACCAAACATTTTTATCCCTGAACCCCTTCGCTTTCCACTAACAAAACCATCATCCAAATCATCAGCAGCAGGTGATCCTACAAAACCAGCATAGCCACCACCTGGGGGATCAAACACTCCACCAAAGTGCTTGTCCATGGAGCCACACCTTTCGGAAATCCTCCCATTCATGTCCACACCCCCAGCAAGTATTGTTGCAGCAGCATCTGCGGCCTTTTTCCATTGCTCTGTCTGCACTCTCATTTTCTTCATCTCAGCTTCCAGTGCTTCCTTTGCTTCTTCTGTTGCTTTCAGCTTCTCACTCAACATAACCACATTAGCTTTACTTGCTTCCAGCTCTTCTTCAAATTTACTCGACTTCAAGGCCATTTCCTTTTCCTTCACCTCAGCAGATGAGATATTCATAGCTGCTTCCTTTAGCTGATTCTTTAAACTGTCATTTTCTTGAGTAAACACCTCTACCTCTTTTTCCTTCTCTTCCAACTTGGCTTTTAGCATATTTATCTCTTCATTTTTGAAAGCCAATTCATGAAAGGGTGACTTCTCTGGCTCCACAACCAATGGTGGTTCAGCTGAAATATCTATTGGCTTGGTTTCTTTTTCCACCTGATCAGTCTCACTAGGTTCAACCTTTGGCTCAGCTGTAACTTTCTCTGCAGGAACTTCAAAGACATCAGTTTCCCTTTGGCTGTTGTCATCTGAGGGACAGCTGTCTGTTCTGTTAGAATCTTCACTTTCCGAGGGAGGATGTGTTTCACAGATTTTCACTTGCCCGGAAGTTACAACTGGTTTCTTAGCTTTCTTGTCCAGCTTTTCTTGGGCTTCTTTTTTTGCAGCCTCAGCTGAAGCCAACTGTTCTTTTAGACTCTTCAGCTCATCTTGTGCTTGGCCAAGTTGAGATTCTAAATCAGCAAGGCGGGTTCCAAGTTTTTTTTGGTTCAGTGGATCCGATTGCGAACCTCTTGGGGAACGACGATCTCCTAACTTTGGACTACGGTCAGTGAATGATCGATGATGCAGTGGATCTGAATCAGAGCTTGAAGTCCTCAGCTTATGTGAGCTTCGAAGAGTTGGCTTTTGAACCACTTCAGATCCCCTATTCCACAAAAGTCATTAGCAGTTTCTATCAGATACAATCGCATACTTCCCAAGCATAACACTCCATGACAGGTGGTGTATAAACATGCACTCTATTTATCAAGCATTTGACAAACCAACCAGAATACATGCACTTGAAGATCTGTCATTCTATAAAGTACCAACTTACATAAATATGCTTCATTTGCAGTATCTGGTAACTAAACTTGACATTTACTCAGGATGGCAGTTTATCATACACATCTAAAGCATAAGAATTTCAGAGAAAAACAGACTCAAATAAACTTTTAATATTAAGTAATGTCCTCTTCTAACCTTGATAGCGGCATCTGTTCTCCTGAGATGAATATTCGTTGCAGAAATGCAATGAAGTCTTCTGGGTTGCAAATTCCGTTCTGCACAAGCAATCATAAGAAACGAATAGTCATAGATAAGATTGAGCATAAACTCGTGTATGATGTATCGGTAAAATTACAAGGATTTCTTGCTCCTTAGAAAGTAAGCATGCTAAAGACATGAAAGGAAAACTGACCTTAATCCACTTTGATTACTATTATCCCTACGAATTTGAAGACTAAACTATGGCTCGAAACAGAAAAACAACACCATGTAAGAACTACATATAATTTCTTAAATGTCCATAAACAGTTTGGTGAGCACATTGACCAAGTGCTATTGAATTCCAGTCATGTGAACTGCATAAAAAGCCACAAGTCTTCACACCTTTATAGAAACTCAGAAACCTCGAGGCTTATTCTCACTTTTGCCATGTCCCTCACAAGCAGCACATAGCGTGCTGCTGGGACAGTGCAAAAGCAATCTGAAACAACCCCTGGCCTCTTCCCCACGATGTATTCTACTATTCTATATAGTAGCACCAAACTTTCAAATCCATGCATCCTTTCAATCCAAAAGCTCGTACTAAATCTTTTGGAATGGAATTTGACAGGGGCACTTTTGTCATTTGACTGCAAAGTCTACATCTATTCCGACAAGCTCATCTAATTTGCTGAAAGGCTGAAAAAGTGAATGCCAAGTGTGGACAGAGTCGATGTTCTTTCATTAAATGGGTGTTTCTTTCTGAACCCAAATTTTTGCTCATGATCCCACCCAGTTTCTAAATTCAAATCCATAACTATACCCTATTCATTGCTCTCAAGTTTTTCAAATTCGCGAAGGCTTACTTTAAAACTTGAAGCTACCATAAGATTCAAGAAAAACCAAAGAGAAAGAGTTCAGAAACACAATGACACTGCATGTTTTGACCAAATTACAGACCGTAAGTGAAAAACAGAAGACCCAAGAAAAGTGCAGAACTAAGATCCTTCAAAATTAGACCCCTTTATCCCTACAAGTCTTTGTTTATGATTGCAAACAAGGAAGAAAAGTTTGACAATTATAGATCTTAAAGCATATCAACTTTTACCTGATTCTATACCTCTCTTTCTTAACCTCCGAAATCATGAATAGCAAGCACAAAATGAGACTAAAAGGGCAAAAAAGTAGGGAAAAACAGTTGCTAAAACGGGAAACATAATAATGTTCTCACCTTGAAAACTATATAAATGCAGAATAAGAAAGCTGACTCTCTCTCTTCTGTGATCTAGTTACCATCTGAACTGAAACATCTCCATGAAAGACCTTCCTGGCAATACAATGCTGATGAGAGAAACTCACCCCTTTGCTATAAATGGGATGGTGTTTAAAACTTAGCCTTATTTTAAAAAAAACACAAAGGTAGGCGGTAAAAACTATGCCCAGAAGCTAGAGAGAGAAAGAGAGAGAAGAGTTGGAAGTTTGAATTAAAGGTGTGACAGAGAATAGTAGTAGTGGTTTTCAGCTTTTCAAGAAGGTGAGGACAAGAGGGTAATTTTGGAAGAGGATGAATCATTTCAATGTAAAAACACAAAGATCTTGTCAAATCCAACCGTGCATATCTTAGGAACTCTGGACAATTGTCCTTTTTATCTCTTTTCAAAGTTGAAACCTTTTTTAAGTTCATAACCAATTTTTGCTCAGTTTTTCATCTTTAATCACCCGTTTTGATTATATAATAACTCTCTTTCTTTTCTAAAGTCTCTTCAATATACAATCGTGAATTCTCTTCAATATACGGTCATGTATGTATATGATACATGTGAACGGTTGAGATTAGAGAATAAAATATTGATATATGGATGATCAAACATATGAATTGTTATAAATAACTAAGATTGTGTCGTGTACACACGACCCTTCATACAAGAATTTCCCTTCATTCTTAATAGTTGCTTATAAACTAATGAACACAAATTACACAGTGCATGCAAAATAAGAATCCGGATTCTCTCATGAGAGTGTCCTCATATCTCCTTATAAACTAATCCGGGCCTTTCATTTTCCATCAAAGGCAAAGATTTCCTCTAATTTTATTTACCTTTTAATGTGGAAGATGAGATGATGCGTCGAGCTGGTTTTTATCTGAGTTCGCGGTTGATACAGAGAACGCCGGAGAAGAGGGAGGGTCGAAGCCGGGATGAGAGGTGACGAGGTTTTGGTTTCAGCGATGAGCGATGAGATATAGTTTTGATTTCGATGTTGAAAACGAATGAGCCAGTGAGGAAGAGGGAACTGTGTTAGTACACGTGCAAATAGAATTAGAGGAGATCTTGGCCTTTAATGAAAAATGAAAGGTCACGATTAGCTTATGAGGACACTCTTTTGAGTACAGAATCCAGATTCTATAAAATAATAGATTGCTCTCTCTCTCTCTCTTTCCTCCTTTCTTGTTATTTTCGTTATTTTCTGAGAAACAAGAGACAAGGAAATTTAGAGTACTGTTAATAGTTTTGCAAACATCTCGTTCGATCATGTGTTTCGAGAAACAAATTTTCTTGCTGATGTTTTTACGGATTTGGGTCATTCTCTTCACTCCTCTAGATTGTGGGTTGATGTTTTACCTCCACAAACTTCTCAGACTCTTTTGCTAGATTCTTCAAGTTTGGGATGTCTCAAAGGCTTCAAAAAAACGCTGACAAGGAAATTGGAATCACCCCTTGATCTTATTCTGTTTCTGTAAATCCAAAACCAAATACTTAATATATGTACGGGCAATGGCACCCCTCACTTTCTCTCTATGTACTGAATAACCCTATATCTCTTCGTTCAGTTGAGTTTTTATATGCTTAAATACACGTTGTGGCACCCCACGTTTGTTTCATGAGCATGTATTTCATTGTTCGTGGTCTCGCTAACTTGATTATATTGATTAGGCTTTAACTTTTCTTAATAGGCAATGGTAAGACAACTAATATGAATGCTAGTCTAGTACAATTATATCATCCTACATCAATTCAAATAGGCAAGTACTAGTTCCTTTGCTGGTATTTATTTCGCAATAAGCAATAGATAGTGGAGGACGATTTTCATACAAATTTTTTGATTATATATAAGAAGCGATCATTGAAAATTTACTAAAAAATAACTTGACATTCACGATATATAAGTCTGACAAGTCCTATTTGATGTATATTAGTAAAAAAGAATGGTTTGATAATGGTTTTTAAACAATATTATTATTCTTCAATGGAGGTATATATACAGATATAATCATAGATTAAATAGGAAAAACAATATCTCCTATATCTATACAGAATATTTAACCTCTGTCTACAAGAAAAGTATATGTTTGAGAATATTCTACATATTCAATTAAAAATCTTTAATTTCATTACATGTGATATATGTTTCGTCATTAAATAGTCAAATATAATAATTAGAAAATGAATTGACTAATATTTTATTCATCTCACAATAAATGTTTATATAAGAGATTACAAACAATACAATCGGTAAGTAAAACCTTACGATATAATTACAATATTACATTTCTAATATGACTCACGCTGACACTACCCATACACATCAATCATGTACAACTTGCTTAGTGAGTCATAAAACGTCTTTCTGGATATTCTTTTGGTGAGTATATCTGCAAGTTGCTCTTCAGTAGAAACAAAAGGGAAGCTAAGAATATTGGTATCTAGCTTCTCTTTTATAAAGTGACGATCAACCTCTACATGCTTAGTACGATCATGTTGAACTAGATTATGTGGTATATCAATTGTTGTCTTATTATCACAATACAGCTGCATAGCACATTTGGGTTTGATACCCAAATCACATAACAAATTTCTCAGCCACAATAACTCACATACTCCATGATTCATACCTCTGTACTCAGCCTCAGCACTAGAACGTGCCACAACATTTTGTTTCTTACTTTTCAGTGTAACCAAATTACCTCTCACAAAGGTAAAGTAACATGATGTAGACCTCTTGTTTATAATATTTCCAGCCCAATCTGCATCTGTGAAGCCACAAACATTAAGAATATTGTTGCGTTTAAAAAACATTACTTCTCTCCCAGGAGCTGACTTCAAATACCTTAAGATTCTCACAACAACGTCCATGTGGCTCTTGGTCGAGTTATGCATGAACTGACTCACTACACTCACCGCAAATGCAATATCTGGACTAGTATGGGTTAAGTAAATCAATAGTCCAACTAACCTCTGATAGTGAGCCCAATCAGTGGGTATCTGGTCTGGATATTCTGCTAGACGATGGTTGTGAGACCCCGCACGTTCTTACCGTGGTTAATGATGAGTTACTGAGGTTTAAGTTGTACTAGGTAACTTCGCGAGTGAACGACCACGTTCAATTTCAAGTTTTTCTAAGTTCTTTAAATTCCTTATTTAAGGACTCGATGTCATAGTACGTGTCGACACGAGTCTCCCGGTATTTTCGAAATATTTTTCGGAGCTTCCGTTTATTTTTTGTGAATTTTCAAAGTTTCTGGTAATTTTTAATTACCATTATGGTAAAACAGTTTTACCATTTAATCTTTTACTTTTTTACCTTCTTTAAATCTGGGCCGTTCATTTTTTATTCAACTTGATCTGGGTTGTCCTTTCTTCTTTTTAAGGAGGAGGAGAGTTGAGCGAGGTCAGACTCTTCCTTGACCCTGAGTCTGAGCTTCCCCGAGCCTTCTCCAGCTCCGGCGAGGCTCTGCCGTCTGGCCACCGCTGGCCTGTGGACCACCCCAAAACTTTTCTTTTTCTTCTCATCTACTCATCTCAACCCTCAGCTCACTGAGGCAGCCATTGTAGAGGGAGATCATCCGAGAAGGGACGCGACGGTCAACGGCCAAATTCCAGCGAAGCAGGCGGCGATTCGACAAACAAGGGTCAGATTCTTGTTCCTCTTCTCTTCCTCTTCATCCCCATGCCCTTAAACCTTCGATTTGAAGCCTTAATCGAAAATCCCTCCGACGACCTTTTCTAGGAGTTCTAGTGAGTCTTGGACACTTGTGTGATGTTTGGGAGGAGCTTGGAGGCAGCTGGTGAGGTTTTGGATCGAGGCAGTGAGCTGCACCTCCACTTGCAGCAAGAGGCAGCCTCTGGATCGAGCTTTGACAATCACAGCAGGTGGAGTCCAACAAGGTGAAGGCTGAGATAGCAGTTGGATTTTGAATTGGAGCAGATCAAGGGTAAGGTTCAATTTTTCCCTTGTATTGTTACTGTTGCATGTGTTGTTATTTTTGTTGTTGAAGTTGTGGCTGAAATCGTGTTGTTTTGTTGTACATATCGATAACTTGGAGGTGAAGAAACGGGAGAAACTCTGGCAAAATTATAAATTAGTTTACTTTTAATTATAAATTATAACTTTTTACTTTTACCATTTTTTTCCTACACTTTTTAGTAATATAATTTGATGTCCAATACAAAAAGTTTTTGAAAAATTATATATATACATATAATTTTTCAATAATATATATATATATATATATATATAAGTCATCAGTTGAAATTATTTCATGCTATGAACATTGTGAAGACAATTATGCTACGGTTTGAACTCTTGTCGAAAATAATTATATTATTATTATTACTTATGTCCCACTAGCTTAAAATTTTTGGCTACCTTACTGCCAATATGTCTTCTATTCTATTGTACAACATTAAATGTTTTTTTTTGTATAATTTATGTATATATATATAAATATTATATGTTTATTCAAATTTAACTCCAAATTTAATGTTAAATTTGTTGAAGCTAAAATATGATAATTTTTCTCTAAAATAAAAATAATTATAATTTTACATAAACGGTCGGAGATACTCTAACTATTACAGGAAGCAAAAACTGAATTTGAAAATTCTTGAATACTCTGTAATTTGGGATGTATATGGAAGATACATAACAGTACGATAAAACGATTGTGGATTAAATTACTACCGATAACGAATTCCAAGGGAGATGGAGGTAAGTGTTAGGGAGAAAATTTGACCATAGCTCTCCAACGAACCATTTATTTGTACAAAGACTAAGAAACTCAGTAGCTCACTGCAGGTTAAAAGTAGATGGAATCAGTTGGCTAATTGGCTGCGGTTCCTAGTCCATTTCCAGGTCTTGATGTAATATCACTGAACTGGGGTTGCCCTTTACACAAGACAAATGTCCATGGTTGTCATGAAGGCCTTGTTTGGTCTCGGGTTCAAATTTAGCAAGCTCAATCGCTCAAATCAATAGGAATTCCAAACACTGGACCGCCTGCCTCTCTAGTCTCTACCATACTCGGAAGATTTTAAAGTGAAAATGGAACAGAGGAATCAATGTAGGTCATTGTATGATTTGGTATCAAGTGTGGTCCTTGATTGCTACAAAAACCTGTAAAGCTTGAAAGGTTTAGTTCATGGAAAAGCCTGTGAATTAGAAACCAAGAGACACTCTGCATGTGAAACATTTATGTTTATGATATCTCCTCACCTACTGTAAGGCCCCGAGCTCTTTAAATCCAGCACCACCTCCCTTTGTTAGTTCAAGATTTAAGAGTTTGAGAGGTTTGGTCATGCCCAAATTTGAAACTGTAATGTGGTGGCAAGGAATCAATGATAGTACATTTCATTTGGATTTGGAATCTGTGTACATTACGTACACGTTTACATCTCCCATTGCGTGATATAGTAACAGAAGGAGAAAGATAAACAAACATGGATAGATAGAGGGCAGAAGTTGAGTTCTGGAATCAGTGGAATGTACGCATCATGTACTTCTGTTGTTTGGAGTCTGTGTCAAGCAGCGATTGACTTGCAAGTTGGGGTCAGTGAGGCTAATTAGCGCTTGAGGTGCATGTCTTTCGGTAACTCTTAATTCCGCGATCAACGATGTAACGATGGGTTACTTTATTAACAAACAGTAGAGACCGGAGAAGATCGACATATGTTGATAATATTGGCAATACGACGAGTTCTAGAATCTGTTGAACTATGACCATCTAGGTTTACTCAGAGGGTTCTTTGGATAGTGTTTATGAGGCACCATAGTCCATCTTCCCCAGCCATTATGGTGATTGATACCAACAATGTCACACATACGTAAATTTCATAACCATCCAAATTCTGATCTTACAAAGTAATAGCTCAATAAGTTTTAGATCGAAATAGAAATAATATCCAAACTACCCAATTATATCAACGATCTATAAGGTACTGTCAAATGGGTGCCACCTAACAGACTAATTGACCAAAACCACTCCTAGAATCAGATACAACACTATTATAATGGAGCTGAATTCAATTTCGAAGCGCAAAGAGAGTAGATTTGAAACCAGTTACCAGACACATCTAAACACAAATTGATACATCCATACCAAAACACCCATTTTCAGGCAGACAATGTCAGTACACCATGTACTGCATACACAACAGACGTCTCCAAGTAGCATCGAACTCGTCCCTTCAGACGAAGCAACGAGATGCGTAGGTCATGCGAAATCGGCTACGTATGGTTAGAAAATATTGATTTGGAGGAGTGATCAGTGATGTGATTGTGAGATAAACTCATAAAACATTGGTGTTTGAATTGGTTGAGCTATTGGGTTGAATCATTCTCTTAGATAAAGCAGATTGAGGCTGTGGAGCTGATGGAATACAACATCAGCTTGTAAATAGAACATTTAAAGGGTTATCTCATCGTGGAAGGATTGGCGAGACAAAGGCCAGAGACAGAGAGTGGCGTGGACGTGGAAGAGGAGGGGTTACAACAGATGAACCTTTGCTTGTGAAGCAGTGAGATAAAGTTTAGGAATAAGGATGAGTGACAAGACAATTACTGTGACGAATTTAATTTACATAATTGCCTTTCCTTTAACGACTTATGAGTACGATAGCATAGCATAGCATAGCATAGCATAGCATAGCATAGCATAGCATACCATACCCTACTAGCATGGGAACCAGCCATAGTGACTCAGCCAGCCTTTACTCACACGTGGTGGTGGTTTTAGCACAGTATTCAAAGCTATCGATTATTGCCTTAGTGTCTGGGTTTCTTATTGGGTGATAGTATCCCTAGGAAATATACTCTTTAAGAATTCTGCAACTTTGTCTCCTCCATCATTCTACTGGTCTAGAGTTCTGGCTGGCAAGGATTCACATTGTGCAGACACCTGCACAGACAACCGCATTGCTTTGTTCTAATTAAACAGTTTGTACAAGTTCTGAGTCACACTGTTGAATACTTGAGTCACACTCTTGTGAAATAGAGTACGCAGTTTATCCCAAATGACATGGGGCAAAGTAGAAGCACAATTAGGCCTACGGTTCACAACTCAGACGCCGTGCGTCCGTGCCCGCCCAAATAGCCGTTCTTTTCCCAAGGTTAGAAATGTAAAGCAGGTCTGCATTCAAGCAATTTTGCAACGGTCACAAATTTAAAACAAAACATACAAGTGATGCAACCCTCCTCTAACCAAGCTCAGAAGAAAAATATATACAATTCTAATCCCCTCTATTTCTTTATCTGTACCTCCACAGTATGGGATGCAAGTGTACAACCCAGGAATGGTATCTTGGGCATTGTTATAGAAGGAAACACTACTCAGTACTCAATGTAATACCATGAGAGGACTGCACCTCAATGACATGAGAATATGAGGCATACACCGATCAAATACAATATTAAACCATTTAGGATAAGAGGGGTGAAAGTGAAGAAATGATTAAGAAACAGCAAAACTAGAGGCCTTTAATTCACTAAAATTATCAGTTTTCCTTTAACATCTATATAGATAGGCAGCTTGGCACTGACAAAGTGACAGCATCGTTACTACCTTGACCGTTCAACTAGTTGTTACGGGCAGCTTTTTGTGCATTTGCTTGCTCGAGATTCAGCCAGCAAACTGCTGTTGCAAGTATAGTAGAACTCGCACTACCTACTGCCAGGCAACTCCATGTCCACTAGTTACAGCTCTAGCCTCAGCCAGAGAAACAGCCATGGCCAGCATCATCTGCTCCTCAAAACTCTCAGGAACAATGTGGCCTGGGGCATTTTGAAGACTACTCTCAATCTCATCCAATGTCGGTAATGCAGTAGTGCCATGATCTTCGGTTGTATCGGAGCTTGCATAACTTGACTGGGTCGTTTCACCAATCCATTCTCTCTCATCTTGAGCCAAATCCATCCTGTGATTGATTGACAATTCAGAAAGGCTAACTACAGGCTGATAATTCTCAGATTCTCCTCCCACCCTGTTGTAAAACCTGCTAGTGCCTGGAACCATAGTAAAAGTTGAGACATTATTGCCACCAGAATCAATGGAGGATTCCCCACTCGTTTGTTGCCGTTCTGCAAGGGCAGCTATTGCACATGCAAGACCCCCAGATGGGGATGATGATGACCCGGAAACTGAAGGTATAATAGCTGATGAGTCATAGCTTTGTCCTGTGAAATACTGTTCAGATTGAGCAGCATCGACATAACTTGGAGCCTTATGTCTCCCATTCTCCTGCAAATACAATTTCCATCAATTGAGCATAGTTGATGATCAACAGTTTCACATAACAAAAGTCCAAGACAAATACAGTTGACAAACCTGCAAAAAGACGACTTTCTTTTTCTATCATAAAGAAACGATGACTTTTTGAAAAGAACCAAATTTGTCTTGATCATAACTAATGATATAATAGAAGTGGACATTCACTTCAGAGAAAGCACAGATAAAACCAGAACAACATCAGAAGCTATTGGATAGGCTGCAGATTACCACCCTTTTTATGTCATAACATTATATACCACAGCTACCTCCTCATCAAGCAGAATACAAGGACCTTAAATACCAGTCTTTCAAATCTACTAATACCCACAAAAGTGAGAAAAACCTAACTCTATCAAAAAGCTACATCTAAAGCACCTTAAGACTAGAACTGCCTTCCCTTCGAGAACAAAAAAAGACTAGGACTGCCTTTCAATCGAATATATCCCCATAAAGCAGAGAATAACATTTCATGGTAATCATACTTGCTTCTGATTAAATTGCCCAAAAAGTCTCCAATGGACCCAAGAGCTGAAATATTCCTCATGATGTATAAGATCCAAAGCTCATTAATCTTAATCATCAATAGCAAATTTTCATCATGACCAATATTTGATGTTTAACTCACACCACCCAAAACCTCCAAGAAACTAATACAGTGAGAATTAATAGCCAAAATGGAAATTTAATTAAAACCGCAAATGCCCAAATGACCCCTCTACAGAGAAGCAACACTTATTATAACCGTCCTCAAAACAATGGTTAAAAAGACTAAATGAACCCTAGAACCTCAAGGCTTAATAGAAGGGCAGAAACAATAGTGATCTTGAAGGAAGTATCCAAGCCATGAGCAGAAAAATTATGCATCAAGTATTGGTTAGGTAATTTCCAATCAGTTTAATCTTCCAACACAGAGCAGCTTTCTAGCAGATTTTATATCAAATGGAATACATGACTTGAAGATTTGCACACATGTTACCTGAATAGAAACCCAAATTGCTTCCATGAGCATTATATCATCAAGATCCAGATCAAGTTCGTCCGCCCTGCAGTTTGAGAATTTAAAATAGCAATTAGCATGGCAATCAAGTTGTGTCTGTCATTTTATACCTGTTAGATCTGACCTGACCTACTTATATATCGTGTCATATTCAGATTGACAAACATCTCATAAAACAAAAATTCACAGTATCCACATTTTATCTCCGAAAGACATCTATACTCATAGATCAAACCTACATGATCAACGAAAATAATCCTATAATCTTAACAGGATCATGCAATGCGATATACGTATATAAAAATGAGAGAATTTTTTTCCCTGCAATAAATATCAGAATTCAGGAGAACAAGTTACTGGTTACAGTTCCACTAATTCATCTGTGTTTCCATTTAAAATGCTATGCGATTTTCACCAAGTAAAAGCTACTACAAAAAGAACAACGCCCTTTAACAAAGGGAAGTGGTAGTAAAAATGATCATCACAGCAGATAGCAAGCCCCAATTACATGTTTTTTTGTAACTTTAGGGTATGTATACCTGTATGCTCCCCGAGGCGGAGTTGGTCGTAACATTGAAGCACATGAATCCTGAGAAATTTCCTCCTCTTCTGCAGGATAAGTGCAAGATGGAACTGCCAGAAGAAATTCTTCTCATTATTTATGTAAATGGATACTTTTATACTACTAGAAAGCTCAATCTTATTGAAAGTATACCAGTTAGAGAGCTGTATTCATCCCCAATTGGTGCCACGTTTCTGCTAGAAGAATTTGGTTGTCTATTTTGCATTCTTTCCTCTTCATCCTGAAGCTCTTTCTGTCGCATTCTAATTTTTGCTTCTATTACTCGTTGTTCTTCCTGAACAATTTCAGAAATGTAAACCATGGAAGCATGTCTTGTAATACCACACTTCCAATCAAAGGTATCACATCAATCTTAATATGGTTTATGATAAAAAGATTCTTACAATTTGTTCCTGGCCCTTCTCCTCCTTAGATTTGACGCCCCGAAACTCTACAGCGTAATTGGTGGTTTTGCAGAAAGGGCACCTCATTTTGTTAAGTGACAAACATCAAATAAAATACAAAATACAAAATTAGAAGGCATAACAGCATTAACAAAGGATACTGTGTAGGACGAGTTGAATTCGGGACTTTCATTTGGAGAAAACACTCTGGGCACAATGAAGACTAATCAGAACACAAAACAATTATAGGAAACACATCATGTGTAAAAGTTTGTAGAAGAATCACCAGTACAAATGCCTTTCATGCAACATCTTGATCTGTTGAGACTTGGATAATACTGAAAGAAAAGAAACAAGAAAACATACAATGATATAGTTAGACGGAAATAGTATTACATAAAAATAGTATCAAGATTTTAAAAGGGAGTCATAACGGAAACCAACCAGAAAGCAAATTGGGCATTCTTCAAGATCACGATTGCAGTCTTCATCTCCAGGAAAGCATGGAGCAAGCTTCGATTCAAGTATGAGCTTCCTGAGTTTCTTATGATCCACATCTTTATGGTGGTAGAGACCCTGAGGCCTCGTATACTTCTCATCAATCACCTGTCTCCTTTTACCAAGTTTATTACCCATCCAATATGGTTTTCCTCTCCTCTTCACTTTCTTAAATAAATCAACGACAATAACAAGAGTACGAGACCACTTTCTCACATTTACCAACTTCCATAAACAACAAAAGCTTTGTTACACACCCAAATTTACTCGGGAAGCCTCATAAACTATTATTTCTAACACCATTACCACTCACAACATGTTTCCAATTGAATAACCATTTCCAGCTATAAATAAAACATCTTCACAACCCTGCACTCGATCGAAACAAAAGAAGCAACATTCAATATAATTCCTGAACAAAAATATATTAAAAAAATCTTAATTCTGTGTACAACAACGATTCACCATATTAAACCCTCATAGAATTCAATCATTTCACCTCAAATAGGTGACAATCCTTCTCCAATAACATTCAGATGAGCAAACGAAAGCAAAAAAACAAGCACTGACCTTTAAGACAACAAAAGAAGCCACGAATACAATCAACCATAATCTCACAAAACACACGGTATTTTTCTTTTATCAAACACTACAATCAAAGCCGTACACTAAACCTAAAACCGCAACAGACACAGAGTGCACCACACAGCCCTATCATCACCACTACAACACACTCAGCTTGCATTTCAATTCGCACCGAAAACAACACCAATGATAATAACCAAAACAAAACCAGAAAAACTTTAACACAAGGGCTCAAAATTCCATTCAAAGCAAACCAAAACCAGCAAAGAAATGAGCAAAACCAAACACAATTCCACTCCAAAACAGCTCCTTGTTCATCCCACAGCCCAAAGAACCCTAATTTAAGCCACTCCAACACCTCCCCAGCCTCAATTCACACCAATCAAACACAATTCACCACCACCACAAGCACAGCAAATCGACCCTAAACCCCAAATTCACCACATAATTCAGCTACCACATAAAGCTTTAAACTTTACAAACCCCAAAGAATTTACATATAAGACCAACAACAACAATTAACAGAGCAAAAAAAACGTACTCTTTTTTGCTTGCGGTTTTGAGCTGAGATAATTAAGAGAGAACCCAGAAGAGAGCAAAAGGCAGAACCTCGAATTGGTGTGAAAAGCAGATGAAGAGGAGTCGAGGGGAGAAGAATCTGTGTGTTTCTATATGGGAAGTGATTTGTCAACAACGCGAGGAACACGGTAAGAGAAACTTTCTTTTTTTCTCGCAGACTGAAATATTTTTCCTCTTTTAGTTTTTTTTTCTCACTTTTGCATTTCTATAATAATATTAAGGAGTTTCTAATTTTTCATTTTTTTGGGATTTTGAATTGTTTTTTTGTTCCTAGTGGTTTGTTTTATGGGGCTGGTGGTTGTTTCTTTCGGGGTATGACGGAGTCGTTGCAGACGAGATGAGGAAGCAAAGCAAGGAAGGCGTTGCTTTGTCCCTCTGTTTTTTTTTCTATGTCATCTGGTTTCTTTGGTTGAGAGAGAGAGAGAGGGACGGTTGAACAGTGGAGTGGTGGATGAGGAAAGAATGTGTGAAAAACAAAAGCAGGAGTCACACACACACAAAACAATTGCTTCAGCCTTCAGTTACCCTCTTTTCCCTCCTCACACTAGCCTTTGTCCTTAGAAATAAAAGATTTTTTTGTAATCATTTTGATAGTTAAAGGTAAATAAAAATAGTCACCAAAGTGATGCATGTAATGGTTGATTTTTCAACTTTCTTGTCTTTTGGTTTTTGTAACAACGTGAATCAATGACATGATAGTGGTATAATGAAAGGTTGTAACCTTATTCATAGCATTCAAGTTTTCCTCCAATCCTACCAATATAAATAGGTGACTCTATCCCTCATTCTAAACACACCAACTCAAAGTATCTCTCCTTACTTGAGTTCTCTCTCTCTCCCTCTCTAAGTTGTGTTCTGGTGATAGACGAAGGTACTTCAAGTTTGTTTAGTGTCTTTAGTAGCAGTGTAGTTTCAAGAGACAAGCAGTCGCTGTATCCTGGGAGACAAGTGTCATCAAACCTTTGCACCGAAAATGAGGCATAATTTGTCTTAAGAAAAGTGTGTGAGACACACGACTCGACTTCCTTCAACATCTTTCTATCCTTGAATCCGAGTTGGTAACATTGGTGTTCATCATCATATTTATATTATGAGTTTTTCGTTATAATTATTTATTTAATTATAATAAATTTATGTTATTATATATTTGCAATATTTGACATATTTTCTAACAATCTTAAGACAAATTAATATTGTTTTGGTTTATGAATCTTTCCAACTAGACGTACTCATTTTGGCATGATGTATAGGCTAGAACCATTGAGGCAATGTTGTTAAGAGAGTCACGCTCCACTAAAGCTTCATCTTCTTACCTGGTCATGTATGACTAAAATTACCGAACTGATTGAGGAGTAGCCAAATTAATATTGATGTTGCATTTATTTTGTGTTACCAATTGCGAATATTGTTGATATGAATCAATATTAACTTGTATTGTTAGCATTTTCAGAAAAATATAATTTGATTCTGAGAAATTTGTTGACGGGAGTAGCTCTTCAACCCAAGTGTCAATCATTCCTGTTGTTGCTGCTCATGTACCTGTGTCGGTGTCTCATGGTGAGAAACCTAAGAAGTTCAATTGGCTGCACTTCAAGAGGTCACTACCAGAACAACCACTTTAGCCGACGAAATTTTTTCGTCGGCTAAACCCTAAATTTCGTCGGCTAAAGCCTTAGCCGACGACACGTCGTCGGCTAAGAAGTCGTCGGGCAAAATCCGTCGGCCAACACTATAGCCGACGAAATTACTGTTCATCGTCGGCTAAAGTCATTTATTTAGCCGACGAATAAATTTTTCGTCGCTTAATTTCTGGACTTTAGCCGACGAAATTTATTAAAATTCGTCGGCTATAGCTATTATTTTTATTTATTTATTTAACTTTAGCCGACGAATTTTAGGGTATTTCGTCGGCTATAGTTATTATTATTTTTTTAAAAAAATTTTAGCCGACGAATTTTATTAAAATTCGTCGGCTAAAGCTATTATTTTTATTTATTTATTTAACTTTAGCCGACGAATTTTATTAAAATTCGTCGGCTAAGTTATAATTTTTTTTATGTAATTATTATTTTTTAAAAAAAATTTCTTTTTTTTAATTTTAGCCGACGAATTTTATTAAAATTCGTCGGCTATAGTTTTTTTTTTTTTTTTTTTCATATTTTTTTCTTTTTTAATTTATGTAATTATTTTTTTTTTAAAAACTTTAGCCGACGAATTTTAATAAAATTCGTCGGCTAAAGTTTTTTTTTTTTTTTTAATTTTTTCATATTTTTTTCTTTTTTAATTTATGTAATTATTATTTTTTTAAAAACTTTAGCCGACGAATTTTAAGGTATTTCGTCGGCTATAGTTTTTTTTCTTTTTTTTTTTAATTTTTTCATATTTTTTTCTTTTTTAATTTTTGTAATTATTATTTTAGAGAAGTAGGAGGGATTTGAAGGAGGAGGAGGAGGGAGAAGGTTAGGAGAGGGAGGAGGAGGAAAGAAGATGAAGAGGAGGAGGAGGGGAAGGGAAGATGAGGAGGAGGAGGAGGAGGGAAGATGAAGAGGAGGAGGAGGAGGAGGAGGAGGGAAGATGAAGAGGAGGAGGAAGAGGAGGAGGAGAAGGGAAGGATGAAGAGGAGGAGGGGAAGGGAAGATGAAGAGGAGGAGGGAAGGATGAAGAGGAGGAGGAGGAGGAGAAGGGAAGGATGAAGAGGAGGAGGGGAAGGGAAGATGAAGAGGAGGAGGAGGAGGGAAGGATGAAGAGGAGGAGGAGGAGAAGGGAAGGATGAAGAGGAGGAGAAGGGAAGGATGAAGAGGAGGAGGAGGGAAGATGAAGAGGAGGATGAGGAGGAGAAGGAGAAGGGAGGATGAAGAGGAGGGAGGAGGAGGAGAAGGGAAGATGAAGAGGAGGAGGAGGAGGAGGAGAAAAATGAAAGATATAGAAAATTTTGAACTTTAGCCGACGAAATTTCGTCGGCTAAAGTTCAAAATTTTCGTCGAAAAATTTTAAAATTTTAAAAATCCCCGCCAAAAAATTTGAATTTTTAATTAACTTTAGCCGACGAAATACCTTAATTTCGTCGGCTATAGTTATTTATTTTATTTATTTATTAATTTAACCTTAGCCGACGAAATACCCTAATTTCGTCGGCTATAATTATTTATTTTATTTATTTATTAATTTAACCTTAGCCGACGAATTACCCTAATTTCGTCGGCTAAAACCCTAAACCCTAAACCCTATACGTAGAAGCTTCAAACGCAAAAAAGTCGTGAAATAAGATATGACCGGAATGGTGAAATACGTCTATAGTTGAAAAATCACGTAATTCCGGTAAAGTCTCGGTACCGATAATTGCGGTTAACTCAATTTTCCATTCTTTCTCCTTAGAGGTAGCCCTATCTCCGGTAGTTATTTTTCATAAAATTTTTATACCACTGGTTGCGTCTCATCGATTTGAAACTATTTTCAGTTGAAGGTCCGGGCAAAATACGTAATTTAGACAGTCAAATGACCGTTTCCGTGCATTAAGGGGTTTGACTTACGTGATTGACCGTAAGGATCGAGCCCTTAACGTTGTCAGATTAAGTTAAATTTTTTCCTATATACATATTTCAACATAATGATCATATCTGACGGTCGGAATTTTGTTTCTCAACTTTGATCATCGGAATCACAACATGCGTACTAATGTTGTATAACTTGTTTACTAAGCTTTAAGTAAATGTTTCGTTTGTAAAACAAACTGTACGTAGAAACTTCAAACGCAAAAAAGTCGTGAAATAAGATATGACCGGAATGGTGAAATACGCCTACGGTTGAAAAATCACGTAATTCCGGTAAAGTCTCGGTGCCGATAGTTGCAGTCAATACAATATAGAGGTTTGACTTACGAGATTGACCGTCTAGATGAAGTTCTTAAATTTATCAGATAAAGTTGAATTTTTTACCAGAGATATATTTCAACATATTGATGATATCTGACGGTCGTATTTTTGTTTGTGAATTTTGATGACCGGAATCACAACATGCCTACTATTTACCATTATTTATCTATACGGGAAGGCCTATCATGGAGGGGTAAATGTCTCAAAATTTTTAGATGGACAGTTGCGTCTCATTATGGTGAGTGTTTGTTGTGTTGAAGGTTCGGCCAAAATACCTTATATAGGCGTAGATATGGACATTTTCGTGTATTAAGCGTTTAGAAAAACTTCATTTTGAAGCCTTAAACGAACTCGGATGGCCAAAAAAGCCTATATGTCATGGCAAAGCTATGAGTTTTGCTCCTACGCCCGTTCTGCTTCCAGATTGGTATCACAATAGTCAATCGGACACCGAAATATCCGTAGTACAATTTTATAACTAAAAGTTACTTTAGCCGACGAAATACCCTAATTTCGTCGGCTAAACTTTTCAAATTTCGTCGGCTAAAGTTCACATACTATAGCCGACGAAAAAAGCACTTTAGCCGACGAAAATTTTTTTCGTCGGCTAAAATCCCACTTTAGCCGACGAAAAAACCACTTTAGCCGACGAATTTTTTTTTCGTCGGCTAAAATGCCACTTTAGCCGACGAAATTTTTACTTAGCCGACGAAAAAAAAAATCGTCGGCTAAAGTGGACTTTAGCCGACGAAAAAAAATTTCGTCGGCCTGTTAATTTTTTTTTCGTCGGCTATGATACTTATTCTGGTAGTGGGTGGCAACAAAAGATGTTTTATTTGACCACTCTGAATCTGGCAAGGTTCCTGATTGAGAAAGCTCCTGAGCTCAAAGAAGATGAGCAAGATGATGAAGCAAAAATTGCAGCTGTGAATGCATGGAATAGTCGTGACTATCTGTGCAGAAACTATATCATGAATTGATTGGTTAACTCTTTGTACAATGTGTGCATTAGCATGAGAACAACTAAGGAGCTGTGAGAATCCCTTGAGAAGAAATATAAAACTGAGGATGTCGGTGCCAAGAAATTTATTGTGGGCCGCTTCCTTGATTATAAGATGGTGGATTCCAAAATTGTGATGAGTCAATTCTCATAAATCCAGTTGATCCTGCGTGAGATTCACGCTGAAGGGTTGAAGCTTGGAGAAAGCTTTCAAGTGGCATGTGTTATTGAGAAATTGCCACCAGCTTGGAAAGACTTCAAGAATTATTTGAAGCACAAGCGAAATGAAATGAGCTTGGAAGATCTGGAGGTCAGGCTTCGCATTAAAGAAGACAACCGAGAATCTGAAAAGAAGACATGAGTTAGTGGCTACTCTGCTAAGGCAAATGTTATGGAACATGGTCAAAGCTCCCAGACCAAGAAGTTCAAAAATCAAGGGTTCAAGCACGGACCAAGAGGGGGCATTTCCAAGAAGCCTAGATTTGAAAGCAAGGGATTCAATTGTGAAATTACTAGTCGCAGAGCTGTTGACTGCAACAAGCCAAAGAAGGAGAAGAATAAGAAAGTCAACATGATTGAAGAAGTCATAATGGATGTCTCTCACATGAACTTGTCTGTTGTGGTGTCTGAGATGAACATGGTGGGCTCAAACCCAAAGGAATGATGACTCGACACTGGAGCAACTCGCCATATATGTGCTGATAAGAAGATGTTCTCCAAATTTGGACCCAGCACTGATAAGGAGATAATGTACATGGGGAACTCAGCCACATCTGTCGTTGAGGGTAAGGTGGTTCTAAAGATGACATTTGGAAATGAGCTAACTTTGAACAATGTTGTGTATGTTCCTGATATCCGTAAGAACCTTATCTCTGGTGCACTACTGAACACTCATGGTTTCCGCATTGTGATCGAGTCTGACAAAGTTGTTTTTTTCTAAGGGTGGAATGTATGTGAGTAAGGGTTATATGAGTGGTGGAATGTTCAAATTGAATGTAATGATTATTATCAAAAATATGTATGAAGCTAGTACTTCCACTTATATGCTTGAGTCTTCTAATTTGTGGCATGGTAGACTAGGACATGTTAATTATAGTACTTTGCAAAGGCTAATTAACATGGAACACTTACCACAATTTCAAGTTGATGTGAAACATAAGTGTGAGACTTGTGTAGAGGCAAAACTAACGAGATCATCTTTCAAAAGCGTTGAAAGAAACAATGAACCTCTTGATTTAATCTGTAGCGATGTATGTGCTTTAAAACCAACACAGTCAAGAGATATTAACCAATATTTCATTACCTTTATCGATGACAACACAAAATACTGCTATGTGTATTTGCTGAAGAGCAAAGATGAGGCAATAGAGAAGTTTGTTCTCTATAAGAGTGAGGCGGAAAACCAACTCGATAAGAAAATAAAAATATTAAGAAGTGATCGAGGAGGTGAATATGAATCACCATTTGCTGAATTTTGTGCTCAGCATGAGATTATTCATGAAAGAACCGCACATTACTCTCCACAATCAAATGGTGTTGCTTAACGAAAGAACCGTATATTGATTGAAATTATGAATGCAATGCTACAAAGTTCTGGTTTACCACCCAACATGTGGGGAGACGTCATTTTGTCGGCTAACTACCTTTTAAATAAGGTTCGAAAAAAGAAACAAGAGAAAACTCCATATGAACTATGGAAAGGAAGAAAGTCCTCCTATGATTACTTGCGAGTGTGGAGGTGTTTGGCTAAGGTGGTAGTCCCTAAACCTAAAAAGGTGAAAAATGGACATAGAACACACTAGTACACAGACAGACATCAACGGCGTTTGAAAAACGCCATGGAAAGCCTTTCACGGCGTTTTTTGCCGCCGTCCCTTAACGCCGTCTAAAGTGACGCCGTCCTTTTGACCCCTATTTCACGGCGTTTGAAAAACGCCGTAAAATAATACTCCATGGCGTTTGAAAAACGCCATAAAAAAGGATATCAACGGCGTTTCAAAAACGCCATAAAACGGAAACTTCCATGGCAACTAAAAACGCCATAAAATAATATTCTATGACGTTTAATAAACGCCATAAAAGTGGATATCATGGGGTTTTCAAATGCCATAAAAGTTTCGATGGCGTTTCTGAATCGCCATAAAATGAAACTTCCATGGCGTTTTTAATCGCCATCTAATTTTATGTATATAAAAAAATATAATTAAATCTAGGAAATAACCTTATGCTGATGCATTTTTAATTTAACTAAAATTCAGCAGAAACATCATATACAAATATCCACTCACAAATTTGAATCTACCACATAGTATGACAATTCTAATAACTCATAAGATTCTTACAAACTTCCACTTGATCAACCTATACCTTTAATAAGACTCATCACTTCATATTTCCATCAAACTATCTAAACACTAAAATCATATGGATGCGAAGGGATGTTATTTACCTCATATTCAATCATCAAAGACAATGTATTTGATCGGCCAAGCAATTGTGCTGCCAAGTGCATCCCCAAGGTTTGCAAATTCAGGCTCAGAGCGATAAAATTCTGCTCTTTCCACCAATACTTCTTCAATAGCAACCCTATAACAATCAGGTCCAAGTGTGTACCCATGCACGTTTGATTTTGGATCTACTGCTGAGATGAATCCTTTTGCCACTTCTTCTTTATCGCCATTCCAGTTGAGAAACTTACACTTGTCCTGGATTGAAGGTTGATGGGAGCTTCCTTGTCCTGACTACGAAATATAAAACATAGTTATAGTGACATAGTCATTACCTTATATTGGTTGAATTATTTATATAAACACAGTATTACACAAACACTATTAGTTACTCATACCTTTGGAGTTGCAGTAGCTTCTGGACTTGCACTTCCACTTGCATCACATTGGACTTTGGTCTATGTATTTAAGGGAACATAGATAAGCATCCGCATATGACTGTAAAACATATGAGTAAAAAGAAGATATGAAAATGAAAATATACCTTGGAAATTCCCGGTGCATCTTCCCCACTTTCATCATCATCATCGTCGTCGTCGTCATCTAAGTTTATTCCAAGTTTGGAAGCTAATGCAGCCGCTATTTTTTTATACTTTGTAGTCATTTTATCCAGTCTAGCCTCCATTTTAGCATATTTTGTGTCCCTTTGTGACTGAGCATATAGCTTAGTTTTTGTAACCCCTGCTCCAAGACCTCTAATACGACCAGGGCGCCCCTTACCAAGGACTAGAGTCAAAATATTCTCTCCAGCATCAGTTGGTGGAGCCTCATCAATTTTCTTTTGTACCTCAGCCTACAGTAAATAAATACACAAACCAAAATTAAATGTAATTATTTAGAAGCAACAAAGTAAAATATTAGGGGATACATCAAGGTGTAGACTGCATACAATTTTAGCAGCATTAGCCTCGCTTGTCTTTTTTTTTGACACATGTGCTTCAATCCATAGTTGTGGCTTGGTCAAAGGCTTGTCCGGGTGTTTTTTGTTCTGAAAAGGGAAGTCATGAAAGTAACTGAAAACACAAAACTACATTTGCAGAAACGTAACTTCAAAGTTGAAGATAGATATATATGTATATAGTATAGGATTATAACTCTCTAAGTCTGACTTACATGCTCATCTTCCTTTCGTGCGTACCCTTTTCGACTCAATGTGTGGGTAAGAGTCTGTTTTGCTCTTATTTCTCTCATTTTTAAACTTTTTGCCTACATGAATATGGATACCATGTCAAGTCAAATGAAATTTAACGTAAAAATTATCATTTTCTCTAATTACTTACCAGCCATTTATCTGACATTCGTTCTTGTACAAATTGATCCCACTCCGCTATGGACACATCATGAGGCCTAAGTTTGGCAATAAGATTTGTTCTCTCTGTATTAGTTGATCTTGATTCCAGAATTTTTCTTATCTGAGTCGAAAGCTCAGATTTCCAAGACCTCCATAGTTTTCCCATTTGTTGCAGGATGAATGGCTTGAAGCATACATCGACTAAGTATTTTTGCTGCAAAGTTTTCATGAGAACAGAAAAATTACAACTCTAACATAATTTAAAATAAAAGATTACATGCATAAAACATCATCACATAACTAACAACAAAACTAAAACATGTATAAATTACCATCAAAAGTTTCCAGAGACTTTCCCTAGCTGGATCGTCAACTTTATGCCAATTCTCAAAGACAATAGGCACCTGTTCTCGCACTATCACCCCCATAGTAGATGAGAATTTCACAGAGGCATCTCCAACAGGTTGCCCCCTTGCATTCCACTCCACTAATTTTTTTTCCTTCTCCCCTGTTGCCAACACTTGCAAACAGGTTCGGCCTCTTGGTTTCTTTCCCTTCCCAGACACATCATGATTCTCTCTTTCATCAGTAGGTTGTGCACTTTGCACAGAATTCCCCCCTGTCTCAGCTCCTTGCCAATCATTTCTACGTCTCTTTCTTCCACTAGTAGTCTTCACAACATGAAAATGGATACTCACATGTAAATAAATATGTTATAGAATATAAAGTACTAATAAATGTTGTAACATCATACCTCAGCCATATGAGCAAATTGGTCCACTGAAAAGTGTTAAATTCCCCTGGAAAGTCAACAAGACACAATATATGATTTATCAGCATTTATAAAGTCAAAATATGAGAGGCCACCCATGCACTAAACACACGATTTTCATATATTAGGACAAAACAGAATATACATCATATACATGTACTGATACAAAAGGTTACAAAAGATTACACCTATCCCAAGTGTCAATGTCAAGTGCTGAAACATCTTGCGCACAATATACATCATATACATAATACTTATACAAAAGATTACAAAAGATTACACAACAAAGTTAACTTTCATCACTATCCCAATCGTCTATGTCAAGCTCTGAAACATCTTGCGGAACATATGATGTAAAAACAGACTCATCAAATATTTCTAAATCATGAAAGCCTCTTAGAGGAGCCTTCAGCACCACATACCAACCAGAATTGTCAGCTTCTCTAGAATAGAACACTTGCTTTGCATGTGATGCTAAAATGAATGGATCCTTTTTATCTAAATTATTACGAAGGTTAACTAAGGTGAACCCATCCTCCTTTTTGACACCATTTACAATGTTTGCCCAGTCACACCGAAATACAGCCAACCGGAAAGTGTAGAAATCTAACACCAAAATATCTCTTATAACTCCATAATAATTCAGACTAGAATCTGCTTCGACATGGACACCATAATCAGCCGTGGAGACATTTGCATCCACTGTGTGAAAGCGTTTTCCATTTATTATAAAACCAGTATGCGACATTGCATAATATCTAGGCCCTTTCACAAGCAACTTCAAAGTATTTGACAAACGCCCCTCTACACTAGCTTCAGACATAATCTGTACATTATTTGAATAACAAGAATTTATCACTTTCTGTTGTAGTTATTTACTTAAGAATTGACAACACAAATGTAGTTTCTCAAACCTTGGCTTGTAACCAAACGACGAATGTCTCTAGATGAGTTTTCTCTAACAAGCTGTTATCAGTAATTAAACTTGGATCTGAAAGAGTTAACTCTTCTTTGTGAATCCTAATAGACAAGTAAGGGTTAGTCTGTAATTCACTAATGCAAAATTTATGTATCAACAACTATATTTATTATATACTTACTCTATATATGGTTCAACTTCAACACTGTTAAGCAACACACAAAGATGAACAGCTTTGCGTTCTGAATCTGATAAGAGTACTGAACGCCCTTTTAACAGTGTAGACCCTTCTACAATTGTTTCATCTTCATCAAAAAAGCCTGCATCTTTGTACATTTGATGCACTTCTGAAAGTTCAAAGTCCACATCAATAGGATCTGAACTTTCACCATCTACAACTTGTATAGATGGATCAACCTCTTCACCATGTGCACACCAAACATCATAATCAGGATCAACGCCATAATTCAACAAATGTATCTTCATGTCATCAACAGTTTGTGGGCTAAGGTTGCGGCAAATTGCGCAAGGACATACAAGCATTTCAGGATTCCTTGCATACCGCTTCCAAGTTAAGACAAATTGTTTAACCCCTTCTTGATACTCAACACTTTCTTTATCTAATGTTACCCAACTTTTATCCATGCTAACGGAGAAACAAATCTTGGATCTCCTTACCTAATAAAATTTGACAATTCAACTATTAAACAGTTAACTACTAATTAGTCCTATATATATTAACCCCTCTACAGTTAGGTCAGTTTCATATTTCTATTAACATCCTAATAACAAGCATTTAGAGCTGCCAATCAAATAAAACACCAAACAAATAAACACTCAATACCATAGCCAACAAAAAACTTAACAAACCAATCAATCCATGAAGCTTAAGCATTGTATTATAGTTTTATGTATAAGTTTAATTTGATAGGTATAGATAGGTATTATATTTTTATTTACAAGTTTTATTTAATTTGATAGGTATAGATAGGTATTATATTTTTATTTAATAGTTTCATTTGATAGGTATAGATAGGTATTATATTTTTATTTACAAGTTTACTTAGAAGTTTTATTTAATTTGATAGGTATAGATAGGTATTATATTTGTATTTATAAGTTTCATTTGATAGGTATAGACAAGTTTTATTTATTAGTAGTGGATGAGTGTTGTAGCTATTTGTTAGTCTGTTTTAAACCTTAGATATATAGGTGTTGTAGCTATGGTTCAATATTTGTTAGTCTGTTTTAAACCTTAGATATATAGGTGTTGTAGCTATGGTTCAATACTTAGTATAGATAGTATAGCCTGGTTCAAACTTAGTAGATAGGGTATAGATATGGTTCCAGACTTAATATAGATAGTATACCTATGGTTCAATACTTAGTAGATAGATAGTATAGATATGGTTCTAGACTTAGTATAGATAGTATAGCTATGGTCTGATACTTAGTATAGATAGTATATATAGTTCTGGTTCCAGACTTCAATATGTAGTATATAGATAGTATAGTTATGGTACCAACTTTGAACCATCACTTCATTCTCAGTAATCATAAACCAAAGCATAAGTTGGATAGTATTGAACAAACGATTACACATAGTACCCAGTTCACTGACGCTAAGGTAAAAACAACTGACTTCACCCAGTATCGGTTGAGCATGAGTAAACATCATGATCAAATGTACGATTAATTGCTCAATGTTGCTGTAAACAGATTCTGGAAATCAACCAAGTAGTTACGAGCTCACCTTAACTTAGCTCAAACTCAGAATTCAGAAGAACAATTCCCAGACAGAGTCACGGCCTCCAAGCAAGTCAACTCAAACCAGCTTCACAAAATCTGTTCTGAACCTCTGCATGTTGCTCGACCTGGGTTGGGGTGTGACACAAAACCCCAGGTTATCCGATTCGCATCAGATAAGCAAGCTACCTCAATTGGACAGAGAAATCAAGCAGTGGAATCACAAAAAGGGATGTACCGTGTTTGGGGTCGTCGGGGACGAAGGCGATGTCGAGGAGGGAGACTTTCTCCCACTCGTAGAGGGCGGGCTCTTCGGAGTTTACTGAGAAAGGACACGGTGAGGGCGAGCTAGAGAGCCGGGCCGGTAGCGATGGTGCTGCCGATTGCTGCGATGGGTCGTGGTGTGTGGCTTTTGGCGAGAGCTCGAGTCTTTTAGCAAAGGAGTTAAGGCTGAAAAATAAGCCCTAAAAACTAAAGGGGGGCTAATTCTAAAGGGACTCAAGGTAAGGGCGCGCACTAGCTCTAAAATTTTGGCTGAAAATTTTGGGCGCGTCCGAAATTTGGGCTCAAATGTCGAAGTGAAAAAAAACTGCCAAATTGAGCATGGCAGCCCAGTAAGACGTTTGCAAACGCAATGGTCTTCAAAATATTTTATGGCGTTTACAAACGCCATGAAAATAATCATACTACGGCGTTTTACAAACGCCATTAAATTGTATGGCGTTTAAAAAAAGCCATAAACATTTAACGGCGCTTTGAAAACGCCATAAAAAATTTGCAGTCGAAGAATCAATGACGTTTTGGTATAAAAACGCCATTAAAGGTACTTTTGATGGCATTTTACGAAAAACGTGATCTTCTAAATGTCATCAATGACCACATGTGTACTAGTGACAGTTGATTGCATTTTCATTGGATATGCACATAACACTACAGCTTATCGCTTCCTTATGCACAAATCAGAAATTTCTAATATACATGAGGGCACGGTAATGGAATCGAGAAATGCATCATTCTTTGAAAATGTGCTTCCATGTAAGTCTAGAGGAGAATCGAGTTCTTCAAAACAGACACGTGAGGCTGGTAGTGAAACTAGCCAAGCTGCTAATGAAAGCTGTCAACATCAAGACACTGAGTCTGAGGTTGAACCTAGACGAAATAAAAGAGCAACGATAGAAAAATCCTTTGGGTCATAATTTTTGACATATATGCTTGAAGGTAAACCTCGTACCTTTAAAGAGACGGTGAACTCCACTGATAGTCCTTTGTGGAAAGAAGCTATCAAGAGTGAAATTGACTCTATTTTG
This sequence comes from Comarum palustre, assembly GCA_951800085.1. Classification (NCBI taxonomy): domain Eukaryota; kingdom Viridiplantae; phylum Streptophyta; class Magnoliopsida; order Rosales; family Rosaceae; genus Comarum; species Comarum palustre. Next base: position 14,928,778 of record OX637587.1, on the reverse strand, counting down.
CAAAATCACACTTGGGAACTGGTGGATATTCCACCACGTTGTAAACCTTTAAGTTTCAAATGGATTTTCAAAAGAAAATTGAAAGCAGATGGGTCAATAGACAAGTATAAGGCAAGACTTGTAATTAAAGGCTATAAGCAAAACAAATGTCTTGATTAGTTCGACACTTATTCTCCTGTGACGAGAATAACATCTATCAGATTGATAATTGCAATTGCCGCATTGCGAAATCTTGAAGTTCATCGAATGGATGTAAAAACCGCTTTCCTTAATGGAGATGTCGAAGAGAAAATTTATATGGAGCAACCTGAGGGTTTCTCTGCTCCTAGTCAAGAAAGGAAAGTGTGCAAATTGGTGAAGTTATTGTATGACTTAAAACAAGCCCCAAAGTAGTGGCATGAAAAATTTGACAACGTTATGATCACAAATGGTTTCAAGATCAATGAATGTGATAAATGTGTTTATGTCAAAGATACATAAAATGGATATGTCATTCTGTGTTTATATGTTGATGACATGCTTATCGTTGGAAGCAATGAAAAGATGATAAAGTCCACTGAGGATATGTTAAATTCCAGATTTGATATGAAAGATATGGGTCATGCTGATGTCATATTAGGGATTAAAATCAAACGAACATCAAATGGGCTTGTATTGAGTCAATCTCATTATGTGGACAATATCCTTGAAAAATTCGATAAGGATAATTCTAGAGTTGTCAGAACTCCGGTGGATATGACTCTACATCTCTTAAAGAATAAAGGAGAGAGTGTCTCTCAGTTAGAGTACTCTAGAGTCATTGAAAGTCTGATGTACCTAACAAGTTGTACAAGACCTGACATAGCTTATGTTGTGAACAAGCTGAGCAGGTACACGAGTAATTCTGGAGCTATGCATTGACAAGCAATTGTGAGGGTACTAAAGTACTTAAGGTATACGAGAGACTATGGGCTGCATTATACCAATTATCCAGCTGTCCTAGAAGGTTACAGTGATGCAAATTGGATTTCTGACATGAAATACTCAAAATCTACTAGTGGGTATGTGTTCACATTGGGAGGTGCAGCAGGGTCCTGGAAATCCTCTAAACATATAATTATAACCAGATCCACGATAAAGTCTGAATTTGTCGCATTAGACAAATGTGGGGAAGAGACAAAATGGCTACGCCAATTCATAGAGGATATTCCAAAATGGACAAAACATGTGCCTGCAATATGCATATATTGTGATAGTCAATCTGCAATTGGCAGAACACAGAGCACGATGTACAATTGTAAGTCAAGACATATTCATCAAAGACATAATACCATTAAACAATTATTTTCTACTGGAGTTATCTCTATTGACTATGTGAGGTCAAAGGATAATATTACGGATCCGCTAACCAAAGGGTTAAATAGATAGCTAGTTGATAAATCATCGAGGGGAATGAGACTAAATCCCATGAATTAAAAATAAAAAACTTTACTATAGAGGTAGGTTCAAAAGGGACAACCAAACTGTAGAGATCATGTTGGATCATTACGAGGATTTTCCTCATATCCATTCTTATGATGAAAACAGTGATGCCAGTAAGGAATGAGGTTAAGCGAAAGCTTTTAATGATTCTTATGCGTCGGAGATCCGAGTAGAGTAATGCAGGTTACTCTTAAGAAATCACCTATGTAAGAGAGAAGTGGAGCTGCTTCTAAGGGAATTGTTTAAGGGCTCAATTCCTATCAAACTCTTACAAAATCAGCCGCGTGTCCAGGGCCAAAATGGATACAAAAGTGAGAACTGTAAGTATCAGGAAGATTCATGTGTGAAGTATGTTATCATTTACACAAATGACGAACAGTTCAAAGACATCGCGTCTACTATGTAGTTAGTAAAGTCAGCATACTTTCACAATGAAAGGTTCAAAAGGTAAAACCTACCTATCCTAAGCAGGTTTCAACTGTAGATATCTATCGCCAAGGCTATCAAGTCTTTGGTCGCCTATTTCATTCATGTGGGGAATTGTTGGAAAAATGATAGAAATAAAAGATTTTTTTGTAATCATTTTGATAGTTAAAGGTGAATGAAAATAGTCACCAAAGTAATGCATGTAATGGTTGATTTTTCAACTTCCTTGTCTTTTGGTTTTTGTAACAACATGAATCAATAACATGATAATGGTCTAATGAAAGGTTGTAACCTTATTCATGGCATTCAAGTTTTCCTCCAATCCCACCAATATAAAATTGGTGACTCTATCCCTCATTCTAAACACACCAACTCAAAGTATTTCTCCTTACTTGAGTTCTCTCTCTCTCTAAGTTGTGTTCTGGTGATAGACGAAGGTACTTCAAGTTCGTTCAGTGTCCTTAGTAGCAGTGCAGTTTCAAGGGACAAACATTCGTTGTATCCTGGGAGACAAGTGTCATCAAACCTTTGCACCGAAGATGAGGCATAATTTGTCTTAAAGAAAGTGTGTAAGGCACACGACTTGACGTCTTTCAACATCCTTCTATCCTTGAATCCGAGTTGGTAACATTAATGTTCATCATCATATTTGTATTATGATTTTTTAGTTATAATTATTTATTTAATTATAATAAATTTATGTTATTATATATTTGCAATATTTGACATATTTTCTAACAAATTTTCCATTTCTTATAAGGAGATGAAAAGGAAAATGTGTGTTTATTTTTAATTTCACGTTATAGTTTTTTGTGCGTTTGAAGATATTAGGTGACTTGATAGTCTTTCTTTTCTGATTAAACTTAAAAAAAATTAATAAATCACACCTTACATATGTCTATAAGGTTTGAACCTGTAACTTTAAAGTTGTTAGTTAAACACTTTAACCAACCAAATCACGGCTCACCGATATTAAATTTCTCTGATTAAACTTCTACACACAATCTTTAAAAAACGGTTTAGTAATTACATCATATGATATATGAAAGACATATCTCAATTTCATCTTCTCGTCTTTTTCTTTAGTTTTCTTTTTCATCCTTTTTCCGGACGACTCTGCCATATGATTCTGTTAATAAAGAATCATATTTTTATATATTTTTAATAAAGAACATCGTTCCATTAAAACCTGAAAGTAAGAGTCTAACAAAAACAGGATCCGCCTTAGAGCACAAAAGAAAAGAACCGCAACAAAACAACCCAGAAAACTAAGCAATTTGATGTCATAATTCATATGTGAGGACAACTCAAACACCACATGTTAGACAAAGCTAACTTATTCTCGTAGCTCCTTCTGGAACTACCTTATGTAGAGGACGTTTCCCCTTTAGGACTAACAGAAGGCGAAGTAGACACCTCCTCCAACACTGGTTTGCTCGGTCACCACATTGAGCATCAGACTAGCCTCCTAATCTGATCCCTCACCTCCTCTTGCAGCACCAGAGCCTTCCTCGAACCAAAAAAACGTTTTTTTGTATCAATGATCATTTAATTTCAAGCAAATAGTACAAAGACGACGTATTTATGTTGGGTCGTTAGAAAACATCGTCTTGCAGAATCGTAAGTGTTATACTAAATACAACATAAACTATGAAACATATACTAGACAAAACATAAGCTAAGAGATCTCAAATACACCTACTTTGTAACGGTTAAACACTTTTATTTTACATGCTAAGCTAGGCTTCGAAGAAAAGAATCAAGGTTCCACGAACACATTAGTAACTTGGACCAAATTAAAATTAAATTAGAGGCCCAAGCCTTCACCAGCCAAGGCCCAGCAAGAGGAAATCCTAGTCACTTCAATCCAAGGCCAAAATGGCCCAACAATAAGGGGAACAAAGTGATACCCTAGCCGCCACCACCCTTTTGCCAACGTCATCATCTCGAAAATTCAACAACGCCAACATAGCCAATCCCGAAAACAGACCGACCACAACAGCGCTACTCTCTACACCATCACAAAGAGGAGAAAAGACTAAATCATAGCCTCTTGGCAAAACAGAAGTTGTACCAAGCAAGGAAGCTTTTCCACCATCGTCGCCACTGCCAAGAGCTCCAATCTCCCTTTTTCAAAGCGAGACCTGCAACCCCAACAAGTGAAGTCCTAGCTGATCCAGCTCCATTAAAAGAAGCGCGCATACCGACCCCTCCAACAGCAGCGACAAACTTTAGATCAAGATCTTGTTTTTGCCAAGCAAAATCAGATCCAAACACTACAAGAAGAAGGGCTTTAGCCGACGAAAATAAAAACAGACCGATAAATTAATTTTTCGTCGGCTAAAGTCCACTTAAGCCGACGAAAAAATCTTTCGTCTGCTAAATTTAATTTTCATCGGCTAAAGTCAACTTTAGCTGACGAAATTAAATTTTCATCGGCTATAGTCTGTGAACTTTAGCCGACAAAATTTTAAAAGTTTAGCCAACAAAATTAGGGTATTTCGTCGGCTAAAGTACATTTTACTTACAAAATTGCACTACGGATATTTCGGTGTTCGATTGACTATTGTGATATCAATCTGGAAACGGAACGACCCTACGAGTCAAACACATCACTTTGCTATGACCTACGAGCTTGTTTACGGCTTCAAAACGCAGTTTTCTAACAACTTAACGATCTCATTCTCCTTCTCCTCTCCTTCTGCTCCTCCTCCTCTCTTTCTCCTTCTCCCTCTACTAGCCTTCTGCTCCTCTTTCTCTTTCTCCTCCTCCTCTCCTCTCCTTCTCCTCCACTGCAACTCATCCTCCTCCTCCAAACACCACCTCCGGACGGTGGTGTGGTGGTGGAAAAAAAAAATTAATCAAAAATATAAGAAATAAAAAAATAAATAACTATAGTCGACAAAATTTATTAAAATTCGTCGGCTAAAGTTAAATAAATAAAATACATAAAATAAAATAAATAACTATAGCTACGAAATTTATTAAAATTCGTCGGCTAAAGTTAAATAAATAAATAAAAATAAATAAAATAAATCCTATAGACAACAAAATTTAATAAAATTCGTCGGCTAAAGTTAAATAAATAAATAACTATAGCGACGAAATTTTGTCGTCTAAGGTCTAAAAAATCCTTGCCTAAAGTCCAGACTTTAAAATTAGCCGACGATGAACAATAATTTCGTCGGTTAAGGTCTTAACCGACGGCTTTTTCCTGAAGACTTCTTAGCCAACAAAGTTTCGTTGGCTAAGACTACTTGACAAAAAATTTTAACAGACCCGGCCGACGAAAAAATTTCGTCGGCTAAAGTAGTTGTCCTGATAGTGAAACTTCTCAAAATATAGTGTCATAAACCACCCAGCCTTCACAAGGAGCACCACCGAACCCACAGCCGCCAACCCAATCCATCTAACTTGTTCACTGATAACCACCACTGATTCCTTGAAAAAGGTAGAATCTCGGATCTCCACCCTCCTTCAAACAAGCCTTCCCCATCGAAGGCCATAATCACAGTCGTCGTTCCCAAAAGAACATATGGTCACCAAGAGAAGCCCATGCTTCACGGAGAGCCGCCGTACAAAACCGCCAACACCACCATCGATTTGTTGAGAGAGAAAGGTATCTCCTTCTCAATCAAATATGCAAGGTTACCGATAGCCGAGACTCGCCGCCGCCAAAGAACCTCTCGAAGGAGAGAGCAGAGAGAGCATTTTTTTACCCATATGGGTTTGGTCTAGTGGTCAGGGCTAGATCCACCATGTTGGGCGAATGTCACAGTGATACTCCTGGTAGTAAGGAGGTCACTGGTTCGATCATCCGCATGGTAAAGAATTTCATGGGGAGAGCTCTAACCTTAACCCCTCCAACGACTCGGAGTGGTAGCTCACTCGACTACCATTTTATGGCACCGAAGAGAGAGCATTTTTTTTATAAACGAGTTGCTTAACATGGTTTCTGACCCAGACTTGTTTTTCATGAGTTCTTGGTACTTGAAGAAGTGTGAAAATTGTTGCATTTATATGTCCAGCCGACATTGTTAAACTTAAGATGGAAAGACAAATATTAGATAATAAAAAGAAATGAAAAAAGGCCAATACTTTTGAGTCAAGTATATGAGATAGTGTCATAGTGACTTGGGTTTGTGGCTTTGTTATCCGTAAACCGCATGATATAGTGTTCTTACTTTTACTGTTTAGAATTTGTATAGATCAAGTTATATGGCCCATGTTTTTGTCGATATGTTGCCTTGTGATTTAGACGATGACTTGAGCTCGTTAAAACTTGGCCGACCTTTGTATCCGTCAACATGAAAGTACATATACAAGCTAGTTAGCTAGCTTATGTTTTTTGGCAGTGTAAACAAACTTTCATTCATAACAAAAAAGCTAGTTAGCTAGCTTATGTTGATATTTGATAATCAATATAAAACATATGGAGGCTTAAAACCATACACTACCTAACCATATGCAACAAATGGATAATAATACTAATAACCAGATGCCTGCAAAAAGTCACAAAGGCTTCTATTTTCACCATATGCAACAAATGGATAATAATACTAATAACCAGATGCCTGCAAAAAGTCACAAAGGCTTCTATTTTCTGGGTTTAAACTTTGGTCTCATCCATTTAAAAACTGGATGGGTGGCGTTTTTTATCTACAAAATTGGTTATGGAGGTTGCAACTGTGTCTAGTTTGCCCTCTTTTTCCAATATGTTAATACCTACCTTAACCATAGTTAACGACCAAAAAGATAACTAATTAACTATAGTTGCAAAAAATCTGCACTATTACAAGAGTGACTTCATTATTTGTATATTAGTTCTTCAAATGAAAATGATTCGTTTCGATCGACATGACCTCAGTCCATAGATGATCTAATTTGCAGACTTCCGGCCCCTCTATCTCTGGATTATTGTGATCAATCTGATCATGGAATAGGCTTGTTTGAATCTATTGCAATGAATTATACGCCTAAAATTTTAATATGTATTAATACATGTGAATGATGTGATGCACTGATTATGTAAAATGAGTTGTCATAATAGTAATATTAGTGATTAAAGTTATAATATGAGTCTTTAAAGTTGTAAATTTTATAGTTACAACATTAGTCGTCATGTGTTGTTAAAATGGTAAAATGTGTGCTTAAAGTAGTAATTGAGTCCTTAAAGTGATAATTAGAACTTTGAGGACTAATATTACAACTTTAAGGACTAAATTATCACTTTAAGGATAAATGATGACTAATGTTGTAACTAATTTTTTTTACAACTTTAAAGGCTCATATTACAACTTTAATGACTAGTATTACTATTTTAACGACTTATTTTACAAAGTTGATGCATCACATAGTTCACATGCATTAATTACCCTATCCTTACCCTATACGATGAGGGGGATTTACTGGATTTGGGTTGAATGCTCTGCTGAAGAATTCTTGGAGTCCCTCCCTAGCCTCCCTCTTCTCTCTAAAAAACCTTAGCCTCCCTCTTCTCTCTCTAGCACACCAACTAGTCTTCCCCATCCTTGTCCGGTGACAGTCTCGCTTTGGCTGACTTTGGGGCTTTGTCAACATCGGGATTTGTTACCGAACGAGAATTCCTACATCTCATTTAGTCTCTTGGAATGTATTGACTCGAGGGTAGAGGGTTCGATTCAAGATTTCTTTTTAGGTTTGTGCAGGTTGTTAGGATGAGCGTTGTTATCGCTTTCAATCGTTATGACGGGGGGTCATCGAGGTGTACTGGATTGTGTTGAGGCTTGACTACTTTGGGCCACCAAAGTTTGCGAATCTAGTCGAACCTTGGTGTGGCGAGATGCAAGGGTCTGTAACGCTTTGAGCCGGCTCAAGAATGGTCGCAGTGGTTGTCTGTAAGTCGATGGCGACGGAGGCAGGTGGTGGTGGAGGAAACGGATCTTGGGTCTTCTCTATTGGACCTTGAGCTATGCCTATTCCTTATTTAATTTGGTTGTTAATTAGTTTGTTTTGTTTTGGGTCGTCCCTTCTCTTTTGAGGGAGGGTTTAGGGTTTTGGTAGGGTGGTGTTGGTCGTCCCTTCTCTTTTGGGCAAGAGTTAGGGTTTTGGTAGCATGATGTTGTTGTGTCGTGGGGTGAGCCATGTTTTGGTATCGTTTTTAGGGACTATTTTAATGCCGGTTAGGTCTTGTTGTCAATGTAATATGGAGGTTATCTGTGTATATATGCTGGTAGTTTTGGCTTGTAGTGTTTGAAATGGTTGTTTCTTCTTGAGGTTGGCTGTAAGGATGTATCGATACTTTTGGACTAGATTTAGGTACAGTTGAATCCCTATCGGTTCTTGTCCACTATAACTGCTGGTGTTTCGGGTCGGTAGGGTGGAGGTGAGAAATTTATTTTCATCACCGGTGTCTTTTATAGTTGTAATATTACACTCCCGATTAATGAAATTCTTGATATTTTTCCTCAAAAAAAAGAATTCTTGGAGTCCAAGAAAAACAAAAGCAAAAATAAACACTATTCCAACGGGAATTATTTGTAGTTCGAGTATGATCTTCGTCTTTGTAGCCCTATATATATTGATATCAAAACTGTTATCTTCGTCTTTAGCTCCCCTATAACACTGTTAACTCTCGATCCACCATGGATTTTGTGGATATATGGTTTTGTTCATCATTGGGTTTTAGGTACCTTCACTTGAGCTAGGTTTTTTTTATTACGAATCGAGCTAGCTTGTTGCCAATTCAATGACGGGGATGGATAACGATGGACCAGCCATACACTTCCCCGGGCAAACAGAGAGCCACGTCCACAAATCAAAATTCAAGAATCAAACTTAATTAATAATAAGTATGTCTATAGATGAGCTTTTGCATCATTGACCCTTTGATTCTAACCCGTTTTAAAACTCGTCTTATTCTTTAGGGCCAAAGCCTTACCCGGCCCTCCATTAGGACGGACCGGCCCTAGTTTTTCTCGAGTAGGGTAAGGTAAGGTAAGAGTTGAGCAAATGAAACCCGCTCCTACCCTACTACCCTTAGAGCATTAGTTTGTGAGATATATGAGTATAACCACTTAATTTATAGATAGATATCTTGAATTAAGTATATTGTGTATGCATGCATGTTAAATATAACACAAAATAAGGTTCATTACATATAATTTTAAAACTAAATTGTGAGAAAAAAAAAATAACAAGTCTATCTCGGCCATGTTTAGGCCTATTTAAAGGGTCGGGTTTAGACATAACGAAATGGGCCGTTAGGGCTTACATATTCAAGTCTCGGCCATATCCTACCCGGTCCTAAATTTTGTTGACTTTGACTGAGCCCGACCCTATTCTACCCTAAGCCTTAAAATTTATGATCGGGTCAGACCTAACCTGGTCTAAGACCTAGATGAGCTCAAGCAACCTAGATATTTATATTTAAGAAATATATACAAAAAAAATTACACTCAGTCCAAAACTCCATTGGCGGCATCTCTCTCTGAACAACCTCTCAAACTCCTTGAAGGAGATGTTCCTCATCATAACTGATGATTTACTGCGAGGCATTGATCCTGCTGCAGCATTTGATGAGTTGATATTCGTAATCGAAGACCTAATCCCATTGATCAGTCCTTGATCTCTGAAGTTACTAAACTGGGAGGTGCTCTTGTTACTCGTAACCGGCGCCGGCGGTGGCTCCTGCACTTCGTACGCCACCCTCGAGTCCACGTCTTTGAAGCTCGTGGCGTCCGTCTCCACGTACTTGGTGTTGATGATCACAACCTTCATTGTCCTCTCCTCCTCTGCCCTGGATCGACAGGAATGACGAGCTAACAAGATGACTATCGATGCTAGATCGGCAGAGAGTGTTGGTTTTGGTGAGTGCGACAAGTGATGGAAATCGATGATTGGGTTGGTTGAAGATTCAGTGTGAGCTGGGGGCGGGTTTTATAAGCTTAGGTAGAGAGAGAAGCAAGTGGGTTGGAAAGGAAATTGTGGTGCATATATCTACGGATGTTTGTTTTTCTTTGTGTTCCTTTTAAATTTGGCCATGTACTAACAATCAACGTGATGAACACTTAGTTAACAACATCGATTATTGTTGTATGAAAATGTCTTAAAAGAAGTAGCATTCAATTTTTTTTAGTTAGAAGCATTCTGTAGAAAGACTAGTAAAAAATTAAAAGTAACCATAGAAAAGATTTTTTTGAAAAGAATAGAAAATAAATTTAAATGAGGGTAGCCCGTACCTTAAAACTAAAATTCAGTTTGGGGTATGATAATAGTAAAATAATGTGTGTTAATATCAAAATCTAAATCTATGTGTTCAGACTTCAGATCATGATTTTCTTATATTATTGCTAGCAAACGAGTATACATAGTCTGATAGCAGTTTCATAATTTCAAATCTAATTTAATTGTTCAATTATTGAGTTCACATGAAAAAGATGATGTTAGCAAATAGACTAAACAAGATGACCAGTCACTTGTCAACAAATTCTAATAGTGGTGTCTGCTCTAATCCAATAAGGAAATCCACACAATTATCAAAATCGTTTACTAATATCGATACTTTTAAACGGGATGAAGGGAAGCACGTGCCTAGTAGATGGGGTGGATGTGTAGGTAAAAGGGAAAAAGTATATATTATGCAGATTTGTTTTACCTATCTCGTCTATGATCGATTTAAAATGATTCGACATTGCAGACAGTTATGATTAACGTGAATCAGATGACTATAAGTTTAAAACAATGGTTAAACGTAGGGTGGGTACATTGAGCCTGAAATGCAGTCACTCTCCGCATCACACCGAATTATTAACCGAATTTAGGCAAACCGATGTCGTTTTGCTCATACACCGCACCGACCCGTTTTCAAACGGTGCAGTTGCGGTTCTGGGTATAAAATCCCCCGATTTAAACCCACCGAACCGTTTACAAACCAAACGGCGTTTAGTTTAGTGTTAGGTTTGTTAATCTTATTGGAATTCAAATGATGTAATTACATATGCGGATTGTTTTGATTTTAATCAGCTTATTTGATAGTGTACATGTTTGGAAGGCAATAGGTTACTGAAGAGATAGTAATAACGTATATGCGCTACTCCTATTGCCATTTGAATAGGCATAAATCAATGAGTATAATGTAACATGATGAAATGAACATTAGACCTGAGAAGCTAAGGGAACAGCTCAAACATGAAAAACGTGAAGATCTGGAAGTAGAATATGGTACTTGTTGAACATAATCTCTGATTTCTACAGATTCATTTTAATGTTTATACGGTATGCCCGTGAATTTTCTTTCCCTTGTTTGTTTATTCAAAGTATTTCCATTTTACTTTTGTTAATCTTTGAGCACTATTCATTGTACATCAAGCTTCAAACTGCTTGATTTATCATGCAAACTGATTTGCTAGAATTGGACACAGATGCACACACAGATATGTATATGGACTTACATATAGTATGTTCTTAAAGCATAAATGCTAATATCATTTAATTCAACTATGTGTGTGCTAACCCCTATTTTTGTTCTTCGGTCTCTGATATTAATCATCATCCGATGTTTCAACATGTTACTTTTTATTTCATGTTGAATGTTGGTTTAACTATTTAATGCGGTTTAAAGCAAACCGCACCGAACTGCACCGAAAATGCAGTTCAACCGAAAATGCAGTTTGCATTATTTAAAAGCAGTTGCAGTTTGCAAAATTAGAACACCGAAAATGCTGTCTACACTGCGGTTTTGACCTTAAACCGCATTGCACCGCACCGCGCCCACCCCTAGTTAAACGGTTTCCAACATTTTGATTTGGGTAGAAATTATAAAATACACATTTTAAACAAAAAAAAATTTAAGAACAGTACACAAACTTTCGTCTACTGATAATTAAGGTTGTTATATTTCTAAAACTATCACATTAGTACATGAACTACGGAAATTGACTCAATATAGATACACGCTGTTAACTACTTGTTAACAGAGTATACCATTATCAAATTAATGAAGGGTACAAATGTATATTTTCATCAACAACTCATTTTTACTAGCTCACCTTCTATCTCTCATTTTCTCTCTATCTGTCATGACTGATAATGAACCACCCTCATTTTCACCAGTAATCAACATCTTCCTTTAAAAAAACTACATCTCAGTTGAAACGGAGTCAATGACCGCTTTGATCCCGATTTCAACCAGATTTGATTTCGACTCAACGAAAGAAATCACGAGAGCCGGACTCACTGTTGGAAATATGGTCTAAAGGATCATTGATTAAACCAAATAATAAAAGTGAGTTGCACTTTTAATTAGATGATTGCATGCATGAATTTGTAATCCTTGTAATGAGGGCTATAAAATCATGTATTCATATGCATAATTTGGTTGTGGGGTGAATGAGAAATTATCACCTAAAGATGACTAGTTCAAATGAGAAAATGAACTTTGTCCCATATTGAAAAACTGAAAAAGGAATAAGGTTTTAAATAGAATCTCACACATTGAAGGTGTAAACATGACAAGCACCCATGTTAGTTATGTTTTTTTAAGGCTGACCTTCCGGTTAGTCGCCAAAGAAACAAAAGTATGAAACAGTGTATAGCATCATTCACTTGTTTGATGCTTCCTTCATATGTAGAGCATAAATTGAAAACCGAGCGTGTAATAGTTACAATGTGATAGTGAAAATGTGCCAGTTTCAATTGGTTTTCTGTTTCATCCACCTAGTTGAATCTATGAATATTCGCAAGTAGGAGAATCAATGTTATTGACTAAATTTCACAAATCACAAATAGATCTACACAAAATCACCAAAGATATGTGGAATACGGACATGTACAGGTATAAAGATTTACCTTATATATCTCATGCAAACCTGAAGATATACGCCGGGGATGATGACTGATAGACGTGAGAGCATCAGTTAAAACTTCGCTAGGAAAAGAACCCTGCAATCTCTACTTTGCCAGAATGAGATATTCACAAAAACAAACACGAAAGCTGAAGAAAAGTATGTATCCCTACTTTGGGAAACACCTAAAACATTTTCGCCAAATGACACTTGGAATCTACGAGAGTTCGAAGTGTTCAAAAGACCTGACAAAAGATCGTTGGTTCGGCACCGGCTAGTGGTAAAAGGCCATCAGTTCCATACAAGAGTTGAGATTGCACCATATGCACCCATATCCGGAAGTCACCTTATGTATTGTAATTACATCTAATCTTCATCGATTAAAGAAGACTAAAAGGCAATACAACTAGGAAGCAACAGCTTTATTTTCTATTTGATCTTTGATTTTTTCCCTCGTCATATGTTGCAAGGTTAAAGCTTCTCGCCCATCAAAGCATACCTATCCTATTCTAGGCAAGATTGACCAGAAACAAGCTACTGAGGGATGGAAATGAACCTTAATATGAGGTATTTTTTTGGGTCAGGTCTGACCCTGGTTTTCCTCGGTCACAAGGCATCCTAGAAATTGTGACCCCTAGAAACAGATTGCATTGGAACTTAATAGAAGAGGGCATTGATAAACTAGTAAATTTGCACTTGCACCGTTTATTCGGTAAATACAAATTGTGAATTTAAGCTTTTGAGTGCGTGCACAAGTCACAAGCATGAGCAAGGACATATACTCGCATTCACAGCATAAGATAACAGAACTAGATCTACAACTAAAACTTCCAAATGACGATGTTAAAAGCTAAGACATGTCAAAGATCGAAACCATCTCTCGAAACTTGAACTGAAGCGGGGTCTGAATATTTCAGTCACAGCAAAAGAATCACTGCAACAGAAAAGATGGAAATACTGAAAGGAATAAATAATAATCACCCCTTCAAACACAAGAAAGTTTCTTTGCGTTTGTCAATCCGCCTACCAAGCTCCATCCATGGATCTTTCCCCGATGGTATAGGTCAATCACCTCAATGCAATGTTGGGCGAGTGACACGTGGCCGCACAGGTGTCTTTGAAGGACTTACCCTACAGCATTGCAATGTACACAAGACATTATGATATTGACCGACTTGAGGAGTTCATGAAATCTCATTTGGTTTAGAGATCTGACCTGATGGGTTGTGTTCCCAACACCATTCCGCTACAGTTCAGTGCAAGTATGGCACTTTCTGCCTGTTCATTAAAGTAAAAGTGTAAGAAAATGAATATTTCAAGAGAAAGATCATTTATCTTCAAAACCATACAGCAGAAGATCCAAAATTCCTCAAACCAATCTGCTAAGAAAATGCCATAACAAGGAGGGTAGCGGAGATAAAGAATTAATGATAATAAAAATATCCTTACCTATACAAACAACTAATGGGAAATGTTCTCTTGTCTGATAATCTGGATATTTTGTTAATGATTCTCACTCAATTATAATTATTTCTGAGGTGCAAGTAACAGTGTGAAATCTAATTCAACCAGGAAAACCACATTGGTGTTGAAACCACCTCTTCCAAAATCCATGAAGAAATAAATGTAGAAGTTCTAGCACACAAGCTCACTCCGCAATAAGCAATATGCTTACAGATTACTTGGAACAAAAGTTCAAATTATCTAGAGTACATCCACTAAGCTATGCTACAAAAACAGTATAAGACCATGTTTTTTCTAGTGGGATGGGGGAAGTGAATACTTGGGGAGATGGAAGATTCTCTCTCTTCCAATTGAATGGGATTGAAAAAGGGACCAATATCCAATAATGACAGATATATTGAAACCATGTACAATTTCAACTAAAAATCAGATACAGAGATTTAAAATTCCTGCACCCTGAATTATATGCAAGATGAAGAAGTAAATATCTATGTAAATGGACTGGAGATCTTTCATAGAGAAACAATTCACTCTTGTTATTATCATCATCCATTAGTTAGACCATTAAATTAAGTAGGGATAGTGAATCCTAAACTTCAAAGCTAGTACCAAGCATACACAGCATACCCTAGCACAACAGCTGTAACAATAAAGCTCAAAGAACATTATAAAAATAAGAGCAAAGTCTACACCACCAACAACAAAGAAAAAGATTAATATTAAGAAAACTACAACACAATACACGAAATATAAATGAATTATTACCACCTATTTCATTTCTTTCTGAACATATTTGACAATAGCAAATAACATCGCGACATCAAATGTTTAGATAGAGGAATTATCTGCAGAATTTATTGGCCTCACTGTTACCCAAAGTTTAAGCTCTTAGAATACAGGTCCAACAAGCATTATACGTAATCAAACTCAGAGATCACAAAGAAATCAGACATACTACAAAGATTTATGATAAATTTCTGTTTTTAAATGGTTAACTTAAAATAATGATAGATTTATTTAGTTACAGTTATATACAACTATGTTTAATAAGAATTTAGAATAGCATTTTAGGGATTAGGGGTTTACATCATTTGCCATATCTCTAGAATTTGGGATAGATTTGGTGACAGAAGCTTTTCCAGCTGGGAAGGAACTATACACTGATGCAGGACAAATAAGATGAACCCTAGAATTAGGATTTAAAGATGGAATTAAGAAAGGGATAGGTCTACTAGCATCACACCAGTAGGTTTCTAGGCATCACACCTAGGGATCTCAGGCATCACACCTAAGATTAGGTTGCATCTCACAAACCTGGATAGAAAGCAAGGCTCTCAAACTTTTATTTATTCAACTCTGACCAAAAAAGACTACAAAGGCCTCTATATATAGAGAGGTTAAAACCCTATATCACTTAGGATCAAGCAACCCTAATATTCTAGAACTTAAAAGATTTCCAAATAAAACACAAATCCAAAATAAGAAAGAAATCATAAAATCCCGACATAAGATATTCTGCTCCAATTCTGCATTATCCTCCCCCAGTTGAAAAAAAAACTCGACTCCGGCGAGTTATAGGGGTAGACATCCTCCTCCTGGTCACCAGACTCTATCTCAAGCGATTGTGTCTTGAGAATGTGGATAACTTTTTTCTGGACTGCTTCAGGTTTCTTGAACGCCTTTTCCCTGTGTTTCTCCATGTCAACTGTTTGCATAGGTTTCAAAACAACATTCTGCTTGTTAAAGAGACAAGAATATGTATTTTCTCTTCCAGATTGGGGCACATCACGATCATATAACCATGGTCGTCCAAGAAGGATGTGTGCTGCATTCATGGGTATCACATCACACCAAATGGAATCAGCATAATTTTCACATGAAAAAGAAACTTGGCATCGATGTGTCACCGGAATTTGGGTGCTATCAATCCAACCGACTTGATACGGTTGTGGATGTGGCTGCACCTGTAGATTGAGGCGCTCAACGGCAGAACTTGCAACAACATTGACACAACTCCCACCATCAATAATCAGCTTTTGAGCGTTGCTCCCACAACGAACTAACATCTGAAAAATACATGTTCGTCGCCAATCCTCAACCTCACTTTCGGGGGTGCTACATTGTGTCTAACAACAGAACATTGTGGAGCATCTAAGTTTTCGTCAAGATCAGATGGATCGTAAACCCCATAGTCAAAGGAATCTGGATCTCCACCATCCTGCTTCTGTGCAGTCTCTTTTTCATGCTCTACCCTGATGTGCAAATTTTTCCTTGGACACTGAAAGCCCATATGACCTTGCTCCCCACACTTGAAACACTTCCTCGTCTCCGTCATCTTTGAAGAAGATGGTTTGGCACTAATCATCTCATTAGGCTTCTGTTGGGATGTCCTACTATTCTGAAGATCAGAGGTACTGATCCGGGCAGAGTCCAAGTATTCTTCCAAGTCCAAAGCAACCTGAAAGGCATGTTCTATACTGTAAACCGGATGCCGAATCATCTCCCTCCTTATGTCAGGCCTCAAACCAGCCTTGAACCTTGCAAGAGTCACCTTGGGTCTTCTACAATTTGACTCCTTGTCTTCAGCTCATCAAACTTTTGCATGTACTCATATACAACAATGTTATCTTGCCTGAGCAGTGAGCTGGTCGCATAATTTGTCAAGATAATTAGATGGCATGTATTTCTCTCGCAATTTGGCCTTCATCTCTTGCCAAGAACTGATCGGTGGTTGCCCCATCCTTGTCATAACATTCTCGACACCAACCCACCATACCTTTGCTAAGAGCACAAGTTTCATCTTAGCAAACCTTACGCGGCGCGGATCATCCATGTCATACCAATCAAAATACTCCTCAATCCTAGCAAGCCAATCTGAAAACACGGTAGGATCAGTCCTCCCCTCGAAATCGGGAACGCCGACCTTAATTTTCTTCGTGATATATCCAGCGGTATCCACGTTGTTATGTTCAGCACCACTTTTGAAAAAATCTTTAACCCAATCCCCCAAAGATTGCTTGCCATGTGCTTGCCCGTCTTTGTCGGTGTTGTTGATGTTCTCGGCATCGACCTCTCCATCTTTTTCTTCTGTATCAGCTGCGGAAGCCTTCCCATGATCTTCGAGTCTTTTGATCCGAGTGTCCATCAACTCAAGCTGTTCCAAAATCTGCAGTAACAACCCGTCTGGCTGGTTGTCAGTCAAACGACCCCTAAAGTTTCTCCCTGACCGAGTAGCCATTGGATCAATAGGTTTTGGTTTATAGACGGCGCCAAAATGATGCAGGACAAATAAGATGAACCCTAGAATTAGGATTTAAAGATGGAATTAAGAAAGGGATAGGTTTACTAGCATCACACCAGTAGGTTTCTAGGCATCACACCTAGGGATCTCAGGCATCACAACTAAGGTTAGGTTGCATCTCACAAACCTGGATAGAAAGCACGGCTCTCAAACTTTTATTTATTCAACTCTAACCAAAAAAGACTACAAAGGCCTCTATATATAGAGAGGTTAAAACCCTAGGTTAATTAGGATCAGGCAACCCAAATATTCTAGAACTTAAAAGATTTCCAAATAAAACACAAATCCAAAATAAGAAAGAAATCATAAAATCCCGACATAAGATATTCAGCTCCAATTCTGCATTATACAGACAAGATTTAGGTGTTGCAAGCATAAACTTACCATTGCAAATTCAACAAAAGCTATACGAGTTGAATGCACATGATCTCCCAAAAGCCTCAAACGAGTAACCTAATATTAGGAAAAAAACAAAGTCAATACCACTAGTAAAACATGATCGAAAGAGACTACAAATAATAAATAACACTGTTCCCCACCTCACCACAAGCTGTTTCAAAGAAATTTTTGACTTCAGCTTGAGAAACCTGCACATAGAACCAGCAAAATATTTCAGATGTTCAACAGAGCCATATATGCATGTCCAAGGCCCAATTCCGTAACATCTGGAACAAAAGGATTCTTAACAAAAGTGTAACCTTCTTATCGATATTTGTACAATATACAGTCCTGCTACACATTTCCCGTTCATCTTCTGACTGCATATGAAAATAGGAAATATCTGAGTGAAACTTTATAAGCATGCATCAATGAGACACTAAAGACAAATTTTCAGCGAATAATTGTTACCCTAGGGAGGAATGTAGGGTTCACAGGAAGGATGGCAGTTTTTGAAGGTAAGACTCTGACAGGATAATACCCTAACATTGTCCCACCAAGGTTCAAAGCAGCTCTCGCCCCATCTGTCAAAAAGATCTCCAATTGTTACATGCAATATATAAGAAAAGATCACATTTTGCAGAATGCTTGCAGAACAAAAAAAATCTTACGTTCATCAGCAAACTCCACAAATGCAAAACGGAGTACTGAATGCGGATCACCACAAATTCGGCAGTCAACCACCTTGAAATATGGAGAAAACAAAATTTAGGTGTCATCTAAGACATTAACTTGATGAAGCAACCATGCATAATTATAAACGGTGTTATGCACCAGTCCTTACTTATTAGTATAAGCTGGCAAGACAACAAATATACTTTTCACGTAATTTTAAACCCCATCCCTTCTAATAATAATTGAGCCTATGAATTCAACCTCATTGCCATGTGTACCAGCTCTAAATCAAATCTTCATGATTGCTACATCTGAAAGAACGAGTGTTCACCCATAAGATAGCAGTAAGTAGTTTCAGAGCATTGGCAGACCCAAAAAGGGGCAAGTTCACTAGTGAACAGCAGATATCCGTTATAAGTTCATAACCATATACACTAACCATAGTCAGAAATTTCCCACCTCTGTTAGCTCAATACCACAAATACTCCAGCAGAGATGTCATATAAAGAAAGAGACCCACTGGTTTCTCTAAAAACATCATACAACATATCATTACCAGCAGTGTCTAGTTTCTGTTTATGATGCACTACCCATTCACCCCTTTGCCCAAACAATGAAATCAGCAACTAATCTTGCTAAAACTTTGAATCAGTATCAAGTCTTGTTATGAAACTGCACATCTTACAATGGTAAACAATATCACATGGTAATCTAACTACATCATACCCCAACCTTAAAAGTCAAGTCAAGAGATTGAGTGCAACTCCACCCACTTTCGGCCAGTCAGGTCTAGCAGAAACAACAGTATACAACACATCTCAAATCATACCCCTATTATTCTAGACCGAGGCATCGACTTTAATGAACTCAGCCTTCTCTACTGAAGTGTCCTTAGTTGCACATGTAGATAGCATGTAAAATGGCACTTCCTCACCACCCCACCCCTTGGTGCTACCAGCCCTAGATGGAATAATTATTAATTATCGATCTTAACATCAGCATTTTATAACACTCATTTATCAGCATGTTTCATCATCAAATCAATATTCAACACTGCATAAATAGCGGTCAGTAACTCAATAAAACTTCAATTTTTCAATTTCGGTTCAACAATGTTAACTGATGCTACCTTAAATTGAGTTATAATGAACCCCTCCATCATTCGCATGTGACCTCAAGGCCTCAACACAAATGGAAAAAGTTTTCATGTCAATTTCACCACCTCAAAAACTCTAGCCATCGACAACTACTGTGCCCTTAGTATCCTCGAGGGAAGGAAAGACCAGGAAAATTTTCATTTGATTTCATTCATACAAGGTAATGAGGAAGCAACAAAATCTGACCTAAATAAGAAAACAAACCTTATACTTCTTAACTTAAATTTAATCACGTGCACAGAGAGCCACTTATTCAGAGGGAGAGACACATGTAATAGATCAAATAACGGAAACAGCACAGTGTTGGCCAGCAAAGCACTAAGGCAGAACTCAGTACTGAACCAATTCCCAGGTGTGGATCAAGCAAAATATATCTTGCCTACAAGTCTCATTATAAAAGACATCTATAGTGCTCATAAACAAGTAACACCAGAGGATAAATACATAAAATTTGGCAAAACTGAACTCAACAAAGTACTAATATATTCACTCTTAAAAACTGCACATCAGGGAAGCAATGCAACTTACTTGTCCACAATTACTAAATATGGCAGCAAGACTCTCTTCAGTAACCTGCATTAG
This sequence comes from Comarum palustre, assembly GCA_951800085.1. Classification (NCBI taxonomy): domain Eukaryota; kingdom Viridiplantae; phylum Streptophyta; class Magnoliopsida; order Rosales; family Rosaceae; genus Comarum; species Comarum palustre. The sequence continues at coordinate 14,908,511 of OX637587.1, read as the reverse complement.
AAAGAGAAAAGTTATAGCTGATATTTATTTCAAACCCTTTCATATTAACATCTTCCCATCAACTTACTTGCTGATCAATATCAGAAACATAAACTGTTCGTCTAATGCTGTTTTCACGCTCAGCTCTGTAAGCCCTCCCACTCAACCTTCTCTTCCCCTGATTGTTGTTATTTCTTCTCTGGAAAACACAAAATGAGAATTAATAACCAAATACAATGACAGAAAATTACAACTTTGGCAGAGAATGTAACCTTTATTTATTCATGGTCACCAACCAACAGCATAAGTATATAGCCAGGTATAATGAAAAAAAGGGCAACAACAACATCAAAAATTTCATGTATCATCATTACAACAAGCAACTTCATTATGAAACAAGCATCTGTTTTTCAAACAAAGCGGATCTACAGAAGAAACTTCTCAAAGGTTCCAAAAATCAAATCATTACACCAAGTAATCGTGATAATACAATAATAGTAGTCATAGTTATGACTATAACTACATGATGATATCATGGGCATAATTCAAAACTGCGCCAAACAAAACCTCATGTTGAAAGTATGTTGATAAGCATAATTCCAACACAAATGCCCAACACGCACAAATACACATAACATAAACCAAATATCAAAAGGGCAATCACAAACCCACTAAACTCGCCATACCAACAAGAATAAAATCAGAAAAAGCCATGAATTTAGACAATACCAGCGGACAGCTTGGTCTAACAAAAAAAATACAAATGGACACATTACTTGAATCCATAAACCTTTTTCATTTACACTACCCACAATAATAGCTCAACTTTTAATCACAAATAATCAGTAATACAAAAACAGTTTGTAAACTGAACTGATCTTCTTTCACCAACAGACACAAACAGCTAAAAATTCAACAAGAAACCCAATTCAGATCACATTCCATCAAAACTATAACAAACAAGAAAAATCCCACAGCTCACTCAACTATAACCAAACACAATTTCATCAAAACCAATTTTTTTATTTTCAAAACAAAACCAAATACAAACCATAAAAGGGGGATCAATAGAGAGTACCCTTCGATTGTTGGCCTGATTGTCAGTGGGCAAGAGCTTATTGTTATTGACAGCAAAAGAGTTATCAAAATTGTGATTTTGGAGAGGAGAGTACGATGAAGGGAAGAACTCTTTGGCTAAAGGGTTGAGCTTGGTGAACATATCCACCAGCTTCTGCACATCGAATTCCGATTTGGGTTTCGATTCGGATACCGGTTTCGATACTGAATCCAACTTCTGGTTGTGGGCAGAGGCTGCCTCACCGCCCATCTCAGCAACCGCAGCCATTGAAAAATCGAACAAAAAAGAAAACTAGTGCAAAAAGATCAAAACTTTATATGATAAACTTGAAAGAACACAACTGAATATGATGTATTTGAGCTGTTTCTGGTTCTTCTTCCCTGTATCTAGCCCTCTGGAAATGAGGGTTTTATTAAAGCTTGAGAATTTGGAATGCAACTGAAAAAAGGAAGAAAATTTAAGTGAGAGGTTGAAGAGAGAGAATAAAAATAGGTGAAAGAGAGGAATATGGGTTTTAGTGGGAATATGATCAGAGCTGAGGTGATGGTGATGGAAATGGAGGAGCAAACAGTTGGCCCTTTAGGCCATCTCCAGTAATGAGGTCCAAAGGGCCAAATCCCAAATATAGCTCTTATAACGGTCTCCAACAAGAAAAGGCCAAAGGGCCAAGGAAAAAAAGGAGGGCCAAAGGGCCAAGGAAAGGGCCAAATTTAGCCCTTTGGCTAGCCCAGTCCAAAGCAAAAGGTGGGCCATTTTTAGAATAAAAAATTAAAACTTAATTCAATTAATGGCTGAGTAATGAAAAAAATCATGTCCGAAAATGTGATAAGCTTTGTAATTGTTAGTTTTGTCACGTGAACACTACATCCAATCGGGGAATCTAGAAATTTACTTGGAAATAAACATGTGACACTTAAAATCCTTTTGAAACATGTTATAAAAAATTGATAAAAATATTTTTTTTGTTCTCAAAAATTTATGTTATCTATGTTATATTAAAATAAAACTATAAGTTTAAAAATATAATGTGAAATCATAAAATATTAAAAGGGCTAAAATTTGACCCTCTCTTACTGGAGATCATCTAGTAGTCTATAAATAAACAATAATATTTTTAAGGGCTAAATTATAGCCCTGACCCCAATATGGCCCTTCCTTACTGGAGATGGCCTTAGGTCTGGCTTTTATTGCTGAATGCTGAGTAACCCTTTTCTTATTTTTTTTTTCTTATTTTTTTTTCTTTTGGGACATGAAACATGAGAAAGGGGAAGGGGGAGCTAACGTAGGATGACTAGAGCAATAGCAAAGTTTCTTCCGTCTGTTTGTTTCTAGCTTTCTATCGTTGGCTCTGACTATTCGGTGCGTATTGTGCAAGTAGTGATGGTGGTACAGATGGAAAGATATATGTCATGCAAAACTATTCGCCAACACCAAGGTGTTTTTATGGAAAATATGTTCTACATTATCGTCTTTACAATTTCTTGGATAGACATGTATTCAAAATCAACCCGGAGCTACCCTTTTCTTCCGGATTATGGACGACAAAGTAACTTTCTCACTTAAAATGTTGGGTTCATCTGTGGTACAGCGCCGCATGTCATACAACAATGAATTATGTGGTGTAGATCAAGTGAAAGGGTGGTGAGGACCAACAAAGCCTGGCTTGTGTGGTGTGGATTGATGCGCATGTGGTACCGCGCATCACCATAGAATATTTCCTAAATCCTTAACTGCACCTATGATCTTCATGGTATTAATTAAGCGAGTTAACTTGAGGTCACTAACAAACTAACCTAACCTAGGAAAACATGTATTCGCTTTATCTCAATAGCAAAATGATTTACAAGATATATTTTGTTGAGATATATATCCCACATCGGGAATATGAGACATTGTCTGTGAGTTTATAAGGGTTTGAGCTATTTTCTCTATTGCCAATTGGTTTTGGAGTTGAACCTCAGACTACTTTATCATGGTATCAGAGCCAGGTTGCCCACGTACACGTGTGAAGCCCAAATGTCACACGAACTCCACGACATCCAAGTTGTTGTCCACGTGTTAGGCTTAAAGATTCGCCACACGTGCGGGGGAGTGTTGAGATATATAAACCCACAGGCCCAAGACCCAGAATGGCGGACTGCCATGCAAGCTGAGATTGAAGCTTTGCAATCCAACAACACGTGGAGTTTAGTGCCTTCACCGCCGAATAAACGTGTTATCGGCTGCAAATGGGTTTACAAGCTCAAGTTTAATTCTGATGGCACCATTGAGAGATACAAAGCTCGCCTTGTAGCTAAAGGCTACAATCAACAAGCAGGAGTTGATTATCGCGAGACTTTTGCCCCGGTTGCCAAGCTCACCACCGTGAGTGTCTTACTCGGTCTTGCTTCCATCAATGGTTGGCATTTACATCAGCTTGATGTCAATAATGTCTTCTTGAATGGCGATCTTACCGAAGAAGTTTATATGCATCTTCCTCCTGGATTTGGAGGAAAGGGAGAGAATCGTGTGTGCAAGCTTCACAAGAGTTTATAAGGACTGAAACAAGCCTCGAGACAATGGTTTATAAAACTTTTCACTGCTCTCAAAAATGCAGGTTTCCATCAGTCATGGTCAGATTATTCTCTTTTTGTACGTACACGAGGAAGAAAGTTTACTGCTCTTTTAGTGTATATGGATGATGTAATATTGGCAGGAAATTGCATACAAGACATCGAAGACACAAAGACATTTCTTTCGAATCAATTCAAGTTGAAGAATCTTGGGCAGCTTAAGTACTTTCTAGGCATTGAAGTGGCGAGATCAAAGAAATGCCTGGTGTTATGTCAGCGGAAATATGCTCTTGAAGTTCTTGAGGATGCAGGCTACTTGGGTGCAAAACCATCTCGGTTTCCTGTTGACCAGAACCTTTCCCTCACACAAGCAGAAGGTGATTTATTGAAAGATCCAACACAATACAGGACATTAGTGGGACAGCTTATCTACCTGACCATTACTCGGCCAGACTTGGTGTATTCAGTACATATTCTGAGCCAGTTCATGAATCAACCTCGTCAGCCACACATGGATGCAGCTTATCAAGTTCTATGTTACATTAAACACACTCCTGGACAAGGTATCTTGCTCCCTTCGACATGAAAATTAGAACTTACTGCATTTTGTGATGCTGACTGGGCAAGATGCAAGGACACTTGACGATCTATTACTGGATATTGTATCATGCTTGGTAATGCACCGATTTCATGGAAGGCTAAGAAACAAGGTACAGTTTCTCGTTCAAGTGCAGAGGCTGAGTACAGGTCTATGACATCCACTTGTTGTGAGGTAACATAGCTTAGAAATATCTTGAAGGATTTAAGCGTACGTAATCTAGCTCCTACAAGATTGTTTTGTGATAATGAGGCTGCCATTTACATAGCTACCAATCCGGTTTTTCATGAACGTACGAAACACATTGAAATTGATTGTCATGTCGTACGTGAGAAAGTGCAACGAGGAGTTGTGAAGATGGTCCATGTTGGAACCAAAGACCAGCCGACAGATCTCTTTACCAAACCGTTGAGCTCCATTCAGTTTGAAACATTGCTTAACAAGTTGGGTGTCATCAATATCTATTCCAACTTGAGGGGGGTATTAAAACAGAAGAAGATATATAGAAGATATTTGAGATGATTGTGTGATCCTAGCCTTAATGTTAATAGATACGTGTATATATAGATACCTAGTTTGTCCAGATTTCCTTTTGTACAAGGAGTCTTGTAGGGTTTCAATAGCTTGTATATATAAGCTGTGTAAATTCTTTGACATATATACAGATCAATTCATTCCAAGTTTCTTTATGGTATCAGAATGGGTTGCCCACGTACACGTGTGAAGCCCAAAGGCCACACGAACTCCACGGCCACCCAAGTTGTTGTCCACGTGTTAGACTTAAAGATTCGCCACACGTGCGGGGGAGTGTTGAGATATATATCCCACATCGGGAATATGAGACCTTGCCTGTGGGTTTATAAGGGTTTGGGCTACTCTCTCTATTGCCAATTGGTTTTGGAGTTGAACCCGAGACTACTTTATCATATTTCTCTTCTTTTTTGTAATACTTTTTGACGATAATAGTAGGCATGACAAAATTGTACACAACACGATAACACGATATGAAAACGAATGAAATTATAAAGATTTAGTTTGTGGTTTATAAGTTTGGTTTCATATATAGTCATCACGATTATTAATGGTTTGTTTTGAGGTTGAAACGATAATACGATAAACCTCATTAACATTAGGATATTTTTATAATTTATTATTTTCTTATCAACTATATCTAAAAAACCCTAAGGATTATTTTGTTCATCATATTTTCTTTCATCGTATATATGTGACGGACTAACAAAAGCTAAGAATTTTCAGCATATTCATTAATATCACCTTACACAAAATAATATTATTTTAATTCTAACTTTCAATATTACTCACTCATTTAATTAGCTATTCATTGTTGCTAACTTTGAGGATAACGGTCAAAATTGATGTTAAGTTAGACTTTATTAATGAAAAGTTGTTGACAGCTGAGGTTAAAAGTTAGAAGACAATTAACTTAGTAAAATTATTGAGCATACCCGATTTTCCATTTTGTTCGACGTTATTTTCGTTTTTTTGCTCTAATTATTTTCTTTTTCAATTATGAAATGCATACATTCAATAAAAAATTGATTATTACAAAATACTAAATAACTGCATCTAAACCTTATGTGTATTTTCAAAAATAAAAACCTTATGTCTAGCTATATGGGTTCAATTTTACTTATTTTTTTTAACCTACTAACGCACAGAAAAAACATTCGATTTGACTAGTCTCCTTCTAGTGGATCATCACATCGAACAATATCTCATTTTGGTCGATATTAGAAATCAAAAATAAAAGTAGTTGATTTAACTTTGTAATGTGCTTGATGTGAAGATAAATAGCCTTCTACCTCGTCACTATGACCATGATCAAAAGCTTGCGACCACAAGCTCTAATGTTTAAACATCGATTATTATAGTACGAATTTTCGACTTAGTTGCACATATGAGATGATTGTTTTGAAGCATTCTAACAAACAAATACAAGGGTATAAATACAGGCTATGGAGGAATCTTTAGAGACTATAGAGATATTATTATGTGTGTTTTTTGCTCTAATCTTAGCATTCCAAGCTTTATGAGAGCTGAAGTTATGATAGTCATTAAGGCTTAGTTATATATTAAGGCTATTGAGTTGCTTGAGTGCGAGATTAGAAGTATATATGGTTAGAAGTTGACTCTGGTCTTGTACTATCATTTATGCATTCTTCTCGCTTGATATCTTGGTAACTTCGAGTTGAGTGACACAATTGTTTATTTCATATATCTTAGATGAAAATTTGTTATTCTCACATTTATCGAGAAGGAAACCAGGCAGCTGATGCTCTAGCTAACTTGTGTATTCATATGGTTTGACGTGGTGGGACATGCCCTAAATCTTATCTGTTCTCATCGCAAAAGGGATTATTTGGAGTTATCTAATTTTTGTTTTTGCTAAGGTTGACTTTTTTATTGTTTTCATGGTTGTTCCTTGATGTGTGGTTCTTTTGAGGAGCTCAGTTTTATGTCCTCTCCTCGTTATTGTACATTTATTTTTCTTTGAAATAAAAATCAATAGAGGATGAGCCGTTTTTGTGTAAAAAACTGATCCTTCATGAAAACTTCTCAAAAATTTAACTCTAAAACACTTAGCTATCTTTATTCTAAACTGATTTATCAGAACACAACTATCTCAGCGAGATATATCAGACCTCAGCTAATTCTGTCATGAACACTTCCAGAGTTGCTGAACTACCAACTAATCTCAAAGGTTTATAATAACAAGAGAAAGACTTAGAGACTAATGAACAATGAAAAGTATAACCAAAACCCAACAAAGGAAATGTAAAAACTATAATTTGACAATTATTGAGAAATGACTGTTTTGCTATGTATATATATAAGCTGAAAAAGTGTTATAACAAGAGAGAGACACAAGTCAAAAGATGTGCCACAAGAAGGCAAGCACGATGCCAAAACAAAGACAGAAGCTGCAAACAAAGTTGTAGCTAGCCGTGAAACATTCAAACATGGGTCACAGGTTGGCACGCAAAATATCTTAACTCTTAGAATGATTTGGATGCCAAGACAAGACCACTATTCTAGTTGTCAATTTAAAATTGAAATAAAAATCTCGTCCAGAGATAAGTCTCAATGCAACAAGGGTAAAGAACCCTAAACCTAAGTCAACATAACAAAAGATTGAAAAGCTGAAAACCAAGATTTTTAAGATGACAGACAATACTGCTATCCTCAGTGAAAAACCATAAAATACATATGCATGATTTTATCTGAGTTTCATGAGATCATATTGGTTCTTCTACATCTTTAGTTTTTTCTTCAGTTGTTGAAGACCAATCTCTCAATCTCTTTAGGCTTCATAAGTTGTGTTTTGTTTTATAAGGATTTCTAACAAGCTTATACTAACATTCTTCTCCTTTGACATTCCTTAGCAAAACACACCAAAGCATGGTTGTTCGAACAGTCTCATCCTGCATAACTTCCAAGAACACGTGAAGCATGGGAGAACAATTATGAATATTGAAAATAATCAGGGATATCAGATGTATCATATATCCTGAAACACCGACCCGTAGGGACAAAACATATTAAGAGCATAAATCCCAATATTCATACATCTCAACAACCAAAAAACTTTAAGGTATAACCAACAACCAGTTCTCTCCTTTTTTATCAAGGAATGATAAAGGAAAATGATATATTCAAAGAGACATCAAGGGAGCTGAGAATGATAAAAACAAGCTAACAAAATTAGAGCGATTCATTATAATCACATATATTTATCATCCTCAACATTAGCAACATAATTTGTAGCGTCATAATCATCACCATTATAGGCAGCAAGAAGCATCTCCTATATGAGCAAGTTTTGCTTAAGAGACTCGACATACACATTGAATGGTCATGAAGACTTAGAAATGAGTGTCAACATGGGATAATTCAGTAGCAAAGACATTATGATGTCACTCTCAAACATTAGCTATAAAGGATAACTTGGTGGGAAGACCCAAAAACAATAAGAGACAACTCTCAGAGGGTATATGAGAGATATGGCTAATTAAGCACAATATATGATCCTTAGACCTAAGCTTAACATTTACACCAATGTCTTAAGGGAGATCTGCATAAGGATTATGCACCCACAGTAGTGTTCACTTGGTCAATTACTGACCAAGAGATTTATGGTTAATTACCGTTGGATCTAACTCCAATGGTGGAGATTATTATTTTAAAGTTAAATTATTTTGTTCTCCACCCTTAGATTTAGATCCAACAGTGATTGACCATCAATTTCGTGGTCAGTAGCTGACCAGATGAACACCACTGTATGCACCCATGTGTAGTTAACCCTAGAGAAGAACACTATGGAATAAACTCATCCTAAACCATCAATAAACAACTTCACAATGGAAGGAAGTGTTTTAAGGTCAATGAAATTCTCATAAATAGGCATCATTGACAGAGTAATATAAGAGCATGTTTACTAAATCGTAATGAGATTGAGAAGGAATGGGAAGGAAGAGGAATGGGAGAGAGGAGGAATGAGAGAGAAAATGAGTCATTACCAATCATTTGTTTACTTGTTATTTGGAATGAGAAAAATGAGTAGGATTCATCCCATTCATGTGTTTACTATTATATAGGAATGAGAATCAGAATTCGGTCAATTACCAAAATACTCAATTTGTATCCATCTTAAGGATATATATTGTGGATAATCTAGGGATGAAAAATTGATTCAACCATCTTAAGGAGTCAATATCATGTCCTCCCTCTGGAATGAAAATAGGGGAGTGAATCCTGAACTTTTGGTGGGTCCCACGGTACTCTCACTTCCCCCATTGTCGGTAAACACTCATTGCTTAGGATAAAGGGATTCAATCCTGATTGATTCATTCCCTTTGAGGGTTAGTAAACGTACCCTAAACTCATCAAAGACAGTGAGAATAAGGAGTGAATCCTAGAGAAATCTAACCTTTCAGGAGACAAATCAACTGAAATTTACCCTTCAATAATAGGGACATTGACTCCATATAAGAGTTTGGACATATACTCCAAACAATAACATCAACAACAACCAAAACAGTGGTCAGTGCACCTCAATATGAGCTGAAGAGAATGATGGTGGAAAGACTATTATGGGAGAGTGAAGGTGAAAAATCAAAAAGAGTGGGACAATTAAAATGGCATCTAGACAATAAAGAAAACATCGTGGTTTGACATAAAAGTATGTCATTGAAACTATAACCCACATAGCTTGAAACAACTATAGTTTAATCCCTTCAACTCTTAAATCCATATAGGTGAGAGTCCAACTCTCATGGATCGTGAGAAACAAATCCATCATTAAAGAAAAGGCTAAAATACTTCATATCACATAACTACAACCCACATGTAATAAGACATAACAAAAAGAAATGACTAAACAACAAAATGAAGATACCAAAGTCGGTACATATCCCTACAAGTAGACACTTTGAGCATAAACTCACAATGTAAGACACTAAGATTTCAAATGTCTTAATCATTATGAAAGTCCACACACACACACACACACACACACATATATATATATATATATAAATACAAGGTTCTTCTAATGAGAGATCATTTTTTGTTCATTTCTAGAGATAGGCCCACACCATTAGATCTGTTTTTTAATGTGGTTGGATGGTTGATATTAAAACAAAAAGCTTAATACTTATGTCAAACTTACACCGTTCAATATCATTAAAAACAAATCGAAACTTTGGATGCCTTAACAATCACCAAATCACATGAAAATTTATAGAGGTGATCTACTCATGTAGCCCAACAAACTAAACGGTGGAGATGCAGAAATTTGATCGGGAAGTTGGTGTAATAACTTATCCCTAGAAATGAACAAAAAATTATCCCGCATTTATATATATAGGGTCCTTCTAATGAGAGATCCATTTTCTTGACATATATAAAGGATCAAGGATTACACCAACTTTTTGATCACCAAATCACATCTCCACCGTCCAATATATAGATTTATATATGTAGATCATCTCTGCAAAATTTCATCCAATTTGGTGATCGATAAGGTGCTAAAAACGACGAATTAAAATTATAAGCCTGAACGGTTCATGTTTGACAAATTTGTTGCGTCAATTAATTTCAGTTAGTTCAAAGTCTTAACAATCACCAAATTAGATGAAATTTTACAGAAATGATCTGCATATATACATATATGAATTTAAGTATTGAACGATGGAAATATTGATATGTAATTGAAAAGTTTGTCTAATATTTGATCCCTCATATATGTCAAAAAAAGATCCCTTAATAGAAGGGTCATATATATAACTGAAGTATTGAAGTATATATAACTGAACTGTATCATATATATATATAACTGAAGTATTGTCACCATGGTCTATTAAAAACTAGTCAAGACATCAGAGTGTGTGTGTCAAATAGTTTCACTTATGGCTCTTTAGATGAACATCAACTAAGATGATGTATGATATAGTTCAGGAAAGCAAAGGTCAAATCCATCCTTATATCATCAAGAACAACATTGTACAATATCAAAGGCATTTTTTCAATTAATTTCATTTGATATTAGTCTAACAACCCATCTGAAAATCATTTCAGAGCAACAAGTGTAACAAAGACACTCAAATGACAACCAAATCAAACACATATAAGGATATAATAAATTTCAGGAATCCTCACTGAGTCATGTATCAAATGAGAGACCAGCTAGTCCAAATTATGGTTTGTGAACTTCATTTACAATTCAATATCACTAAACCGGTCTCGTTTCTACCCACCCTTATATCGCTCTTCATGACCAATGAATATATACTTTGAGACTAACCTAGAGTGGAGCAAAAACTCAACACACCAACTTATCAAACCAACTTCGTTTCTTCCCACCCTTATATCGTTTGTCACGACCAAGCAATATATACTTTGAGGCTAGTTTGACATACAGACTCTTTGTATCAACTCATCTCAAGTTTATAGCTTTGCACTTTGTAACCAACAAAATTGGCTATGTGAAACATGTAATTCCTTAAGTCTTTCAAAGCTTATCAAACAACAAATGATAAGTAATAATCAATCAAATGCAACCATACATGTGTATAAGAGAGAAACTAAGACAAGTGAAACTTAGACATTCACTTAGGTCAAGATCAAAAACTGTCCAAAGATAGAATAATACACAAGTACAAGTGTTGCTTGTAAATTAATTATGGGCCAAGTTGCTTCCTCTTGCTTGCTAATCCCAAGTGCAAGAGTCACGTAGCAGTATAGACTCGGAAGTACGAGTGTCATTTCCACCGAGAGCAATGAAAAAGTACACAAAAATGTGAACTGAAATTGAAAACAATTGAGTGAGCTTAGTTGAAAAAGAATTCAATAATGAGAGACACTAAGGTTCGAGGTTCCACCTAAAATTACTTATGTAATTATATAAATTCGACTCTTTTAATTAGAACTTATTCAAGAAATATGACTATAAAGATGAACTCAATCAAAGTTGTTCAAAAAAAATAAACCCAACAATTTCACAGAAACATCTCAAGCATAATTTGTACTTTCAACAACAATTTATCAAGAAACAATCCTAAGAAAATTAACTAACCACCTGCTAATTCAATTAATCTCAAAAACATGGATATTTTTACCAAGCAATTGGAAAAACATGATTGAACCGATGAAAAAGATTATCAAATACTCATCACTTGATCTAAAGAGTAGAAGCCGAAATTACGATGAACAACTAAAAATTGAGTTTTCCTTAAAGGTCTTAGTCAGATCGAACTAATAAAAATTACATAAGTAAAAAGATTTCTCCCCTAGCCTTAGGAGATTAGTTCTCCAAGATAGAAATTGAAAGCAAAACAGAAATTAGGTTTTTAGAGTATAGTACAAATCGATGATGAAGAGGCTTGGGCAATCTGCTCCAGCTCCTCCTTATACGTCTCGCAGGTCCAACAACAATCCTTCTTGATATCAATATGAAGAGAACTCCCGGATTTGACGTAGGCCAAACCCCCTGAATCTTGAAGAGGATCAATCTTGATTCAACTTTCCTTCTCGAAGACTTTAAGGAGCTTGAGTGGATCGGGCTCGTCATGATTTCTTCTCCTTCACTCTTTCTTCAATTAAAGAGTCTATGCTTAAGGAAATTCACAAAAACTGGAGTTGTATAATTGTATTCATTCAGCAAGGGAATGGTGTCGTTCTGATGAAGAGAAGAAAGGGTGGAGCGTGTCACGTGCTTGACATCCTCTTCCTCATATCAATTATAATTATGCTTGACTAGTTTGACTAGTCAATGTAGTCAATCTCTAAGTCTTAGTTCAACCTCAACAACTCTTTTATTCTTTTAATTGCAAATTTTCAATCATCTTTCTTGTCTGGTGTGAAGATTAGGTGAGTTCGATCCTCTTTCTTGTCTGGATATACTCAATTACTCATGTGTATCTTATAAATTGAAATTGAAATTGAAAGCAAAACAGAAATTGGGTTTTTAGAATACAGTATTGATCAATAATGAAGACTCATGTTCGAAAGTCAATAAAGACTCATGTTTAACATAGCACAAGTAAGACTTGGGATAGAATTTCAGTGATGGTTAAAGCTAACATACTTTGGAAAAAATTAATTCTCACAGGATATGCACTCATTTTTCACTCAAATTTTGTGGCTCAATCATTCAAAAATTGTATATAAGAGAATATGTTTTGAGACATCAAAAAGCTTGCATAATCATGAAACAAAAACACATTTGCGAGAGAATATGTCTAAACACCTCATGGAAGAATATGATTAACATGCTTAAAATGACGTACCATATGCTCAACCCTTGTAAATAACTCTACAGACCACAAGCTTCCTATTTTAAGGATCGAAAGGAACTTCAAAAGGTACAATAAAGCTAAGCTAGGAGTATAAAATGAAGGATAAGGAAACACAAAAGATTATAAAGGCCTAGCAGAATATTTACATAATCATTCAAAAATTGTATATAAGAGAATATGTTTTGAGACATCAAAAAGCTTGCATAATCATGAAACAAAAACACATTTGCGAGAGAATATGTCTAAACACCTCATGGAAGAATATGATTAACATGCTTAAAATGACGTACCATATGCTCAACCCTTGTAAATAACTCTACAGACCACAAGCTTCCTATTTTAAGGATCGAAAGGAACTTCAAAAGGTACAATAAAGCTAAGCTAGGAGTATAAAATGAAGGATAAGGAAACACAAAAGATTATAAAGGCCTAGCAGAATATTTACATAATATCTTATGCCCATATTCAAGGCCAAATTACATTTCATTGGGCCTATAAGTCATTCCAAACATCCTGAAAAAGAACAAATGCTAAATATTCAGTTTAGGCCTTCAAACATACACAAAACTCTCAACTCACAAACAAGCAGGACTTAATCTATTTTTTGTTTTCTTTTGTCGTTCTGTTTAATGTATATTTTTTTCCTTTTTGAATTTACAGCTCATTTTTTATATAGGACAAGTTACATTTTCCACAATTGTTTCTCATTGTCATTCTAGTAAATATATCACATGATTACACTCTACTAGGCCTTAAAGACAATAGGGGTGGGACATCAAAACCAAAAACCGGAAAAAACTGATCTGAAAATCAGACCATAACCGTTCAAACAACACCAAAATATAAACTGGACCGGAAGCAAAAACTTGATCGAACCAGATCAGTATGGTCTGGTTTTCGGTTTCAGTCCCTCCAAAACCTTGCACAAAATGGCATCATTTTAATGAAGAAAATAACCCTAAGTCAGTAATACTCTCGCTCAGTCGCTCAATCGCTCATGTCCGCCCCAAAATTCAAAAGTTCTCACTATCTTGTTCTCTGATTTCGCTCTCTCCCAGTCTCCTCTCGTCGGCTTTGTTCTCTACTGTCCGACGATGACAGCAGCAAAACGACTAAACCTTATTCGCCTCCTCCTCCACTACATGGCTGTTGTCGAACCCAACAACCAACAACAATAGCACAACTAAGCCCGAAGCCACTATCTTCATGTTCTTACCGGAATTTATGTCCTATGCCGATTTCGGCGGAGACTAGGTGTGAAGATTAGGTGAGTTCGATCCTCTTTCTTGTCTGGGTATACTTAATTACTCATGTGTATCTTGTAAATTGAAATTGAAAGCAAAACAGAAATTGAGTTTTTAGAATACAGTATAGAGGTGACGAAGAGAAGGTGACGAAGAGGCTTGGGCAATCTGCTCGAGCTCCTTCTTATACTTCCCGCAGTTCTAGTATCAATCTTTCTTAATATCAATCTGAAGAGATCTCTTGGATTTCACATAGGCCAAATCCCCCGAATCTTGAAGAGGATCAATCCTGATTCAACTTTCCTTCCCGAAGAATTTAAGGTGCTCGGGAGGAACGAGCTCGTCATGATTTCTTCTCCTTCACTCTTTCTTAAATTAAAGAGTCTATGCTTAAGGAAATTCACAAAAGCTGGAGCTGTACAATTGTATTCATTTAGCAAGGGAAGAGTGTCGTTCGGATGAAGAGAAGAAATGGTGGAATGTGTCACGTGCTTGGCATCCTCTCCCTCGTATCAATTATAATTATGCTTGATACTAGTTTGACTAGTCAATGTAGTCTATCTCTAAGTCTTGGTTCAACCTCGGCAACTCTTTTATCTTTTAATTGCAAATTTCCAATCATCCAACAATGGACCTATTAAATTAGAGAATATGACGTAATTAGTTTATCTTAGGCCAATAATATACCAAACAATTGAGCACTTACAAGGATAAAAATGCATATTTGACTACTCATCACCTCTAATAGAATTTCTTATGATGGCGTGTCCAATACGGTGTTGGACCTAACTATTTTGAAAAACTTTCATGTCCTTACAAGGCCCGTCGAGTTCAACGTATTGTTGAAGTTAATTGGCATCCTCAACTTCTTGGTTGGGTGAAGATTAATAGAGATGGTGCTTGGAGTAACTCTTTGGATCGTGCAGACTATTGAGGAATCTTTAGAGACTACAGAGGCATTATTATGAGTGCTTTTTGCTCTAATCTTAGCATTCCAAGCTCTGTGGCAGTTGAAGTTATGACAGTCATTAAGACTATTGAGTTGGCCTGGGTGCGAGATTGGAATTATATATGGTTAGAAGTTGACTCTACTCTGGCCCTTTAATCTATTCATTCTCTTCACTTGGTACCCTAACAACTTTGAGTTGAGTGACACAATTGTTTATTTCGTATATCCCAGATGTAATTTCGTTCTTCAAACATTTATCGAGAAGGAAACCATGCAACTGATGCTCTTGCTAACCTGCGTATCAATTTTGATGGTTAGACATGGTGGGACATACCCCTAGATCTTATATGTTCTCATTGCAAAAATGATTATTTAGAGTTTCCTAATTGTAGTTTTGGCAGGTTTACTTTCTTACTGTTTTCATTGTTGTTCTTTGATGTGTGGTTCTTTTGAGGAGCTCGGTTTTATGTTCTCTCCTCGCTATTATACTTTATTTTTCTTTGTAATAAAAAACAATAGAGGATGAGCCGTTTTTTGTGTACAAAAAATTGATTCATCATGAAAACGTACTTCTCAGAAGTTTCACTCTAAAAAACTCAACTATCTTTATCCTAAATTAATTTGTCAAAACTTAGCTACCTCAGCGAGATACATCCGACCTCAGCTATCCTCGGACCTCATCTGATTCTTTCACGAACACTTTCGGGCTTACTGCACTACCAATTAATCTCATGGTATGCAGAATGCTATGAGTTTATGAAAATATGTTTTTGTTCAGCTCTAAGGTTTATAATCACAAAAAGAAGACTAAAAGACTAATAAACAATGCAAAGTATAAACAAAACCTAATAAAGAGAATAACCTACAAAGCAAATGTAAAAACTACATTTTGATAACCATTGAGCAATGACAACTTTATTATGTATATATAAGCTGAAAAGAGTGTCATAACAAAAGAGTGACACAAACCAAAAATATGTGTCACAAGAGGGCAAGCGCGAGGGCCAAAGCAAGGATATGGTTTTGAACTTTTGTCCTTGGCCAAACCATAAAAGAGACAAGACATATGCAACTTTTCATGGCTAAGAGGAAGACAAACAAAAGCTTCCAAAACAATGTTTGATTTAAAAGGAATAAACAAGGCTTTGCAAACTTTTTTCAAAAAGTATAGGACCACGTTGGTTAAGCAAATCACTTTTCTCTGATATCAAACAAAGACAGCTGCAAACACAATTGTATCTATCCTTGAAGCATTCAAACATGGGTTACGGGTTGGCACACAATCATATCTCAACCCTTAGAATGATTTGGATGCTAAGACAATACCTCTATTATAGTTGTCAATTTGAAATTCAAATTAGAATCTTATGCAGACATAAGTCACAATGCAACGAGAGTAAAGAACCCTAAACCTAAGACGAATCTTATTCAGACATAAGTCTCAATGCAACGAGAGTAAAGAACCCTAAACCTAAGACAACATAACAAAAGATCGAAAAGCTGAAATCCTGATTTTCAAGATGGCAGACAATATTGCTATCCTCAGTGAAGAACCGTGAAATACATATGTATGATTTTACCTGAGTTTCATGAGATCATATTAGTTCTTCTACATCTTCAACTTGTTCTTCAGTTGTGGAAGGCCAATCTCTCAATCGTTTTTGGCTTCATATGTTGTGTTTTGTTTTATATAAGGATTGCCAACAACCTTATATACTAACAACTTTCAAGTTTTCAACATCACCATGAAATAATTCTAGATAGGACTCAGCTACCTTTACCGTACCTATATAGAATTTCACTTGCAGTGTGTTTGGATACGGATGAATTCCTGAGAATTTAATTAAAAATAGAGATTTCACAATTCCGAATGGTTAATTCTCCCGTTTAGCATTATCAGATAAAAAATTTGAAATTTCGAAGGTATTGAAAACGAAGGAATTCGTTGTTTAAATTTCTTAGTTGAAATTTCACCAAAATATGTGTCATTTGCAAATTCTTTGGTTGGATCCATTTTTATTTCCAAAACAAGACTTTTTAAAATTTTATTTTACAAATTCATTTCAAACTTTCTTAATCTATCACACACTCAAAATCTCAAATAGATATATCCAAACAATAAAGATTACAATTAATGAAATCTTAAATGATGGAAATCTAAATTCTATCATTTCAGAATTTCTTAAAAATATAAAAAACTCTTATCCAAACGCTGCGTTCGAGACTTGGAGTCCATTTTTCTTGTACTCTAACATGTCCATCCCATCTTCATCAATGCCAGATATCTTGCCTCTGTGATTCTTGACACTGTTCTTGTTTTCCCTTCGAGCTATTTTCCTCTAAACTTTGATTGTATAGGGATCTTGCGTTGCCTTAACTCATTTCTTTTATCTTTTATATTTTGCTTTAGTTTAGAGTCTCTGCATGTACGTGTTCAATGTGCACTATTTGAGAAGAAATTTTCTCCAGCTTGGAAATTGTCTTTCAGGACAAATGGCTGAAGTCATTGCAGTAGCACTCCAGCTAATTGAGCATGTGATAAAACTCCTCGATGAACAAGGAAAACCTTAAAATAGTGTCTGGGATGATGTTAGAAAGGCACAGACTTGTCTGGGGACTATGGAGGCCTATCTAAAGAAGTCAGAAGCTGAGAAGGATGAAGGCAACGAAGGACTTCAAGCTCGTGTAAAACAAATCAGAGATGTAGCTTATTCCATTGAAGATGCTCTTGACGAGTACTTGCTTCGGGTCCCAAATCATTCCCACACTTATATGATCTCTCGGTTAGCACACCGGGTCGGTCGTGCAGTCCCAGATTAGAGAGCAAGCTCTTAATTGGCCTCCAGAATCGCTGGCCTTGAAAAACAGATTATTTAGTTCTGAAACTAGATTGAATTCATCATCCAGTTAAGGAAGGTAGCTCTAGCACAACATCGTCGGGAAATGATTATTCGGCTCCCGGCTGGCACAGTGAAAAAGATGAAACTGTTGGATTTAAGAATGCCAAAGAGCAACTATTTAAACAGTTTATGGAAAGAAATTCAAGACGTTGGCGATATCAATTGTAGGTCCTTGCGGCTCAGGCAAAACCACTATCGTAAAGAATGTTTTCAAGAGCAAGAAAATTTGTGGGTTCTTTCACTGTCATGCTTGGGTTAATGTCTCAAGTCCATTTGTAGCCAACAAGCTCTTGCTAAGAATGTCGAGAAAACTGGACTCAAAGCGACATGTAAGAACAAATTCTACAGGAAGATACAAATTATAAAGAGACTGCGACTAGCTTTGAGTAATAAGCGGTTTGTGATTGTCATAGATTTCCAACAACGAGAACTTGAAGAGCATTGCAAGTGTTTAGAACAATGTTTTGATTTTACTTTGCCTAGAAGACCAGGTTGAACAATGTTGAATTTCTTTTTCTTGCTAACTTTTTCTGTTGTGATTGTGTTTGTGGATTCGGGTCAGTGTTTTGTCTCTAGCTCTCAGAATGTGTCCACGAGATTTGATTTGTTTTAATTGAGACAAAGTGTTGAGAATAATAAAAAACATGCATTCATTACTAGGAAGCTACTGGGCATGATGTACAAATAAGGACATAGTCACTAGCGGATTGAGTACACTTCAGAAAAAGAAACCAACTGAGAAGTAACATTGTTCAGGAAAGCTCACACAAAAAGATGTAAGTGTTGCTAGTTCCAGGGATGGGAAAAGACACAGCCTTTGATGTCTCGCAAATAGAATGTGGCAGGCCCTGAGGTGTCGACAATCTCTAAGGTCCTTCCCATTTATCCTTGAGGCCATTAAGGAAAAAATCGACACAAGATCACTGGTGTGTCAGGAAAACATTTCAGAGTATCAAGCTATTTTCTGTGGATTTTCAAAGTTCATGGTAATTTTAATTACCAATTTATATTTTTACTTTTACCATTTTGGTAAATAATTTCAATTATTTTTTATCTGAGCCATAGATATTTCTTCCCTTTGATTTGGGCCGTCTATTTTTGTATAAATATTTAGAAGAGGGTTGACTCGGGTCAAACCCTTCCCCTGACACTCTATCTTCTATGTTTCTCTCTCGTCGCCTTCGATCGCCACCATGCCGGAGAACAGCAGTCCAGCCACCTCACACCGGCGCACCACCACCAAAATTCTCGCCATCCTCTCAACTTCAAAACCCCTCAACCAAATCCAACAGGCAGCCTCTGTGGAGGGAGATTAGCCGAGAAGGTGCACGGCAGTCCTCGACGAAATCTGGAGGCGAGGTGGTGATTCGACAAACTAAGGTCAAATTTTTGCTCCTCTTTTCTTCTTCTTCATTTCCATACCCCTAAATCTCTGATTCACGCCATAATCTGAAAATCCCTCTTTCTCTGTTTCTGGGTTTTTGACGGCGAGACTCCGGAGGGCCAGTTCTGGCAAGTTCCTCGAGCAATTCGGCAAGTTTGTAAACTTGGTACGTGTCACGTTATGTCTTTGGAGGAGTTTTGGAGCTGTTATCCTCGATCTGGACTGAGGTAGAGATCCAGTGTGTTCTGCTGATGAGGACCTAAGGTGAGACGATGTTGTTTTACGAAGTAATGGCGATTGAGGCAGCTGTTACAAGGATTTGGAGGTGATGCAGGTCGACATTCTGGCAAGGAGGAGGCCGGTAAACTATTGAGTTTGATCTGAGGGAAGACTGACGTGATAACATGTTTTGAAGCTTCTGTGTTTTTGTCTTTGTGTTTAGTTGCTGATTTGTTGTTGTTGTTATGTTACATGTCGAAAACTCGAGATTTGAAGCAAGCAGGGAGACTGTCTGTTTTCCGGTAAGTCGTCGGAATCTGGCGAAGGTTTCAGTCAGACAAGTTTTCGGAAGAGAGCCTAAGAGGAAGAAATCAATTCCCTCCTTAATTTTGGAGTAGTAGAGTTATCATTAAATAATAAATTGGAACTTCAAAAAAAAAACAGAAATAGAAAGTTTTCATTTTGGGAAACTTTCCATTTTTAGAAAGTGAATCATGGACAATCAGTTAAATTAAGCCAATCAGATCTTTAAATGAAAATTTGGTCAACTCAGAAATCTTGGTCAAAATTGAGAAAAAAGTCAACTAGAAAAGTCTTAATCGATATTATTGGAAAAAGTAATATTTGAGCTTCGATATTTGTAAAATATCAAAGGGTTTCATAATTATGTCAACTCAAGTTAAAATATGAGTATAACTAAACGTTAGATCAATAGCCGAGAAGAAGATTAATTTTGGAAAGTTGATAATCCCGAGATTAATTTCTAACTTTCCAAAATTAATCCATTTTCCCTGGTTTGACCAATCCCTTTTTTCAGGAACTCAAGAACACAACAAAACTAATAACACAAATCAAGTATAGATGCCTAATGACACACGGAAAATAAAACAAGGCATCGAAGAAGTAGTGATCGAGCACTCTATCAATCTGAAAATCATTTAAATAGAGATTAGAAATTATCTTAATTCGGCTTCGACCTCGACGGTGTATCCTGAAGTGAATACCAATAGGAAGACGGACAAAAGAAATCCATGAGATCCATAAGAAACTAATAGAAAGCTATAATCCCCAGCTTTGTTGATAGAGAACGCCATAAACTACATTCGAAATGAACCACGAACAATTCCCCAAGTTCGTAACCCTTGTGCTCTTGAACTAGAAACAGCTGAGCTCCCAACCCAGCGATCCATCTTCTTACTATATTTTGAGAGAGATGCTTCATGAAACCAAATAATCTTTGAAAAAAAACTAGCCAATTCGCCCTCTAAGTGGAAACCCACGGTCCCCAAGTGATTGATGAAGAGCCGAATTGCCGGAATGAAGCCTGAGATTAGATCAACGAAACCCTAGAATCCCAAATTGGTTCGCGCGTGAGGCGTGTTCCTGTTTCTCTCTTCATCTCTACCTTTTGGCATGTGCGATCTTAGATAGGTAAGCATTGAAATCTTTCATTTGTTGAATTGTTGGAATAGTTTTTTCTCTTCATGTAGCTACAATTGTTTTGATTCCATGTTTTAATTTGTTCATTTTTTCTATTTTCTTTTTTCTTTTTCTTTTTTCATCTAGGCAGCTTCAGAGGGAGTTCTGAGGTGAAGAAGCTTTTATAACTTCAGTGAATCGAAGTTAAAGTCTCGAGCAGGATCCAATCACTACAACTCTTTGGAAATGGTTGCAATTTACATATTTTTGCTTTGTTGGGATCAGATTAATTCCCCATACATTACTGAGTCTGTCGAATGTTAATTTTCAAATCGTATGGTGCCACTTTCATTGGATGTTGTTGTTGTTGCTTCTCTCTGAGCAGAAGCCATTCTTTCTTCAACAAAATGAACTCTTTCAGGGTTTATTCAGGAAAAGTTTACATGCATATAGAGGAGAGTCTGGAAACTGAGTGTAATTTCACTGCACTCAGATACTTCTAGATAGTTAGTGCCATCTAATAGCCCAAGTAACATTAGTTGCAACCCAGTAAGATTTACTCCTCCTTACTGTTCCTATACTCGTTAATTTATACTCGTTTAATTCACCAATTTGATAATTTCCCTAGATTGATGTTAACCATATATACTTGCTAAGCGACAACAATGTGCCATTCGCACTCTACCTCAAAATCCTTTGTAGCGTAGCTCCATTGTTGTGATCTGGGGTTTTTACTCCCTTCACTGTATGAACTAAGAAGCTTTCAATAGAGTGGAATGGCTCGCTACAGTAACATGTTATCCTCAATATTTCTGTAAATTCCTTAATATATGTTACTGCACACACGTAGGTGCTTGGAAGATGAGGCTGAGGCTAGGAATTTCTTTTAAAGACGCCTTAGATATCAGATTTGAGAAAGCTGATCCAGCCTTACCTGAAAATCACTTGACCATTCTGGTAACAGCGGCAATGATAGTACTCTGGAGGTGGCTGATATCAATGACCAGTAAAGAAACATAAGCACTTGAGAATAAGTGATCATCATCATCCTAGGATAACAACATGAACAATATGTACATGCATGTAGTACTAGTTGCGATCGATGGTGGCCAGGAACATATATAAAACACATCTGTGTGTCAACATATACGCATTGTTGAAGTATGTGATCGGAGGATGGTCTTGATAGGCTCCGAACCCCGCTGCTGTAGAGTAGCTGGGAAGCTTAGAATATACTACTTAGGCCCTATTTGGTATAGCTTGGCTTTAAAAAAACAGTTTTTGTATAAATTTTTAGATTTTATAGTGTTTGGTAAATAAAAAACTATTTAAAAAAATCTATAGATCACTAACAACAACTTTTAAAAGTAACTTGTAAGTAGGTTACTAATTAACAACAGCATTTTTTTAGAATGATACTAACAACAGCATTTAGAAGTAACCTAAAAGTTACTTTTAGAAACGACCTTCATAAAACACTAGAATTTAATATAATTTTTCTTAGCAACATTTTTAAAATTAATATTTACCAAACACTAAATTATTTTAATTTGATTATTTTCTCAGCTAGTAATTTTTCTAAAAATCGCAACAATACCAAACTAGCCCCTAATCGGCTACTTGCTATGTATCCCAACTGTTATGATCACTCCATGTTTGGGAAAAGACTGAAAAACAGACCCAAAAAAATGACACCTAAACCTTGTATCGCCCATCCACGTACTGATCGATCAAATGAGCTCCACCAACCCTTTTCCTCTGAAAATGCTTCTCAGAAATTTCCATGAACAAAGTCTTGAAGCAAAATAGAATCAAAATTTCCATGAACAAAGTCTTAAAGCAAAATAGAGTCAATCAGAGAAAGAGAGCCTCGTACAAAAACCATGCAGGAAGAAAGAAACCGGCGAAAGTAACGACGGGCCGGTCTGTCTTTATTGTTATAAAAGTCAGTTAGATGGGCCACTACGCTGCCTTACACGCGTCGGAGTATGAGTGGCTCGGCGTAAAAGGTTTTATTCGTACGTCGACGTGTTCAGAAATCAACGACAAACTGTTGAACGGCAGATATAGGCCGGTTGGCTCGTTTAATTTGTTGCGCCCCTTTTTAATGTCTCATGTCAATTTCTTCCATCATAATCAAATTAGAAAATTAGAAACCCCGTAGCCCTTTTTGAGTTTAGGTGCCAAGTTACTATCAAATAATTGAAATTTAGCATTAGAAAATTAGAACCCCGTAGCCCTTTTTCACCCTTAGCTCTAATTTACTAACACTGAAGACATCAAATTAGATTCTCTAAAAAAAAAAGATCAAATTAGATTGATTACAGATTTTCTTTTGTGATAAGAGACTTCATACCCACTAAGAGCATGCACGCAGAAAAATGTAAGTATTATACATGCATCTATAACGGATATTGGTAACCTTTGAAAAGGAAAATGGTACTTGATTTTTCTTATGCGGGATAAAAAAATGGGTTCAAGATTTATTTTATCATTCAAAATCTATTTAATTTGTCGAATGGTCTCTCTATCAACATTCATGCACACATTTAGCACGCTCTTCATTAGTTTTGGGCTTTTGGCCTAATTTTTTCTTTCTTTCTTATTTGCAAAGATTTGGGAATTCCAAGAGATTATATATATATATATATATATATATACACACTAATTAAGTATCAACAAGCCAGCTTTGACCTAATCAGGGATCATTCTGAACATCTCAAGTCTTAAAATAATCATAAATTTACAAAAAAAATCTCTAATTATTTTGTCTCTAATTTACCTTAAATATTTAAAATGACACTTTAAATGATAATTTGTAAAAATAATCTATTAATATAGATCTACACGATTGAGATATAAATATAAAAAATATGATCAACTATTACTCAACCAAATAGTACTTAACAGAACCACTCCCGACTTCAATTATATATATCAACCCCGTGAAATCACTGAGAAAAAAACCCTAGCTAGCTTTCTTTAGCTGGCCGTCACAAATTTTTTTCCCCTAGTTAATTGTCTTCTTCGACGTTCAAGAGTGCTTATCGATCCAACGGTGGCCCGACCTCAGTGTTGGCCCTTGGTCATGCTGATCGATGGTACCGCGATGCCGGAGGTTTTTCGATATTAGCTTATTCATATTCACAGTTAGATATGTATTCCGTGGGGGGCGGCTGGGATGGACTGCAGTACATATGGATATTATTGTAGCCGATCTGTGTTAGAGATTTCGAAATATAGGTTAGTGGGTTATGGTTATTTAAAAAAGTTGTGTTTCTTATATTTCAGGCTATATTTGTCCTTATTTACCAACAATCACATAGTTTCAATTAAATTCAAACTAGCATACCTTTTGATGGTATATGTTCACACCTTTTTCATTTTTGCTTAATAATTTTCTTTATAATTTGAAAATTGTTCTAACAATCCGTTTTTAACCGCTGCAAGTCTTTGCAATAAGGTTTTTAGCCGTTATAAGTTCTTCGAAATAAAAAGGGAGCTCGAATCAGAAAGTGATGAAACAGAACCAAACTTAAAAATATATTTGTGTTGGTACACATATGGACTGTACATAGCAGAATTTTCGGTATTCCGTGTGAGTTTGTTTTGTTTCTATGTACAAAGTAAAAGTTGAAGATGAACTACAATACATGTGTCCTTGTACCTATTTTTCTTGATTAAAGCTGCTTCGCGTCGGAACTGAACAGTTGATTAGAATGGCATCGATCATGAACGTAGTATCAGGATATTCTCACAGAATCATCGAGCCACTAGCATCAGTTAAAATGCTTTCGAAAAGTTCTTGACCGTGACTCTTTTTACTCCCGGCCTTCTGCATGATTGTTCTGACTTCTCTGAAGACTGAATTCCGGCCTAACTTCGACCAACTGTTTTCACATCCAATAATTGCTCATCGATCTTATGCATCGCAGGGTTCTTATAAATAAAGCACTGGTGCGCGGCATGCGCCATAATTCAAGTTGGAAATTTGAGATATATTGCATGAAGCATTCAACAACATACCGTAACTAATTTATAAAAAGAAGTTACTGATCTTAACTATTTCCTTCTTTCTCACGCTGTTTTATTATTATTATTATTATAAAAAAATCATTGATATTCTTGATCAAAGATGCCTGTATTTGATGTAAAATGCACTACAAATTATCTACATGAGATATTACCGGAACTCAGTTCATAATTAATCTGATGCAGACTGTCCCGGCCACCTGATCCCTTGAATTGGTAGCAATGTCAAATCACTCAAATATGTACGTATTCCAAAGTTACAGAAGTAGCTAGTATTACTGGAGGGCAGAAGAAAAAATACATGTAGGTTTTAAACACAGCAATGAGCGCAATTATTTGAGGCATTGGCTAGGGCTCACCATGATGAACTGATTAGACTGTTCCCAAACATGTCCCAGATGTTGGACAGACTCTTTCGTATTTTGATTGCCATTTGCCAACAGACCTAAACTTATCCTCACAGGGTGTCCCTGTGGAGGGTGACCCCCAACCCCAAACTCTTCTCGGGTCAAAGAATGCGGGACCTTCGACAAAAAGCTGAGGTTAAAAGGTGTGAAGATGATGAATTCATAGAAGTATTCATCACCTTTTATCACTATGGTCCTCTTTCAGTGTCAACTGTCAAGTCTCTTGACTTTCTACTCAATTTGGTGGAAATGTTGGAACAAACTTCTGAAGAACTCAACCTACTTTTGATTATAAACCTTTCACTTAGATTTGTAATTACCAGATTGCAACTGTACTCTCTCTCTCTCTCTCTCTCTCTCTCTCTCTCTCTCTCTCTCTCTAAAAGCACAGGGTTACAATAGTTAACATGTTGAAATCATAATCCTAATTTTAAGCATCCTGAAAAACATTTGTGCGCTTAACTTTTCATCCTTTCTGAAAGGAACTCCTCATCCTTAAGTTATCCTAAGCATATGTGTATATGAGTTATCCTTAAGATAAAGATGATTAATTTCCTCTGAGAGCATTTCGGACTGTATACGATGACAGTAGTCCTCTTCTGATCCAACAAGTTGGTACCCGGCCTGCATTGCTTATAATCTTGTTCAAGCTATAGCACCAATCATGAACCTTTAGTTTCATGATATGTCAGTATATGATGACAGTAGTTATCCAAAGCCCTTAAGATAAAGATGATTAATTTCCTCTGAGAGCATTTCGGACTGTATACGATGACAGTAGTCCTCTTCTGATCGAACAAGTTGGTACCCGGCCTGCATTGTTTATCATCTTGTTCAAGCTATAGCACCAATCATGAACCTTTAGTTTCATGATATTTCAGTATAGTTTTTCATTCCGATATCCAGCTAAAGAGGTGGATTGGCCAAAAAATGGCCTTGTTTATCAAGACGATTTTGGTCATGTTTATTCAGACGCTCCATGAAAATGGAAATTTGAGTTATCGCATAAAGTTGTCGTATGTAGAAATGTTTTTGTTCATACTTAATTTCCACATTACTGATCTCCATTTTATGAAAATTTAAAAACTAAAAAGCCAGAGAAAATAAGAATTTATGTTCATTACAATCGTACTAGTTAATCACGAATATCTAGCGCGCAAAAATTACACGTAGATAATTTATAAACAATTTCTTATGTTCAATAGTGACTGCAAAATTCAAAAGTTCTACATGCACAAGATATTTTTGGGACCTAAGCCTAGATATCCTATAGTTCTTTTGTCTTCTCTTACCTTTTGCATAAATATGTATAGTTAATTCATGTTTTGTAGCATATATATATATATATATATATATATATATATATATATTTCATTACATAAATACAAAAAGATGTTCTTCATCAATTATGGATATGCAAGCTGAATCATGCAGGGCCCTCCTCCAGCAAAACCAATATCTAGCTAGCTACAAGTGCTCTTCCCCCTTCAGAGATGATCGATATTGCTGCTAAATTGAGAGTGGAAACTCAGTTATACATGAACGAACATTGGAGACCACGTTTCATGGTTAGTTTGTTATAGTAGATCGAACACAAGAACCCCACTCGATCTCATCCCCAGCAACAAGCAACACCGCCATGTCTGAAACATGCAATTCCATCTCCATGTGTTTGCTCACCGGCCATGTTAAGTATATATGGTTCAACAGTGGGCTCGAGCAACATTTAAGATTCACAACCATAACCATTTTACCTCGATCCTATGCTGGGCGTAGCTACTAGAGGGGTTAAATTACCCTTTTCATCATCTTTTTATGTGTGTTGTGCTTCAGATTTTTACTTGTATATAAGAGTAATGTAAGCTATTTGACTTATTTTACTCTTTAACAAAATAAAATGTTCTTCCTACGTAATTAATTTGTTTAAATCGACATTTCTACATATATTTTCTGACTAATCCTACTGAATTAAGTAAAGCAATCTAAGAAAGGTTGGCTCCGTATTCCAAGTGGAGGGATAAAAAATTGCAAAGTTAACACTAATTAGTCGGTTCATAACTACAGGTGCAATGTTCGTTGGTTTCTAGTTAAATTATTGGTAGGCAGTTTTTTCTGGTAAAGTCACTTTTTGACCAAACTCCATAGTTGATGAGGAATCCTTCAATTATTTATGGGGTGCTGTTCTGTTCCTGTGACAGAACTAATTGATTAGTCGACCAACTCGCAAGACATAAAGGTTAATCCTTTTGCCGTTGGTACACTTCAATTTGTTGATTAAAAGTAAATATTATAACTTGTACATATAGTTACTAACAAAAGAATTTCTAGTTTTTTGAAGCAATATTTATATTATGATCCGGACCCCGAATATAACATAAACCGTTTAGACGACACCAACATGTTTGTAGCATTTGAGTCTCTCAATTTTAACAAAACCCTCGAACGTGCCTCGCACGCTCAAAACTTTTTCGTGTGTCTTCATTCTGCTTGTTCGGCTGCGCAGCGGCATTGGCGCAGGCCTTCGGCCTCGTCGACATCCATCTGATGCAGCTGGACGAGCTATTGACATAGGAGCATGCTCCGGTGATTGGACTGGTATGTGTTGGTGCAGGTACTTTGTTTCTAAGTCAAGAGAAACAACGGTACATGTGAAGGCTTGGGGCGACGGTGGTGACAGGTCAGATCCGATCGGATCCTGCTGCAGAGATTAGAGATCAGACCCGGTCTAGAGTTTAGTTCTTCTGTTCGGATCTTGCCGGCGACTTTACTCTAGATGATTGGGGATGGGGTTTCAATGGGTGTAGAAGAGGATGGCGGAGGTTTTGTCCACGGACTCTGGCGGCAGGGGGTTGTGGTGGGTGAGGTGTTACGTCTGATCCAAGCCACAAACAGTGGTTCAACGGTGGTTAAGGCCCGGAAGAGAGGGCGGCGTGACAGGACTGCAGGTTTCTGTCATCAAAGATAGTGGTGGAACACGAGTGACGACTCTTCATGAGTGCTGGTTGAGGAGTTGTTGTTGTGTTGGGGTCGCAAGGAGGTTGTTTCGGCAAGAGATCGATGGTCGTTCAAGGGTTGCTACTTCGGGTTTATCGGTGGCGGTTGACTGGATCTGTGGTGCAATGTGGAGGGGGAAATCAACGATGATGGTTTTCGAATAGAGGCCATAATTCGGTAAATCTTCTCTGCTCTGCTTCTTTGAAGACTAAGGAGAGTGGTGCTTCTCCGGGATGGACAGAAAGGCTAGCGCGGGTGGATGACAGTCGATCTAGCGGCGTGACGGCGGAACTGCACCCAGATGCAGTGCTTCTTTTGGGTCGGGTTATGGTGCTACTGCTCGAGCCCACTAGGTGTGGCATGGGTGGGCCTGGACCCTTGTTGGGCCTAGTTTTGACTTCCTTTTTCCTTTTTTGTTTTAGATTTAATTTGTTTTCGTATAGCTTTGTGGTCCCTCCTCTTTAAGCTGTTTTGGCCTCCACTTTGAGTGAGATTTTTGGGTCATTGGTTTGGTTGGTGTCGTTGGTTAGTGGTCCCTCCTATTTGGGAGAGGGCTTTTAAGGGTTGACGTTGTTGGTAGTGTCGTGGGATGAGCCATGATTATGGTGTCGTTTCTAGAGACTATATTATTGTCGGTTTGTTCTTGTTGTCAATCTAATAGTGAGGTTACCTATGCATATATGATGGTTACTTTGATATGTAGTGTTTGAAAGAGTTGTTTCTTTTTGAGGTTGACTGTAACGATGTATTGATACTTCTGGAATATGTAAGGTTACAGTTGAACCAATTTCGGTTTTTGTCCAATGTAATCGTTGGGTTTTTGGGTAGGTAGAGGAGAGTGGAGAATTTATTTCCACCACCATTGTCTCTCATGGTTGTAATCTGCATTTCCGTTAATGAAACTCTCTATTGATGGCTCTAAAAAACATACACTGTTTGAACCCTAAAACGCAACAGTTCGCACGAACCCTCAATCGCAACTCAACACGATCGATCTGGAAAACAAAATAATCCAAGTGATCGAAGCACGTGGCACCATGTGAAGACGTGGAAGATGAACAAGTTATTGTGAACTGGCCAAATGATCAACCATGATCTCCGATCGACTTGCATGTGTAGGCGGTTGGATCATATATATATTTATATATGATCCAGCCGCCTAGTGCGGACTGATAGGTGTTTGTATACATTATTTATATCAAATTCCTTTATACTTTATTTGTTTGTTTGGTGTGCTTTATAGTTATTTACTTTGTTTTTTTTTGTTTTCTAGGTGTTCCGAAACAAATAAGAAGAAAAGAAGGAAAATAGAGATTGAAAGACAAACTTCTGAAATCTTCATATGATAGTCAGCCAACTTCAACAGAATACTGAGGGCAGCTGGAGGGTATCGTTGAAAATCTACGGATGTTAGCTTTCCAGAACATTTTACGGTTCGTGAATAGAATTTTCCTAGAGAAAGTTATGGTCGATTTAGTACCAGA
Source organism: Comarum palustre (assembly GCA_951800085.1). Lineage (NCBI taxonomy): Eukaryota > Viridiplantae > Streptophyta > Magnoliopsida > Rosales > Rosaceae > Comarum > Comarum palustre. The sequence goes on along the minus strand of OX637587.1, from coordinate 14,878,456 downwards.
AGGTCAATCTGAGCGTGAATCTGAATTTTGTGTTTCGAGACCCAAATCACACCGAGAAGCCCATGGATGAGTTTGTACTTCATATTCCAACTTATAACCTCGATATGAAGCTGATTTTGAAGAATTAAATGAGTTGACATACTTCTATTGGTCCAAGCCAACCAAGATATCTAAGGAAACCCTAATCAAAAAGGATTGGTGAAAGGAAGCAATATAAACCCTACGCTATCATATTTGACTTCTCTCTTCTTCCTCCTTATTCTTCTCTCCTCCTAAATCTGCTATGTATCTTATTTTTATTATGTTTATTTAGATTTTTCTTAGTTATGGTCTGCTTGAAGCCCTAAGACATGAACTCCATGATGATTTGAGATTTGGTTTTTAGTTTTTTCAATTCAAGATAGCACTTTGTTTACTATTATTTCATTGATGAATTCTTTTCTTGTATGCTTTGAGTGCATGCTTAGTATGTATGTTAGGATTCTATAGCTTAGATTGTTTGATGCCAGTATCAATATCTGACTCCTCAAACTATCTAGAGAAGTAATTGTTAGTTTTCGTTAGCAAGTAAACTAAGTCATAGGTTTCGCAAGACGCTAAGTTTATTGTGATGCCTTGGGATATCTCTAACTCTTTTTAAACTTAATGATATCTGTATGTTTAATCTAATAAGCATACAATTAGGTTGCATTGCTTGAGAATAGTCTAGGTGTAGAGCACTTCCTGCCTGGCATATGAAGTAAGAAAGGGTAATATGTTGTGTTTCAAGCGTACCGAGCCAACCTGAGTATCTTCATCTAGATTGATTGGATTAGATATTAAACAAATTGTCTTGTGTGATTGTCAGGGGTGGATTACATTTTCTCTAACTAAATTTGTTTTTGTTGTTTTCTAAAACCAATATCAAAAACTCAAAAACGGTTTTCGTCATTATTCTATTTTTTGTGTTTTAATATTTATTTTGACATAGCAAACGAACTCTGATTCATTTAAAATTTTGTGTACTAGTTCGTCTGTGTGTCTAGTCTGTCTCTCTAAATTTTGTATTTTACGGACTAGTTTAGGTTAGTCAACTAATCAGATTTTGAACTTCTGGTCGCTAGGATCAGTAGTCACTTTTATGACATTTGTTTAAGTAGTTGGAATTCTTTAGTTTTCTGCGGGAGATACCCTTATTTTCCTATGCTATATACAACAATCTAGTTGTGAAGAAGAAAAATAAAATTGGTTTAGAAATAACCGAAGAAGTTTTTGGCGTCGTGTCTTCGGAGACTATCGGATTCTAATTACTTGCTTTGTGTGTGTTTGTTCTTCTTGTATATATATTACTAACTTGTTTTTTTGTTTTCTTTTGTTTTAAAATGTGGCAGCGATCCTATGAGGTATGTTCCATATGCTCTATGGTTGGTCATTCAACGGAGACATGTCCAAGCATGCAATATCATGGTTACTACGATCAAAGTAGCATGTTTGGTAGATATCAAGCAAACCAAGGGCACTAGAATGATGATTATGTGTCTGCCTACAATTCGGCATGAGATCATCCTCATTACTTTGAGTGGAATAACTATCCATATACCCAACAAGGATCCTACAACGAATTTGAAGCTCCCTAATCTTCATACTACAATTATCAATCGTCAACATCTCAAGATAAGTCTCTTGAAGATTCGGTTGCTTCTATGACTAATGATGTTACATTATTTGCGCAGAGTACTGCTTCTTTTTCGCAAAGGGTGGCTACTTATGTGTAGAACCTTGATGCTCATGAAAAAAGCTATAACGAATCGGTTGAGAACATTAGGAGACATATTGATACAATTTTGGCTTACTTAACTCATAAGTCAAGGGGGCAAGAACAAGGTCAAGATAATTTCATGAGCCCGAAGGGACAACAAGTGATGAGTCTTTAGAGACTATGGTACCTCTAGAGCACCCTTCTACACAAATGACAGATTTGTGGGAGCCTCCTAAAACGACATCTTTGCTACAATTTAATGGTGCACCTCTTGACTCAATCGTAGACGATGAAGACTTAGATTTGGAGGAATTATATGAAGAGAACTTTGACGACTCTGAGGAAATTGAAGTTGATCTTAATGATAATGAGTTTCACTTGTTGGAGGAGATCTCAATGTCTCATGAATCTCAAGAGCGTTTCGAGCATGATGCGAGTCATTACCTAATGGAGGAGACCATCAAAGCTTCTATGTTTGAGCCTCCATTGCCAACACATGTCAGACCACCAGATTCTTCCTTGCCACGTTTAAGCTCTCCACATACTCCATCCATCCAAGCACCTTTTGATTTCTTTAACCATGTGAAGATCATCAATGAGCATCCAAAATCTTCTTGGGGGATTCTTTTATCTATGCTTGGGGGATTCCAAAAGAGAATGAGAAAATGGAAGAAGAGAAAGAAAAAAAGAGTTTTGAATCATTTATTTCCATTGATATCAAGTTACCCCAATTGCTATCAAGGGAGCATGAAACATCATTGAAGAAAGTTAAGCATTTGGTGGACCCAAGACCTAAACCTCATGATTATCCTTGATGAAGAGTTTTCATGATATTGAGGAGGGAGATTGCCCATTCAAAGTTTTAAATTTCCAAATGACACTCTCTTATTCCTTTTCTTCTCTCCATTTTCTTCATGTTTAGTTTCATTTTATGTTTTGCTTTGTGTGTAGGTCATGTAGTTTAGAAAAGTTCGAGAAATCACTTTTTGATGGAAACTGTTTTTCAATCTTGCGGACCAGTTCATTTTGAACGGCCACCGTTCAGAGCTCACTTGGAAGCAGAAAACGGGTAATATACGGATCAAAATCCCTAGGAGTCTACTTTCAAATGGATTTGACGGATCCAGATTCCGAGTTAGCATGAGCTCACAACTTCAGTTTGAATGAAGCAAGGTCATTCTGCCAGATTTTCTGTAGATTACCAGTTTTTGTCCTAACTTTTTAAAGGCATAATTTCCACGTCGTTGGGAGTTAGAAGGTGATTTACATATCCACAGAAAGCTAACAACGTCAACTTTGACCTCCTCCAAGTGGTATCTCAATCATTCGGCAGTACATCAAAAAGTTATGGGGTCTGGAACACAGACTGCTAGAGCATGATATGCGATTTTAAAAAGATGATTTCTTCCTCTTTGCTTTCAAACACTTTAGGAGGTCTACAAGATGGAACACTCTTACTCTTTTCTCATTTACATTCGTTTGTTAGTTTTTGTTTCATTCTTCACTTAGATATATCATTGCATGTTTATATATGTCAACATTGAGGACAATGTTTAGTTTAAGTGTGGGGAGAACAATACTTTTGTGTTTAGTTTTTTTTAGTAAAAAAAATTTTAGCTTTAGGATTTTCTTTTCTTTTTATTAAATCTTTTGTGTTCTTCCAAACATTGATGAGTTTAAACTATTACGGGTTGATATTATGGTCACAAAAGGATTGCAAGCATGTGTTACATTCTTGATTTCAAATAATTGTTAATAGATTTTGATGACTATTTTAGTTCAGTTTTGTGCATCGATGGTTAGACTAATATAATGATTGAGAATTGATTGATTCATGCTAAAACAAGTTCAACTTGATTCGTATGACCCTTACGTGAGTTTTTAAGTCTTTACGTGTGCTTTCTTTCTGAGTAATTTATTGAAAATATTCCAAATCGTTTTCTTGGCTATAAATTTTTGAAAACCTCATTATTCTTTCATCTTGGTTGATTGCTCACTATAGCTTTTAATGAACTCTAGATGACCAGGACTCACTCTTGTGTACATTCGAAACTTTTTATCATAAAACGCTCTAATTTTGGAAATGATAAATGAAACGTTTTAAGATGAACACCATTGTCAAATATACATGTGTTTTTATTTGTGTGCGGCACACCACTTAGTTAAACCCACTTGAGCCTACGTTAAGCCTTTTCTTTTATCATCCATGAAATACATACCTTGAGCTTAGTATAGTGATATCTCTACCTTTATCCTTTCGACCTAGTAGAGCATGGTGTTGTGATGTATTTTATGGAATGATGATGAGAAACAAATGTGGGGGAAAGTGACTTGTCCAAAAGGAAAAAATGTCATGAAAATAAAATTAAAAAAATCAAAAGAAACGACAAAAAGAAAGGAGAAAAAATTGGATTAAGTCTTTTGCTTGTGAAATTGGAGTTTTGTACATGTCTGAAGGTCCGAAACTGAATATTTGGCCTTTGATTTTTTTTACAATGTTGTAAGGAGGTTGTAATGACGATGGGTTCAACATGATGATATATGGCCCTGACTTTGGTGACATAAGACGTTTTTAGATATGCTCTGCTAGGTCATTAGGAAATATTACACTTACATACTTATAAATTCATACCTCCTAGCCTAGCCCTAATATTATCTTGTAAAATTCCTTTTGATTCAAAAGATGAGTAAAACTAGATCTGTGGTGTTTGTTCCAAGAGTTGAGCCTATGGTATGGTTCATTGATGTGAGTAATTAATTCCTTCATGAGGTTTATTTATGTTGTCTTGTGTTTTTGTTCATATAAATATGCAAGCTACTTTCTATTGCATATATTTTAGAGATTGAGCCAGAAAATCATAAGTGAAAAAAAATTGAGTTTGTGAGAAATTGAGTTTGGCACTTGTTGACCCATGAATAAGTTAGTTTTACTTGTTTGATCATCCTTGCATAACGATTGAACATCACGGTTGTTGAAATAAATTAACTCTTGAGTGAAATTGAGAGCTTTCATACATGATAGCTTGAATTTTGTTGATCATACTTGTGGGCATTATGAGTACTATGAGATGTTTGGAAGATGTTAGATTTGTGTCTTTTGTTGTGGTTAGTGTTTTGTTTGCTAGGGAGTAGCAAAGCTTAAGTGTGAGGGAATTTGATAGGTGCACAATTATACATTATTTATATAAAATTCCTCTATACTTCATTTTTTTGTTTGGTGTATTTTATAGTTATTTATTTTGTTTTTTTTGTTTTCTAGGTGTTCCGAAGCAAATAAGAAGAAAAGAACAAAAATAGAGATTAGAAAGCAAACTTTTGAAATCTCCCTATGATAGTCAGCCAACTTCGATAAAATACTGAGGGCATCTCGAGAAGAACCAGATAATGAGTTTTATATTGTTGAAAAGCTACGGATGTCAGTTTTCCAGAAAATTTTACGGTTCGTAAATAGAATTTTCCTAGAGAAAGTTATGGCCGATTTAGTACCAGAAAGTCAATCTGCGCTAATCTGAATCTGGACAGAAATTTGTGTTTCGAGACCCAAATCACATCGAGAAGCCCATAGACGAGTTTTTACTTCATATTACTACTTATAACCTTAATATGAAGCTGATTTTAAAGAATTAAATGAGTTGGTATACTTCTATTGGTCAAAGGAAACCAAGATATCTAAGGAAACCCTAATCAAGAAGAATTGGTGGAAGGATGCAATATAAACCCTACGATATCATATTTGACTTCTCTCTTCTTCCTTCTTCTTCTCCTCTCCCCCCAATCTGCTGTGTATATTATTTTTATTATGTTTATTTAGATTTTCCTTAGTTAGGGTCTGCTTGAAGCCTTAAGGCATGAATTCCATGATGATTTAAGATTTGGTTTTTAGTTTCTTTCAATTCAAGATGACACTTTGTTTACTATTATTTCATTGATGAATTCTTTTCTTATATGTTTTGAGTGCATGCTTAGTATGCATGTTATGATTCTATAACTTAGATTATTTGATGTCAGTGTCAATATCGAACTCCTCAAGCTATCTAGAGAAACAATTGTTAGCTTTCGTTAGCAAGTAAACTAAGTCCTAGGTTTAGCGAGACGCTAAGTTTATTGCGATGCCTTGTGATGTCTCAAACTATTTTTGAACTTAATGATCTATGCATATTTAATCTAATAAGCATACCTTTAGGTTGCATTGCTTGAGAATAGTATAGGTGTAGAGCACTTTCTGCTTGGCGTACGAAGTAAGAAATGGTAATATGTTGTGTTTCAAACGTACCGAGACAACCTGAACATCTTCATCTAGATTGATTAGATTATCTACTAAACAAATTGTGTTGTGTGTGATTGTCGGGGGTGGATTGCATATTCCCTAACTATCTGTGTTTTCGTTGTTTTCTAAAACCAATATCAAAAACCCAAAAATAGTTTTCGTCATTATTCTGTCCTTTGTGTTTTAGTATTTATTTGACATATAAAATGAACTCCGATTGATTTGAAATTTTGTATGCTAGTCTGTCTGTTTTTGTGTCTAGTTTGTCTCTGTAAATTTGCTATTTTTTATGACTAGTTTAGATTAGTCAACTAATTAGATTTTCAAATTCTGGTCGCTAGGATCAGTAGTCACTTTTGTGACATTTGTTTAAGTAGTTGGAATTCTTTAGTCTTATACAGGAAAGACCCTTATTTGCCTATTTTATATACGATAATTTAGTTGTGAATAAGAAAAATAAAATTGGTTTAGAAATAACCGATCACGGACGTCGTCTGTTCTCCGTTGTTTTACGACGACAACGACGACGGCTTCTCTCCTTTTCGGACGACAGCACATGTTCCTAGGACTGTTTCTCTTCTTTCAGCAGTCGCCGACTATATGTTTTTCAGCCAATCTTGATCAATCATGGTGTTTTCTGTCCAGTGCTTCACTCGGGTCTGAAAACTTATCGTCCATGAGTCCTAGAAGGAGATAAGCCATCCTAGAAGCATGTGATGTCGTTCGGGAAGTTGAGAAGCCGTCACCGGCATAAAACGACAGAGAATGGACGACGTCCGCACTTTAAGCTAGAATGCGGTCATCCACACGAGAGCGGCTTTCATGTGTATATATATATACACACACACCTTAGTTGAATAAGACTAGCTCGATCGAAATGCATACAATAATTTCATAGACTCATAAATAGTTAGGTAGCTTTTGAACCATAAAAGAGAGAGAGAAAGGCGGAAGGAAGCAAGGACCTGTCCGGCAGCAAGCTCTCCTGCCGTCGTCAGACGCGCCTATGTGGGTCTCGTGCCGATTGACTTGATACCTGGATCCCTCATTGCTATGGTTTCAGGGTCTCTGATGACTTTTCGAGAGGGTTGGGAGATGGGTGTGGCGATTGGTGGGTTTTCACCCAAAACCTGCTGGGTTGAGCGGCAACGTGACTTACTTACACAGATCTGGGGGCGGACATATGCAGTTGAGATCAAGACGACAAGGCGGCTCAGATCGACCCACGTTTCGATCCGTCATGATTCCACGGTTTTGATCGGGGCTCGAGCCCGGCTTTTTTCGTGGCTTCCTTGAGGAGCGATGTGGCCGACTGGCTCTGGAAATCGGTGGTCCGAGTGAGGAGCTGTGGTGGCGCAAGGAAAAGGACGACGATGGGGGTAGCAGGTTTGGGACGGCGGCGGCTGACGACAAGTAACCCTAGTCTCCCTAGATTTGGAGCATGGGCTTGGGCTCTTATTGTGGTCCCAGCCTGGGTCATTTTAATTAAGCTTGGTAATGTTTTTAGTTTAATCTATTTTAGTTGGTTTTTCCTTATGGCTTTATGCTGGTAATAAGCTCTACTATTTTGGGGCGATGTGGACTTTGTCCATGCAAGTGCACGCAACGTACTATGACTGTTCGAAGATGGTTGCGAGTTTCTTGTATTGTCAAATGGTCACAGCCGCGTTACGACAGGATAAAACTCGAGCATAATGGGAAAGAGGATATAAGTTTGATTTTATCTCTCTTTATGATATTCATCTTTTCCTTATGTCGCCATGTTTTAGTCAAAGCAAATAGAGTAGTCTCTGATGCACTCTTTGCTAAATGGTTCTTGTTAGAATATTTGGGTGATGTAGGGTCTCCTGATTTGGTTGTAGGATGTTCTTACATTATGGGGTTTAGGCTTCATGTGTTAGAATATTTGGGTGATGTAGGGTCTCCTGATTTGGTTGTAGGATGTTCTTACATTATGGGGTTTAGGCTTCATGTCTCCTCTTGTATTCTACAGTTTCATTAATAGTAACGGCGTAAGGGCAGCCTTTCTAACCCTTATCTTAAAAAAAGACTAGCTCGATCGATCAGAGAAGCTAATATTCATATATGCACTAGTGTGCATTAGGGGTTCATCTGAAGCATAAGTATGACTTAACTTCGAAACGATCATGGTGGTTTAATGAGACGATGATGGTTTAATAAGTTTCTTATAATCAGCTGGGACTTTCTGTTTCATTATGTTTTTTTCTTTAAGGAATATATGTCTTAATAATTGTGCATCATCATGTGATAATGTACTGCTAGCAATGATAATTGAGCTCATTAATTATCAGATATCATATTCTTAAATCATGCATGATTTATTACTCCATGCATGTTACAGTAGCCGCATGCATGATGGTCATTTTGATTACCAATTAAGCTACCTTAATTAGTTAGTGTACTAATTAAATCACGTTCATGTGAATCTTCCACTTCTCGTGGGTCACGAGCTAGCTTCCAAAAAAAATGTGCATATATCTATTTATATCCTATTTTATATAATTAAAAATCACAATTTTCCCCTGATCTGCCTCACTTATTTCATATCGATCCACAGCCATGTTATGTGCTGCAACTCGATTATTAATCCCTAACTACTTGTGGCCTCGATCATGTTATCATTGTTATGGGTTCACCAATATGCGAGTGATCGATCTTACTATAATGTGCTCTTGTTCTTGTATCGTTTGTTAGTAGTCATGTTCTTGTAAGATAAGTTACCTGTATCTAATTGTTTTAATGAAAATTTAATATTTCACAACTAACAAAATGCTAATAGCCACGCCTTTGGTAGTAGTTTACTTCTATATATGAGCGACTGAGCGAGTTCGAGCTTCCCAAATCATACATGGTGTTAGGAATTCGAACTATAATTTCTCTTGCGGAATAAGTAGACAAGTTTTAACAATATAGCTAAACGATTTAGAAATAACTAATATGAACATACAATTTGTTTACTAGGTTCAACAAAGAATTTTGTCTACGTCCTCAAGCTGTTGGATTTCACTATAGAAGAATAATAATAATAATAATAATAATACAAGATCTCTCACAAGGCATTCTCACAAATTACTCTTAAAATCTCAATTGCTCTCAGCCACGATATACTGATGATTGCTCGGTCTCTACCGCAACCATACCAACTAATGCACCCTATGACCCTATTTATACATATCTAAACTAAAAATCAATAAGACATTGGAAACTTATTCCACGATTGTTATTTGAGTTCTTGTTGAATGTTCTTCCTCTATTCTTCATATATAGCGCAGAACTTGAATGATTTCATGGTTGTTTTGTCTTCGGGCCTCCTCATTCAGAGGAACATCACATACATCATCAAATTTCAGCTTCTTCATAGTCCCAACTACGCTAAAAATCGAGTTCACAGTCACATCTCAATCTGGAGGCATATAAGTCAACAATGCCAACACTTTGATATGTTCATCGAATTTAACATCCATCAAAGCTAGTTGTTCAATAATATCATTAACCATACCAACTTGTTGGCGAACAGATATACCCTTGGTCAATTTTAGAGTAAACAACTTCCTCATCAAGTAAACATGTTGAACAACATTTAGCTTCTCATACATGTTGGACAAAACTATCCATCATTCCCTTCAACGTAGCCTCCTTAATAACGAACTGGTCCATGGGCTATCCTATCCATCTCAACAAAATCTTTTTCCTCCATTCCTTTCGGGAGCTGTCCGTCTAAAGTCTTTACAAGCTTCTTCATATTCAGGTAATCCTCAATTTGTGACCTCCATAGGCTAAAGTCGTGTTCGTCGAAATAATCAACCATCTTCTCAAAGTCTTTTATACTCATTGTTTCAACTCAAGTAACTTGTGCTCTGATACCAATATGTTAGCAATTCGACTTAGAATTCCTCTTGCAAAAGTAGACAAGTGAGAAAAAATATAGATAAATAATCGAGAAATAACTAACACGAACACACAAGTTGTTTACAAGGTTCAACAAAGAACTTTGTCTACGTCCCCAGGTTGCTGGATTTCACTATTAAAGAAGAAGAATACAAGAACAATAATATAAGATCTCTCACAAGACGTTCTCACTAACTCTTAATCCTGAAACCATTACCTTAGACACTTGATTTTCAATTTAGTCTCATTCTCTACGATCGCCTTTCACTCCTTTAAAGTACTAAAAATGTCCCTTCGATGCCATAGGTTTGCATCTTCATTTTTCTCAGCGATCACTGGCCTTCATTGTTCTCAACAATAGAAACAAAGTTCAAAGTTGTATAGAGTGATCCTGTCTTGATTCCCATGACATAACACCATAGCTCCCTTACATACTTTTTACATACCTTTCTCAAAGGTAGTACGACATCCTTCGTCATCCAACTGACCTACAGAGATCAGATTTCTCTTCACTAGCAGTATGTGCCAAACCTTGGTCAAGGTTCATGTTCCACCATTCTTAAGCGAGATCTTCACATCACTCCTTCCCATAATCTCCAAGGGTGAACCATCAACAAGAAACATGTTGCTTAGTACAATGTTTTGAAGTTGAGTGAAAAGATGCTTCGGAGTCTACGATCTATGACTCTAATGATGTTTCAATAATGCTTAGTACAAGTGCATATATCTGAATCAAAGTCTGTTGTGTTTTCCATATTCATTTTATTATTCCACTGATTAAAATCCTTCTTGACATGATAAAGTTTCCCACAATGCCAACATCCATCTGACCACTTTCCTGATTTGGGCATACTTCGGCTTTTTCCTGGTGCCCTAGACTTGGACCTTCCACGGTTGATGTTTGAGTTATTGTTGAATGTTCTACATTTGTTGTCCATATATAGCGCAAAAATTTAAGGATCTTCATAGGTTTTTTTGTCTTTGTGTCTCCTCATTCAGAAGAACATCACACATATCATCAAATTTCAGCTTCTTCGTAGTCTCAACTCTGCTACAAATTTAGTTCATAGTCATATCCCAATCTGGAGGCATATAAGTCAACAACACCAGCGCTTTGATGTGTTCATCAAATGTAATATCCATCGAAGCTGGTTGCTCGATAATATCACCAACTATCCAAACTTGTTGGCGAACAGATATACCCTTGTCCAACTTCAGAGTAAACAACTTCTTTATCAAGTAAACCTGTTGAACAACATTTAGCATCTCATACATGTTGGACAAACTATCCATCATTCCCATCAACGTAGTCTCCTTAATAACGAATCGTTATACTTCATTCGAAAGAGATAATCGAACTGCTCTAAGGGTTTCCTATTCATCTTGACAAAATCTTCTTCCTCCATTCCTTCCAGGAGTTTTCCTTCGAAAGTCTTTGCAAGCATCTTCATATTCAGGTAATCCTCGATCTGTGACCTACATAGGCTAACGTCGTGCTCATTAAACTTATCAACCCTCTTTTCAACGTCTTCTATGCGCATTGTTTCCACTCAAGCAATCTGTGCTCTGATATCAATCAGTTAGGAATTCAACCTTGAATTCCTCTTGCAAAGGTAGACAAGTTCGAAATAATATAAATAAACGATTGAGAAATAACTAACACGAACACACAAGTTGTTTACGAGGTTCAACAAAGAACTTTGTCTACGTCTCCAAGCTGCTGGATTTCACTATAGAAGAAGAAAAAGAAAAAGAATACAAGAACAATAATACAATATCTCTCACAAGACGTTCTCATTAATTCTCAAGATCTCAATTGCTCTCAACCACGATATACCGATGATTGCTCTCTACCGCAACCATACCAACTACTGCACCTTATATCCCTATTTATAGATATCTAAACTAAAAACCAATACGACATTAGAAACTCATTATCAATAGACATAAGAAACTATTACCAAGTAAGAATAAATAAGACACAATTCTTATTTCAGGTGGAATCGGATCCACAAACCCAACACATGGAACCAAATGTACTTAAATTCTAACTAATGTGCTCAATATAGCGGTATATTAATTATCATATGATCTAAGGCTTTAACCAAACGCTCGTATATTTAGACACACCAACATATCCCTTAAAGTAACCAGCTCCAAAAAGATCGATAAAAATTGATAGCAGAACAAACAGAGGAAGGAAAATCCAAATATGCACAAGGCCTGCTAAACTGATGCTCTTGGTTGCCGGCGCATTGGTAGCAAAGTTTGCATCATAATTCTGCCTAGTTTATTAGGCATCCACGTACAAAAATGGGTTTTATTAATTGATTTCTTTCTCTACTTCACCCACGCCTCAAACTCTAGTCGCGATTTTCTTATAATTAAAGAACTACTAGTTTGAACAAGTAAAATGACCTATTTAATTCAGAAACCGGGGCGTGAACCATCTGATGAGTAAAGAAAAACGAAAGCAACTAGTTAACAATGTCGCTAAAGAAAATTAGGATCCAATAATCTTCTTTAACACATGTTAATCGGACACGTTAGGCAACTTAAGAATGTTGAAGATTGAGGAACAGAAGATCCAGCGGCAATCGGGAAAAAGATCATCTCTGCCAATATTAAATCCGGTGAGAACAAATGAGAGGTATATACTATTGAACCTTTTTTGAAGACTGTAACTGCACGTTTGTTACCCATTTAGCCTCTCCAATATAGTTCTCTAAGCCGAAACCTATGTTTGATGACATGACCTAATACTTAATTAAATGAGTATACAATGTTTCACGTCTTATTTTGGCCTTCTTACATAGTCACTTCAAAATTAAAGAAACTACTTACGACAATGCTATACAACGATTTCTTCACTCTCTGCGTGGCTGACTCTCTGCTTAGAGACTCGCCTAACTGTTGTTACAAGTACGATCTCCTCTCTTTCTCTCACACATCTTCAAACCCGTTTTTTTGTTCGATCTGAAATTCCCTAATGATCAATTTCATATAAAATTATTTATGGGTTGTATGAATTTGATTGATTGATTTTGAATTCCGTGTTTGGGTTGCTTGATTTGCTATAAATTGATTGTGAGTTGTGCGGCTCCCAAAAATGCTTCTATTTTTTCTGTGTTATGTAATTGATAGAAGGTGATAGATGATTTTGGGTTTCGATGATCAAGAGTTTGGGATGATTTTGGGTTAGGGATGGAAACTAATTTTGGGACTGCTTAATTATGTTCTTTCTCATTCTTTTGTCCCACGAATAACTTTATATTTTTTTTGTCTCTTGTTGTTTTCCATAGTTTAAGAATGAAACATAATTTTTTGTCTCATAGTGGAATTGGTTAATTTAGTATTTGTTTTGATTTAACAGAATTTGCTTTAGTCCTATACACCATATGTTAATACATGTCTCTCATATGTGTTTTTGTAGTCATGTTAGCATTGAAGAGATAGGTTTTCAAATACCGAGAATATACTTCTTGATAAAAAAATAAAAATAAATAACTAATTTTAATTACAATATTGTATATTGATCTTTGATAAAAAAATATTGTATATTGATCATAAATGAAATTCTAGAGACTTAATTCTTTTTTATTATTGTAAATATATATAGTTAACAAGAAATTTTGAGAAATAACCCTTTTATTTTCCTTAAGATGATTTTTAACTTTGTTATGATTTAGTTGAAAAATAACCATTTTGACAGGTAAAAGGTCATAAAAACCCTCATTAAATTGTTGTTGGAAAAACTTTTTGTAAATATCGTTTTCTCTCGTACAAAGCAACTTCTTCTTTTAACCTAAAAAGTCTTTTATATTTTAAAGTTGACATCCATTTAGTTGTTGTGGTTTTGTTTTAATCTAAATAGTCTTTAAAGTCATAATTTGTCATTTAAGTGGTAATTCCATCCAAAAAATGCAAACAATATTCCATTTGTTTTTGAAAATATCATTTTGGATAAACCATTTGATTGAACCATTTTGGTATCTCACATTTATTTTATTGGGCACTTTGATATCTTAATTAAACATAAAAATGACTATTTGGATAATAAAAAAATAGTAACTTTATTAAAATAAAACTATAAGAACTAAACTAACCCATAAGGATTAAACAAATGTCAACTTCAAAATGTAAAGACTATAAAATATTTTATTCTAAGAAAAAAACATATGACATAAATCTAGATGGTAGGCAAATAAATGTGCTGGACAAATTTACATTCCATTCGAGTGGACAATACGTTGAGTAGTCGCAATTTTAGAGCGGACACGGTATTACCTATCCCAGTAAAGCTTTATACTTTCATAAAGATAGATTTCCTTTTCTTATAGTCTTGTACTGTTTCATCGACCATGTATAACTTCATCATTCTCCTTTAGGACTTATTACTAAGCGAGCTGGTTGCACTAAATCACACCAACTGACTTTTGATACTCATGAATATCCAGATCTCTACTCCTACATTTATCTAACAGACACCCAAAACGTGTTGTTGACTGTAACAAAAAAACGACTCGTCACTGGGGTGGTGTTAGTGGAACCTTTTTCCGGTGAACTGGTCGGAGATGGATGGAGTTTCGTAGCTCTTACTCTTAGTCATTGACCACCGACTATATGGGAACGGAAGAACGAACGAAGGCTTACCTGGAATTCTAATGATGGGGTCTATTTCTTGGCGGCAGGTTCTTGATCATTTCCACTGGAAAAATTTGGTTTTAGGAATCCTCGTTTCAGTCAAACAGAATTCCGACACTAATAGTCCACCAATAAACTATAATCAAATGATATTTCTTCTTCTTCTTAAACGAAGCTAACCTAGCTATTGGGAAATGAACCAAAACTCGATCACGACCTGTGTGTCGAATTTCTTTGCAATGGGAGGTGGTGGACCGTGGACTATTGAACCTTTTGGACACCCTGCTTTTGCCTAACGAGCAAGAAACGCAACTACATAGATAGAGTGAATTCTTCCATACGCTATAATTTGATGGATCACCGCTAAACTAATAGCTAGCTTATTACAGGGAGGGGATCTATTAAGTACATTTTTGTTGAGTAATAATTGATGACTTTCTTCTTAACGGTTTATTACATCCACATTTCAATCACATTTTTTCATTTCAATCATTTAGTTTATAGGTCTTTATAAGTAGATCACTTCTACAAATTTTCAGCTAAATTGGTAATCATTAAGACATCGAAATAGATCAAATCAATGGATGATCCAAATATGTCAAACAAGAACCGTTCAAGTTTTATAATCGGTGAATCACATTTATGAATGTCTTAACGATTTTAAATTTTTATGAAAATTTGTATGGATGATCTACTCATATATATCTACAAAATAGACTGTCGAGATGTGAATATATGATCAAAAATATAATGAAACGAAAAAGTTCTCAACTAGTCCTCAACAAGAAGATTCTTAATAGAACTCATCCCTCTTATTATGAGTTTATGACTAGTAAAAATAAACACAATTGTTAAAAACGAGATGTATGTCTTGTTTTTTTTTAAATTTCTTTTATTGAGGAAAGGAGAATAGCTTTGTGCTATTTCATTTTTAAATTGCAACGATGGATTTCAATGGAAAATAAGGAATTTGGGATTATGTGTGATGAAGATGAAGAGAGTTGAGCGTGTGGGCATTTGATGCGACCAAGATTTTCAAGGAGTTTATCTTCTCTACTTAAATTTTTGTTGCTTTAACGGTTTAAAACCATTAGTGTGAATACAATATGGTCATGTGATGACATCCTCATGTCATCATAATTTAATCTAATAAAATTAAGTAACGTGTTGATTGGAACCCTGATTGAGTTTGAGGGCAGAACGCGGGAACCAATCCACCCCCACAAAAAAATACCCTAAGGTACATCAATAGATAAATTCCGGGTCGACGTGTACAGAAAAAACTTCCGTCCGATCTAGATCGGATGGAGTTCCCCGTTCGATCTCCAATTTAGGCTATGTGTACAATATCAATCGTAATCTTAACCGTTCAATAGTTGAATTAACCAATGAAGATCATCTATATAAAAAATTAATGTAAAAAAGATTGTTTACTTGCCCGAATGCATCAAACCAAATAGACAGTTCTTGAGCTTTTATGATAATCTATTCATTTTGTTTGATGCATTCGAGCGAGCAAAAAATCTTTTTTTACATTGATTTTTTGTATAGATGATCTTCATTGGTTAATTCAACTATTGAACGGTTAAGATTACGATTGATGTTGTTAAAAGTACATTTTAAGAAGATCGAACGAACTACTTGGTCTGATCTAGATCGGACCCAAGTATTTTCCGATCAACAAAATTTAAAATATAATGGAAATTCTCATAATCAACATCATGAAATTTAAAACTACACTCTTTAGCATTAGACATACCTAATGTTCTAAAACTCAGTCAACTCGGCCGAGCACTCGGCGAGTAATCGTTACTCGGTTGCTTACCGAGCTGATTTTCGTCTACTCAGTGCCTCTAGTCAGCCGGAAAAAAATCGGCCGAGTACTCGGTCCAGCTCGGTCAAGTCGGTCCAACTCAGTGAACTCGGTCAGCTAAAAGAAGAGAAAAAAAAAACAAACGAAGTCATTTTTGTTCAAACCTAATTCTCTAACTCCGTCTCTCGCTCTCTTCTCTCAGTCTCTCACACTTTGCAGCTATCTGACACGCACAATCGCACTACCTTGGATTGTCAAATTGGATTTTGATATGTCACATTGTGTTCTTGTTCAGTCATTCTATTGTTTTGTGTCACAGAAATAGATGATATGAGTTTTAAATTTGAGTCGGATTCGAAGGGAGTGCTAGATGGATATGGAGAAGAAGAATTTGAGACATAGTTACAAATGATATGCTTGAGATTGTTTGCAAAAATTGAATTTGGTATTTCTTTTTATTACTTAGAACTTATTAAGTTAATATAATTGTTGTTTTTACTTTTTAGACATTATTATCTCTTGAATATGGTAATGTTTCATTGACTATTCAGCCATCTTCTAAATCGACACTCGTTTTTTTATAAACCAAATAAAACCAATCATTATCATCATCGTGCAGATAAGACCAACAAATTCAGCCCCGCACTTCCCTATCACCACATCCACCTCAACTTCTTCACCTCCGATTTTGAGAACCATTTTTGGTTTATTTTTTTTCAAAGTTGGGTGTTTGAGTGTTGCTATAATGATTGTTTTTGTTGGGTGAAGATTGATAGTTGGAGAAGACGGGCTCGAACTACTTTGCTTGGGGAAATTGAGATATTATTAATGTGGGGTTGAACTCATCAATTGGATTTATAAGGTTGTACAAGCTGAAGGGCATTTCCTAAATCTTCACTTGGATCAACCGAGACTCATGGAATAGAGAAGAAAACTGTGTGAAGCTATGGAATAGGAAGGAAATCTTGTGAAGTTGTTTTGGTTTTTTTGTAGTTTTTTTTTCAAAGCACCTAAAAGCATCTAGTTTTAAATATTTGGGGCTTTTGGCAATTAGATGTTGGTGAAATTTAATGAGCAACAAGATTACCAATATGGAATTACTGAGGATGAAAGGGTGGTGGTGTTGTTTGTGCTCAGAATAAGAAATAAATGGGTGGCACAGTAATAGAAGGATGAAACCAAATTACCCTTCAAGTTATGCAAGGTAGCACATTTATTGACAGTGTCATTAACGGTGTATATAAATTGGTGTATATAAATTATAAGTCAGAGTTTTAAGTTCGAATACTTAAGATACTAAAATTATGACTAACATTTAGTTTCCATACAGTTTCTTAGATTTTCTCATATAACTATGATACAAGAAATAAACAATTTATTTTTTATTTTACGATACTTGACGTTCATGATGACTTACGATTGAGAAGAAACATTTCCTCTCTACTCCTAAAGCAAGTTAAAATGTTGTATGAAACATAGATATATTTCGTATTATTTTGGAATTCTTATAAAAGCATTTTCAATCAATGTGACAGGGTCTGGTGGTTCCTCTTCTTTCTAAATTTAAGGAACTTTCTCACTGACTTTTTTTTATTAAAAAAACACTTTATTTGCATAATATAAAATGCCGAAGAGATTTATAGAAAGGCATATTGTTTGGACAAAATCAATATGATAGGGAATACATAGTAGGGGGTCCTCGTGTCAAGTTATTAAGCAAGTATGTCCCCCATTCTCGTAATCCAACACGTGGTCTCCTTCTACCTGGTTGAGGTGGACCTCCAATTCCCCCTCCTCCCTCCTATATAAACACCTCCATCTCACTCACCCCAGTCCTCAAATCTCACCCCTCCCCCCCCCCTCTCTCTCTCTCTGAGCTCACATTCAAACAAAAATTGACTTCGTTTACTTTGCCCTTCAAGGCCAATCAAGGAAGCCCATTTATACTAAGAGATCGACTACTGGTGGTGTGTGCCATTTCTAGCGCAGGCTTTTGGAACTTTCCAAACAACAATTTTACTATACAAAAATAGAAGCATCACCATGCCTTCCACTGCTGCAACAGCTACTACTTCAGGCACATGGGTGCTTCATCGCAAGAGATTCCTTTCTTCATCGAGAAGAAGAGACTCGGGTTCTCTCTCAGTCAAAAACACAAACGCAATCACTTGCTCTCTGCAAACACTCTCCTTCCTCCAGTTCCCCAAACAAGCTCCAACGTACTCACAACCATCATCTTCTTCTACTACCATTTTGACTAAAACCTTAAAGGATCAAAAACCCCAGACTTCTACTTCTTCTTCTTCCAATTCTAAGCCTGTTGTACAACCTCAGCAATGGAATTTGTTTCAGAGAGTAGCTGCCATGGCCATAGACGCAATGGAGAGCGCTTTGGTGTCAAAAGAGCTCGAAAACCCACTCCCCAAAACTGCAGACCCAAAAGTCCAAATCGCCGGAAACTTCGCTCCGGTACCGGAACAACCCGTCAAACACTCCCTCCCCGTCACCGGAAAAATCCCGGAATGCATTCGCGGAGTCTACGTCCGAAACGGCGCCAACCCACTTCACGAGCCGGTCGCCGGTCACCACCTCTTCGACGGAGACGGCATGGTCCACGCCCTGAGCTTCGACTCCGACGGTAGCGCCAGCTACGCCTGTAGGTTCACCGAAACGCACCGTATGGTCCAGGAGCGGGCTCTGGGCCGGCCCATGTTCCCCAAAGCCATTGGCGAACTCCACGGCCACTCTGGCATCGCTCGATTGGCTCTCTTCTACCTACGTGGGGCCTGCGGGCTCGTAGACCCCAGCCACGGACTCGGCGTCGCAAACGCCGGCCTCGTCTACTTCAACGGCAGGCTTCTCGCCATGTCCGAAGACGACTTACCGTACCACGTAAGGATCACTAAAACAGGGGACCTCAAAACCCAAGGGAGATACGACTTCAACGACCAGCTCAAGTCCACCATGATCGCACACCCCAAAGTGGACCCCGCCACCGGCGAGCTCTTCGCGCTCAGCTACGACGTGGTCCAGAAGCCATACCTCAAGTACTTCAAATTCTCCCCAAACGGCACGAAATCCCCTGACGTAGAAATCCCTCTGGCTCGGCCCACCATGATGCACGACTTCGCCATTACTGAACGGTTCGTCGTAATCCCCGACCAGCAGGTTGTCTTCAACCTCCCGGAGATGATCCGCGGTGGGTCCCCTGTCATTTACGACAAGAACAAGGTTGCTCGGTTTGGTATTCTCGACAAGAATGCGAGCGGTGCTTCTGGAATCAGATGGGTTGAGGCACCGGACTGCTTCTGCTTCCATCTCTGGAACGCGTGGGAGGAGCCCGAGACTGACGAGGTGGTCGTGATCGGGTCGTGTATGACACCACCCGACTCCATTTTCAATGAATGCGACGTGTGTCTACAGAGCGTTTTGTCGGAAATACGTCTCAATTTGAAAACAGGGAAGTCGACACGTCGTCCAATCTGTCCCGAGCAGATGAATTTGGAAGCCGGGATGGTGAACCGGAACAAGCTCGGGCGCAAGACCCGGTTCGCGTACCTGGCTCTGGCCGAGCCGTGGCCTAAAGTCTCGGGTTTTGCCAAGGTCGACCTTTTCACTGGGGAGGTCAAGAAGCACATCTATGGAGAACAGAGGTTCGGTGGTGAGCCTCTGTTTCTTCCAAGAGACCCGAATTCGGAGAACGAAGACGATGGTTACATTCTCGCTTTTGTTCACGATGAGAAGGAATGGAAATCGGAGCTGCAGATTGTTAATGCCATGACTTTGAAGCTTGAAGCTTCGATCAAGTTACCCTCCAGAGTCCCGTACGGTTTTCATGGCACGTTTATAAGTTCCAAGGATTTACAGAAGCAGGCTTAAGTTTGTTAGATTTTAGAACAATTAGAGGAGACTTATCAGTGGAAGCTTGCAGATAAGCCCCCGGAGTCTCCCTAGTTACAGATCGGTGATGGTCATGTTTAAATTAGTTTTGGGTTTTGGTTAGAGTTAGGATTGGAGTGAGAGGTTTTGGGGTACCAGCTTGTAGCTTTTGGGTATAGCTCCAGGTGAAGCTCAGCTGGTTGCTGCCGATTCTTTCACTTTCGTGTGAATTATTCTCATGTATTGTTCTGTATATGATCTTATATGGAAGAGTATATGTAACACTCTGTTTTCTGTTGTACATCGTGGAGTATAGTATGCAGGTTGTTTGTATATTATACGAGTATTCTCTTATGTTAGATTAATCAAGTTTATGATGACTAGGTGGTGATGGTGATAGTGATAGTGATAGTGATAGTGATGGTGATGCAAACACGATGTTTGATCTAGCAACGTCATGTGTTACAGTATCAGTGACATAAATTTAAACATCTGAAATTAAAATTAAATACTTAGATTGGATTTTAAAGATGAAACATTACATTGACACGTGGTCCTTAATTTTGTTTTGTCTGTTTATATTCATATATGTATCAGGATTTTTATCGTCTAAAATTCTGTAAATATGTATAATAGCTTTGATACTACTATAGATTGTGTATCACTGTAGACATTTTTGAAAAGCAGACAATGCCAGAAAAGGAAAAAGATCATCCATCAAAACGAATCATGTTAAATATGTTGGCCTAATTACCATCCATTTGACCTTTAACCAAAGAGACTTGCGAGTTCAAATTGAAATGGAGTGGATACCCGACATTGGGGTGGGTTTTTATCAGGGTTATTCTAACGCGGGATACGCATGCGGGACGAAATGACGACAGCCGTCTGATTTTTAATGAATTGATCAAACAGACAGGATCAAACAGACAGAATTAATTCATTAAAAATCGAACTATTGTCGGCGTTTTATTCCGTTTCGTCCCGCATGCGTATCTCGTGTTTGAGTAGCTTTAGAGTTTTATTGGAACGCAAATGAAAACGAAGTATGGTAACAATTTAAAAGGTGATTGATTGATTGCTTCTTAAAGTCATCTAAATTAATGTAATTCATCGATTTTCACTGCTGCAGAAGAGGAAGTAGGTCGTGTGGAGGCATGATTGCTTGCGTTGCAGGCAATATTATTGCAGAAATGACTAGCAAGAACAGAACTGCAACGATTGCAATGTTGATGATGCAACGCAAGATATTTCGCATTTGTTGCCATGATCTTGGTAGAGTCAAATGGTGCCACTGCTTTATCGATTATACCAATAATGGCATTCCGATTGACCGGACGACGACAAAATCTTCACTGAAGGTGCAAACACCATGGTGGCGGCTAGGTCAACCTCTTCACAAGCTTTGTGGGTCGTTGCTTGGGCCGAATGCATTGAACAAGAATCCGACTGCAAGTGCTACTAAAATAGCGGCTACGACTACTGCTAAAAAGCATACTGAAGGAAATACATCTTCGAAGGTTGTGAAGAACGATGCTGGAAAGGTCGCACCGGTTGATGTTTTCTCATTTGTTGCTTCATATTCGTGCCCTAGCGTGAAGGGCAAGGAGAACATTTAAGTTTTTTATTTATACTTTGTCTATAACTTTACTCATCATGCTTAGTTTGTAGACTCTCAATAAGTAGAGCGTCTTAACATATTAATGATTAGGCCTATCTTCTATGTATCACTGTGATCTTGTGTTACAAACTTCTTATCCATTCTCAGTTGATGGAGATAGGGTATGTAATGATTTTCTCTGATTTGAATTTATATATCACCGATATTATTCAAAAAAAATATACAAGGGAATTGTGGATGACCTCCTATCATGGATGTAGCAGTTTTTTACTTTCTTCTACCACATTAAATCTTCATAAGTGGTTTTTTTGTGCTCGGATGGGAGGATTCTTCCAACACAAGATTCATCACTAAAACACATCATTTTTCGTAATAATCGTAACTGTTATAGAATATATATATATATATATATATATATATATATATATATAATTCTATAACAGTTACGATTATTACGAAAAATGATGTGTTTTAGTGATGAATCTTGTTGATGCAGTGGATTGAGGGTTGCTTAATCTCTATTTCTAGCGTATAAGGATTCAGCTTGACTTTGCACAAACTACTAAGATGATCTGAAATCTATCAAGGGAAATCCAAAGTGGTACGGTGTCAGAAAAGAAGACCGTGTGTGTGATAATGTTCGTTATTTCGATGTCTAAGTCAGTTAATGTATTTATATTAATAGAGAACAGTTAGGTAAGTAGTGGATATGTAGCTATTTCAAAGAGAATGATTCTTACAATGTTACATTTTATAGATGAGAGAAATTGTTGAGCTTTCATTCTCTTCGATGTGGGATTGTAGTCGGAAATGATGTTCAACATATCTTCTATAAAGCCTTCTTAGCGGCGCAAGAGATGTAGGCTTGGCAGAGGCTTATTTTCCACTTAGGTGTTGTTGAATATGGCTCTGTAGGCATACACATCAACAATAATTAACATTAATCTTAACGTATCTATATTAATAAAGTCACAAGGCTTTGTTGACTGTGGAGCTGTTAAATTTTTGAATTACCTATAATATCTTATATTGATTACAATTTAAAAATATATCTTTTAACAAATAAATGACAAATGAGTAATTGCAAATGTAGGAAACAAAACAACATAAATAAAAAAGTTAAAACGTGGGAAGTGGGAAAGAAAAATGGGGGAGGAAAATCAGAATTTGAGTATAATTGTGATAGTAAAAAAAATAAAAAATTCACACACACACCTAATGTGGGGCAAGATGTTAGTATGTTCATAAATGGAAAATCTTCACGGTATTCAAATAAGAAAGAATTAATTTATAGTTTGTATTTTGGCGGTGTATATGAATGTTATTATGTGGATAGATTTGGTTTCGAATGTAAGTTAGGTTTGGTTTGAGTTTCCGATTTAGGGGTTTAGGAGTTCAGGTTTAAGGTTTAAGGGTTTTAGGGTTGTGTTATTTTATCTGAGTTTTAAGGATTTGTTGTACATTATTAATCGAATTAGCAAAAATTTCATATTAATTAATTTGATTGGAAAAAACACACGCACTTCGGCACACGCTTCTAAAAGGATGGGGTTGACTATTTATGTGAACAGTGTCATGATAGTTTTACCCCTTAGTTTTTGAGCTATTTTCATCCAACTCCTACAGACTTGAATTTACCGTTTACCCTTCAATTTAAATTTATTTCAGTTTTGTCATTAAATTTATTTTTAATGAGAGAGTTTTTTTAGTTTTTTTAATTGAATTACATGAGAGGAAATTACATTTTCAATAATAATAATAATAATTATAATGAAAAGGAAATTGAATAACTCTAAATCTAAATAATAATTATTATTATCAATATCGATTGTTCATGATTTATATTCATTTCTATCACTTTTTTTTCTTCAAAATAGTAGATTTGACGGTACATATGAATGTTGTTATGTGAATAGGTTTGATTTCAAATATGAGTTGGATTTGCTTCGGGTTTACGATTTAGGGGTTTGGGTTTAAGGATTAGGAGTTAGAGTTTTAGGGTTTAGAGGTTGTATTATTTTACTTGAATTTTAAAGATTTTTTGTACAATATTAATCGAACTAGAACAAATTCATATTAATTAACTTTACCGAAAAATGCACCCTAATTTGCACACACAAAGCGCGTTCGGGGAGGCTAGTGTCTATTATTTCTGCACTGAATTGAATGAACCATCTCCATGGATTCTGCTTCCTGCAAGGAAGAGTGGACTATACTTTCCATAACTCGCAAACTTGTGGAAGAAGTTGATAATTCATAAAAGCCATTTCCTTGGATTCGAGAGAGGATAGGCTTATCTTGAATCCCATTTGACTTGCTGTTTGCTACTTTGCCATGTCATGTCAAGTGTGCCTCACCTATATTGTCACAGTAACATTACTATATACCCATTAATTTCACGTTAATTTGTGCATGAGTGATCGATTTTCTAAATAGGTTAATTTGTGGATGAGAGTGATGTTCTAAATATGTTAACATTACTCAGCATATGTTAATTTGTACAAAATACGTGTGATTGAGATCGTTATTGTCAATCAACTAGCTACCAATATAAACATTATAGCCAATGAAAAAAAACAGGCCGACGAAAGTTGTTTTCGTCGGCTATAGTCTACTTTAGCTGACAAAAAAAAATCGTCGGCTAAGGTAAATTTTCGTCTGCTGAATTCGTCGGCTAAAGTGGGAAATTCAGCCGACGAAATTTTAAAAGTTTAGCCGACGAAATATGTAATGTCGTCGGCTAAAAATCCTTATATTTCCAGATCTAGACAGCAGCTCATTTGAAAAAAAAACGGGAGAAAAAGTTTGGGTGTTATCGAAATTGTTGGGTGTCGTCGAAATCTGTCCAAAATTAGTTTGTGGAGCTATATATAGGTACGTATATGTGTATATATATATTGATTTTGAGTTGATTTAAGAGTTTTATTTGAGTTATATATACTGATTTTTAGTTTTAATTTGAGTTGAATTATTAGATTTTTAGTGTGATTGAGTTGATTGATTTTGATTTGATAATATATATGAAGTTTTTGTTATTAATAAGTAGTAGTAGCTAGATATATATATATATGTATGTATTTATATATTAATTTAATTATAATATTGTGTTGATTATGATTGATGTTAATTGATATACATAATATTGTTATATAATTTGTAATTAGTATATATATGCATCTATATATATATGTGTTAACTATTAATTTGTTATTAATTAATTGTACGTTAACTGTAGATAAAATACTAAATGATTTGAAATTTTAATTAATTAATTAGAGTTTATACATATATATTATGTTATTTTTTCAGAATATGGATAAAAATTGGATTTCGCTTCCAAAATGGGACAAAAAATATGGTAAAAGAGTTATTAGTTTTATTGAATATGTGATGGATAATGTTAACGGAAATACAATTTTCTATTGCCCGTGCACTAAATATCAGTGTCGCAGCAATATGCATCGATTTACAATTGACAAGGTTTGACAACACTTTAAGAGTAATGGGTTTTGGAAGAAGTATACATGTTGGATATATCACGATGAAACACCATCAGGGGGTCCGCATGATTATGGACAATTTTCTGAGACGGGCAGTACATCCAACGATCCAACAACGGTCTTCATCAACGATATGTTTCCTTATGAGAGCGGTGTATGCTCTGAAGGCCTGAACCGGTGCAGGCCTTCCCTAGAGTTGTCAACACTGCTGGTATTGACAAGTATAACAAACTACTTGCTTTCCTACAGACCCCTGTGTACTCCGGTTGTCAGAAGACGGTTCTTGAAAGTGTGATGAACGTTATGAAGATTAAACTTGAGACAAAATCGACCGTGAAGGCTGCTGATGATTATCTACAGTACACCGCTTTGATGCTGCCCCACAGTCATCGTCTTCGTACCACTCATCATAAGGTCCGATGTATCCTGAAAGATCTTGGGTTTTCCTACATCAAGATCCAGATATGCAAATATGATTGTGTTCTCTTCTGGGGTAAAAATCCAGAAGGGAATGACCTTGGTGACCTTGACGCATGCCCGGTATGTAAGAGTGACAGGTATATGCTGACTCCGACAGGCAATAGGTAACCTGTGAAGGTACTTCGTTATTTCCCGTTGAGGGATAGGCTGGAGCGGTTATACATGTCATCACACCCGGCCAAAACTATGAGATGACATACTGATAGGGAATTACATGGCCAAGATACTCTTATACACCTTGCTGATGGGGAGGCTTGGAAGCATATAGACCTTAAGTTTCCTCATTTTGCGTCAGAGGTCCAAAATGTGAGGCTCGGGCTCTCATCCGACGGGTTCAATCATTTTGGCAACATGAGTTTTCAGTGTAATGTATGACCAGTGATTTTTTTACCATACAACCTTCCTCCATGGATGTGCATGAAGAAGGAATACAATATGTTGAGTTTGTTGATTCTAGGGCCTGGTTATCCAGGGAAGTGTCTCGATGTGTATTTGAGACCCTTGATTGAAGAGCTTAAGTTTTTTTGGGACGTTGGTCATCCCACTTATGACAAGTACATGCATGAGATGTTCCAGATGCATTCCATGGTTGTTGGTACCATCAGTGATTTTCATGCCCGTGGGATGTTATCGGGCAACGTTGTTAGGGGATACAAGGCCTGTCCAGAGTGCCTTAGAGATGAGGGGAGCAGTAGTCATTGCAACAAGATATGCAAATTGGGTTACATTACTCTCCTTCCGTATGATCACGAATGGCGGTTCGATGACAAGGCATTTGATGAGACTGTAGAAAATGGTGTGCCTCCTAGAAGATGGACGGGGAAGACATTTTAGCAGTGCTTAATGAGTATGATTTTGGGCAGCTCAGCAATCATCCCAATATTATGGCGGCAATACCTGACAGACCCGATAGGTATAAATTTTGTACACTTAGGAGCATATTCTAGGAACTCCCATACTGGAGTAAGTTGTTGATCAGACACTACTTAGATGTGATACACAAAGAAAAGAATGTGTTCGACAGTGTGGTGAGAACAGTGCTGAACTTGGAGGGGAAGACGAAAGACGGTCCGAAGGCACGCATTGATCTTAAAAAATAGAGATACGAAGACATTTGTGGTTGAAAGAAGGGAAAAAAATGTCTCAACCTCCTTACACTGTGAAGCCTGACCAGAAGAACATATTTTTCAGGTGGATGAGTTCTGTGAAGTATCCTTCAGGCTACGCAGGAAATATAGCCCGGTGTGTAAACATTCAGGACAATAAAATGTATGGGTTAAAGAGTCATGACTGTCGTATTCTGCTACAACATCTCTTCCCTATTTTCATTCGACCGTTCCTTCCCCGTCAGGTGGTGGAGCCGTTAGTAGTGTTGTCAAGATTCTTCCAGAAGTTATGCACACGTGAAGTGACAAAATCTGACCTCTGGGAAATGCAAGAGGACATTATTTATATCATGTGTAAATTTGAGAGGATATTTCCTCCAAATTTTTTTGACATCATGCCGCACCTGATGATCCATCTTCCTGAGCAATTGTTGCTTACCGGTCCCGTACATTATACTTAGATGTATCCCATGGAAAGGTATGTTTTTACACCTTAATTCATAATTTACATGTTCAATATATAATCGTAACACATTACAACAATTTATTTATAGGTAACTTGGAGACTACAAAGCTTATGTGGCTAATAAATCTGCTCCTGAAGGATGTATAGTTGAACCATATATTACCCACGAGTGCGTCACCTACATGAAGTTGTATTTAGGAGCGTTGAAGGAAACTCCACAAACCATACCAGTAGATGTACTGAAATTCAACCTTTTCATAGTCTCTAATGATGTTGAAGTTTATAGAATTTTGCCAGACTCCTACAAGTTGCAACCACATGAGCTAGTCCTAGCCATTGGTGGGTATTGATTAACTGTCCAGAAGTTGAATACCGGAAAGACATCTATTTATACTGTCCAGATATTCAAGGTGATCTCGACTACCACAACAAGGAGTTCGCGAACTATTTTGGCGGCTGGGTATGTAATTCTTTATTTTTGTTCATGACTCTTTCATTTCATAATTATTCATATTTACAATATATTGAATATTTGGTTGCAGATGAACCATATTCAATTCAATGGTCACCCAAATTGGTCGCACGAACTAAGACTTCTAGCGATGAAGCCGATAATGTCAAGAGTTTATCCGATGTGCAAGGTGAATGGCGTGCAATTTACATGTGAACAGAGAGACAACAGACGAAGAACTCAAAATTCTGGGGTGATGGCGCATGGTGGGCGGAATAAAGTTGACTATTACGGTGCTCTCGATTCAGTGGTGGAACTCGTTTATGGGCAAGGCATAACAGTGCACATCTTCAAGTGTAGATTGTTTGATACTAGCAGCCCGTAGAGCATGAAGATCGATCAGTACGGGATTTTATCATTGAACATTGCTACAAGCTGTTACGAAGATGACTCGTTTGTTTTTGCCATATCGGTAAACACAAGTGTTTTATCTTGATGAACTTGTTAAGGGTGACGCGTGGAAAGTAGTCAACCTTGTGCACCCTCGAAACATTTACCGAGCGGCTACTTTTGGAGAGGCCGAGGACGAAAAAGAAGATATTGCGTATCAAGAGCCCAGCGCAATAGGTATTCCTGACTCCTCTACAATTCGTCTTAATAATTTTAAAGCGGGTCGTTCGGTTCGAATTCGTGATTTAGATGCAAGGCTTATTAATGTTGATCCAAATTAAGAAACAGACGAAGACACTTGTGATGAGGAAATACATAGATTGCCAGAAATTAATTCTGACACCAAAGAAGACTTATCGGATGATTCCGATTACGAGCCTTCTTAGTTTGAATTTGTAATACAAATTGATGTGTGCTTTATATGCTACAAGTTGTTGAATTCACAATTTTGTTTAATTTTGGTGATATATGAACATGAAATTGGTATGGTTACATTAAACAACATTTTTTATATATTTTTCAGTTTTAGCCGACGAAATAGGCCGTATTTCGCCGGCTAAGATATTTTTAGCCGACGAATTACTTCATTTTTTGTCGGTGAAAACTATCTTAGCCGACGAAATAAGATTTATTTTGTCGGCTAAAACTATTTTGGCCGACAAATACTCTAATATGTCGTCGGCTAAACCATAAACCCTAACCCCACCCTAATTTTTCGTCGGCTATTGTAAAATAAATAAAATAAAACTTTTATACCACTGGTTGCGTCTCATCGATTTGAAATAATTTGCAGTTGAAGGTCCTGGCAAAATACGTAATTTAGACGGTCAAATTACCGTTTCCGTGCGTTAAAGTGTTTGACTTACGGGATTGACCGTAAGTATCGAGCCCTTAACTTTGTCGGATCAAGTTGAATTTTTTCAGATATACATATTTCGACATAATGATCATATCAGACAGTCGGATTTTTGTTTCTCAACTTTGATCATTGGAATCACTACATGCCTACTAATGTTGTATAACTTGTTTACCACGTGTTAAGTAAATGTTTCGTTTCAAAAACAAACTATACGTAGAAGCTTCAAACGAAAAAAAATCGTGAAATAAGATATGACCGGAACGATGAAATATGTCTACGATAGAAAAATTACGTAATTCCGATAAAGTTTCGGTGCCGATAGTTGCGGTCAATTTATTTCTTCATTCTATCTCCCTAGAGGTAGCCCTATCTCCGATGGTTATTTTTCATAAAATTTGTATACCACTGGTTGTGTCTCATCGATTTGAAACTATTTACAGTTGAAGGTTCGAGCAAAATACGTAATTTAGACCGTCAAATTACTGTTTTTTTACGTTTTGGGGGTTTGACTCATGGAGTTGACTGTCCGGATCGAGTCCTTACCGTTGTCGGATCAAGCTGAAAATTCACCTATACATGTATTTTATCACGATGGTCAGATCTGACGGTCGGATTTTGTTTCTCAAGTTTGAGAATAAGAATCACAAATATGTGATGTATAAAAAGGACTATACCCGACGATATTAATTAAAATTCGTTGGCTATAGTTAATAAAATATATCCGACGAGTTTCATGTTATAGCCGACGAAATTTGAAAATTATAGCCGACTAATATTTTATTCCGTTGGCTATCGTAATGCCTATATAAAAAACCCAGTCTCAGTCGAACTCTAATAGTCAAAATTTCCCTTCGCCTCTCCTCACATCTCCTCACCTAATTAGCCTCTCAAACCCTCCTCCTCACCTCCCAAACCCTAAAACATTACCTCTATAGCCACCAACCCTCCTCCTCTACCTCGACAGCCTCCGTCACCGCCCCTCACCTTGCCGGCCTCGTCTGCTCCTCTACCTCCATATGTATGTGATTTTTGTTTATAATTTTGTTTTGAATTTTTGATATTGAATTTGATTATTTAAATGTTGTTGTACATTTGGATTTGGATATAAATTTATTTATAGAAATTGGTTATTGAAATTAAATAATGATTATTGAATAATTTGGTATGTTTCTTAATTTTTTGTGAATTTTTAGATATATATAATAATCTTTTTGAATTTTTGTTTATTTGGTATATTTGTTATTGAAATTGATAATGTTGTTGAAATTGAAATTAAAAATTTAAATTGAATTGGAGGGTTTTAACAGTTTTAGTTTAATAGTTATTAGTGAATTCTAGGATTTATTTGTGTATTAAAATATTAATTGTTATTAATTGTACAAATTATAGGAATTTTTCTTAATTGTTACTATATTTATATAATTTATTAATATATTGATAACAAGTGTTAATTAAAATATTTAAAATTCCAATTAAAATTAATAATTCTAATAAATTAATATTTTAAATAGGATGAAAGGCTTGTTCAGTAAAACAAATGGTTCAAAGGGTCAAAGGTCTGAATCGTCTGACGGAACGTCTAGCAACCCTAAGCATCGTTTCAAGGCCCAATACAGCCCGACGTGCGTCCCTTCTTGAGCCGACGCAAATGCAGCCGGGCGCTACTCATTCCTCCAAACAGTCGAGGGCCACACATTCCTCGAGGCAGCCGGTCGCCCCTCACTCCTCGAGGCAGCTGTGGCCGCCGACTCAAGCGGAGGTGTCTGCACCACGTTTGCCTGAGATACACAGGGCACCGACTTCGGACCATACTATTTTGGAGGGTGGGTCATCTGGGGTACATATGTCGTCTTCTCTTCTCTCTCTTCCGCGGTTGATACTGGCATTTCCGGTAGTCGATGACTCAAGGGCGCCGATTTATCCATTGCCCCCGCATGTGACCCCATCAGTGGCGTACCAGTTCGTGCCTTTTGGTACTGATCTTATTTCTGCGAGGGTATCATCATCGGCGACAAAGTCGGAATCCGTCGCGTCCGCCCCAACGCCCTAAGGTAATGAAATATAAATAATTTTTTTCTTATAATGTCATAATAAGAAAAATTTATTAATAATCAATTTGTGATAGGCACTGTCGGAGCCAAGCCGATAAGGAAGAAGAGAGGCCTCGTCACAGGGAAGGCTCTCGAGAAGACCTTGAGTACGTCGAGAAGGATCGTCATCGATACTGACGGGGATGACAACGTAGTATCCGGCCGCATGGGAGCGCTTATTAGGATTAGAGTCCCTATGTTGTGATCATAATGGGGTGAGTTCCAACAGGAGGTTAAAGACATAGTCCACAACGCAATGTCGGTAAGTTTAAAAAATTCACAATTAATATTATGTATTGTATTGTTGATTTATGAAAAACTAAACTAATAAACTTTTTAATGCAGGTGTGGTTTGAAGTTCCCTAACACCTGTGGAACACTTGGGCGGAAGTTGCACTTGGGGGAAAGTTCGTTGGAAAGTTAATGAAAAAAAATATGTGTAATTAATAATATTTATAATTTTTTGTGGTATCTGTAGGTACAAGGAGTGAAAGAACGAGTTGCGGACCCACTGGACTACGCATGAGAACGCACGTTCTGGTACCCCTGTTGAGTTCTAGTTCAGGGAGTACGAGTGGTGTTTGCTTCTGATTTTAGAATTCAACAACCCTCATAAACAGGTAATTAAAAAAATTCTATTATTGTTATTAATTAGTTCATTTAAAAATAGTTTACTAATATTTTTTTCTTTGTAGGCTGTTTCCCGGGCGAACGCTCAGAACCGGCAATGCAACACATGGAACCATCATGCCGGTTCTAGACAGTTCGCATCGTTGATGGACGAGGCGGCTAGGGAACATCCAAAAGTCAACCGGTACGTTTATACGCACGAGAAGACATATCCTGACGCCCAAGAGGATATTATAAGTCGTTTTACGTTTTCAAATTTTTTAAATTATATATATATATATATATATATATATTTCATAGTGTTAATTAATTATTTTTTCTATCCAATTAGGCGAAGGTGAGGCAGGCTAGTGACGAGGTGATGACTGGTATAGTGAGGGAGACATGACCAGACACGCAGGAGGAAGACATGTCCGAAGCCATGTGTCGGATCGACACTTCGGATCTCAGGGTTGGGGCGAGGATCATGGGCACAACATTCCTACCACGAGAAAATAACTTCTACTTTCAGGGTCTAGGAAAGAAGGGTGATGGGGTATTGAAGGCCACTCTCGGATTTCAAAACAAGGCAGCCTCGACTAGCAGCAGAACGACTCAGCTAGAGGCGAAAGTTTAGATGCTACGGGAACAACAAGCCGCCCAGACAGCCTATACTACCACTTTACAAGAGTATAATACGACAGTATATGTCACCCAGCAGGCACAACAGCAGCAGATGATCCAGTACTTGCAAGAGTTTTCAGCTACCCAGCTTCAGAGACTTCCGGCTCCGCCCATGCCTACGCCTATTCCCCTACCTCAGCCGCCGCAACCTCCTCAACAACAACCTCCTCTTGGCGCAGATATAGATTTAGATGATATAAATTTTATATAGTTTTATGAACAATAAATAAATAATTTAATGAAAAACATTGAGACCACTTTTGATGGTGTTGTTGGTTATTATATGAAATTGTTTGTGTAATTTGCAGCTTGCTTGGATGGTAATTTAGAAATTGTGTGTGTGTTTTTAGTATAAAAAGTACTATAGCCGACGAAATTTACCATAATTCGTCGGCTATAGTATCTTTAATTTTTTTCTTCAAGGGTTAGCCGACAAATTAGTCATATTTCGTCGGTTATAGTACTTTTTTGCCGACGAAATGTACTATAATTCGTCAGATATAGTACTTTTTCGCTGACGAAATGTACTATAATTCGTCGGCTATAGTTATTTTTTAATTTTTTATTAAATACTTTGGCCGACGAAATATAAATGTTTCGTCGGCCAAAGTCTTAGGTTACGGCCGACGACAATTTATTTCGTAGGCAAAAGTATTATTTTAGCCGACGAAAAATAGAAAAATAAGTCGTCGGTTTTAGTTTAACACTTAGCTGACGTGATCGTCAGCTAAAGTCATAGCTGACGAGTCTTTGACGACGATATCTTAACCGACGAATTTGTCTAACAAGCCGACAAAAATTTTTCGTCGACTAGAGTGCTGATCCTGACAGTGTAGAGTGCTGATCCTGACAGTGTAGAGTGCTTCATGTTATTAGAAGTAATAGTTTGAATTTTGATTTTTGAAAAGTATCATGATTATCTAATAAGAAGAGTTTTAATTTTTTCAAGGGAACGATTTGAAGGAGTTTTAATTTTTTCCAAGGGAACGATTTGAAGATATACTGATTCTGACAACTGATTGTGGAGTTGATTATTCGGCTCAGACCCAAGATAGCATTTGTCAGTTACGAAGATGGAAAATGAAACCACACTCGCCGTATCCTTGCCACTATCGTGTGAATAAGGATAAACAATCACAATGACAGTTGACAAAGCTAGCTAGGCAGTTACTGTTCGTCCAAACTGATTAAGTATAATATTCGTCTTAGGTTTTGTATTCATCCTTGTTTTCATCTCACGTTTCGTCCATTTTCCCGGCAATTAAACGACCTAATTAGCTACCATATCTGATCGTATAGTGACTAGTCACTCGTAAATTATTCATTCACGTTTGAAAATGAATAGAGAAAATGACCAGAATCGATCACAGCAATTTGTTATTCGTAAAGGCATCGACACCTGTTACATAATTCGTGCGTGTAGTTTTCAGTGGCACCATATGAAGTGAGATGATCGACAAGAGTTAAATTGGACTATTATATCAAATAATTTTTTTTTCAAAGAATTGTGGATATTAATCAAAGGGAGCTCTTCTAATGAGAATCTCTAAGTTAAGGACTAGTTGAGGATTTTTTAATTTATCCTACTTTTCGATCTTATATCCACATCTTAACCGTTCATTTTATAAATATTTATGAGTAGATCATTTATGTAAATTTTCAACTGAATTGAAAATCGTTAAGGCATTTATAAGTGTGATTTACAAATTACAAACTTGAACGGTTTATGTTTGACAGATTTGGTTCGTCCATTGATTTGATCTACAACTAGTTCTTAACGATCACCAATTTGGCTGAAATTTTGTATGATTGATCTACTTATATAAATCTACAACTTCAACGGTTAAGATGTCAAAATTTGATCAAAAAGTTGGTCTAATAAACAATTAATTCAAAAGTCCTCAACTAGTCCTTAACTTAGAGGTCCTCATTAGAAGGGCTCCATTAATCAAAAAGGAACACCATCACTCCATCAGAACACTCGGATCACCATCACTATTGAAATATTGCTTTTAGCTGATAGAAATAAATCGTAAGTTAAAAACGATTTTTTGTCAGCAAAAATCTTAGTCTATAAAAATTTTGTTGACTAAGATCCGTCGGCCAATGAGCATCTGTTAAGATAATAGCCGATAGAAACAAGAATTTCTGTCGATTAAGACATATTCTATACGACGAATCTTGGTCCGTCGACTAAGAGACGACTAACTTAACCAACATAAATTATTTCGTCGACTAAAATCTTAGTCGACGGAAGGTAAAATTTTAAAAATAATTATATTTGTATTTTTATTTTATTTTTCTGATTTTTTTCAATTTTTATTAAACAATCACTTATTTCGATTTTTTTTATTTTTATTTTCTTTTTTCATTTTTTGTTCCATCTCAAATCTATAGATACCACCACTGCCCGGCCTAAACCACCACCACCGCCCCCAAATCCCACCACCACCACCACTCAGAGGCTTCGACGAGGACGGTCAAGCATGGAAGAGGCGGAGCGGTCGAGACGACGTTGAAGCGTTAGCAAGGAGAGTCGAGCGGCAGAGAGGGGAGGTGCAAGGGAAGGAGCGAGGAGAAGGACGAGGATGGAGGAGCCAGACGACGTCAGAGCCGCTGCCTTGGAAGAGGCCGGAGACGATGGAAGAGGAGAACCTGACGGAGGGTAGGCTGAGTTGGGTGCGGTTGTAGGCGAGTACGACGGAGGCAGAGGTGGAAGAGTTGCAGGGGGTTTGGTTGGAGGAGAGTGCATCAAGGTGGTAGAGATGGCATTGGAGAGAGTCAGGGCAGAGGGGAGGGGGAGAGGAGGGTCTAGTGGTCAAGAGCGGAGTAGAGAGAGAGGGAGATGAGAAGAAAGATGAGGGAGAAGGAGAGATAAATGTGGTTTAGATATAGATGAGAGAGAAAGAGGAGACCATCCTAAATTTTTGGCGAAATTTTTTGAAATTTTTTTGTTAGAAAAAAATTTAAAATTTTTCGTTGGCTAAGATATAACATAGGCAACAAAATAATTTTTAATCACCTAAGTTATTATAAATAATCATTTATATTTATATATAATTTCATCGGGTAGGTTAAATATTCTGTCGTCTAAGATTTATTTAGTAAACGAAATAGTTTTCCATCTCCTAGGTACTAACTTAGGCAACGGAAGTTGTTCCGTCAGCTAAGTAAATCTTTGGCGACGGAAATATTATAATTTCGTCGGCTAAGTGTTTTTTTTTTTCTAATAGTGCATGTGTTTGTCTAATGTATTGTACGTTATATATAGCAAGGTGTCACATACGTATATAGTTTATACATCATATAATATATAGTAAACTACAGTTAAGTTACTGACACAATATCATTTAATATTTAGATCGATACATTCAAGGAGTTTTTAAGCATATAAAGACCAAATTGTTATATTCCTGTCATGTGACAATAACACATTTACAATTTTGTCCTTAAACAACATACATCAATGCTACTGCCTCTAACTTAATTCATTAATTCAAGTTGAATGAATAGTTTATTAGGCTTAATTCATCAACCCACGGATCTTTAGTGGGCATCAAAGCAAACAAATAAAAAAATCGTAGTAATAGCGGGGTAGCTAGCAGCATGCACTAGTAGCAACAAGAGATTTGGAAAATAACGTAAGAGTAGCAACATTACCTACCTTTTTTCTCGATGATGTAAATCTCGAACGGATTGTGCCAGGCCGTCTCATAATCGTTGATGACAATTTTGATCGATTGGAAATGCGATAATCATAAATGTTGTGACGCGTCGTGTCAGATTGGCAGGCTAGCAACACGTAACAGTAGAAACTAGGGCCGCCGCGTGCTTGGTTCGATGTCGGCGATGAGATTGCTTATGAAGTCAGCAACCTCGGTTGGCACCCTGGCCCAATCGGTCCTTACATAGACCATATAGATCCACGATTGTCCGACACTGGTAGAGAGAGAGAGAGAGAGTCAAATCTGATCATTTTTTGGCAAGCAGGCATGTACAATTAAGGGGTGCATGTGGGGACAGAGAATGAAGACTTGATTGTTATATAATTTTGTAAAAACAATTGGACTGTTTAGTCATTATACATGCGAAATTCAGGTCGGCCTATAAGAATTAGTTTTGGGATTCAACTTGTGTCCTAATCTGTATCAAAATTATTTAATGTGGACTTTTTGTATTTTGAAATTGGGTCAGGTGTCTATATATAATTCTCCCTATAATAGAATAACCTTTTTTTTGTTTGTGTATTGTGTAGCCCTGACCAAAACCAAATATTTTGTTGAGGAATTTTTCTAAGCTTGGTAATCCTCTCAATTTTCCTTGTGGTGGTGTCATAATGCTTAGAAGGCCTACACTTGAGGCTTTGTATTCACATGTGACAGACAAAATATGTGTCTCAGGACTGCTATCACTGCCAATAAGTTCGAGCTATAGAAGAAAAGGGAACAAGTGCTCAGTCCAACAAGTTTCAGCTCTAGCTTTTGTGCAAAAATTTCACTGAATTATTGGTGATGATCAACAAAGAACTAGTCTGCAAACTGCATATGTGTGCAAAGCCCTGGATGTCTAGTTTCCAACGAAATTTACAGCTTGTGATTCCGAAGTTCGAGCAAAAAGTTATTGCAGTTTGAAGACAGGAAGGTCAGTGTTTCCGGGTAAACTCGTGGCCCCTTTAGCGGGTTGCACGGTTCCAGAAATAGCGAACTTCCTTGTACTCCGAGTTTTCCTGTGTAAAGAACAAACACGTCAAAGGGCGTCCCCGGGTTTACCGAGGGAAGCCACTCCGATGCTTAAGTCAGACACTGTCAGATAAGCAGAAAACTCAAGAGTAGTTAAGAAATTGTCCGTCCTCTTACCGGGAGGTCCTCACCGGTATTTATAGTAGCATTAAAGGCAGCACTTTGTCTTTTTCCAATGTGGGAATGAACTCCCTTGCTTTACCTCAACTTTACAATGAACTGGGCCCTGACAAAGGACCCAGAGTGGCTTCTCAAATCTGACTGGGCTTTGACCCTGTAAACAGTACTTCAAGCATAATAAACGATGCATATTTAACAATTAACCACACTTGGTGTTATTTCTTGAATTGTAACCCGGTAAAGGGGAAATATTAGGTTCCACCTATAAACAGTCAGGATAAACAAAAATTTGCAGCATGCGTTTATGCACGCACGAATGGGCATTGTAGGTCTTGTGAATCTGGCGAATGTATACTTGTGCCTTTTATACATATTCTTCTTATATGCTTGGGAAGCTTGACACTCAAGATTCGCTATCCTCATTCGCCTGACTATGGACATCAACACTAAACAGTTTGCAGTTCAGCTAATTTCAGTTGCAGCTTTTGTACAAGAGATTCAATGAATTACTGGGGACGATACAGAATGAGTTAGTAAACAA
This sequence comes from Comarum palustre, assembly GCA_951800085.1. NCBI lineage: Eukaryota > Viridiplantae > Streptophyta > Magnoliopsida > Rosales > Rosaceae > Comarum > Comarum palustre. The sequence goes on along the minus strand of OX637587.1, from coordinate 14,840,490 downwards.
GCTGCATATTGTTGAAATATCTGGGTTTCTAGTTTCTAACACGCTTTACGGAGCATGATTTGGATATTACAGTAAAGAGTTATAATAGTTTGAGTATAGACAATATAAGATGCGCGAAAATCTGCATATAACATTTGTGACGACGCGAATGGACAATAAAGTTTCCTTTAACCCAACGAATGAATTCCTATGCATTTGTTAATGATCATGCATGCTTGTAGGAGCTTGAGACTTGGTCAAAGTGCATATATATGTTCTTTATGAGAGAGGGGGGCTTATGTTTCAGCTCTCGAAATGTTGTGATACGTTACACTTTCGGACCAGTAATTGTGGCTTGTACGTTGCATGCCAAAATTTATAACATTGAAAATTTATGACGTTGAAAGAAGAGACGTATGAGGAGATGACCATGCCATCACCATGGTCAAGACTAATGTAGCTGGTCATGCAGAAGACGCGAAAGCGTGCTTACTAAAGGAGACAACCATTCGTTCAACGTAATTGCCTTTAGTAAGCCAGCACTACAATCTCTGGTAGCTACAAGGACATATACTACCAGCCTCCATATTTACGTTCTTAAACTGGAGAGCTTCAAACCTCATATTTGGTAGCAGAGAGTTTCCAGTAAAGTCATCGTGCCATTAATGTAAACAGTTACATCCAAAGCAAGTAGTTGGAAGGAAGATTGTAGCTTTCTAAAGGTTCTAGCTTTAGACATGAAGATTGGTGACAAATTTCACTGCTACAAATAAGCTTGCTGGAGGCTTTATCATTATTCAATAACTGTTTCCGGGTAAACTCGTGGCCCCTTTAGCGGGTTGCACGGTTCCAGAAATAGCGAACTTCCTTGTACTCCGAGTTTTCCTGTGTAAAGAACAAACACGTCAAAGGGCGTCCCCGGGTTTACCGAGGGAAGCCACTCCGATGCTTAAGTCAGACACTGTCAGATAAGCAGAAAACTCAAGAGTAGTTAAGAAATTGTCCGTCCCCTTACCGGGAGGTCCTCACCGGTATTTATAATAGCATTAAAGGCAGCACTTTGTCTTTTTCCAATGTGGGAATGAACTCCCTTGCTTTACCTCAATTTTACAATGAACTGGGCCCTGACAAAGGACCCAGAGTGGCTTCTCAAATCTGACTGGGCTTTGACCCTGTAAACAGTACTTCAAGCATAATAAACGATGCACATTTAACAATTGACCACACTTGGTGTTATTTCTTGAATTGTAACCCGGTAAAGGAGAAATATTAGGTTCCACCTATAAACAAGTCCCCCAAGTCCTCAGTCAAGGGGTACGCTTGGGTGGGGACTTGAAATCATTTCTTTACCGGGTTACAAGGGTATCATCCAGACCCGGTGTACCCAGTCCCCCAAGTCCGTACGCAAGGGTGCCCCGCAGACACGTTGACTATGGGAATTGAAAACGACGTCTCCGGGTTGTAGTGGGGGAAACTGAAAAGTTTTCAGTTTGAAGTGGGGGAAAACGAAAAGTTTTCAGTTTTGAAGTGGGGAAACTGAAAAGTTTTTCGGTTTTGGGACGCGGCATGCACGACACGTGTCGATTTTCTCGAAAAACCGAAACGTCCCTTCAGTGTACGTCTCTAACTGTATAAATAGGGGTTGAGGGTGACAGTTTTGTCGCACCTTCGAAACCGATAACTTTTTCGTGCTTTTGCTCTCATCCTCTGTTGTCGCTGTGCTTGTTGGATTTCCAAACTCAAATCGACCTCAAAATCCTTTCAAACCCTCACAAGTAAGGTACTGTTTTCACTTCCGATGTTTTTGAGTGTTTTGGATCGATCTTGTGTACTGTTTCTGGGATCCAATCTGGGTTTCTGCGTTAGTGTGTGCGTTTATCGTTGTGGTTGCCGGGGTTATCTGGGTTTCTGACGACGTTCCCGTGTTTCTTGTTTTGCAGATGACAAACCCCGCAATGGATGCTCACGTCCCCGAGTTTGCCTCAGTAACCTTCACTGATGGGACCGCTCTCGATCCTCCCGGGTACTCACTGACCGCGGAGGAGATTGTGGAGCTAAGGAGCAACTGGAAGATTCCCGAGTCTGTGGAAATTCGGACTTTAGAACCCGAGGATCAGTTCTTCGCTCCCGGGGATGGGTGGACGCTATGCCACGAGTACCAGCTACGCTGCGGCCTGTCACTCCCGCTAAAGGTGGAGGTGCAGTATCTCCTGGCTGCGAGCAACTTCGCCATCGGGCAAGTTGGCCCGAATATGTGGAGGCAGCTACTAGGGTTGTGCGTGATGTATAAGGTGTTGAAGCAGCAGATGCCGACCTACCACGAGTTACACGCCATGTACCGGGCCGAGTACTCCCGGAAGGCGGGTTTCAGTGGGACCATCCAACTGAAGTCCAAAGGGGTCTTCAAGAAGATCATCGAGGACCTGCCGACCTCCGTGAGCCGGACCTGGCGGGAAAAAAGTTTCTTGATAAGAAACTTTCAAGACCCGGGACACGCGCTTCAAGTACCGGGTGACTTCCAGCCACTGATGAGTAAGTCCTCTGCCTTAGGGTTTGTCTTTTCTCCGTCCCGAATTGTACTTACATACGTTGTGTTGCAGACGTCCCCGACATTCCTTTGGAGCCGGTGATGGAGAAAAGGATCCGGAGGATGCTATGGGCCTTCAGGGGTCAAGATGACCGGAGCTCGTACCGGCTTTGTAGGCTGTATGTGTACAGCCGGTGCCGGTTGATGGAGCTTCCAGGTTTGTCTCGTTTCCTTCACAATTTTTGTTGTTACATGCTCCGGTCTAACGAGTTATGTCTTTTGTTGCAGCTCTTCTCCCGATGGAGTTCACGAAGCGAAAGAACCCAGGAATATACGACGGCTTCGAGGACAAAGCTGTATGGGCCGGGATCCGGGCGCAAGGGACGGAGGGGCTGGCATACGACATCGACCTGACATCAAAGGCGGCTTTCCTGTGCCCAGACGCCGAGCAAGGGGACGTTCAGCAGTTCCATGTCGACACGCTGCACTACAGCGAGATCCCCGAGTACTTGGCTGAGGTTCTCGGGCCAGAGGTTTTCCAGGAGGGGGAGGAAGTCGAAGGGAATCCCTCGGAGGCGGATTACAACCCGCTATTTGAAGAACCGGGGAGGGAATCTTCCATCATCGACGAAGAGACCGAAGAACCGGTGATGAGCGCGGTTCCATCGTCTGTGCTCCCCGGTGAGGAGTTTACTGAAGAGGATGACAACGGAGGTGAAGAGGTTGGAGGGTTGGAAAGGGGAATAAGGAGTGAGAACCCGGAGGGGAGTGACGGGAGTGACGAAGTGCAAGAAGTGGAGCCCGTTCCCTCTCGCAAACGCACCCGTGAGGCATCCAGCTCGGGGAGGTCCGAGAGGAGGAAGAGAAGGAATGAGAGGAAAGAGAGGAGGGAGAGAAAGCAGCACCGGGACACCACAGAAATAATGGAGGAGTTGGCGAGCGCGGGAATGGCGGACGTGGCCATCCAGAGAATGGTAGCGGATCTGAAGAACTGCGCCGCCGACTCCTATGTCCTGGTGTCACACCCCGAATCTTTTAAAGTTAACAAAAGTTACTTTTCACAGAGATTCACGAGTTACCGAGGACTTGTAACTGCGATCGGTAATTCGATAAGTTATCGCTCGAGTTAATTTTCGAGTTTTTAAAAGTTCTCCAAATACCTGATTTGATGACTCGATGTCATAGTACATGTCGACACGAGTCTCCCGGTATTTTCGGATTATTTTTCGGAGATTCCGTCTATCTCTTACGAATTTCCAAAGTCCATGGTAATTCCTAAATTATTATTTTCTGATTTTAAAACCCCATATTCAATCTTGGCCTTTGATCTCAACAAGCTTTTTGGACCATTGGATCTAACTATATACAAACCAATCTCTTCTCTTTCTCTCATTATTGTCGAGAGAAGAGAGAGAGAGAGGCAGAGAGAGAGACCGAGAAGGTCTGATGCAGTCCCGCCGTCCAGCCGCCGTCGCCGCCGCGTCAGCCCGCGCCTGGCCGGCGCTCCACCACCCGCGTCTTCCCCTCTTTCTCCTTGTTCTAACCATGCCCTTAGTTTGCACCGACGTCCGCCGAGGGAAGAGATTGAGTGCCACTGCACTCGGCGGTCAACGCCGGATTTCCGGCGATCCGGGCGGCGCTAGGGCGCGTGGGAGGTATATTCTTGTTCCTCTTCACTCCTTCTTCCTCTTGCTGTCCTTGATCCTTTGAATCAACCTCAAATTCGATTTCCCTATTTTTCTGTTCACTCTGTTTTTCTGGGATTTCTGGGGCTCGATTCCTCCACCGGCGGTGAGTGCTCTTCGGGCTTCTGGAGCTGAGGAGCACGAGGAGAAGTGAGCAGAAGAAGAAAAGGAGGAAGAATGGCAGAGGCAGTGTTCGAGTTGGACGAGCAGTAGGTGAGACAGATCTCCTGGTTTTTCTTGAAAGCTACTGTGTTGAGCTGTGTTTGATTGTTACTGTGTTGTTTGTGTTTGTTGCATGTTGTCGTAACTTGGTGACGAAGAAACGGGGAAACTCTGGCGAAATTCCGGCAAGTTACCGGAATCCGGCGAAGATTCCGGTGATGCCGTAAACCGGCAGATTGCCGAAGAGGTAGGAATCGAATCCTGGTTAAGCTATTAGTCAAAAAGTACGGTTAATTCGTAATTGAGACATTTACGGAGAAAATGGACGTAATTAGGAAGTTTCCATTTTGGGAAACCTTTCAAGTTTGGAAACCTGTTAATTTGGGAAACTTTCCACTTTTAGAAGTTTCCATTAAGGGAAAGTTTCCACTTTGGGAAAGTTGCATTTTCAGGAAAATGGTTAAAGGATTGAAGTCCAATGAATGTGACACCTTTTGGTTAAATGGGTAAAGTGTTAAACTGTTATCGGAAATAGATAACTGGAATTTATGAGAAAATGTTAAATCGGTATATCGACTCGAGGTTATATTTATTGATTAATGTGTGACACCCTAACGTCAAGTAAAAGTAATAAATGAAAGTTCGGAAGCTGAGTCGGACTTTCGGTAAATTGAGTAAGAGTCGATGACCGGGAAAGAAAGTCAAAAAGGTTAAAGTGTCATAAAAAGGAACTTGGTCAACTTGTGGTCAAATAGGAGTTCCTGGTCAAACTAGGAATAGACCAAGTCCACGATGGTTTGATTAATATCTTGGTTCATTTGTACAGTCTCTGGTCGGACGTGAGACGGGCTCGACTACGCGGTAGTCGAGGGTTTCGCTCGAGGAGCTTTCCGAGCGGGAAGGTCGCAATAGTACTGTGAGTGGACAGATTATTTTATTTAAATGATTGCATGCCCTAATTGTTGATATATTTGCATGGTTTTTATGATTGTTCGAGTATGATATATTCCTCGGGTGCTCGGATAATATATTTGGATCTATGCTTATATGTCGAGGAATAGATTTATTTATTTGTTTGAGAAGAGTATTCGAGTAAAGTATTGTTGGGAATTTCCTTTATGGGTTGTCCAATGATTATGCTAGCTAGAGTAGCGTGAGGGCGCTACTAGAGCTCTTAGCTCCGACCCTAGCCTGAGAGGTCAGGCAAATTACGTAGTGCACTATGAGGGTTGTCCATCACCATTTACCTAGAGCTCTTAGCTCCGACCCTGGTCTGAGAGGACAGACACGCCTGAGATGTCAGGTGGATATTCTAAGGGTTGTCCATCACCACATACCTAGAGCTCTTAGCTCCGACCCTGGTCTGAGAGGACAGACACGCCTGAGATGTCAGGTGGATATATTAAGGGTTGTCCATTACCGTTTTATATAGCTAGCATAGCGTGAAGGCGCAACCAGAGCTCTTAGCTCCGACCCTAGTCTGAGAGGCCCGACTTATTGTGTTTGTGAATATTACTCTTCCCATAATCCTTATTGGTTTATATTATCATGCATTTGTGGAAATTTAGTAATTTTGGGCATGCATAAATCTTATTTAAATCCATAAATCTTTGGGAGAGCATTAAAAGAAATAGAGTTTTATATTTGATTTTCGTCCACTCACTCTAACAGTTGTTCAATGTTTCTCCCCTGGGCCTTTCGTTTTTAAATGCCCAGTGATGCAGGGTTCTTGAGAGGAGGTCGAGCGCGTACGAGAGTCGAGGCATAGTCGATCATTCCGTTGCTGCTTGAAATTCTTTGGGGTAATCATCTCGGTAGACTGCTCTGACTAACCCGGTTTAGTTAGTTTGGTAGGAAGGGTTGGCCATTTCAAGGGGGTTACAGTAAGAAGTTCCCTTGAGGTGGTCCCCGCAGGATTTACTTCGGGTAAAAGGGGTTTAACCCGGGGTGGGTCCTGTCACCTGGAGCATGAGGACCCGTTGACTGTAGCCCGGAGGGCGCAGGAGAAACTGATGCGGGTAAGTGTCTTTTTCTTTTAACCCGTTCTTCTTTTGTTTTTGTTTCCTTGTACTAACCCGTTATTTGATTTGTGTAGGCTGTCAGGTTGTCGTACTTGGCAACTGATCGGCTCATAACCGAAGGCATCCCCGAGCGAGAGAGAGTCCTCAGGGATGATCTCCGGGCCGCCCGGGACCAGGTGACGGCGAGTGAAGAAAACCTGGCTCGGGTCCGGGAATTCGCAAGCGCATCAGCGATCGCGTCGAGTGCGAAGTTGGCCAAGGCGGAAGAACACATAGCAGACCTGGTGACCAAGAACTTGGAATTGGAGAAAGTTATCGAAGGTCACCGGGAGGACCGGTGTGCTCAAGACGCCGCGATAGCCCAGCTGACCGAGCAAAACCAGGGGCTGCAGCAACAGGTTACTTCCCTGGAGCAACAAAAAGGAGATTTGCTCCAGGCAGTTTCCCGGGCCAAGGACTCAGCAGTCTCCGAGTTTCTGGCGAGCCCCGAGTTTGACCTGAAGCTGCGGTCGGCAAGGGCCGAGGCTCGTGCCGAAATAGTGAGCGCTGGGATTCGCCAAGGCTGGCTCGACAAGGCTGGTTATGACGGTCATCAAGGTCATGTCAGACCCGACGAGGCTGCAGGCACCTCCCGGTCGACTCCTACCATGGCTGCAAACCCTAGGGCTCCTGCGAACCCGGCTCGGAGTCCCCCGGTTCGTTCTTCAGCAGCCGGGAGAGGTACTTCCCGTGGTGGGATTGTGGGTGGTCCTAGAAACCGGCCACCTCTGCGTAGGGGTCAGTTCATCATACAGCCCCGGGGAGGACGTGACCGGTCTAGCACTGGCGGGGGTAGGGGGTCGGCAGCGCCATGAACCGGAGCCTTAGGATGTTTTTCATTTCTGTAATAGATTAGTTTACCTGTAGCGGTTTGCTACTTTTTGTAATTGATATTTTTGAAGTAATCAAATTTTTCCTTCTCGCAATCCTTCCTGTGCCAAAACACGGTAACCTGATGAACAGTTCAAAAATTTACACATAACCCCGGTTTACCATGTGAATAAAGATAGTGCCGCTAAGGGTTACTTGTCCGTTAGGACTTCCATGGGCCGCTAAGGCCTTGCGCGAAAATGTCCTTCTATTACACGGGTTTTTTTTTTTTTTTTTCTGTAAAACAACACGTTAAACTGATGCATAATTTGCAAGTGTTAACAAAATATACACATAGTGCCGGTTCGGCATGTGAATAAAAATAGGGCCGCTAAGGCTTTACGGGTCCGTAAGGACTTTCAAGGACCGCTAGGGCTTTAAGGGTCCGTTAGGACTTCCAACCCGATGCATAACCTGCAAGTGTTGACAAAATTCACATATACAATGCCGGGTTGGCATGTTAACATTATAAAGTGAAAATAGGGCCGGTAAGGCTTTACGGGTCCGTTAGGACTTCCAAGGGTATCCTGCCAAATAACACGGTAATCTGATGCAAAATATGCAAATGTGACAAAATTTACACATATAATGCCGGTTTGGCATGTAAGTAAAAATAGTGCCGCTAAGGCTGTATGGGTCCGTTAAGACTTTCAAAGACTGAAATAAGGCCGTGAAAAGCTTGCAATATTTCAAGTTATGGAGATTACCAGAGATTGTCAGAGATTGCCGAGTTTGACAGTGAAATAAGGCCGTCAAGGCTTGCAATATTTCACGTCATGTAGACCGGAGATTATCGGAGAATGGCGAGTTTTGACAGTGAAATAAGGCCGTTAAGGCTTGCAATATTTCACGTCATGTAGACCGGAGATTATCGGAGATTATCGGAGAATGCCGAGTTTGACAGTGAAATAAGGCCGTTAAGGCTTGCAATATTTCACGTCATGTAGACCGGAGATTATCGGAGATTATCGGAGAATGCCGAGTTTGACAGTGAAATAAGGCCGTTAAGGCTTGCAATATTTCACGTCATGTAGACCGGAGATTATCGGAGATTATCGGAGAATGGCGAGTTTTGACAGTGAAATAAGGCCGTTAAGGCTTGCAATATTTCACGTCATGTAGACCGGAGATTATCGGAGATCATCGGAGAATGGCGATTAAGGCATATAAGTAGGGCCGCTAAAGGCTGCATTCACTTCAACAAACTGTTTAATAAAACATAACCCGGTAGGGGGTTTCATGCATTGTGGGCCTGAAAGGCTTTATATACAACATCATAAACAATAAATTTGGACATTCATAGATAACTCGGTACCTATTTGGGGAAGAGATGCAGATGTTGGGCGTTCCATGGTCGTGGAAGCGTAACTCCATCTGTACCCCGGATGTAAAACGTTGCCGGGCCCACGACTTCAACAATTTCATATGGACCTTCCCATGGAGCTTTGAACCCCGTTGGCTTAGGGATAACCTCCTTCATTACCCAATCCCCGAGTTTGAGTGGGAGCTTGATAACCCGGGAATTGTAGTGTTTAGCCACTTTTTGCTTCTTGTTGATATTTCAGAGATGTGCACGCTCCCGGCGTTCCTCCAGGAGGTCCAGGTTAAGGCGGATGCCTTCATTGTTGGTTTCCCTGTCAAACAGTTTTACCCGGTCACTCGGGACTTCCATCTCTACCGGGATCACTGCCTCAGAGCCAAAGGTCATAAGAAATGGGCTCTCCCCATTGGCTTCTGTTGGAGTTGTCCTAAGCGCCCACAAAACCTCTGGAAGTTTCTCAGCCCATAGACCCTTTGCGTCCTCCAGCTTCTTCTTCAGAACTTGCTTGATGAGCTTGTTAACGGCTTCAGTTTGTCCATTAGTCTGCGGGTGTGCAGGGGAGGCATATAGGACCTTTGTCCCATTGGAATGTAAGAATTCCCGGAACTCATCGTTGTCAAACTGCGTCCCGTTATCTGTGATAAACGTCTCTGGGATTCCAAACCGGCAAAAGACATTGTTCCAAAGGAATTTCTTAACATTTGCGGTTGTGATCCGTGCCAGGGGTTGAGCTTCTATCCACTTGGAATTATAGTCCACTGAGACAATGGCATGTTTGAGCTGTCCCGGAGCTGTGGGTAGAGGCCCGATGAAATCAATCCCCCACATGCAAAATGGATATGGAGAAATTATTACTGATAGTGGGACTGATGGGGCACGGGGAAAGCTTGCAAATCGGTGACATTGAAGACAGGAATCTACGATGACTCTGGCATCGTGTTCCAAAGAAGGCCAGTAATATCCCATTCTTAGGGTTTTGAAAGCCAGGTTACGGGCTCCAAAGTGATTTCCACATACCCTGCTATGAAGCGACTGCAAAACCCGGTCTCCTTCCTCGGGTGTAATACACTTCAAATCAGGAAAAGTATGTCCTCGTCGATACAGTTTCCCATCACGGATACTATACCGCGCCGCTCGAACCCGTAGTCGTTTGGCCGCTACCGGGTCCTCAGGTAGGGTTCCATGTTGGATGAAGTTGATGAACTCATCCATCCAAGACGGTGGCGGGTTTGCCTCTACCGCGAAAATCTCAGAAAAGGAGAGTGAGATGCTTGGTTTCTCCAATGTCTCGACCAGTAAGCTTTTAAACTCGGTATTGGAATCGTCCCCTGTTGCAATCCTAGCCAGAGTATCTGCTCTCACATTCTGCTGCCTCGGTATCTGAGTAACCTCAAAGGTGTCAAATTTCTCCAGCAAGAAAGCCGCTAACTTTTGATAGGACGAAAGATGTGCTTCCTTTGCCTGAAATCCGCCGTTAACCTGCTGCACTACCAGTTGTGAATCACTTAGTATGCGGAGATGCCGGGCGCCCATATCTTTAGCGAGTTGGAGCCCTTTGATTAGGGCTTCGTACTCAGCCGTGTTGTTTGATGCTTTGAAGTTAAAGCGTAAGGCATAGTCAAACATATTACCCTCCGGGTCTACCAATGTAATGCCTGCTCCACATTGCCTCTGATTGACTGATCCATCTACAAATATCTGCCAACTCTCCGGTTCAGCTTGTGTAGGAAGAGTTTCAGCAACTGTTGAATCTGCTGGGATTAACTCGGCAATGAAGTCTGCTGCTGCCTGCCCTTTGATTGCCGTTCGCTGTTTAAAGTGCAAATCATGCTCCCCCAACTCAATTGCCCATTTGACCAGTCTTCCAGAAGTCGCCGGCTTTTGCAGAACCTGCCGTAGCGGTTGGTTGGTGAGTACATGGATGGAATGTGCTTGAAAATAGGGTCTTAACTTCTTTGCTGCTACAACCAAGGCCAGGGCCAGTTTTTCAATATCTGGATAACGAGTTTCAGGATCATTGAATCCTTTTCCAGTATAGTAGACCGGCAGTTCTTCAGACTCTGGCTTTCTTATCAAGGCACAACTGACAACCGTTTGAGATACCGCCAGGTACAGATAGAGTGTTTCCCCAGGGTTTGGTCTGGATAAAGAAGGAACTGACGCCAAGTATTCCTTCAACTTTTCAAAAGCTTGATTGTGCTCTTCCTGCCATGTAATCCGCTCGCGGTGTTGACTCTTGAGAATTTTGAAGAAGGGGGCACATTTATCTGTTAACCTGGATATAAACCGGGATAAGGCTACCAGCCTGCCAGTAAGTTGCTGAACTTCATTCCTGGTTTTTGGCGGTTGCATGGCCAAGACGGCTTGAATTTTGTCGGGGTTTGCCTCAATTCCCCGAGCGCTGACCATAAACCCGAGAAACTTTCCTCCCGAAACACCGAACACACTTCTCCGGGTTTAACCTCATCCCCTTGCTCAAGGCAATGTCGATAACGGTCTCCAAGTCATCCGGGTGTTTGCTTGTTTCTCGGCTTTTGACCAGCATATCATCTATATAAACCTCCATAGTATCCCCGAGTTGGTTTGCAAACATGCCCACTACGAGGCGCTGGAACGTGGCTCCTGCATTCCGGAGTCCAAAAGGCATCACTCTGTAATAATACATCCCCTTGTCTGTTGTAAAAGATGTGTGCTGTTGATCCGCGGGATTCATCGGAACTTGGTTAAATCCCGAGTATGCATCTATAAAGCTCAACTGGGGGTAGCCCGCGGTTGAATCCACCAGTTGATCAATCTTTGGAAGGGGAAAACTATCCTTCGGGCAAGCCTTATTCAGATCTGTGTAGTCGACGCACATCCTCCACTTTCCGTTTGCCTTCTTGACCATCACCACATTGGCCAACCAATCCGGGTATGTTGCATCTTCAATGAACCCGATGTCTTTAAGACGTTTAACTTCTGCTTGAATGACCTTGTACTTCTCTGCGCAAAATGCACGACGCTTCTGTCTTACCGGTTTAACACCCGGGATAATATTGAGGGAATGCGTCATAACATCTGGAGAAATCCCGGGCATGTCTGCATATGACCATGCGAACACCTTCTGTTTCCGGGTTAGCAGCTCAACCATTCGGGTTCTGACCTCGGGGTCAAGGCCTGTGCCAATGCAAATCTTCCTCTCCGGGTATTCTTCTGAAATCTGAATCCATTCTGTTGCTTCAATTGGGGCTAGCCGGGGGAACTTGGCAGGATACTTCTGGCTCTTCTTTTGTGCCGTCTTGCTGATGGGCAAAGAATCCGGGTCATCCCTGGGGTCATCGGGTTTGTCAAATGGGGACAGGGAAAAACCGGCCGAAAACATCTCATGCTGGGACTGAGTTGCTATCGCGTTGCATCTGACAGCGGCTTCTTGGTCTCCGCGAATTGTAACCCAACCCCCGGGTGTAGGTACCTTCATAAGCAGCATGTGACCCGCTATAAAACTTTGTAGGCCCCAGAGTGCATCTCTCCCGAGTATGGCATTGTAGGAGGATGGGCAGTCCACAATTATGAAGGGAACTACAATTCTTGTGGACTGGTGCCCGGTTCCAACTGTAACCGTTAGCTGATCAGACCCCAACGGTTGAGTCGTCTCACCTGAAAAACTGATCAATGGCTCGTGGTTTCTATAGAGCTTATCTCTTCCTCTTTTAAACCCCTTATAGCAACTGCTGAACATGACGCTGACAGCGGCTCCCGTGTCTATTAGAACCCTCCGAGTTCTCCAGTGGTCAATCTGAAGAGTGATAATGAAAGGGTCATTGTGATGCACTTTCAGCGTGTCTTCAGACTGAGAAAATGACACGGTATCCCAAGGAACCAGCTCCTTACGGCATTCCTGACGAAGCTGCATTATCTCAAACTCCGGGCCTCTTGGGCAGAGTCTTTTGGCCCGGTGACCGGACACCCCTTGGGTGCCACCCCCGTGAATCATCATTATCTCCCCATATACTTCAATCAGGTTGACACCTGTGGCGGGTGACTTATACTGCTGTAACTTGCCGTTCTGGATCATGTACTCAATGGTGTTCCGAAGAGAAAAACACCGGTCGGTTGTGTGGCCAGACTCGTTGTGATAGGCACAATGTTGCCCGTTGTCCGGCCCTGCCCTTTTGGGAAACTTTCTTTTTGGAGCCGGGGGAACTTCATTCCTATGGCGGTTCCAAATTTCTTCATAGGAGGCAGTCAAGTTGGTCAACACTTCATATCGAGGGATGTAAGTGTTCTTTTCCTCCCGGGTTGGATGTCTTGGGTATGGAGCCTCTCTTGGTTTCTCCCTTGGTCTGTTTGAACTTTTGCCGTAGTATCCCTGGCCACTCTTATGCTGCCCTTCCTTTTTCCATCCATCAGCTCGCTGGCTTGTGAACCCGGTGTTCGTCCGGCGTTCCCCGAAGGTGTCGTACTCGGCTTGAGCTTGCCGAGTTACTTCATTAATTAAATCGTCGTAGCACCTGAACCGCTGCTTCCTGAGCTCCACCACAAAGCGGGTTGGTTTGAGCGCCTGTAAGAACGCCTCTGATGCTACTGACTCGTCCAAGTGCCCACACTTAGAAGTTGTGGACAGCCAACGGGTTACAAAAATTTTCAAGCTTTCATCATCCCTTTGCTGGACTTTGAATAACGAAGTGGTGCTTCGGTTGGCACTAGACAGCAGGATAAACCGGGACAGGAACCTCTGTGTCAGCTGACCATAGGTCTCTATTGACAAAGCCGGTAACTTGAGGAACCAACTCAATGCCTCCTCACTGAGTGTTTCCTGGAAAGCATGGCATGCTTGGGCGTCTGTGAACCGGGTTGAATCCAACTGAGACTGGAACAACTCAAGGTGTGCATACGGGCACCCCATTCCGGCATATCTCTTAATCTTAAATGGCTTTGCTTCCGGTGGCTTTTTGTCTGCTTGAACCCGTGTGGAGAATGGGCTTGCACGGGTAATAAAGGGTTGGTATTGTTGTAGTCCCGTTCCCGAGTTAAGGCGCTGCTCAAGTTGGGTCACAGTTTGTGTCAACTGTAACAGCAGCTGGGTCTGGGCATCTGCTGGGGGAAGTGGTTGATTTAACAACGGCTCTGGGGGTGGAGGAGGTCCTGTAAGATTGTGATTAAACAAAGGATTGGAGAGATGGATAATTTGTGGATTTGGGTTAGGGTGGGCAGTGGTTGGGAGAATAACGGGTGGTATGTATGCACTGTCAAGAGTTCGCGGGTTTCCACAACCCGGAGGATTCCCTTCTGGGGTGATGATATCAGCAAGTCTGGCTGACGTCCCCATGGCATTCGCCCTTTGAGTTAAGGTTGCTTGAAGAAGCCCATGCTCGGCCTAGATAGTCGCTAACTGCTCCCTTACCGTCATTAACTCGGCATGTTCTCGAGTAGATTGCTCCTTTTGAGCGAGAAAGTCCTTTTTCAAGAGCTCGAATGCTGCTTCCAAATCTGTTTGGCCAAACTGGGTCCCGGAGGTCCCTGGGTTATCATCCCCTGAGAAATTAAGCCTCCTAGTTGGATCTTGTTCTCCTGCCATTTCCACCGTCCTTCAAAATATTAATTGGGAGGTCTTGAGTTCGACTCTCAACGAGAGCACCAATTGTTTCCGGGTAAACTCGTGGCCCCTTTAACGGGTTGCACGGTTCCAGAAATAGCGAACTTCCTTGTACTCCGAGTTTTCCTGTGTAAAGAACAAACACGTCAAAGGGCGTCCCCGGGTTTACCGAGGGAAGCCACTCCGATGCTTAAGTCAGACACTGTCAGATAAGCAGAAAACTCAAGAGTAGTTAAGAAATTGTCCGTCCCCTTACCGGGAGGTCCTCACCGGTATTTATAGTAGCATTAAAGGCAGCACTTTGTCTTTTTCCAATGTGGGAATGAACTCCCTTGCTTTACCTCAATTTTACAATGAACTGGGCCCTGACAAAGGACCCAGAGTGGCTTCTCAAATCTGACTGGGCTTTGACCCTGTAAACAGTACTTCAAGCATAATAAACGATGCACATTTAACAATTGACCACACTTGGTGTTATTTCTTGAATTGTAACCCGGTAAAGGAGAAATATTAGGTTCCACCTATAAACAATAACAAACCAATTAGTGGTTTTAAAATCCTACAGTGTTCGCCTAATTAACAGTGGGCATACAGTTTGACATTCGTCAGAAGAAATATGGAGGTCGCTCTAATATGTCTTTTGGCAGAATGTAGACAAAGTTGACAACATTAGTATAATAAGACTATGTCTCTGGCTAGACGTTCACAGTAACAACACAAGTCTATTGTGTCTAATCATCACAAGGAGCTTGTTCTATGGAGCCAAACTAACGCAAGCATGCAAGGAAGTAAGTTCAACTTTACATAGTCAGCTCAGTTACATGAGGTGCTACAATGCATACCTAAGGCTTACAAGATCAGTTTAACCGGCTTACTCTCACTACATTCATTGCACCCAATTAAACTGGGGGACTATACTATACATATTCTGTGCCAATTCTCGGAGCAAATTTTTGAAATTTTCAAACATTTGGAGTTTCAATGTCTATTTATATTGAACCAACTTTTGTGGTTTATCTAAACAATTTGTGGTTTTGCACTTTATTTAGTCAATCTATTCTTGAGGTTGATAATTATAATTCAAGGCTAACACATATGGTCTATTATTTTTAAAATATTAGCAGTAGTAAAAAAGTTTTCAAGACTCAACTAAACTTAGTATCTCAAGGTACTAATTTGCAAGACGGTTCCAAGGTTCCTCGAGGTTCACATCAAACATCCAAGACTTCAAACATGTGTTATTAATACTAAGGAACATGTTTGGCTGCTCCATTACCATAAATCACAAGATGTGCTTATGGAATTCATCATGCAAATCTGCCTCTGCATAAGAAATCTAGAAATTTCAGATTTGGCTTATTTCAGACATTTTCATGGCTCATTATCATCTCCTTCCATGGGTTAGAGTCCTTGTCGCCATACATTAACTTAAAGCTAGTATATTGGGCTACAAGTATGAAAAACAAGCATGTCATTCGTTGTTTTGAGGAGTTATTTACGAGGTCTACAAATCGGCACTATGAAGCAACCATTCCAGAAAAAAACTGAACTGCAACAAGTTTTGGTGGACTTGTTTCTTCATCTTAACATGTACATATCACTGGGGTTTCTGTTTATACATCAAGTTGGGATGTTGTAGAGCATTTTAGAATCAAGAATCATCCAGAAATAATACAAGTTCAGGAAGACCAAATAATAAGGAAAAAGCTGAATTTCCAGAAAATGATTTTCTTGGGGTTGTTTTGTAAGACCATTTGCGTCATCTTTCAAGATTTCTTTGGCCACTCACTTTATCAATCCTTCAAGTATATATATTGTACTACATTCTCAAGCCAAAAACCGATTAGAATCATCATCCGAGTATGGTGTAAATCGTGTCTAAAGTTGGCCTTCTGTGCAGTAAAATGTCATCAGCTTTTTGATGAAGTTTATTTTGGGGATGGTTTCTTAGTCTTCTTAGAAGTTCTTTATGAGGGAGTTGGTTCATTTTGGAGGCTGTGATGTTGAAGAACAACGTCAAGTTATTAAACAACCAGTATGTGGTTGGTTCAAACCATTCTTATTCATCTAAAGTTGACTACATGAAGTGCAGTCATGTCTACCTTGGGGCTAAGTTTTTTTGGTTCATTGCTACCAATTATTATCAAGACAAATATTTGTGGTCTTGTTACTATGTTTAATTAAGCATGTGGGCTTCTTATTTGCATCCAGTTGACTAATGTGAGCTTAAGGCATGTTCTCGTCAGAATGTGTTTCATCATCTTCAAAGGCAAGGTCAATTGCCTAGCTACTACTCATTATCATTCAAGCTTTAAGATCTATATCTGAGGTCTGTTTCTGCATCCGCTTGAGTTGGGAGTGATCTTTGGTGTTTTTCAGTGAAGACAATAAGTGGTTTATGACGAACGATGCATGGGGACTATATAACTTTTTAGTCAAGACGCATGGTTTCTCTTTCAAGCCCTGAGGGGCTATGTTTGGGATTAAAATAAACTTTTCTAGACTAGTCATGTTGTGAACTAGTGTCACTTCCCGATCCTAGAATTATTTTACGATTGGTTACTTTGGTCTTTTACCATTTAAAGTAACCGTTTAGCCGTACAATGATCGTAAAGTTGACTTTTCGTTAAGTCAAGAATTTGGAAAAACTTCCTTCTTGAAAGTTGTAGAGGGCGTCGTTACGAGTTCGTGGACACGTAGCACGCTCAAATCGGAGTTAGTATGGGAAAGTTATAAACAAAAATATAAAGTTATTGTGCGGTAAAATAGCTATATATAGGAGTTACCAGGGTGAAAAATCAGATTTTACACCCGGCCTCTCTCTCCTCTCCCGACGGAAAGCGCCTGTCGGAACTTTTGGCCGCCACAGCGCCGTCGTCCGGCCATCAATCGCCGCCGCACCAGTCCCAAAAGATCGGCCTCCGAGTCTACTTCATTCCTAGGTAAGTTTTCCGACCTAACTCGTCGTAAATCGGGAGAAATTCCGATTTGTTCATCATGTGTACAGTGATTTGTTCTTGATCGGATTTCTCCCTCCCTAGATCTCCATTTGTTGAGTTCTTTATATGATTAGGATAGGTTTTAGGAGTACTATAATCCCTTAGAATTTGGTAGCTTGATTCGAAGTGTGTAGGAAAAATTGAGGATTTGAAGTGTAAATTTTTGAGTTTACTATTCATCACATATTTGACCTAGTTAGAGGCCGAATTGGCCTTCTAGTTGAACTACAAAGTTGTTCCAAATGACGAGACGAATCTGCTGATAAAATTTGGTGACGATCGGAGGTCGCCGGAATTTTGGGCAGTTTTTCATGCCATTAAATAGTATATATTGTGAGGAGTCTATGGTTTAAATTTGGTAATTTTTGGAGGAGTTTTGATTAGGTATTGAATTTTCTAGTTTAGTATTATTAGCGGATAATTAAATATTATTCCGACCATCGATTATTGTCGGATAAGGTTTAAGAATTATTTTAAGGACTCCTAAGTTATTGGTGAAGGTCGGAGATTTTTTTGTTGACAATTTGAGAAATGTGGAGCCGATGAGCGAGCTGTACGTTTTTAAATGTGTACGCTTATGCTATTTAATTATTATTCTTACGTCTAAAAAATTAATATTAATTATAGAACAGGACGCGAAGAGGATTAGGGTTTTCGTCAGGCTAAAGCCTCAGTCTGTGAGTGGACTTTTATTTTAAATTTAATGCATGCAATAGATTTTATTTAGTTTCTCCTTTATATATGAATTTCCTCCATTTTAAGTTTTATAGTGATTTTGGGAAAATGAGAATTTAATACTTTTTAAAGATAAGTGAGCCGGGGAAGAGGTTCCTACCTTTCCCGTGATTTTAAAGGATTTTCCCGGAATATGGTTTTTATTTGTTATCACCATTTTGGGTTATGGAGGGGGATAATTTTTAAAAGGGGAAACTTGGCTCTTAAATTTAACGATTTTAAAGTAAAGTCAGAGAAAGGATTTCGGGTTCCTAGAAATGTTTTAAATCCAATATATTTGGGGTAATGTCATGGGAATTTTGACTTGGTTTCGATTTATTTTACCACGAGGTTTTTAAAGGATTTTCTAGGATATGGTTATATGTATTGCATGCTAGCATAGACCCTCTCCAAATGGAGATGGTACCCTCTCTGGATAGTAGCTGGTCTGACCCTCTTCGGTGGTAGCTGGTTAGTATGACCCTCCCGGATAGAGCAGGTCAGGACCCTCTTCGGTGGTAGCTGGTCGGTTGGACCCTCCCGAGTAGAGCGGGTCATGGGACCTTCTCCGATTGAGCTGGTCAATAGACCATCTCGTGGTACAGCGGGTCGGTTGTTTCTCGTGGTTGAGGTTAATACCCCACATCTTTAATTATGGATTTGAGCCAAGGGAGTTATTTTATGATTTATTTATTCATTTCTTATTGGTTGCGTGCATGTGAAGTTTGGAAAATCAAAGGGAAAGCTTGAAAAGATTTTTACCTTTTCATATTTGATTTTCGTCCACTCACGCTAATATTGTTTTTAAATGTTTTCCCATGGGCCATTCGTTTTCAAATGCCCAGTGTTGCAGGGTTCCTGAGAGGAGGTCGCGCGTACCGAAGTCGAGGCATAGCTAATTAATCCGCTGTTGCTCATTTAGTGTTTTAGGTATAACTTCCATGTAGACTGCTCTGATTACTCCAATCATGATAGTGGAATGAGATAGTAAAGCGTAGTTGTGACTTGGGGAGCAGGATGACACCAGGAGTTGAGAGTGAATCTTAAATGATTCATGAAAGGGCCGAGTTGGTTTGTAGGAAGGGTTGTCCATTTCAAGAGGGTTTCGGTAAGAAATTTCCTTGAGGTGGTCCCCGTAGGATTTACTTCGGGTTAAAGGGGTTTTAACCCAGGGTGGGTCATGACAACTAGTTTGGTGGTTATTGATGTATGGATCAGGATCTTGATTCATCTTCGTAATCGGAACCGTATTAGGCATATCTTGAAGATCAAGAAATCTTGGTGTCCAGGATTACTTCGATATGTTCTGGATTCAATAATTAATGGTGTTCTTGGTCTGTCGAGATTTAGCAATATAGAAAGAATCATATGTTGAGGAGGTAGTCTAGAAGTGAGAACTTGGTTACAATTAAGTTGTCTTGGCAAGGAAAGCATGAAGTGAACGTGCATGATGTCCTATATGGGAGGTCAATTAACATTGGTATCTTAATTCGAAGAGAAGTTTAGCCGTGCACATATTTGATCACATATTTATCACAATCCGTAATTAGTTGATTGTGGTAGATGATGTCCAAATGATGCTAAGGTATAATTGTATTTCCATAATGGTGTAGGCGGATGTGATTCAAGATAAGAAAATATTCAAGAGGCGATTATATTGTCAAGATGGTGTACATATCTAACTGAAAGAGTTGGATTTGGGGTGAATAATATTCATCTATTATACCCTATCTTTATGGTACATAAACTGACATTTGCGGTCAAAATATTTATACATATTTCTTTTCTTTGAGGTCATGCTTGGCAAAGATTTGCAGTTGCTTGAGGATCTTTTCCATGATCTTTAAAATATAGGTTTGATATGCCTTGATCCGTAAGTAAAAGCAAACCCTAGTGTTCACTATATAAAGGGGTCGACGGCGTATGATTCAGGGACATGAATCAACTTATCAACCAAAAAAACTTTGCATCATACAAACATGCCTCCCTTAGAGCACATCTACCAAAAAGATTCCTTGGGTCTTTTTATTTCACCAAAGCCCTATCACTAGACATTCATCGCTTCTACCTCACTATAGCCCGATCAGTCAGTAGTTTTCGCAACTACCTCACCAAGCCTCATCCGTGAGTGAACAGTCCACCCCACTTCACAAAGACTTTTTCGTAGGTGAATACTCACAAACCCATGTTAGAGTGAATAACTCTAGTAAATATCTCAATTTGTCAGAGAACCCTTCGGCGAACACATTGCAATCCTGATTTATAGCTCTGCTCAACCACACCGGTCTGAGTAAGAAACGTGCTTTTCGCATGAAGATGAGAAAAACCCTAGTTGCACCTTAGCTAGGTCTGTGAAGAACCTGATTTTCGGCTCGACCAATGCTCGTACGTCAATCGTTAGAGGAGAAGTCAGAAGACGAACAAGCGTAGATAACAAGGTTGTACCTGACCCATAGGTACTGGCATGCTCTAATGTTGTTGTTCGAGAAAGTGATTTTCACTCCGAACACAAAAATAATAATGAAATCAAAAATGAAATTACTAATTTGATCACAAAAACTTGATTCTGGCGAATTAACAATATACTTTTCTGAAATGAGATTTGGGGAAGAAGAAGAAGAGAGCGTTGTTTCGATGGGAACAACGACACCATTGTCGTCCTATATATAAAGTCAAAGATCGAACTGTTACAATTGTTCCAAGCAATTACAATTGTTTTCCAACTGTTAAACGTGTTGGATTTCAGAAATTAAAAACAAAACTATCCACATTTTATAGTAAATCGAGACAATAGATATCACACATCATATTTATACATATTTCAATTCTTACGTTATGTTCATTTCAGTCTTGAACAACTCATTCTTCATGAGAATTTTAAAGAACGTAGCCATCTCGGTTCTTAAAGATGTGACCCCAGATCAATCTCATATAGGTAATGACAATTTAGAATAGTCCGTACTATCCAACCTTAAAAGGATATTAGCATTATTAAGAATAAATTAATTTTCACCCCTTCAACGTCAATGGATTACACACATTGCTTCATCATATGAATGAGCATAAGTGTGTGTATCCTTCTTGAGTCTTCCCCAACTATTTTGCTTATTGAACCTAGACTATGGGATCTCAAATGTTGCTAGGTTAGGTTTCCGCCAAGTGATGACTCATTGTATTTGCTTTAAGCTCATTCCCCTCTAAGTAAATATGACTTGTTCTCTATTTAGGCCTTTTGTCAAAGAATCTGCTATATTTTCCTTTGATTTTACATAATCAATGAAAATAATTTCATTTTTGTGCGAGTTTCGTATTTTCTTGTGACGTCGTCTTATATGCCTCGATTTATCATTGTATATTTGGTTGTTCTTGTAAGAGCAGTCATACTATTGCAATATATGCAAATGGTGCTAGCAGGCTTTGGCCACAACATAATACCGTCTAGAAATTTTTTTGAGTCATTTCGCCTTTTCGGCGGCTTTATCCAAGGCTACAAATTATGGTTTCGTAGTTGATCGTGTATTCACGGTTTGCTTTGATTACTTCCATAAGAAGGTTGCTCCACCTAGTGTAAAGCATATCCATTATGGACTTACTTTCCGAATGATTATAAATCCAATTAGCATCATAATATTCTTCTAATATGAGAGGATAGTTGGTATAATGCAATCCATACTCCATTGTATACTTTAGATATCAGAGTACTCGCACTAGAGCAACCTAATGATCTTTACCCGGACCGTGTGAGTATCTACTAAGTCTACTCAATGTATATGCTAAATCGGGTCCTGCACAATTCATTATATACATCAAGCTTCCAAGAACGTGTGTATATTCCAATTGAGACACTTTCACCTTGATTCTTCTTAAGATGAGTAGCGGGATCAAATGGAGTTACAACCACTCTATTGTCACAATGTCCAAATTTTCTAAGGACCTTTTCTACCCAATAAGATTGCGGAAGTATGTAACCATTCTTTATAATTCGAATTTCAAGAATGACATCAACAAGTTCCACATCTTTCATATCAAAAGCTTAATGCAACATTTTCTTGGTTTGATTAATTACATCCTTACTCCTTCCCATATTTAGCATATCATCCACATATATGCATACAATGACACATGCATTTGTACATTCTTTAACGTAGACACATTTGTTGCACTCATTTATTTTGAAACCATTTGATAATAGTGTATTATCAAACTTCTCATATCATTCTTTTGGTGCTTTTTTTAAGTCCATAAAGGGACTTAACCAATTTACAAACTTTCTTTTCTTGACCTTTAACAACAAACCCTTCGGGGTTTCATGTAAATTTCTTACTCTAATCCTCCATTTAAGAATGCAGTTTTTACATCAATTTGGTGTATTTCCAAATTGTGAACAGCTGTTATAGCAATTAACGTCTTAATAGATGTAATTCTTGCTACTGGTTATGAATAAGTAACAAAGAAATCTACATCTTCCTTTTGACGATACTCTAAGTCTACTATACGAGCTTTGTATTTTTCTATAGTACCATCAGATCTCAATTTTATTTTGAAAATCTATTTATAGCCTATTGGTTTTTTCCCTAGAGGAAGATCAACCAATTGCCATGTATTATTTTGTGAAATAAATTCTACTTCAATTTGAATAGTCTCTTTCCAGTAAGGTGCTTCCGATGATTTCATAACAGCCTTATATGTTAGTGGTTCTCCTTCAACAGCAAAGGACATGAAGGAAGTCTGGTCCAAAATCTTTGGCAATTTTTCCAAGTTTACTTCTCCTTGTTTCAGAAGTTTCTTCTTGAAATGCAGAAATTTTATTGACATCAGCTTCAGTATGATAGAGGTATAAGAGTCGATGAGGGTGAAGATGGTTGCTTTCAAACTGAAGAGTAGTGCTGCTGTTTGGTGGGATCAATTGCAACAGGCCCGAAAGAGGCAAGGGAAGAAACTGATCCAAACATGGAGAAGAATGTAGAAGTTATTAAGAGAAAGGTTTCTCCCGGCTGATTTTGAACAACTGCTCTATCGGATGTACATAGCTGTGTACAAGGCAACATGTCGGTGGTTGAGTATACAGATGAATTCTTGAGATTAGCAGAATGTGACCAGATAAGAGAAACGGAGGCACAAAAAGGAGCAAGATATTTGAGTGGGTTAAAATCTTCAATCTAAGAGAAGATCGGGTCTCAGAACTGATGAAGAGAACGAAGAGAACTTACTCTTTTGGAAGGCAGAAAACTTACTCTTTTGGAAGACAGAACCCTTTACCCGATAGGGAGGTTGTCTCATTCAAAGGAGGAGAGGGCAGCAGCAGGGCTGTTGACAAGCCAACAAACCCTAAACCTAACCCTAATCCTTATGCAAAACCAACCTGAGACATCTGTTACCGATGTAGAGAACCGAGACATCGTTCCAATGTCTGTCCAAAGAAGAAGAGTGTGAATTTGGTGGAGAATGAATGACAAGTGGAGAACGAGGCAGAGACAAATATAGTGGAGGAATACAGGGAGGAAGATGGTGATTATTATGAAGGGGCTGAGTTTGCTATTGAAGAGGGGATGGAAAGTGTGACTCTAGTATTGCAGAGAGTTATGTTGGCGCCTAAGGAAGAGGGACAACGCCACAACATATTCCGTTCATCTTACTCAGTGAACAACAATGTGTGCCAGGTAATTGCAGATAATGGTAGCTGTGAGAATTTTGTGTCACAGAAGTTGGTAGGGTTCTTGAAGTTACCTACAGAACCGTATCCTAGACCGTACAAGCTGGGTTGGGTGGAGAAGGGCCCTCAAGCTGAAGTTGTAACAACATGCAGGGTTCCTTTCTCAATTGGGAAACATTATCGCGGTGAGGTTAGTTGTGATGTTATTGATATGGATGTCTGTCATATATTATTGGGTAGGCTTTGGCAGTATGATCTAGATGTGACACATAAGGGCAGAGATAATGTGATGTTGTTTACCTGGAATGGATACAAAATTCTAATGACACCGTTAAACAATGATGCAGGACCCAAGAAGGAGAGCTCAAGCTTTTTAACCATTAGCAGCAATGAGCATGAGCTGAATGAAGCCATTAGGGAGTTTGAAACCATCTGTCCTATAGTGATTAAGGGGTTAATGACAACAGAGAAACAAGAGCAAGAAGTACCAAAGGAGATTGAAAATTTGTTGCAGGAATTCCAGGAACTAATTGCTGACGATATGCCCAATGAACATCAACCCATGACGGACATTCAACATCATATTGACCTTATCCCAGGAGCTAGCTTACCTAACCTGCCACATTACAGGATAAGTTCCAAAGAGGCCGAGATTTTAAGGGAGATTATTGAAGACCTCCTGAAGAAAGGGTTTATTCGTGAGAGCATGACCCCGTGGGCTGTTCCTGTGTTATTGGTGCCAAACAAGGGAGGAATATGGAGGATGTGTGCAGACAGCCGAGCAATTAATAAGATCACAGTCAAATACAGGTTTCCCATTCCACGCCTGGAGGACATGCTGAATAAGTTAAATGGTTCTAAGTGGTTTTTGAAGATAGATCTGAGTTGTGGATACCATCAAATTCGTATTAGGCCTGGAGACGAGTGGAAGACTGCATTTAAGACCAAGTATGGACTGTATGAGTAGATGGTGATGTCTTTTGGGTCATCCAATACTCCTAGCACCTTTATGCGACTTATGAACCAGGTTCTTCGACCTCTTTTTGGAGTATGTGTTGTTGTATATTTTGATGATATCTTTATCTACAGTAGAGAGAGGAGCGAGCATCTAAGGCACGTGAGACAGGTTCTTGAGATTCTACAGGCTAATAATTTGTACATCAATCTAAAGAAGTGCACATTCAGCACCAATAAGCTGTTGTTTTTAGGCTTTGTGGTTGGAGAAGAGGGAATACATGTTGTTGAGAAGAAAATGCGTGCAATTAGAGAGTGGTCTGCTCCTAAAACAGTTTCGGAGGTGAGGAGTTTTTATGACCTAACTACTTTCTATTGACGTTTTGTAAGGGATTTTAGCACCATTACGACACTTATTACCGAATGCATGAAAAATGACAAGTTTCATTGGGGTGAGGAGCAAGAGCAGAGTTTTGCCATGATTAAAGAGAAGCTTTGTACCACACCAGTTTTGGCCCTTCAAGATTTTGATAAACTGTTTGAGGTCGAGTGTGATGCTAGTGGTGTGGGAATTGGAGCCGTGTTGTCCCTAGAGAAAAGGGCTGTGGCTTTCTTCAGTGAAAAATTGAGTGACGCTCGCCAAAGATGGAGTACCTATGACCAAGAGTTCTATGATATAGTAAGGGCTTAACAACACTTCATTCTGTTTACTGACCATCAAGTTTTGAAGTTTCTGCACAGCCAGAAGCATGTGAACAAGATACATATAAGATGGGTGATGTTTTTATAGAAATTTCCTTTTGTGATCAAACACAAGTCTAGTGTTCTTAATAAGGTGGCAGATGTTTTGAACAGGCGAGCCAATTTGCTGATTACTCTATCCCATGAGGTAACTGTTTTTGAATTTATGAAAGAGTTATATATGGAAGATGATGATTTCAAGCAGGTGTGAGAGCAATGTGTTAGCAAGAAACAACCGGCTGCTAGCTTCCTTATTCATAAAGGATACCTGTTTCGTGGTAATCAGCTTTGCATTCCTAAATCCTCCCTTAGAGAGAAGTTAATTCGAGATTTACATGGGGGAGGTTTAGGTGGTCATTTTGGTAAAGACAAGACAACTGCCAGTTTGGAAGAATGTTACTACTGGCCTCAGCTGAAGCGAGACGTTAACAACATCGTCCGGAAGTGTTTTATTTGTCAGGTATCAAAGAGACAGTCTCAAAACACTGGTCTTTACATGCCCTTACCAGTTCCTAATGATATTTGGCAGGACCTATCCATGGATTTTGTGTTGGGTTTACCTCGAACCCAAAGAGGAGTAGATTTTGTATTTGTGGTGGTGGACAGATTTTCTAAGATGTCATATTTATTCCTTGCAAGAAGACATCAGAAGCTGCAAATATTGCTAAACTATTCTTCAAGGAGATTGTTCGTTTGCATGGGGTGCGTCAGTCCATTACTTCAGATTGTGACACAAAGTTCTTAAGTCACTTCTGGTTAACCTTATGGAAGCAGTTTGGGACAACTCTGAAAAGAAGTGCTACAGCTCACCCACAGACATCAACAGACTGAAGTCACTAATAGGAGTTTGGGAAATCTGATCAGGAGTGTTTGCGGTGATAAGCCGAAACAATGGGACCTTGTTTTACCTCAGGTCGAGTTTTCTTATAACAGTTCCATGCATAGTGCTCTTGGAAAATCCCTTTTTGATGTGGTTTATACTTCTGTTCCATGACATGTGGTTGATTTGGTTAAGTTGCTAAGGGGTAAAGGTGTTAGTGAAGCTGCAGTTAAGTTAGCTGAAGGTGTACGGACAGTCTAGGAGGAGGTTAAAGCCAGGTTGGAACAAGTTAATACCAAATACAAAGCGGCTGCAGACAAACACAGGCATGTGAAGGTGTTTAAGGAGGGTGATTCAGTTATGATTTTCCTTAGAAAGGAAAGGTATCCAGTTGGAACTTACAAGAAGCTGAAGCCTATGAAGTATGGTCTTTTTAAGGTGTTGAAGAAGATCAACGACAATGCCTATGTTATTGATCTGCCTGCCTCTATGGGAATTTCGAATGCTTTTAATGTTGCTGATTTGCATGAGGTCCATGAGGATGAGTTCTCTTCTAGTGATAAGAACTCGGGGACGAGTTATTCTGAAGTGTAGGAGACTGATGTAGAATAGATGGCATTGGAAGTCGAAGAGTAGATTGACCGTTGCAAATCCAAACGGTATGCTGCAGATTTGGCGTTCGGTGTCTAATTGACCATTATGAACACACGGCTCTACGAACACAATTCATTGCTTCGTCACGGCATATGGGCTTTTTTAGCCATCCGAGTCCGTTTAGGGCTTCAAATTGCAGTTTTTCTATTTTCAGATAATTATTTTTAATAGTTTGTTTTGGATTTGGATTTTGTTTAATCCTTGGGCTTTTAGACTTTGATGTTAGTCGCCCTAGGGTTTGTTTACTCCTATATAAGAAGCTTACCAGTTGTACTCGAAATTATCTTTTTATCAATCAAAAACCTTGAGTTTACTCAATTCCTGGTGGATTCCAGAAAACCACTCGTGGATTTGGGAGTAGGCTTGTGGATTCAAGTCATATCGTTGGTGGATTCCAACACCCCTATATATTCCGCTACATAAAAATAAACGTTGCTGGTGATTTTTAACTTCTTTTTAGAAAGAAGTTAAAAGGATGCATATGCAATTTTGATATTTTACTACATTTGGTGATACTGTTTATATCATACTCTAACCAAAAATTAGACATATTTTGATTCAACAAATATCGTGCCCAAAATGGTTCTTTCAGATCAGTTCAGTCAAAAAACACAAATGAAAACTACCTAACTCCACCAAAGAGATGGTCTAGCGGTCAGAGAATTGGTTTGCTCTCAAGAGGTCTGGGGTTCGACCCTCTCCCATGATACACACCTAGCAATTGCTAGTGTTTCCAGTTTCCCAAATATTGTGGGGTCAAGCAGAAAGCCTAGAGATTAGTCGAGTCAAAGATCCGGATTCCATAGTTACAAAAAAACTACCCAACTCCTAAACCTAACACACTGAACTCACTCTTTCTTCCTTTACATTGCAGTCCTAGCCTTTTGTCACATTTTTTCACATTATAGTCGTACATATGCTTACCCAAATCAAACCCTCCTACAACCAAAATACATCTATTCTGGTCGAACCCAAACCAACCATAAGGACTCACTCCTTTGGATTCGAACTATACAACTACAACTGAAACCAAGCTCAAACTACCAAGCAATCAAGCCTCTCACTCAAGTCAGAAACATTACTATCACCAAGAGTCCAAGACCTGGCCTCTGGCATTGTCTCTATGCTCCCCATCAATCGAAGTAACCACACCCGCACTCAAATTCCTCAAAGTCTACAGAGAGAGAGACCACCAAGAACAAGACAAGATTTCTATTCTAAAAAAGGACCTTCCATCACACTCATTAACGTTGAATTGAAAAGGTCACCAAACGTAGTTTGAAGATGCTCCTTTTCTTACTACATCAAAATAACTATCCCTAAATCTTACTACATTTTTATCGAACTAAATCTACTAAACGTAACGTATATGCATTATTGTATCATAAAACATCATTCAGATATTTATTTCTTGGAAAACGTTAGAATACACATGTGTATACATGTAGGGTTTTCGACACATGGTAATTTTTCATTCATCGAGATAATTTTTAAATAAAATCGATAGAATTACCATGGTGACGGCAAAACCCAACGTTTGATGTCGTTTGGGTAAAGAATCAAGGGCTTTTATGTCTATAACGTGATGCGCCTTGTTGTCCCCTCTCCGACGTCTACGAGTGGGTTCACTTCCGTCTGTCATGGTTGTTTCATGGATTAAGGGTAACCAATACAGTATACACCATCAGCTGACGATATAAGCAACTTCAGATCCGTATGCTACTCTTTTGTTATGTCTAAGAAACTTTGATTGGAACAAATTAGAAAGAGAATGTTGGCCACTAGTGTTATTTTCCTTCCACCTTTGGGATTAATCTCAACGATCTTCAACTGCTCTAATTGCAGAAGAATGTGACGAGCAATACCACCATTGCTCTTATAGAAATGTGGTGGGCGGCTGCCATTCCTTTTGCTTCCTCCATAGGTCCTATGAAAGGCACCAACACCAAGACCACTGCTCAGGTAGATTATCCTGCCATGGATGCAAGTCTGGTATAGTCCAATCAGGGTCATCAGGAGCCAGCTCCTTAAAGGTAGCAGTCTTCAAGAAGATCCAGATCACGCAAGGTTGAGATGCGTGTGGGCATGAACTTTGAAGCAATTGTCTATTCTACCCCTCAATACAACAGTAATATTAGGGGTGGGCAAAAATCCGATTTTCAACCAAAAACCAAAAAAACCATCCGAAAAAACGGACCGGATAGCTGATCCATTTAAAACGGGTCAAAAAATAGGTAAAACCGATCCGATCCTGTTTGAACCGGGTTGGTTCCGGTTTTGCTTAAAAACCGGTCCGAATAAACTGAATTTTTTTAATATATATATATATATATTTTTTAATAGCTGTCACCATTTTATTTGTTAGTCTAATTGGTTACAATGCAACCTGCCACACTTGATCACAAACACCATATATAAGGAAAAAAAACCCTAATCGGCTCGCCTCTCTCGACTCTCGCCTCTCTCTCGTCTCTGTCGCCTCTCACCTCTCGCCTCTCGCCTCTCGCCTCTCTCGTCTCTGTCGCCTCTCGCCTCTCTCACCTCTCACCTCTCTCGTCTCTGTCGCCTCTCGCCTCTCTCACCTCTCACCTCTTGCCTCTCTCGTCTCTGTCGCCTCTCGCCTCTCTCACCTCTCACCTGTGAGTTCAATCTATGTAAGAAGTGAGTTCAATCTGTGTAGCTAATTATGTGTTTTGGGCTGTTTCAGGTATGTGTTGAAAAAGATCCGGCTTGCGATGTAGACGGAGCGGTGCCGGAGATCTGCTCATCAAGAGGTGAGCTTTCGAGTTCGATTGCTTCTTTTGTTGTTGTGTTGCTTCTTTTGTTGTTGCGGACCAGGAGAAGATTTGCTTCTCCTTTAAAACTGAAGGCAACTGAAGCAAATCTTCTCCTTCAAAACTATAACTCTCATGAGGAAACGTGGCGTTTTTGATGTATAACATATGATAAAATTCTTTTTTTTCTTATGTTGAAAAGAGGATCATGACTTCATCTACTTACCACTGTGGTATAACTACTTCATATGAAGTCCTTGAGACTGAATTTTTTATCTTGGGAAGTTTGTTCCTTGCTAGAAATTTGACTTGATAGTAGAGCACGTCAGTTGGTAGGTGCGTGATGTGAAATATTCTGTATGTGATGTGTTGCGTTTTGATGGCTGAAATTGAGATGCCACTTATCTTGATTTATGAAGTTTTGTTCAGTTGAATGGTGAATGCAGGCAGGGAAGCTACAAGTGCCATATCTGGGATAAGTTATTCATTAACAGAAAAGAAAAATGCAAGGGTCTTCAAGTACATTTCGTTTCTTTTTCCTGCTGGTAAGAGATTTAGTCCACATGAGATTGGTGTATGAGTTTTCTATTCTTTGTAATAGATTTTGGAATGACTCGGTATCTCTCGGTTGTCTTCAACTTTCAAGTTCTGAGGTTAGACACTCACTCAGCTTCAGGCCGTGCCAGAGCTATCCACTGGTTCCTCAGACGATAACTTCACATCTTCAACCTCCTGCACTGCTGCCGATGGTGGCATATCCGTGTTTGTTGACATATTTCTTGGCAACATCTCACAAACCTGAGAAACATCACCTGCTTTAGCTTCAGTTTAAGCCTCCTGTGCTCTTGACCATGGTTGTAACAAATTAACTTAACTATGATGTGTATGTGTATGTTATCTACTATTTAAAGTTGGTGATGAACATTTGATGATTGGATTGTTTTTTGAGGTTTGACATCTGTTGGATTTTGAAATTGTAAACTGAAAGTGAAATTCTCCAAATTCGGGTGAAATCCGAAACCGATCCGGTTTTCGGATGACCCGAATAATCAGTTAACCGGATTTCGGTTTCGGATTCGGATGGAGATTTTACAAATCCGATTGATTCGGATCGGATACAGTTTGGACTCAAAACCGGTCCGGTCCAAATATGTCCACCCCTTAGTAATATTAAACAGTTACCATGACGAGTGGACATTACTTACCTGTCCTACTGTTAACTATTTCTTCTGTTGTGTTGTACACCCCTGTGTTCCAGATTTTTTCTTATTCCTTTATGAATTGTTTCCAATATTATCCTCTTCTCTCTCCATTCATGAGTCGAAGGGAATCGACCAGTAAACGTGGCCCTCTGTGAAAAACTCATTGGGAACATCATCTCCTGGGCCCCACACCCACATTCTTAAGGTTAATTTTTTTTGACCAAACCCCTCTGACGTTCCTATGCTTTTACTTTCAACACATCCGACGGCCCAGCATCAATCAACCCATCACAACCTTGTCAGCTTTACTCAGGCGGGTCCCGACCCCAAGGCTTCACATCAAATGGGATCCCGAAACGTGGAGGATGATGGAGTGAGGGCACACTGGTGTGTGGTGGTGTGGTGTGAAGCAGGGGAGAGAAACTCAAACCAGTGTTAAAGATGGCAGAGGCTATTTTTGGGGGTGGGAAGTGGGAAGTGGGAACTGTGAAGAATCAAGGAAGCAGTGGTGTGAAGACTGGTTTGTTTTGAGCTTACTGTCTGAGGAATCAAGGAATCATTTTTCTTCTTTTTTCAGGAGTAAGAAAGAGAAGAAGCTCACCAAGTTTGTACCTTTCTGGATTTTTTGGTCTCAGAGGTTTGCTTGTGTATGAGGGTATGCTCTCAGCTCATTCAAGTTTCAATATTTTTGTCTACTTTATTTTGAAAAAAGGAAAAAATATGAAATTTACTGTTTCACTGTTGTGTACTGGAATCTCAGATTTGCATTGCTTGTTTGCTTCTGGGTCTTCTTTTGTTTTGGTATTTAGGGTGAAATGGGAGGAGTGTTTATGTGTTTTCTTTAAATCTTGGAGTGCTAAAGTTGTATTCTTGGTGGCATTTATGAGGAACTGGTTAGGGTTTTTGGCTAGAAAGCTGTCATTTTGTTTTTGGAGATTGGAGATATTTGGTGGATTTCTTAAATGGGGTTGTAATATATTTCCATTCTGCAATAATGGGTGTGCTTGAATGCTGGGTAAAATTTGAATTTGGGTTTATGGCTTCAGTTGTTATATGGTTATCAAGTGATTAAAGTTGCCTACTTGCTTGGGCTGGCTATACTGCATCATTTGTATTCAAAACTTGGAAATAACTGTGATTTCACTGTTTTATGCTCAAGGCTCAGGATTTCAATCAAATTGCCTTTTAATGCTTTGATATGGATATCTGAATGCTTTTTGTGCTCTAACATGGAAAATACAGTACTGAATGTCAACCTGGTGAAAATATTACAGGTCTGAGTGGTTGTCCTGGTGGAGTATAATTTATCTCGTGTCGATCCTAAATGTCAACCTGCTGGAACTGGTTTGACTTTAAGAGGTCATCTCCGGGTTAGTTTGTGTTGAGGGATATTGGTCATGAGTATGCTGGTGGGGACATGCTTCAGCCAAGGGAAGCTGATATACCTGCACTGTTCTTGGTTTTCGTTGTGCTTCCTTTGCTTGCTTATGTTTTACTTGGAAAATGGAGTGAGTCATCTAAGAAGAGAGAGCGGGTAAGTTTGCTTGCTCAACTCGCATCAGAAGAAGCTCTTAGAGCAGAAGCAATGGCTGTGGCTGACGTTATTCCTCCGGTTTCGTCTTCAAAGAATAATGTTCATGCATGTGTTAGATGCTGTAGGCTAGCCACAACCCGCTGCTCTAGATGCAAATCTGTCAGATATTGGTATGCTTTAATTTGTCAGATACTGTCGGTCTATATACTTCCTTGTTCTATTGTTTTCCTTGTATGCTTGTCTTTTAAAGAAAGATCAAACTTAAATGATAAATTCGAGCACTCCAAGCATTGTGACGTATTGACTATGTAAATAGCTGTTTAGGTTACTTAATTGGCACTTGATGCTTGTGTAGTCTTCCTAGGCAGTGCTTTTAAGATTACTTGACAACCTGGTTCAGCCACTTTTGCCCAAATCTCTTCACTTAGGAAAAACATGTTTTTTAGTATTTTACTTTATTTACATGTCTGCAAAAGGGTAATTGGATTATTTACATTTTCTAGAAAGACAATTATCTGTGGAAGGGAACTTAAACATGCCACTCACAACTATCAGAAAGACGACATAATTGCAGCATATTATAGCAATTATATTCTAGATTTTGCATTTCCCTGAAAATCAGGTTTGCTAATTGGTGATTTCAGCATTGTTTAGTATCCAATTTGGCATAATCTAATGAAAAAAGAGGAAAAAAATATCACGAGAAAACCAAATGCATGCAAGTCATATTACTCTTTAAGAACTAAAGCAAAACCATGAGGTTAGTCTCTAAACATGTTTACTCTATAATGCAGTTCAGGGAAGTGTCAAATAATGCATTGGAGGGAAGTTCACAGGCAAACATGCCTGCAGTTGGAACCTATTAGTGCAACCTCATCTCCTTTGGCTGTCTCATATGGAGATTCTTTTCATAATGACATCATTAACTCACAGTACTTTGGTTGTGGTATGGAGCAGATTTATGTAGAGGAAGCACCAACTGAAAATATAATTTATTCTCCAATTTACACTGGTATCCCAAATATGGTTCAGTGTGCTTCAGTTGACCCCTCTCACATTTCCATGCTGGAGAAAAAAACTGCGGACAAGAAGGTTTCCCGAAAATCCAAAACCGAACTCTTGAGGAAAAAGGATGGAGTAGCATTTGATCCTTCTAAAGAAACATTTGGTGATTGGACTACCCACTCAACCTTTTCTAACGTTGCTTCAAAAGAGGTTTCTATGGAGCGTAAGGTTTGTTACCACTTTGTCATTTGCTAGTAATTTTCTCATTTGGGTAAATAATGTCTGATAATTATGTTAAATTGTTCCTTGCAGCCATCAAATATGGAATCTGTCCTGTCAGAGGCTGAAACTCTGAAGAAATACAATGCCAATATTTCTGATACTAGTATCAATGGTCAAGCTACTTCAGGACATACAGTACATGATAGTGATCAGTTTCAAGGACAAGATGGTAACATATTTGAATCAAGAAGCAATTCTGGATTAACTTGCTCATCATATTATTCTTCAAAAAGTGGAGCAGATCTGCATGAAGTGGGGTCGGACTTCGTTTCCGAGGGAGAGCATACTCTTCAAGGCGAAAAAACTTCGAATGATGAACAGGCGGAGCTCAAAAGTTCTGAAATTGCTGCAGTAAAGGGAATTGTGAAGGCTAAACGCGCCCCATATTCTCTTGGGGCAAAGGTGCCTAAATTGTCAAAATCAACAGTCAAGGACTCTACGAAGCAGTATTGTGCTGAGATAGAGAGGCAGGGACAAATTGCTGATGATTCAAGTAAGTACTACATTAATACTGTTTAAATATATCTTGAACATTGTAGTCCTCTTATTCTTTGTTGGTGATGCAGAAGTAGCTAGAATGAAAGAGACAACTTCACAGGGAAGCAACGGAATGGCAAACATAAAGATTATGAAGATGGGTCTAAAGAAGCCAAAAAACATTACCAGACAGGATGTTCCTGAAGTCAGTGGTTATCGACACAAAACTAAGGTCACTCTGGTCAATGCGCCTCCAGGAACTATATTAGTTGTATGAGTTCTGAGCTGAATACAAGGTCTGATTGATTTTATGCCATTTGATTTTCAGGTCCTGTTTCCTTATGACGAGTTTGTGAAGTACTTTCAATGTGAAATCTTTGACTTAACACCACGGGGGCTTCTAAATTGTGGTAACAGGTACTGTATCATATCTCATATGTAATTTAATACTATGTCATGAGCATATAAATGGTTCCACATTATAGAAATCAAAACTTGATTCACTAATTAGATAAAAGTCGGAAATTAAAATTTAATGATCGTCATGTTGAGATCAGAATCTAAAAAAAGAGAAATTGATCTCATTCTAGTAATGAAAATTTAGCGCATGCATTAATACCAGATTGGTGAAGTATTAAATCAAGAAAGCTATTAATGGACTTCGTAGTGAGACTGGCAATTGATCATGGGATTCATATGAATTAATTCAGTCCAATCATTTATTGTTTTAAATAAAGATGTGTTGTATCATTGCCATAATGTGTTTGTAATACAGTGACCAAGCAGTGTTATATGCACAGAAAGAATGATCAGAAGCTTCTGTGTTTCCTATGAGTTGTCTTTTCATTTTGTTAATTTAAAATTATTTTTCCTTGCAGTTGCTATGCAAATGCTGTCTTGCAGTGCTTAACCTGCACGAAGCCACTCAGTATCTATTTGCTTCGCCGTTCACATTCGAGTGCCTGTACTTACATTTTCTCATATCTCTTTCATTAAATTAAACAATAGTTATGGGTCTTTTGTTTGAATATGCATGTGACTCGGTTTTTTATATGATATTTATTAGGTCGTGGTAAAGATTGGTGTCTCATGTGTGAACTAGAGCAACATGTGACGATATTGCGAGATAGTGGTGGTGCTCTTTCTCCTCGTCAGATTCTTTTTCATATGAGGAGTATTAATTGCCAAATTGGTGATGGAAGTCAGGAAGATGCTCATGAATTTTTAAGGCATGTTTTGCCCTCAAATCTTCTTATTTTTGGGTAATGAATGCACTGCCATTTCCATGTGTGCTCCTATTGTATCTCATAATTGCTGCTGTTTCCAGGCTACTAGTTGCATCAATGCAATCTATATGCTTGGAGGGGATGGGTGGTGAAAATAAGGTTGATCCAAGATTGCAAGAAACAACTTTTATACAGCACACCTTTGGTGGGCATCTCAGATCCAAGGTACTTAATGTGGACTTACAGATGTCATAAGTTGGTTAACCTTCTTTTCATCAAGTTTATGTTACTTTATAATTAATTTTATTGTTGCCATTTATCCTCATTTACCCCCATGAATGATTGCTAAATCAATCTTGATGCCCCCAGGTTAAGTGTTTGAGATGTCATCATGAGTCTGAACGATATGAAAACATCATGGATCTTACGTTAGAAATTTATGGTTGGGTTGAGTCACTTGAAGATGCGCTGACTCAGTTTACGACACCTGAAGATTTGGATGGTGAAAATATGTATAGATGTGGAAGGTATGATGATCTTAATTTTGTGTGCTGAGTCCCATATACTTGGTTTATTCAGTACAACTTAAATAACTTACAAATCATATATTTGAGGGAAACAGGTGTTCTGCATATGTTCGAGCCAGGAAGCAATTGAGTATACATGAGGCGCCAAATATCCTTACAATTGTCTTGAAGAGGTTTCAGGTATCATTATATTTTTGAGATAGATAATGCATCTTTTTTCTTCCCATTCTTAAGTATCTCAAACAACACACAGCTTTGCTTGAGTTTCAGTTTACTACTTCTGCATAGCAAGTGAAACATTTGATTTGCAATTTTCTTTTCGTAACTACAAGAGTTGCTAATGTACCGTATGCAGGTATAGCAACTTGAAAGCAATTTGGTTTTAAGAGAAAACCAGCTTATGTTAGTCCTTTAATGTCTTTAGTCTCTCTTTAAGAAAATCCTTACCCAATTACAAATGACAAGTCAAATACCCAATCATCTAGTGCTTCCAACGTGTTTGAAAAGAATTTCAGTTTTGACACCTTCCTGCAAGATAGCGATTATCTTGGCATTACTCGGAATATTATAACATGGTTGTTGCTTCATCAGGAAGGAAGATATGGGAAGATAAACAAGTGCATCACATTTCCGGAGATGCTGGATATGATTCCATTCATGACCGGAACGGGTGACATTCCTCCACTTTACTTGCTATATGCTGTTGTGGTGCATTTGGATACACAAAATGCATCTTTCTCTGGACATTATGTAGCATATGTGAAAGACATGCGAGGCAACTGGTTCAGGATAGATGACACTGAGGTACATGCTTCCCTTATTTTCACATATGTTATGTGATATTGTCTCAAATTTCAATTTGTTATGAAAAAGGAATAAAAAGAGAAAGAGGTGAAAACTCTGTTTTAAGGGTGTCCATTCTGTGTATGTGCTTTCTTCCGCCCATCAGTAATTGATTCTGGTTTTTAAAAAGGTGAAAGACCATGATTTGCTTTAAGTAATCGGATGACATAATTAGTAGTCGGATACTTTTCATTTTTAGAAATCAGATCCTGATGGTGATCATGCTTTCTTAACAGGTTCAGCCTGTGTCAATGAGCCAGGTTATGATGGAAGGGGCATATATTTTATTCTATATGAGGTAAAAATTACTGGGGTAAAAGAAAAAAAGAAGTGTTTGTGATCTCTTTCCTTAACATTTGGTGGAGCTTGTCAGTTTCTTTCCATCCGGGATCTTAATTAACATGTACTGTGGATATATTTCCTTGTTTGTGCCAAAACCATCTTCTCTTTTTATTTTACTTTTTACTATTTGAAAAAAAATTATTGTCATGCTTTTGAACTCTTCAAAGTTTGAAATTTCTTTCCTCAGGTCTTGCCCTCGCCCTCAAAGAGGAGTCGGTGGAAAAACTATCAGGCAGCAAGTTCGAAATTTTGAAAATGGTTACTTGCCAAAGACAAGCCAATGCATACCCAGCTGCCAATATGTTAGCCCAGAGCATTTGATCAGGTCAGAAACTCCAAATGGCATTGCCAATGGCACTTGCAGTGACATCCTTAAGAGTTCTAATGGGAATGTTTTTCCAACGGAGGAAACATATGTTGACCCCACCAGCATGGAATTCTGTGATGCTACATCTAGCGATTGGTCCCTTTTCACAAGTTCTGATGAGGCTTCTTTCACAACTGAGAGCACTAGAGACTCTTTCAGTACTGTTGATCATGCTGATGCTGGCAACATGGATCCAATCTCATCAATTTTCAACATCTTGTATGTGCCAGAATATTCTTCCAGTTCTGTTGCCTGTAGAAAGTCTTCTAATAGTAGGCTACAGTAGCTTTGTTTCTCAGGAGTAGGGTCTTGGTTCACATCTGTACTTGTCACCATCCAATTGACTGAGTACAGAAATGGAACTATTCAAAACAGGTCAGTGGTTCTTCAACTGCAGACGCATTTAGTTAATGAACATGCCTGTTAGTCCTGGAGTAACCCATTACAGTCTTGAGTCTTGACCAAAGTTCTGATCATTGTACTCTAGTAGATGAGATATAGATTAATTAGATGAATTAGTCTGGTAGGAGCAGTGCCTCAAAGTTTTTGTTTGCAATGTATTGTCGGTTGGGGCATGTGCTTACCAAAACAAGTAAAATGTTCAATCTTGTTAGCCATTAATTTATCTCTGAAAGTTGTAAAGTTCCAGGCTTTTCCTGGCTTCAACATGTTTTCATGATCACTAAACTAATCTTAGATCTGTAGATCACGTAATCAGGAGAAACTAGTTGCAGGCAGCCGAAATGCTTTCAAGGAAGCATGCTGTGCTGCTTCTGAACTTTTAGCAGGCAACGCGGCTCAACTATAATCCCACAAAATTAGTTACTTAAAAAACATGCTGCTTTATGTAGTTACACATCTGCCACTACATAAACTTGGCAGATTTGAACTTCCCCTCTGTTTCTAGATAAACCAAGATTCACTCTTTACCATCTCTGTTTCTAACAGATCTGTGAATCTTAAAGACGATTCGGCTTTCATTTTACTCCATATCAAACGACATCCAGATCTCATTCACCCTGCAAATGGAGAGTTGTACTGTGCAACAGTGTAAATTGTAGTGTGATCAGCTCCATGGATTGTTTCAATGGCTTTTGACCAAACAGTGCCTGCAAGACTAGACTGCAAGGCAGCAGCTTCTACACCGATATTATAATCGGAAACAAAACCACTGAATTGTCTCACTGCCACATAAGTAGATGTCCATTTTTGAACATGGAGGCCTTCTGCTGGTGGTGGATTTGCTTGGTTCTTCTTTGGTACATAGAAGCTCACCACAAATGAAGAGTCACAGAAGGGTCCATCGCTTGGTTGAACTTCACTGAGCCTGGGGCAGTCATCTCTATTTTCTCACCATACTCGTTCTTCCCTTGAATGTAATCAAACAGCCTATGACAGAACCAAGAACAACCATATAAGTACTACTTTCATATATTCCAAAGATTAGTTTCAGAAATGGGTGACAATCAAACTGTTCTTTCAACTCATCTAAATGTGAATAACCAATTTACTAATTCTAAAAGTAACCTATGAAAAGTTTTAGTTCTGGAGATAACGATCAAGAACACAAAAACATTAGAATCGAACAGAATGAAATCACCTTGACTGAGTACACAAGACCATTTCTATTTTCACGACACTTGCGTTAAAATTATCTATCGCAATTCACTCGTAATCATGATATATAGATACCAAGATTATATATAACTAGCTCATACAGGCACGGCCTAGAACAGTTCTACTCAACAAGATCATATGAGCTGATGACCACAAAGACGAAAAAAACTAAACTCACTGTAAGAAGCCAGTTCTGGTGGCAGCAACCAGAGAAATGTCCTGAATAGGAGAAGTTGATATCCGTTAACTTGAATTGTAGCGACGAATTTCATAGCCATTGCCAACTTCAATGGAGTCATAGCTTGGGCACTCTATGCTGTTACATGATGCTGGAAACGTTGTCACGCTTTTCTGAGCTCCAAGTTCAGATTGGAGAGCAGGCTCAACAAAACTGAGAGCTTAAACACAGAGGCAGCCATTTTGGGATTAACTGGTGGAGAATTGTGTGTACTAGGTAGTATGCCCGCGCCAGCGCGGGTTGTTCTAATTGACATATATAATAATACTTGATAAAACAATTTTGACATAAAGATAAGGATGAGAACGATCATAACACGTTATCTTTTAATAGAAGCGAAATTAAACATATGCTAAGCACCCAAGCTTCTAATATGAGCAGGAAATAAAAAACCAAAAGCGTCAGCGCGGGTTGGGATCATATGATAATAGTTATCAATGAGTGATGAGAATAATGAGCTAACAAGTTTATAGCACTGTTTTGATGTTCTAAGTTACGTGACGATGATAACAACTATGCTCACAAAATAAAGGCAATGATAGAAATACTTATTTGCAAACCATTGATTGATAGAATAGCATGAAATATACATATGAGATCTGCATCTTTTGTACATGATAGATTCAAATCATGATTGTATCAAATAACAGTTTCAGCCCAGATCAGAATACATATCATGGATACATATGCAGGTAGTAGACTTATCTTCTAGATATCATAGGTGCTTAAACCAGAAAAATAATTACAATAATAACATGATTGGTATATTTACATCTTGCAAAAAAGAAAAGAAGAATGGATACCTGAAATCACTGAGGGATGCTGGGTATGATTCCTGAAATCCAAAGAATGAAATCAATTGGTCATCCATTCAAGAGTTAAGTCTCAAACTTTATGCTTATATCTAAAACAGGCGCAGTGCAGTTTTCATTTCGAAAAACATGTATATAACTATTATTTTAATTGCAATACTTTGTAAAGCGGTATATCATATTGTAAACCAATTGTATTAGTGGGTAAAAATCGAGACAAAAAGGACTAATAATGAATTCAACTGAACTCTAAATTTCAAAAATTTGGTAAAATGACCATACCATAATGTTTTAGTAATGGCATTTGAGACAGCCATCGCTATGTAAACAATCAACTGTAAACAATCAACAACTGTAAACAATCAATGCACACATACGCAGCTATGAATAAAGCAAGTGAAATATAAAGAAGGCAAAAGATACTCCAGCGAATTAAGAACTGATGAGAAATTGAGGAAAATCAAAGAAAACTTGTTACTAAAATTCAAAAAATCCAACAAATGTAACTCATTTAAGATCACTAAATGAGAGCACACAATGCACAAATGAGAGATTGTATCAACAAAAAAGAAAAGAAGAATAACAACATCTGATTTTCAATGGATCACAATAGAAAGCCTTATAACTTATTCTACCAAACAAACAGATCCTAATAAGCAAATTAAACCATCAACTTAAAGATTTGACATCATTTCTTTGTCTCTCTCTCCCAACCAAATAAATAACTACCAATATAATCAAACTCCAAATGCTAACACATACTCAGGCAGTGAAAAGATGCATCCTTAATCAAATGAAAGCAACAACTGAGCTTTACCTGAGGAAGATAAGTTCTGTGAAGTGGTATTCGGAGTTCTTGTCCAAAGCATCCTGCAACAAAAACCCAATAGACCCACTAAGATGAAGATGGAAAAATGTGACTCATGTGTGTTCTATCAGAAACATATATCTCTAATTGTATTCGACTCACATATATGAATGAACTGGAAAACAAAATAACACCCACCATAGAAAGCGCATTTCTGATATAGTATACCCCAACACTTCTGCAGTCATGGCATATGTAACATTCACTTTGTAAGTCCTTAAATAGTCCATTGTCAAAATCCCATCAGCCTCTCTCACATCTTTTACAATTTTTTCACCAAGACTACCATTGTAAAAGGCTTGTGGCCCTTGTTCTGCAATTGACTCTAAGCTATTGCCAAGTTCCATATTGTACCACTTATCACCTGTCTTTAACACCTTCCTGTTTGGGGCATACAATTGCCTTAAGCCAAGGTCTTTTATAATCATTTCTTCACATGAACGTATACGTCCTCCAAGATAAGGAGCAACTACAAATCCCTCGTTAGCAAGTTGTATTGCAGGCTGAAATAAGGTTTTCCATGCAATTCGCCCATGTTGTAACCAAGCTTCATGCAGACCAGCAATCTCACCAGGAACCTCCATTGACAATGCACCATTTAACTTGGCTTTAGGATTGCTTTCATACATATTCTGTTTATCAACAATTACAGTTCATATAAACATACAGGAGAAAATTACTGTAAATCGAAAATCATCAACTAATATATGACCAATAGACAAATAATTTACAATTAATAGTCTCTGAGCTGAAAAAGAAAGTAACAGAAGAGACGGTTCTTGAACCTGTGAAGCAGCTAAAGGAGCAATTTCCCTTATATCGAAAGCTTGGGTTTTCAATGTTGTCGAAGATCTAACAACCATAAAACCCCCCACTGCAGCATCAACAACATGCCGACCCTACCTAAGAATCGACGCACCGATTTCAGAACACCTGGCATCATCAGCAACAACAATACCACGCTCTGATTCAACAATGTCAAATTCATTTTCCCCGGTCCCCTTATTTGATTCTCTCAATACCACCCAGCCATTTATGTAGCCTCCAAAAGTAAGCCCCACAACTACAACATGAACACAACCCAACAAAGGTAATCAAGATCAAGACTTCACCACCATTCGGGGAACTTACACAAAGACACATAAGAATCAGAAATAGAAGTAAACATGCTTTTAAAATATGGATATGAAAGGGAGCAAAGACTATAAGCATGTAAGGAGAGGAGGTCTGTTTAAAAATCGGTGGGATGCGAAAGGTGAATGGGGAGTGATTTTGACTCCAGCTCCACAGCATATTCCATTTGGAGCTGAGATCATTATATTAACTTTCAAAGGATTGCACAATTAAATGCCTTAACAGATCATGTCCTATAGATAAAGTGATCCTAGATATAAATAAAATTAAAATAAACAACAATGTGGGATGAATTGTGGTATGTAGTACTAAACCATGGCAAGTGAGGCTGGTTGAGCTGACCCAGAAACTTTACACCCATTAATTTTTCCATTCAGCATCTTCGGGAGAATACAGTCTATTAGCAAAGGCAATACAACCTCAAAAGATAGGCTAAACACTAATCTGTTTGGTTAGACAGTATCAGAACATGAAATCTATTTTGCCTATGAAAGCGTACCTCAAATTAAAACGATGTGTTGCTTCTGCGTTCTTGTTCTTCGATGAATTCAGAATCAGATTGTCTTTTTCCCAGTTGAAATGCAATAAAAAAATCG
The DNA here is from genome assembly GCA_951800085.1 of Comarum palustre. Lineage (NCBI taxonomy): Eukaryota > Viridiplantae > Streptophyta > Magnoliopsida > Rosales > Rosaceae > Comarum > Comarum palustre. Next base: position 14,797,932 of record OX637587.1, on the reverse strand, counting down.
GGGTTGAATCAGTTATCACTAAAGCAGGAACATATGTTCGATGTAAAGGGAAAAGAGATCTTGGAGGTGAACACGTTAATACCTAACCTGATTCAGAGCGCTGAGATATCTGTCTGAGAACAGTGTGAGATATCTGTCTGAGAACAGTGTGGTTGTAAAGGAAAAAGATAAGGAAAGGAAGGTTTTTGTCAAATGAAATCGCCTTACCTCTTTCAGGATTGGCTGGCACAAATGGTGAACGGTGGTAGAGATAGCATCGATACAGAGGTATTTTCCAGTCATGCTTTTGTTCATTATACTCTTTTTTATGGATGATGTGCAATAATAAGAACCAACGCCTAGAAGCCTTCTTGTCCAGACCATATGCTATAGCAGCAGCCGTCGGCTCGTTAATGATTCTCATCACATTCAGCCCCGAAATAACACCGGCGTCCTTGGTGGCCTGTCTCTGAGAATCATTGAAATAAGCAGGGACAGTCACCACGGCGTTCTTGATCGTCTGACCCAGAAACGCCTCAGCGATCTCCTTCATCTTGGTTAGCACCATGGACGATATCTCCTCCGCCGAGAACTGCTTCTCTTCTCCCTTGTATGTGACGACGATCATGGGCTTCTCATCGGGGCCGGCTACGACCTTGAAAGGCCAGAGCTTCATGTCGTCCTGGACTGAATGGTCGGAGATTCTCCGGCCGATGAGACGCTTGGCGTCGAAGATGGTGTTCCGAGGGTTCGGGGCGACTTGGTTCTTGGCCGCATCGCCGATGAGCCGCTCGGTGTCGGTGAAAGCCACATAGGGGGGAGTTGTGCGGTTTCCTTGGTCGTTGGCGATGATCTCGACACGGTCGTTTTGCCATACACCGACGCAGCTGTCGGTTGTGCCGAGGTCGATGCCTATTGCCTTGCCTTCCGTCTTGGCTGCCATCGAATTTAGAGGTTTTTTGTTTGCGAGTGTTTTTGATCGCTATTGGTTTGGAAGAGGAGGGGTGTGGCTTTATATTGATGTTTTCGATTTAGAAAAGTATGGAAGGTCTGAGATGGTTCTGGAGGGTTTGAGTTGGGTTCTAGAGGGCGGGGAAAAGGAAAGTAGGAGAATATGGCGGCTCCGGAGAACAGAATGGAAGAAAGAAAGAGGGCAAAAGGAGGGGATAACGATCTGAAGCAGAGTTGGGGAGAGGAGACGTGCAGGAGTAAGAGAAAGGAAGCAGCAGTTGGCTGAGGTATGGTGGGTGTTTTTTGCTTCGGCTCTGTGAATGGCTTCGGAGAACAGAGCCGAGGCTCCTCGGCTTAAAAACAGGCGCAGCAGCTCCCTCGGCTTATGAATAGTGTACCACAAATGTTATATAGGGAAATTTGTATTTGTTGATTGAGAGCATCAATGTCTAAGGTCCACAAGTTTATAGGACAGGTATGGTAGGAAATGCCCTGGTAAAGGTTGAGAATTTTTTAAAGTGCTTCTCATACCATGTATTTTACCAAGGTGACTCACCTATTCAACTATATGAACATCACCAAATCAATCCCTAGCCCTCTTTTGCTAGTCTTTTGTCCATTCCTCTTTCTCCAGCCTTGAATTACCCCTTATTTTTTTACTAATTGCACAATACCACGAACATACCTAGGTACATGGTTCCTGTTGAAGTAATGGACTCAACTATGGAAAAGATCAATTTCAATTTCACATTTTCTTCACCACCCTTATACCACCAGTCTTTAAAAAGTGACGCATCAAATTATAAATAACTCATACTTCAAACATGTAAATACTCAAGCATCCCAAAACAAACATATCAAACAACATATATCAACCAACATATATACACATAATACAATGAGTAGAGGTTCCCTCACCCCCTACCTTGATTCTGAGCTATTGCAAAAATACCTGTCTCAGCATAGAAATAAATATACAAGTACAATTCATAAATCATATCTCCATAAGCACACATTTAATTAAAACACAATGCTATCATACTTCAATATAAAGGTTATATCTCAAAATCATAGCACCTAGGTCATTTGGTTAACATTTGAAGTGGTGACTAACTAAGAAAATATCATGTATATTTATAGTGAAGAAAACTAGATGAGTAATTGATTACATAATGACAATAATGTCTCAAATAAGGTCTAAAGTGGTGCTATAAGTTTTGATGGAAAGTCATGAATGTTTATATTCAGTTTCTGATCAACCAACATATGTCTTGAAAGAAGAGCACTACTATTTAAATCAAAAGAAACAAATAGTAACATTGTAACAAAAATGCCGACTTTCATGATACATACCTTTAACTTCAAAAATGCATATCTTAATCTAGAAAATTTATTTTCTCTAGATTTCAATTCTGAAATGTTCATTAAGATGTATGCTAAACCGTTTGTGAAGAAACTAACTTCAAATAATAAACCAAAATAAAAAGGTTTTACTAAATAGACAACTGGTCCGAAAACTGATATGCAGTAATTCCTGATACAGAACTTTACATTGGAAAAATCATAACTTAATCTAAAAAACTCTTTTTTAAGATATTCAAATTCTTAAATGATTTTTATTATGTATACTACAACTTTAATGAAGACACAAACTTCAAATACGCAACTGAAATGCACAGATTTTATTTGACAAATTCTTAAATCAGAACTTATTCTAAAAAACTCCTTTTTAAGATATTCAAATTCTTGAATGATTTTTATTATAAAAAACTCCTTTTTAAGATATTCAAATTCTTGAATGATTTTTATTATGTGTACTACAACTTTCATGAAGACACAAACTTCAAATACGCAACTGAAATGCACAGATTTTATTTAACAAATAGCTGTGTCAAAACCAAGGAACACTGATCTGCAGAATTCCCTACTGCATTTGACAAAAAAATCCCTACTGCAGACCCTTAGCTTTGAAAATCATAACTTAATTTAGAAAAATCGTTTTCAAGTGATTCAAATTCTGGAATAACATTATAGGATGACTACTACAATTTTTATTAAGAAACCTTCTTCAAATGATTATCCGAAAGGTACAATTTTTAGATAGAAAGCTGCTGGGTTTAAAAGATAAAACACTGATTTGCAGATTACATAACTCTACTTTTAGCCAAAGTGGACCAACGAAATTTAACAAGAATTGTATGAAACTACACAGATATAAAGCCTCATGTATAAGCTTTCATCACCAGGACCTTGATGAATCTAACAACCTTGTAGTTATTGATCATAGCATCAAAACCAAACTAAACATTCCTTTGAGCTCGGGTATGATGCTATGACCAATGACTAGAATGCTCACAAGGACCTTAATGAGTGCAATGACCTTTTAGTCATTGATCATAGCATCAAAACTGAACCAAAGATTCCTTTTGAGTTCGGGTATGATGCTATGACCAATGACTAGAATTTTCACAAACAGCATGAGTGGTGAAGGACTAACTGCAATTCCGTAAACACTGAAACAATTCAGATTAAAAGACCGATACACAACGAGAATTAACTATTGTTCATACAGGAAATACAAACGAGCCACAAAACATAATCCTAATAAACAACGGATCATCCTATCTTGAAAAACAATAACCACACAGATCAGCTGCCATGGAAACTCTACAGCCTTTAGATCTTATAGCAGAGTACCATGACCGCAAACTGAAATACGCAACTGAGAAGATGGAGCTATCCGATTTTCAGACTGCATCTCTCACTGAGATTTAAATGTATTCTTACTAGATTATAAGTACCTTGATCACAAATTGATAAAGATCCAACAAAATTAAGCTTACAAAACATGAAGGACGTGGAACGAGATTACCTCCAAGAATCCCTATCTGTAAGACCTATGGCGTCGGCGTAAAACCCTAATGATAAAGTACAAGAGGCCCGGTATTTATAGCCTAAATTAGAGCCCCCTGATAATCATGTAATTAAAAATAAAAAATATAAAAAATAAAGAAGGCTTCCCGGCCCAAGTATAAATGGCCCAACAGTTGGTAATACCTAACCCATTTCAATAATGCAAAACAACATCACATCCACTCTTTCATCAAAAGATATCCTTCTCCTGATGATTTAGGACAACTGTGTGAAACATCCAAACATAGGGTAGAGTAGCAATCTAACGAAAACATATTGCAAATTTAGTCACATCATACTCATCATAAAGGGGACGGATCCATAATAAGTATATATATTACATTGGAGTTCTTTTGGAATGAAGTTTAGCAACATGATAGAGTTGTGCCTCTAGGAATTCAGATGGTATGTAGGGTAACCAAAGCAGCAACATTATGCAGCGACGTTTCCACACTCCATAGATAGAGGAAACTCGGCCGAGTCTTGAGCATCATTTCCCCCTTATTTCTGACCTGCACAAAATTGATTAAATGAAGTGAAAAACTAGTCTTTAGCAAGCTATATTACAGTTATATGTACATAATAGTGTCCAAGAATGATGTTGGAAGTTGGATGCAGGCATTCTGAGTGCAAGAAAAATTTAAAATGGTTTTTCATCTATTTTGGCTTGATGGCATTATGTCCTATTGAGTTCATTAACAGCAAATGAGAAACTGAACTGAAGGAAACATGGAGATACTCCTATACCAAAAAAAAGGAGATGAAGTCCCAATATTTAAGAAGAGAGATAATCCGCAGAAGTTAGATTAACCATCGTTATCTCCTACTTTCAGTTTCTAATTATGCAGTTTTTGGATCATCACTTTGTCCCCAGTGGTCTATTTGGAAATAAGCAAAGACGCAGCAATAGTAGTTTGAGAGCACTAGGCTAATCAAGAAACTAAATTAGCAGTGTAACATCCTAGAAGCCATATGTCACTAAGATAAACGAATCAATATAAACAAAAAAAACAAAAACATGTTGGTCACTGCAAAGTATTATACTCAACATCACTAGTTTTCCTATTTCTTCTCGAGAGTGGGATTCTAACTCCTCTTCATGCTTCACATCAAGGAGGCTTAGTTGGAAACTGAACTAATGAACGGCTATATATGAAACGATACCAACAGCAACATGACAACATGACAACAGAAACAGCCAAAAAGCTAAAAATAGAACATTTGGAATGTGCCAAGAAAAAGTACACCACTTGGCAAAGTAACTAAATGAATCAGTGTACAGAACATCAAACTTTGTGGCTGTGCTGAAATGCCATAATCATAGTTCACATAGCATTTGCATTCAAACAAGAACACAATTCACAGACATTCAATGCTCTTAATAATCACCTTACCTAGTTCCCTTGGTACGAAGCTGCATCCTTGCTGTCAAGCAAGACAAGGCTTTCTTCATAAGGGAGAACATCACAAAGTAGACCTCCTGCAACCCCAAGACATTTAAACAGTTTGCTCACAGGTCAACTGAAACTAGTTCGAGACCATCTTCGTGTGCCAACACCACTTCCCCATTCTTCCTAAAGCATAGTGCCCCGGGTAAACTCCTCTCCAGACCTTGTGGAGTGAGAATCATCAATTTGGTCCACGACTTCTCCACACAATATTCACTCATCAACCATATATCAAGGAAGGAATCAGTAACACTCTGGCACCTTGCAAACAGAACAATGGACTTTTGGTCCACAGAAACAGACAATAGCAAGGTCAGTGACACATCCAATTTGAGATTCTTTGGCAACATCATCTCTCCAAATGACTCCATGCCCACATCAAATGTCAAAACAAAGTAGCTATAAGCACCATCAGTGAGACGCAAAGCCAACCAGTGAAGTACTCCCTTAACAAAAGCATTTGAAGAGCAGCCATGAATTTGACATGGAGGAAGATCAGACCGAAGCCTACTCCAACACCCCTCTGCCAGTGAATAAACCTGCGCTATAGTCGGGCAGTCATAAACTCTTTCATTGACATCAATAAGTGTATCAAGTCTCACAACCTTATAGTCATTTTTCACAGCATCATAACCAAGACCAATAGTAGCCTCATACCCACCATGACTACAATACTTAACAAGGGGCACAGGAAGAATCACATACCTTCTCACACGGGTTCCACAAAACCAAGTTATAAGCATAAACCTCTAAATCATCAGAAATACACACCAACCCATTACAAATAGCCACCACACGAAAACACTGATTCTCCACAATTTGCTTAAGAGCAATGGGAAGCTCAATCTTAATATACTCCCAAAAGTAGAATCATCATAATGCAAAGAGTAAAGGTCTTCATTAAACCCTTCTATGTGGGTTTTGCCCCAAACATGGTGAAGGTCTTCACCAAACACAGTGTGGAGTTGTAAGAGGTGAGTGGCATTCTGGGTATTGAAGCTACGTTTGTGGGTGAGGTGGGTGAGAATAAAGGTTGGGTCTTTGATAATGGACCTCCATGACTTGCAGACTGAGGTGCATTTGACAAGAGATTTGATGGGTAGTCTGATTAGCTCATCAGGAAAATCTTTGATCAAATTCATGAACAGATGAGTGAATTCCAAAGAAAGGTTAGAGATGGAGGCAGGGGTCAAGAGGGTCTTACCTTCTTCACTTGAATCATTCCAAATTGTGAGAAAGTTTGAGGCAACGCCGCAACGGCGCAAACCCTGGAAATGGAGCTGTGTCAGAAACCCTATAAGGAAAATTCAACTTCGAATCTTCGATTTATAGTATGAGAGGAAATTGTAATGTTCAAAATTGCAAAGCTTCCCACCAATTCTTGCGGTGAATTATATTTTTACCACAAATAGGAGGTTGGGTTTTGTTTATGGCCCTTTTTGACACTTTTGACCATGATGGTTTTTCACTTTATACCCTTGCAATTTTGAAAATTACCACGCACACACAACACTGCTCTTTTAGTCAATAAATTTATGATATGAAAATTTAAAATATCTTTAATACACGACCGTGTATGTACATGATACATGTGAACAATTAAAATTAGATAATATAATATTGATACATGAGTAGTCAAATATATAAATTATTATAAATAACTAAAATTATATCGTGTATATACATAACGATACATATAGAAATTTAATTTAGATAAGGATGTTCGCTTGACTCTCACTCATCTTGGTTAACCTTCACTATTAATACTATCCCTTTATTTAATATGCCTTAAACATGACACCTCATTTTTTTTTGAACAGGACTCAGAACCCGCATTTAACGACTAATTTAAATCCACTAATTTATTGTGAAACACCGTTCAGAAGCAAGCCTCAAGTTCTCTCCTCCATATTCCTTCTGCTCTCGCAGGTTTAGTGTTGGAGTTCTTCGGTTGCTTGGTGATCAAGTCAGTTTGAATAATGTCTGTGTTGGAGCTGCAGTTGCTTGGCGGTCAAGACAGTTCAAGTGTTTCCTCGTTTGTAGGTTTCTGTGACTTAGTCTAGGTTGATTCAGTTAATAAAACCCAGCTTGCTCGGGTTTAGATTAGGGTTGATTGTTTCCTTAACAAACTCACCACATTTGTAGGCAGTGTTGATGTGGGTGAGCAGATCGTTTTCTGTAAGGCTATAAAGCCATGATTTCATTCAATGAAAATGTATTGCTTTGGAGTTCTTAACAGAGTTTGCTCCTGTGTTTGAACCTTGAGTTTTCAACATTTAGAACCCTCATCTAATGATCCATTCGAAGAATGATAACATCCAAATTTAATCATCTTGACTTGGGTTCTTCTCATAGAAAGGTAAAGAGCATGATGAGACAAAAACTTGATGACAAGAGTTTCAGGTGTGTTCTTTTGGGAATGAGTGAAGAATCAAAAGCCTATATAATGTATGATCCTGTATTAAAGAAAGTAGTCATAAGCAGGGATGTGGTATTTGAAGAAGATAAAGTGTGGAATTGGGGTAAAACAGATGAAGAGGTTAAATGTGATGTCCTTGAGTGGGGAGAAGAAGATAAAATGGAAGAGGATGAGATAGAAGCTGTAAGTGAAGAAGAAGGAGAAGAAGAAAAAGGAGAAGAACAAGTTGAAGAAAGAGTTACTAGCTCTCTTTCAGAAGAAGAAGAAGCTGTTGAAGAGTTCTCTCCAAGTCCAAGTCATGTTGCAGAAAGAATAAGAAGGCAACCAACATGGATGCAAGACTACATCAGTGGTGAAGGTTTATCTGATGAAGACAGTAATAATTTTGTGATGTTTTCCTCTGCTGAAGATCCTGTGTCCTTTGAAGAAGCAGTCAAGAGCAAGAAATGGAAAGAAGCCATGGACATGGAAATTGATGTCATCAAGAAGAATGAGACATGGGAATTAGCTACATTACCAGAAGGAGCCAAAAGGATAGGGGTGAGATGGATATTTAAAACCAAGTTGAATGAAAAGGGGGAGGTTGATAAGTATAAAGCTCGACTTGTGGCTAAGGGTTACACTCAGCAATTTGGAATAGATTACACTGAGGTGTTTGCCCCAGTAGCTCGTTGGGATACAATCAGGATGATTCTTGCTTTAGCAGCTCACAAAGGATGGAATGTGTATCAACTAGATGTGAAGAGTGCGTTTTTGCATGGTGAACTAGAAGAGGCAGTGTACATTGAACAACCTCAAGGGTATGAACAGAAGGGGAATGAAGACAAAGTGTATAGACTCAAGAAAGCTTTATATGGTCTCAAACAAGCTCCTCGAGCTTGGTACAGCAGAATCGAATCCTATTTTATCAAGGAAGGTTTTGAAAGATGCTACTGTGAACACACCCTTTTTGTAAAGACAGAAGAAGGCAGTTTCCTAGTGGTCAGCTTGTACGTGGATGATCTCATATTCACAGGAAATGATGAAGAAATGTTTGAAAGATTCAAGAATTCTATGAAGAATGAGTTTGACATGTCTGATCTTGGAAAAATGAAATACTTTCTTGGAGTGGAAGTGATACAAAACTCTAAGGGAATCTTCATAAGTCAGAAGAAATATGCTAAGGAAGTTCTAGAGAGATTTGGTATGGAGAACTATAATTCAGTAAAAAATCCAATTGTTCCAGGGTGCAAACTGGTGAAGGATAAAGAAGGAGTCAGCATTGATGCCACAATTTATAAGCAAATGGTTGGAAGTTTAATGTATCTCACTGCCACCAGGCCAGATCTGGCATATGTGGTGAATTTGATCAGTAGGTTCATGGAAAGACCTACTGATTTACATCATCAAGCAGTAAAGAGAATCCTTCGATACTTGAAGGGAACAGTTGAGCTAGGAATTCTGTACAAAAGAGGAGAAGGAGAAGAGGATTTGATGGCCTACTCTGATAGTGATTATGCAGGAGACACTGAGGATCGAAAAAGTACATCAGGGTATGTGTTCTTATTAAGTTCAGGTGCAGTAGCTTGGTCCTCAAGGAAGCAACCAGTGGTCACGCTCTCCACAACTGAAGCAGAGTTCATAGCAGCAGCTTCATGTGCATGTCAGGGGGTGTGGATGCGCAGGATTCTAGAGAAACTTGGTCATAAGCAAAGTCAGTGCACAAGGATTTTCTGTGACAACAGCTCGACTATCAAACTCTCAAAGAATCCTGTCTTACATGGGAGAAGTAAACACATTGACATCAGGTTTCATTTCCTTCGTGATTTAACAAGAGATGGAACTATTGAGCTAGTACATTGTCATTCAAAGGATCAAATTGCTGACATTTTGACGAAGCCTTTGAAACTGGAAGAATTCGTGAAGTTAAGAGAATTGCTTGGTGTTTGCTTAGCACCAGGAGTAAACTGACTGTAAAATACAAGTCAGTTTAAGGGAGGATTTGTTGGAGTTCTTCGGTTGCTTGGTGATCAAGTCAGTTTGAATAATGTCTGTGTTGGAGCTGCAGTTGCTTGGCGGTCAAGACAGTTCAAGTGTTTCCTCGTTTGTAGGTTTCTGTGACTTAGTCTAGGTTGATTCAGTTAATAAAACCCAGCTTGCTCGGGTTTAGATTAGGGTTGATTGTTTCCTTAACAAACTCACCACATTTGTAGGCAGTGTTGATGTGGGTGAGCAGATCGTTTTCTGTAAGGCTATAAAGCCATGATTTCATTCAATGAAAATGTATTGCTTTGGAGTTCTTAACAGAGTTTGCTCCTGTGTTTGAACCTTGAGTTTTCAACAAGTGGTATCAGAGCCCTTCAAAGGGGCCTGATCGAATAGAGTTAGGAACAGCAGTCTCCTAGCAAAAGAAAAACAGAAGAGAGAGAGAGAGCTTTAGAGAGATGTCAACTGAAGGAAGCAATTTTGTTTAGCCTGCAATTCCCAAGTTCGATGGTCATTATGATCACTGGGCTATGCTCATGAAGAATTTCCTTCGATCAAAGGAATACTGGCCCTTGATAGAAACAGGGATTCTCCTAGTTGCAGAGGGAAGTGAACCAACAGAAGGTCAGAAAAAGATAATGGAGGATCAACGACTGAAAGATCTCAAGGTAAAAAATTATCTTTTTCAGGCTATAGATCGCACTATTATGGAGACAATACTTGATAAGGAGAGCTCGAAGAGTATATGGGATTCGATGGCGCAAAAATATCAGGGATCAACCAGAGTGAAGAGAGCTCAATTACAGGCACTCAGAAGGGAATTTGAAATCCTTCAAATGAGAGAAGGAGAGAAGGTGAATGAGTATTTTGCTCGGACATTGACAATTGCCAACAAGATGAAAGCACATGGAGAAAGAATGGGGCAGGTTGTGATCATTGAAAAAATCCTAAGATCTATGACCTCGAGATTCGATTATGTTGTATGTTCAGTGGAGGAGTCTAATGACTTGGATGTTCTTACAATTGACGAGTTACAAAGCAGCCTATTAGTGCATGAGCAGAGAATGAACAGTCACAGTGGAGGAGATGAACAAGCCTTGAAGGTTTCATATGAAGCAAAGTTCGGAGGAAGAGGAAGAGGTCGAGGTGCATTTCGTGGTAGAGGAGGTAGATGGAGACAGCCATTCAATAAAGCAGTTGTAGAGTGCTACAGATGTCACAAACTAGGACACTTTCAATATGAATGTCCTAGTTGGGAAAAGGGTGCTAATTATGCTGAGCTTGATGACAAAACAGAAATGCTGCTAATGGCTTATGAAGAAATCCATGATTCTGGAAGAAAGGAGGTATGGTTTCTTGATTCTGGGTGTAGCAACCACATGAGTGGCAACAAAGAATGGTTCCTGAATCTTGATGAAACTTTCAGACAGGTTGTTAAACTAGGAAACAACTCAAAGATAGCAGTAATGGGAAAAGGAAGCATCAGATTTCTCATCAATGGAACAACACAGGTGATTAGTGAAGTGTTCTACATTCCAGAACTCAAGAATAACTTGCTGAGCATAGGTCAATTGCAAGAAAGAGATTTGGCCATCCTTATTCAGCATGGAGAATGTAAGATATTCCATCCTACAAGAGGATTGATCATGCAGACTCAAATGTCTGTTAACAGGATGTTTGTTCTCCTTGTCGAAATGCCAACATTAGCTCAAGCTCAAGCTCCTGTTCCTACATGCTTTCAGGCTGCATCAGAGGATCAAACTTATCTATGGCATCGAAGATTTGGGCACTTAAATATCCAAGGTTTAAGAGCATTGTTTAACAAGAAGATGGTGAAAGGTCTACCTGACCTCCAAGTATCCTCAAGAGTATGCACTGACTGCATGGTAGGTAAACAGCATCGAAGATACATTCCAAAAAGGAGTCTATGGAGAGCTTCACAGAAACTTCAACTGATACATGCAGATATCTGTGGCCCTATTACACCTCAATCCAACAGTCAAAAAAGGTATCTGATCACATTTATAGATGATTACAGCAGAAAGTTATGGATTTATTTCTTAAATGCAAAGTCAGAAGCTTTTATGATGTTTAAGAAATTCAAGAACTTGGTAGAGAAAGAATCTGGAAACTCTATATGTTGTCTACGTACTGATAGAGGTGGAGAATTCACCTCATCAGAGTTCAACAATTTTTGCAGCTCAAATGGCATTAGGAGACAACTTACAGCAGCCTACACCCCTCAACAGAATGGGGTTGCCGAGAGGAAGAATCGTACAATTATGAATATGGTACGCTGCCTATTGTCAGAAAAACAAATGCCTAAAGAGTTCTGGCCTGAAGCTGTCAATTGGACAGTTCATGTACTAAATCGATGTCCCACACTTGCAGTAAAGAATATGACCCAGAGGAAGCATGGTATGGTTTCAAGCCTTCTGTGGATCATTTTAGGGTGTTTGGATGCATTGGACATGTACATATTTCAGACAAAATGAGACAAAAACTTGATGACAAGAGTTTCAGGTGTGTTCTTTTGGGAATGAGTGAAGAATCAAAAGCCTATATAATGTATGATCCTGTATTAAAGAAAGTAGTCATAAGCAGGGATGTGGTATTTGAAGAAGATAAAGTGTGGAATTGGGGTAAAACAGATGAAGAGGTTAAATGTGATGTCCTTGAGTGGGGAGAAGAAGATAAAATGGAAGAGGATGAGATAGAAGCTGTAAGTGAAGAAGAAGGAGAAGAAGAAGAAGGAGAAGAACAAGTTGAAGAAAGAGTTACTAGCTCTCTTTCAGAAGAAGAAGAAGCTGTTGAAGAGTTCTCTCCAAGTCCAAGTCATGTTGCAGAAAGAATAAGAAGGCAACCAACATGGATGCAAGACTACATCAGTGGTGAAGGTTTATCTGATGAAGACAGTAATAATTTTGTGATGTTTTCCTCTGCTGAAGATCCTGTGTCCTTTGAAGAAGCAGTCAAGAGCAAGAAATGGAAAGAAGCCATGGACATGGAAATTGATGTCATCAAGAAGAATGAGACATGGGAATTAGCTACATTACCAGAAGGAGCCAAAAGGATAGGGGTGAGATGGATATTTAAAACCAAGTTGAATGAAAAGGGGGAGGTTGATAAGTATAAAGCTCGACTTGTGGCTAAGGGTTACACTCAGCAATTTGGAATAGATTACACTGAGGTGTTTGCCCCAGTAGCTCGTTGGGATACAATCAGGATGATTCTTGCTTTAGCAGCTCACAAAGGATGGAATGTGTATCAACTAGATGTGAAGAGTGCGTTTTTGCATGGTGAACTAGAAGAGGCAGTGTACATTGAACAACCTCAAGGGTATGAACAGAAGGGGAATGAAGACAAAGTGTATAGACTCAAGAAAGCTTTATATGGTCTCAAACAAGCTCCTCGAGCTTGGTACAGCAGAATCGAATCCTATTTTATCAAGGAAGGTTTTGAAAGATGCTACTGTGAACACACCCTTTTTGTAAAGACAGAAGAAGGCAGTTTCCTAGTGGTCAGCTTGTACGTGGATGATCTCATATTCACAGGAAATGATGAAGAAATGTTTGAAAGATTCAAGAATTCTATGAAGAATGAGTTTGACATGTCTGATCTTGGAAAAATGAAATACTTTCTTGGAGTGGAAGTGATACAAAACTCTAAGGGAATCTTCATAAGTCAGAAGAAATATGCTAAGGAAGTTCTAGAGAGATTTGGTATGGAGAACTATAATTCAGTAAAAAATCCAATTGTTCCAGGGTGCAAACTGGTGAAGGATAAAGAAGGAGTCAGCATTGATGCCACAGTTTATAAGCAAATGGTTGGAAGTTTAATGTATCTCACTGCCACCAGGCCAGATCTGGCATATGTGGTGAATTTGATCAGTAGGTTCATGGAAAGACCTACTGATTTACATCATCAAGCAGTAAAGAGAATCCTTCGATACTTGAAGGGAACAGTTGAGCTAGGAATTCTGTACAAAAGAGGAGAAGGAGAAGAGGATTTGATGGCCTACTCTGATAGTGATTATGCAGGAGACACTGAGGATCGAAAAAGTACATCAGGGTATGTGTTCTTATTAAGTTCAGGTGCAGTAGCTTGGTCCTCAAGGAAGCAACCAGTGGTCACGCTCTCCACAACTGAAGCAGAGTTCATAGCAGCAGCTTCATGTGCATGTCAGGGGGTGTGGATGCGCAGGATTCTAGAGAAACTTGGTCATAAGCAAAGTCAGTGCACAAGGATTTTCTGTGACAACAGCTCGACTATCAAACTCTCAAAGAATCCTGTCTTACATGGGAGAAGTAAACACATTGACATCAGGTTTCATTTCCTTCGTGATTTAACAAGAGATGGAACTATTGAGCTAGTACATTGTCATTCAAAGGATCAAATTGCTGACATTTTGACGAAGCCTTTGAAACTGGAAGAATTCGTGAAGTTAAGAGAATTGCTTGGTGTTTGCTTAGCACCAGGAGTAAACTGACTGTAAAATACAAGTCAGTTTAAGGGAGGATTTGTTGGAGTTCTTCGGTTGCTTGGTGATCAAGTCAGTTTGAATAATGTCTGTGTTGGAGCTGCAGTTGCTTGGCGGTCAAGACAGTTCAAGTGTTTCCTCGTTTGTAGGTTTCTGTGACTTAGTCTAGGTTGATTCAGTTAATAAAACCCAGCTTGCTCGGGTTTAGATTAGGGTTGATTGTTTCCTTAACAAACTCACCACATTTGTAGGCAGTGTTGATGTGGGTGAGCAGATCGTTTTCTGTAAGGCTATAAAGCCATGATTTCATTCAATGAAAATGTATTGCTTTGGAGTTCTTAACAGAGTTTGCTCCTGTGTTTGAACCTTGAGTTTTCAACATTTAGAACCCTCATCTAATGATCCATTCGAAGAATGATAACATCCAAATTTAATCATCTTGACTTGGGTTCTTCTCATAGAAAGGTAAAGAGCATGGATCTGGGATCTTCTGACAAAAAATAAAAATAAAGAAGGGATCTGGGTAGAACATGTATCAGTGTACTAGTTTTCGTTTGAACCCATATTAATATATACAAGATCAACACAAAGATCTACCCCATTGGCTTAATTATATGTTTCGAGATGTCAATCCCAAAACTGTCGAACCAAAAACATCGGAATAGAATCTGAATAGAAGTAAACCTACCCAATGAGTACAATCGTGAAAGAATCTCGTCATCCCTTTCTTTCTCCCAGTTGTTCCAATCTGAGACTGAGTCATAAATTTGTAATAGATCTCTGCGTCTTATAATTAGAAGTTTTTCAAGATTGATAGATTGAGATCTCTGAGAAACAACTAGAATGAAAAGAGAAAGGAGAACATGCATCTGAGAAAAGAATGTCCTGTCTTCTGTATACAACCATTTCGTTGTAGAGTTAAGTCAGTTAACAATAACGAAGACGTTTATGTTGGAAAAACACAACTCCAATATTTAATATTTAATTGTCAATTGGTAAGAGAGCACAACTTTTTCAAGCAGCTAGACATACGGAGATGTCCCGGACGAGGCCTAGAGAGGGTTCCTAAGTTGGATGAGGATGGTTGTAGGAATAGAAACGGTGAAATTGGTGCTGGAGGTGTTATTAGAGATAAAACTGAAGTTTGGGTTAGAGGTTTTATCAAGAGCGGTCCTGCGTGCTGAAAGACTCTAGTCAAATTTTTTTAGAGGCCCTCTAATAAATATTTGATAAAAAATCAATATATATATAATATAATATATTAATAAGATCATTTTTAATCATTAATACTGGAGTTTGGGTTAGAAGTTTTATGGTGAATATTGGTGCTGGAGAAGTTCTTCAAACTGATGCTTGGAGTTTGTTTTATGTAATCCAACTTGCCTTGAGTACGAATATTTCTAGCTTGGAGGTTGAATCTGATTCCTCTACTCTTATCAACCTCTTGCAGAGTACTGATTTTAAGTTACATCCCCTAGGGACTATTTTGGTGAACTGTAAAACTTTGCTCTAGCAGTTTGATACTGTCGCAGTCCATCATGTCTATTGTTCGTACAAGTGTATACAGGGTATCTGGGTAGCGGTATCTGTATGCTCTTGTTATGCTATCAATAAGAACACAAAACGCCACTCGTAGGTCAGAGACCACCGAAGGGCGGTATTCGACTCTCCGATACATAAGTCAGTATTGATATTGACATAATAGTAGTAGATGAGTATTGAATGCCTCGTTAATCGGGTGAGAGAGAGTTACCATTTATAGGTTGTTGGTGGGAACGCTTCATCTTGCCTCTCGATGTGGGACTAGTGTGGTTCTGGCTGCTACAATATTGTCCCAAGAGGCGATATTGGGGCCGCGCGTGTGGGCACGTCTCAGCTCCGTTTAGGTAGCGGCTTGCGGCTATCTACAGCTGATGCTGTTGTCTCGCTGTTGCATGTCTTAGCGGTGGCGTGCTTGATGGTTATGGTCAGTCTAGGTGCTGTCAAAGTGCGCCAATTAGGCATGTATGCCAACAAGTCCCCCAAGTCCCCAGTCTAAGAGGGGCTTCTTAGCTAGGGAGTTAACCACCTAGCGTTTACCAAAAGCATCGGACCTATCATCAGGTCCCACTGGAGTCCCCCAACTCTCCTGACAAGAAGTCCCTCAGCATCTTCTGTTGTCCCTTTTATGCAACAGATGGCTTTCTTTGATCGCATCCCCTTAAGCGGTAGAAAGCGGGGTTTGAGAAAATGTGTTGTCGTTCTTTTATGGTTATGAGAGAGCGCTGGTCTCAGGTAGCTTGAAGGCTCTTGTCCTTCTCTTACGGCTACGAGAGAGCGCTGGTCTTAGGTAGCGGTAAGGCAAAAATCTTTGTTACTTGGTTTTCCTCTCCCCACGTGTCGTGCATGCAGCGGCCGGTTGGAAGCTTTTATGACTTGCGCGTCTGGTCGTAATTATGGTTGTTGAAATCGATGTGCCTTCTCGGTTTCCGCATCCATAATTACAAAGGGAAGGACGTGTGGCACACATCTGACAGTTGTTCTGAAAACACGGAACGACTGTCGTTCCTCGCTGCTCGCTATATAAGGGTTACGAGGGTTAGGTTTCGGCTTTGTTTCCCACTCTTCCTCATTTCGAACTCTTCCTCTGCAACCTTTTTTTCTTTAGTCTCCCAAGGGTTAAGAATTGTGCAACTTGCAGTTTCGTTGGATCCATTCTGCTCATCCTATTCGTCCTTCGAATCAAGGTTGGATTTTTTTTCTCCTTTTCCTTTGTTTGTGTGCTCTGTCTTTGATTTAAGGGCTTGTCTTGGTGTTGTTTTGTTTCGAGTTTTGGGTTTTTCTTGGTTTTGGGGTTGAAGATCTGGGTTTTTTTCTTGAGTGTTCTTTGCTAGATTTAGGGCAACGAGAGGCTAGATCTAACTGGTTGCTGACTTTTTGGGTTAAGATGTTTTGTGGAAAATGTTTGAAGAGCGCAATGTGGTGCCTTCTAGTGGCCCAAGTGTGTCTAATTCACCATCTAATTTGATAGCGGAGTTTATTGCTAACTTTGAACAGTCTGCTGCTGCTCGCACATTTCACGAGGGATTGGAGCTATTTGTTCGCGGGGAACTAGCTAGGCGTGGACAAATGTTTGAACAGCCAGCGCCATTAAGAATTATCGCTCCCATGGAAAGTTATTTGGAGTGTCCTGATGGTCATGAGCGCTCCAAGCGGCGACAAGAGAGTGAAGCCAGTAAGCACATATCAGGCGGTAGTGATGCTAGCTCCTCTGGTCGTGTGGCGTCTGAAGGTTCCAACGAAGATCAGGGGTGGTTCCCCTACGCTGGAAGCTGGTGGACGATGTCCTTGTTAACGAGCTTGCTACTCTGTTAGATCAGAGGAAGATTGATAAGAACCGCGCTATTTACAAGCTGTCTGGCTCTCTGAAACTGCGTCCCCTGAGGGAGGAGTTTGGATCCCAGCTTACGGATGGTGAAACACTGATTTACGATATTCTGCTGCTTCACGGTTTGAAGCTACCTCTCGACCCTTGGCTGCACAACGTGCTCGTGGAGTTTGGCATCATTTTAGGGCAGATGGGACTTAATATGTTTAAGAATTTGATGGTGATGGGCGTCATTTAGGACTTCTATGGGTGTCAACAGCCCTCAATGGCAGAAATCACGCACTTCTATGATTTACAGTACTCTGCTCGTAAAGGGAAGCGTGACACAGCTACCCTCGTTCTCTGTGCTGACCATAAGAAGAGACACGCAAAGCCCTATATTGAGGGTATGCCGGAGTCGAAGAACGAATGGTACACAAATGCATGTGTCACTATCGAGGGTTGAGAATTTTGAGAAACTTGTGGCGGTATGCGCTCGTCGCCTTATAGAATAAAATATGTCTTCCAACCAATTGAGGGTGGGGATTGCCGCTTTTTTGTTTCATTTTTTTCATTCCGCTGCCGGCTTAATGTCCTTGCCCTTTTTTTGTCAGAGTACAGGCGATTCCCACTCCTTGAGGTTGAGAAAAAATGCCTTCAGAGAGTGAGAGTTCTGTGGTTGGAGCAGAGGACTATTGACCAGCGCATCCTCATGTCCTGGCCGTGCCTTATTGACTGCATGCTGTCGCGAGCCCCAGGTTTGGTTTCTCTCTTCATTATATATATATATATATATTGCGACAACCTTTTTTCGTGACTGTAACTTGTCAGTTGCTCTGATGCATTCAGTTGGTGGCGCTCAGCTTGGTCGTTCCGTGAAGCCGACGCTTCTCAAGGTTTTTCAGCAATATCTTGTTGCTTGGAAGGTACCAAACGCCGAAGAAATGTATTTCGACGCAGCGATGAAGGCGGTGGTAGAGCTTGTTGAGAGAGCGCCTTCGGTTGGGCGGAGTGGCGGTAACCGCTAGCGGAGCGGCGGAGAAGTCCACAGAGCCTGTGCAGGTCCCTGCTGTTCCCCTGCATACTCATCAAAAGGGTCCTGATGGTAAAAATCTTCCTCCTCATCCCTCGGTGGAACATGTGGTAGAGGAAGACTCAACGGATGAGGAGCTTGTCCTTGAGGCGGTTGATGAGGTGAAGCGCGGTAAACGCAAGGCACAAGATTCCACTTCAAGAGTCTAAGATAAGAGGAAGCAGCGTAAAGAAGGTGCTGACGTGGGTCCGTTACAAGCCGAGGCTTTGGCCGCTCCAACCTCTGTTCCTATGTCTGCTGCCCCTGCCGTGGTGGAATCGTTGGTCGAGGATTCGTCCTTCCCAATGATCGATGCGCTTCCGCGGGTGTCGCCCTCTGAGTAGCTGCTTGTGTAGTCCTTCTTTCAGTTCGCTGGGATGGCAGGCTTGGAGTGCCCTACGCAGCGGGAGGATTCATTTGTCGCCACTGATAAGGAGAGCTTGATGGAAGTCCTCGCCCAATCCTTCAAAAGTATTCACAACATGAGGGAGCAGACTTTGCCCTCCGTCAACAGCTGAAGGAGGCTACGGAGGGCTGGGCCTCGGCGAACAAGAAGCTAAGGGCGCTTCAGGTGCGCTATGACCGAGTGACAGCTATTTGGGAAAAAGAAGTGGGCAGACGGCGAGACAAATGAGTGTGGGGGGGGGGTGGTAGATGTCTGAGTAGTCAGATACTTCTACGTAAACCCTCCTTTTCGTAACGCGCCTTAGCAGCGTATTTAGGAAACTTGTGTTATTATTCTTCAGAATATCAATAACAACTGTTTTTGCTTTATGATTTGTCTTGCGTTTCGCTTTATGGTTGCCTTTGTCTAGATTTTTGTGTACATAATGAAATTGTTTTGGGGTATTATTTTGTACTTAAGTGTGCGAACGCGTTTAGCTAGGTTAAATGCTGCATAAGAACAATAGCGTGGATAATACCTGTATCATTCATAAGTGACGTGTGCCAACTTTACAAAAATAAACAGCGTTGTAACAACGGCTGATATTGGAAGACTTAATAGAAGTAGCGATCTAGGCAGACTTTGAATAAGAGTAGCGATCTAGGCATACTTCGAACAACACTGTCTTAAGTGCTGTGTGTTCCATGAGTAAGTAGAGATCTTTCCGCTTTTATCTTTGATGTAGAATGTACCTGGGCCGACTGCTTTTACGATCTGATACGGCCCGTCTCAGGTTGGACTTAGCCCTTTTGCCTTTGGGATGACTTCTTTCATCACCCATTCTCCCACCTGGAAGCTTCTGTACCTGACTCGCTTGTTGTAGTAGCTCGCTTTTCTTCGCTTGTTCAGCAAGTTGTGGAGGTGCACCTTTATGCGCTTTTCCTCCATTAAGTCTTTGTCGAGGAGTCCTTCATTGTTGGTGGTGCTATCGAACAGCGCTACCCTGGCGGTTGGACATAGGATCTTGACTGGTAGTACGACTTCTGTGACATAAGTGAGGCAGAATGGCGTCTCCCCTGTTTCCTTGATCGGAGTGGTCCTTAGTGCCCAGAGTGCCTCAGGTAGCTTCTCTGCCCACAATCCTTTGTGGTCATCTAGCTTCTTTTTAAGTAGCGTCTTTATTTTCTTGTTGGCTGCTTCTACATGGCCGTTCGTCTGTGGGTGTGCTACCGATGCAAATTTGATTTTGAGGCCCTTTATCGTAGCCCACTAGATTAGTTCGTCATTGTTGAATTGTTCTCCATTGTCGGTGATGATTGTATTGGGTACTCCAAATCTGCAAGAGATGTTCTTCCAGATGAAGCGCTTCACCCTACTGGTAGTGATCTTGACCAGCGGCGCTGCCTCGATCCACTTAGTGATGTAGTCGACTACTACTATGATGTATTTGTATTTGCCTTTTGTTGTGGGTAGCGGCCCTATCAAGTCCAATCCCTATATTTGTATTTGCCTTTTGCTGTGGGTAGCGGCCCTACCAAGTCCAATCCCCAAGTGGCTCCTAGCCATGCTCCTACTATCATTGATAGCGGCTCTGCTTGTGCCCTCAGGATTGTGGCGAATTGGTGGCATCTGAAGCAGCCATTTGCTATTTTCTCTGTGTCTCCTACCATTGATGGCCAGTAGTACCCGTAGCGCATTGCCTTATTGGCCATAGAGTGGTATCCTGAGTGGTCCCCGCTTTCCTCACTGTGGAGTTCTTCCAGGACTCTTTTTCCTTCTTCCGCCACCACACACTTTAAAAGGGGAAACTTTAGGCTTCTTCGGTACAGCTTGTCATGCATCAGACTGTATCTTGTCGCTCTTCGTACTACCGTCTGTGCTGCCAGCTTATTTTCTCGTAGCGTTCCATTCTGCTTGTACGCAATGATCTCATCCATCCAAGAGGGCTCTGTCTCGATATGAAAGATCTCTGCAAGGGTCTTACTGATGGATAGCTTTTCTAGAATTTCCACCCTTGTGTCTTCTCTGTTCTGGTGGGGTTGTGATGTCGCCACCCGTGCTAGGGAATCTGCCTTTGTGTTCTCTGCTATTGGGATTTGCTTTAATCTTCTCAGAGTTGGCTTCAATTCCCCTCTGGCTGACCATATAGCCTAAGAACTTGCTTTCTGTACCCCGAAGTAGCACTTCTCAGGGTTCAGCCTCATGCTATATTCGAGGATGATGGCAAAGATAATCCTCAGATAGCCTATATGATCCCCCATTTTCTTGCTCTTTACCAACATGTCGTCCACATATACCTCGATTATTTTGCCCATATGCTCCCAGAACATCTTCATGCACAGCCTCATCCAGGTTTCCTTGACATTTTTGAGGCCAAAAGGCATGTTGTTGTAGCAGTAGATTCTTTTGTCTGTTGTAAAGCTTGTGGCCTCCTGATCCGACTCCTTCATCAGGATCTGATTGTAGCCTACAAAAGCGTCCATCAAAGTTAGGACATCGTGGCTCGCTGTGGAATCTATCATCTGATCGATTCTAGGTAGCGGGAAGCAATCTTTCGGGCATGCTTTATTTAAGTCCTTGTAGTCGAAACACATTCGTCACTTCCCATTTGATTTGTGGACCATCACTAAGTTCGCCAGCCATGATGGATAATGGACCTGATGCACAAACCCCTACTCCTGCAGCTGAGTAACCTCTAGCTTCATAGCAGCGTACTTCTCGATATCAAACGCCCTTCTCTTCTGCTTCACCGGGTGGGCTGATGGCTTGATGGAGAGTTCGTGCTCTATGACATCCCTTGCTATGCCAGTCATGTCTGCGTACGTCCAGGCAAACGTCTTGGCATTATCATTGAGGAACTGGATCAGCTCCTCGGCTATGGCGGGATCCAATTAGGTTCCAATCTTGACTGTCCTCTAAAGGAACTCGTCAGAAATGCTCACCGCTCTCACTGATATCTCTAGATTTGCTGGGTCTTGGGAGCGTACTTCTCATCCTGCTCCCTTAGGTCATCCAGCTTGTTGGTGAGTTCCATCCCTGCTGGTACCGACAAGATCTCCCTCCGCTTCTAGGTCTGTAGTACCGATGTCATGTAGCACTCCCTTGCTACTGTATGGCTTCCTCTCACCATCCCTGTCTCGTGAGGGTTGAGAACTTCATTAGCAGCATATATCCCGCCACAATGCATTTAATCATGTTCAGCGTCGGGCGTCCGAGGATGGCGTTATAAGAGCTATAACAGTCTATGATAATGAACTGGCAATCCATCTTTGTCGTGCAAGGATCAGTTCCAATTTGGACCGCCATCATGTCTGACCCTAGGGGTTGGATTATGTCCCCTGAGAAGCTAAGTAGCGGCTCGTAGTCTTGTATCAATTTCTTCTCTGATCGCTTCAACTTCTTGTGGCAGTGGCTGAACATAATGTTTACCGCTGACCTGTTGTCTATTAGCACGCTTCCTAGGCTGAACTCCCCTACTATGATTATGTCGCACAGGAAAGGGTCGTCGCATGGTTCGTTTACTCCATGCTCCTCCTCTTCCATGAATTCAATGGGCTCATACCATTGCTTCGTCATTTTGATCGCTCTGTAGTATGAAATATGATTTATGCTCCTAGGGTGATTTTCTCTTGCATACTGCTTCTTGCTCCTATTGGACATGTTCGTTAGTGGCACCCCACCGTCAATCAATGTTGATTCGCCTGAGCTCGACGTTAGCCACCACTGGCGCCTGCTGCTGCCTTGGCTCCGCCCGTTACAGCTTCCCATCTCGCTGCATCTCGTCCTCTGCAAATGGCGGCAGTCATTTGTGTCGTGACTGGCGTCCTCATGGTGCTTGCACCATTGCGCCCCCTTCTATCTCTCTTTGGGAATCGAACCGTTGGCGGTCAGGGGATCTGATCCTTGTATCTATCGAGCATTTCCTCGTATGTTCTTATGACGACCGCGTTGACTTGCTGGCGCCTGTCTCCATATTCCTGACTTTTGTTGTCTTTCCTTTCTTCTCCCATCTTAGGCGCTGCTTAGCTTGCCAATGGTTATCTTTGTGGCGCTTTTCGCCTTTTGTTCCTCCCTTGTGCCATTCTCTTTTATTGTCCCTTCGTCCCGCTCCGGATGATGCTGCTGGAGCGTAGAATTTTGTGAAGCTTCTTGTGCCTTTGTAATCTGCATGAGGGGCGCGGTCTTTCTCCTTTTCTCCACATGTAGCGTACTCTGCCTGAGTTGTGTTGATCGCGTCCACCAGCACTTCATCGTAAGTGGCGTTCTTGAACTTTTTGTTCAACCGACAGAGTTATTTCCCCTTAAGGAGTCCCTCTTTAAATGTTATCAACCCGACAGTTTTGCTGAAGTCTCTACACTTCGACGTTGCTTCTTGCCACTTAATTACGAAAGAGCGCAGTGTCTGTCCTTGGATTTGCTTGACTTTGAAGAGGCGCTCAGTGCTGTGCTCCCCCACAGCGTTTAAGATGAACCTAGTGAAAAAGGCGTGTGTCATGACATTAAAGGAATCCACTGAGTTGGAGGGCTGCTTGAAGAACCAGCTCATTGCCTCCTCTTCCAGTGTTTCGCTGAACAACTGACACAGGGTGGCGTCATCATACTCCCTCCGCTGAGTTTTTTTTCATTATATATAAGGAGGCAAAAAGAATTAGGGGCCCAAAAAAATTGGGGCTCTAGGCTAGTGCCTGTTGGGTCTATAGTCAAGGCCTGGCCTGGGCTTGGGATTGTGGCTTTGGTAGAGCAACAACAGGTCTCACAGGAGCAACACCAAATTTCACAGGGATTCCTGAAACTTGGGATAAGAAGTCGGCGGCAGCGACCCAGACTTTGTAGGAGAAGATGTAATTGAAGACACTAAAACAATGACGTAATTGAAGACATTGAAACCAACGACCTAGACTTTGAATAGCCACCCAAACAAAGTTGGTCTGGGTAGATAGAATGACGTCAGATGCAGACGAAAAGATGTTGGGGACTTGATCACTTGAGCGACGATTCACAGACAAGCTACAAAGAAACGACGTCGTTTGAGATTAATCGATGGTGAGGACTAAACCCAAGTTAAACGTGAAAGACTTGATGTAGAAGAACCGAGAAGAAAACCCTAACCAACGGGGTTATAACTCCTCAAATTGAAAAACAAAACAAGAGACAAAGTCCTTTCAGATCTTTGCTCTGATACCAACTTAAATATAATGAAGATGAAATAATGAATTTTCAGATGTATTATTCATCTCACAGTGGAGGTTTATATAAGAGACTACAAGAAATATAATTAGTAAGTATAAACCTACGATATAATTACAATACTACATTCCTAATATGACTCATGCTGACATTTCTAAACAACCTCTGGGCGAGAGAGCATGTTCTGTAGTTGCGGAATGCAAAAGTTGCCACCTGGATTTGCGTTTTCAGTACCTATCTGCATAATTTTCTTCTTGAATTCTTGTTGTCATTTTATCCAACAGTGGCTGCTAGTTTAATTTTATGCTACTGATTATCTTTCTGTGAGTTATGACGAATTTTTACTGTATCAAACTTTGATATCTGAAGTTCCTACTGCTAGGAAAGAAATGATTTTTGTGTACCATGTTTAGAGGTGGCGAACGGCTGTACAATACGGGCATGACACGAGTACATTAACGGCCCAAACACGTTATCTTAATGGGTTTGGTCGGGCCTAGAAAATAGACTCATGGGTTTGGCCCGAGCCTGTTATTGCCTGACTCTGCCCCAAACACAACAAATTGAGTCTTATGGCCCGACCCGCTCTAATATATATATTTTTTCGTTAAAATATGAAGATTATATATTTATAAATAATATAAAATTTGTTTTAAGTGTGAAAAAATAACTTATAAATATTAATAATTATTCATTTTGATTCTGTTAGACCCATAAGAAGTTTTTGCTAAAATATTAGTAACTATAAATAATAATCATATGATTCATATATCATATATTTCATTAGTTTGTTAATATAGAAAAAAATGATCAATAGAAAGTGTGAATTAGTTTTCATTTGTTATTGTTTTGGTATACTATGATATCAAATCTCGACTAATTTCAATTTTCAACTAGAAACATGTTTCGTCCAGCCTGCTAATGGGCCTAATCCAACATGTTATGGGCTTGGGTCGTGGGTCAGACTGAGTTTTAGATTTAAGTAAATTAGCCGGCCTAAACCCGAGCTCGTTAAGAAGCGGGTCATCGTGGGCTGGCCTAAACACGGTCTGAAGCTCGATTAAACGGGCTGGGCCGGCTCGTTTGCCCCCTCTGTCCATGTTCATGTTGCTGCTTGCATAATCTCATTGTTAAGACAGACACTGCTATCTTCAACACCAGAAGCATGTCACTTGCATGAATCATCTAATCAGTATTGTTCAGATCTCTTGTTTTACTTATTTATGTTAGTTCGTTTTTAGAGAGCAATAGTCTTAAAACTGTAATCCAGAAGAATTTTGATGCCAAAATTCCCAGTAGATTGATCTCATTACTATTGTCATGTAATGTGTTACCAACTGAGATCTCAAACTCTGAAGTTGCCAGAGTTGGACTCTCATCAAGGGGAAACAGTTAATCAAGGCAAAATCCACCAACCAAGAACATGCTCAATGGCCAAGGTCTTATAGTTTTTAAATTGCAATGAAAAAGTGATCAATGCAAAGCTTTTCTCTCTCAAAGTATGTAACTTTTGACCTTCATATATAAGGAGACTAATCACATTACTTCCTGCCTTTGCATTCCTTAGTGCCTTTGGAGCTTTTGGGTTGTCTTCTTGTTTTGGGTTTTGCTTAGTCGTAACGATGCAATATGAGAGCCTATGATTCATCCCTTACAGCAATTCTATATATTACTTGCATGTAAAGCAAATCGTAGCAATCACAAGTAGGAAGCGATCTTTATTGGCTGCTTTATCCATGCTGCTTTTCTGAAAGATGCTTGAAATGAAAATAGCAATTACAGTACCTAGCTTTGATTCTGAATCAGAATGTCCTACCCTTAAATATGATGTTAACGCCACCCTCCATACGTAATCGTGTATAAAAACTCAAAAGAATTATGGGCCATGTTTAAATAGAACAAAGGAAGATACTGAGTCCATCATGTTAGACGAATGTTACAGTGATATCACGAAGGCATTGGGTAAAGACAAGTTCAAAGCTTTGTTGTGCAAGTTAGGAGTGCTTGACATACACTTTCCAACTTGAAGAAGAGTGTTGAGAATATTATGTAATAAAGTGTAGATTTCTAATATGTCGGAGATCTTATGTAGCTAGGTTTCTTATATATTCTAGATTTAAATAGATTCCTAATTTGTAGTAACTACCTTATTATTGAAGGCTGTGGTCTGCAATAGAGTGATTATCAATTCAGTCTCAAATACCTTTTATACAACTTATTCCCCATGTGGGTAACACGCCCTTGCTTCATAAAACAGAAACTCATGCATAGAACTTCCCTCTTCTGCTCTTCCCCTTCTCCCTTTCTTCTCCGAATAACAGTGTCTTCCAAAAAAGAGAAAGCAGAAACACACACCCCCAAAAGCAAAAGCAATAAAGGATCACACCCCTCTTTTCAATCAAAATATGAAAAGCAAAAGGCCAACCCAAGCCAAAGCTGACCACGTTAAGCAACTCATGGAGAAGATCCTACTTATATACTCTCAACCCAACTCACCTTCTCCCTTGTTCTCAGTCCCCTCATTCTTCGTATCTTTGAGCTCAGAGTGGCAATGTCTGAGATTGTGGTTGCAGAGCCCATCCATGATGGTGGAGCAGAGGAAAAAAGACCCATTACAAGGTATCTCACAATGGGAAGTGGGAGCGATCACAATCATGTTCCTGAGCCATTTGAGAGCGAGAGACTACCTGCCACTTTGGCCTCCAAAATCCAGAGCTTTCTTCGGGTTGCTAACTTGATCGAAAGCGAGGAGCCAAGGATTGCTTATCTATGTTAGTGTTGTTGGTTTCTTTTTGTTTTGTTGAATTTGGTTTGTGTTACAAGGTTTTAAAGACGTGAAATTTTTTGAATTCATTTGAAGGATTGTAGTGTTGAGTAGCTAGTGTTGGAATTGTGAGGTAAAGGATAGTATGGAAGTCATAGGATAAACATAAGGTGAATGGAAAACCTTTCAAAAAGGGTTATTGGAGGTTTTGTTGATTTAGTACTAGTTAGATTGAAGTTGCTGGCGTTTTTGTCAATGATAGGATGAAGTCCCGGGATTTGATAAAGTCCTAAGAAGAAATAGCCTGATTAGCAATCACATTTCTGGTGGGAGTAATAAACATGTAGCTTTGGCTTATTAGGGATGTTGCTTTGAATTTTGGAAGCAGTTTACTGAAAAAATCCATGTCATAGATGAGTGCAACTGTGCAAGTATGTTTTCTTTGAATTGGTCAACTGTTTATTCAGAGAGATTTGTAGGAAATTTGATTGTACCAACCAAAACCTGAGACTAAGGCCAGAAAATTTTGTGCCAGGTAGTTGCGTTGTAAAATTTTATTCTTTTGGCTATTAAAGATCTATAATTTACGTTACCTTCCACCTTAATTTGGAAGGGGAACTGCTTATCCCATATCTTTTCTCTGAATATACTCATGGAAGATACTTAAATAGTTGTTTTCAAAGATGTAGACTCCAGGCCTACAAGAATCTTGATTTAACATTGATGCATGGAGCAATGACATTGTCTGTGTGAACTTTTTGGACAGGCCGCTTTCATGCCTTTGAAATAGCGCATAACATGGACCGTCATTCGAATGGGCGGGGTGTTCGACAATTCAAAACTACCCTTCTGCAGCGACTTGAACAGGTGATTATCCACATTATCTTGTACCACATGCAGTAGTAATATTAGGTCAAAATGGTAGTTAGACTCGTAGTGTACAAATATACTGCACAGGTGTTTTAGTGAACATATGATTAAGATGTTTACTACGTGCTAGATTAAAGATAAAACTCTTAGCATGATACACTATTCCTTTATAATTATCTGTGAGATACCAGCTATTCGATTTGAGATGCCATCATATTATCTGCACACTGTATCACAAATCAATTGAAATAAATTCTTCTTAGCTAAGTAGTCAAACTAGAGACTATGTTTCCTCTCAATATTGTCATTACCTAGAGTTCTATTTTCCCGTCTTATATATCCTTCTGTTGGCCGGACTTATACTTTATGTTTCTTGTCCCTGTTAAGTTCTCTGAGACTGAAGGTACTTTTGTAAGCAAAAAAGTGGATTTCTTCTTCTGATGTGGAATATGATTTCTTCCCAACTTTGAACTGTTGGTTTTAATGGGTTATAGGATGATGAAACTACATTTAGGAAACGGAAGGAAAAGAGTGATATACGTGAGTTGAGACGTGTTTATCATGCTTACAAGGAGTATATCATCAAACATGAAGGAGCATTTAACGTGGAAAATAGGTAAATTACATCCATGCACGTTTCTTTGTATATTATATATGTTGAGATATCTTTCTTGGTTCTGATTTAAAGTATTGATTAGATTTGTATACTGTCAACATTAATTCTTGGGACTTTATCTGAATCAGTCACAGAGAGAAGTTGATAAATGCGCGTATAATTGGTTCTGTGTTGTTTGAAGTCTTGAAGACAGTTTCAAATACAGCCGGTCCTCATGTAATTTTCCTTCTTTAATTCTATGCATTCTTCATTTTCTCACGTAGTATGTGATGACAAAGATAATGCTTTTGTTTCTATTCTCTGAAAGCTGTTTCTCGGCATGGCATTCTATATTATCTTGCTTAATGTTTATTTTTTTAGGCCCTTGCTAATAGAGGTGGTATCCAGACGAAACCTAATGATCTCTTTGGCATATATAATATTTTACCACTTGATCAAGGAGGTGCTCAGCAAGCAATCATGCTTCTACCTGAGGTCTGGTGCTGAATTTCATAACTAGTGCTATTTTTTTTCCTTTTTCATTCCTTTTTTTCAACCTTAAAATCTAAATGCTGATCAAGTGGTCATAGCAGTGCTTACATGATAGTAAAGCAAGCCTATGAATTGTAAAATGGGGATTTCAGTTCTAATAAATAAAATGAAATACTACAGATTAAGGTGGCAGTAGCAGCAATACGAAACATTCGTGGCATACCTTCCAATGAAGATTTTCAGAAACATGGGAATTTCATTGATTTGTTTGACTTTCTTCAGTACTGCTTTGGATTTCAGGTAGTTTTTTTTCCAAATTTTGATTTGATTATGTCTTGCCTCCTCTTCTCCTTCTACTATAAAAGTATAAATTATAGCTGTTATAGCATGTAGTAAATAGGCCAATTGGAGATGCAGTACATAGTGATAAAGTAGTATGGGGTTCAACTTCAAAACCAATTGGCGATAGAGAGAGTGACCCAAACCCTTATAAACCCACAGGCAAGGTCACGTGTGGCGAATCTTTAAGCCTAACACGTGGACAACAACTTGGGTGGTCGTGGAGTTTGTGTGGCTTTTGGGCTTCACACGTGGACTTGGGTAACCCGCACTGATACTATGATAAAGTAGTCTGGGGTTCAACTCCAAAACCAATTGGCAATAGAGAGAGTAGCCCAAACCCTTATAAACCCACAGGAAAGGTCCCATATTCCCGATGTGGGATATATATCTCAACATGATAAAGTAGTCTGAGGTTCAACTCCAAAACCAATTGGCAATAGTGAGAGTAGCCCAAACCCTTATAAACCCACAGACAAGGTCTCATATTCCCGATGTGGGATATATATCTCAACACATAGTTTACTTTGCTCTCTGTTCCTTACTTTTAGAATTGATTGATTTTATATCTTGTGTCAGGAAGGGAATGTAGCCAACGAGAGAGAGCATCTGCTTCTACTCCTAGCTAATATTCATAGACGGAAAAGTCAGAAGCAGACATCTGTCTCCAAAGTGATTTTCTTTGGCGTTTATACCTATTGTTTGAGTATTATATTATTCTGCTTTTGTGTTGAAACAATCCATTCTTATAATATCAGTTACAAGATGCTGCTGTAGATGAGTTAATGCGGAGATTTTTTAAAAATTATACGAATTGGTGCAAATTTTTGGGAAGGAAAAGTAACATCAGGTAAGATATTACGATCTGGAAATGGTACTTTCTTGAAGATTACTATTTTGACCCAATGACTGCTTTTTGTTTTGTCTCCAAAGTGATTTTCTTTGGCGTTTATATAATTGCATGATAAGCTAGCTGTTTCTATTTTTATTTTTTCATTTGAGATCTCTTAAATCTTAGTATTTAAACTTGTGAGTTTTGTCTTACCTAAATGTCATTTTCTGTTTAGGTTGCCTTATGTGAAACAAGAAGCCCAACAATATAAACTTCTATTTCTGGGGCTTTATCTTCTTATATGGGGGGAGGCTGCAAACTTGCGATTCATGCCAGAATGTCTCTGTTATATTTTTCACCATGTAAGCTTACCATCTATTTCTGTCAAGCATAATGCTGGTTGAATCATTTTGCTCATATATTCATATTTCCCTTTCAAACCCATATCAAAAATAAAATTTTGTTATATCAAACAAAACTTATTCTCACTTGAATATATAAATGTGTGTACATTCGTCATTGATATGTATGGTTTAGTTTATACTGCATTTTCAGATCTGGAGTTCTGTAATTCTGAAAATCTCAGACAGACCTTGGTACATTGAACCTGTATTAATCTTATATTTCATGATTTACCTCATGGACTATTCACTATAATCATTAGTAAACATATTGCTTCTTTCCTCATGAACACATGAATTGCACAAGCTTCATTTTGTAGATTATGCATGAAATTTGTATGCCATTAATAATTGTTACTTTTTATTATATTTATTTGTTTATATATTTTGTTTTTAAGATGGCATATGAGCTACATGGCATGTTAACTGGTGCTGTTAGCTTGACAACATGGGAGAAGGTCATGCCAGCATATGGAGGGCAGTCTGAGTCTTTCCTTAACAATGTCGTTAGCCCCATATATGGGGTTATAAGAGAGGTAATCTAGGAGTTTAACGTATGCTTTCAGTTGAACAATTTTCTGTAGCTAATCCATTATTCCTTCTTTCTAATGCAACTGAAGGAAGCCAAGAAAAGCAAAGGTGGGACAGCTGACCATTCCAAGTGGAGAAACTATGATGATCTGAATGAGTATTTTTGGTTAGTGTTCAACTTAAGTCATACATGTATAGATATGTATTGCGTCCTGTGATTCAAAGTTCTGACTACAATATGATCAATAAAGTGAAATCTGCCATCTTTTGGCAGGTCTCCTGATTGTTTCGAAATCGGTTGGCCCATGCATCTAGATCATGATTTCTTTTGTATACACTCTCCAAAAAAGTCCAATTCTAAGAAAGCTTCAGCATCCACTGCTCCCGTCGAAGAAAGAAGGAAGGAAAATGGAGAGGAAGATGAAATTGGGGTATGTTATATTGCATCATTTACTGAATCTGCGGCTTCTTGCAGTTGATTGATTATAAATTGCAATGAAAAAGGTCTTCTCCTACTGGAATAGCTTTCTAATGGTTATATGTAGTTGAAAAAACTATAGAGCATGCTTTATCAGAGCCCTATTCTAGGCATTTATGTATATGCCTGTATTTTTTAGCTCAATTTCATAATACAGTTTAGACTTTTTTTTTCAAAAATCTTTTTGTACTATGTGGGTCAGGA
The DNA here is from genome assembly GCA_951800085.1 of Comarum palustre. Classification (NCBI taxonomy): domain Eukaryota; kingdom Viridiplantae; phylum Streptophyta; class Magnoliopsida; order Rosales; family Rosaceae; genus Comarum; species Comarum palustre. The sequence goes on along the minus strand of OX637587.1, from coordinate 14,766,281 downwards.
GCCAGTGGAGTTGGGTAATGCTTTTACCTTGATTTACACTATTTGGAATTGGAGTTGGAAAAAGAAAAAGGACAAGCGGATTACCCCGTGTGAAACTGCTCAATTCTCTAATAGCTTAATTGATCCATTTTATTTAATTTGTTGACAATTCTTCTGTGTCTCAAGTGATTTTTTTCCTAACAGGTTTCTAAAGAAGAAGTCCGTGAACCCAAATGGTTGGGAAAAACAAATTTTGTAGAAGTACGTTCTTTTTGGCAGATATTTAGAAGCTTTGACAGAATGTGGAGCTTTTTTATTGTTTCCCTTCAGGTAAACTTAAATTAGTCGAACAGCTTGACCAATACTTCCTTATGCTATGGTTTGTTTCTTAACTTTAACTTTTTCTTGTAGGCATTGATAATTATGGCATGCCATGAAGTGGCATCTCCACTTCAATTGTTTGACAAAGTTATATTTGAGGATATCATGAGTATCTTCATTACGTCGGCATTCCTTAAATTCATACAAGGTACAATTAAAAAGTATTTTCTTTTAGTTCTCAGTGTTGAATGCACCTTAAACATTACTCAAGCGGTCAAGCCTTATCATGTTTCTACGTAGTCTTGTTATGTATTATTAACTTTTCACTTTTTTTTTCTTTTTTTATTCAGAAGAAGCTTTAATTTGTATGTACCAGGCATGCGAAACTTGGTTCTTATAGCTCCAACATACATATGAATTGTATCTTACAAAATATCATACTTTTACCATGTGTCATCTATGGTATATGATAAAGTAGTCTCGGGTTCAACTTCAAAATTAGCAATAGAGAGAGTAACCCAAACCCTTACAAGCTCACATGCAAGATCCTATATTCCCGATGTGGGATAGATATTTCAACACGCCCCCGCACGTGTGGCGACCCTTGCAGCCTAACACGTGAACAACATTAGGGATAACGTGGAGTGCGTGTGGCCGGTAACGCTAACACACGTGAACGTGAGTAACCCGCTTTGATACCGTGATAAAGTAGTATAAGGTTCAACTCCAAAACCAATTGGCAATAGAGAGAGTAGGCCAGACCCTTATAAGCCCACAGGCAAAGCCCCATATTCCTGATAGATATCTCAACAGTATAGTTCAAAAGTAAACTGATTTTTTGTTTTTTTTATGACTGGCTAACATTTGCTTACTTGAATTTTTGAGCGATTAGATCCTAATATGAAATATATGATTATGATATCTAATTGAGGTCTGGGATTTCAGCAATACTCGACATTGCTTTTACGTGGAAAGTGAGACAAACACTGGACTTGTCTGCAAAAGTAAAACAAGTTATGAAGCTGGGTGTTGCAATGATATGGACTATAGTTCTTCCTGTGTATTATGCTAATTCTAGAAGAAAATATACATGTTATTCCACAACATATGGAAGCTGGCTTCAAGAATGGTGTTTCTCGTCCTTTATGGTTGCAGTTGCAATCTATTTGATGACTAATGCAGTTGAGATGGTGTTATTTTTGGTCCCTTCTGTTCACAAATACGTTGAGATCTCAAATTACCGTATATGCACCATTCTGTCTTGGTGGACACAGGTATGCATAATGATTTTTTTTTTCAAACTGAATTTTCCAGTTTGTAGAATAACTATTGCAGATGAAACTATGAACTTCAAGATAGCATCCCCTTTTGTCCTTGAACATGAGTTTTTGAGTATTAAACAGTGGCATAGTCACTGATCAAAAGAAAGAAAAAGAACATTGATATAGACAGCATAGTCAGAATCGTTGCGATAAATGCCTTTCAGAAGATATTGATGCATAGATATGCACACAACATAACCAACAAAGAATGGTTCTATTAAAAAAAGGTACTGGGTAGATACATACCACAGTCCACAGGCAATGTATTCTATTTATTGAGTTAATGAATAGATGCACCTCTCCTTGTATTCGACAGTTTCATTAATAAATGCTTGAGAGCAGCCGCATCGGCCCTTTATTAAAAAAAATGCACCTCACAGTTTGACTTTTGATTTTGCATTTTATGGATATTAATTGGAACTTTTGATTTGATAATGTAGCCTAGGTTATATGTTGCGCGTGGAATGCAAGAAAGCCAGCTTTCAGTGTTGAAGTAAATACTACACCCTGTAATGAATTTTCATTAGCTGACCTTGTTCTTTTATATATTGTTCATTGATACATTTTTTCCCTTATAGGTATACATTATTTTGGGTACTTGTACTGCTGAGCAAATTCTCTTTCAGCTACTTTTTTGAGGTTGGTTCCAACACTTTAGTGGATTAATCTTTCAAATTCACCATCCAGCACTTTATAGCGGCAAACGGTTTCAAAATTATGTTTTGAGACTGAGTTTGCTGAAGAGTTTACAATCCTACATCTGGAATTCTTAGCCTTTACATAATAGTAAATAAGATATTGGGCTTCTCCTCTCATTGTCAGTTGGATTGAGTTGAATGCTATAATTCTAACAATAGTATACTACCATCACTATACTTGATTACTTGTTACATGCCGTGTCAAATTTCCAATATCTGTAGACATGACCCAAGTCTAACCATTGTATTGGTATTTGAAAGATAAAAGGCATTTTGTTAAGAAAGAAATAAAGATAAGAGGAACATAGGTTTAGCTTAAAGATGAAAAAATGGTTTGTCTGTCCTTTGATTGAGATGATGCTCACTTATTATGTTACTGTCTCACAATCTTGGAATTCGAAATAATTGAGTTCTAGCTAGAGTATCTTGGATCATGATTACAAATTTGAATTTTTGATAAACTTCATAAGTTACAATGTTCAATTGAAAAACTGCAGATAAAACCCCTTATAGAGCCAACAAAGCAGATCATGAAAATTGGTGTACAAATGTATGATTGGCATGAGCTTTTTCCGAAAGGTATTTACCGATGTTCTTTTTGTTGTTGTTTCTATGAGTGGTTGTAGGATGTGAATTGCACCAACTATATATACATATCTATATTAAAAAAAATTGTTTTCTCGTAGTCAAGAGTAATGCCGGGGCAATTGCTGCTATATGGGCTCCAATAATAGTTGTGAGTTTCTCAGTTCCTCTGAATTATTTAAAGCAGTTTCTTTTCATGTTGAAATTTTGCTTCTCAGATGATAGAAGCCAATTTAATAGTTGTATGGTTTGTTAACATCAAATTAACTAGCCTCCATCCCAAGCTGAGGTCAATTACAAATATCCTTCACTGAGAACTAAAAAGAAGCTGATATATTTTATGATGCAACACAATTCTATGAGCAGCATTACTTAGAGCTTTTTACTCGTTGATAAGGCGATCGTGACTTCATATGTACTTATCCCATTTTTTATTTATTAGGTGTACTTTATGGACACTCAGATATGGTATTCTGTTTTTTGCACAATTTTTGGTGGAGTGTATGGCATTTTGCGTCACCTTGGTGAGGTACACTAGCTATACCTCTTTTGTTCTTTTTGTTCCCTTGGAAAGCATGTCTACTTTCTGTCTTACGCCTCTTGTCCATTATAGATTCGGACGTTAGGAATGTTGAGGAGTAGATTTCACACCTTTCCTTCCGCATTCAATACTTCTCTTATTCCACCCTCATCAAGAAATGACCGAAGGAGAAAAATAGGTTTCTTTTACAATAGATTCAGAAAGGTACGAGGTTTTAGTTTATCTGACATTGAATTTCGTGAAGAATGTTATGCTAAATGTCAAAGCTTATCTTTCCAGGTCTCAAAGAGTGAAAAAAATGGTCTTGCCAAGTTTGTCTTGGTTTGGAACCAAATTATCAATAGTTTTCGATTGGAGGACTTGATAAACAACAGGTGTTTTTCTTTCTAGCACATAGTTACTCATTCTTCTCTCCCACAAAAAATCAAAGAAAAAACCTTACAAAACTATGCTTCTAAATAGGGAGCTGGATCTAATGACAATGCCAATGTCATCAGAATTGTTTTCCGGCATAGTTCGTTGGCCTGTTTTTCTTCTTGCAAATAAGGTATGTTCCATATTCAAGATTCTTCAATTCTTTTCTGGTACTCCTATCTACATATATCTCCTTCGACACCAATATGTGTAGGGTGTGCGTGTATGTGTCTATTTATAAAATTATAAATATGTCTCCTATACATCTAGTTTTCAACAGCCCTAAGTATTGCAAAGGATTTTGTGGGGAGGGATGAAAGTCTTATCAGAAAACTTAAAAAAGATGAGTACATGTACTGTGCTGTGAAGGAGTGCTATGAATCATTGAAGTATGTCCTTGAAATCCTTATTATTGGGGATCTCGAAAAGAGGTAACATTTACAACTCACTTCCTTTTTTTCTTGTAGGAAAATATAGTTATGGACATTGTATTTATACCCACTTATAATTTATCATCATTCACTCAGAAAACTACACAGAAAAAGTTATTGTCTTGTAATATATTTACTTTTTGTGGATTGCTTAACAGGATTGTATCTGCCATATTGACTGAAATTGAAGAAAGCATCGCAAGATCAAGTCTTCTCGAGAACTTTCAGATGATTAAAGTTCCAGATCTTCTTGCTAAATGTATTGAGTTACTTGAACTTTTGGTAAGGTGTCCATTTCCTGCAAAATCATTATACTACTGTTGATCATATAGCTGTCAAAATTATGTATTCTAAGGTTCCTGATTTCTTGTTGAAATGTTGTTAGGTTGAGGGAAATGAAGACCATCATGGGAAAGTTGCGAAAGTTCTCCAAGATATATTTGAGCTTGTAACCAATGATATGATGACTAGTGGCTATAGGTAGGTGTACTCAGAGTTTCAGACTATACCATCTGCTGATCAATGCATGCAGTCTACATCATGGCTGTTCATGTAATCATGCAGGATATTAGATTTGCTGGATTTATCCCAACAGACCGAAACAGATGTTGCTTATTTTTCTGGAAGTATTGAATCCCCATTATTTGGATGTGCTGGTGGCAGAAACTGTATCCATTTCCCTTTGCCAGACAGTGCTGCTCTGAATGAGCAGGTGATTTTCCATAACCTTTTCATTCCTGTTTATCAAGTCTTCCTGCCATTCTCATTGTTATGTTTCGTTCACTTACTAGTACACAAAAACTTAAGCTGTTATAACTATACAAATCTGTTTAGTTCAAAACTCGCAGTAGTTTTGAGGTTTGATCGTCAATGTCCCTGCTATATTTTGCCTGCAACATGACTTCCACATTTCATTTAGAAATTCAAATTCCATGGGAAATATTGCCTGCATATATATAAGTACATGTACAGTTATATTACATAAAATTACGTACCAAACAAAAAGACAAAATATCTACTGTTGCCTGCAAGCGTCTTGTGAATAATAATTAACATGATTTAATTTGTAGATGAAGCGCTTTCTTCTGTTGCTTACTGTCCAAGATACAGCAATGGACTTTCCAACTAACTTAGAGGCTCGGAGACGCATATCATTCTTTGCCACTTCTCTCTTTATGAATATGCCTGGTGCACCCAAAGTGGCCAATATGATGCCATTCAGGTCTAGTTTCTTCTCTCGAGTATTATGTTCTTGTTTGAGTTTCTATGAGTTTCTTCTTTCAATCAACCACTTATCTAGTTCATCTAGTTAAATTTATGGTTGCTGAAATCACTAGACAACTTCGATGCCGTAAAGGTTGTCGATGTTAAGAAAGTTCACTCATAGTAATTAGTGGTGGAATTTGCATTAAGAAGAAAATGGAGCTGAACTACAATCGTATTGATTATAAATCTTCTACACTAAATGTCTTGAAGCCACAGTTCATGTTGATCTACTTATATAGTGGCAACTGCAATTCCATGATTTGCATCTGATAGAACAACTCTTTCTTGGTACAGTGTTATGACACCACACTACCTGGAGGATATTAATTTTTCAATGGAGGAGCTTCATTCAAGCCAACAAGAAGTTTCTATTATCTTTTATATGCAAAAGATATTTCCAGGTTAATATATATTTACTTAGTGGTGTTGTAGGCTATGTGGCTATCCATCCGTGATTATTTCTTGGACACTGACTTATTTTTCTTAGATGAGTGGAAAAACTTCCTGGAGCGCATGGGTTATGGAAATTTGGATGAATTGGAGAAGGAAAAACAAGAAGAGCTTAGAAATTGGGCATCTTTCCGTGGCCAAACCTTAAGCAGAACAGGTTATTCATAATATTTGATATTAGTCTGAACTCTAAACACAGCAGATCAGTTTGTCATTTCAATAACCTCCAGTATGTTTTGATGGTTTTAATAGTCAGAGGAATGATGTATTATAGAGAAGCCCTAAAACTACAAGCATTTCTAGACATGGCTGAAGATGAAGGTTTGAAATCCAGAAGACGTTTTTTGGTCGTTAAATCCAGAAGACTTAAATTATTAGTTTTTTGTTGTTTTTCAGTACATTAGTGTCCTTAATGATGACTAACAACTTTACTGAAAATTTAAACAAATTTTCAGAAACATCTAACTAAGTAGCTGAATCTGATTGTGCAGATATTCTTGAAGGTTATGATGCTGTTGAAAGTAGAAATCATCCATTATCTGCTCAGCTAGATGCATTAGCAGACATGAAATTCACATATGTTGTTACTTGTCAATTGTTTGGATCACAAAAAGCTGCTGGTGACCCACATGCACAGGATCTAATTGACTTGATGAAAAGGTAACTTCCACCAAGAAAGGAAAGAATTATTGCAGAAGTAAACACGTTTTAAAATAAAACTATGAAGTCATATAATTATTCGTTGCTTGAAGATACCCATCTCTCCGTGTTGCTTATGTCGAGGAGAAAGAAGAGATAGTGGACAACAAGCCTTGCAAAGTTTATTCTTCTGTCTTGGTCAAAGCTATCCCTGATTATGGTGATCAGGTAATGTTATTAAATAATGTTACATAATTGAGAATTATGTACTGTTGACTCATGTAAGACAGGTTAGGTGTCTGTAATATCTTTAACCTCAGACAAAGCAGCTAAGCTTTAATGTCTAATTTTTATAGTTTTTTTAATATATTTTTTTATGTATATGAAATGCTAACGTAAATCATCTCATCCTCTTTTGTAATCAATTATGCATCTTAGAATTTACATTATGCATCTTAGAATTTAAACGGCCTATAATTCTCCTTCATAGGAAATATATCGCATAAAGCTTCCTGGTCCACCAACGATTGGAGAAGGGAAGCCTGAAAACCAAAACCATGGAATAATCTTCACACGTGGCGAAGCTCTTCAAACCATTGATATGAACCAAGTGAGTTTCTTCTCCATTTTACCATAAGATTAGTCATTTTCATGTTCGTTGCTTTAACGTATGTGGCTTTATAGGACAGTTATTTGGAAGAAGCACTCAAAATGAGAAATCTTTTGCAAGAATTTCTTCAGAGCCAAGGACGTCGACCTCCTATACTACTTGGTTTGAGGGAACACATATTTACTGGAAGGTTAGAGCCTATAGTCCCTAAATATGAGATTTGCAAATCTTGTGAGATGCTTGCCCTTTATGATTCAAAATTTGAGTTGAGATTTGTTCACTCACAAAAATAACAATGAGAAGTAACTTGAAATATGTCTTTGGATGAATGGTACTAATGCTTATCTCATAGACCTGAAATGGTCTTAACTCATAGAAATTCCTCCGCCCCTTAAGTAACATTTTGTCTAGACTTATTTACATGGCCAAACATTTACTAACTGTAGTATTTGTCTGAAGTTGACTTAATGAAACTTTAACTATAAAGTTAGCACGTTAATATTTTCATGAATATTATTCGTAGGAAGTCTCTAGTGTATCACAGTTCCTTCTATTATTTTCTGGCACATTGCAGTGTTTCTTCTCTTGCATGGTTCATGTCTTATCAAGAGACCAGCTTTGTCACCATTGGTCAAAGGCTTCTCGCCAATCCTCTCAGGTAATAGACGCATGTGTGCTGTGATCATTTTTTAATTACATCGAGTTCTTGCTAATGAATGAACACAAGTCTTGATGCTTTGTTTTTGAAATTTTAGCTTAGTATGATTTACTTTCTCTAGTCAACAATATAGGGACCAAGTTAAAGTTTGTCTTGGCTCCTGCTAGTTGTTTGCTCTTGTGTGCATTGTTTACTTGGTTGGGTGCTTTGTTTTATTATTTTTTATGGCATCAGCTTGTTGGGTGTTGATGAATCATCTTATTATTTATTTTTTGTCATTTCGGTCATTTAACAATGTTTTGTTATACAACTTATTTATATGTGAGTCTACGTACATTCCTATAACCACAACACTATTCTTAATGTACAGGGTACGATTCCATTATGGACATCCAGATGTATTTGACAGGTTATTCCACATCACAAGAGGTGGAATAAGCAAAGCATCAAAAACAATTAACCTGAGCGAGGATGTTTTTGCGGGTAATCTTTATTGATGTTCAAAACCATATAGTTATCTTGTGATTTTATTCAAACTGCTTACATCAAATACCATGTAGGATACAACTCTACCTTACGACGGGGATGGATCACATATCATGAATACATGCAAGTTGGCAAGGGTCGTGATGTAGGTCTAAACCAGATCTCAAAATTTGAAGCCAAGGTTGCAAATGGAAACAGTGAACAAACTATAAGCCGTGACATATTCCGCCTTGGACGTCAATTTGATTTCTTCAGGATGCTGTCCTGTTATTTCACAACCATTGGATTTTACTTTAGCAGCTTGGTAATTTCATAAATTTCTTCTTCCTACAAAGATACGGTTATCTAGTTTTATGCATAATGTTCTAGCAATTATTTAAAATGATCTTTACAAATTAGGAGCGCTGTGAGTTCTAGTCAATCAATGCAAAATACCCATCATGTTCAATGCCAAATCTTTACTTATGGTAGATATTCTCTAATCTAATCATCACATATGGCTTCTTATGATGACATGCCTTCAATTCTTTGCTGTTACCTCTATATGAATATCATATTTGGCATATAACCACCATTGGCTGTGATTTAATCTAAACTCTGCCATAAAACTTCTCAGATATCAATTATTGGAATCTATGTGTTCCTTTATGGACAGCTATACCTTGTCCTCAGTGGCTTGGAGAAAGCGCTTGTAATTGAAGCTAGACTGCAGAACATACAATCCTTGGAAACAGCTCTTGCCTCCCAGTCATTTATACAGCTTGGGCTATTAACAGGAATGCCAATGGTGATGGAAATTGGACTTGAGAAAGGATTCCTCAATGCACTAAAAGATTTTGTCCTCATGCAACTGCAGCTGGCTTCTGTTTTTTTCACATTCTCATTTGGAACAAAAATCCATTATTACGGCCGAACAATTATGCATGGTGGTGCTAAATACAGACCCACTGGGCGTAAGGTGGTTGTGTTTCACACTAGCTTCACTGAAAACTACAGGCTGTATTCAAGAAGCCACTTTGTCAAAGGATTTGAGTTACTGCTCCTGTTGATTGTTTATGACTTGTTTAGGAGGTCCTATGAGAGCAGTATGGCGTATGTATTAATCACTTATTCGATTTGGTTCATGTCAATCACTTGGTTGTTTGCTCCATTTCTTTTTAATCCATCTGGATTCAGTTGGGACAAGATAGTAGATGACTGGAAAGATTGGAGCAAGTGGATCAGGCAGCAGGGTGGTATCGGAGTTCAACAAGATAAAAGTTGGCAATCTTGGTGGATAGATGAGCAGGACCATCTTCGTCATTCTGGGATGACTTCCCGGTTGTTTGAAATACTCCTGTCTGTTCGGTTTTTCCTGTATCAGTATGGTCTGGTCTACCACCTTGATATTTCCCAGAATAGCAGGAATTTTCTTGTTTATTTGCTTTCATGGATTGTGATCCTCGTTGTATTCTTGTTAGTAAAGGTAAACCTTACCCTCCTCTTCTATTAGAAACTATTCTCATCTGATATACAATTATGGAGAAGAAATCTGTCTTATTATACTTCATTTTTTAAGTTCCTTTTTTTTCTCTTAGAAGCATGTATTGGAGGAAGGCCCCTGATTTGTGGCATATTTCTCTAATTATATACTTGGCTTCAATCTATGCAGGCAGTGAACCTCGGAAGGCAACAGTTCAGTGCTAGATATCACCTCTTGTTTAGGCTATTCAAAGCAATCCTCTTCTTGGGTGTTCTTTCCATCATAATATCTCTCTCTCTTGTTTGTCATCTATCTTGGAGGGACTTAGTTGTGTGCTGCCTGGCATTCTTGCCAACAGGATGGGGTTTGCTATTGGTAAGTTTATAATGACCCTTTGTCTTTGACATTGTGCTTTTCTTTCCTGCTTTCCACTAATTTACTTTGTCCGTTCAGTTTGCACAAGCTGTGAGGCCCCTGATAGAGAACACTGGATTGTGGGAATTCACCCGAGTACTTGCTAAAACATACGACTACGGAATGGGGGTTGTTCTGTTTACACCTATTGCTGTCTTGGCATGGCTTCCGATTATATCAGCATTCCAGACTCGTTTCCTGTTCAATGAGGCCTTCAATAGACACTTGCAGATCCAACCAATTCTTCAGGGCAAGAAGAACAGATAAATCATAATGTAGTGATGATTTCATAGTACATAATAGTCATGATATTTACGATTCTTTAGACTAGAAATGCTACTACTGTACAGCACGAAACAGGTTCACATTATTAATGGATACAAGTACAAGTTTTCATTTGCAACAAAAGTAGCCTATAATAAGCAAGCAAGAATGCAGCACCATGAACCTAAATATTACTTGTATTACTCGGAAGGAAAATTTTTGAGAATGTTACTTGAAATTAGGTCCACTATAAATTTATAATAATTGACAATATAGTACTAATTTGGCTTTCTTTGCCCATTTAAATGATTTTAAAAAAGATGTTCATTTGAATATAAGGTGTCCACTTATGTCCAAATGAATAAATATTTTCTTTAAGTCTTCACTCACATTATTATTTAAGGACTATTTTGCCCTCACTCGTTAACACATGCATAGAAAGTGAAAAAGTTGAAGATAAATGACTTGGCCGGAAACTCATGGACTCTGGTCACCGACCACTGGACTTCGGTCACCGGTCGACGGAAAATCGCCAATGACCGGAAAATTGTATTTCGCTGGAATCTAAAATATACTGGAGTTAATAAACTTAGATTTGAAGTATACTAGGGTTAATAAACTTAGATATGAAGTATACTGAGGTTAATAAACTTAGATCTGAAGTATACTGAGGTTAATAAACTTAGATCTGTAGTGTACTAGGATTAATAAACTTCGGTCACCGGTCGCCGGAAAATCGCCGGTGACTGGAAAATTATATTCCGCTGGAATCTAAAGTATACTGGAGTTAATAAACTTCGATCTGAAGTATACTAGGGTTAATAAACTTAGATCTGAAGTATACTAGGGTTAATAAACTTAGATCTGAAATATACTGGGGTTAATAAACTTAGATCTGTTGTATACTGAGGTTGATAAACTTAGATCTTTAGTGTATTTGGGTTAATAAACTTTGATCTAGAGTATACTGAGTTTAACCAAAAACTCTGACCAAACAAAAACAAAATTGAAAAGAAAATAAAACCAGCACGTTGGAGTACGTCTGCTAGCTACCCTATCCATGTTTTTGCTGTGGCTATAGGTTTGGTGCAGCCAACTGCCGTGCAGTCCAACACTAGAGCTAGCTAAAGCTCTAACCCCTCAAACTTGTTGACACATTGATGGGCTTGAAAGGTTCAAAGCTGATTGTAATCTTCTTTTCCTTCCTGTCTTGAGCAACAACTGTTCCAACATAGAGCACAAGTCCGTTAGGAGGAACCTTGTTCTAAAGCTTGAGCCTCTGCTGAGCAGATTTTGTTGCGCATAGAACAGACTGACGATTCACCCTGCTTTTGATATTTGAAGCAGTTCCATACTCATTGTCCAACATCTAAGTAACGCGAGCGATTTGATCTCGGGGAGGAATGATGAGAGAAATCATGCTGGTGCCATTACCCTTCGCAGTTTCAAGTCCCTTGATTTGTTTCTTTGTCTTCCACATCTCAATGCTTATCAGTGTGATAATCTGCCATTTAAGCCAACAATTGATGGCTGCAGAGAGGTTGATACAGATGAAGAGAATAAGTTGAATCAGTATATACAATCTCAAGACCAAAAAAACAAACCTAATCGCAAACAGAAACAAACTACATTGCACGTTGGACAATCGGTTCGTCTATAACAAGTAATGAACAACATGAATTTCAAACTAACAATCAAGCAACTAAATTGTTTTTTCAATTGCAAACTGTTCTCAACTTCCAACATGACGGATCTGAGAAGATCGGCGCCTCCTCACGGCGCCGTGGAGAGAGGTGTAGGCGAGCGGCAGGTGTTTGGTGCGCCAATAGCTATTGGTTGATGCGGTCCTTCAGATCTAGCCTGACGTCACAAGCGTCCTCCCCAATCTGGAGTTGAGAGAGAGAGAGAATGAGAATCTTGATTTTTCAGATCGGGAAGAGACGAGAAAGATAGTATGTACAAGGCTAAGTGCCCGCGCCAGCACAGGTTGGAAACGTCTAATGATAATTGTTGATGAGTGATGATAATGATAAACTAATAAGTTACAACATTGTTTTAAGGTTCTAACTTACAATATACATTTTAAGTTCTTGAGAGTGCTCCAAAGTATATTGTTTTCCATATAAAACAAATCGGTAACTAATGCCGACAACTTTTCTCTTTTCTATCAGAGAAGTAATAAAATTGGTCTTACTAAAACAAACCCAATTTGATCAACAACCCCAAAACCCGTTGTCCTCCTCTGAGCCCCCCTTCTTCCCGAACAAAACGAAGGATTCTAGAAATAAACCAATCAAAAACAACCGATTTCATACACAGCAACTTATAAACTCAGTCATACATTTGCGTATAAAACTTAAGGATTAAATGTTAACCAACAGAAACCAGGAGGAAGCATAACTGAGGACCCGTAATCAATTAATACACACCATAAATCGGAACTTGTACAATGGTATAGCTCAAGAAATACAGCCTGATTGAAAATAATTGTAGCGGAGAAGATGATACATAAACACAACACAATAGCAATCCACAACACCAACCTGGAACTCGAGTTGGACTCCCAATTTTTTTTCTTTCCCAAACACCGAAAAAACGTTTTCCTTGTATGGAAACCCAGAAAATAAAGAGCAAACAGATCAAAATTAAAACACGAAATGTTTAATCATCCTCTGCAAACAACCGAAACACCACATGTCTGAGAAGAAGTACAACAAAGAAAACAACTAAATAGACACCCATACCACTGACCTAGAACTCGTAACGGGCTACTTGCCCTTGTCGTTTTACACAGACAACGAAACTCAAGTATGATGTGATCCTATTACTATTGTATTTAGCTTTTAAATCAACTCCAAAAATGATAATCAAGAAAGCAAACAAAACTCTATTAAGTACCATGGATCATTGCAATTATAAAGAGGAGAATGTTCCTTTTCAAATCAAATAATAGTTGCTGCATCATGTTACTCATAACACTATTACAGATGTATGAATATGTGGGATTGCAATTGAACATGATTTGAAGCAGAAATGAACAAAAGAAAATTTACCCAATTCAATTGAAGACGAAACTTGTATTTGTTCATGCTTAAATTTTTTCCTTCGGCATCCTGCAAAATTAGAGACATGAGCAGTTTGGTTAGTTTTCAACTGATGAGCACGTAATAAGTTGAGAGAAACAGACAGACCCTAAAAACAACATTGTACTTGCATTTCATAAAAGAAATCAATGAAACAAAAGAAAAGCACATTGTAGACAATTCAAAACACCATTTCCTTTTGTTTTAAGAAACAACAAAGCTACTTACTTAAGAGTGAACATGTTAAAGACAACCAGTTTGTCCTTATGAAATCATATAAGTGATAGACACAGTAATGAACAAAAACAAAAACAACTCACCATGAGTTATTGTAACACATTTTACAGCAACACTGTACCTGCATCTCATAATAGGAATCGATGAAACAACAGAAAAGCACATTGTAAACAATTCAAAACACCATTTCCTTTCATTTTAAGAAACAACAAAGCTACTTAGTGAACATGTTAAAGACAGCCAGTTTGTCCCTATGAAATCATATAAGGGATAGACACAATAATGAAGAAAAACAAAAACAACTCACCAAGAGTTATTGTAGCACATTTTACAGCAACATTGTACCTGCATCTCATAAAAGGAATCGATGAAACAACAGAAAAGTACATTGCAGACAATTCAAAACACCATTTCCTTTCGTTTTAAGAAACAACAAAGCTACTTACTTAAGAGAGGCTTCGACACTCTCTACCGTAACTTTGTCATCAGTAGCATGACGGTTCAAAATCCCTAAATCATAATACTTTATGTCCAAATCCACATAAGGGAAAATAAGCTGCAATACCAAAACACAAAAACTTCATACTAAATCAAATCAAGATTCCAGCAAACCATAGCAAAAACGAACTTCAAGCTGAAAAAGAATAAATCTTCATACCTTTTCTTTGATTGCTATCCATATGATCCTTGTCATTTCATCACCTGAACAAAAATTGCACAATAAGCACACCAATTATCCTTTGAAAACCGAAAACTGCAAAAAATCACATTTCCATGATCTAAAATATTCAAATTCTCATCACTCAACTGAACTTCCAATCGTAAATTTACCGCAACAAAACTATTCTATAAAGCACAACTAACTCAAGATAAAGAGTTGTGCTTTGGAATTACTGACCGTCCATTTCAACGATCGGATTCTGAACCCTGACTCTATCGAAGCCACATAAACCCAAATGACTAAATTTACTCCCTAGAGTAATATTACGGACTTAAATCATAAAAGTGCCCAAAACTACCTTTGCTGACAAAACCACACCGATGCTGAGTCTTCATTCCCTTCTGCCAAGCTGCTGCTTTGAGTCCAAAAGCCTCTCAAAGCTGCTGCCTCCACGCCAGGCTCCTCTAAAGCTCCAACTGCTGCCACCAGCCACACATGAGCTTCTTCTCCTCCTCAAACGAAACAGTAATCCAAAAATCACCAATCACAGCACCAAAACAAATCTATACATTTATGGAAAAACCTACATACTCTTTTTCTCGATCACCAACAACTCAACACAAACAATAACAATAAAGAAGCTCCAAAACACATTCTTAACTTCAATCTGCCCTCAGATAGAGTTCAGTAGCTCCTCCTTGCCTCACTGTTCGTCCATGGAGCGAAATCCGAAACTCCTCCCCAACTTGGCTCCCGTTGCATCCCACTGCATGCCCCATCTCCAACTCACTGTTGCTGCCTCCAATTTCTCCCCACGATGCGTCTGGCTCCAAACAAAAGTTTCCAAGCTCGCCGAAGCTCGAGGAGGCCATAAGATGACCCAGAAAGGTGTCGTTGATGGACCTCGACACAAAACCCAGAACACAGAGAAAGATGTCGATTTATGAACTCCAAAGACCCTGAAGCTCCAAAAACCTGGTCGATTTATGAGCTCAACTGATCACTTAAGTAGATGGCCAGAAATCGATGACTCGGTCATTCCAAAACCATCATTCTAATTCAGAACATGCTTCTCTATTTCCTGCACAATAAATCAAACTGAAGTGAGAGAGAGCAGAGAAGGTATGGCGAGGGTGAGGTGAGAAGGGTATGATGAGGGTGGGTATGGGTATGGGTATGGGTATGGGTATGGTGAGAGAAACAAAAGAAAAGTGGAAGGATGGGAGCAGGTGGATGAGGGATCGACTGGGTCTTGCCTTCTCCTTTTTCTCCCTCGGTTTATTGACTCGGCTCAATTTAAGTTGGTTCTATTTAAACAGTATACGTGAACCGAGCCCCCTTTAGTATATAGGAAATGGGTAAAATAGATATAAGTGTAAAATAGTCTTTTAATTATAATAATTTGAAATGGACTATTAATTTTTATTAAATTGAAGTCTGATTTTTATATTTTTTTCAAATAGGTATTACTCCATAAATTTATATACATGAAATTACAAGACATAAATGTAAGGACATCAAGTTTTAATATCGACCCAATATACACATCCGTCGATAACAGCGTTAAGTCATCTGTCATTATCTATTTGTGAAAGGGTAATATAATAATTTCCTCCTTAATCTCTCACTTCCTCCATTGCTGTGACTATCACACCAGTGACACCACCATCTACCCAGAAAAGATGAACCCCATCTTCAAACCCAGGAAACTTAAATCTCACACCCTTCTTGCTCCGTTGGATGAATTTCACAACGGAGTAAGAATCCACACCCTACGCTCCTTAGAGTCCTTGAATTTTGCTTTGATATACCCAGATGTACCCCTGCCAAAAGCTGCAAGATTCCAATGATACAACACAATTCAAAAGAATCAATAGTTGTTTAGTTGCTGATCTCTGATCCATCATCCATAATCCATCAATCAAAGATGGATTAAAAGGGATTATCAATTAAATTTAAATTATAAATGGAATGTTATATATATATATATATTCAATGTCTAGAAACCGGTATTGTGAAAAATGATGCTTTAATCGACTTGTTTATTTTTTTTTGTTTTGAATAAAAGGCTGGTGTTACAGTTCACAACTTCTCATTGAAAACATATGAAATATATAGAGAATCTACAACGTACTTATATTCTAACAAATACAAAATGTATTGTTTTTACTTTAATGACAACTCTATTTGTTTTGTCATAGATGACATAATGAAAAAATTAGTAGATATGTATCAAAATTACATATCTTAATATTTAATAATTCAACATTCTTATCATATTGCCGTTAAAAAATAATTCTAACAGCACTTAATTTCATCATGTCACTAGAAAACTGTGATCATTCGACCAAACAAAAGAGACGCCGTCTAACTAAAACAGATAAGACACAGGAGATGGATTGACCAACACAAGATCCTTCGCACCCTACGAAAACATGATAGTGTATAATTGGTGACATAATGGGGCACTTACTACTAAATTTAAAAAGCAATAAAACAACTAAAATAAGAATGTCTTGGACCAATACCCTGGTCCTGGCCCAAAAACCATAACCCACCGTGGAGAATTGGTTCAGTATGCCGTCGTCCTGCGCGTCTAGTCCACGTCATCCCTCCACCGGTGGCAGCCCCGTCCCGCCGAGCACGCAGCGAGCTTCCATCCTTTCGTCCAACATCTCCATTAAGCCGGCGTACCTCACCTCCTTCCATCCGACGCCGCCGCCGTGAAGGCGAGCCGCCGGACGAGTCTTGGATCTTAGTCTCAACTGTAAGACGGCTGCGCTCCTCTAGGGTTTTTTGTTTTTACAAATCACTAATCGACTTGTTTATAATTACATCGAAAAACAAAACAAAAAACAAAGTAGTTAAATTACCATTAAGAGAAGGAGGTCGATCGGACTCACGATATCCACACGATACAAATATGGTATTGATGAAATGAACGACCCGTCGTCTTCCCTTTTGAGATTTTTTTGTCAAATCTTCCTTTTGAGATTTGATCGAGATTTTTTTTTCAATAAGAAAAAGCCCTTGGTTCCTCGTATAAAACCACTACCCCCATCTGAAACTAACTTTGAAGAAGTGCCAACTTTGAAGAAGTGCCAAGGGTTTTGAGGCTTAAACCCTCTCTTACCTTTTCCACAAGACAAACATGATCTCAAGCTCAACCAAACTTGTCAAACTCAACCATACAATCCTCCAATCACTAACCCAATATTCCACCTTTACCCAAATCCCCAAAAAGCTCCACCACAAAGACTGGCTTTCCTCAACCGAAGTCCTCCAAGTCTTCGCCTCCCTCCAAGAACCCAGCTCACTCCTCCCCGCCCTCCACCACTACTCCACCCGCAAAGACTACAAACCCACCGAGGCCCTCTACACCCTAATCATCAACAAGCTCTCCCAAGCCCACCTCTTCGACGCAGTCGACAACGTCATGCACAGAATCAAATCCGAGAAGAAATGCCGCCTGTCCGATGACTTCTTCCGCGGCGTCATCAAGAACTACGGCAATGTGGGTGGCTACATAAAGAAGGCAATGCAGACTCTTTACGAAATGCCCGGTTTCGGATGCTGGCCGTCTGTCAAGACATTCAACCTTGTATTGCATATTCTGGTTTCTACAAAGATGTTTGACGTTGTTCATGAGGTTTATTTGATGTCGGAGAAGTTGGGAGTTGAGGTTGATGCGTGTAGTTTGAATATAATTGTCAAGGGGTTGTGTGAAAGTGGGAAACTGGATAATGCACTCCAGGTGCTCGACGAATTTCCCCAGCAGAATTGTGAGCCGAATGCGCTGACGTTTTCGACTCTGATGCATGGGCTCTGTGTGAATGGGAAGGTGGATGAAGCCTTTGGATTGCTGAGGAGGATGGAAAATGAGGGTATTGATCCGGATTCGGTTACGTTTAACGTTTTGATAGCAGGGCTGAGGAGACAGAAGAGGTATGGCGAGGGGATTGAGCTTTTGGAACAAATGAAGCTCAAGGGCTGTGCGCCAAATCCGGCTTCTTATCAGGAGGTTTTGTATTGCTTGCTTGATGCGCAGAGGTTTGTGGAGGCGAAGGAGTTCATGATTCGGATGGTTTCAAATAGGGTTGGCCCGAGTTTCGCGTCGTACAAGCAACTGATTCAGGGGCTGTGTAAAGAGAATAGGGTGGAGGAGCTGGATTGGGTTTTGAGGCAGATGATGCGGCAAGGGTTTGTGCCGAAGATGGGTATGTGGAGGCAGATTATCAGAAGTGTGATTCCAGAGAAGAGCAACAACCATTATTGTGTTTCTTTTGAAGAAACTATAGATATGTTGATCACTTGAAATGGATCATCTGTATTTATGGCTCAAACTTGGTTATACAAAGCCTGCTGATTTCAAAAGGATTGCTGAGGATAGCTGTCATTAGTCGTTACCAAACCGGAACCATATAGATATCAGGTGACTTGACCAGTCCAATGCGCTTGATCTTTCTGGTCACCGATGAAGCTTGAAAATGAATGCTTTGTGATTTCATTGCATATATGGCTGATGTAACAGTAATGGACATACAGAATGATATGGCTCTGACTACCATGGTATCCTACTATTCTTTCAGCTTGAAAATGAATGCTTTGTTAGTAGTGTGCATACTTACCTGAACTTGCTAAGTTTCTTCTCAGAAACACTGGCATTGGTATTAAATACAGAATCACCTCACAAGAGGTAGTGGATGGCTATATAAGGAAAGTGAGATAATTGAACACTACACATAAAGGTTGCCTTGTCAACTGCACAATTAGCAAACACTGAACATGAGGATTGAAGGATGCAAATGTGAAAACTGGATGAGCAAAATGCTCATTCACATTAATGCATCAGTGCTGGGAACTGGTATCATTTTAACTGTTTGGGAAGAGTATTATCGTCATTAGAAAAGTTTTCGTGTGATAACTGACGATGAATCAGGGTTGACCGTTTCGATCGAGCCCTTAACTTTGTCGGATCAAGTTGAATTTTTTTCCACAAACATTTTTCGTCATAATAATCATATCTGACGGTCGAATTTTAATTTTGAACTTTTAGTCATCGAAATCACAATATGCATACTAATGTTGTATAACTTATTTATTAGGTTTCAAACAAATGCACAACTTTATGAACCAACTCTACATAGAAGCAAAATTATCAAAAAACTCGTGAAATAAGATGTGTTCGGAATGGTGAAATACGGCCATGGTTCAAAAATCACGTAATTCGAGTAACGTTTGGGTGCCGATAGTAGCGGTCAACCCTATTTTCCATTATTATTCCCTATGGAGAGTCCTATTGTCGGAAGGTAAATTTCTCAAAATTTTTATATGGTTGGTTGCGTCTCATCTAGGTGAGTGTTTTTCATGTAGAAGGTTTGCCAAAAAATATGTAATATAAAAGTAGATATGAGTGTTTCCGTTTCATAACGAACGATGGATCAAGGTTGACTGTTTCGATCGAGCCCTTAACTTTGTCTGTTTTTACCATAGACATCTTTTGTCATAATGATCATATCTGACGGTCGAATTTTAATTTTTGACTTTTAGTCATCGAAATCACAATATGCATACTAATGTTATATAACTTGTTTATTAGGTTTTAAACAAATGCACAACTTTATAACCAACTCAACATAGAAGCAAAATTATCAAAAAACTTGTGAAATAAGATGTGTTCGGAATGGTAAAATACAACTCTGGTTTAAAAATCATGTAATTCGAGTAACGTCTGGGTGCTGATAGTAACGGTCAACCCTATTTACCATTATTATTTTCTATGGGGAGCCCTATCGTCGGAAGGTAAATGTCTCAAAATTTTTAAATGGGCGGTTGTGTCTCATCTACGTGACTGTTTTTTGTGTAGAAGGTTTGCCAAGAATATGTAATATAGAGGTAGATATGACCGTTTCTGTGTGATAACTAACGTTGGATCAAGGTTGACCGTTTCGATCGAGCCCTTAACTTTGTCGGATCCAGTTTAATATATTACCCCAGAAATCTTTCGTCTTAATGATCATATCTGACGGTCGCATTTTAATTTTTGAGTTTTAGTTATCGGAATCATAATATGCATACTAATATTGTATAACTTGTTTATTAGGTTTTAAGCAAATGCACAACTTTGTGAACCAGCTCTACATAGAAGCAAAATTATCAAAAAACTCGTGAATTAAGATGTGTTCGAAATGGTGAAATACGGCTATGGTTAAAAAATCACGTAATTCGGATAACATCTTGGTGCCGATTGTAACGGTCAACCCTATTTACCTTTATTATTCCCTTTAGGGAGCCCTATCGTCGGAAGGTAAATGTCCCAAAATTTTTATATGGGTGGTTGTCTTTCATCGACGTGAGAGTTTTTCATGTGGAATGTTTGACTAAACTACGTCATATAAAGGTAGATATGAGCGTTTTCGTGTGATAAGTAACGATGAATTATGGTTGACCGTTTTGATCGAGCCCTTAACTTTGTTGGATACAGTTTAATATCTGACGGTCGAATTTTTATTTGTGAGTTTTAGTTATCGGAATCACAATTTGCCTATTAATGTTGTACAATTTGTTTAATAGTTTGTTAATAAATGTGCAACTTTGTGAACCATAACCATTTTTCACTATAATGATAATGAGAAGAAAAATTATCAATTTGAAAAAAAAAACCAGAAAAAAAACGAACCGCATCGAACCGTAGGTGTGGTTTGGTTTATGGTTTAGCCTCTTAAATAGTAAAAAATCGAATCGTACCGGACCGAAGTATAACATTGGTTTGGTTCGCAGTTTGGGGTATAAACCGAACCGAAGTGGACTGGAGCCAACCCTACCTCCTCGGCGAAGCCACACCGCCGCAAGTGGTGTCTTACCGCCACCACTAGCAGCCTCACCTCATCCCCGTCAGCCTGCCTAGGCCCTCAGCTGCACGGAGATGCCACGTCAAGGCCCAGCCACGGAGGGAAGAAGGCGGCTGTGTTGGGATCGGGTTTTTCGATTCTGACCACGACGGCGAGCGTGGCAAGTGTTGGCAGCTTCGCCTCGACATGGCGAACCTCTCCGTGTGCTTCGTTGTCCTAGTGGAGCGGCAGTGAGAGAGAATTGAGGAGCTGCCTCCTCCTGATAATGGTCCAATCGAGAGGTAGTCCTTTCCCCACCAATTTTCTTGTTCTCCTTTCGATTGTGGTTGTGATTTTGGTGTAGTTGATCGGTTAGGGTTTAGAATGGCCGGTTTTGGCTTGAAATCGGTCGAGAGGCCAATCGGAGTAGTCTAGGGTAAAAAAGGATAAATCCTTAAGTTTTTACAGCAGTAGATCTGGTATTTTTACCATTTACTGTGGCTGTGAAAGGACGAAACTGCCCCTGGCAGTTTAGGGTTATTACAGGGGTGCCATCAGTGATGAAATTTTGGAAATATCCCTTGTAGTTTGAGTTATTTACAGTACTGCCATTGGGATTGAAATCCTGAAAATACCCTTGGCAGATTTGTGAAATGACAAGATTGCCATTGAGGCTAAAAAGACGATACTGCCCTCAGCAGCTTTATATAATTACAGGGATGCCATTGAGGCTGAAATCCCATAAATGCCCCTGGTAATTCTAGTTATGCACAAGGATGTCATTGAGGAGGAAATATCATAAATGCCCATGAATGTTTGGTCTAATTACGGGGATGTCATTGAGGTTGAGTTGACAATACTGTCCTTGGCAGTTTAAGGTATTTACGAGAGTGTCATTTGAGAATAATTGACTATTATAACCTCAATAGATTTATTATTTACGTGGGTGCTGCTATCTATTATATTTATGTGGGGATGTCGACTATATTTATGTGGTTGTCTTTATTTATATTTGTGTGTTTGGATGTCGTGGATCATAATGGTTGAATGTTTGTTATTACCGTTAGATGGCTAGTATCTGAGTACCTCAGCGGAGAGGTCAATCTCAGGAATGGTCTTAGTCGTACGCCATCCTTATTATTTTATCGACCGATAAAATAGAAAGGCAGGATTCGCCCGGTTAGGGCGTTATTTATATAAGAGTTACGTGTGGCTTGATCCCTGAGGACATGGTACGTGGGCAGCCTGACCGGGATTCAGGTGCAGTCACAAATATTATTAGAACCCTAGGTTCTCTAAATGATTGGTTTGAGATCCAAATGCAGAAATCAGGATAACCTCCGGTTGTGAGGTCTATTCCGGTAACGTTTAGATTGTTTGAAATTAGTTTGGAAAGAGGGTTATCCCTTCTCGAGGGGAATTACAAGTAAATCTCTCTTGGGATGGGTCCCGCACATCCTAACCCGGGTTTAGGAAGGTAAACTTGGGCCGAGGCGTGACATTTGTTGTCAAATGGACTATTGTTGGTGTATCCATGTGAATTTGGTTGCTGATTAGAATCTGGATATTATTTTGGGTTTTTAGGTACATGTATGATGTCTTGAAAAACACCAAAATGTTGGATATAATTGCCTTTGTTGGCCCTCCTATGGTTGGAGAAGAGTGGGGAACAGTAAAGAGTAAGGCTGAACACTTATGTGCTAGGTTCATAACCTCAAAATCTGGACAGCTTTTCATGGTGCCATATAACTCAGAGTAAGTGGCTATAAGTCAGATTATTTTTTATTTTATTTATTTTATTCATGAGCCTTATTCGATCAAAATCTGGTAACTTTGTCATACAGTTAGCATTGGGTGCTTACTGTTGTGGAGCTGAAAAAAGAAAAAGTGTATTACATGGATCCCCTGAGGAGGAGGAGGTTACCTATAGCTTCGACAGAATGAAAGTCTATTGTCAATAGGTAACTTGTAACAAAACTATATATGCATGCATCGAGATTTATGGAATAATGTTTCTTCTGATTCAGCTTTTCATGATGCAATCTCTTTGTGGTTGGTTTTTGTTTTAGTGCAATAGCCAAGTATAATACAGAAAATGGCAGGTCAAGCCTAAATGCAGTTGCTTGGAAGAACCTTGGGGTATGTAAATATTGCTTTGATTTTTTTAGATTTTTGAATTGTTTCTTATCAATTGTACGTATTTGGATTAGGGTATGCCAATGGTGGTGGAATTTGAAAATTGAAAATCAGTTATTGAAATTTTTTATAAGAACCTGAAAAACTTAAATCAATATTGCAAACTCGAGAGCAGCTGATCTTAAGCGCAAGAGAAAAGCCACAAAGCTCTTATCTAGTTGAAGGGTAGCATGTATAGTGAGCCCAAGATATTGAGATATAATGTAAAACTAAACACTTGTACTGTATTTGCTAAATGTGTGTACCTGTATAAGATAAACATTTTCATAAACACTATGGTTTCTTTCAAGAGCTTGATATCAAATTGAACATTTAGGAGACCTGAGCATAGTTTTAAAATCAGTTGTAGTCAAAACTGAAGAAACACCTGCTGAATTTGTTTCATGATATACATCACCAAAGGATGTAGTTTATATACAAAATAGTTCCACCAACCTGACCACATTCAATGCGGCTTTTATGTCATGCGGTTCATGCGAGATATCATACATGATTAGGATCACTCTTTTGTTACAAAGGTACAATCAACTACTATATATTTGTGTTTGTGTGGGGAATCAAATTTTCTGGATAATGTCATGTTCATGTTCATTTCTAACTTTAACATTATGTTTTTCAGTAGGACAGGAGAAACAAACTTGTCTACACCCAAGATGATTTGGATGTGTTAAGGAATGAGTGGACAAATTCATCATCAGAAAATACTTGTAGGGTGCATGATATGGTCTGTTTTGGTGAACTTGGTGTTTTATCTATGTATGTGGTAATAATTTGCTTTTAAACTTGGTGTTTCTATATATTCGGAACAGTTATCTGGTAGTACTTTGTGCATTTCTTATGTTGGAATGTTTTTGGACATGTAAGACTATCTAAGAGCTTAACTAGTTGCATGTTTTCAGTTTATTATTCAGCTGTAATGTTGTCTGTGTGGAAGCTTGAATGATATATATGGAAGCTGAAAATATATGGTATCATTCATATTACTTGTATGTAAAACTTGGATAACAAAGTCTGTCCATATGAAAATGCAACTGTTGTATGATTCTCATCAAACAAGAAAGCAATGCTATATCTATTGTGTGATAAAATGGTCCAAATATTTCAGTTGTAGGTTATTTAACGTCACACAATAGTAAAGATAGGGAATAAACTGTTGTAGTTTACTAAAAACACACAACGATAGAAATGAAAATAAACAGTTGTCTGAACGGGTAAAAATACAATGAAAATGTATTATTTTGTTGTCTGAGTGGACTTGTCGATGTCGCGCATGCTGGGTATGACATCGATTTGCGCAGCGGTTTATACAACGAAAGTATTGACCTGTTGAGCAAATGTGATCACACAACGGTTATTTTCACACTTGTCTAAAGATTCAATCAGACAAGCCCGAGATATATAACAGAAAACCTATACTCGCACAACGGTGAAACACCGTTGTGTGTTGACAAATCTGTAGTAGTGAAAGAGGTCCAAGTTGATACGGTCACGATATCTAACTAGACCTGATTTTACATTAGACCCAACTATTTTTTTTGTACCAATTGCCTTTTGATTTGAACTAATATATTTTCTTAAAGTTGTTTGTGAAGATTTGGTTTAGTATTAAATACTTGATCGATTAACTTATTTTCATACTTTTAAAGTTTTACTGTTTAAGATGATTTATATTTACATGGGCTAATTGTATATACAAACGTTGGCTTTAGACCAAATGAACCAATATATGTTGGATAAGATGAAAAAATTACTCGAGTTGTAGCCCAGGGATTACTCTATTAAGATCTGTCCTTGTCTGGGCAAGAGAAAATGTAGTTTTGGGTAAGAATGAGGAAGAAGAAGACTTGCGGTCTTTTGTTTTTACAACAGTAGTATAAAATTATGTCATTTTGAGAAGAAAATTAAAAAAGAATTAAAAACCTGACGTAATAAAATGAGTAAAAGACCTGACATGCACGCAATACAAGGAGGGACTAGTCCAAATTATTAGGTTTTGTAGTTTACTACTTTATTGTGTTGAAGTAAAACCACGGCTCTAAATCAATCATTTATTAATAATCTCTAATGAAGAGAAATAGTCTGATAATTAGCTTGTAACCCCTTTTTTAATCTCTTTTTTTTTGGCGAAACCCCTCTCTTAATCTTTGGAGGACGTTTCTCATGTGTTCTTCTTTTTAAAATCCTCCTTTAATAATTTGATTTAATTATGATATATTTTTATTTTTAAAAATGTTTGTATAGTTAGTTTGAGCTTTGTCTTGATTGAAAATTTTTTCTGGATCCGTGACTGACAATAACCATACGACATTACGACTATAACAATTTGTTGGGTTTGTTCCGGTCCTCACAATTTGTTGGGTTTGTTATGGACGCCTAGAGTTGGCTTAAAAGCCGTAGATAGAACCATGTTGACTGAAATAAGAGTCTAAAGCTCATTGATTCTAGTCATTCTACAAAAGAAATGAGACACTATCATTGCATATTAGTGATGGACTACTGTCACCCTCATTGTTTGCAAAGCACCCTCAGTGTCGCTCCGCAATGTTAATTTGCAAGGGAATAGGGTTACTAGCTTAATACGTATCGTACGTACGTACGTGACTAAGATTTAATCAAGAAGACAAGAAATAAATGTGTTTGGGACTTTGGGTTGTAGCATTTCCAACTATTTCTTAAGGATTTGATATAGTAACGTAGTGGTGCATGCATTCAACCTAGAGATACGATGGCATGCGTGTGCTGCATCCCCTAATCGATCTCGCATGCCAAGCAGATTAATCACGCCCACATGATCGATTAAGCTCCACAATATGAATGGTGTTGATCATTATTTACGATTAATTTTACGTACGTGTCCAAGCTCCACAAGGGTTAGCTATCTATAATCTATGTAACTAATTTCTCTTCTTCTCCCACCTGGATTAGGTTCTCCCACCTGGATTAGGTTTCCCTAGCCGTCATTATCTAAAAATATGGAGTACTCTATCATTTTATCATATTATTCCCTGCGCAGCAGAAATTATTAGAAACTATACAAGAAGACAAAAAACAAAGCACGTCTGTACGCTTCGTGTCCCGGTGTCCATCCGTACAAAATTCCATGGCAGTCGTCGAAGATGAACTTCCTCCGGGCTACAAGTTCTGGCCAGACAAAGAACGACTCCTTGTTCATTATCTTCGTCCCATGCTTGACGGAGAAGACTTTCCCCAAGGGCTTGTCCCTTTCTGCGATCTGTATGGAAACAAAGAACCATGGCAGGTCTGGAATGATTGTTTCCAAGAATTATCAGCGAAAGACAAAGAAAGGACATACCTCTACTTCTTCACGCAGCACAAGAGGAACCTCCGAAGGGCAAGCGCATAAGTCGAACAGTCGGCAGCGGCAACTGGGCAGGCGAAGACGCCCCAAGAAATTACGTGATGCTTCTCGAAGGGTTATTGGCGAGAGACAAAGATTTCGCTACGAAAGCGACGACAAGGACTCGGCACAAAACGATCGCTGGCTCATGCAAGAGTTTGAACTTGATGCATCTTTATTGAGAAACAAACGTAAAGCGAACGACTACGTTCTTTGTATCCTTCGAAAAAAAAAGATCGGTCAAAAAGAATTCAGAAGATCAAGTGGATCACGAAGATGATGACATGAGTTGCGACGGTGGTGATGATCTACAAGATGGAGACCTTCATGCACCTGAGTTCGTTGCAGAAGAAACCAGTACTACTACTCAAAAATCGGACCAACTTGTTAGAAAAACAGATTGCTGGCCAGGCTGTGACAATGGTTGGTCATCAAGATTCACACAAATCCCTCGAATTTAGAAAAATTGCAATGGAGATTGAGGTAAACATAATGAAACAGAAAGCTGACCAGGCCACGAAAAATAACGATCATAAAGATCCACCGAGAATGAGCTTGGAGGATTTGGCAACCCTCCTGATGAGTGATGAGTACTGATGACTCAAGAGGAAGATATATGACCTAGCTAGCAGCCTAGTTTCAACCTCGATCACCATCAGTTTCTGAGACTCGATTGTGTTAAATCTCACTTAATTAGTTTGTTTAGACCATTAGGGGATGTATGAGGTTTTATTGACAAATAGATACGATCTTGATCGATAAGATCACAGATGGACTTTTATTTGTCAATAAATCATACCATCATTACTAGTACGTGTTTTGGGACTTTCATTTTAGTTGTGAAGTCTTCTGCTCTGTCTATAATTCAGAGATGTACATTTCTGGACAGTCCACAAACCAAAACGACTTCATATATATGGGTATATATTCCAACATATTTACAAACAGAACTCGGATTCTTCCTCCAACAATCTACAAATATGAAAGATCAGATCAGCCTGCGGCATCTGCACAACAAATTCTCCAAACCTTGTGTAGAAGCTAATCTCTTTTGATTCTCAAACCTAAAAGTCTAAAACAAAAGAACCTATTTCGGCAGGTGTTCATACATGAAAATCAATATGTGCCCAAAAATGCAAACCTAATCCTCTAGTTCTTAATTCAGCCACAAGTAGGATGGTATGAGATATCCTTTTACAACAATCACAATTCGATCTACTCATTTCTTCAAATCTGCATCACCTAGTGTCAACTTTTAATGGCTCAGACAATCCCTCGTTACTTTTTTCAGGGTCGTCCGTCTTCTCAAGCATCTTTTCTGTGTCATCATGTTCATCCTTCGCCAGGTCCTCAGTGCCCTCTGGAATGTTACTTAAAGCACTTGTGAGCGGCTGAACCAAATTCTCATCTGACGTGAATGAATCATTAACAGGGGGATGAGGTATATCCCTGGAGACAACTGGTATCATTTCAACTATTGGGGAGGGAGGAGTATCATCATCATCATCATCAGAAGAGTTGGAACCTGCTATGATTTCCCTTTCAAAAGAATCAGCCATTGACTTTCTAGAACCTTTACGTGAAAGTGCATGCTTTACTGATTTCTCAGCATGTTTAAAGAAACTCTTTGCCATGCCTTTTACCCTGCCCTTTCCTGGGCTACCTGAGCTACTCTCTCCAGAAGTTTCATCTTGGCCAATAGATTTTACCGCAATGTCCTTTTCATCAACTGCCCTTAGATTGACACGTGGAGTAACTGGGCTTTGGGCAGACTCTGTATAGCTGCTTGAATTATCCTCCTTTTTGGGATTCTTCTGGAATACTGAACCAAGTTTATGTAGACCCCGGCGAACTGATTGCATTGGACGTTTATCATCTTGAGTTTGATCAGTCCCGCTGCTCCCATTAGGCTCCCCTTGAATCTGGGTACTAAGACGTCGACCCTTTCCTTTTCTAGCCTCCCAAGTTTGTGAAACTTCACTTCCTGGGTGATGGACCCATATACCAGTTTCTTTTTGTCCTTCAACATCAATGGGCTCATAATTATCTGCCACCCTAGGAGATTTCTCAGATGATAGAGACGAGAAGGAATTATTATTAGCAGTCTCACTGGAAAAGGAATTTCTTTTATCCATATTTGGCATTTCAGATTCCCGGAAATTTGGGGGATCACTACCCTGCATATATATAACTCAAGTCAAAAACTTGGACCACACAATTGAGCATTTTATGCAAAGATCATTCCAGTTTCTCCAATAGCTAGACAAAGCTAGTTATCGATCTTTTTGCTTTCATTTCTTAATCAACCCAATCAATAGAACAATTTGGAAGAAGTAAAAGGTACCTGCCCACTGTCTTCAAGCACAGTTACTGCAAGATGCAGCCTCCCTGCAGTTTTGATGTTCTTAAGAGGCAACCACATGTCATGTCTCACACTATCCCTAAGTTCATTGATGTTAATGGAACAGTTCCTGGAGATAGAAGAAGAGTTGGTTAATCCCACAAACAATACAGTACTTCAGAAAATCAAATCAGAAAAAAACACAAACAAAGTTTGAAATAAGTGAAACTAAAATGGACACTATTATCATTGGTTGACAAGATGATTTTGGATCCACGAAACTATCACGTAAAGTATAGTAATCACAGCTTGTTAACTCTCAAACCTGTACTGTGGATCAGGCTTTTCAAAATTAAACAAATGTCATGAGAAACAGTGATTGGTAGAGGAAGAAGGACATCACTGTAGTAATCAACTAATCTCTTGATCAGTATTCCTCTACAGCATCATTGCAGTATTGTTTGTAATTTGTAACTTAATTCAGCACTAGAAAGCATGATGCAATAAGGAAGTTCGGAAACAAACCCAAGGGTATCATCAACAAAAATGTCTTTGTCATGAACTTCAATAGCTAGCACATTAGGTGAATCCCATGTAATAATCGGAATTTTAAATTCCTCGAACCATTTTGGGGTAAGCGTCTTCTTTTGTATCTTAGTTTTGAATTGATAAACGCCAAATTGACCCTTCACATAAGGATCAGCAAACCCTGAAAATTAATTTTTTGTGTTAATAATCTTGCTGTACTTCAAAAAAATGAAAAAAAAGAAAAGAAAAAAACTGACCATTTAAGTCAGAAACTTTCATGTTGGATGCTTCGATAACTTCTACTTTGACATGCGCAAGAGGCTTCTTCTCATCCACAGAAAACCAATTTTCTGTTACATACAGGAACAAAAATTATTATCATAACATTTGGCAGCTAAAGAGAGAATGATGATTAGGATGGTAACTGAATAGCTGATAATATTTCAATAGTCTCATCCACACATGCAAGAGAACAAAATGATAATAAAATAATATTTAATGCTAATTCCTTCTTGGCTACCCGCCTATCTTTGATGGGCAAGAAGAAATAAAATGCACTTCATCCAACTAAGCCCACATAAAAGTACGAAATACATATTTCTCTTGTCCTTACCCTCTTCCGGTGTAGTGAATTTCTCCATGTCAACAACCAGCATATTAGGCTGCAAAAATATTAATAATTAGATTTTTAAAAATTATGCATATTGATAAAGTAGTGTGGGGTTCAACTCCAAAACCAATGGACAATGGAGAGAGTAACCCAATCCCATATAAGCCCACAGACAAAGCTCAATTGTCCCGATGTGTGATATATATCTCAACACACCCCCGCACGTGTGGCGACCCCTCAAGCCTAACATGTGGACAACATTAGGGATGATGTGGAGTGCATGTGGCCGGTAATGCTAACAAACGTGAATGTGAATAACCTGCTCTGATACCATGATAATGTAGTATGGGGTTCAACTCCAAAACCAATGATAAGGTAGTTTGAGGTTCAACTCCAAAACCAATTGGCTATGGAGAGAGTAGCTCAAACCCTTGTAAGTTGGCACGGTACTATTTTCCCGATGTGAGATTATATCTCAACACGCCCCCGCACGTGTGACGGATCTTCAAACCTAACACGTGGACAACAGGGATGACGTGAAGTGCACGTGACCGGTAACGCTAACACACGTGGACGTGGGTAACCCGTTTTGATACCATGATAAAGTAGTCTGCGGTTCAACTCAAACTAATTAGCTATGGAGAGAGTAGCACAAACCCTTATAAGCCAGCAAGGTCTCATTTTCCCAATGTGGGATTATATATCAACATATATACCGCTCACTAACATATACAACAATATCAACCAAAAGCTGGATATTTTTGCTATATGAATCAG
This sequence comes from Comarum palustre, assembly GCA_951800085.1. NCBI lineage: Eukaryota > Viridiplantae > Streptophyta > Magnoliopsida > Rosales > Rosaceae > Comarum > Comarum palustre. Next base: position 14,735,120 of record OX637587.1, on the reverse strand, counting down.
CCTAGCAAATAAACAAGCTTATATTCTAAGAAGCAAGTCAAAAGAAATTGTACCGACCTCCAGAATCCATAGGTAGTTCAGTTCTTTTTTGTTGGAAGAGAACGAGTTTTTTTAAAAAAAAAAAGACTATATACAGGGTGGATAAAAAATATCTCAACCTCTGGATATGGAGATATAAAGGGAACATCAATACCATTACTGAAGTTTGCAATAGATTAAAAAACTTGGGCCATGTCTCTTCGGCCAAATGACAAAAGGCCGCCAGTGAAAACTGCAAAAGGTGTCACCAGTGTTGCATTCAAAGGCTGGGAAGATGCAAGGACTTTGTAAAGCACACCCATTGACGTCAAAGAATTACATTTTGCAGTGGCAAAGTTTGACCAAAGAATTACATTTTGCAATGGCAAGGTTCAAAACATTACCTGAATAAGTATCTTCTTCAAGGCAATGTAGACAAGCTTACCAAATACATATGGATGGAGAATTTGTATTTCTTTTCGAAGAGAAATGGGATTTTACTAAGACATGAAAACATACAAAGGGTAGATAAAATTATTTGTACCTACTAAAGGAGAAATGAAGAGAACATTTTATCAATGTTGATACTGACTCTTAGGCATAATCACAAAGGACTGTTTTGTAACATGTAAGGAGTTCTCTTAAATGTGCATTCATAACTAGGCAATATGTAAAGGACATTTAAAGCATAGCCCATGTATCAAAGAATTCTGTATTTTAGTACACAGTACGAAGTTTTACCTGAACAAGTGTCTGCTCGAAGGCAATTGAGAGAAGCTTATCCTGGAAGATATAATAATCAAATGAGCAAGTCAGACATGAAAAGATACAAAGCAGCAGAGAATGGAAGTTGAGGGAACAGTCCTGAATTTATCTGCTTAAATATTTGAAGAATTACCAGCCATCCATCAATCCCTGGGACTTCTGTAACATCAAGCCCACGAGTAAAAATAGGCTTTACGGTCATTTGAAAATATGGAGGCTCGACGAAGCATAACCGCACACGGCCAAGAAAAGGCCACTTGCGAAGGAACTTCACCCCAATCATGACCTACAGAAATAAAAAAAATCAGCTTCATCAACATGAAAGCTGCTTGTGAACATCCTTGTGGGTATCTTATTCCCCTGGAAACAAGGTTATTCATTTCTGCCATCCATGAGAGACACCAACCTTTTTTTATTATAGGACATTCAAACATAAATCACATACTTTTCCCTTCAAACATACCACAGATAAAAAATAAAAATAAAAACAAAAAATTGTAATGACAAATTGTCAACGAGGGGCAAAATATATTTACCATCAAAATGGCTACTTGGGTAACTATAGAAAATAAGCCTTGCATCATAGCAACCCCTACATCATGGCTACATGCTTAATGAATAATAATTAATGAGTTTTGATTTAAAAGGTGATATATGAAGTTGTAAACCATATTTAAGAACAATGCAGCAACACCTGATAAAATTCTTCTAAACTTTAGAAAAGGGTAATATGGTAACAGGATGTACCACAAACAAATAAAAAAGCACATACAAACCTTAATATAGGCAAACAAACAAGCATACATGTCAGCGTTCTAGCACAAACAAGAGTGCAACCAAAACGAAATTTTTTGTTTAAGTGGTCAGAAGCCACCAAGCATACCTACTCATAAAAGTTGGCTATGCTTACAAGTATTTACCATTTTACCCAATCAATACCATGACAGTAATTCGTACCTTCCCTTCAACATGCATGCCGGTAATATGCAACTTCGCCCACATTCCAAAGCCCAGCCTTTTCTTTAGCTTGACAGCAAGTATTCCAAGCATATCATCAGCTGTCAGAAAATTCATTCCCAACTCCAGAACCTGCAATCAGTAGACTGTAATACTTAAGCTTGGCTCAGTTGTAACACTGAAACCACAAAGAGCACATGAAAACTATTGACCAGCATGCTGGAGAAAGTAAGGCATACCAAATGGTCATCACCAGTAGACTGGCGAAGAACTCTCATCTCTGTGAACATAGGTGGGTTCCTTCCTAAATAAAGGTGTTGAATTACACCTTTACTCTGAAAACATAAAAATAGTATAATTAAAAATAAACAGTTTATCAACAGAACCATCATGTAAAGTAAATTGCAGTTGTTACTAGATAAAGATTTATACGTAGTATAAATACATACATAGAACTCAAGTGAACCACAAAGTTCAAGCTCAGAATTCAAGATAGTTTACAATCCCCTTTAATCAATTTAGTGATTACTACCACAAACCTATTAAACATGGTACCAAAATCCTGAATGTTTATGTGTGATGTTGATGCAACATAAAACATACAATTTTCCCACCAACTTGACATGGATGCTTACTATAGCAATTAAATACTTGGCTCTAGCTATTCACATCCCAAAAATTAAAATTAAAATCTCTAAATTTTAAAACTAAATTTGATGACCAGTTAGATAAAAATGAGTACCTCTAAATATTCATACGACAAAGATGAAGAAATAAAAGCATTGTAAAGATATATAAACCTTTCACTCGCACTCATATTGGAAAGAGTCAAGTAAAATTACATCAATTGGTATTGAAATAATATCCAAAATCCAAGACATTTTGGACAAAAGACCAATCCAAGATCAATGGAGCAACAGAATCATAGCAATGTAAATTAGAAGGTAAAGTCATACAACAGTCCATGGTTTGTACTTCTCCAAAAACCAAGGTATGATCGGGAGGAGAACTCTCTGGGAAGCAATCTGTTCCATACATATAGGCCATATCTTTTCAACTGCATGGTTCAGCCACCGCACCGTTTCAGAATCAGAAAGTACCTGAAGAATTGGAAACAACCAAAAAAGAAAAGGAACAATGTAATGAGAATATTGCAATGCCATGCTAATTTAATAATACATTAAAAAAGCCAACTAATTCCTCAGATAAGCGACGAGGAAAATTTACAAACACAAAGCGCAAATAACAGATGCTCAAAGTTTTAATCTGACGTTAAATTCAAAAAAAAAGCCAACTAATTCCTCAGATAAGCGACGAGGAATATTTACAAACAAAAAGCGCAAATAACAGATGCTCAAAGTTTTAATCTGACATTAAATCTAATAACCTTTCCTGTGTGGTCTTCTTTCTTTGTATCACTGTAATTAGAACAAATCATTTCAAAGGCTAAACAGATCTACAGAGACTCTTTTAAACATGGACTGATTAGTGGAACAGTGATAAAACAATCAATGCACAAGGGGAAAAATAGACATTACCCTTCTCTGATTCCCCTGCTTTCTTTCATCAAACTGTAGCTTCTTCCACAGTCGCATAACATACCGCTCATGAACCTTTCAAAAGCATAAGCACAATCAAACAAGTCCGTTTTAGCATTTTCCAATTTACCAAATTACATTGCATAACCTTGAAACTTTGAAAGTTGAAAGAAAGCAAGAAGGTAGTATAAGAAAGCACAACTTTGCAAAATGGACCATCCAACCAAAAAAAACAAATATGCTGCAAACTATACTGTAACTGATTCTAATTCCTAGCATAAAGAAAATTCCTTTCTTTCTCTACTTGCTTTAATCTCTCAGAACAAATTTGATCCTTTTACTAATGAACAATGAGTGTTGACAAAATCTAAAGAGTGAGGAAAAGCAGTGATCCTTACCGTAAAGAGATAAATCAGAGAGAGAAAGTAGGCAATTGCATGGCACCAATTGTAGTAATTGAGCAACCAAAGCACACACAACACAATGCCAACATGGTGCATCAGTGACGCCTCTGTTATATCCATCTCTTCTAATCTTCTTCAACCCAAAACCACGACCCAAAACTTCAACTCACTCACAAACCCATCTCCAACTATCTCACAAGATCACAAATTGAGAGCCAAAGTTGCAACCTTGAAGCCCCAAGAAGAGAAAATCAAAAACCCAGAATGCAATATTGGATTTTTTTACAGTTACCCAGAACAGCCTTGACCACCCTTTACAGCAAAACCAAATAGGAAAATGGAATGAAGCAGAAACTGTGTGGGATCAGAGTAGATGAACAAAGCTTAAGGAGTAATGTTTTGGTGTTTTTCAGGCAAAATGGAACCGTAAGGATGAAGTAACCGGCGGAGAGGAAGGAGCAGAGAGACAGAACAAAAGAGAAGTTAAAGAAAGCAGACAGCAATATCGGGGGGAGGGTGGGTTTGAGAGGTTTTGACTGGTTGTTGGGAGCCACGTCAAATACGTGTGTCGACATTTTTGATTAAAGTTTTAGATATCTGATAGATGATACACTTTGATTGTTCTTCGATTTTCAGCGTTGGATTAAACTAATCAATCGAGTAATCTCAATTGAGGAGGCTAATCTCTCACATTCTAACATGGCTCCTGCTTAAGTGGGGTACTAATGGTGATCTCACCTGCCTCCATTTGGACACGGCACCATTTATCGCAACAATAGTTAGTTTAATTCCCTTTTTCCTTAGGAGTTTTTTTAATCGCTATGTCGACTCAATCAACGATGTAAAGAATAACTACCTTAATATGTTGATCGAAAAAAATTAAATTAAACAGTGTGGGTACACATAATTAAAGCATAATTAAAATGATGCTTAAATTTTAAAAATTATTGACGTGGTATCTGAATTTTATTTTCGTTATTAATAAAAGATTCGAAACCAATTTCTGTCATAACGTCGTCTATTTACTGACGTAACCAGACCAAACTAATTCAAGGTTAGAGTGATTTTATGGGGTGTCACCACTGTTCAGGGTGTTACCTTAAATTTGTGGCGATTATTCTAATACTCAAGTTTTGTGCTGATATTCTTCCTTTGATTTTCAGAGCGGACTTCTTCCGAGAGGAAGGACAGGAGGGAACACCGCGCTGGAAGCCAAAGTGATAGCCCGTTACAGAAATCATCAAGCAGAGACCGGGACAGAGAATATGATTTGGATAGAGACCGGGAAAGACAGCGGGATAGACAGAGATAGAGCCCATGATTTCGAAGGTAACAGGGGGAGGGATTAACCTATCCATTATCTTTGGAGACTTGTGGTAGTCTTGAAAGAACCACAGGTAGTTCATTTAAAAGAAAACAGATGTCTGGTAGGGCTGAGAATCCAATACCGAAATCCCGATACCGAACCCGACCCGTCCCGATCCCGTCCCGATCGGGTCGGGATACACCTCTAAAATTATGTCGTCCCGACCCGTCCCGATCCCGAATTAAAATAAACGGGTCGGATCGGGATGGGCCGAATAGATACCGAAAATCCCGACCCGTCCCGAATATCTAAGCCCAGTCCAAATTCTCGAAGCCCAGTCCAAAACTTAAGAGAGAGAGAGACTAAAGCGGAGAAACCTAGATTTCTAACACACTTCTTCAGTCGCCTCTCTTCTCTGATGCTCTCTCTCAACGCCTCTCTCTCACTCTCAGCTCTCGCGACTCTCAGCTCTCGCCTCTCTGCTCTCTCTCAATCGCGTCTCTGGTAGCTAGTCTGCTCTCAGTCGACTCTCTGCTCTCAGTCGACTCTCTGCTAGCTAGTCTGCTCTCGCGACTCTCTTCTCCCGACTCTTTACTCTCTCTCAGTCGCGTCTCTGCTCTCAGACGCCTCTCTGCTCTCGCCAATCTTCAATGGGAAAACTGGGAGTAAGTTTATGGTTTTCATTGTTAAGGATTACATTTAGATTTCATTGTTCTGGGTTGAGAATATCTTAATTCTTACTGCAAGTTTCATTCTCTTACAGATTAGAAAGAGTAAGAAGAGACTTAGGCCGGAGGAAGCAGCCGAAGCAATCATTACATCTGGACCTGGTACAACTCTGTCTCTCTCTGCTCAGACGACTCCGGTCAATTCTTCTTCTGGTACAACTCCTTCTCTCTCTAATTCATTGCCCCAAATTAGTGAAGAAGCTTCTGATGTTAGTCAAGATACTCGGAATAGTAGGAAACGCAGTTGGGTATGGAAGCATTTTGATGAATATACAGATAGGAAAGTCACTAAGGTGAAGGGTAAGAAAGATATTGTACATGAATCTCAGAGGGCCAAGTGTAGATACTGTCCTAAGGGTCCTTTAGGAGACTATGCTTGTGATTCTCGTAGCAATGGAAATTCAGGGATGCTTAGGCACTTAAAGTTTAACTGCAAGTTTTATCCGGGTAGGAAAGTGAAAGTAGTAGAGAAAAATCAGCCAGTATTTTCTAGTGATAAAAGTAAGGGCAATACGATGAAGATGGTAGCATATAATTCTGATGCAGTGATGCAAGCTTGTGTTGAAATGGTTGTAGTTGATGAACTTCCTTTTAGGTTTGTTGAAAAGCAAGGATTTAGGCACTTTTGTCATGTTGCAGTGCCTTTGTTTAAAGTCCCTTGTAGGAAAACTTTGGTGAAGAACTTTCTGAGTTTGTATGATAAGACGAAGAAGAAGTTGATTTCTGATATTAAATGTCATCGGGTGTGCCTCACTACCGATACTTGGACAAGTGTTCAAAACATGAACTACATGGTGCTAACGGCACACTTTATCGATGATAAGTGGGAAATGCATAAGAGGATAATCAACTTCTGCATTATATCTTCTCACAGCGGGAATTCTATAGGTCTTCTTATCGAGGCGTGTTTGCTTCAGTGGGGAATTAGCAAGGTTCTTACCATCACAGTCGATAATGCTGCAGCAAATAAGTGTGCCATTGATTATGTTAGGTCCAAACTGAACAAAAGAGAAAAACCGGAATCCATATTAGGGGGTCAGCACATGCATGTTAGGTGTACAGCCCATATTTGTAATTTGATAGTTGGAAGTGGGTTAAAAAGGTTGAATAAAGCAGTGTTAGCGATAAGAAACGCAGTGAAGTTTGTGAGATCTTCACCATCAAGGTTGGAAAGCTTTAAGGCATGTGCAGGAAAGGAAGAGATCTCTTGTCAAAGTCTGGTTGTTATGGATGTTCCTACAAGGTGGAATTCAACATTTTGGCTACTGGTTTGTATTAAGTTTGGCTACTGGTTTGTATTAAGTTTGGCTACTGGTTTTGTATTAGTTTGCTATATGAGTATGAACTTGTTATTGTGCTATGTTCTTGATTGCAAGCAGTAATGTGCAGGTTTTCAAAAAAAAGTAATATGCAGAATGGTCCCGATTGGTCCCGAACCCGTCCCGAACCGATCGGGATCGGGATGATTCGGTATTAGGTCGAATCCCGACCCGTCCCGATCCCGATTTTACTTTCGGGATCGGGATAGGTCGAATCCCGACCCGTCCCGTACCGATCCCAGCGCTAATGTCTGGTATTTCTACATGAGTTGACATCCAGATAGCTGAGCCAGAGTTCTCGGTAAGATCATTCCAAAGGTGGTGGCTTGTTACTACTCCTGGAAGAGGGAACCTGGCTGTTTCAATATTTGTTGCCAAATATACTAGTATTTCATCAAATGGTTTCACTTATCTCAATTATGTTAAGGACAGTAGCTTGTTTGAGTTGCTGCTTTCTAATGCAATATTTTTGTGTCGGTCCAGTGGAGAAGATGTTAGTTAGTTTTGGACCGTCTATATACCTTATGAAATTATACTGTAGTGTATGATCTGTGCAACAGAAAATGGGCTAAAGCTAGATTGTTCCAATTAATTGTTACTTGGCGCTAAGGATTTAATATTTTATACTAGAATTTGTCCCACTTTGTGCCTTTGTTCTCTGTCTTGGCGTGTTTCTGGAGTCTGAGAATTAAAGCAAGCAGCAATTCGGCCTTGCAAGCCTTCGATCTCCTCCAGCTTGTGAGCACAAAATGGGTGGAGAGAAGCTGGTATTTTCTTTTAGTTATGACCAGACATGAGTTTCGGAACCTAACTTACAATAACTTGTGTGAGGTGGGATCCAGAATGTAGGTTTCTTATAAGTTGTTGGAACCAGAGGGCTTAACACAATCGGGCTTGGATCAGGCTAAAAGTGAAAAGCTGGCAGAGAGAGATAGAGATTCGACAAAAAAATGTGTAAGGAAGAAAATACATTTTTATCCTTTATACATCAGCAAACAGACGGCGTCTTTACATAAATTGGTTTCGGACCCTTTGTTGGTAGCAAAAATGTAGTTCAGGTATCACACTGGTAGTTTTTAAAGTCTGGGTACCACTTTGACTGTGTCACATAAGTTTGAATACCAACCATGTAATTTATTCTAGAAAAAAATTACTTTCTATGACTACCAAAAACCTAACTAATGCTAGATTAATAGCAATCAAAAGTACATCAAACTTCTAAGGAAGAATCACATATAAGGAACCAACCAAATTTGTAAACACAAAAAATCTTTTTCTATAGTTTTTATACAAATTAGGACACCAGCCTAAGCCTAAAACTAAGATATAGCATGTCTGATCCGAATTAATAGAATAAATTACCATAATACCCACATGTCTATATATCTTCTCTCTCCCCTCATCGTCTTTTTCTACTCACCTCATCTTCATCTTCTTCTTCTCTTAATCTCTCTCTCTCTGTACCATTCCAAGCTTTGGGTCAGATCTGTGAGATTTGGAATAAAATCAAATTGGAAGTGATGATGAGTGTTGCTACTACTGTACATTCAGCAATAGCAGATATGCAGCAGGTTTCAGCAGTAGCAAATCTGTAGCAGGTTTCAACAGTAGCAGATCTGCAACAGGTTTCAGCATTAGTAGATCTGCAATATGTACTTGTGCTTCTACTATTACGTCATTTTCAAAATTTCATGTTATTGTTTGCCAAAATCTCTTGCATGTTGTTGTTTAATCAATATGTACTTTCAATGTATTTCTGTTTTTCTGAGGATTGTGCTGCTACTATTTGCCAAAATATTTTGCTCTACTGTTTGCCAAAACATCTAGTTGTTATTGTTTGTCAAACCTCTTGCTGCTAATGTTTGCTAAAACATCTTGCTGCTACTATCTATGAAAATAATGTTAAACAGTAATTGTGCTGCTACTGTTTGTCAAAATCTATTATTGCTACTGCTAGTAAAAATTTTTGATAAACAATCATCGTGTTGCTACTATTTGTCAAAATCTTTTGCTGCTACTATTTGGAGTGGAGAGTAATATACCGTAGCAGGTTCATTCAACAGTAGTAGGTAGTAGCAGCAGAAGAATATGTAGTCGCTAGCATTAGAGTTGGTAGTAGCAGTGCGCTAGCATTTGGATCTGACAGTAGCAGCACTCTAGCATCACAATCTGGTAGTAGCAGTACACCATGCCAACAGCAAAGTCGAGCAGTAGCAGTGTGACAAAATCAAAGAATTGTCAGAAAAATTAGAATATTGCCGGCACTAGCACCTTTAAACTCGGCAGTAGCAGCGTGCCACGTCAGCATCAAAGAATTTTCTGAAGAAAAAAAAATTGCAATAGCGCCAGAAGTAGCACTTTTCAACTCGGGCAGTAGCACATTTCAACTCGACAATAGCAGCGTGCCACGTCAGCAGAGAATTAAATATGTAGTAAAGGGTAGTTTGGTAAAATATATAATGACATATGGTATGTGGACATCAATTTGTCCTAAAATTTCATTAAGTGTAATTTGGTAAAATACATAGTGACAAATGACATATGGACATCAACTTGTCCTAATTTATTATTTTGTGTCCTTAAAAGTGTAAGATATTGTCTGAATGGTATATTTGTAAATTGAAATTTGGTTGATAACTAAATTGTAGTTTACTAAACTTCTAATGAGAGACAGGGCACCTAGTCTAGCTGGTACAACCACCTCTCAATAGTTTATAGCGCAATAGTTCAGAATACTCGACCAGTAGCCAAAAAAATTAGTTAGGAGGGTCAAAATTTTATGATAAATCCAAAACCAATCTATTCTGAACGGTAGCGTTCGAATGAAAGGGGTTATACCAAACAAAAATGAACTTCATTGCATATACTTTTAAATGATTATTTGGAGACAATTACATATTCATCATAAACATATTCACATATGAATTATAACCATTTTATAGCTTGTATCAAATCATAATTATATTCTCTAAACTACTTGATAACACACATGGAAAAATACATGGTAGAAAATGTATTGGTTATATATAGAATCTAGGTGCGGAACAAAAAGAATTATGTTGGGTGAAAAAACGAGACACAACCAAATGATGACATCGGTAAAGAGAGAATGACCACGAGAAATAAGAAAATGTATATATATATATATATATATGGTCCTTCCACTAAAGGATCCCTTTTTTGACATATATGAGGGATCAAAGATTAGACCAAATTTTCGATCACATATCAACATCTCCACCATTTGATACTTACATTTATATATTTAGATCATTTCTGCAAAATTTCATTCAATTTGGTGATCGTTAAGGCTTTGAACTAACTGAAATCAATTGAAGCATCAAATCTGTCAAACATGAACCGTTCATGCTTATAATTTTAATTCGCAGTTTTGAGTACCTTATCGATCACCAAATTAGATGAAATTTTGCAGAGATAATCTACATATATAAATCGATGTATTGGACGATAGAGATGTGATTTAGTGATTAAAAAGTTGGTGTAATCTTTGATCCCTTATATATATCCTGAAAATGATTCCCTCGTTGGAAGGGGATTGTGTGTGTGTGTGTATATATATACACACACACAATCCCCTATATATATGTGAACCATCTTTGATTAATTAGTTAATAAATAAAATGCAGTATATATAGGAGTAAAGATGGTAGAAACGAGTGAGTCCAGTTAATCGACTTTGGGTGAATGAGCTACCTAAGTTCAAAACTTTTAAACCTAATTCTTATACTTTCATATAATTATACATTAATTTAATATATAAATATGTATATAATAATTATTAAATTTTCAACTAATGGCTGCTCAAATAAAAAAAATTGAGAAGGGCTAAGCCAGTGTTGGCAAGTACTCGTTACTCGGCTACTTGCCGAGCCGATTTTCGCATACTCAATGCCTCTAGTTGGCCGAAAGAAAATCAGCCGAGTACTCGGTCCAACTCGGTCAGCTGGGGAAAAAAAGCAAACGATGTCGTTTTTGTTAAATGGTAAAACTATTTTACCAGAAAGGTAATTAAAATTACCAGAAACTTCAGAAATTCATAGAAAATAAACGGAAGCCCCGAAAAATATTCTGAAAATACCGAGAGACTCGTGTCGGCACGAACTATGACGTCGAGTAATTGAATGAGGAATTTGATGAACTTTAAAAAACTCGAAAATGAACTAGTTGTTAACTCGCGAAGTTACCGAATACGACTTAAACCACAATACCTCGCCATTAACCATGGTAAGAACGTGTGGGGTCTCACAAATGGGGTGATGGAGGAGGTCTAATTGGGTGACAGTGGTAATGGGTGGTGGAATCCGGCGATCAAATAGGGTGGATGAGGAGCTGGCGAGATGTGGCGGAGGAGCTCAGATGGGGTGGAGGAGGTGGTGTCGAGATGTGGCGAAGGAGCTCGAAGTAAAGACAAAGGAGGAGGCGTTGGCGAGATGTGGCGGAGGAGCTCATGGCAAAGACGAAGGAGGAGCTCGTGGCAGAGACGAAGGAGGAGCTCCTTGAGGCGTAGACTGAATCGACGAAGCAGTTAAAGTCGACGACTTAGGGCTTTTATAGTTAGTCCATATTATCTTAGGCGTCGAAACTAGTTCGTCGTCTAAGTTCATTTCAATTTTCATGAAAAAAAACAACGGAAAAATGAACCGTTAAAATTTTCAGGATCTTAGTCGACGGAATATAACTAGTTCATCGACTAAGACTATCCTAGTCGACGGAAAATTAAATTTTCGTCGCCTAGGGAAATAAAATTCGTGAAATAAAAATAACAGTGGGAAATTCAAAGCCAAAATTTTTCGAGATCTTAGTCGACGGAAAATCTTAAATTCGTCGGCTAAGAGTGTCCTAGTCGACCGAAACTGCACTTTCTGTAGCCTAGAAAAATAAAATTTCTGCCAAATTCTTTCTTATATGCTATGACTTCATGATCTATACACTTGAAATTCATGAGGTCTTCTGCAACAAAAAAGTAATAATAATAATAAACACTTACATTTGTTAATTCATCGATCTCTGATTGAAATTAATTATGCAAATTCGTAATAAACCGAATCTAAGAATGAATATATAGTACATCTACAAATTAAGATTTAATCATACCCATCTTCATAATCTTTGTCTTTGGGATCATCATCCTCCTCCTCGAATTTCTCTATCTCCTCTCTTCGTCTTCGTCTTCAGGCACAATAACTTCAATGTAACTTATAATGACCGGAACGTGTTGGTCATTGATGCGAATATCCTCAGTATCAAAAATTACAGATGGAGTTTCCTAATAATATGGTTCATTCGGTTTACAGCTCGGTTCACTCTCAGTCACTCTCATTCACTCCTAATGTAGCTACACTCCATATAGATTCCATATTCTCATAACTGCAAGAGCTCGTCGATTAATGGTCTCATGTACGCATTCAAGCACTTCCTGGAGAATACTTGCCTGGAACTAACAGAGTAAGAAAATTATACTCTGTTCTCATACATATGTGAGGAGGCAAGTTGTAAGGAAATACAATCACAGGCCATATATTGTAAGACAAATTCTTGTTTCCAGTAGGATTGAATCTATCTTTTACTAGTCCAAGTCTGACGTTTCAACAATCCGATGCAAATTCAGAAAATGAACGGTTAAAGTGCTTCCAAGCCTCCCCGTCTGCGGGGTGTGTAAGATTATTCAGATCTATCCTATCCGACCCTTGGTGCCTTTCGTGGTGCCATCTCATATCTTTGGACGTATGTGAAGACATATAGAGACGTTGTAGACGAGGACCTAATAAGAAATAACGAAGAACCTTCCTAGGAATAAGACATGTTTGTCTAGAACCAAAGTGTGTTTCATACCTTAGCTCATACCAGTGTGGGAAGTCAAATGCGTCCTTATAATCTTTATAGTACATGATGCAGTTATTGACGCATGCATGTATCTTGATGTACTCAAGACCGACGTCATGCAAGATGTTTTTGACATTGTCAAAATTTTTCGGACAATTGTTATCAGCAGGAAGCAATTTCTTCAAAAGTACAAGGTCATCATTAAAACAAGTAATGGTCTTGTTCCTCTTGTTTTTGATACTCATCTGCTTTATGATAGTTTCCAACACAATATGCTCATTTCCAGAGTACAATTGTGTCTTTGCTTATCGCAAAAGTCTGTTATAATTTTCATAGTAGTCATTACTGTCGACCTGGAAGACATCAGGCAAGGTTATATTGTTATTGTCGTATGACACACTTTCATCATATGCTGAGGCGTACGGAAAAACATCATTTAGAAAATTCATCACAGCAAGGTCCTCGTAATTGGCACTAGAAGACTCACCGTGATTACGTTGTGTTTGAATATCTACAAGTGTGGGTATCTGTTCAGGAATTTCGCCGTGCCATGTCCAAGTGGTATAACTAGGACAAATACTGTATTGTGACAGGTGAAGATACATGTCCTCAAAAGTTACATGAGTAGCAGATCTGTTGTGATATTTTGTGTAATGACAAATATGCAAAACTTGTTTAGGAAGAGTGTCAACGAACGAATTCAATAGACCCTCTATCTAACTGCATCCGACTCATATCCATGTTGTAATCTGTAATAAAAGAGAAACCGAAAAATCTAAATTTAAAAGTACTGCTCACGTAAACAACAATACGACAACTACGAAAATATAATGTGCACGAAAATAAATGATTTAAACAAAAATATCATCAATTCAAATTCTTGATTTAAGACCATATATGCATGCATGAAAATATCGATATCATCATGAAAATAAATGATTAAATATATATAAGCACAAACTGAAAACAAATAATTTAATGTAAGCATAAACTATATGAAATATGATCAGAAAGACAAATTTAATATAATCGATCATAAAAAAATTTATTATCACAAAAATAGTTCTTGATTTAATATATCTCCAAGAAAATATCATCATCAAAATGACATTTAATACACATCATAATTTACATAAAAACACAATTAATACGTTAATCACAAACATAATTTATATATATATATATAATTGATACCCTAAACATCAATCATTGTTTTCAACAACATATAATATATATATATATATATATATATATATATTAGCATACATAATTAATAATTCATAATTCACACACACACATATATATATACACACACACATCCATATATACAATATATATATATATAATCAATAATCTACACACAAATAATAATATGCATACATCCACACAATTAATCAACCCATAATATTAAATTATTAATCCTATATATATGGTTATATATACACACACACAAACACAATGAAAATACAAATTAAACGAATCTAGCCAAATTGTTGGAAAATATGACCGATGAACCGAATTTCATCGAAAATAAATAAGAAATGTTGAACAATACGTACCAATGATCAAAATGATAGCTAGATTAGTTGCTTGAACTTCAATGATTCATGGAGAGATATGTTTTGGAGACGTAGGGAATGTGGTCGGGAGGTTTTTTGATGGAGAATGAATGAAATGAAAGAAATGGATGTGTTCTGCACTGACCAATGTTTAAATAAATGATTCAACTTAACCGATGGAATATGCCGTTGGCTAAGGATGTTTTCTGTCAACTAAGAAAATATTCGTTCTGCACAGTGTCAGAGAATAATTGAATTTTAGTTTCCTAGCCGACGGAAAATATTCCTTCGACTAAGAACATCCTAGCTGACGAATATGTTCCAACGAAATTTTTTTCGTCGGCTATTGAGTTCTTAGTCGACGGAAATTGCAGACGAAAATTATCCGTCGGCTAAGATGTTCTTAGTCGACGAAAAGTTCCGATGAAAATTTTACATCGCCTTTGCACCTTTCTAAAATATTTATGTTTGTCGGCCTTGCTGCACCGCTGAAGTTGTGAAAGCCTGCTCGCAAAGTACCAAAGAGAGAAGAGAATTGTTCAGTTTTCTTATAACACTTCTTGAATTTGTGAAAGCCAGTACGGCCTTGAGGATTGATGTTGGTTACTCTGATATATAGCTCATCATACTGCATGGACTATTGCAAATTTGCGAAAAATGGAAAAAAGACATGATTATGTTTTTGCATGGTGGATTGATACTTCTGAGGAATTACATATGAAAAACAGCACTAGCCCTACGACATTACAACCAAAGGATATATATGCTAGGTTTGCAGCTATATATATTTAAAATGAACAGAGTTGCAATTTCATTCATGGATCAAGGTTAAATGCCTCAAGAAAGACTCGGCCGGTGTGATATACAATGCACTTGAATTTTGATAGGTGGAGAAAATTTGAAATCACAGGGTTGGAGCTCTTTCAATATTTCCGGAGATCACAGTAAGCAAGTTGTTGCCAAAAGGATCACTGAGATGCTTTGATAGGTTCTCAACAGGACCTTCTCCAGTGACATAAGCTTGGATGAAGAAACCGAGCATGGAAAACATTGCCAGTCGACCATTCTTAATCTCCTTCACCTTTAGAAGTGCAGCCTGGTCGGGGTCTTTTGCGAGCCCCAATGGGTCAAATGGACCACCTGGGTGAAGCTTGTCCTCCAAATCCTACCAGGAGAATAACACAACCAGTTAAGCTTTGACTGAAGGCCACAGGTAAGTAAACAATATCCACTGACGAACTTATTTTTTGTGATTGTTGTAAACCGAGATTGGACTAACATGATCAAAACATGCAACCTTGTGTTCTTGGTTTATTCAGAATCAAAGTTACATAACACTTAACTAAAGGTAATGCCAGGTTTCAGTAACATACCAAACCATTTGTGAGTCTGTAGTATTCTGCTCCTCCTAGAAGAACGACTTCAGCAACAACAGCAACAACCAAGTTAATAGGAATGCTCTTACCAAAGTAGTTCAATGTGTTTCCATCAAGGAGTAGAGCGCCAGTCTGCGTACATATCATGTAACAAAAGTCATGAATTAAGTCGAAAACATGATTAATGAGATTGTCATCAAATTATTTTTGTAACTTCATCTTAATCAGCCCTAGTATTTAAGTTAGAGACCCAAGGATGCAGATGCAGATATCTAATTCAGATGCTAATTCACCTTGAACCAAACGGCCTCAGGCCCGCAGTTAGCACCAAATTTGTTGAAGGCTTCTGGGATGATGAACCCTGCTGCACCGAGCATAGCCCACCGAGCATGGATCAACTCATATGCTTGGTATCTGCAATCAAATAGAGTAAATCCTCATAAATTAAACCGATCTAGGAATAGATCACATATAATTCTTAAGACAGAAATATAGACAAAGAGGAAGTATAGTATAACATACTTGCTGAAGTTTTCTGGCTTCTTGCTTAGACCAAAAGGATCATAACCATAACTGCATATATCCGCAGTTGCACGTACGTTATACCAAGTTAGTAACAGACAATTGAAGAAATGCTACAGATTTATTCCTAGACTAAATCACTAAATAGTACATTTCTTACTTTCATGGTTTAAGTATTTTAGCTATTTTTACATAGCTTGATTAAGGATTTAAACGGGTTGTCTCTTCGACTATGGTACATTAGTGAGGTAAATTGCCTCCATGCATTTGTAGACTTGTTCTTATAGATCTCAATTTAGTACATAACTGTAGGGAGCTTAGTCTACCTTGATGTGCATATTGCCCTATTCATTCATAGACCAAGTGAATAGTACATTTCTTAGACTCAGAGAATGGTTCATACTATAACATAGCGAGCAAGCTTTGGTTACTTCAAAAGAAAGAAAACATAGACAACAGAATCTTACTCTCCGGGAACTTCTCCGGTCAAGTACTCCGGGATCTCTGATCGGTCCAAGAGCCCCGAAGGCAAGTAAATTCTTCTTTCAGGACCTGAAACAATAAAAAAACCACCACAATGTGCATAATGGTCAGTTACAGTCACAGCAACCAAACCAAAACCACAAAAGGTACGTGATATGATACATAGTTGAAGTGAACTGATGTTCATGAAGTATATATACTTACCATACCACTTTGCGAGCTCATCGCTCTCGGGAGCAGCGACTACCTTAGCCTTGGGAGGTGCAGCCTTCTTCTTTCCGAAAAGCGCGACGGTCTTGAAGGTGACAGGGGTGGTGGCAGTGGGAGCCGACCTTGCAGCGCCGCTGAGGTTGCTCTTGCTGAGGGGAGTTCCTAGCAACTCCGACATACCAACCGGCGATGTTGCAAGAGAGGCCATTTTCAAACTGAGTGGGGGTGTCGAAGCTGCAAGTGATAGCAAGGTTGTGGTGGTACGTGACTAACTGTTAGTAGTGGGAAACTATGGGGCTGAGAAACGTTATGCTATAAGCTTGAGCTGGTGGATGTCGGCCTGCCACCTTGGATTTCTTGTCCATCTCCGGTGATTGGTTTCTATGGAACTTAGGCAATCCATTGCTGAGATTTCATAGGGTGGATTTGCTGATTTGGCAGATGATGCTGCTCATGTGGAATTCATTGGATAACATGTTCTATCCAATGTTTATGGACTATTTTCCTTTGTCTCAGATAATTGTCTTTCTCACATGTCATTAGTCTTTCCTGAAAATATGTTTGTGATTCCTAAACACAGGATTGGAAGAGTTAATCGACCAATCAGACAATTCACAGAAATTAAACTAAAGAATTTCGGAATTGGCTCAAGTGACGTAAATAAACTGCAACATAGAAGTGACTTACATAGTGCTAACTACAATATAGACGCAAATTATGTACTGCTAACTACAACAAAAAAGTGAACTGTGTACCATAACTTCACATCGTGTAAAAACATACATTCAAGTTGGGAACAATATTGGTTCAAACTCTTCATAACCAATTACTAATGAGCATCTTTAAACTCTGGAAAATTAGTCCTCCATATCCTTAAAACTCACAAGAAATGTTTAAAAGGCAACATTGTTGCAGACTGAGGGAGTGTGAGCCTATACCGATACAGTAAAACATATTGACTTGGTTAACTTCAACAATCCCGGATTGACTAAGTAAATCTTAGCCGATGGAAAATTTAACCTAACCGACGGAATTTTTATATATAAATATAAACGATTATTTATAACAACTTAGGTGACGAAATTATTTTCCGTCGCCTAGGTTATAACTTAGCCGACGAAAAATTCTACCTAGCCGATGAAATTTTTATATATAAATATAAATGATTATGTATAACAACTTAGGCAAAGAAATTATTTTCCGTCGCCTAGAATTTAACTTAGCCGACGAAAAATTCTACCTAGCCGACGAAATTTTTATATATAAATATAAATAATTATTTATAACAAGTTAGGCGATGGAAAATTGTTTCGTCAACTAAGTTATATCTTAGCCGACAGAATAATTAACTTAGTCGACATAACAATTCTAATTGAAAATAAATAAATCTAACAAAAACTTAGTTGACAGATGGAATAAATGATTTTGTTGCCTAAGTTACGAAAAATTTAAAGAAAAAAATCCCGCCAAAAATTTTAGAAAAATTTGATTTTTTTTTAAAAGCTCATATCCAGATCGAACTAAAACTCAACTTCTCTCTCTCAGTCGCACCAACCACCATACCGTCGTCGGTGGTTGGTTTTGATTTTGAGTGGTAGTGGTTTTAGTTTTGGTTTTCGTCGTCGGCGTTGAGGAAGGAGCGGAGGAGGTTGGTGAAGGTGGTGACATCACAGTTGGGGGATTGGGGTAGTGGTGGTGGGATTTGGGGGTGGTGGTGGTGGATTTTGGTGGCGGAGCAGCTGGAGGAGTGCCAGAGTGAGTGGAGTGCACGCGACGGAGGCACGCGGGAGAGGCGGTGGCTATGGTGGCGGAGGAAGGGAGTACAGGTGGTGACGGTAGTTGTGGGTGGCGAAAACAAGGTGGTGATAGTGGTTGTGGTGGAGCATTGGCGGTGGAGGTTTCAGACAAAAAAAAGAAGAAAAAAGAAATAAAAATTAAACGAATATAAATTATTGAAAATTTATTATTTTTTCTTAAAATAAAAATATCTTGGTTGACAAAATAGTTTAGATCGGCTAAGTTAATAGTCTCTTAGTCAAAGGAAAGTCTGTTGACTAAGATTCGTTGTCTAAGAGATGTCTTAGCAGACGCCCCTTAGCCGACAGAGCTTAGTCGACGGACTTTCCGTCGACTAAGATCTTAGCCGACGAAAAATTTTTCTTAACCAACTGATTAAATTCCGTCGGTTAAGAGCAAAATTTCAGTCTGTCCGTCGACTAAGATCTTAGCCGACGAAAAATTTTTCTTAACCAACTAATTAATTCCGTCGGTTAAGAGCAAAATTTCAGTAGTGGCTCCTTCTCAGTTCCCAATCTCAAACAAGAGACCTAAAAAATCCAAAATCCCCTGATTCTCTCATTCCCACATTAGATCTTCCCTTTCGGATTTTTTTTTTCAAATTTATAAAGAAAATGGAGGTAGAGACAGAGCATAGGCTATGCAGGCGTCCGACAGAGAGAGAAAGGCCCGATCAAAACTCGATATCTCAGATCGAAATCTGACACTTAAAGACAAGCGCCTCCAATCTGCACTGTATATTTGATCTCATAGTTGCGACCCAAACCCACTCTTCAATCCCGACGTCGCTTCTCCTAGAAAGGTGATAGACCCAGAGCCCATTCTCAGACCCCGCTCGACTCCGTCCATGTTCTTTTTTTTCTTTTCTTTTTTCTCCTCATTTTTGTCAATACGTTGATTGTTGAAATAAGGAGTGAATTATTTTTTTACTAATATGGGAACATAACATAATTTCAGGATTCTATATACGGCTGTGTATGTACACGATATATGTTAACGGTTGAGATTATGAGATATAATATTGATAAGTGATCAAAAATATAAATTGTTATAAATGACTAAGATTACACATTGTATATACAGATCTTGTATACAAGAATTTCCACATAATTTTTTAGCAACTTTAATACCATACTCTACTATAAATATTTATATCTTCAGATTTCCTTACATTCTTGTGTCATTCATTGTTTACTTTTAGTTTTCTTTTTTGGGTTGAGAAAAGTCCAATATTAGGGATTAGAAAAAGAAATTGAAAATTAGATAGTTGTAGAGTTTGACTTTATTAGAATACAATACAGATACACAGTACAGAGTATAGTATTAAAGTTGCTAAGCAAGATTCAGAAGAAGGTTATTATTATATATGTAGTTGTTTGAGTATAGTATAGTAGTGTTAAAGTTGCTAAGCAAGATTCAGAAGAGTAATATTATATGCCTCCAAAGTTGCTTCGATAACAAAGAATTTCCTGCAAATCATACAATGTCTCCAATCCAGTGCTTGAATCGTTTTATGACTGATGTTGAAGGTGCACTCTCACTCTTCAGCGTTGAGGATCTATCTCGAATCAATGCTTTGATTTGTTCTGCCACTAGGCATAATGTTATCGAGATGAATCTTTCTCTCTGGGCTGAAGATCATACTGAGGATCCTTTTGAACTGCCTCAAAGCCTTTTAGAGTTTTAATATTTGTGCTCCACCTACAGGTAGTCTCCCAAGTCTTAAGGTAATCCATGTTTCAGTTTTATGGTCTGATGAGAATGCACCGGAATCTTATTTTCGGAACTGCCCTGCACTTGAAGATTTAACTATAGCTGGAGAAATCTGTTTTCATGACATTGACTATGTCAATATCTCTGCACCTACATTGAAGTGGCTACGCATATTGTTGCTCTCTTACCATGAATATTGTGATAGTTGGTACACTTTTCATATCAATGCTCCAAATATGGAATACTAATATCAAGGAGGATGCTCTCAAATTATATTTTCAAGATTACGGAATCTCTAGTCAAGCCAAAGTCCATTTTCTTGATGAAATTCAATACCAAGACTACATAGCCTTTTTATGATTGATGCAGAATAGATGACAAGAGAAATAGAAGAACAACTTGATCGTAGCAAGTCCAAACCCGATATGATACAAATTTGACGTTCGATGTCCGATTGATCATTATAATACATTTCTGGAAACAAAACGGTTCTACGAGTCAAATTCGTCGCTGACACGACATATGGGTTTTTTAGGCCTTCCAAGTTCATTTAGGGCCTCAAAAACCTGATTTACTTATTTTCGGGATTTATTTTTAATAGTTTGTTTCCGGTTCAAATTTCTTTTAATCATTGGGCTTTTAGGTTTCCTTGTTAGTAGTCATATAGTTCTTTGCTGCCTCTATCAGTTGTATTTGATATTTTTCATCTTTTATAAAAAATAAAAAAATAAAAAAAAAACCTTTTGAGTTTACCTCAATCCTGACAGATTTCAGAACCATTTTCTCGTAGATTCGAGAAGAAAACCTGACTTGTGGATTCAAGTCAACCTGACCTTTAGGATTTGGGTCAAGTTTGGTGGATTCCAAACATATCTATTCTAGTTCCGCTGCGTCAATGATAAAGATCATGGGTTCGCTAATCGTGCAATTGCACTGCTGGCAGGAATTTTCAGTGTCGAATATCTGTCTCTTGATAACCAGCTGCCTCATTGTATGGAGGTATTGCTTAGTCATTGAATTATTCTTTCAAGTTTTGTTTTACAGTATAGTGAGGCATGCTTTGGGTGAAGATCACACAGATTTTTGAACAGCAACTAGGTGTTAGTAAAGAAAAGGAAAAGGAAAAGGTATATCCTTAGGGAAATGATGAATAATTTCTTCAATGATTCACCAAACTAAATATAGGATACAACATTTCTGATGGAATGCATTTTTTTTCATTTATGGTAATTTATGATTAAACTAGTTCATTATGAACTGCATGATATTGAATATGTTTGATTGATATTTTATGCTTCACTTAGGCTTGCTATGTGCCTGCTTTGGAGAATTTGACCAAATTGAAGCTGGTTCTTCGTGGTTGATACCACTGGGAATTGCTAAATGCGTTGCTCATGAAATCCCTAAGCTGAAATATCTTGTCTTAGAGCATATTGTAAGATGCATTTCCACTTTGATACAGCATGCCAAGTTGCCAACATATAGCTGTGAGCTCATTTCATTCAATGTTTCAAAATTCTTGACAGCATGCCAATGTGGACAACAAATATCCAGAGCAATCAGAGAATCAATGGATTCCACCAGACTTTGTGCCTATTTGTTTTCTCACACACCTTGAGAAAATCAAAATAAGGGGATTTAAGGGAAATCGTGATGAGATGGACGCTGCACGGTATTTACTAAAGAACAGTGATGCTTTGTATGAGATGGCTATTTATACAGGTGATCTTCAGTGACAAAGGAGGAGTTATTTGAGGGATTTGGTATGTTTCCAAGGGGTTCAAAGGCTTGTAAAGTTCTCTTAAGTTAAAGGGTTTGTGTTGTTTTTTGTTGAATGCTGTGAAGTTGAATTCATGATATGCAAGTTTAGATTCTACAAGCATGACAACTTTTGATCTGTTCAACTGGAGGATGCTAAGGTGGCTTGTTGATCTTGGTTTTGCAACCTGCTACGCTCTATCACTCTCAATTCTCTCTTTCATTTCTCCAGTTTCTTTCCCCTATTAGCCATCACTGCTTGTCTTGACCTTAGCTAGCTTTTACCGAAGCCGACGAGACTTTTTCCAAACTAGTAGCATTTGTGGAGTTGAAATAATCTTGATTTTACTTTGATAAAATAAAATAAAAATTATAAAATAAAATAATAAAAAACCTGCACTGATCGTGTTTTTTTGGTAGAAGCTGATCTTAGTTGCTCTAGTTGTAAACTTGTAATATTAGTTCATAACTCTGTTATGACTGAATACAAAAATAAAGACCAACCCCTATGAAAAAAAACTGACGCCCTCCACTTCTTCGTGATTCCAGTGGATTTTGTTAGAACATGAAATTGTGTAATGCTTCTAATAGGGTATTGATATTTTAGTGAAAAATCAAATGCAGTTGTAAGTAATAGCAATGTTAGGAAAAGAAACAAGCACCACAAAGGGGATCATTGAGAATAGTCATTTTCTTTCTAGTTCCAAACTTCCAAAATCTACATGAAAAGTTTCAAAAAGCATTCTACATCCCCTGACAAATGAATCAGGGTCATTTGATCTCTGCCCAAAATATAAACGGATGTGAATTGTTTCTTAGAAAACCTGGGTAAAATTAATGAATATGAGCTGATTGTGCCAAGGAAGAACAGAGACTTTCCACAAGTGTTGATGCAGAGCTGTCCTCTCCAAAATTTAAGCAGGCACACTTGGACAATATCTCCTATGAATTTCAAAAATAACAGATATATAACAAATGGTTAGTTCTGTAAAGTTTGGTACAATTTAGATATGGATTGAAAGGAACACAAATTGGCACTAGTTTGACCAATAATAATTATGCTCAATGTGAAGAGGAATAGTGACACAAACGGAACTCCTATCTTTTGTCTACTACCATATGAAAAATATCTAGAAAAAAAAAATACATCATGAAAACTGAGCAGCATTAGTTTCCAGATCAGAGTGGACAGTGAGAAACACTATTTCAGAAGCATTTGGTTAAACGAGTATGTAGCTCCATTCATGTTTAGATATCATGATTTGGTGATCGCTACTAGAGCAAATAAGATCAGTATAACCTATTTTCAGGACCACCTTCCTATGCTTTTTCTTTAACCATTTATATGGAAAAAATGAGATATGAATGAAAATAGCAGAATGTCATGTATCTAACATCCTATATCACAAGCGCTTGAATTTACAGATATTAATAAATTTTCAATGGTGACTATGGAAACGTATAGGATGTTTTTAACCCCACCTGATAATCCTGTAGACTGCAGTTTTCAGACTTCTGCTTTTCAAGCAATTTATTTGCATTCACTTCCAGCAACTGGAATCGCACAACCTGCAGAAGAATCAGAATAAGCAAAATAAAATAGCGAAAATTAGTCAACATGATTAACCCACACTAGAAAGCACAAATGCAAGCTCAAGCTGGACAGCTCCACATCATTTTCTTATTATCGCCTCTATTACCGCTTTATTATCATAGATTCAACAAACCAGATAGATTTTGTGCATTCTTTGTTTTATTTCTTATTTCAACCCATAAAGCCTTCAGAAAAAAAAGCTCCAACAAGAAGACAATACCTGTAATAATTTCACCATAGATGTGGGATGCAGATAGCGGCCAGCTCTTTCTTTCTCCTGAAAAATGCACCAGTTCACCTGTAGAATACAGGGTATCACTTACATAATCTATCATAGTTAATACTAAACCTCAGAAACTTGATTAGAAGAAAACCTTCTGGATATAATCAGTCAACGAATCACACAAAAGAAACTCTGAAGATAATCGGGAATAGAAATTGGCAGTTTCTCCTAGCATAGCCCGCTCAATGGTTTCATAGTATGATGGCGATCTATTTTGACTGATTTCCATTAAGATGCCCATGACATCTTGAAGCAGCTTTCCATCAATCAGCTGCCCATAACGCTCTTGATCAATCTGCACCATGTATGAGTTAAAAACATATCCAACAAGATATCTTGGCATTTGAAACTTATACAGCAAATAAACAAACCAGAGAAGTTGCAGCTGCTTGGATTCTGTTAGCCAACCCACTGAAGACCTGAAAGCAAAAGAGAACTATTGATTGCATCCAACAAGTTCAATTGTGACAGCAGAGAAGGGAACAAATGTATGTCAAACGTGCACAATCATCAAGGAAATGCTTTGAAACTTATAGGTTTTAACTCACCAGATTACAAAAGCAATCAATTGAGGTGTCAGCCAGTGAGACAAGACCATGACGGGGGATATAATAGCGGTCAAGGTATTCAAAGAATCTACATAGCCACCTCACTACTATCTTGTAATTTGACCACATGTGTACAAATTCCTTCAACAGAAACTCGTTTTCTTTGGTTGCCAATGAGGGGAGTACCTAAGAGAGAGAGAGAGAGAGAGAGAGAGAGGAAAAAAAGAGAAACATCAAGACAGAAAAAACAGGAGTGCAACTGAACAAGTCATGACCAGAGTATGCAATAGTACTACTGGACTGCACCGGCAGCCTAAACAAGTAAATATTTTAGTTAAACTCACTGAAGTACTCTAAAAATATCAAGCAAAGGACAAAAGTTGATATTCCACACAAATTGTTTAACAGAAGCTAATGTCCTTTGTCTGTGATGTCTTTTAAGCATGCCTTATTGACTAAAAAACTTTAATGTAAACATTTTGATATCCTACAGATGTAAAAATAAGAAACTTCTCTAGAACCTGAAAGCCATTTGCTGCCTGTTGGAATTGAAACTTGCAAGTTATCATCAACATAAAATTTTTTCAACAGCTCCCAGGAGGATACCAAGGTCAATCACACACCATTTAATTCTATCATAACATGAAACCATTACGAACAGGACACCACATACCGAGGAGCTGATGATGTCTTCCAAGCTCTTCTTAAATTTTCCATATAGCAATGCCTCATTTCCAGCAAAAGGCTTATCACACAGAAGATAAACACATCTAAGGAAAGAGTGAAGGAAGTCTCTGAAAACCCCTATACAAAAATGCATGAATGCAGGAAAATGTCCACTAAACAGCAATTGGCAACATATAGTTAGTGTGTGTGCGTGATGATGTAAAGCTTGCGGACAATAAAGGATACGCATGGTACTTCATATATTCTTCTGTGGTGAACTTGGTCTCTGGATATCCTTCCACAGTCTTCTTTACTTTCTGAATTGCCTCATCTAAAATAATTAACCCTTCCTCAACTTTCATAGACCTATTCATCTTTGCTCTTCTTCACTTGATTATGATAAAAAAAAAGTTGATCAGCTTATCCCAATTTCAATCAAGCACACCTAAACAGATATCTTCACCTCAATACATAATAGATATAGCAGTCATCAAACCAGAGAGAGCATGGGATGATCTTTCATACGAGAATGTAACCAAGCATGGCAGTATAGTAAAACCAAAAGCTTTGAAAATTGAACTCCTACACTTCATTGACAACAAATAAGAAAACCACAGAGAAATTATCAAAACCGAAACCATCAAATGACTTGAAATCTTTGAGAATAATAAGACAGCCCATTCCTTACATTCACTTTATCCTCACTTTCCCAAACATACAAGTGAAATCAAATAGGTAAAAACCCTTTACTTCCAATTCCTGCCGCAAACACACAGAAGGCCGAAAGCCGGAAACTTTAACGGAATTTCATGCACATACCACACTAAAGATTGTTAATTTCGAATCAGATATATGAGCAAGTCCAAACACACACAATTTGTCACAAAACCCTCTATCTAAAACCCTAAATTGCTTTATAAATGTAGGCATTGTAGCTCACACAACCAAAGAAATACAACTAAAATAGAACACCCATGTTTAAACACACGCAATAGCGTAAAACGCAGCAAATAATTTTGAGAACCACAAAGGCTTAATGATACAAGTTTTGAAATTTGGAAAAACAAACATTTAGGGTTTATCAAAAGACAAAAAAGAGGATGAGCAATAGAGTAAGAGTTGATGGGTTTACAGAAATGGGTGTGGCGAAGAAGACCCAGACTTTCGATTTTGGAAGAGCTCAAAGCCGGTGAGGCAGTGAGAGAGAGAGAGAGAGAGAGAGAGAGTGCGGTTAGTCGTTTTGTAGTTAGTGTGAGCTTCTTTTGACCTTTCAAACGGAAAGATCATCGACGCGGTTAGTGATATTGTGTTGTTTTCATCCACCGTGGGAACTCATGTATACGTAATTTTCCTCTTTTATTTAAGATTTTTCTTTTCACTAACAAAATTTTTTTCAAGTTAACCGATAAAAAGATAATTATATCTTTAATGAATTAATTAAACTACACTAGACCATTGATATGAAATAAAACTAGATTCGGATAGATGATGCCGTTGATCAGACTCTGACGGCCGTTGACCTGGCTCCGACGACCATTGACCGAAGTCTGACACCCGTTGACTGGATATATTAGGGACAGTCGGAACCCGAGTGCCTATTAGAGGCAGTAAGGGAGACCAAGCGGCATTGATGTGGCTATAGCCGAGTCCCGTGTTCACTTGATTGTCGTTTTATCTTGAGAGACCAAATGGCATTGAGATTCTTGCATCGATTGAGACGCCGTAATTCGTCTTACGGACACCGTGTGATACATTAGACTCAGAAAACTTCTATTGGTTGAATTCTTCTTCTTAAATCCTTAATTTGTCATTTTATGGTTTTCTTCATGTTCATGCAATTTGATTAATTAGAATAAATTTTCGTTATTTCATTGTGTCAGTTTATAAATAATATAATTATCATCTTTTCTAACAATCTTAAGACGAATTACTGTTTATATTATTTATATTTCAGGAAAATTATACTAACTTGTGTGTGTATTTTTCAGAAAAAGAAAACAAAAAATGACTAACGAAAAAGAAAATGACTTGGATGGTGACAATGGTGGTGAGAACACCGTGCAAACTATGGTACCTCCAACTGCACTTGCTCCCGTACTACCTGTCTCTCATGTTGAGAAACATGACAAGTTCACTAGAGTGAATTTCAAGAAGTGGCAAGCAAAGATGAAGTTCTACTTGACCACCTTACACCTTGCAAGATTCCTGACTGGGACGGTCCCCGTGCTCACTGATGAGGAAAATGATGACTTGCAAAAGGTTGTTGCTATGAATGCATGGAATAGCTCTAATTATATGTGCATGAAATACATCCTCAATGGTTTGTCTGATAATTTGTACAATGTGTACATTCATTCGGATACCGCTAAAGGCTTGTGGGAGTCTTTGGAGAAAAAATACAAGAGTGAGGATGCTAGGGCCAAGAAATTCATTGTGGGCCGCTTCCTTGATTGGAAAATTGTGGACTCTAAGACTGTGATAAGTCAATTCTCTGAGTTTCAATTGATCATGCATGAGATGCAAAGTGAAGGAATGAGCCTCTCTAGACCCGTTCAAGTAGCATGTTGCATTGAGAAGTTGTCTCATGCATGAAAGGACTTCAAGAACTACCTTAAGCACAAGCGAAAGGAGATAAACATGCAAGACATGGAGGTCTGTCTTCGGATTGAGGAAGAAAATCGTGGGAATCAAAAGATGAGCTTGATGAACACTGCTAAGATCAATATTGTTGAACATGGCCAAAGCTCAAGGACCAAGAGGTTCAAGGTCCAGAGGTCCAAACTTGGCCCAAGATGAGGTGTTTCTAAGAAGTCAAGGTTTGAAGGCAAGTGCTTCAATTGTGATAAAGTTGGGCACAAGTCTGTGGATTGCAACAAGAAAAGGAACAAAAAACGTCAGGCTAATATGCTGGAAGCTGTCACCAAAAATGTTGGCGACATTAATTTGTGTGCTATGGTGATTGAGGTTAACAACAGTTGGACATCCTGGAACTCTGGAAGGGCGTTTTCACTGTCGCACTTACTTGGAACCAGGTTACCTTTGACCAAGGGGAGGATACTCTCTACGCTCATCATAAGAAACCTTTCATCATTTCAATTCAGGTCGATCACTATAGATACCACAGAACTCTCATCGACATCAGGGCCACAATCAGTGTCATGTTCTCCAGCTGTTATCGTGGTCTGCGCCCAGACAGAGCCAAGCTCTATGACAATCACGACCCTCTGGTCAGTTTTCTTAGGGACATCATCCAACCTCTAAATGTTGGATAGGTTAACAATTTATCTCGGCACCGGCTTGTTAGACCATAATTTACACATATATTCATTCCTCTAAATGTTGAATTTGCCTTATTTTTAAGTTTATTTTAGCTATCACTAAATCATTTTCTATTTATAGAAAATACCATAGAAGTCTTCTTTTCAGCATTTTCTCCTTCATAAGTCCACCCTAACATTTTTGTCCATGTTAGTCCACTTTATGACCCAAATCTATCAGGTTACCTTCAGACTATACCTAAAATACCCTTTAACAACATCTAAACCAAATCCATCACATCTCCATGTCTTCATCGATCACCAAAATCTCTCTCTCTCATCGAAATCAACATCGATCATCTCACCTGCCGAACTCTACAGTCGACGACGACCCTGACCTCTTTGGCCTCGTTTTTTGGTCTCATCTTTGATCTCCACCTTGCATTTGATGTCAGCAAAACCATTTTCGACGTCAGCTTCGTTCCTCTCTCCGGCTTCGACAAAAACCGACCAGACTTACCTCATCGGCGTCAACCACAACTACTCCTACATGATCCTAGCATCATCTACGTCTGTATTTGATTTGAGGTACTTTTACACCTTAGCCTTTGAATTCGTATATGATATGGTCCAATCAGACTATTTTTGATTGATTTTGAGGGGTTTTTGTTGTATGATACTCGCCTAATGATGACGAAGAAGCTCCGGTCTCTCTCTGTTCAACTCATCTCCGACGAGCTCTTGATCTTGACCTGATCCACTTAGATCCATGGCCAGGGGGCATTGTCGGTGACTTGACTAGTCTTCTTGGATTTCCTGCTTTTGTAGCTATGTATAGCTTTCGTAGCTGGGGGTAGTAGCTTTTGTAGCTAAAGGTAGTAGCTTTTGGTGTCTGTATTGGTAGCTTTTGGTGTCAGCAGTAGTAGCTTTTGGTACAGACAGTAGTAGCTTTTGGTCCTTGTAGTGGTATGTGGTAACTTTTAGTGTCACTAGTAGTAGCTTTTGGTCTTTGTAGTAATAGTTTTTGTTGCTGACGGTAATAACTTTTGTTGTTGGTGGTAGTATCTTTTATTTATGTTGGTAGTAACTTTTGACTCTAGATGTAGTAGCTTTTGTTGTCAGATGTAGTAGCTTTTGTTGCCGACGGTGGTAGCTTTTTATTGTCGCTAGAATCCCCATTGGATGTCATTGGCCGGATACCTCGTCAGAGGTCGGGCGGAGACTTTACATAGAAGGAATGATTTTTTTGTAAATATAAAGAGAAATAATCTATTTTTTTAGTTAGATGACACTCTGTAATTTTGTTAAACTTCAATACCTAATATAAAACTCTATTTAAGCTCAGGTTGACTTATGTGAACAAAAATGTTTGGGTGGACCTCCATGGGAGAAAATGTCTCAAAGGGGACTTCTGTGTAATTGCCCCTTATATTTATCTAGATATATTGCAAGAGTGATGAAAACATGTATTTTTTGCATTAATATGGAGAATCAGAGTTAGAAATAATGGTGATCCAATGTGGAGCAAAAACGTAAATTTTCTGATTCCGACGAACCACCACTTTGGCGGCACAAGTAGCGTCGCACCACCACTCATGGTGGTGACATGTCTTTGTCGGTCACCATGAAGGAGGAGCAAAGAGAAAAAAGGTGATTGAGACATGAAACTCATCATATTATTCATTGGATAATAATCACCATGCTTTAACACATCATCATTGCTACTCTAACTTATGTCATTTGAAAGTTTTCACCACATTTGAACTCTTCTTTTCTCCCCAAACGTGAGAACCATATACGGAGGAGCTGTTTTGGCTCCCTCTCTCCCTATTTCCACTCATCTTTTTTCCTATATATCTATATATTTATCTCCTCCAACACATAACATCTATTTTCACCCACTTCACCACTCATCTCTTTTCCACCACACTTCCATTATTTCCACTCATCTCTTTTCCATCACACTTCCATTTTCTCTCCCAAAATCCAAACTCATCCCTATCTTCATATTCCTCACTCCATCTCCTCCATCACCACCACCATAACTCCATAACCACCACCACTACTTCATCACTACCCACTCAAAATTAGGCAAAGAAGCACCCAATCTCAATCTACATTTCATCATCATCATCAACAAAAACTTCATCACTCATCCATTCCACCATCAAGACGGATCCAAGAAGCATAGATTGAGACAACTCATGGAGGAGCTCGTCATCAATTTGTCAAGCTTCAACTAGTTCACTCTTTCCTTAAACTCCTTAATTTTCTTTGATGTATTTGAGATTTGGTGTTGATTTGTATACCTATG
The DNA here is from genome assembly GCA_951800085.1 of Comarum palustre. Lineage (NCBI taxonomy): Eukaryota > Viridiplantae > Streptophyta > Magnoliopsida > Rosales > Rosaceae > Comarum > Comarum palustre. Next base: position 14,704,161 of record OX637587.1, on the reverse strand, counting down.
AGTGAGTAGTACCTTGTTAGGGTTAGGGTTGAAAGCTCTAACCAATATTGTATGGATTGATGCTTTAACTTGGTTTGAAGCAATTTTAGTTAACATTCCTACATGCTAGTTCAAGAGTTGAATGCATATGCTTAGAATTTACCATTTTGAGTATGTGTGTTTCCCATGACATGATGATGTTTAGAGTTTGGTAACCTTTGAATGTTAGAGCATGAAAGCACACTAGGTGTGCATGTAGTGGTTGTGAATTATAATCACTTAGAAATAAGCTTGGTTGGTTTGCATAGTTTCTTCATCTCCAAACTTTATGCACTTAGGGTATTACATTAGATGTCTAACCGGATTGAAATGCATGACTTAAGTACTACACCCAAGAGGAGTTACTTAATATCACAAAAGGAGCATGTCCCTTGTCGATGCAAGGAAAGAAATTTGTTAATTAGTTTAGCATCATTCATGTTGATTTGCATCAATACTTGCAAGAGGGGTTATTGGTGGACAATAAAAATCCTAGCACCATCTATTATCCCACTAGTTTAGTTTAGAGTAGCTTAGTTTATATTTGAGCATTTAGTTTAGTGACAACTTCAAAAACCCAAAATCAAATCACTATATCCATGTTGCACATATCCACCATGAGCCTAGATTTTCTTATGCGTTTAGGTTTGTAATTGTATATTTGCACATTCTATCTTTCCTAAGGTTAACACCCTAGCTAGCGAAAGGAATCCAATCCTCATGGGTTCGACAACATTTCTTAAATTCCTATACTATTACTTGTATCCCTTGTACTTGAGGGTGACTTTTTGGCTAACAAGTGTTTGGCGTTGTTGCCAGGGATTGGTTTAAAAACCTATTCCTAGTTCGGTTACCTAGGGAAGCTAAAAATTCTACTTGTGTTTTGTTAAATTTTGTTATTGTTGGTGAAGTTTTCCAGTAAAGATTGATTTTTGTCTTTTAGAGATAGATCTTTGTTCTTTGTTTTTAATTTTTCAGTAGAGAAAGATTCGAAGATCGATCTTCACCTTTAGAGATCGATCTTCAGAATTTTGAGATCGATATTTGGAGATACTGAGAGCATCACTTTTTGAACATAAGGAAAAATAGATTTGTACCTTCCGTAAAATCGATCTTACAAAAAAAAGTAATAGATGATCGATCTTCGGGAGTCACTGAGAACACCTTTTTTTAGGTTTTCAGAAAAGATCGATCTTTACTTTCCGTAAGATCGATCTCTAAAAAATTCTATTTTTTATTTTATTTTTATTTTCTTTAAATTTCTTTATAAGTTACTAATCTTTTGGAAAATTATAGGTACATAAATATCATTGAGCTATGGATGGATGGAACCAAGGATGGAATGATTAAAAGGAGTTTGACAAAGGTATTATGGTGAAGCTTATCAACCATGAGAGCCATATACCCAAAGTCACATGTCATACAACCATACTTGTGCTTTGTGTGGATCTCCACAGCACTCACCTTTTGAGTGCGTTTTGAGATTTGAATACCCGAAATTCATGTAAGAGTACAAGTACAAAATGAGCATGCATCAAGATCACATGGCACCCCAAGCATTCCCACAAGAAGGAAATGGTATTGATTCTCCAAGTCCTCAATTACTTGAATTCTTTGTCGAGTGGCAAGTTTCCAATGCAAAAATTGATGAGACATTTGCCATTTTACAAGCTTCCAATGCAAGAATAGAGGAAGAGGTTGATAAGGTTATCCTTAATCTTGCATTAGAGAAACATTTAAATTAAGCAAGAGCCACACCATTTCCTCAATCAAGTGGAGTCAAGCACCAATGAAGAAGTGTATATTGAGCATCATGAGCAACAGTTTCTTATTCAAGTTCAAGATGATGATGTAGATGTACAAGAAGAGTCACTTGGTTCTGGAGGTCATCAAATGAGAAATGAAGAAATGAAGGCTATGATTGATGGTTTTGTGCAATTTTGGAAAGCAAAGAGACTAGCTATTGAAGATGCTCTTGAAGAAGTTGATGAGCACTTTGAGGAGAAACATGCAATGGTTGAAGCTATGCATCATGATTCTTCCACCAACAAACCCGAAACTCCCTAAGTTGATAAAAGTCCTTTTATGCCTTGTCGTGAAGAAATAGTTAAAGAATCAAAGATTTCACTTCCTTCACCATCCATTGAGCACCATCAAGAATTTCTCAAGGAGCTAGTTAGAACATTGAGTACTCATGTTCACAATGAGACTATTGAGATCAAGGTATTTCTACCTCTCAGTCGACCATTTGGTGTTCAATACTTCTATGATGAAATGAGAGATTGGAAAGGAGGTGATACATTTGTCAATAAGCTTTCACCCCACTCTCACATATCCATACCACCTACTCATTCTCCAAGAATCAAATCAACATCAAAATTGAAGGAGGATTCAAGAAGGGTAGTTGCATGATCCTTTGTAAAGAACGAGAAGGCTAGAAGTAAGCCACTCATTTGGTCAAACATTGGAGAGTTCATGGATTGCTTTTGTTCTTGCCTCTATGACGCTTCAAGAACTCTATTGGCTCCAAATAGCACGGTGATCTTACACAAGAAGTATCCTCCTTAGCAAGTTGAGACAACTTTTAAGGACCCGTTAGAAGTCCTCAAAAACAAAGCCTTACTTAGGTAGCCAAGCATGAATAAAAAGGAGATGATGAGATTGCTAGTGATTTTGGAGTACTTGTGGTCTTCAAGGGGAAGTTTTCTCTAACTCTTGCATTTAGTTTTTGTTTTTGTGATTATGTTTGTGTTTACTTATTTTGTTTTTGTTGTTGTTGTTGTTGTTGTTGTTGTGTTAAGTTTCTTAGTTTTACTTCTTCCATGCTTGAGTCTTTCATTGATGAGCTTTTAAGAGCACCATTGTAACATTGAGGACAATGTTAGATTTAAGTGTGGGGGTAGAACACTATGTTCTTTTATTTTCTTTTCTTTTGTGTCTATGTAGTTCCTTCCAACACTAATAATGATATTGAACTTGAATTGAAATGGGGTTAAAAAAACATGTTTAGGTCATATGAGCTTCATTTTTCAAAATAAATCAATATGAATCAAGTGTTTGATTTTATTTTTACCTATTTTTGTCATGTCAATCTTTTGAGCTAGAGAAGCATAGTGAAACTTGTAGGAGCTATTATATGTCATCTTATGAGCATTCAAGCCTTATTTGAAGTGCTTGCATACTTCTAAGCACTTATTTTCTTCATGAGTGAGCATTTCATTGCTTTAAATCTCTAGAATTGGCTTCATATTTTTCGAAGCTATGTGTCACAATTTTACATCTTGCATATGATCTAGGCAACTAGGAATCCATCATGGCCAAATGAGTATGTCTCAAAAGATTGATAATCCTTAGATTGCCCTTTTGAGCCTTTATGTTAGCCTTTCATTTCTTTACACCACAAATGTCTACCCTTTTAACTTAAACACTTGTCTTGCTCTTTCAAGTTTTCTTAGTGAGCAATACGAGATTGTTTATGTCATGATGCTAAAGAAAAAAGTTTGGGGGTGTTCAGAAAAGAACAAGTGTGGGGGTGTACGTTGTATTGCAATTTTACATTTCATAGTTCTTTTGTAGTTGAAAAAAAATAAAAAAAAATCAAGAAAAAAACAGAAAAGAAAAAAAATCACAAAAAGAAGTTCATTTCCATTTCAATAAATAATATTTGTTTAAGTTTGGGAGAGTGGCTTGAGAAAGTGAAAATTATTTGGCATCTTAGGTTCTTAAGTTTTTAATCTCAAAAGGATTGTTGCTCATTAAGTTGCTTGAAATTTGTTATTTCATTCTATTTCATTTCTTTAACCAGTCACTCTAAACCTTATTGCATCTAATAAAGTCTTTTTTCATTCAAGTTGTGACTTTGTTGATAAATGAAGATAAGATTGATGAGCAAGAATATGATGGTATTGCATGAGATTGACTTTGAGCAACCTATAAACACTTGTGTGAAAAATAGAGTGATATCGTATGAGATTATGGTTAACATGGTTTGACATTTGAGTTTATGGTTAACATGGTTTGACATGCATTCTCAATATTGGTAGATTGATATGACAAATTAGATACATTGCACACATTACAAAACGCAAACATTTGATCCATGATCCATGAAATTTTGAGACCTAGCTTGATTTCTTGTCCCTAGCCAAATGCGGTTATTTGAGGATCTTGTTGGAAGGACTAGCTCATATTGTTTGTATTGCTATGTCGGTTTGATTTGCTTTTAGTTTGCTTGAGGACAAACAAGAATGAATCCAATCGGGGAGCCAAAAATCATACTTTTGGGATTGGATTCGGTGTTGAAGGACGATGACGCTGGTTCAAACAGCTGAACCTTCACACCACAAAGATTCCAAGGATGATTGGACGATCCCCAGATTTAACTTGTTTTGATCCGGTTTGCTTCACCTAGGTTTAGCTTCAACACTCTCCAAGTTCTTCGAACACTCTCTGTCTTCCTCTCTCTCTTCGAGTTTTTTTAAGAAGTAAACTAATCAATTCTTATATCTTTCTCCGTCCCCCTATTTATAATAGAATGAATTTATATCCACCGTTGAATCCAGATCGACTCAACGGTCGGATTGCTACCACGTCAATCCCATGTAATGCACACATTTACCCACGTCGTGCATGAGTGATGATAAGAGCATTTTACGCTATGTTTTTAATATGTTTTTACCCTCATTTGTACTTTGTTTATTCCTTAGTAATGTCATTTTTACTTATTTTGAGTCAAAAGGGTTTTTCTATAGAGCAATGGCTAAAACGTGTATTTATACAGAAAATTATGCTTAAGAGTTGAAAATTTGGAACAAAGACTTAGTTATTTTCTCTTATGATTCGTTGTACCTTTACTTTGTCAATTTTGATGAATTTGGTTTAATGTGTAGATGACATGTAAATGAGTATATTTGATCAAGAATCATGGTGATTGGACTCATGGAAGACAACAAGAGAGGCAACGGAAAAGAAGAAACTCTGAAACATAAGATTTTGATCCGAGCAGAAATTTTCAGAAACCCTACATCAACTTCGGAAAATCATATCTAAAGATCCAGGAGGAATCTGAGGGCGAGCCATATATCATTGAAACGCTGTATGTGTCTAGTTTTCAGATATTCTTGAATCGAATCAATTGGAGTTCATATGAGGGAGTTATGATCAAAACAATGGACGGAGGTCAAGCAGCAAAACTGGGCAGTTTCTGCCTAAGTTGTCACCCGAGTTTGGGAGGTGCCTAGAAGCCCAAGACTTGTGAAAAAAAGGCCTACATTGATCCATTAACATGTAGGAGAGTCCAAGAGCAGAAGATCCAAGGTCCAAGTCGAAATTTCTTGTCAAGAAAGAAAGAAGTACAAGTTGTGTTCAAGAAGGAATACAAGAAGATCTTTTCTTGTTGCAAAAGAAAGATCTAGCCGATTTCCCTAGGGTTTTTCTCTTGTTTTTTCTGTATAAATAGACATGTATTGCTCTTAGTTTTGGGTCTTCAACCTTTGTAATATTTAGAGAGCCAAGCTCTACCCAAAAACCCTAAACACTTAGAGATACAAAAAGTTGCCGCATCCATTGTTCACCGGAGAGTTCAGCCATTCTTTCGCCAATTTCACCCTACCTTTGCCGATTTTCTCTAGGAGGTTTAGGTATGGATCTATGTAAGCTTTTGAGTACTCTATGTGTTTGTCGAAATTCATTGAATATATATATTGTTTTTGCGGTTTTATGTTTCAAGCATGATCATGTGATTCTTCTTTGTGATTTCTTATATGTGATTGTTTGAACATAACGATTAGAATGCATGTTTAGGTTGTGAATAAAAGACTTAACTTGCTGTGTTTATATGATTAGAGAACTTTAATTGATTAATCATCACCTGAGCACGTAATCGAACTCTAGGTTAGCTTGAATCTAGACAAGTTAGCTATTAGGGGGGAGTTTAATTTGCCGTGGTAATCTAGGATCAAGTTAGGCATATTTGATGGCTTGGTTCTAGTTGCTGCATAGGGTGGTAGGGTGAGGGATTTGCATGCTATTAGGATGAGTGACGCCATACCTATGACCATGTCTTCAACCGACTCGTGAACGGTAAGTGTATCTTGTTTAGATTAGGCATATTTGATGGTTTAAACAAGGTGACACATATATGTTTTAGGTTCAGGCATATTTGAAGTTCCTAAAAACACATGAGAAGTCATTAAAGGTTGAAATTAATTGAAGTGTTCGAAATTATAAATGTTGCTTGTTAATCCGATTCATAACCTTGCATGTTAACTAATCGGTGCTTTTTGCTGTTCTAAATGTTGCATTGTTGGATAACCATGTTTTGTAAATACTTGTGTTTATTCTCTTTTAAATTCGAACCAAACTCAAAAATCTCATTATAATTTGTACTTGTATTCTTTTGAAATTACTAACATTCTAGTCTTTCCCTAGTGTCCCCGGTTAGAACGATACCCTACTTACTAATGCTACAATGATAGGGTTTTAAATTGCACAGGTCAACTTTTGACACGTCAGGTGACACGCCCGTTAAACGCATGCTGTAAATTTGCCATTATTTCGCATAATTGACTGTTACCTGCGCCACATGTCCTGTAAATAACCATGTGATCTTCATAAGCTGGCCACCTATAAGGGCACGAGAGATATGGACTAGTGTTGGTATCGAACGTGCATCCAAGTCCCAAAGCGGCATAACCCGATAGCGGCACATTGCCACTACAGTCCAGTTGCCCTCATCACGGGACAACCACCTTGATAAAATCAGGGAACGAGGATGGACCCTAACTTGTAGAGGCTGGAATAGCTCTTCTAGTGAGCATGCAACTAACTAAACGACCCATAACGTGCCACGACATACAAACATGTCGATACTCGCTACCCACGCGATACTCGCTACCCACACAATACTTTCGCTACCCACGCGACACTCGCTATCCACGCGATACTTTCGCTACCCACATGACACTCGCTACCCACGCGAGACTCTCGTTACCAACGTGATACTCGCTACCCACGCGATACCCACTAACTAAGCGATATGCCCCTAAACCACACTTGGAAGTGGCACTCTTTGACTCTCACTTGCCATAGCAGCACCCCAGTCATCATAAGAACTCACGCATGAAGACTTGGGGACTCACTACCATGCCTTATTCCTGGACGAACCATACTTCTAGCACATAAACATGATGAACTCCCCACCCGAGAGTCATCATCGACTAGGGACTTGGGGACTTGTTAAAATAAGGAGGAAGTCCTCCTCTTGTACCGGAAAGACGGTTTAAAGCCTAGTCCCGGAGGCCGTAACGTCCTACCTACCACCTCAAACGGTAACTCAGGTGCGCGGACTACCAAGACCGGAACTAAACATACCAAGCCAACCCTCTCTAGGACGTTTTCTAGCCTCTGCAACAGAGGTGCTGGGAAATAACTCTCATCTAGTCTCACATCGGAGAGGGATAACACAGTTCCCAATGCATATCTATATAGGTCACAAAGGGTTTCCGAAAAAGGTAAGGTTCTTCTAGCCCAAACTCTGTCAAGTCACTTACCCACAATGACACTAACTTATGCATCGGAGAGTCAAAGACTGGGCCCACCCCAGTCTTGGCTCCTGACGTCGTTATTACTTGTCCAGGGTCCCGGATAATAAGACCAGTGGTATTCCTTCATCCCGAGTTCTCAGAACAGGAGTAACACTTCGCATTCTAATGCTCTTCACATCCTTATCTATAGTAGACTTAGACAGATATTTGGTGAAGAGATCCATTATATAAGCTTCTGAACTGACTTGATTCACATGAATGTTAAGGAATGCTTGTTGCTGATTGTAGAAGAACTTCGGCCCAATATGCTTAATGTTGTCACCTTTGATGTAGCCATCTTTCATTTGTTCGATGCATGCAACATTGTCTTCATAAATGCAAGTCAGCTTATCAGTAGTAGGTTTCAAACCACATTTTCCTCTGATGTAACCGATGATGGATCGTATCAGATACATTCATGAACAGCTTCATGTAGGGCAATAATCTTTGCATGATTTGAGGAAGTCGCCACGAGTTTCTGCTTAGTAGACCTCCATGAGATCGCTGTATTTCTAATGGTAAAGACATATCATGTTTGGGAATGTCCCTTGTGTGGATCAGATAAGTATCCAGCATTTACGAAACGAACTAACACATCGTTTGGTATCTCAGCATAATTAAGGGAAGCAGTACCAAGAGTAATGGGGGAGTCATGTTTCTCGGCAGTAATGGCTGCAGCTGTGCATGGTGATAGGAAGTCATATGTGCAGTGCTTGGCAGATGTTTCACAACGCTCGGCGGTTGACTTATAGTGCTCAGCAGCTAACATGCAGTTCTCAGCAGTTGCTGTACAACGCCTGCAAGCTGTCGACAACGTCTGGCAGCTATGTGCACAGCAGCTGACAACTATCGGTAGCGACCGGGAAGTGTGTGCACAGCGACCGGCAGCTAGGCCATGTCACCGATATGTGCCTAGATTCTCAAGGACATTTCACTCAATTACAACCTTTCTTGAATCTTTATAAGGGGATAACAAACTCATGTCAATGGTTTCTTTAAGGTATCAAAAGATAGTATTGACACCAATCCAATGACGTTGCGTAGGCGCGGAGCTATATCTAGGTAAAAAAACCTACACCAGTTCCTGGAGGATATTTCAAGATGGACAAAACATGTGTTCCTGCAATTTGTATTCATTGTGATAGTGAATCTACGATTGACAAGGCACAGAGCAAGATGTATAATGATAAGTCAAGAAACATTCGTCGAAGACATAATACAATTAAACAACTACTCTCTACTAGAGTTATCTTTGTTGACTATGTTAAGTCAAAGGATAATATTGCGGATCCGCTAACCAAAAAGTTAAATAGAGAGTTAGTTGATAAATTATTGAATGAAATGTGACTGAAAGCCCATGAATAAAAATCTTTACAGTGGACACACAACCTAGCTGACTGGAGATCCCAAGACCTAGGTTCAAAAGGGACAGCCAAACTGTAGAGACCATGTCAGATCATTGTGGGGATTCTCCCCATATATGTTCATTCTTATGATGAAAAACAGTGATGCTCGTAAGGAATGCGGATAAGTGGATAAGCGAAAGCTTTTAATGATTCTTATGTGTCGGGAATTCGAGCGGAGTAATGCAGGTTCCCTTAATTAAAAATCACATATGTAAGAGAGAAGTGTAGCCGCTTCTAAAGGAACTTTTTTGGGTATAATTATACTAAACTCTTACAGATTTAAGTGCGTGTCCAGGTCCAAAATGGACACAAAAATGAGAACTGTAAAGTACCAGCAATACTCTTGTGTGATGTATGTTATCATTTACACCAATGCCGAGAATAATTCAAAGACATTGCATCTACTATCTAGTTAGTAAAGTCGGCATATTTTCACAAGAGAATGTTCAAAGGGTAAAATCTACATATCTTAAGCAGATTTGAACCGTAGAAATTTACCACTAAGTTTATCGAGTCTTTGGTCGCCTGTTTTCATTCATGTGAAAAATTGTTGGAAAAATACGTGAATTTCACCAGTTTTATTAACCAATTTAAATTGGATAATTTAAGTGGGTGAATAAAACATAGTCACCAAAGTTTCTTTTCACTTTCCATGGTTGGTTGGATTCTATAACATCACAAAATGTTAAATAGAATAGTAGTATATGTTAAATGGAATGGTAGTGCCTTTATGAAAAGTTGTAACTTATGGTTTTTCATTCATGGTATCCAAGTGGCTCCAATGTCCCCTCATGTATAAATAGGTGATCTCTTCCCTTATTCTAAACACACCAATTGAGAAACCATCTCCTCCTCTCTTGAGTTCTCTCTCTCCCTCTCTAGTTTATAGTTTCTAGTGATATAGATAGAAGGTACTACAAGTTCATAGGAGTGTTCTTGGTAGCAGTGCAGCTCCAAAACACAAATTGTCGTTGTATCCTAGGAGACAAGTGTCAACAAGCCTTTTGCACCGGTAGAGAAGACATAATTTGTCTTAATGAAAGTGTGTGAGGCACACGGCTCGACTTCAACACTTTCATCTTCTCCTACATATGAGTTGGTAACATTGGTGGTTCTTCATGTTCATCTAGTGTTCTTCATTTTACAATTATAATTATTTATTTTAATTATAATTTGTATTTATGTGAATATATATTTACAATATCTAACCATTTTTGTTACAAAGAAAACATTAATGCAGCTGCAATATAATTACATAAGCTGTGCATACGTATGCTTCTAAGCTAATTTATCCTAGCAAAAGCCCCCATTAAGTTACAATGAGATTTTGGGATGGTCCTCATCAGGCATTGTTACCATTTACAAGACTTCTGCTTGAACCTGAGTGATCTTTCTTCTTTTGGAACTGTTTGTCAAGTCATATTCACCCCCACTCATCTTCTCCTTGCTCCTTCGTTTGGATCGGCTTTGTACTTCTTCCCCTCTCGTCAACAATTGTCAGAAAGGTCTGAAGACGCCGAGATGTGGAGCTCCTAGAAGAAGACAATCTGTCAGTGTACTGCTTGGTGAATTGGTAGCACACATCATGCTGAAATATATAATGAGCGCAACCACACAAGTTGCTCCACAGAGAACAAATACGGCTGAGAAGCTTTTAAGTTCAAGCCTGTCCACTTCTAAGTTTGCTCCTTGCATTGTGATGTACAAGGACTTTTGACAAGCCATTTGTCATGGATCCTCTGCAGATCCCCATTCTCTGACAGCTTCAACAAAGCAGTCGACAAGTCCACTGATAGAGGTGAATCCCTGTTAAAAAAGCCTGATTTCAAATGAACATAATGTACAACTTCAAGTTATTCATCTTCAGATACAAGCCATCAGAGGTTGTATTATTGCTGTTTCTTAATGGAAGCAAAGTTGCTCCCCACCCAAAGTTACCCACCCTCATACCCACCCCTCTAATTAAGTGTCATCTGTCATATTCTTTGCTCTCCCTAACCATGGTTAACTCTTGGTAATTGTGAGTTTTTGATGAAGTTTATTGATCAGAACCCATCGTCTTGTGCATAGCAATGGACTGTGTTTGAACTTGTGATGTTGAATCACTTTAGCTATATGCAATAGCAATCTAGCAAAAGCACGGGGCAATTTTTGATCATGAATAAGCCAATTTCTCTTCCATTGATTTTAAGATGCGACAGTTTGACAATTTCCTGAATAACTCTAATTATCTTTTGTTATCAACTCAAATTCACGTCTTGGTGCATAGCAGTGGACTGTGCTAACTAATTCTTTTCTTTTCTGTTTCCCTCTTTGACTGACAAAACAATAAACTTAACAAGTTTTTGGACAAGATTAAACAAATATAACTTCCGGATATGTATAAATATCATATAAATTTTTGGTTCATCAAGTCTTTTTGTTACCACTCAATGAAAATCATAACATAAAAAACAAACAGTTTTAAGTGACATTACCATTCATGAAAAATACGATATTATCAACATGATATAGTTGAATGAAATGCCATAAACAATATCTGAAGGTAAACACCTAAGATCGTTAAGATCCAATTGTTTTGTTTTATTTTCTAGATTGAGTGCCTCCTTAGACAAAATAATGAGAGCAAATACTAACTCCTAGTTGCAACAATGAAGCCTATGACATTGATGGATCAAAGTTTAGTTAACGAGCTGATCCTTTAGGTATTGATTGGGCAGTTTCCTGTCAATTGTACATATATAAGATATTGTTAGTGCTTATTATTTAGTTATGAATTGAGAAAATATTAGTTTAACAAGTATATCTTAACATGGATCAGAAAGTTAGAAACCTGCGAATTCATGAGTGAGTAATCGCCAAACGTTGGGAAAATAACTTGGTAACCAAGTGCTTGATTGTTAATGGCTTGAGAACTAGAAGCCATTTAGACAAGGACATGATGCAAATTTAGCTTGACTTAAATTCTTCAATAGTCTCTGGATCATATACACAACTTCTGAATTCTTGTGAGAATGTCGAAAACTTTTCAAAGACATCATTCAAATGTTTTGCTGCATTCTGGAATATGTGCCACAAACAAAGACGATGATGGGAATCAGGAAATACTTCCTTAATGGCAGCAGAAATTGATGCAGCTTGATCTGTAAAAATAGTCTTTGGTTTCTTTCCTCCCATAGCTTGCACAAAAACTTCAAAGAACCATGTACATGCCTCTGTGGTCTCTCCATCTAATAATCCACATCCAAGAAGGATTGTCTGACCATGGTGATTAATCCCAATTATTGGAGCACAAACCATTTCATAGTTGTTAGTTTTAAATGTTGTATCAAAGGCAACAACATCACCAATTAAGGCATAATCTTGTCTTGATTTCGCATCACAATAGAAACAACCACATATCTCATTGTCATCATTTGTTCGAATTTCATAAAAAAAGAATTCATCCTCAAGTTTCTTTTTCTTGAAGTAAGCAAGCATATTATTTGCATCACCTTTTTTCAACAGTGTTGCCCGTCTTCTTTGAATGAAGTTGTTGCAATTTGTTTGGGTAAAATTCAGATTTTGGTGCCCTCTTGCTTCAACAGTCATGTACCTGGAAAAAATTGATTTAAAGTAAAATTAGAAATTCATATAATTTATTACTATACATATACAAGTTGTGTTTTTAAACTAAACCCTACCTGAAGATTTGTGATGGCTTGAACCCTGCATGGTTCATTTGATTCATGAATCCACCTTGAGAAGACTGTATGTTTCGGTGTGACCTTAAAGCATGTGAAAGTGATGGAGGAACTAGATCATGGTTATGTTCATAATGAAATTCTGTTACAGCAAAATTTCCATCTTCTTGAAGTCTGATCTCAAGTTGTGCCTCACATCCACATCTCCGATCATCTCTTTTTTTTTTGAGTGTTCTTTTTATGATAGAAACCTTCACGAGAGCATGTATACAATCTTTTCCAAACTACCCTGGTATTTTTCTTCCAATTAACTCTATGCTTTCTCACACTAAAGCCAATAGTTTTAGCATAAGAATTATAATATTCCTATGCATCTTGCTCAGTATTAAAAATCATACCAAGAGTCGGAACATCAGTAAATTCTTCAATATCTTCTACATGTTTCTCATTACTTTCACCATAAGTAGTGGCATTGGCATGCCCTGTTGGCTCATTATTTTTCATATTATCTAAGCTTCTTGAATACGAATCTGATTGTACATCACCAATAGCTTCATCAACGTTACCATCATCTTGAGCACACAATTCTCCCTCTGAAAATTCCATGCGGCTCAGTAATAAGCAATATCTGAAGGATAACATCATAGAATACAACATGATCAGTCTAAAATTTTAGCTACAATTTTCTCATGATCTTCCTACATTTAGATTCAAGCACAACACTATAGAAATTTACAGTACCCAACTATTGACATTGAACAATAACACTAAGCACACATTAAAATTTGCAGTAGCAATCAGGAAAGCGAAATGTTATTCAGGAAATTGCCAAACTGTTGCATCTTAAAATCAATGGAAGGGAAATTGGCTTATTCATGAACAAAAATTGCCCCTTGCTTTTGCTAGATTGCTATTGCTATTACATATAGCTAAAGTGATTCAACATCACAAGTTCAAACACAGTCCATTGCTATGCACAAGATGATGGGTTCTGATCAATAAACTTCATCAGAAACTCATAATTACTAGAAGGAGAAGAACAAAAACATGAAAGATTAACAAAGCTTCATACTTACAAGCTAGAGAACCCAAAAGGGAAGAGATATGAGGAGGAGGAGGAAGAACCCAGACGTGAATTTGAGTTGATAACAACTAGAGTTAACCATGGTTAGAGAGTGCAAAGAATATGACAGATGACACTTAATTAGAGGGGTGGGTATGAAGGTAGGTAACTTTAGACGGGGAGCAAATTTGCTTCCCCTTCTTAATATTCAAAATAATATAGGCCAACGTAGTTTTTCAGCTTTTTGTATAACCTCGGCCTTGACTCATTGTTGAGGCTTTGAAAAAGTTCATTCTCTGTCTCTAAATCCGGGACACAGAACACAGCCAAGAATAACCTCGAACAGTCCATTACTGTGCATCACAAGGAACAAGGTTTTTGATACAATAGTTAGTTTTAGCCGCCATTGAGATACAAACACATCCGAACTTTAGTAATTACCTGTGCTTCGTCACCAACATTTACCATCGATTATCTTTGGTAAATTGAACAACGGCGCCATGGAAACGGAGCTTTTCATGTTCAGAAAAAACAAAAACAAAAAAAAATTTAAGTCGGATTGGGCTTAATGTGGGTTAAAAGTCTTGGGGCATGGCGGTCCAGGTTTAGGGTCCAGAAAAGTAAAAGTAAAAAAGACGAGAACTTTGGGTTAAAAAACCCAGTGCTTTGCTGGGAAAGCTCCCATTAGGTATTACTGCTGTTAGACACGTGGAGAGATGCCGTTTAGACTATAAGACAGCTCTTCTTGTTCCCATTTACTGAGATGTTGGGTTCTTGGGGGCTGATCAACCAGAAACTCTGATCAGGTACTTTGCTTCCTTATCTTTCAGGGTTCCTTTACATGTTTCTGTTTGTGCTTACTAAGAAAACCAAAAGACGAACATGGTATTCAAGTTGAGGTCTTTTTCATTGTCTATGTAAGCAGTAAATTTGTAATCTTAGTTTTTGTTTCCGTTGATGCAAGTGTTGTGGAGAAGATGCGGTATAGTGTCTGGATATTTGTATGCTTATACCCTTGGTTGAAATTGAGTTTTATTTTTTATTAACAGATGAAAATTATTTATTTTTGAACAATGGGTGAAAATAAGTTAAGAGGCTTTACTTTTTTGTATTTTGATTGAAATGTGCAATGGTACATAGATGCATTTTAGTGTGCTTCACTGCTTCATTTTCTGTGCGTTAGACACAGAACATGAGTATCTATCCTTAATTTTCACACAGCATCTTCTGGAGCTCCCTATGTTGTAAAGAGTTTGAAGTTGAGTGTTGTTGTTTATTTTTATTTATTTTTACCATCAGAGTACAAATGGATTCGGAGTCTAACAGACCAGCAATAGCTGAAGATAGGATCAGTGCATTACCGGACTCGGTTCTATGTCACATTCTGTCCTTCCTCCAACCTGAATGTAGGCCATTTTGGAAGTGTGCTGTGAGTACCAGCATTTTTTCTAAAAGGTGGAAGAACATGTGGGCTTATGTTCCCAAACTCTACTTCTACAATCGCGATTTCCCCTCCTCGGCTGGTTTTATAGCTTTTGTTGATCGTGCTCTTCAGATTCGTGACTCATCCACCATTCCAAAATTCCTTCTCCATTTCAATGGTTGTCAAGCTGAGGATTTCAGTCATATTGATGTTTGGATCAGCACTGCCGTCAAGTGTAATGTGGTGGAACTAGACCTTTTAGTTGATCAAGATGGAGAAGAGATGTTTGAGTTGCCTGAAAGCCTTTCGACTTGTGAAACGCTTTTGGTTTGGAAGCTGCGGTTAAACTATTCAGTAAGAATTCCTAAAGGAAGGTGTTACCGAAGTCTCAAGGAGCTTCATCTCAAATTTATGAATCCTAATCTTTTCAATCCGGATAATAACCTGATGGATTTTTCACAGTTCCCTGTGCTTGAGTACTTGAGCATAGATGGATGTCTTGGATATGAAAGATTTACTTCCATCATCACCGGGCCTGAATTGAAGACTTTAAGGATAAGGTCGAAGTGTGAAAATAATATTCCTGTAGCACACTTCTTTTATATTAATGCTCCAAAGCTTGAAAGGCTTGATGTCGAAGATGATCTCTTGTCACATTCAGATTATACCTTTGTGAATACAATATCTCTAGTTGAAGCCGGTGTTCGTGCCTGTACTGAACATTCAACCAAGTTTCTGGCAGGAATCTCCAGTGTTAAATGTCTGTCATTTTCATCTCATTTCCTTGAGGTAAGTACACATGTTGTCCTTTTCCCCTTGGATTATATATTATGTGTGGTGGGAGGATTGTAGCAAAGTAAAGAAACATGTGGTTGGTAGATGGTAGTTAGTCTCTCTCTCTAGTTAATCTCTCCTCTCTCTCTCTCTCTCTCACTCTCTCTCTCACACACACATCCCCAATTCCTTTTATTTTTGTACAATTTTATGTTTTGTTTTCCATCTTTTCTTTAATTCTGAGAATTTGGTTTTGCAATTGTATAGCATGAGTTTCTGTCTTATTAATACGTTTCTTTTATGAAGGCATGTTCTGTGGCTGTTTTTAATAATCTGCGTGAGCTGAAGGTGGTTCTCGAGACAGACGACTATTCTAAGTGGAGTTTGCTGACCAAGGTGCTGGGAGGAGTATCTAATCTAGAGTCCCTTGTGGTGGAACATGAGGGATATATGCGGCTTGTGGCCTGCCATGTTCGAGATTCTGATTTGGTGATTGAACTTCCAGTGGTAAATGAAGCCGAAGTTTTAGAAGACGAGCTGTTCTGGAGTCCACCAGAGTGTGTGCCAAACTGTTTGCTATCACACCTCAAGACCGTCTGCATAAAGGGATTCAAGGGAAGCGAATTCTTTGGATATCGAGATGAGAAGGAAGTGATCAAGTACTTGTTAAAGAATAGCCAAGTTTTGCAGAAGATGACTATTCATTCTCCAGGTCTTTCTAAAGGGGAAGAGAAGAAGTTAGACAATGAACTTTCTGTGCTTGAATGGGGTTCAAAGACTTGTCAACTTGAAATTGACACGATTTTAGTTTGTCAGTGTCAGTCTTAGATGAGGACTGTTATGAAGTATGTATCAGCACCATCTCTGTTGATGATGCAATGTAAAATATGTGGTCTATCGTCAACTGTTATTGAAGTCGCAGAAAGCCTGATGATGCTCATCTTAGTTGATGACGCAAGCATTGCAATGTAAGATAAGATGCGGCTTTTATTTTTGACGGATTCTGAATGTGATCTATGTTGATAATGCAATGTAAATTTTGATGCTTTGAAGTTATATACGTAAGGTGATTATGTTCAATATTTGATTTCTTATGAAGAGGATGTGTAAGCGGCAGAAGTTAAAACTCTGTTGAATCATCACCTGAAAACAACAGGAATAAACATTCGCCTAAAATTATCTTCATTCTTACAGATGCGTACTTTTGAATTTTCGGGACAGTTAACAGCATGCCAGACTTTCAATTCAGTCTTATACTGTCACTTCCATATCCTACATAATTATTAGCTAGCTACACAAACGCGTATTAGTTTGTGTTTTGTACTAGCTACATTGGTAAGATTCTTGTGTCTTATGTCTCATAGCTTAAACTGAAAAATTTGCAAGAATTCGGTACGCCCGTAACTTTGGGCTTTGATCCGACTACAAATTAGGCATCAGGAGGCCTAAATGAATAGCTTAGATTTGCACAGGTAAAAGCTAAAAAGAGGTACCAAAAGACAGAGCAATCTACACATTTGTTTTTTTTGTTCGTTTTCCTTTTACATTCCGAACACAAGAATTGACCAAATTTCCTTTAGCACTACTTCAAATTTTGCAAATTAAATAAGACCTTAAATAAACTTATTTCTATCGATAAATAGTAGAATTCAACATAGAAATAGAGTAGTTCCACATTAGTCGAGCAATCAATAGATTATTCCTTATTTTTTTGGTACATAAAAATTTAGGTAAGAGAGAGGTTTTCTTACACTACCAGGGCAGGGAAACCTGTGACCTCGGCCCGAAGGCTATCAGATTTACAACTAGGGAAATTTCACTCACATTTGAAGAGAGGTGGCACCCTCCATTGGAGGCCCGAAGCCATGCTCCAAGTAGACCACACCCTTACCCAGCGGCCTGAAAGGCCAAGACATTTTATAGATTACTCACTAATGAAGGATTGTTGGTAGCAAGGATCGAACTATATGAATTTACACCTCAACTCCGTCTTTTACCAACTAAACCAACCCCTATTGGCCATGTTAAATCCACACATCCTCAATTTTCTATCTTGTCAAAGTTTTCGGGAGAGTATTCGGTGCACCTCCTTTTAAGGAGAGTGACACGGTTGAAAAATGGTCCTCGCCATTGAAAAATGGTCCTCGCCGGCACCACTTGTCCATACCGCCACCACTGTCACATCTGCCCCTTCCATACGCCACCTCTGCCACCTCCGTCACCGCTGTCACCTTCGTTGGAGTTAAAAAAACAAGACAGGTCATATACACCGACGGTGTATAAAATAATTTTCAAAAGTTTTCTTACCAAAACAAGAAAGAAAAAACCGATAATACATCTCAACGTGAAAAAAGAGGATAAATAGTAAACCCAAAAAATACACCACGACACCTGAAACTACCAGACAATTCTTTCACTCACATAGAGCCCAGGTTTACTTCAATTAATGCCTGATGACTTTATTTTCTCCTATGAGCTATTAGTTCTTTGTTATCCCAAGTGAATCCTTCGATAATTGGAATTGGAATATTTTTTTTCTTGAATGGGCCTGTTATTGTTCCATGGTGTGTGAACAAGATTGGTCCTTATGGAGTTTAAAGTGGGTCTGATGAAATACTGGCCCAAAACATAACTGTTTGGTTGTGCTTGCACATGAACCAGAAAATCTATTGTAACCCAATTATATTCTGGGTTTTTATGTCATAAAAGTGGCAGACAATGTTATTCTTTGTATAGGGGGACAATAGAACCCTTAGTCTGATTATCAAATGAGATTATCGGGGTGTGTCCAATTTTTTCTAATCTGGTTTTGGTATGTGTTTGATACTAGGAAGGGGGTGAACTATAAAGCTTTAAAATGTACTGAAAGAGAAAACCATATAGCTGTTCAGTAGTTGCATCTTCTACTTGTTAGGTTTGGTATATCACTTGTTTGAAAACCGAAGTTGTGTGATTTACAGCCCAATTTGGTTTGGCCTGTATTTGGATGTCACTTATGACTGTTGTTTGAATTTTGCATTTTATGTTTACTGTTATTATTTTTAATTTTGAAGCCAATGACGTTGGAACAAGTTTTGTCCGATCAAGATAGTGAGGATGAGGTTGAAGTCAAAAATAATGAACACAAGAGACAATTGTGGCTGAATATTGATTGATATTGATTCACCTCACAAAGGAGGAATTATATACAAATTACAACCGAGCCAAAGTAGGTAAGTATATCTTCCTAAGGTAAGTGATAATCCTAATAATAATAGTAATTACAAATATATACAAAAGGAAAGTATGACTCACACCAACACTCCCCCTTAAGTTGGCGCATACAAATCACGAATGCCCAACTTATCAAGTGAGTCATAAAAAGCCTTACTCGAAACTGCTTTAGTCAAAACATCAGCTAACTGTTCTTCAGAGCGAACAAAAGGAAAGGAAATAAGCTTAGAATCAAGCTTCTCCTTGATGAAATGTCTGTCAACCTCAACATGCTTGGTTCTATCATGTTGTACTGGATTATGAGCAATATCAACAGCTGCCTTATTATCACAATATAAATCCATGGATTTCTTTGGTTTAAATCCCAAATCACGAAGTACATTTCTCAACCAAAGTAATTCACAAACTCCATGGGTCATACCTCTATACTCTGCTTCAGCACTCGATCGAGCCACAACTTTTTGCTTCTTACTCCTCCAAGTAACAAGATTACCGCCCACAAAAGTGAAATAACCAGAAGTAGACTTTCTATCTGTAATGCAACCTGCCCAATCTGCATCTGTATAACCACTAATATCCAGATGTTTATTCTTTGAAAACATTAAGCCTTTGCCGGGTGCAGACTTCAAATACCTCAGAATGCGAATCACAGCTTCCATATGGGTTTCACTGGGATTATGCATAAATTGACTCACAACACTCACTGCATATGCAATATCTGGCCGAGTATGTGAGA
Organism: Comarum palustre; assembly: GCA_951800085.1. Classification (NCBI taxonomy): domain Eukaryota; kingdom Viridiplantae; phylum Streptophyta; class Magnoliopsida; order Rosales; family Rosaceae; genus Comarum; species Comarum palustre. Next base: position 14,684,262 of record OX637587.1, on the reverse strand, counting down.
GATAGATTAACCTGCCAACTAACCTCTGATAACGAGCCCTCTCTGTAGGAATTTGGTCAGGGTACTCAGCTAACTTGTGATTTTGCTCAATAGGAGTATCAGCAGGTTTACAATCTAGCATCCCTGTTTCTGTCAACAAATCAAGCACATATTTTCTCTGGCACAAGAAAATTCCTGAACTCCCCCTTGCAACCTCAATTCCCAAAAAATATTTAAGTGAACCAAGGTCTTTCATCTCAAATTCTGATGCAAGTAGACCCTTTAGTCTCTCAATCTCCTCAGAATCATCACCAGTAATTATCATATCATCAACATAAATAATCAAGGCAGTCACCTTACCTGACCGACGTTTCAGAAACAACGTATGATCAGAGTTGCTTTGTTCGTACCCAAAACGACGCATAGCTTGAGAGAATCTTCCAAACCAAGCTCGTGGTGATTGCTTAAGTCCATACAAGGACTTGTTCAACTTACATACAAATCTTCCTTCTGCGTTTGCTTCATATCCTGGTGGTAGATCCATATAGACTTCTTCAGATAACTCTCCATGTAAAAAGGCATTCTTCACATCAAACTGTTGCAAAGGCCAATCTAAATTGGCTGCTAGAGACATCAATACTCGAACTGTATTAATCTTGGCCACTGGAGCAAAGGTTTCCTCATAATCCACGCCATAAGTTTGAGTAAATCCTTTTGCAACAAGTCTTGCTTTATACCTGTTCACCGAACCATCTGCATTATGTTTGACAATGAACACCCATCTACACCCAACAGCTCTCTTTCCCTGTGGGGGTGGCACCAATTCCCAAGTATTATTCTTCTCCAAAGCTTCCATCTCCTCATTCATTGCTTGAGTCCATTTGGGATCCTTGAGAGCATCCTGCACTTTACTGGGAACACATACAGAGGATATTTGATTCACAAAAGAAGCATGAGATTCAGACAACCGATGGGTGGACACAAAGTTAGCTATAGCATATTTGGACTTGACATTTAAACTTGGTTCATATTGGCGAGGTGGTTTACCACGAGTGGACCTAGGAGGCAAGACACATATACTATCACCATTACCAAAACTAGAAGAAACATTACTAACCTCAAGATTAGGACTCTCCTCCGGGATTGTCTGGCAAGAGTTATCTATATTTGAGAGGGGTGAAGGGCCTTGATCGATTGCATGTTCTGCCTTGTCGTGATCGCTAGGAAGGACATGATCGTTCGTTGGTGCGCTACTGGATGGTAAGCTACTGGGAGCTTCTGTCTCTTCAGGCGATCGATCGCTAGGACCAATGCGATCGATCGTTGGTGCACCACTGGAAGCCTCTGCCTCGTCGTTGTCCTGACGATTGATCGTGGGATCAAAGATTACACGAGTAACATTTTCATCCCCAAGTGGCTGAATCACACAAGACTTTTCTTCCAAAAAAGTATGTTTCTCCCCCTGAAGAGAAGGATTGGGAGGAGAAAAATAACAAGTATCTTCATAGAAGGTGACATCCATGGTAACATAAACTTTCTGTGTAGGGGGATGAAAGCACTTGTAGCCCTTCTGATTGACACCATAGCCCACAAAAACACATTTGAGCGCCCTTGCATCAAGTTTGGAACGTTGATTCTTAGGAACATGAACAAATACCACACACCCAATGACACGAGCAGGAAGATTAGAAAACGAAGGAACTGACACATGATTGGAAAGGACATCATAAGGAGTTTGATTATTGAGAACGGAAGAAGGAAGTCTATTGATGAGATGACAGGCAGTAAGAACTGCATCTCCCCAAAGATACTTGGGCATGTGAGCACTAAACAAAAGAGAACGAGCAATATCAAGAACATGACGATTCTTTCTTTCTGACACCCCATTTTGTTCAGGAGTTTGAGGGCAAGTAGTTTGATGAACAATACCACAAGTTTGGAAGAATTGAGTAAACTGACAATTAATGAACTCCCCCCCATTATCAGAACGAAAGACTTTAATATTGGCTCCAAATTGAGTTCGAACAAGAGCAGCAAATTCTTGAAAAGCAGAGAAGACGTCATGTTTATGTTTTAACAAAGATACCCAAGTAAGACGGGTATAATCATCAATAAACAAAACGAACCAACGTTTGCCAGAAAAAGTCGACTCGCGGGAAGGTCCCCATACATCGGAATGAATAAGCTCAAAAGGAACAGAACTCCTGGTAGTACTCAAAGGATAACTCGCACGATGACTTTTAGCTAAGACACAAGACTCACAATGCAACTTAGACTCATCAACGCTCAAAAACAAGGAGGGCATCAATTTCTTCATGACGCCAAAGGAAGGATGTCCCAATCTACGATGCCATAACCACAATTCTTCAATTTGATTAGTAACCCCAGTCGAAATCAAAGCTGCTTGGACTGCCTTCTCTGGCTTCATTCCGGCGAACATGCAATCCAGATGAAACAGACGACCCCTTAGATAACCCCTGCCGATTATTTCCCTGGTGAGGAGGTCCTGAAAAATCACATACAAAGGAAAAAAGGTTACAGAACATCGAGATTGAGTATTGAGCTGAGGCACAGATATGAGATGATGAGACAAATCAGGGACATAAAGAACATCATGTAGTGTTAGAGAAGGGGTGAGACGAACAGACCCTATGCCTAAAACTGGAAAAGAATCACCATTGGCATTAACAACAGAGGAAATAGTAGGTGGGTTAAGAAAAAGGAAGTAACTACGATCATAGGTCATATGGTCAGATGCTCCAGAATCAATAATCCATGTATTGCTACCAGTAAAGTTAGAAATTTGTAAAGCCACTCCAATCTTACCATTACCACCATGACTTACTAACATGGTACCATTACCATCAACGTCGGTGTGGTCTGGGTCTGTCATAGCATAGTACTCTTGATCTTGAACAAGATGGACAGCAGCCTTTCCCTTGGATTTGTCCTGAGGTCGAGCTTTATTAAAATAAATAGTTGGAAAGCCAACCAACCTATGACAATTTGCCTTGATGTGACCTGGATTTTTGCAGTAATTACAGATAACATTAGGAGAGAACCCGGGAGGAGGACCTTGAGGAGAAGGACGCAAAGCAGGAGGCCGATTGCCTGATAATGGCCGATTGTTGGACGAATTGAAAGGCTTTGAATGAATGGTAAGACCTGCAACTTCAGAGGTAACTCCTCTAGTACCCGCCCTTTGAGTTTCATCTTTGCGGATATAAGAAAAAGCTTGCTGCAAACTAGGTGTAGTAGTCCGACGAAGCAATTCACTCCTTGCATTCTCAAATATAGGATCTAGGCCAGCTAAGAAGATATGAACCCGCATAAGGTCTTGCTCTTCCTTATAAATCTTGATATCATCTGGGCACTTCATGCGACATGGACGCATTTGATCAATATCTTGCCAAATCCCCTTCAATTTTGCAAAATACATAGCAACCTGTCTCCCATCTTGAGTCATACGAGCTGCTTGAGTACTTAATTCATAAACCTCGGAAAAATCCGTTCCATTGAAGTAGATTTCTTTGAGACTTTCCCAAATTTCTTCAGCTGTATTACATCCCATAATCATTTGTGAAACATCTTCCGTCATAGATTTGTAAAGAATAGAAGTTACCGAACCATTAGCAGTCTTCCACTTCGAATAGTTGTTGGCTTCAATTGGTGGTTCAGGAATCGAACCATCAACATAGCCCATCTTATCAATCCCCCAAAGGTGAGCTTCCATCATCTTCTTCCAAGTTCGATAATTGGTGTCATTAAGCTTGACACCACCATAGCTGCCAGTTGAATCATCTTTAACAGAGACAGAGATTTTGTTGGAGTCATAAGAGCTCTCACCACTATCAACTTTTGTGAGCACAGGTGAGATTTCGGAATCCTTAGTCATGGTAAATATGCAGCGGAAAGATTCAATAACAAAGATCAAGGGCAACAATGATGCAAGGATCAAAGGATAAGGAACAAAAGGACAAAGGGTGAAGAATCAAAGAACAAAGAGTCAGAGTCCAAGATCGGATCTCTGCTCTGATACCAAGTCAAAAATAATGAACACAAGAGACAATTGTGGCTGAATATTGATTGATATTGATTCACCTCACAAAGGAGGAATTATATACAAATTACAACCGAGCCAAAGTAGGTAAGTATATCTTCCTAAGGTAAGTGATAATCCTAATAATAATAGTAATTACAAATATATACAAAAGGAAAGTATGACTCACACCAACAGTTGATGACGATGTTGCTGATTTTGAAGATCGCAGGGTATAAATCCCCCCTCCTCTCTCTCTCTCTCTATATATATGTATATATATATAATATATTTTTTGAAATAACTTAATTTAACTGTATATCAGCTCTCTTTCTCACTCTGTTAAACTTTGTCCAATCAGGGATTTTTCTCATTTGTTGATTTCCTCTGTTTAAATTGGGTATTATGTTAGCTGGACAAGACTTTCATTGCTGTTTCTGTTTTCTCTCAGGTCTTGTCCAATGCAAACCTTGTTAAATCAGTTACTTTCATGAGTTCTGTGTGCTTTCTTGGCAACTTGAGATTTTGTACTGAAAGCAAATGCATAATTAATAATGTACTCTTTATTGCAGATGCTTGATGATTTCGTTGATGTAACCAAAGATGAGAAGCAAATGATGCATATGTGGAACTCCTTTGTGAGAAAGCAACAGTAATTTTCTCTCTTCACTTTAATTTTTTGTTTTTTGGCTCCATGAGGGTGGTTATTTCTTTTCTGTGGGACTTTGTAGTTTAAGTTTACAAATCATCAATTCCTACAACACAGTTTACTGTTGCACCGAGGCACGTGCAGTGTAAATTTCAAGTGATGAGCTCCTGGAGTGTTTATGTATTGAAATAGTATATGTCAAGATATGAACAAGATCTTGTTTTTTGTATCCACAAATCTGTTTATCAGCCATGTCTGTAATAATAACAAGTTATCAAAGTTTTGATACATGTTAAGAAATTTTAATCTATTATTTCTATTCGACGTACACACACCATGACCCCTCTATGAATGTAGTAGTCTATATTGTATGATAATCGGTAAGTAAATCTCAAGGCTGATTAGATGATAGGTTGGGTCGGTTATGACAATCTATTTAAAGTTAGCTGTATCTGCTGGTATAACCTTCAGAATCATATCTCACCAAGTTAACTGATGCAATACTAAGTTTCATCTTGGCTTCAGAATCATATCTCACCAAGTTAACTGATGCAATACTAAGTTTCATCTTGGCTTGAGTCTAAACATTCCTCCATGTGCCTGGTTTATAGTTTAATTATCTGAGATAGAAAACACTGTTGCTATTGGATGTCATGGTACCTTTTCGCATTTCTTTGTTTGCACTAGATAACTTCATCATGGATGAGTTCATTTTCACTTCCTCTTCTGAAACATTTTTTCTTACCAATGGCAGGGTGTTGGCTGATGGTCACATTCCTTGGGCGTGTGAGGCATTTTCAAGATTGCATGCACACTTGCTTTTGCACTCCCCTGCCCAGATATGGTAATGGTCATACTTGATTATCAATTATTATTGTGCACATCTAAATCCATTCCTCAAAGTTCTCTCTTTTTTCTGTGGTGAACTTTGCGTATGCATATATCTAATTTATAATTGGTGACTATTTAATGGAGTTTTTAGTGACACATAATCAAGGTATGCTCTGGGCTTTGAGTATTTATCTCTCTAGATAATACTAAGAAAATGGTGTGGCAGTTGTCATGACATGCATAAACAACACCGTATTCAGTATGGAAGAGTTCTATTCTTAGCAAATAAGTAGTGTCTGTAAATGTGAGAAAAGTTTTGCTAAGCAAGCTGTAAGCTACACATTTTGGTACATTCTTAGGAATAATGTTAAAATCATGTTTTGCTTTCGATGAGAATATTTGGAGTCTCAAACGTATACATGACTTGTCAGGTGTTGGAGATTATTTATGATCAAATTGTGGAATCATGGACCTCCTGGATGCATGCAGTATGAACAACTGTAACATTATTCTTGAACAGTATCCAGACCAGGTTTTGGATCGGAAGAGTTAAAATTGATTAGTTTATTAATGTCAGGAATACTCATACAAATGGGTTTTCAGTCCTTGTTTTGGGTTTTCGCTTTATGTTTTGTAATGTGCTTAATGATATGCCCATGTTTAGGTCTTTAGGCTGAAGGACATTTTGTATCCAATTTTCAGTTATGTAATTAGCTGCAAGTTAGCTGTAAGCTAAATTTACATTCAGAGAAAAGATATGTAACAGCAGTAGACAGAATTCTGTTCTGTTATTTAATGTTCAGTTTCTTTCTTCCCCTTGCAATTTACAGTGATCTGAAGTGTGAACTAACGAAACCAAATGCCAGAGGGAACAATAATGGTTTATTATACATAGACATGAGCTCAAACCAAACTTGTCCATATGCATGAGTAAAATCTCTACGGTCAATAGCCTCCAGACCAGACTTCTGGGATCATAGCGTTTTCTGTTGTGTTTCTAGCAAGGTTCATATAGAAAACTTCCAAATGTGGTTGCATGATTGTTTCCAATCAGCAAGAACAGCTTCCAAATGTGGTTGCATGATTGTTTGAGCAAAAAATGGAGCATTCATTGTTGACATTTCTGAAGGGGATTTGCAGAAAAGTCCTCACGTTTCAAATATTTAAGGTTACTTTCCTCCTTCCATTGAAGTCGCAAGTTCTACAGGTCTTTCAGTTCAGTACTATACAATCTATACGATTCTCTGTGTTCCAATTCCAATTCTTTCTCTGGTTATTTTCTCTCCTGGCTTAACTACACACGTCAAACATGGAGGTAACAGTGGCTACCTGGGCAGCTGTGAGCCTTGTTTTGGTTAGCATAGTAGCAAGATGGGTGTGGGGTATGATGGATTGGTTATGGTTTAAGCCAAAGAAGCTAGAAAGATTGCTGAGAGAGCAAGATCTTAAAGGCAACTCCTACATGTTCATGTATGGGGATTTGAAGGAGAACGCCAAACTGCTCGAACAAGCATCATCTAAACCCATGAACCTCTCAGCCTCCCATGACATAGTACCACGAGTCACTCCTTTCGACGATCAAACCCTGAAAACTTATGGTACGCATACATGCCAAACTCTATGATGCATATTTTGTTGCATATGTATGTATTATATGAAGTAAGCTAATGATATATAGTTTAGTACCACGCTTGCGCTTACAACGATTGAGCACTAGGTGAGTTGTGAACCTAGATAGACATGGGCTCAAACATTCGCAGATGCAAAGGAAAAGAGTATTCTATCTGGTTTCCTAGCTAGTGTCAAGAATTTCAATGAGTTGTATCTTTTACAGGTAAGGACTCTTTGGAACCTCACCAATGGTGAACATAATGAATCTGGAGGATGTGAAAGTTATCCTCACAAAAATGGATTGTTTTCCGAAACCAGAACCGGCCCCACTTATAAAGTTGCTAGCACAAGGTATTGCAGCAATGATATGATTAAGGAATGGGAGATGGTCACTGTTCAAAGAGGGTTCATCATGTGAGTTGGATGTCTTCCCTTCTCTCTGGAACAGCATTTGGGAGTAGCTATCAAGAAGGGAGGAAAGTATTTGAACTCCTAAAAGAACAGGCAGGATATGTATTAAAAGCTATACTATATTTCTGTTCCAGGATGGAGGTAAAAATTTAAGATTTTAACCTATAGATAATCAATACCAGTGTACTTGGAGTCCATATATCCATGCCTTAATTTTCTCAAACTGCATTGTGGTTATAGGTTCGTACCAACTAAGATGAACAGGAGGATGAAGCAAATTGACAAAGAAATAAGAGGTTTACTCATGGGGATTATAACTAAAAAAGAGCTAGCGATCAGGGCAGGTGAATCCACGAAAGATGACCTATTAGGAGCACTTCTTGAGTCTAGCTTGAAGGACATCCAGGAGAATGGGAAGAACAACAAAAATGTTGGGATGAGTTATGAAGATATATTTGAGGAATGTAGGCTGTTTTACTTTGCTGGGCAAGAGACCACTTCCGTGTTGCTGGTTTGGACTATGATTGTACTTGCTCAAAATCAGGAATGGCAAGACCGAGCAAGGCAAGAGGTTCTGCAAGTCTTCGGACGCAACAAGCCTGACTATGATGGCCTATCTCACCTGAAAGTTGTAAGTACACAAGATCAAACGAACTCACATTTCTGTTGTTCCTTTATGATACTTGTTTCATTTTGTATCAAATTTGTTAACCTTGAATTCATATCTTTCCTAGGTAACTATGATTTTACGTGAAGTTCTTCGATTATACCCACCACTGGTTGAGATGTCTCGAACCGATCCAAAGAAAACACAGCTTACAAACTTCTCGTTGCCAGCTGGAATCCAAGTCGGGATACCAACACTGCTCATTCACCATGACAAGGAACTGTGGGGTGATGATGCAAATGAGTTCAAGCCAGAGAAGTTTTCGGAAGGAGTTTCAAAGGCAACAAAAAACCGATTATCGTAATTCCCCTTCGGTGCCGGTCCTCGGATCTGCCTTGGACACAACTTTGGCATGATAGAAGCGGAACTGGCTTTATCATTGATATTACAACACTTCACCTTTGAGCTTTCTCCATCTTATGCTCATGCTCCTACCTCACGTATGATTATTCAACCACAACATGGTGCTCCTATCATCTTACATAAGCGTTGATTGAGTTGTAACTGTAGAAACTGATTTTCCTTGATTCAATATCAATACAAACTTTGCATTATATATGCACTACATGTAGCAATAATCTTGCTGTCATAATCTTAGGTGCTGTGATTATGTAATTACAATTGAATACATATATACATAAATATTTTTTTGTAAATATTATAATTGTGCAAATTATTACACAAGTCTATTGTTCCTAAAATTGGGCAACGCCCAAATGAGAATTGTGAAGTTCTTGTCATTTTCATACAAAGATTGAATTGATCTTACATGTAAGAAGCAGAAAATGTTGGTGCAAGGCAATGCATACAGTAAAAATGAAAATTGTTCTCTACCCCCATCTATATAACTTAGATCAAACGTATTATCTAAAAAATTCAAAATAGCTAAAACACCCTTGAATGTAGTTATAATTGTCAACTTACACCCTCAACTTTCAATTGTGTCAATTTACCTCTTCAACTTGGTAAAAATTGTCAATTTGCACATCTCCGTTAAATTGGATTGTTTTCATCCAATTTTCAGTCATGTGATATGCATGTGAGGGGTATAACTGTCTTTTTATATAACTTGTTGTAATATTAAATGCGCTAATAGTGTCTGAAGACTTGGTGGACTTTCAATATGATACCCAGACTTTTAAATGTATCAGAAAGGTACCCGAACTTGTATTTTTGTATTGACGTCGTACCTATGGATGTTTTCCGTCACCTCTCCGTCAGTTCATGTCACAAGTGAAGCACGTGACCTCTTAAAAAAAGAGAAAAATGCACTAATAGTGTCTGAAGACTTAGTGGACTTTCAATATGATACCCAGACTTTTAAATGTATCAGAAAGGTACTCGAACTTGTATTTTTGTATTGACGTCGTACCTATGGATTAGTGCATATTAGATTAGTGCTTTTTATTTATTCATAATTCCTGATAAATCTCAAAGTACATTTCCAGCAGAAGATGCGCGGCCAGAATTTGGTCCAGCACCCAACCTGTGTATCAAGTCTTTTGTGTGCTCAATTTCCTTCTGTTGCTTCTCCCAAGCAGCATTTTGACTTTCAATCCAAGCTGCCTTGGCAATATAATAGTCAGAATAATTTCCCTCATATGTCCTGGAGACCCCCATATCAGTTTCCACTATCTTTGTACACAATTGATCAAGAAAAGCTCGGTCATGAGATATGATAATCATTGGCACATCCTGCTGATTGAGACAATCTTTGAGCCAATTGCAACACTCAAGCTCAATTGCAATCATGATAACAGTGCTATTTAGAGTAACCAACTTCATATTAAAAATTGCATCTCCCTAATCAGAAACCAAGTAAGCAGTTCCCCTTGTTAACCACTAATCACAATGCACCATGACACCATTTCAGCAACACACACTACTGCATACTATACTAACAATCACAGAAAGCAAGTAAAAGTATTTTCATCTCACAATTCCAACAACTACATTTCTTATATAAAAACACATAAAACTATCTACCTGAAGCAAAATCTTCCCAAGGGACATCCTCATCTGCCAACCACTACTAAACAAGCCACCAATCTATCCCCATCCTTAGGCGCAAACCCAAGCTCCGGCATTAACTTACTAATCTTTGCATCACCATATTCAAGTCACACTCCTGCACCCGATTTTGCAGCTTATCAAGCTCATCCAACAGCCTCCCCATCAAGTTCACATCCTCCACAGCATTCTCCAATGCCTTCTGCACCCTCTCCAGCCTCACAGCCACCTCCATTTCCTCCTTGAAAGCACTCATAAACTCCTCCCTCACCGTCTGACTCATCGAAACCTCAAACTCCTGACTCAAAAACGCAATTTTCATGTTCGAATTCCCCTAATCCGGCTCCTCCAAACCAGTAATGATCCTAATCTGGGTCGTCTTCCCTGCACCATTCACACCCACCAGTCCAACCTTGTCACCCTTCTTCGATTCCCACGTCACATCCTTCAACACAGTCACACCCTTTAGCGCTTGGTCACATTCTCAAACTTCACACCGGAAGAAACGCCGGAAGCTCCGGAGTCAGAGTTGTCGGAGAACAGAGACTCAATGTCGGTGGTCTCCGACGTGGCCACCGGAGATTCGACTGCTAAAGCTTGGAACTTTGTTCGGATATGGGAAGTAGGTTTGAATAAAGAAGTGATTTTGGGTGATTGGGGAGCGGAGGCGAGGCGGGAGAGAAGTGGTGGGGGCAAGGAACGTGGAGCGGAGGTCGAGGCGGTGGAGCTCCATACATAGAAGAGAAAGGTGGAGTCTTTGTTTTGAACGAGGAAAGACAGATTAAATAAAATGCATTGTGACATGAACTGACAGAGAGGTGACGGAAAACATCCATAGGTACGACGTAAATACTAAAATACAAGTTCGGGTACCTTTCTGATACATTTAAAAGTCTGGGTATCATATTGAAAGTCCACCAAGTCTTCAGACACTATTAGTGCATTTTTAAAATGCATTGTGACATGAACTGACGGAGAGGTGAAGGAAAACATCCATAGGTACGACGTCAATATAAAAATACAAGTTCGGGTACCTTTCTGATACATTTAAAAGTCTGGGTATCATATTGAAAGTCCACCAAGTCTTCAGACACTATTAGTGCATTTTTCTCATATTAAAAATATAATTAAACAAAATCTCCAAAAAAGATTTGTTCTAAAAAATAATACCTCGTTATATTTGTTTTTTATTTCCTTACACGTTATTTATTTAATATTTTTTGTACAATTTTGTTATTCACTTCATCTTTTTGATGGCCAGGCTTGAATATCCTTTTAGAAAATGATTCCTACATTAATAATCTTAATTGAAACAAAAAAGTAAAATTAAAATTTAATTGATGATGATATTAATAAATAAGACATAATCTGTTTACTAAAGTGGTTATGCCATGCAATTCTAATTAGCTATTATTTCTTTCACGCCTCTCATTTAAAGATTTTGTTTCATAATTTTTATTATTAAAAGAAAAAACTATAAAAGGAAGTTATACCCTCACACGCATGACACATAATCTAAAATTGGATGGAAATTATCCAATTTAATGAATGAGGTGCAAATCGACAGTTTTTACCAAGTTAAGGAGGTAAATTTGCACAATTAGAAGTTGAGGGTATAAATTATTAGAGCCAAATTCATAAGGTGTTTTAGCTATTTTGCAAAAAAAAACAAATAAAGAATAAAATTTATTTATATTATTTTCCAACTAAAAGAACCTCTCAGACAAAAAAATCAAATCAAACAAACTTCAACTCTTTCTTCTAAAAACATTTACTAAAGAAGATTATATAGCAATGATGAACATTACGATTTGATCGCTAATGATTGGAGTCCTGCGATTCATATCTAGTGGCGGAGTGTAAACTTTATACCTGAAGTGTAATACTCTAAAAATGATCATGAATTTTCTTATTCGTACGTTGTAGCTGCAAATCAAACAAAAAAAGTTAACAGAGTCCTATCAATTCAAGAAGATTAAGAACCATTTATCTAAACTAGGAATCAAGAAATAATAAGTGAGGTAGAATGGTGTTTCGCATGTTGCCTTTGTTGGAGTTATCCTTAGTGAGCAGAGCACCTTAGCCAGCTTCTCTACCCACAACCCTTTATGGTCGTCTAGTTTCTTTTTGAGTAGCGTTTTAATTTTCTTGTTGGCTCCCTCCATCTGGTCATTCGTCTGTGGGTGCGTTACCTATGCAAATTTGATCTGAACACCTTTTATCGCTGCCCACCATTATCAATGATGATTGTGTTTGGAACTCCAAATCTACAGCAAATGTTCTTTAACATAAAGCGCTTCACTCTGCTTGTAGTGATTTTAACAAGCGGCGCTACTTCTATCTACTTGGTAGTGTAGTCAACTGCTACGATAATATATTTCTATTGAATTTTTGCCGTGGGTAACGGCCCCACTAGGTCCAAGCCCCATGTTTAGCCCAACCATACCCTCACTATCACAGATAGCGGTTCTGCAGGCGGTCTAGGCATTATGGCGAATTGCTGACACTTAAAGCATCCTCTTGCAATGTCCTCCGCGTCTCTCAGCATTGTGGACCAGTAGTACCTGTAGCGCATTGCCTTATTGGTCATAGAGCAATATCCTGAGTGGTACCTGCTCTCTCCGCTATGAAGTTCTTCCAATACTCTTCTTCCTTCTTCCGACGCTACACACTTTATGTGAGGAAACTTCAACCTTCTCTGGTACAGTTTGTCATGCATCAAGATGTATCTTGTTTCCCTTCTGACCATTATCTGCGCCGTTACTTTATTTTCTGGTAGTGTTCCCTCCTTGTATGCCATGATCTTATCTATCTAAGAGGACCTCATCTTAATATGAAAGATCTTTGCGAGAGTGTTATTGATAGATGACTTGTCCAGAATCTCCACCCCCGTGTTCGATCTTTGATGAGGTTGTGATCTCGCCACCTTAGTTAGGGAATCCGCCTTTGTATTTTTCGCTCTTGGGATTTGAACTATATTAAAGAATTTGAACCTCCCAAGTAGCGTCTTAACGTAACCCAAATATGCCTTGAGCTGAGGATCCTTTGTATGGAATGACTAATTCACCCGGTTGACTAGGGCTAGGCATATTTGGACTGGACCGGTTTTAAGCTCAAACTGTATCCAATCCGAATTATTCGGATTTATAAAATCTCGATCCGAATTAGAATCTGAAATTTGGTTAACCGATTATTCGGATCATCCGAAAACCAGATCGGTTTCGGATTTAACCCGAATTTGGAGAGTTTCACTCTCAGTATACATTTTACAATTTCAAAATCCAACAGATTTCAAACCTCAAATGAATCCACAAAAACATAAGAACAATCCAATCATCCAAAGTTCATCACCAAGTTCCAATAGTAGATAACATACACACCATAGTTAAGTTAATTTGTTACATACTATAAGCAAATTTAGTTGTCCCAAAATAAATTAAAGTTTATAACATGAAACTGATGAATGTCTGAATCAAATTCAGAAAGTTGGTCAAAAGGGCAGACTTAGTCTCCTCTAGGCAGCATTTCAATCTTCAGGAGAGCATGGCAGTGATGTCATAACAGATTCAGAAGAAAGTGCTAAAGGCGTCGTCTCCGCCGCCGACGGTCTTGTCACTCGGCATTTGGCCATCAGGCTACAACAACACAAGAAAAATCAACGATTAGTTACACATGAAATTCGATTAGAGATTAGAAGAACAAATCGAAGAGATCAGAGAAGAAGACGGACCGTGTTCGAGGTAGTAAAGCTTCCAACAGGCGTTGCCGACTTGGCTGGGCCGATGTGGATAGAGATGCACTCTCTCATTTTGGTAGGTGGTAGCAGATCTAGGATTTTTGGAGGTTAATAGTAAATCTGGGTTTCATAGTGGAGTGGAAGACCCTGTGACGTATACAAAGACGTCTTTGGGTTGTGGCCGGAGGCTGAAGGATGGGTTGATGCGGATTGTCGTGATTCCATCGGTTTGTCGTGGCGGTCGTGCGGCGGACTCTGAGAGAGTGAGTGAGAGGCAATAGAGAGGGCTGAGAGGATAGGGTTTTTTACCTATATATAGTGGTCTGTGTGATCAAGTGTGGGAGGATGCAGAGTAAGAGATTGGAATAACTAATAAAATGGTGACACATATTAAAAAATATATAAAATATATATTAAAAAAATTCGGTTTATTCAGACCGATTTTTAGGTTAAACCGGATTCAACCTGGTTTAAACCGGATCAGATCGATTTAAGCTATTTTCTAAGCCACTTTAAATGGATCGGTTATCCAGTCTGTTTTTTTGGATGGTTTTTTCGGTTTTCGGTAGAAAACCAGATTTTTGCCCACCCCTATGGTTGACAATGAGTTGCGAGTCGCTAAAGATATTGATATCCTCAGCCCTAGAATCGATTGCTAATATGAGGCCAGCAATCAGAGCTTCATATTTCGCTGCATTATTAGAGGCTTTAAAGTTGAATTTCAAAGCATATTCCAACTTCAGTCCCCTTGGTCCTGTTAGGATGATCCCTGATCCACTAGCCTTTGCATAAGAGGATCCATCTACATGCAGGCTCCATTCCGATTGTTGATGTTCTGCTACTTCTAGAGCCTCATCAGTTGACTCTAGGGGCTCCAGCTCCTTGAAGGTGTTTTCTCCTTCTGTATATTCCGCTATAAAGTCCGCTACCACCTACCCTTTTTGTAGCGGTCCTTGGTCTAAATTCAATGTCAAACTCATTAAGTTATATGACCTTTTTGCTAAGCTGGCCACTATACTCAGGGTTTTGTATCACATGTTTCAATGGCAGGTTTGTGAGCACATGAATTAGATGTGGTTGGAAGTAGTGGCGGAGTCTTCTTGTTGCTGTGATTAATGCTAATGTTATATTCTCAAGCGGTAGATATCTCGTCTGTGCCATATTCATTCCTATGCCTGCATAGAACATTGGAAACTCCTCATTTTCTTCTTTTCTTAATAATGCAGCGCTCAACAATGTTTTGGACACTGTCAAGTATAGATAAATCGTTTCTCTTGTAATTGGGACAGAGAGCAGATAGATTGATGCAAGATAGTGTTTGATGTCTTGTACTGCCGCCACACAATTTGGGGACCAGTCCACCTCCTTCCATATTGGGCTCTTTCAGGCTTTGAAAAATTGAATGCACTTATCTGTCAATCTGGTAATGAATTGTGACAGCGATATCAACATGCCTTGAAGTACTTCCACTTCCTTCTTTTTAGGAATCTGCATATCAATTATGGTCTTAAACTTCTCAGGGTTCGCTTCAATCCCCTTTGACTAATCATGTAGCCTAAGAATTTGTTTTTCGTTACTCTAACGTTGCATTTTTCTGGGTTCAGCGTCATGCCACATTTGAGGATGATAACAAAAATGATCTTCAGATGACCTATATAATCCTGTGCCTCCTTGCTTTTCACCAACAAGTCATCGACATACACCTCAATTATCTTGCCTATATACTCCCATAATATTTGCATGCATATATAACCTCACTCATGTCGCTCCAACATTCTTGAGGCCAAAAGACATGTTGTTGTAGTAGTAAATTCTCTTGTCTGTTGTAAAACTTGATATTTGATTGTATCCTTCAAAGTTGTCCATCATACTTAGCAATTGGTGTCTCGTTGTGGAATCTATCATCTCATCTATTCTAGGTAGCGGGAAACAATCCTTTGGACACGTCTTGTTCAGGTCTTTGTAGTCGACACACATCCGTCACTTTCCATTTGGCTTGTGGACCATCACCACATTTGCTAGCCATAATGGATAATGAACTTGACGCGCAAACCCCCTCTCTTGGAACTTAGCCACCTTCTGCTTCATGACGGCGCATTTTTCATAATCGAATGCTAGCTCTTCTCTTTTGCTTGATCGGGTGAGCTGACGGCTTGATGGAGAGCTCGTACTCTATGACGTCCCTTGCTATGCCAGTCATATCGACGTAAGACCAAGCAAAAGCTTCAGCATTATCTCTAAGAAATTGGATCATCTCTTTTGCTATGGCGGGATCCAATTGGGTTCCTATCTTGACCTTCCTCTCAAAAAATTCATTAGAAATGCTAACTATCCTTACTGATGTCTCTGAATCTGTTAGCGTCTTAGGGGCATACTTCTCATCTTGCTCCCTTGGATCATCTATTTTTTTTAATGAGTTTCCTTCCTTCTGTTACTACTGATAAGATCTATCTCCGCTTCTTAGATTGCAACACTGACGTCATGTAACACTCCTTTGCTAGTGTGGCTCTCTTTGAAAGAAATAGCGCTGATAGGAATGAGTGGTAATGAGATTGAGATATTTCATATTAATAATTCAATATTAATAATAAATTTAAAGTACGTATTTGTTATTTGATTAACCCTAACTGCATCTTCATTTAAAATATTTGTAGTAAATATTTGATACTCTCTAGCGCCGTCGTTTCGAAGCTCCTTTGAGAAAAGACAATATCGAAAACACGACGGCAGAAGTGAGAGATGGCGAGAGCAGCTGAAGCAGTGAGTGCCTACAGATCGCTGCTGAGAGCCACTCGGAAATCGTTCGCCGGAGACTCGGTGATGCTGAAGGGCTCGGCGGCGGAGGTCCGCCAGAAATTCGAAGAGAATAGGGGCGTGACGTCAGAGGCGGAGATCCAAAGACTCCTGGGCGAGGCACGCGAGGCCTCCTCCTTCATCTCCACCATGATCGTCCAGGCCAAGCTCAACTCCCGCGGCGGCTATGGTAACTTGAACTCTAGTAATCTCTCAAATTATGTTGCGTTTTTGTGTTGCTGATGTTGGATTGGTTGCAGAAGTGAAGCCGGAAAAGGTTCATGCCGGAGCTACGCTTGAGATTCCTTCCGAACAAATCCTCAACAAATGTTGATGCAACATGAACAACTG
Organism: Comarum palustre; assembly: GCA_951800085.1. NCBI lineage: Eukaryota > Viridiplantae > Streptophyta > Magnoliopsida > Rosales > Rosaceae > Comarum > Comarum palustre. The sequence goes on along the minus strand of OX637587.1, from coordinate 14,667,185 downwards.
AGAAACACAATGTATGCTGTCAGGTTCATTTTTAGTTGTTGTTTTGAATGGAATGGTTTTGGATATGATGATATCTTGATGGTTTTTCCTATCTTCACATTGTGCTGTTGGTGAATGGAATTGTGTCTGCTTCAGTTTTACTCAACTATCTTCACAGTCTAGTTTTAAGAGAAGAAACTAGAGTTCACATCCGGAGCTTGTAATAGAATCTTAAGCTCTGTAGCAGCCTTGCATTCTAAAGTCATACATTTGGATCAAGGATGTTTATGTTGCTCATCTTTGGTAGAAACATTAGTAGGGACTGTGATTTCGCCTTAGCAGTTCTTTCTTCATGCCTGGATCTTCTTGTCGATTTTCTTATCATTCTATTGAAACATGGCTCATGCATTGGCTGGAGGAATTAACTCCAGCTAGGTTTGGTAATTTGTTGTTTTAAGTTATAACTCTGGGGCGTTTGGAAGGAAGAGAACAATAGACCTTGGCATGAGAAATCTACGTCAGTAGCTCGCACTCAGTTCTTTAGCTCACTTGCAAGCGTTTCTCTCGAAGGTTCCAAGACCTAGTGTGATTTGGATGGAGAATCAAATTGGGGTTTGTTTACAGTTATGCAGCTAAACTGCTAACATTCAGACTCAAGATAGACAACTGGAGAGTCGATGGATTCTAAACATGGAAAATAATCCAGGCGCTAACACCTCATGTGAGAGTACAGCCTGGTGGGAGCAGTAAGGTCTCTCGGTATTTAAAACTAGTTAAATAATAAGCACCATCATAATCCCTAATCAGAAAGCTAATATATGCTACGGTATGTCAGTCCGTTAATAAAAATTTAAGCACTCCATCTATGACTAGACACAGGCTCAAGGCTCCTACACTTTAGGAAACTGTCCTTTCGATGGAGCACAAGCGACCTGAAAGCAGAAATGTAAATTTATGTTTATAATTTGTATAATATGAATGCAAAATCTGAAAGAAGCGAACTTGCTCAAACCTTTTCTGTTTGCAGTTGTTCCCAAGACAACAAATCAAGGGCACTTTCTTTGTACAGAAGAAGCCCCATGCTCCTCATACCTGTCAATCATCATCACAAGAACTCAAAAATCAATTCAAGCCAAACAATCTGTATTAATTCTTAATCATTCTCCAACATAAATCATGTGAACTACAATAACACTAAGGAAACGTATCTTCATGGAACTTACTCGGCCTTGGAGAACCACATTTGCTGGAATGAACCAAGAGAAGCCAATATGCTGCCACCAATCCAAACACTGCAAGATTAAACATGAAGTCAGGGAAAGAGAACCTGCATCAATTAAAAGCAAGGTTGCATAAAGGAGAATTTCTGATCCATAACAAGGATTCTACCCAGAAAACATCTGTTTTGTATTCAGCATGATATCTCGAAGAGTTCAACTTAAGCTACGGTGACAACCAGTCCAACTTCAGAACAACCAGGTGCCATTAGCTTTCTTTTGTAGTAATAAAGGGGTCATTGGTGATTGATGATTGGCGACTCGGCTCGTTCAATAGTTAAAAGAATCACTGACGGATCCCAGACTGTATAGATTCTTGTGTGACAGAATGGACAATGAGGAGGAAGGAGGACCAAAAACAATGCATGTTACCTGAACCGCCTTTCTGTTGCATTTCCACTTGCCAATACTTTAACTCTAGCAGCTTGGGGAGACTCCTGCACATAAAATAATGACATATTCATGAATACTTGAGAATATCAATTTTTACTCGATTATTTGTAGTCAGTTTAACTACACACTCATTCCCTATTTCACACCTTAGACGAGTGGCAATTCGAGTCAAAACAAAGTTATCATGCAAATGATAACATGATCTTCCTTTGATTAGTAAAAAGGAGAAAGTTTGCTTCCCCAAGAAATCAGCATGGTTTTGAAATGTAAAACCACAAAATCATGCAGTATTTACATCTCACTCAGATTTTTCAGATCATGAAGCTGTTACCTCTAAATCATTTAAACAAAACACTAAATGGAATTTAAATTCAACATTCGAACATAGGTGCGGAAAAAGAGAAAAGTCCATTGCAGCTATACCTCCAGCAAGTCTTTCTCAAGGCGTTCCTTTAATTGTTGCATCGATGCTGTGCCACCAGCTAGCTGTACAACCAAAATAAAAGAAGAAACTAGATCATTGACTGATCTCTGAAGAATGTCAATGAGGGAAACTTTGAGATATATTGATGAAACTCATTTACTATTTTTAAGATACCAAGTCAGGAGGTCTGCAGATTTCCATAGAAATTTGCAACAATTGGTACTTCCAACCAAAAGATTTCACCCAGATGTTGATTTATGCTATCAAGTTTAATTCATAGTAGGGAAAATGTAATTTCATGTATTTTTACCAGTATACTACTAAATAATTCACGACGGATGTCCACATCACACTTGTTAATGCTGTCTATAACCTGGACAAAACAAACAAGATATGTTAACGATGAGATAAAATAATGAGGTCAACACGAAAAGCAAAGACAAAAAAGGACAAGTGAAGAAACAAATGTATCCACTTACCATTTGAGGTAAACCACGAAGAGGAGCAATCTCTGCAAAATTCTCCATACCAGGAATCGTCTGGCAATTCCACAAAAAAAATGTAAACAGGTCTACAAACTATTGAAATATAACCATTGTTCTAAAACTCGGCCTAGTCGGCCGAGTACTCGGCGAGTGCTCGCTAGTCGGCGTCCTCCCGGAAGAAAATCGGCCGAGTAGTCGGCTCAACTCGGAAAAAATCGGCTCAACTCGATAAAAAATCGGCCAAACTCGGCATTTTATTGACTATTTTTATTATTTTGGACATTATATTACCTTTTCAAAAATCATATTTAATTATATGTTTTAAAAATAAAAATAAATCCAAAAATTAAAAACCGAGTACTCTCCGACTACTCCTCTACTCACTAGTCCCCCGCCGGCCGACCGACTAGCGACTTTTAGAACCTTGAATATAACAGCCACCAATACTACCAAAAACAACATGAGAAGATAACAGCATGACTAAATGAGGCGGAAAAAAACTTGACATCTACCTGTGCTAAGGACGGGTTAAACAGTACATCAGGGATCTTGAATCTATCTGATCCAATTTCAATTGTCCTGCGTCAAGAATATGTAGCAACTTTATATAAGAAAAGAAGATCAAACTATAGTATAATCTATGTGCTATAGGGGCGTCACCACCCAATGAGGCATATCAGAAATAAAGCGAATTGCAACCTCATTAACAAGTAAAGTAGGGAATTGTTAATTGTCATAAATCCTCCCAAAGTCCATCCACACTCTATAAATATGTGTATGCAACTAATAAATGTCGATTTCTAGTGTAGATTGACCTGTTGGGAGTGATAATGACAGCAACCTCAAGAATTTAAGAAGAATAAGACTCACTGGCCATCAGGAAGCTCATACGGGGTCATTGGGATGTTTGAATATGAGCTTTCTGAAACAGAATATATTTTGTCAATTCAACATATACAGATCCTTAGGGAAAACTCAGTAACAAAAATAACAAACACAACCCAATTGAAAAGAAAAATGGCATGAACAATAACAATCTGTAATCACTAACGGATGGATACAGTACAGTCCAAACCACTGCGAATTATGAGAGATTAGAAGAATAACCAACCGTCATATGGAGTGTCAGGCGCTCTGCACACACATTCCTTGATATCACTAGCAATTATCCTCTGCCGAAAGAGATCATTTCAAATAAATGAAAACATACATGCAATCTTAATAGAATGTACTGTTCAATTACAAACCTTGGAATAGAGCTTGTAGCTCTCTGTAGTGTTTGGAAAGTCAACATCTACAACCTACAACATTGAAATAAATAACATGTCAAAACAATCGAATGAAGCAATATAGCAATCTAAAATTGAGACTGGAAGCATGCTGACGGTCCAAAAAAATGATGTACTCTAACTTCCCAAGGCACTTGTAAGGGAATGCCGGTTACAATTAGAATTTAATCAGAAAATTGTCCATGTTACAGTGCCATTCTCCAAGGCAAGTGTATTCTTGACACAATATATTATTCAGCAAAACCAAATTACTTGGTCTCCTTTAAAGAAATTTTAAACCACTGTATATTTCTTTTTGGGACTAGATATAACTACTTGTTAGCCCTTTGTATAATTGTAACCATAACTAGTTCTCTATACTTCCATGTAAGTACTTTTTGGCCTCAATCCTACATTTACATTTTCCTGTGACTGTTATTAATCATCCCTTTACACTTCCCTGCAACAACTATTTATAATAATAGCAATCGAAAAAAACTACTATTTATAATACAATTTAGACTTTCCTGCACTTATTTTACATAAGTCAGTACAGTTGAAATGCACACAAGTTACAAAAACTACGAACTCAAATTCTGAAAACCTCGCTACTAAACTCATTGACTAACGACTGTAAGAACTTTTTGGCCTCAACCCTACATTTACATTTTCCTGTGACTGTTATTAATCATCCCTTTACACTTCCCTGCAACAACTATTTATAATAATAGCAATCGCTACTAAACTCATTGACTAACGAACCAAAAAAAATACCTGAAACTCTCCAGGTCGTGTTTCCTTCCTCTTGAAAGAGTATCTGGGTTTGATCTACAAAATAAATGAGACAATAAGCACAAAATACTATGCGACTTCAAGAAAATAATTCTCTTTCAGAAAAAAGTTTAGGTAATCACGCACCGTCATTCCTTTACTTTCCAAACTTTTCGTCAAACAATCAGTAAGAAATTCTCCTCCAATAGGAGAGGATGACACAGCCTGTGAAGAGAAAACAAGTGCAAAAGCTGAGGTCAGCCTACGAAAGCATAGCATGAATCATTCTTTTACAGTTTTACATCACTAATTTGCTTGGTTAAACATGAGATACCTTTTGGAGAACATAACCATCATGAACTGGAGCAACTGTAGTTGATCCTCCACCACTAAAAAAATTTATCATTATGGTAATGACATACATTAGTTTTGAGTTCCGCCATAATGAACGTTAAAAGGTAAGGTATACTGTTCAATAAAGAAACATAATTTCATCAGAAAGAGATACAAGTCATAAAACGGGCAACAGGACAGATTATGAACTAATCTACAACTAAAGGGTAAAGCTGATGTATATGTACCAAAATGAGCAAACATCCATAGTATATCAATATTCCATGTTATATAAAAATGGCATACAGAAACCAAACAAAAAAAATATCAGTCTTAGGATGAACATGCCAAAGTACTGATTCAAGCAAAAGGGAGTCTGTACGAATTATGCAGTCACATGTAGGTGGAGTGTACATCATTACCTGTCAACTACCAACGAGGTAGCACGGCCAGATGCAAAAGATGTGAGAACCTGGCATCATAGAACCTTCCAGTCACTAACAATCATGAAAAGCAATAAATATAACAGATTGTGCAAATCATTCATGCTCTGCAATTTGGAATCAAGGGGATGAAAATTCAAAGGGCATACAGCATTCTTAGCCATGAATAGAGCAGGAACTTTGTATTTTTCAAACATGAGCTCTGCCGTCCTGTAGGATACATAATAGAACTCAATCATTTGGCACCAAAACAAGAATTAATCTAAATATACAAAATAGGAAACATAAATCATGAACAAAGTGCAAGCAATCAAGGAACACAGTCATAACTTGCAACAAAAAAAAATTATAGGTTGGCACACTTGTTATAAGTTAAAACTAAAAATAATTAAGGTGTGTAACTATAGTACTTTAAACATAATAAACTAATGAAGGCATCACAATACACAATAATTTTTTTCATTTGGTCATCAATACAGAACTTCAGAGTCCAGGAGTGCACTAATTCGGTGTTTTAAACAATTTTGAAATCTGTTTGTTTACTAATATTACTTTCTTTGTTCAAGAGAAATGTTGGTCTTAAAAGCTAACCACGCAAACACTCAAAGAAGAAACACTATCAAGTGAGCTATGTAAGGCATAGAAGTATCAGAGGAGAAACGTTTTGTCACAAAAGAATGCAAAACTATTTTACATGAGAGTTTGGAATGAAATTGATATTAACAGTTGTAAGCTAATGATACAAGATTACGTTTCTCTCTGTTGTTGGGAATTGAAAGATGGCTCTGCAAGTAGCATTGGATGCTCTTTGGGATCAACCTGTAGGCAGTCCCTGAAAAGAATAGTCAGCAGTTAGGTACATGACAAATTATTGAAAATTAGGCTACATGGAAAAATAACTCGGGAATCTGTGTAAAGGTATGTCCTTCCCATCATATGTAACAATTGAATACAAATCTTCAAGACATGTGGAGAAGGTACACAATATTACAAAAATCTGTTATTTTAGGGACATGAGCCTAGTAAAAGAAAGAAGCTAATCTACAGCATGCCATTATCTTACATATATTGATATCAAATTATTAATCAGCCATATAAACACAATACAACAGCAGTTACCTGAAAGCATGGTCCCATATACCCTCCACAGCATCCCAGTCAACAACAATTCCATTCTTTATGGGTGACAACACCTGATAGAACAGCAGTACATACTCAAAGTCTTTACAGTTAAAATATCTGATATGTACTCCAATGAGAAAATCTCAGCTTTAAAACTAACCTCCATATGATCCCGACGATATCCTAAAGCTTGAGATCCTACATATAACTTCCGTTTTCCCTTGGCTTTCTCAGAATCACTTTTTGGATCAGCAGATCTAGAGTTATCAGTTTCATCCACTTCCATTTGATCAATTGACCCAACAACCTTAACAAAGAAACATACACCATCAGGTTAAGTTTAATTCTACATATCAACTAGTAATAACAACCAATTAACAGATTATATCATCGCACGCATTTGACTTTTGAGAGTCTAAAAATCCAATAGCAACCGCGAGTATGGTATCTGGGAACAATGAATGCTGCTCTTTCCCAACAACCATAACATATATGAAAACTGAACATCATTCAAAATTCTCTAGCCAGCAGCTGCCAGAATAATCCTAAAAGTTCGTCTTGCATTACTGTAACTAACAGTCATCTAATGTTTATAAATTCATCTTATGCAACTAATACATAAAAAAAATTCAACTAATTCATCAACGAAACATCCTCAAATGCTCCTTCCGTGGAACATGTTCTATGAGCACTGCTTACAATATTCTCAGTCATATTAAACAACAAAGCATAGTTTCAAAATCTTCGACACAACACTCACACTAAATGTGTCTGCAAGAGAATCACGCCAAGCAAACAAACACTATCTCCGTAACCCTAAATCTTCAACAACGCTAAATTCAACAGTTTCAGAGCAAAAACAATGCATCGAAAGCGCACTTACGGATGGAAAAACAGCCTTGGGCGCATCTTCGCCGGCGTAGCCAGCCTTGCAAGTGTGGGAACCGAGGTCGATTACGATGGCCGATACCTCATCTGCAAAAGCGAAGCCAGTAAAACAGAATTGAAGCTGAAATTGAAGATATATAGAGATGGAGAGAATGCAGGTTTCGTGTGTGTAAACTCACCGCCGCCGTACATGGTTTCCGAGAGACGAGTCGTAGAGGGGTTTCTGACCCGAGCTCTCAGCTAAGGCTCTAGAAAAAAGAGTGAGGAGAAGGACTGGGTTTTAATAACAAATCATATGTTTTTGAGGCAATTTTAACAGTTTATTTATGTTAGGTAAATACATGGTTTCGAAACGACCTAATTATTTTTAGTCAATGAAACGACCTAGATTTTATTGTCGTAATTCTTTACATTCAATCAGTCGAGTCATGACTCACAAGGTTTCTTCTACGGGATTCCAATTTTACCCTTGCAAAAACGTACGCTGAATATTGTGCATGCCCTATCTTACTTTGCCAAGAATAGTGTTCCTATCTTAATGCACATTCAATTTCTGCTAAAAAAATATACATTCAGTTCATTCTCAAAACATATACAGAGTAAGGGTTTTGGCAGCATTATGCAATTAATACAAGGGCCTAGAAATCAATCAATACAACTACGTACGAAAATACCCTCAAACTTTGCTGCTTCAGTTACCCTCCAAGATCTCCCTAAGCCAGCAGGTAGGAGTCTGCCTCCGAAACGGCTTTGGCCGCTTCGGCCAGCCTCTCCAGACCAAAGGAATTCACAAGAAAATCTATTAACGCAGCTCGGCACATCCTTTGCTCTTGGTACGCAGTAAAGTTGGCCTCTGCGGCTGACAAAATGTTGGAATCACACGGGAACATCTTCAAGCCGTCCAACACAGAGGACAGCTCTATGGCACCTGGTTCAAGCTTGGGAGATCTCTCAAGTGCAAAAGCCAACAAATAAGGGGGAACCGAGAAGCTGAAAATAGCATCAATGCCGATGTTGTACATCTGGGAATGTTCCCAGTAAGGAAGATACATCTTGCTGGGGTCGACAGTGCAATCCACACAGGAGTCATAACCGGGACCAATGTCCAAATTATCCTCACAGACCAACTGCATATGTCCCAAGAGAACACGACACACCAACAAGTGCCTTAGACCATTTTCGTCTGCTTCACAAAAACATGCCGCGTCCAGACCTTTTTCCGCAGAAAACAAACGCAAGAACCCACGAAATCCTCCTCTGGATTTTAAAGCATCGAACTCATTGATCAAGATTTGACCAACCTCTTCTTCATTTCCTGCGTTCAGAGCAGACGAAAGATCGCCACCAGTGGCAATCCCTATGGCCTTGGCAAAACTAAAACCATGCTCCACAATGCGAGCAAGCTCAGCTTTCGAGCCGCAGTAGAGAGCGGTACGAAGATTCTGGGGATTCCCAGGATTCCTACGAGCCATCTTGGCCAGGCTTTCTTGGAAACACGATTCCCGGGCACGACGGGTCGCATGGGACTCCTCAAAGCAGTGCACGGCCTCAATTGTAGTGGCTACCTTTGCGACACCCATCCCTCGAATGAAGCTTGTCTTGCTAAACCCTCGGTTCTCAAGGTGGTCGTCGGCTCTGATGATCATGCCGCATTTGGTGAAAGCACCGAACCGCGAATCTTCTTGGGCGTGACCCGACGTTGACCCGTGACTGGATGTAGACCCGACGAAAGGATGAGCTTCGGAATCTTGATTCTCTGCCGTTTCTTGAATTGAACCGACCTGCGTTTGCTCCATTATGCTTTCTACAGAAACGCAAGCAAGAGCAAATGCAATAGGCTATGGAGATCAGAAAGATTGAGAAAGAGAGTAAGAAGGAGCAGGTAGTTAGGGATCTTTTTCTGTTTCAAGAATCGCAAAAATTATCATCAACTCTAAGCTGAACTCGGCACAATTTATAGTTGCGTAGGAGAAAACCGTTGCATCACTTGCATGAGTTTGTTAAGGGCTATAAATGTAAATTTGACTTATATGAGCCCAGACGATGTCGTTTCGATATGGGTTTAAGACGGATTTAGGTTTCTTTTTGTTATGAGCGCGTCGTTTTGGGAGGGTTCAAGGCGAGGATTTTGGGTTTAAAGACCTTCCAGTTTGTTTATTTATTTGCTTGAAGTGGGGATTTTTTTTCTTTTTCCTGAAATGATTATAAAACCTTTTAGAGGTTTAAGTGAGAATTGAGAAATTTAAATAAATTATATTCTGTGTGAAAATCGATTTTCTTCGAACAACCAGTCTTGAGACGTGCCAGTACCTATGGGTCAGGTACAACCTTGATCTTGATGCTTGTTCGCCTTCTGACTTCTCTTCAAACGACTGTCGTACGGGCGTTGGTCAGGCCGACACTTAGGTTCTTCTTAGACCTAGCTGAAGAACAACTAGGATTTTTCTTCTCTTCTTACGAAGCGGCCGTTTCTTAATCAGACCAGTGTGGTTGAGCAGAGCTATAAATCAAGGATTGCAGGTCGTTCGTCAAAAGATTTTCTGACAAACCGGGGATATTTGCTAGAGTTGTCACTCCAACAATGGTTTACGGATAGGGCTTTATGAAGTGGTGATGGACTGTTCGCTCACGGATGAGGCTTGGTGTGGTAGAAGCGGGTAGTGCTCACGGATGAGGCTTTGGTGAGTAGCAGCGGGGAATGCCTACAGATAGGGCTTTGGTGGACAAAAAGACTCGAGGAATCTTTCTGGTAGAAGTGCTCCGGAGAGGCTTGTTTTGCAGTGTGCAAAAGTTGTATTGAATCATTGAGAGGAATCTTTCTGAGATGTTTTTTTTCTTCTTGTACCCTGACCCCTTTATATAGTGAATACTAGGGTTTGTTCTTTCTTGCGGATCAAGGCATATCAAATCTTCTTCGGATCTTTGGAGAATTCCTTAAGAAACCGCAAATGTTTGCCAAACATGACTTCAAATGGAAATAGAATCTTTACAATTACTTAGACCGTAAGAATCGGTCCAATAGACTCGAGAAGTCAGTATTCACTAAGAAATATTATTTTGGCTCAAACATAGCCCCCCAGGTATTAAAGGAGAAGCCATGCGTCTTGACTGAAAAGACTTATAGTCCCCACGCATCATTCATACTGGCGAAAGCGATTCACTAGCCCAACTGACAAACACCAAACTCAGAACACTCCAACCTTGAGCGGATGTAAAGACAGATCTCAAGTGTAGGTTTCGTAACCTCAATAGTAATGAGTAGTAGCTAGGCAAGTCCCAATAACAACTCACATAACCGTCAGATAAAAATTATGTAATTATCTTGAATTCCTGGAGTTCTGAACTTGAGAACTATAAAACAAACTTTGATAAGAACATGCCCTTAAGCTCCTGCTAAATGCTTCGACGTAAAGAAGTCCCCCATGCTTAATTAAATATAATAACAAGACTACAAGAATTGATCTTGATGATAATTGATAGCAATGAACCAAAAAAATTTTAGCCTCAATGTAGGTAATTCTACTGATGTATAATAAATTCATATCAACCACTTACCGGTTGTTTTATGATCAAGCATTGTTCTTCGATACCATAGCCTCCAAACTGAATCAATTCTTCTATGAAAAATCCTCCAAGAAAACCATGAAAACCAACTCCATAAAATACTTAGTTAAAAGCTGATGAAACTTTCCTGCTCAAGAGGCTGACTTTGGGAACGATTTACTCCATGCTCAGATGATGATTCTGATCTGTTCTTGGCTTGAGAATATAGTACAATATATGTACTTGAAGGATTGATGAAGGGAACAGCCAAAGAAGCCCAGGAGGATAGCACGAATAATATCACAAAACAGCTCCAAGAAAACACATTTTCTGGAAATTCAGTTTTTCCTTATTATTTGGCCGACTTGAAGAGCTTGTACCTTGAGCTTCCCATCGTATTTCTGGATGATTCTTGATTCTAAAATGCTCTAAAAACATCTCAACTTGATGTATAAACAAAAACCCCAGTGATAGGTTCATGTTAAGATGAAGAAACAAGGCCACCAAAACTCATTGCAGTTTAGTTTTTCTGGAATGGCTGCTTCAAGATGCCAACTTGTAGACCTCATAACTCACTCCTCAAAGCAGCGAATGACATGATTATTTTTCCTACTTGTAGTCCAATATACTGGCTTCAAGGAAATGTATTGCGAATAAGATTTTAACCCATGGAAGGAGGCGCGAATGGACCATGAAAATGTCCAAAATAAGCCAAATCTGAAATTTCTAGATTTTCTCTTTGTATGAGCTGACTTGGTTGATGATTTCCATAGGCTTTTCTTGTGATTTCTGGGGAATGAGACAGCCAAACATGTTCCTTAGCATCAATAGTACATATCCAAAGTCTTGGATGCTTGATGTGAACCTCCCAAAAGCTTGGAACTACTCGATAAAGTACCTTGAGATACCAAGTTTTCTTGAGTCTTTGACAACTTTTCGCTGCTGCTAATACTTTTAAAATAACAGGCCACATGTGTTGGCCTTGAATTATAATGATCAACCTCAAAATAGATTGATTAAATAAAGTACAAAACCATGAATTGGTTTTGATAAACTGCAGGGATTAGTTTAGAGAACCATAGGGATTAGTTCAAAAATAAAATAAATACTAAAACTCAAAAAGTTTCAAAAATTTGCTCCAAGAACTTCAAAAATTGGCACAGAATATGTATAGTGTAGCCCCCCAGTTTAATTGGGTGAAGTAAATGTAATGAGAATAAGCCGATTAAACTGGTCTTGCATACCTCAAACATAGGCTTTTCTGGTAGAACATGATGTAAAGAATCGTACTGCATATGTAGAGTTGAAACTTACTTCTTTGCATGCCTGCGCTAATTTGGCTCCATGAATGAGAATTGCAAGTCTCCTTGTGGGATCAGTCATAAATAGACTTGTATTGTTGCTTTGAACGTTTTACCAAAAACGTAGCATTCTTGTACCATGTCAACTCTGTCTCCATTTCTTCAAAAGATATTAGAGCGTCCCCCATACTTCCGGCGAATGTCAAAATTCTATGCCTTATGTCAAACTCATTGTGTTCCATCAACAACTCCAAAAGTTGTTGTTAAGGGTATGACTAAATCAAGGCAGTCTAGTTCGCAACTTCCAGCCCCCAGTATAAACTTGGCTAAGAGATCGCAAAAGTTGCTGGTCTTCTGCTTCATTGCGGTAGCAAATGCTATAGGACTAGTTATAAATTAATTTTTACTCCATGCAAGAAACCCTTAAGAAAGCTGCAGACTCCCTTCCACCATCTTGCTATGAATGTAACATTAAACACACAATGACTTCTTTGAAAATCTTCATTGCTAACATGAGGTTGGAAGCCCCCCAGTATAATAGAACCTTCAGCGAATGGCTGTTATAAAATCTGTTAACCCCAATACTGGTTTCAAGACTATTCTTCACATGAGGTAAATTCATGAAGACACCTTGGACTTTGAATTACTCTCTACGTGATCATGTTGGCGCCTCTTCTTTGAACCTTTTGGTGTATATACAGCAACACACATTTGTCGCTGCTAGATGGACATCTGCTATGCATGAAACTTTATGAATACCAGAGTAGTTAATTCTTCTTCAATGCAATTTAGCTTCGATGCTCGGTTCTACTTCACTGTTTAAGAATGTTCAGGACACCATTATGCAGAAGGCTTTTTTCTTAAATCCACTTTCCGTACTTATGCCACAGTAATTTGGCATAATCAATAGAAATTTTGTCCTTCTAGCAGCTCCTACTAATCGTCTCATCTCAAGAGGGATCATTCTTATGGATATATCAATCCCTACACACACCACTCATAACCACCATGTACCAAGTTACACTAATCTACTTACAATATTCAGCGAATCCCATTATGTTAAAGCGTGCTAATAATCTCCTCGAATTTATAGCCACAAGTCTTCGCTTAATAAATGAGTTGTTGTCTATCTTCATCTCTTCAAGTGTAAGGAATTTAATCATGTCATTATATTCGCATAACAACTTCATTAAAGGCCATATGTGTTGGCCTTAAAAATACCAAAATAGTACCAAAACTCTGTGCATAAGAATTCAAAATTTTCAAAAATTTCAGAGTAACTAATTTCTGTCCCTATGTGCCCCTTGGTTTTAGTGTCCGAAGTTGGCAAATGAAGGAAAACAAAACTTGATTCAAGCCCTCCAAGTATGTAAGCATGAATAGAAAACATTTTTGTGTGCATTTACCAAGTTATTAGTGTCTACAAGTCCGTTCGTCGTAGTCATAAACACAAGACACAGGTTCCCGAGCATTCTGACCTCTTGATACTAAAACTGTCATAACTTCTTCTTGGAATGTCGAAATCACAAACCGTAAATTGTTTTAGAAACTAAACATCCATACCTTTCTATCAATATGAAGTTTGCTCACTGATTCGTTCGGGATCTTCCCAGGTATATCTGCAAAGTTACTGCGCAGAAGCTGCCATTGAAATTGGTTGAACAACTGCTTGGTTTTAATGTCCATAGTTAGGCAAAGGAGGATAGCGAATCTTGAGTGTCAAGCTCCCTAAGTGTATAAGAACATGTATAGAAAGCACAAGTACACATTCGCCAGCCAAACAAGATCTTCAATGCCATTCGCCATGCATATATGCATGCTGTCAATTTTTCGTTCATCCTCACCATCTTATCTTTAAACTGCAATAACTTTTTACTGGAATGTCAGAAACATAAGCTGTAAACTCCGTTAGAAACTCGACATCCAGGGCTTTCCACACATATACAGCTTGCAGACTAGTTATTAGTAGATCATCACCAGTGATTCAATGAAGTTGTTGAACAGTAGTATAGGCTGCTGAAAACGTGTCTTCTGACTTGCCGGGACTCAAACAGCCATAACTCTCTCCTAGAATGCTGAACTCGTGAACCGTAAATTCCGTTGAAAACTAAACATACAGGGCTTTTCGTGCATATGAAGCTTGTCTTCTAATTCTTCTTGGATATTCTCAGTTTATTCTGTGAAGATGCAACATAGAAGCTGCTGTTGCAAATTTGCTGAACTACTCTTGCTTCAAATCTTTGTACTCTGCTGACAGAATGGCTGTAACTATGAAACACATATATTGTTTCTTACATCTAAGACCTCAGAAATAGGTCTCTAATAATATATGATATAATTCAAATCTCTGTCAGGTAAGAACATTGTCTTGCATTTCAGCAAAACACAGAATCTCTTTTTGTATATTTTTGTTTTTTTTCAATGCAAGAATTGAAATGAAATTTAAAAGGCAAAGAATTAAAGTGAAGAAGGAAACTCAACATGAAAACCTTCGTATGAACACTGTGGAGGCTACCAATGCTTCACTCCAAGCCTTGACATATTGATATTGGTGGCATGAGATTCTCTCCGGCGAGAAACTCCAAGTATTGAACAAAGATGCTTAGTATCAACGACTTGAAAACTTGCAAAGAGTTGTCACTTGTAGGGAATGTTGCATAGCCCCCCATGCATCTTCTTAATTTAACTAAGCTTGACCTTCAACTGCATCTTCGCATGACATGGAATAGAGATCAGCCTTGTCACCGACTACTATGTCGTAGTGTCTAGTGTAAACTGATGCAGCCACATATTGGTCTTCATTAAAAACCACTTGCTGGTTCATATTCTCAACAAGGGACTCCGTGTAATTGAACTCCTCTGCTTTAGACTTGCTAATTTTGGAGTCGAGAGTCAACCTGTAGTCATCATCGTATTCATCGTAGGTTGTCTCCGTGTTAATATCAAAATAACAATCACCGCATATTGGTGGCTTAACTTCTGCATTAGACAATGACATATTCCTGCTATAAACATCATTGAAGACCATTTGTTAGGCTTGGTCTGTGACATCAACAATAAGCTTTTTCTCCACATATTTTAGAGCGCAGCAGCTACAAGTCAACTGATCAACTTCTTCGTTGTTGGAGCAGCGTAGTTGGATATAGTCTTCATCATTGTGCTCCACATGAGATTCACCACAAATTGACAAATCGATTTTTTTCTAACTCGACTAGAGAAAAGATTTCGCCACTAGATTGATCAAAAACCGATTCAGCTTTAGGTTCTACTTGTTAAGATTTTAAAACCTCTTGGTTAGTATTGCAAACACCATGGTTTGCTTCATCTTGCAGCTTTGTTGTCTTCTCATTAGCTGCTTTAATTTCTTGGTTATGCTTATCCATGAAAGCATTTATCCGATCCGCGGTTGCATTTATTTTATCAAGTTGCTCAGTGATAGCCTTCAATTTCTGCTTGAACTCGTCGTCCATGATCACCTCACTATAACCAGTTAACTAAGTTAATTTTTCTGGTAATAATCCGAAACGTGAAATCGTTTCTTCTACAATCCTGACACGTTATATCCCACCCGGCGTGCCAAATGTTCTGCGTGAAAATGGATTTTCTTCGAACAACCAGTCTTGAGGCGTGTCAGTACCTATGGGTCAGGTACAACCTTGATCTTGATGTTAGTTCGCCTTCCGATTTCTCTTCAAACGACTGTCGTACGGGCACTGGTCAGGCCGGCACTTAGGTTCTTCTTAGACCTAGCTGAAGAACAACTAGAATTTTTCTTCTCCTCTTACGAAGCGGCCGTTTCTTAATCAGACCGGTGTGGTTGAGCATAGCTATAAATTAAGGATTGCAGGTCGTTCGCCAAAGGATTTTCTGACAAACTGGGGATATTTGCTAGAGTTGTCACTCCAACAATGGTTTTTATAGGTATTCGCTTACGGATAGGGCTTTATGAAGTGGTGATGGACTGTTCGCTCACGGATGAGGTTTGGTGTGGTAGAAGCGGGTAGTGCTCACGGATGAGGCTTTGGTGAGGTAGCAGCGGATAATGCCGACGGGCCGGACTTTGATGAGTAGCAGCGGGGAATGCCTACGGATAGGGATTTGGTGGACAAAAAGACTCGAGGAATCTTTCTGGTAGAGGTGCTCCGTAGAGGCTTGTTTTGCAGTGTGCAAAAGTTGTATTGAATCATTGAGATGTTTTTTTCTTCTTGTACCCTGACCCCTTTATATAGTGAACACTAGGGTTTGTTCTTTCTTGCGGATCAAGGCATATCAAATCTTCTTCGGATCTTTGGAGGATTCCTTAAGAAACCGCAAATGCTTGCCAAACATGACTTCAGATAGAAAGAGAATCTTTACAATTACTTAGACCGCAAGAATCGGTCCAATGAACTCGAGAAGTCAGCATTCGCCAAGAAATATTATTTTTGCCCAAACAGATTATTGTAGGCCTAATAGTATTGTGATAATTTGTTAATATAATATAAATTTTTCATACACAATTACATGTGGACGTTTATAATACAATGTTCTTGTTTAGAGTTGGAAAAGATCCCTTCATGTCATATTGAAGAGTTTGCCCCTCTTTTTGATGGAAAGGTACACCGGGCTGGTCTTAGGCCTCGATTCATTAAGCTGAGGTACTTTGATATATATGGTTATGTAGGTTATTGCTTTTTAGACCTAAATAAAATCCTCTTATGGACATAATTTTTTAGTTAGTCTCTCTTTTGTAGCTTCTATAATGCAGTAGCTTGGTAGGTTTTCTTTAGAAAATATAGTCATTATGTGAGCATGGCTTGTAATATGGAGTGTCTTTTGACATTCTCCGAGTTTGACCTAGTATCTCCGAGTTTGACCTAGTATGGTCGTATGATTGAAATCAACGAAGCTCGACATTTCTTTCCCTAAAAAACAAACTACATGATTTTTCAGTCTCAAAAGTGATTAGCCAACCCATGAGCTACTCTATTTCAAGTTTTAGCAGATCATCTATTTTGGCTCTTAAACCATAGTTTTTAGCAGTAACACCAGACTTCTATGAGCAGATCATCTATTTTGGCTCTTAAACCATAGTCTTTTAGAAGTAACACCAGACTTCTATGAGCAAGTCCACCCTTATGAATTTTAGTGACCTCGGTCATTATCCACATCACCCTCAAGACCCGACTAGTCCGAGTGTCATATTCTATAAAATAAAAAACCAACATATTCACTAATGGGTCTTCCCATGGGTTAAACCTATGACCTCCCAAACCGGTTCACCCCAACTGGTTGTTGTCGTAATAGTGGCTCACCGTGAAGCTCGAAATCGAACTGGTGGCCGCAGTTCCTGTCCAACTTCTTGTTGAAAGCAACCTAGAGAAGGGAAGAACAAATACAAAGTTATATGCTTCAAGACTACTTAATTTGTTGTCCAGTCTATTTTTAATTATGAAGAATTTCGAGTTCGATATATGATGAGTCACAGGGTCTTCAACCACATATGTGTACGTGGTAACCTTTGCAACTATATTCAATATTTTGTTCAAAATTCAGATGATATCAAGAAAGTTGGTCTACATACTGAGCAGAAGATGATATCTTCTTTAAGGAGTCTACATACGGTGCTAGGGTATATCAATGTGCGGAGTATTTCTAGATGACAAAATCTACATTCATCGAGTCTTTCAACGATTTATAAGAGAAATCATTACTCTTTACTCAGAAAAATACCTTTATAATCCTACCTCCACCGATCTTAGAAGACTTCTACCTAAAGGTGAAAGGCAAGGAATGACTTGAAACATCGACTGTATGCACTGGTAATGGAATAATTTTCTAACCAGATGGGTTGGTGAGTACAGTGAAAAAATATTCCTGCTAGAATTCTTGAAGCTATCACATCTTATAACTTTTTGGATATGATATGTCTATTTTTGAAATGCCCAAGGGATGCAACGACCTTAATGTCCTAACAAAGTCATGATTGTTTGACAAGCTAACTTTCGGTTGAGCACCGGAGCATCTCTAACGGTTTTAGTTATTATTTAGCTAAATTTATTGAAAAATAAATGTAAATAGAAAAATATGAATTTTACTTCACAAGTATAGCTAAACTATAATCAATAGATATTGGTAACCTAGTACTAGCGGGTTTAGTGACATTAATTTCTCCTTAGTAAGTGAAAGGCCATGAGTTCGACTCACAATATGTAGAACAATCATGCATTTGATCAAAAATAAATAAATAGACGTTGATATTTAATTAAAACATCAACATCTATTTATTAAAGCAAGTTTATGGAGCAGCGCCCAAGGCTTTGGTTTAATTAAAAAGACATTTAACTTATATTACTGAAGTCTGATTTACAGCCGCCACGGGAAAAAACGTGAGTGACTTTCTGTTACGTTGTACGCGTAACGTGCGTGCGCAATCAAAAGACGAATTGTAGACAATTTTTTTAATAAAAAATAAATTTGACTTTTATGTAACAATTTTATTACAAACTAGTTAAATTTTTAACTTTTTGTTTTTTGTGTTCAACCAGGCTGCCCTTAGAAAAAGATTATTATTCCCTACTGCATTTTGTTATTCTGGGTTTTCCTCTCCTTTAAAACCAGAACCCTAATACGGAAGTATGAAAAAGCTAGTGATGTAGCCAACCTATCAAAGAACAAAGCTAGGTGTGGTTGATTTTATGTTTAGTTTGAGCTTAAGAACACTGCCCTTCAATTTTATGTTACTTTATGATTATGATTTATTGATTAGTCGATTTCTTAACTTTTGTTGATTCTTAATTTGACTGTTGTTTCCGGGTGGCTCGTGGTCCCTTTAGCGGGTTGCACGACTTCAGAAATAGCGGACTTCCCTGTATTCTGAGTTTTCCTGTGTAAAGAACAAACACGTCAAAGAGGCGTCCCCGGGTTTACCGAGGGAAGCCACTCCGATGCTTAAGTTAGACACTGTCAATTAAGCATAAAACTCGGGAAAAGTCAAGAAGTTTCATCGTCCCTTTATGGGGAGGCATGTGCCGGTATTTATAGTAGCATTGAAGGCAGCATTCCTGTCCCTTTCCAATGTGGGAGTAGTTTCCCTTGCTTTACTTAGCTTTATGGCGAATTGGGCCCAGACAAAGGGCCCAGAGTGGCTTCACATTTAATTGTAACCCGGTAAAGGTGAAATATTAGGTTCCACCTATAAACAAGTCCCCCAAGTCCTCAGTCAAGGGGTACGCTTGGGTGGGGACTTAAAATCGTTTCTTTACCGGGTTACAAAGTTAGCAACCAAACCCGGGGTACCCAGTCCCCCAAGTCCGTACGCAAGCGTAACCCGCAGACATTCTTTACGTTGAGAATTCAAAACGACGTCTCCGGGTTGTAGTGGGGGAAACTGAAAAGTTTTTCGGTTTTGTGAAGCGGCATACGTGACACGTGTCGTTTCCCTCGAGAAACTGAAACGTCCCTTCAGTGCACGCCCCTAACTGTATAAATAGGGGTTGAGGGTGACAGTTTTGTCTCACCTCCAAACCGATAACTTTTTCGTGCTTTTTGCTTTCGCTCTCTTTTGTCGCTGTTTCTTTTGATTTTCAAACTCAAATCGATCTCAAAAACCCCTTCAAATCCTCATAAGTAAGGTATGGGTCCTCTCCCCTTCCTTGTTGTGTGTTTCGGAATGACTTTTGTACTGTTTCTGGGTTCCGAAGAAGGTTTTTCTGGGTTTCTGCGTTGTGGGGTTTTAACCGGGTTATCTGGGTTTCTGTTGACATCCCCGTGTTTTGTGTTTTGCAGATGGCCAACGAAGCAATGGACACTCACGTCCCCGAGTTTGCCTCTGTAACCTTCACTGATGGGACCGCTCTCGACCCTCCCGGGTACACACTGACAGCGGAGGAGATCGTGGAGCTAAGGAGCAACTGGAAAATCCCCGAGTCTGTTGAAATACGGCCCTTAGAACCCGAGGACCAGTTCTTCGCTCCCGGGGATGGGTGGACGTTGTGCCACGAGTATCAGCTACGCTGCGGCCTTTCACTCCCGCTAAAGGTAGAGGTGCAGTATCTTTTAGGTGCGAGCAACTTCGCAATCGGGCAAGTTGGACCGAACATGTGGAGGCAGCTACTCGGGTTGTGCGTTATGTACAAGGTGTTGAAGCAGCAGATGCCGACCTATCACGAGTTACACGCCATGTACCGGGCCGAGTACTCCCGGAAGGCGGGTTTCAGCGGGACCATCCAACTGAAGTCCAAAGCGGTTTTCAAGAAGATCGTCGAGGACCTGCCAACCTCCGTGAGCCGGACCTGGAGGGAGAAAAGTTTCTTGATAAGAAACTTTCAAGACCCGGGATACGCGTTTCAAGTACCGGGTGACTTCCAGCCACTGATGAGTGAGTCCTTCTCTCTCCGGATTCTTCTTTCTTTTCTCTATCCCGGGTTATAATTATGTTGTTTGTGTTGCAGATGTCCCCGACATTCCTCTGGAGCCGGTGATGGAGAAGAGGATCCGGAGGATGCTGTGGGCTTTTCGGGGGCAAGACGACCGGAGTTCATACCGGCTTTGTAGGCTGTACGTGTACAGAAGGTGCCGGTTGATGGAGCTACCAGGTTTGTCCAGTGTCATTTTAAATTTTTGTTGTCACATGGCATGCTCTTTGTGTAACAGGCTATGTTTTTGTTGCAGCTCTTCTTCCGATGGAGTTCACCAAACGGAAGAACCCGGGAATATATGACGGCTTTGAGGATAAAGCTGTATGGACCGGGATCCGGATGCAAGGGGCGGATGGTCTACTCTACGACATCAATCTGACCACAAAAGCGGCTTTTCTGCGCCCGGAAGCCGAGCAAGGGGAGCTTCAGCAGTTCCATGTTGATACCATGCATTACAAAGAGGTTCCCGGGTACTTGGCTGAGGTTCTCGGACCAGAGGTTTATCAGGAGGAAGAGGAAACTGAAGGGAATCCCTCGGAGGCGGGTGAAAACCCGGTATTCGAAGAACCGGTGGCTCAATTTACCTTCACCGATGAAGAGACTGAAGAACCGGTGATGAGCGCGGTGCCCTCATCTGTGCTACCGGGTGAAGAGAAGTTGACTGAAGATGAGGCTGACGACGGGGGTGAAGAAGTTGTTGGTGTCAAAGGGGTGGTGAGTGAGAACCCTGAGGGAAGTGATGGGAGCGACGAAGTGCACGAAGTGGAACCCGTCCCCTCCCACAAACGCACCCGGGAGGCATCCAGCTCGGCAAGGTCCGAGAGGAAGAAGAGGAGGAAGGAGAGGAAAGAGAGGAGGGAGAGAAAGCAGCACCGGGACACTACTGAGATAATGGAGGAATTGGCGAGCGGGGGAATGACGGACGTGGCCATCCAGAGGATGGTAGCGGACTTGAAGAATTGCGCCGCCGACTCTTATGTCCTGGAGCATGAGGACCCGTTGATCGTAGCCCGGAGGACGCAGGAGAAACTGATGCGGGTAAGTTTTTCTTCTTCCTTAACCCGTTCTCCCTTTTGTTTTTTGTTTTGTTTTTTTTTATACTAACCCGTTATTTGTTTTATGTAGGCTGTCAGGTTGTCGTACTTGGCAACTGACCGGCTCATAAATGAAGGAATCCCCGAGAGAGAGAGAGTTCTCAAGGACGATCTCCGGGCGGCCCGGGACCAGGTGACTGCGAGCGAAGAATGCCTGGCTCGGGTCCGGGAAGAGGCAAGCGCAGCCGCGGTCGCGTCGTGGGCGGAGTTGTCCAAGGCAGAAGACCAAATGGCAGAGTTGGTGGCCAAAAACTCGGAGCTTGAGAGGGTCATCGAGGGTCACCGGGAGGACCGGTGTTCTCAAGATGCCGCTATTGCTCAGCTTACTCAACAAAATCAAGCGCTGCAGCAGCAAGTGACTTCTCTGGAGCAGCAGAAAGGAGAATTGGTGCAGTCTGTTTCCCGGGCCAGGGACTCTGCTGTCTCCGAGTTTCTGGCGAGCCCCGAGTTTGAGCTGAAGCTGCGGTCGGCAAGGGCTGAGGCTCGTGCCGAAATTGTTAGCGCCGGGATTCGCCAAGGCTGGCTCGACAAAGCCGGTTATGATGGTCACCAAGGTCATGTCAGACCCGATGAGGCTGCAGGCACCTCCCGGTCGACTCCTGCTGCGGCTGCAAACCTTAGGGCTCCTGCAAACCCGGTTCGAAGTCCCCCGGTTCGTTCTTCAGCAGCTCGGAGAGGTACATCCTTACTGTAACTATTTTATTACAAACTAGTTAAATCTTTAACTTTTTGTTTATGTGTTCAACCTAGCCACCCTTAGATTACATTTTTTTGGCAACTCAGATTACATTTCAGTCCCTCATATATATATATATATATATATATATATATATATATATATATCCTTTTTCTCGGTAAAGGTCCCTCATATATCCTTACTGTACCATGAACCCGCCTATATATAAGCTCTGCAGATCGACCTAACCTCCCAGCAATCCACACCCCCATCGAAACCCTACGGGAACTCACCAACTTCATTCTCCGCCACAACCGCCTCTCGGTTCAATCTCAGTGTCTCTCGCTGTCCTCAGTTTCTAGGTTTAAGGTTTGCGATTCGATCTGGGTTTGGGCTGACCCCCACGTTTCAACGAAAAGCCAAAAGAAGGAACGTTGATGGCGCCTCACATTCCATTCGAGATAATCACTGAAATACTTGCAAAACTTCCTGTGAAATCCTTATTGAAATTCCGAGTCGTGTGCAAGTCATGGTACTCCTTAATCTCAACCAAGCAATTCGTCAGAAAACATCTGTCAAGCAGTAATACTAGTATTCCCAAAAGAGTAATCCAGCTTAGCCCTAAGGACATAACCTTTTACTCTCTTCATGATTCCATGCTAGTGGAGGAAAGTTCACCCATCGAATTTCCGATCGAAAACTTTAACATGCCTCATTGGATGAATAAAGAAGAACGCAGATCTTTCTTTATGATCATTGGTTATTGTGATGGTTTGCTATGTGTAAAAGCTTACACTGATACTATCTACCGTTTTTTCTTTCTTTGGAATCCAAGTACAAGAGAGTCCAAAATATTGCCGTATACTGAAGAGTATTTTAGTTTTAATTATTGCTGCGGATTTGGTTATGACTACATCAGCGACGACTACAAGGTGCTAATAGCGGCTCCTCCAGACCAATGTTATAGCTATAGCTGTAAATCATATAAATCCATGCTGTTCACATTAAGAACAAATTCTTGGAGAAGAATTCAGGAGGATTTCCCTTTTGGTGCTGAATGTCGGTGGGACAATAAAAATATGTTTGCTACTCTTGTAAACGGAGCCCTACATTGGATGGTGATCATGCTTGAAGGCAATAATCCGTGGCTGATAATTTCTTTTGATTTAACTACTGAGACATACAAGGAGGTTGAACATTTTGGGTCGATTCGTGTTGATCAGTATGCTGGAATTGGAATAGGGGCCTCAAACAGAGGGTGTTTATGCTTACTTGTTATCAACAGAGCTGTTCTAAATTATGAGTATTGGGTGATGAAGCAATATGGGGTGCAAGAGTCTTGGACTGTATCAGCCAAAATCCCTCTCTGTATGGGCGCTGCTGTAAGTGTCATCGTGAAACCGGTGACATGGTTTTCTGAAAATGGATATATTTTATTCAATGGAGCTGGGAAACTGGCTATTTACAATGCAAACAACAATTCAATTAGGTATCTGCATGAAATACCCGGAAATTATTCAAGTACTCATGGTGATGCCTATGTTGAGAGCTTAGTTTCACCCAAGGCTTATAGTAACCGCGGAGCTAACGAAATTAGGCGTGTCAGTATCAATGTAGGAAGTATGAATAGAGTAGTGTTGTAGGCAACAAGATATAAAAGGACAAAGGTGTGTGGTTTTATCTTTGGCTAAGCCTAAATATACTTCTTTTCAATTTTATTTTTCAATTAAATTGTGATTTATTGATAAATCGATCCCTTAACTTCTGTTGATTCTTGGTTTTCTTGTACGTACTTGTGGATCTTAATTAGTTCTTAATTTGAATACTTCGATCAATTAGCTTAGAAGTAACATTTCTCAATCTGATTGTCGGCTTCAGGTACAGATCAGGAAATAGAATTAAGGTGGGCTAAATTTATATATCTACCAGGAATTTTTTTGTTTGTTAAAGTTTGACAGAGCATCTCTGTTTTGACGGAATCTCTCAATTGTATCTCACTTTTATTTAATAAACACAATTATTAAATATGAACTAGAAAGAACCAGACAAGTATCAAAACGCGCAAGAAGCAAAACCATATCCTTATTCAAAATGGAAAGGAATTACTTCGAGCTTGTTTTGTTCTTCATCATCCTCTTCAGTCTTCACTTCTCAAGAGATGGTGATTCAAAGTGAAGCAAGAGTTTGCGAAGTGCCAAGCTAGACATTCAACAAGCTCTATTTCATAGACACTCACTGCATTGTGAGATGTAACAATGAGGGTTACGTACAGTTACGACCGACAAATGCTCCCATGTCATGCGACAGTGCAGAACTGCAGATACTTGAAGGCTTGCTAGAAGCCCTAGCTGGCCTAAGTAATGTACTCAATATGCAGCTGTGTACTTGCTGGATAGTGAATCTGTCTATGTCAAGACTCCTCCCGGATTTTACCCTAAAATCTGGAATAAACCCTGCGAAACCACCTCCAAAGAAAATTCTACCTAAAATTCGGCAAGACTTCTCTTGAAAATAGACAACCATTCCTAGCTAAACAAAACATGCAAACACTTATACAATCAATCTTTAACCTTACTCTGGGAGCCACCCTGCTCCCCAAATTCACAACTACAAAAACACAATATCACTTAAACAACTACAAACACCATGGTCATTAGAGCAATTATATTAAAGAAAAATAATAGTTAAAGGATAAGCGAAATTCAACTGTATATGACTATGCATTGTCTCCAAGTACGTCCGACCTCATTAGACTTTCCTTCACATTAGGCAATTTAAAATCGAAGAGTCCATGAAAGAAACATGTAAAAATTACGTTAGAGTGAGTGAACAAAAATAAAAATATAATTAAAAAAAAATATTATATATTTGAACATGCTCTCCCATTTTGTTTTCTTAAATAAAACAATAATGCATGCGAAGTTTATCGAGCTGGCCTATTACCACTAGTCACAATTAATGAAAAATATTAGGCCTTTAGGGCTATTGTATGTGAGTATATAATACACACATCCTAATACTCCTTATGAGAATGTATGCATATGTGATATCATATATGTAGCTCACATCTGTGCATTCTCATGCAGGACTGCTACATTCGTGCCTAGCATGAGGGTCACACTATAATGGCGAAAAAAAACTCCCATCGTAGGGTTACTACGCTTAGGTCTTGCACTCACGTCACACTATTATAGCGAAAAATTGGACGGTAATGTGTTCCAATACTCCATGTGAGAATGTATGCATATGTTTTTGCCCTTATGTTGTGTTTTTCTTAAATGATTTCTTACCTTAACTGCCTTGCGTTTCTTCTTTCGTGACTAGCGGCACTATGACGTGCTTAAACTAACGAGGTGCAGTTTGGGCTTTATAGTCTAGCTTGTTCATTATATATCTATGAAATTAAGAAGACTGATGTGTGTGAGGGCTAACAGCGCAGGAAAAAAAGCATTAGCCAAGTAACATTACATTAATGATTTTTGTGTGATGCATACGATAACACGTATATATATATATATATATGTATTAAAATTGTTTTGATCTGGAACTTGAGTTGTGCCTAGCACACCCTTGGTTCCACCTGCCCGGCTTTGATACTATCAAATGCAGAGTCAAGATTTATGAGGGAGCCGAGTCAATCTGATGAACTAAATCTATGTGGACTAGTGTGTGAGCTAATTAACGAGTTGGATTATATGTTAGTAACATAGAAATCAACTTAAACAACATATTCACTTAGTTTTGTCCCAAATTGTATTCAAAGATCACAGTCATCATGTCAGGACCCACCCCGGGTTAAACCCCTTTAACCCGAAGTAAATCCTGCGGGGACCACCTCAAGGGAACTTCTTACCGAAACCCCCTTGAAATGGCCAACCCTTCCTACAAAACTAACTAAACCGGGTTAGTCAGAGCAGTCTACAAAGATGATTACCCCAAAGAATTTCAAGCAGCAACGGAATGATCGACTATGCCTCGACTCTCGTACGCGCTCGACCTCCTCTCAAGAACCCTGCATCACTGGGCATTTAAAAACGAAAGGCCCAGGGGAGAAACATTGAAAAACTGTTAGAGTGAGTGGACGAAAATGAAATATAAAAACTCTACAATCCACTAATGTTCTCCCAAAAATTTATTGATTTAAATACCATTTATGCATGCCCACCAAAATATTGAATTTCCCACAAATGTATGATAAGGTAAACAAATAAAGAATATGGGAAGAGAAATGTTCACAAAAATAATAAGTCTGACCTCTCAGACTAGGGTTGGAGCTAAGAGCTCTAGTAGCGCCATCACGCTATGCTAGCTAGATAAAATAATACGGTCAACCCTTGTAATATCAACCTGACCTCTCAGGCTTGTCTGTCCTCTCAGACCAGGGTCGGAGCTAAGAGCTCTAGATAAAGTGATAACGGTCAACCCTTATAATATCAACCTGACCTCTCAGGCTTGTCTGTCCTCTCAGACCAGGGTCGGAGCTAAGAGCTCTAGATAAAGTGATAATGGTCAACCCTTATAGTGCACTACGTAGTTTGCCTGACCTCTCAGGCTAGGGTCGGAGCTAAGAGCTCTAGTAGCGCCCTCACGCTACTCTAGCTAGCATATTTATTGGTCAACCCTTATAATAAAATTCATAAAATAATTTACTCAAATTCTCTATCCAAATAAATCTCTTCCCAAAACAATTAAGTAAAACAAATCCTTGTCATATATGAATAAATCCAAATCCAAATAAAGTCTCGGGTTCAATTCCGTTCGAATGACGGACCATCCCCGTCTATAACCATTTTCAGAAAGAAATAGAAAATTGGAGTAAAAATGGTAGATACGTTCAATCATCAAAATCAATTCCTCAACATGATAAAAATCATCAACCGAGGTTCCCGCTAAACTTTATCCAAATAAAACATCCAAGAACCCGAGAAAAATACAATTCTCGAAAACAATCATAAAAACCATGCAATTAAATCAATGATTAAGGCATGCATTCATTTGAAATAATATGTCCACTCACAGTACTATTGCGACCTTCTTCCCGCTCGGAAAGCTCCTCGAGCGAAACTCTCGAACTAACCGCGTAGTCGAGCCCGTCTCATGTTCAATCAGAGACTGTACCAACAAACCATTATATTAGTCATTTCACAGTTGACTTGGTCTTTTCCTAGTTTGACTAGGAAATTCCTATTTGACCACGTGTTGACCAAGTTCCTTTCTTTTTAACAGCTTTTCAAACTTTACACTTACTTCCGATTATCGACTTGAAGTTTGGTTTCCGTTTACGCCACCTTAGCATAAGTATTTTCTCTTCACTAATTGTGAGTCGATACGTCGATAATAAAATTATCCGATTGTTTTTCCACGATCCACTTGACAATTCCGTTAATAGGAGTCAACCTCTCCCTCAACCACTAAAGTGGTCATCATAATATAATTCTCATATTTCACTAATTAACTTCAAAACCTTTAACTTGAATTCTACATTTTCTTTAACCTTTTCAACCCGATTTAACATCTTCTCATAAATGGAAACCTTCCAAAAAGGAAAGTTTCCCAAAATGGAAAGTTTCCTAAATTGGTAAGTCTTCCTTAAAATGGGAAGTTTCCTAAAATGGAAACTTCCTACTTACGTCCAATTTTCCGTAAATAACCCGATTACGATTCAACTGACACTTTTCGACTCAAAGCTTAATGGGGATTCGGTTTCTACCTCTTCGGCATTCTGCCGGTTCAACTGCATCACCGGAATCTTCGTCGGATTCCGGTGTCTTGCCGGAATTTCGCCATAACCTCCCCGTTTCCTCCGATCTACCAAGTTCCGACAACAAGCAAACAACAACAATTTCAGTAACAACAACACCAACAATACTGTAATTACACAGTTGATCAAGAACACACACACAGAAGCTCTAGGTAACAGTAGTTACCTTCAAAATTGATCCGAGGCAGAAATACCCAAACCTCTGCCTCTGTCAAAACCCCCAGCAGCTGCCCTGCAGCTCGCCTGAGCTTGAGAAGCTCCCAAAAATGGTCACCGGAGGAAGAAGAAGGGAAACCAGGAGAAACCCGAAACATTGGAACAATGAGATGCAAATTTCTCGATTAGAGCTTCAAATCAAGGATTAGGTACAAGGAAATGAAGAAGAAGAAAGGAGAAACAAGAAAATCACCTCCAATCGTTGATTCATAACCTGAGTCGCCGGAAAACGGCGAACACAGTCTCCCCCCTCCCCCTCCGATCTCCTCCCTGCAGCAC
The DNA here is from genome assembly GCA_951800085.1 of Comarum palustre. Classification (NCBI taxonomy): domain Eukaryota; kingdom Viridiplantae; phylum Streptophyta; class Magnoliopsida; order Rosales; family Rosaceae; genus Comarum; species Comarum palustre. The sequence continues at coordinate 14,638,533 of OX637587.1, read as the reverse complement.
CAATCGAGTAAATTTCGAGAGGGGTTTTGTCAAGGGAAGGATACTGGGTGTTTTGGTGGTGGCGCGCCGGCGAGGAGGCGGCTGGACGTGGCTGGGTCGAGCGGAGAACGCCGGTGACGAAGCGAGGTCGAGAGAGAGAGGAGGAAACTCGGTTGACCCGAGTTTTGATTTCCTTTGACCGGGTTGACCGGTCCCCCTTTATATAGAGTGCACGGACGGCCGAGATTAAAACTCTAACGATCTGACGGTCCAAATTTAAAGGTGAAAAGTAAAAAGGTTAAATAGTAAAACTCCTTTTTACCGGAATAGTAATCCAAAATTACCATAGACTTCAGAAATTCACAGAAATTAGCCGGAAGCTCCGAAAAATATTCCGAAAATACCGGGAGACTCGTGTCGACACGTACTACACCATCGAGTCATCAATTCAGGTATTTGGAGTACTTTTAAAAACTCGAAAATTAACTCGAACGATAACTTATCGAATTACCGATCGCAATTAAAAGTCCTCGGTAACTCGTGAATCTCTGTGAAAGGTAACTTTTGTTAACTTCAAAAGATTCGGGGTGTGACAATTCTCCCCACCTTATAAAAATTTCGTCCTCGAAATTTCTACACTACCAGGATAAGCACTTTAGCCGACGAAATTTTTTCGTCGGCCTGTTCACCATTTTCGTCGGCTATAACCTTAGCCGACGACACGTCGTCGGCTAAGAAGTCGTCGGCTATACTCCACACCTTAGCCGACGAAATAATATAAATATTTCGTCGGCTATAATCCAACACTTAGCCGACGAAATAATATTAATATTTCGTCGGCTAAAGTGTTTAAAAAATAAAAATTAAATAGAGAATAGCCGACGAAATTAGCACACTTTCGTCGGCTATAATACTTTTAGCCGACGAAATTAGCACACTTTCGTCGGCTAAAGGTTGTTGGAAAAAAAAAACTAGCATAGCCGACGAAATATGGTAAATTTCGTCGGCTATAGTACTTTTTATACTAGAAACCCAAACAAAATTTATACATTACCATCCAAGCAAGCTGCAAATTACAGAAACAATTTTATAACCAACAACAACACACCATCTAAAGTAACATAAACATTTTGCATTAAATTTTCAATTCATAAATTGTTCATAAAACCTAAAAAGTAAATTAATATTTGTTCATAAACCTAAAAAACTAAATAAATAATTGTTCATAAACTTAAAAAACTAAATGAAATCGATATCGTCTAAATCAATATCTGCTCCAGGATGAGGTTGTTGGGGAGGTTGGGGAGGTTGCGGTGGCTGAGGTAAGACAACAGGCGGGGGCATGGGCGGAAGCGTAAGTCCCTGCTGCTGTGCAGCTATAAAATCTTGCATGTACGGGTACATCTGCTGCTGCTGTGTCTGCTGGGCGGCATGGCATGCTATAGTGTACTCCTGTAGAGCGGCAGTATATGCTGCTTGGGCGGCCTCTCTCGCGGCAGTATATGCTGCTTGGGCGGCCTCTCTCTCGGCAGTATATGCTGCTTGGGCGGCTTGTTGTTCCCGTAACATCTGAACTTCCGCCTCAAGCTGAGTCGTTCTGCTGCTGGTCGAGGCTCCTTTTTTCTGAAACCTAGGAGTGGTTTTCAGTACCCCCTCGCCCTTCTTTCCCAGGCCCCGACAGTAGAAGTTATTTCCTCGCGGTGGGAAGGCTGTGCCCATGATCCTGGCCCCAACGCTGAGATCCGAACTGTCGATCCGGGACATGGCTTCGGACATGTCTTCCTCTTGCGTGTCAGGCCATGTCTCCCTGACTATAGCAGCCATCACCTCGTCACTAGCCTGCCTCACCCTCGCCTAATTTGATAGGAAAAAAAATTAATTAACATTTTAAAATATATATATACATATAATTTACTAAATTTTAAAACGTAAAACGACTTACAATATCCTCCTGGGAGTCAGGATATGCCTTCTCGTACGTATAGACGTACTGGTTGACCTCTGGATGTTCCCTGGCCGCCTCCTCCATCAACGATGCGAACGGCCTAGAACCGGCATGATGGTTCCTCATGTTGCGTTGCCGGTTTTGAGCGTTCACCCGGGAAACGGCCTACAAAGGAATCGAATTAGTAAAATATTTTAAAACGTATTAAATATAATTCAATATAATAAATAATTATTTTTAATTACCTGTTTATGTGGGTTGTTGAATTCCGATATCAGAAGCCAACGCCACTCGTACTCCCTGAACTGGAACTCAAGGGGGGTGCCGGAACGTTCGTTCCCATGTGTAGTCCAGTGGGTCCGTAACTCGTTCTTCCACTCCTTGTACCTGTAATACGCCAAAAAAAATATAAATTTTATAAATTAAACATAGTTTTATTTTCCTTAACTTTGCAACGTACCTTCCCCCGTGCACAACGTCCGCCCAGGTGTTCCTCAGGTACTCGGGAACGTCAAACCACACCTGCATTTAAACATTTATTACTTTAGACGTTCATAAATCTACAATGTAATAAATAATGTTAAATATGAATTTTGTTATACTTACCGACATGGCGTTGTGGACCATGTCCTTAACCTCCTGTGGGACCTCGCCCCAGTCTGACCACAACATAGGGACTCTATCCCTAATAAGCGCTCCCACGCGGCCAGAGTACATCCTCGTCTTGCCGCCCGATACTACGTTCCCATCCTCGTCAGTATCAATGATGATCCTTCCCGATGTACTCACTGTCTTCTCGAGAGCTTTCCCCGTGACCGGACCTCTCTTCTTCCTTGTCGGCTTGGCTCCGACGGTACCTATCATAAATTGATGATTAGTAAATTAATTTTATTATAACATTATAACATAACAAATTACTTATATAATCATTACCTGAGGGCGTTGGGGCGGATGCGACGGACTCCGACTCTGTCGCCGACGATGATACCCTCGCAGAAATTAACTCTGTAGCAAACGGCACGAACAGATACACCGCTGATGGGGTCACCTGGGGGGGTAGTGGATAAATCGGCGCCCCTGAGTCATCGACTGCAGGTATTGCCGGTATGAAGCGCGGAAGGAAGAGAAGAGGCGGCGACATCTGTACCCCGGAAGACCCACCCTCCGATGCACTAGGGCCCGGTGCCGGTGCCCTACGTATCTCAGGCATACGTGGTGCAGACACCTCCGCCTGAGTCGGAGGCCACAGCTGCCTCGAGGAGTGAGGGCCGCTGGGCTGCCTGGAGGAGCGAGGGGCGTCCTGCTGGCCAGAGGAGCGAGGGGCGCTAGGCTGCCTGGAGGCGGGAGGGCCATCTGGCTGCCTGGAGGAATGTGTCGGCTCCAGAAGAGACGCCCGTCGGGCCGTCATTGGGCCCTGAAACGAACCGCGAGGGTTGCTAGACGTTCCCTCTGACGATTCACCCCGGCCCTTCGAACTCTTTGATCTGCTGAATAATTCTTTCATCCTAAATAAAATAATTAATATTTTGTTAAATTAAAAATGAACAATATACCAAATAAAATAATTAATATACGCAAATACACCCAAATACATATAAATACACCCAAATATATTAAATATACTAAATACACCCAAATACACCCAAAATCAGTAAATACACCCAAATACACCCAAATACACCGATATATATTAAATATACTAAATACACCCAAAATACATCCAAATATACTAAATACACCCAAATACACCCAAATACACCCAAATACACTAAATACACCCAAATACATCCAAATATACCAAATACACCCAAATACACCCAAATACACCCAAATATACTAAATACACCCAAATACATCCAAAATACCAAATACACCCAAATACACCCAAATTTACTAAATACACCCAAAATACATCCAAATATACTAAATACACCCAAATATACTAAATACACCCAAATACATCCAAATATACTAAATACACCCAAATATATTAAATATACTAAATACACCCAAATACATCCAAATACACCCAAATACACCCAAATTCAGTAAATACACCCAAATACATCCAAATACACCCCAATACACCCAAATACATCTAAATACACCCAAATACACTCAAATACACCCAAATACACCCAAATTCACCCAAATACAACCAAATATACACCCAAATTCAGTAAATACACCCAATATAATTCAACATTATCACAACATAATACAATTCAACATTATCACAATATAATTCAACACAATTCAATATATTGAAAAAACAACCCAAATTTGGTCTATAATACAATATAAACATGAAATTGCATACCTAATTGGTTTGGGAGATGAGGGAGGCGGAGTGGAGGCCGGAAACCGTCGAAAATGGCGAAAGAAAATCGAGAGGAGAGGGAGAAATTCGCCGGCGGAGTGGAGAAAGTGGAGAAGTGGGCTTCTGTTCGGCTGCTTTCGAATTTATAGGAAGAACTATAGCCGACGAAATAAAAAATTCGTCGGCTATAGTCCCACTTTAGCCGACGAAATAAAAAATTCGTCGGCTATAGTTGGACTTTAGCCGACGACAAAACCCTAATTTCGTCGGCTAAAGTCCAACTATAGCCGACGAAATTTTTTAAGTAATTTCGTCGGCTATAGTTCCACTTTTACCCGACGAAATTACTGCGAATGTTAGTAATTTCGTCGGCTAAAGTATATTTTATTCATATTTAGTAAGTTCATGCACAATTTATTTGTTTTATCTTGTGAAACGGAAAACCGACCGTCAGATATCATCATTATGTTGAAACATGTGTGAGGGTAAAATTTCAACATCATCGGACACACGGTCGGGCTCGATCCGCACGGTCAATCCCGTTGGTCAAACCCCTAAACACAAACAAACGGTGATTTGGCCACCTAAAATACGTATTCTGTCCGGACCGTCAACTACAAATAGTTTCATATCGAGGAGACGCAACTAGCGGTATAAAATTTATAAGAAAAATAACCGTCGGAGATAGGGCGTCCTCTATGGCGAACGGATAGAAAAAATGCAATGACCGCAAGTATTGGCACCGAAACTTATCGGAATTACGTGAAATTTCAACCGTAGACATATTTCATCGTTCCGGTCATATCTTATCTCACGACTTTTTGTTTGTTTGAAGCATCTACGTATAGTTTGTTTTTAAAACGGAACATTTACTTAACACTTAGTCAATTAGTTATACAACATTAGTAGGCATACTTTGATTATGACAATCCATCTTGTGAAACGGAAAACCGACCGTCAGATATCATCATTATGTTGAAACATGTGTGAGGGTAAAATTTCAGCATCATCGGACACACGGTCGGGCTCGATCCGCACGGTCAATCCCGTTGGTCAAACCCCTAAACATAAACAAACGGTGATTTGGCCACCTAAAATACGTATTCTGTCCGGACCGTCAACTACAAATAGTTTCATATCGAGGAGACGCAACTAGCGGTATAAAATTATTATTTTATTCATTTAACTTTAGCCGACGAAATATTAGGGTATTCGTCGGCTAAGATACTTTTAGCCGACGAAATATAACATGTTTCGTCGGCTAAAAGTATCTTAGCCGACGAAACATGTTATATTTCGTCGGCTAAAACTGTCAAATAGATAAAAAAACAGTTGGTTTAACCGTACCCATAACAATTTCCTGCATATATAACCAACATTAAGATACATTATGAATTGTAGAGCTTGTACCATATAAAACACATCAAATTGTAGTACAAATTCAAATAACTAAGAAGGCTCGTAATCAGAATCATCCGATGAGTCTTCTTCGGTGTCAGAATTAATTTCCGGTAATCTATGCATTTCTACATCACAAGAGTCGTCGTCTGTTTCTTCATTTGGATCCACATCAATAAGGCGAGCGTCTAAATCACGAATTCGAACCGAACGACCCGGTTTAAAATTATTAAGGCGAATTGTAGAGGAGTCAGGAATATCTATTGCACTGTGTTCTTGATACGCAATATTTTCTTCCTCGTCTTCGGCCTCTCTAAGTGTAGCCGCCCGGTAAATGTTTCGAGGGTGCACAAGATTGACTACTTTCCACGCGTCACCCTTAACAAGGTCATCAAGATAAAACACTTGTTTCACCGATGTAGCAAAAACAAAGGGGTCATCTTCGTAACAGCTTGTGCCAGTGTTCACCGATAAAATCCCGTACTGATCAATCTTCATGCTCTGCGAGCTTCTAGTATCAAACCATCTACACTTGAACAGGTGCACGGTCATGCCTTGCCCATAAACGAGTTCCACCACTGAATCAAGAACACCATAATAATCAACTCCATTCCGGCCACCATGCGCCATAACCCCAGAATTCTGTGTTCTTCGTCTGTTGTCTCTCATTTCACATATAAATTGCACGCCATTGACCTTGCACATCAGGTAAATTCTTGACATTATCGGCTTCATAGCTAGAAGTCTTAGTTCGTGAGACCAATTTGGGTGACCATCAAATTGAATATGGTTCATCTGCAACCAAAGATTCAATGTATTATAAATATGAATAATTATGCAATCAAGGAGACTTGCAACATACAAAATTGGAGATTTACATACCCAATCGCCAAAATAGTTCGCGAACTCCTTGTTGTGGTAGTCGAGATCACCTTGAATGTCTGGACAGTGTAGATGGATGTCTTTCCAGTATTCAACTTCTTGACAGTTAATCAATACCCACCAATGGGCTATGACGAGCTCATAGGGTTGCAACTTGTAGGACTCTGGTAAAATTCCATAAACTTCAACATCATTTGAGACTATGGAAAGGTTAAACTTCGGTTCATCAACCGGCATGGTTTGTGGAGTTTCCTTCAATGCTCCTAGATACAACTTCATGTAGGTGACGCACTCGTGCGCAATATATGCTTCTGCTATACATCCTTCAGGCGCGGATTTGTTAGCCACATAAGCTTTGTTAACAGGACCCACCCCGGGTTAAACCCCTTTAACCCGAAGTAAATCCTGCGGGGACCACCTCAAGGGAACTTCTTACCGCAACTCCCTTGAGATGGCCAACCCTTCCCACACAACTAACTAAACCGGGTTAGTCAGAGCAGTCTATAGAGATGATTACCCAAAGAATTTCAAGTAGCAACGGAAATGATCGACTATGCCTCGACTCTCGTACGCGCTCGACCTCCTCTCAAGAACCCTGCATCACTGGGCATTTAAAAACGAAAGGCCCAGGGGAGAAACATTTAAAACTGTTAGAGTGAGTGGACGAAAATCAAATATAAAAACTCAATTTCCTTTAATGCTCTCCCAAGAGTATATCAATTTAAAAATCATTTATGCATGCCCACGATTACTAAATTTCCACAGATGCATGATAAGATAAACCAACAAGGAATATGGGAAGAGAAATGTTCACCAAACATAATAAGTCTGACCTCTCAGACTAGGGTCGGAGCTAAGAGCTCTAGTAGCGCCCTCACGCTACGCTATGCTAGCTAGATAAAATAATACGGTCAACCCTTATAAAATCAACCTGACCTCTCAGGCTTGTCTGACCACTCAGACCAGGGTCGGAGCTAAGAGCTCTAGAATATGTGATAACGGTCAACCCTTATAATATCAACCTGACCTCTCAGGCTTGTCTGACCTCTCAGACCAGGGTCGGAGCTAAGAGCTCTAGTAGCGCCCTCACGCTACTCTAGCTAGCATACTCATTGGTCAACCCTTAAAATACAATTCACAACAATACTTTAATCAAATTCTCTTCCCAAAATAAATAAGTAAACAATTCCTTGACATATATGCATAGACCCAATTTCCAACGAAGTCTCGGGTTCAATTCCATTCGTAGGACGGCCCTCACCGTCTATAACCATTTTCGGAAGAAATAGAAAATTGAGTAAAAACGTAAATACGTTCAAGAACCCGAGAGAGATATAATTCTAGAAAACAATCATAAACATCATGCAATTAACTCAATAATTAAGGCATGCATTTATTTAAAATAATATGTCCACTCACAGTACTATTGCGACCTTCCCGCTCGGAAAGCTCCTCGAGCGAAACCCTCGAACTAACCGCGTAGTCGAGCCCGTCTCACGTTCAATCAGAGACTGTACCAACAAATCATTATATTAGTCATTCCATAGTTAACTTGGTCTTTTCCTAGTTTGACCAGGAATTCCCATTTGACCACGTTTGACCAAATTCCTTTCTTTTTAACAGCTTTTCAACATCACACTTATTTCCGATTATCGACTCGAAGTTTGGTTTCCGTTTACGCCACTTTAGCATAAGTATTTGTCTCTTTACTTATTGTGAGTCGATACGTCGATAATTAAATTATCCGATTGTTTTTCCACGATTAACTTGACAATTCCGTTAATAGGAGTCAACATCTCCCTCAACCACTGGAGTGCTCAACATATTATAATTCCTATACTTCACGAATTAACTTCAAAACCTTTAACTAGAATTCTACCTTTTCTTTAACCTTTTCAACCCGATTTAACATCTTCTCGTAAATGGAAACCTTCCAAAAAGGGAAAGTTTCCCAAAATGGAGAGTTTCCTAAATTGGTAAGTCTTCCTTAAAATGGGAAGTTTCTTAAAATGGAAACTTCCTACTTATGTCCAATTTTACGTAAATATTTCGATTACGATTCAACTAACACTTTTCGATTCAAAGCTTAATGGGGATTCGGTTCCTACCTCTTCGGCATTCTGCCGGTTCAACTGCATCACCGGAATCTTCGTCGGATTCCGGTGTCTTGCCGGAATTTCGCCATAACCTCCCCGTTTCTTCGATTCACCAAGTTATCGACAAACAAGCAACAACACACTGAAATTAGGATCCAAACACAATTACATCAACAAATCAGTGGAACACACAAGCCTAAATCTAGAACCTCACCTCTGGTTTGTTCAACCCAAGAATAAGCAGCTTCCATCCTCCTTCACACCTAGAACACTACCGGAAAACAATAATATCTCTTCCCAGCCTCACAGGCTGTCTGCCAACCTCGCCCAAGCACCATGAAATCAAAAACATAATCGTCCATCTCCTCCACCTTGACTCGAGGGTGAACAAACCGTGTTTCAACCCAAGACAGCACTGCAGCAACCCTACAGTGATACACTTCGTCGTCAGACCAGATAACCCGAAAAACCCAGCAAAAGAAGAAAAGAGGAAGTATTGAAATCAGGCTCGAATTCGCCAATTAGAAGCACAGGAAGAAGGAGAGGGACAAGAGGAGCAAGAATATGACCTCAAGTTACCGATTCGCTGCCCAGATCGTCGGGAAACTCATGAGGACAGCCGCCATCCTCCTCCTTCAATCTCCGTTGTCGACGGTTATAAGTCGAAATAGGTGGCTGGGCTTGATAGATAAGAAGAAAAGGAGTAGTTTGGTGGTGGTTTGGTGGGCTAGAGATGGCTCGGGGCGCTACTCCGCCGTGGTTCTCCGTCGCAGGCGAGAGAAGTCGAGAGAGTTTGAAAAGCTGCGGTCAACCTCCACTTCGGTTTTGACCGAAGTCAACTTCCCTTTAATCCTTATATACTCGAATCAACGGTTGAGATCAAAACCCTAATAGATCTAACGGTTCAGAATTAAGATGGGTAAAAGTAAATGATAGAATGGTAAAAATTAGTTACCGGAATAGTAATTGGAAATTACCATACACTTCAAAAATTCACAGAAATTAGCCAGAAGCTCCGAAAAATATTCCGAAAATACCGGGAGACTCGTGTCGACACGTACTACAACATCGAGTCATCAATTCAGGTATTTGGAGTACTTTTAAAAACTCGAAATTAACTCGAGCGATAACTTATCGAATTACCGATCGAAATTAAAAATCCTCGGTAACTCGTGAATCTCTATGAAAAGTAACTTTTATTAACTTCAAAAGATTCGGGGTGTGACATTTGTAGTCTCCAAGTTGTCTGTAAATAAATAAATTTGTTGTCATATGTTACGATTATACAATGAACATGTACAATAAAAACAGTAGGTGTAAAAAACATACATTTCCATAGGATACATCCAAGTATAGTGTACTGGACCGGTATGCAACAATTGCTCGGGAAGATAGATCATCAGGTGCGGCATGATGTCAAAAAAATTTAGAGGAAATATTCTCTCAAATTTACACATGATATAAATAATGTCCTGTTGCATTTCCCGGATATCAGATTTTGTCACTTCCCTTGTGCATAACTTCTGGAAGAATCTTGACAACGCTACTAACGGCTCCACCACCTGACGGGGAAGGAAGGGTCGAATGAAAATAGGGAAGAGACGTTGTAGCAGAATATGACAGTCATGACTCTTTAACCCGTACATTTTATTGTCCCGAATATTTACACACCGGGCTATATTTCCTGCGTAGCCTGAAGGATACTTCACAGAACTCAACCACCTGAAAATTACGTTCTTCTGTTCAGGCTTCACGGTGTACGGAGCTTGAGGCATTTTTTTCTTCCCTTCTTTCAACCACAAATGTCTTCGTATCTCCATTTTTTTAAGATCAATGCGTGCCTTCGGACCGTCTTTCGTCTTTCCCTCCAAGTTCAGCTCGGTTCCCACCACACTGTCACACACATTCTTTTCTATGTGCATCACATCTAGGTAGTGCCTGATCAACAACTTACTCCAGTATGGGAGTTCCCAGAATATGCTCTTATGTGTCCAAAATTTATACCTGTCGGGTCTGTCAGGTATTGCCGCCACTATATTGGGATGATTGCTGAGTTGCCCAAAATCATACTCATTAAGCACTGCTAAAATTTCTTCCCCTGTCCATCTTCTAGGAGGCACACCAAGTTCTACAGTCCCATCAAATGCCTTGTCATCGAACCGCCATTCGTGATCATACGGAAGGAGAGTACGGTGACCCAATCTACATATCTTGTTGCAATGACTACTGCTCCCCTCATCGCTTAGGCACTCTGGACAAGCCTTGTATCCCCTAACAACGTTGCCCGACAACATCCCACGAGCAGGAAAATCACTAATGGTACCAACAACCATAGCATGCATCTGGAACATCTCGTGCATGAACTTATCATAAGTGGGATGACCAACGTCCCAAAAAAACTTAAGCTCTTCAATCAAGGGTCTCAAATACACATCGAGACACTTCCCTGGATAACCGGGTCCCGGAATCAACAAACTCAACATATTGTATTCCTTCTTCATGCACATCCATGGAGGAAGATTGTATGGTACCAAAATCACCGGCCATACACTGTATTGAAGACTCATGTTGCCAAAAGGATTGAACCCGTCAGATGAGAGCCCGAGCCTCACATTTCGGACCTCAGACGCAAAATGAGGAAACTCCCTGTCTATATGCTTCCAGGCCTCCCCGTCAGCAGGGTGTATAAGGGTATCTTCGCCTTGCAATTCCCTATCAGCGTGCCATCTCATAGATTTGGCCGTGTGTGATGACATGTACAACCGTTCCAGCCTATCCCTCAACGGGAAATACCGAAGTACCTTCATAGGTTTCCTATTGCCTGCAGGAGTCAACTTATACCTGTCACTCTGACATACTGGACATGTGTCAAGGTCACCAAGGTCATTCCCTTCTGGATCTTTACCCCAGAAGAGAACACAATCATATCTGCATGCATGGATCTTGATGTAGGAAAGCCCAAGATCTTTCAGTATACATCGGACCTTATGATGAGTGGTAGGAAGACGATGACCGTGGGGCAGCATCGAAGCAGTGTACTGTAGATACTCATCAACAGCCTTCACAGTCGATTTTGTCTCAACTTTAATCTTCATAACGTCCATCACACTTTCAAGAACCGTTTTCTGACAACCGGGGTACACAGGGGTCTGTTGGAAAGCAAGTAGTTTGTTGTACCTGTCAATACCAGCAGTGTTGACAACTCTAGGGAAGGGCTGCACCGGGTCAGACATATACGGTCCTTCAGAGCATACACCCCTCTCATAAGGAAACATATCGTTGATGAAGGCCGTTGTTGGATCGTTGGATGTACTGCCCGTCTCAGAAAACTGCCCATGATCATGCGGACCCCTTGATGATGTTTCACCGTGATATATCCAACATGTGTACTTGTCCCAAAACCCATTACTTTGAAGGTGCTGCCAAACCTTATCAATTGGAAATTGATACATATCGCTGCGACACTGACATTTAGTGCACGGACAATAGAAAATTGTATTCCCTTTAGCATTATTGATCATATATTCAATAAAACTAACAACTCCTTTAGCATATCTTTTGTCCCATTTTGGAAGCGAAATCCAACTCTTATCCATATCCTGAGAAAATAACATAATATATATGTATAAACGCTAATTAATTAAATTTACGAATCATTCAATTTATATTATATCTGAGTTAACGTACAATTAATATATATAATAATTACTAATTAATATAATCAAATTAATATATATATATATATATATATATATATATATATATATATCAACAACTTCATATATATTATCAAACCCAAATCGATCAACTCAATCACACTCAAAACACAATATAATCAACTATAATTAAAACACAATATAATCAACTCTAATTAAAACTCAAAATCAATGTGCATAACGAAAATAAAACTCTTAAATCAACTCAAAAACAAGATATATACATATACGTACCTATATATAGCGCCACAAACTAATTTCGGACAGATTTCGACAACACCCAACAATTTCGCCAACCCCAAAATTTTTTCTCCCGTTTTTTCTTTCAAATCAGCTACTGTCTAGATCTGGAAATATAAAGAATTTTAGCCGATGAAATTATATATATCGTCGGCTAAAGTTTTAAAATTTCGTCGGCTATAGTTCACAGACTATAGCCGACGAAAAAAACTATTTTAGCCGACGAAACAACATTTCGTCGGCTAAAGTAGACTTTTAGCCGACGAAAATTTCACTTAGGCGACGAAAGTTTTTTTCGTCGGCTAAAAGTCCACTTTAGCCGACGAAAATTTCACTTAGGCGACGAAATTATTTTTCGTCGGCCTGCTAATTTTTTTTTCGTCGGCTATGATACTTATTCTGGTAGTGCTATACTCGAAGTCTAATACAGTGGGGGATAGTACCACTTAGAAACAAAAATATTGTTCTCCAATATCAACTTCCTTCTGAGAACTCATCTGAGACGCCTCACGAATAGCATTGTTAAAACTCTAAACACATGTCTTTTACGATCAACATCCTTACTGATCCTCCTTATAAGCCAATTTCCAGTACTAACCAGAAGGCTATTCTTATAGAGTGTAAGGAAATAAACTTATTTATGTATCATGGACATACGTGACACTAGGCATCCATTATAACCCCAGGATACCCAACACATTCCTCAAACTCATGTAACCTTGTCACCTGTCACATCTAGCCAACGAAGCAGTCCTTCCTACGTGGATGATAACCTCCAATACTTACTCTTTTTTTTGACACCCGACCACTTTTCTCGGGTCAAAACTAAACCATCTGAAGTCTTACCGTGGATCACAATGATTTTCTCTTGAATCATTGATTAACTGATTCACCGAATTCTCACTGTACTACATCTCATTTATGAGGTGAAATACGACACCGCCTGTCACTAATCCACCATCTGAAATCCTCCGATATCAATATACAACGTGGGGTCAACACCCATGACAACAATCCCATGAGAAAACCATGACGACTCGTGAGGTTACAGCGTACTTTACCACTGTTAACACATCTCCGTACTACTCATAGGTGAGGTGCCACTGACTTCCCTATCTCCTACCTTAGCCTGGAATGACGCATAGTGCAGAACTTGCACTTCAACCATAACTGTGCGTCTAATAAACTTTATCCGCATCACAATCAGGGATAGATTTACCATTAAAAGGATTCCAGAGCCTTACCCGCTCAACAAGTATATTTCATTCCCAGATGCCTCCATTACCACATCGTCCGGTAATAACCAGCAACTTGGACATTTAACCAGATCAAACATCTACATGAAATTTAGTGCCACTGGTGCACGCCCAGAGTAACCCCGGATCCGAGCATAGAAAATTAATTCCGCACCGAACTTATCCACATTGATCACCGAGCATCCAGTTATTAAGGCACAATTCATCGAATGCCATCACCGCACTGGGCGAGTACACACCACAGAGTCAACTCGTACTACTAGACAGTCTCTCACAAAACTGTCCCCCATGCTCTGCCAGTTTACCATCCACCGCAACCTCTATTCGGTAAGATTCAAAATTCTCAATCGCTTACCACTCCAGATCCTAAATTACAAGATCCACTGCCACACGTTAACATCCTCTCAGATCATAACTTAATCTGAACGTGGCTTAATCACTCCACGGTTTCCGATGGAGTGTTGCACAACTTAACGACATACCTTACCAATCTCAGTAACAATTACTACCAAACTTAGGCTCGTAACACTCTTTGAGTCATCAAGGGAAACTTTTCCTAGTTCCACTGCATTTCATACTCACCGAAATGTTGACAATTTCGAGAGTCACCTCCAATGACCTTTCTTACTACCACTCTACACTCGTGGCGCCTAGAACTGCCGCTAGGTCAAAAATTCCTAACAAGTAGGGTTACTACTCAAATGACCAATGACCATAGCAACGCCAACAAAACTTTAATCCTCTTAGGATTTCCTTAAATTAACCTCAATAATTGATCTCCCAGATCTTAATCCTTATTCCCCATATCAAGATTGAGAATATTTCCTGTCACTGCAGTGAGTGTAACTTATGAACCCCAAACACGACTAAGTACACATTCGGTTACAATAATTGATTAGACCACAGCCAGTGAGTGCACAAATTCTCATGCCATCAAGCTCAGTTAATCGCCCTCGAGGAAACCAAGTGTCATAACGGACGACTTTGGTTGCAGGTTAAAGCTTGCCCATCTACAAACATTCTTTCCTACTCAATGATTCAGTAAACCTTACCTCACTGCTGTCACTTCGCCACTTCCGTGCAGTTAACCCAGCAAGCAATCAACCACTTACTAATAACATACAATAATCTCGCTAACCCTCATAAAAATCGGAGCGACTAACCATAACCCACTTCCGACATATCCTTAAACGGTTAGACCATCTCATCGACGTTTGCACAGAAACTTCTACCCGAGCGTCCTTAATCTCCGTTCTCAATAAATGGAACTCTTATGACACATTCTTAAAATGATGTCATCACCAGCCTTAGTCACTTACCTGGTGTCATTTGACCACACACAGCTGCACACAATAATTATGTTTTACCAGCATGTGCTACCCATATTTCAACTTACCACTTCCCAACAAGGAGGGTACACGTGCTCCGGTGGGGTATACCCATGTACATCTTCAACCGTCGAAACAGTGTCGTTTGCACAACGACGGGTTCCTACACCACAATAATACAAAGTCAATCAAGGCTCGCATCACTATCTCCGGTACCCCGAGCACCCTTGGACCATGACCCGGTGGCTTGTTGCCACTTCCAACATGTTCCTTTAAATTCTGAAACCAATTACCTTTAGCTACAACTGGTAACACTCGCTCGATCTGTAAATCAAACTCTAACACAGCCAACCTGGAGACCCCTCCACAGGTGTACTAATAAAATACTTTGACCACAAGTGGATAGCTCACCTTATGGTTGACATGAGCCCCAAGATCTGGTGACACGATTTAATTTCTACCTTCACGATAAATGGCCCAATGACCATGGTCACCAACAATCCAATTCACGCTTGGACTCACTAACAATTCAAATCTTTCTAGTGCCCCAATCATGGGTGGCTGGAACGAAGAGGATCTCGTCGTAACTGACGACAACAATGTCAGCACCTAAGCTGACCCAAGCCATTAGTTTCAGTGGTTGTCCCATAAACATCAAGTGACCAAACTAGCCTTTACTTTCTTAACATTCTCCAGTAGTGTCACATCATGGACTCGTCATTAGATCCAGACTACAAAATAACAACACACAAATTTCCTTGAGTCATTCCCCTTTCATATGTCCGTTGGTTTCTCTGAAACCACACTAATGACGAACCTCAACAAAATCTTGGCAATCGTCAAATCTCAATATTCATCTCCTCTGAATAATCGTGCTAGGCGACTTCAGCTCCTTTTTCCCTCGCAGTATGAAACATCTTTCATTAACTCGTACGACTCTTCACTTCTAAGAGTCTCATAACCCGAACACCAAGGCTTCGCTTCAGGTTTCTACCACAACCCTGTCACAACCATGACAGCCTTCCAGGTGTGAATTAACTGTTTCATCACCGAGTACTCACACATAATGCTCAACGTTAAACAACGTGAGTTTCCAGCTCGATCCCCAACTCAAATCTCAAAAATTTCTTTTAAACAAAATCCTTGGGGAACTCATAAAATAAATACGTAACGAGCTTACCTTGTTCCTTACAGGAGTTCATTGTGAGGTCGGCGTACTGAGGCATAGTCTTGAAGATTCAAATGTTTATAGGACCACTCGGTCCATAAATCAACCAGAAAGTACTAACTCATATCCTTGATAAACACTAAGCGTCCAAAGCATAAAATGCCGATGGATCCGCCGCGGTCGGACCATCACTCTGTAGACGCTAAGTGATACCAAGTACATGAGGTAGTAACAGGAAACGATAACCTAATGCTCTGATACCAATGTCAGGACCCACCCCGGGTTAAACCCCTTTAACCCGAAGTAAATCCTGCGGGGACCACCTCAAGGGAACTTCTTACCGAAACCCCCTTGAAATGGCCAACCCTTCCTACAAAACTAACTAAACCGGGTTAGTCAGAGCAGTCTACAAAGATGATTACCCCAAAGAATTTCAAGCAGCAACGGAATGATCGACTATGCCTCGACTCTCGTACGCGCTCGACCTCCTCTCAAGAACCCTGCATCACTGGGCATTTAAAAACGAAAGGCCCAGGGGAGAAACATTGAAAAACTGTTAGAGTGAGTGGACGAAAATGAAATATAAAAACTCTACAATCCACTAATGTTCTCCCAAAAATTTATTGATTTAAATACCATTTATGCATGCCCACCAAAATATTGAATTTCCCACAAATGTATGATAAGGTAAACAAATAAAGAATATGGGAAGAGAAATGTTCACAAAAATAATAAGTCTGACCTCTCAGACTAGGGTTGGAGCTAAGAGCTCTAGTAGCGCCATCACGCTATGCTAGCTAGATAAAATAATACGGTCAACCCTTGTAATATCAACCTGACCTCTCAGGCTTGTCTGTCCTCTCAGACCAGGGTCGGAGCTAAGAGCTCTAGATAAAGTGATAACGGTCAACCCTTATAATATCAACCTGACCTCTCAGGCTTGTCTGTCCTCTCAGACCAGGGTCGGAGCTAAGAGCTCTAGATAAAGTGATAATGGTCAACCCTTATAGTGCACTACGTAGTTTGCCTGACCTCTCAGGCTAGGGTCGGAGCTAAGAGCTCTAGTAGCGCCCTCACGCTACTCTAGCTAGCATATTTATTGGTCAACCCTTATAATAAAATTCATAAAATAATTTACTCAAATTCTCTATCCAAATAAATCTCTTCCCAAAACAATTAAGTAAAACAAATCCTTGTCATATATGAATAAATCCAAATCCAAATAAAGTCTCGGGTTCAATTCCGTTCGAATGACGGACCATCCCCGTCTATAACCATTTTCAGAAAGAAATAGAAAATTGGAGTAAAAATGGTAGATACGTTCAATCATCAAAATCAATTCCTCAACATGATAAAAATCATCAACCGAGGTTCCCGCTAAACTTTATCCAAATAAAACATCCAAGAACCCGAGAAAAATACAATTCTCGAAAACAATCATAAAAACCATGCAATTAAATCAATGATTAAGGCATGCATTCATTTGAAATAATATGTCCACTCACAGTACTATTGCGACCTTCTTCCCGCTCGGAAAGCTCCTCGAGCGAAACTCTCGAACTAACCGCGTAGTCGAGCCCGTCTCACGTTCAATCAGAGACTGTACCAACAAACCATTATATTAGTCATTTCACAGTTGACTTGGTCTTTTCCTAGTTTGACTAGGAAATTCCTATTTGACCACGTGTTGACCAAGTTCCTTTCTTTTTAACAGCTTTTCAAACTTTACACTTACTTCCGATTATCGACTTGAAGTTTGGTTTCCGTTTACGCCACCTTAGCATAAGTATTTTCTCTTCACTAATTGTGAGTCGATACGTCGATAATAAAATTATCCGATTGTTTTTCCACGATCCACTTGACAATTCCGTTAATAGGAGTCAACCTCTCCCTCAACCACTAAAGTGGTCATCATAATATAATTCTCATATTTCACTAATTAACTTCAAAACCTTTAACTTGAATTCTACATTTTCTTTAACTTTTTCAACCCGATTTAACATCTTCTCATAAATGGAAACCTTCCAAAAAGGAAAGTTTCCCAAAATGGAAAGTTTCCTAAATTGGTAAGTCTTCCTTAAAATGGGAAGTTTCCTAAAATGGAAACTTCCTACTTACGTCCAATTTTCCGTAAATAACCCGATTACGATTCAACTGACACTTTTCGACTCAAAGCTTAATGGGGATTCGGTTTCTACCTCTTCGGCATTCTGCCGGTTCAACTGCATCACCGGAATCTTCGTCGGATTCCGGTGTCTTGCCGGAATTTCGCCATAACCTCCCCGTTTCCTCCGATCTACCAAGTTCCGACAACAAGCAAACAACAACAATTTCAGTAACAACAACACCAACAATACTGTAATTACACAGTTGATCAAGAACACACACACAGAAGCTCTAGGTAACAGTAGTTACCTTCAAAATTGATCCGAGGCAGAAATACCCAAACCTCTGCCTCTGTCCAAACCCCCAGCAGCTGCCCTGCAGCTCGCCTGAGCTTGAGAAGCTCCCAAAAATGGTCACCGGAGGAAGAAGAAGGGAAACCAGGAGAAACCCGAAACATTGGAACAGTGAGATGCAAATTTCTCGATTAGAGCTTCAAATCAAGTATTAGGTACAAGGAAATGAAGAAGAAGAAAGGAGAAACAAGAAAATCACCTCCAATCGTTGATTCACAACCTGAGTCGCCGGAAAACGACGAACACAGTCTCCCCCCTCCCCCTCCGATCTCCTCCCTGCAGCACCAATCGAGTAAATTTCGAGAGGGGTTTTGTCAAGGGAAGGATACTGGGTGTTTTGGTGGTGGCGCGCCGGTGAGGAGGCGGCTGGACGTGGCTGGGTCGAGCGGAGAACGCCGGTGACGAAGCGAGGTCGAGAGAGAGAGGAGGAAACTCGGTTGACCCGAGTTTTGATTTCCTTTGACCGGGTTGACCGGTCCCCCTTTATATAGAGTGCACGGACGACCGAGATTAAAACTCTAACGATCTGACGGTCCAAATTTAAAGGTGAAAAGTAAAAGGGTTAAATAGTAAAACTCCTTTTTACCGGAATAGTAATCCAAAATTACCATAGACTTCAGAAATTCACAGAAATTAGCAGGAAGCTCCGAAAAATATTTCAAAAATACCGGGAGACTCGTGTCGACACGTACTACAACATCGAGTCATCAATTCAGGTATTTCGAGTACTTTTAAAAACTCGAAAATTAACTCGAACGATAACTTATCGAATTACCGGTCGCAATTAAAAGTCCTCGGTAACTCGTGAATCTCTGTGAAAGGTAACTTTTGTTAACTTCAAAAGATTTGGGGTGTGACACATCACAAGTCACAACAATTCTTGTGCGAGTTTTATGGTCTCGAGGTAGAAACACATGACTTGTGTTTAAGTTTAAAAAGGAAGCTAGGTTTTCATGACTGGAATTTAACTGATAATGATGTATAATTTTAAGTATATTTTAGTTGGCTTATAGTGTTAATTGGGTAGAATCAATGAATGTGCTTGCTCAGGGCCATTGGTAAAGCATTTGTCTTCCCTTGTCAAGTGGACGAGGGTTTGGTACTCAATTGTAATTTCTTTGGTGCTCAATTACAATTGCTTTGGTGGAAAATGATGGGAGCTGGCTTTTATTCTCTTTGACATGCTAAAAACTCTATTCAGTTTGATGAGCATTGTTTAACGCCAGACTACTTGATTCACTCTATCAAGCTGCAAATTCATGAGATTGATTCTTGGGGTTTAAGAACTATGCGTAAATCTGTGGATGAGCTTTACATTCTCTGAGCTCTTGGAATCAGCGGACTGGCGGGCCATGGTATTATTTTCCAGGACCATTTGGGCAATTGCATGGGTTGTTTTGTTGGTTCCATAGGTGATGCTACTACCTTAGAAGCTGAGCTTCAAGCCACTATATTGTTCATGCGGTATCTATGGCATCGAGGATGGGATGGCACTCTCTTTGGATTGAGAGCGACTCAGCAATTGCAATTCATTTTCTTGCTAATGAAAAATGCTCAGTCCCTTGGCGTCTACGAGCTGATTGGATCAATTGTCGTGTCATTCTTTCTTCCATGCATGTTCGTTTTTCTCATATTCTTCAGGAAGAGAATCAAGTAGCTGATTGTTTAGTTAATTTTGGGGTGGAGCATGAGGGGCAGTATTGGTGGGACTCCTGCCCTCCTTGTGCTTCAGTTGCTTGCGTTCATAATTTGCAAGACTTACATAATTTTTACATTACCTAAATTTGTTTTGCTTGATGCTTTTTTGGGTTGGGATTGGCTTTAGCTTGGGTTCTATTAGTATAAGCTCCTTGGTTGCTAATGTCTTGGTTATGTGCACTATTTTTTTGGTGTTGTTTTGTCTTCTCATATCTTTGTTTGGTTGCTTCTTTTAGATATGCAATCTTTTTAGGGATCAGGCTTTAGTAGCCCTTGTGCTTTTTTGAGCACATTTTCAGTTTTTGGAGAGGTTTTGGTTCATGCCCCCCTCTCTTTTTGTATTTTCTTTTTCTTTTAAATAAATTTCAGAGGGTTCGATAAAAAAACAGTGGATGAGGGGTGCATCGGCCATGGTACCCCAATCAGGTAAATTTGAAATGACTATTGTTATGCGGTACTTTTGTTATTGGATTTCTGGTTTGCTAAGCGTGAGTATGATGAGTGTTGGGTATTGTATGGTTTTGATTTATTGTAGATGAGAATGTCGTTCAATCTGAGAGTGAGTACTTAGTTGAGACTGTTGTGGAAGGAATTGGCATCGGAGTTGTTCCTTTCAAGATCTGTATTTCAGAAGATGGTGAACTCTTTGCAGGCACTTCCAAGGCAAGCACATTAGCCGACGAAACGGTCATTAGTCTAATAACGGTGCTACCCTTGTTGAGTTTTATTTTCAAAACGGTCATTAGTCTAATATAAAAAGACTATTATTCCCTACTGCGTTTTGTTATTCTGGGTTTTTCCTCGATCTCCCTCAAAACCAGAACCCGAATACGGAAGTATGAAAAGGCTAGTGATGTAGCCAAGATATCAAAGAACAAAGCTAGGTGTGGTTGGTTTTATGTTTAGTTTGATCCTAAGAACACTGCTCTTCAATTTTATGTTACTTTTTTATTATGATTTATTGATTAGTCGATTCCTTAAATTTTGTTGATTCTTAATTTGACTGTGCACTTATGGATCCTATTAGATTTCTCATTTTCTCCCTTACAATAACATGACCCTTGGTTCCAATCTGAATACTTCGATCAAATAGCCTTAAATCAACAATGCAGAAGCAAGTATTATATATGATGGAGCTGGCAGCTAAATTTTTATTAAAAAATGAGTCTACTATCTGATGAACTTAATCTTTGTGAAGAAGTGTGTGAGCTAATTAACGAGATGGGTCATATGTTAGTAAACTAGAAGTCAGCTTAACAACACTTTGTATTGTTTTGTCCCAAATCGCTATAAACAAACAATTCTTGTACGACTTTTTTCAGCGTCGAGCTAGAAACAAATCCCACAAAAATTGATGTGTTAATACAATCACCTTATTTTTGTTAGTCAGATTGTATTCTTTTCAAATCCACAATTCCTTCAATTACAAGTGATGACTTGGTAGTTATAGTCTAGTTAGGGCTCTACTGCTCCTCATCCTAGCTAGATTCGAATCTCGAAGTTGTTAAAGCAGTCAACACTACCAAATGCATAGTTAGAGTTGTACTAACAACTAAATTGTATCGATACTTTCATCCATCGATTTAAATTTTGAAGCTTCTGAAAATTTCAGAATATCTGATATTTTAGTCATAATTAGTTAAATATGATACACGAATTATACGTTAAAAATTCATGTGTTTAATTTGATAATTATAAATAAAAAATACGTTAAAAATTTAAAAATGATACAAATACACATATAATTTATTAATTATACACAAATTAACTGACTAAAATTTTAATTGAAAATCTGTAGTGAGTTTCCGTGTACATGTCCACTCCAAAAAGTGGATGGAAAAGATCGAAGAAGAACGTGACACCCTGCCCACCACTCTCACTCTCATACACCCTAAAAAGAAAACAGATTTAAAAAAAATACAAGAAGCTTGTGTTGGTGCTTAAGATATAATTGAGCAATGATTAAGAGAAATGTGTAAAGCAAATCTAAAATATAAAGACTCTCTTTCTTTCTCTCTCCACCGCGAGATACCCGCAGCGACTCTCTCACCGGAGGTCGGGTCGGGTCGGGTCATCTTGACAAAGCTAAAGCTGAAATTCGGGTCGTCTCGCTACGAAAATGGGCTGCACCGGGTCGTCGCAGAGCAAAGAAGACGGTGAGTTCACTCTGTAATTCTCGCTCTTTCTCGTTTCGGTTTCAGTTTTGAAAATGGAGTCGTTTTTTATGAGAATTTAGAGCTTGACTGAGGTCGGATGAGTCAAGGTGACGAGGTATTTGCTAGGATTTAGTGTGTGATTTTCGGAATGTGTTTAGGGTTTTGCTGATTGTTTTGATTTTAGGGGAACAGTTGGAGGATTTGAATCAGCTTGAGAATTTTCGTAAGGGGTGTGGGAGTGGCATTGCTTTGAAATTGAGGGAGTGTTGTGGAATTTGGGGGAAGAGGATTAGGTTAAGATTTAGGACCTAGGTTGCGGAATATGGTAGTCGGAATTGTTTGATTCAGACAGTTCTTTAGTGTTAGTGTATTTATGATCTTAATGTCCATGCGTGCCGATTGATACTAATTTCCACCCTGTGTGATTGATGATGAAAATCATAAGTGGAGAGAGTGTGATGTGTGCTTGCTTGTTGTGATGGTAGATAGCAGGAAGTTACGAAATGAGATGCACAGATGAATTTTTGGTTTATTGTGAAAGAGTACTAAACGGGAGTTGCTATTGTGATTCGTTTAACTGCATAGATAGTCGATAGGCATTGCATGTAATTCTCTAAATTATGACTTACCTTTCTAGTGTAGTTCTTTGCTCTGCATTGTAGTTATACTAGGTAAGTAGTTGTGCACCTGATAACACAAGTAGCATTATGAAGGAAAAACGTATTTTTATGCGCTACAGTTTGATGAAATATTTTTTTTCACAATCCCTGAACCCTTCCATATTTATCCCTGAAAAGGTTGTTGGAAGGTTGAATTTAAAGGCACTGGTTAATTTAGAGCAGTAACTACAACTTTCAAATTGAACAGGAGCTTTGAAAAAGATACGGAAGCCAAAACCATGGAAGCATCCCCAGCCACTAACAAAGACACAGCTCTTGCAGTTGCGTGAAGAGTTTTGGGACACGGCTCCCCACTATGGTGGCAGGAAAGGTAATGTATTCCATTAGTCTATATTTGGTAATAAATAATAATGACAGAGATTTTCCTTTGATATTTAGCCAATGTTTATAATTAATTAGTGCGTTTTGTTTAAGTCCGTAAAGTTTGTCATACAGAAATCTCTTCCATATTTGTAAACACTTTAAGTAAACCAAGGTTGGCAACCAACCAAAGGTCTAGCAGAATAGGTTTATATCGAATTGCAGTCAAAGCAGGGCAGATATATTTCGATGCAACATTTTGATTTTAGTCTGAAACCACCATATAGCATTTTGTCAACCATTATGAATGCGTTTAGTTTTTATCACTGAGCTTGACTATATAGACTAGATACTTTATGAGACGGGCAAATATATGCTCTACTCAGATGAAGATTGACTGACTATATTAAACTATTCAGAAATGCTTTTCTAGTTTTCTGGTCGGCTCAAATTATCAAATTGAGTTGTTGGTTTGGAATGTTTTCCTTTCAGTTGTTTGATTTCAATCCATTGTGTACGCGTACCGAGTTGGGGACTCTTATTTTCATTCCAATTGTATATATGAATGAAATATGTTGTATGATGATCAGGTTTGAAGCTGACAGTTCTTTTTCTTTTTCTTGCACTTGCAATTCATGGGATTGTCATTTGTTGAATCTCAAAGTATTTGTTGTTTTGAGAGATGAGTATTAGATGAGGGGGTTAAGACCTAGTAATGATGAAGAAAGATTGATTTAGGAACCAGAAGACAAGAAAGGAAAATGTTATTGGATAGTTCAATTTTGTTGTACACATTAGTCAGTTGATTAAGTGGATAGATTGAAGAACCAGTAATGATATGATAATATAATCTGCGTGGAAGAAGTTAAACTTGAACTTAAGTTTGGAGATTCTTTGGTAGATCAATTTTATTATGCGGAACTAGTTCGTACCAATGAAATGTGTTAGTCACATAGATGTTTGTTTGTGTCTTTCAGACTGTTTTTAGTGTATGGTGCTTAAATGAGTGGATGAGGTCAAGACAAATGAAAATAATGGGAGGTAGTAATTTGAGAGACTCAATGATAGGGAATAAAGATGATTACACTATATGAATGCAATGGCAGCTATAGGCTGCACTACCATGGCGCTCATGGTTCAGACTGTGTACTACAAAATTTGGAAGGTCAAAAGTGTTTAGGTTGCATGAAAAAGACATAATGGCTTATTGTTATTATTACATAGCAATATATATTATATCGATTACTATGATTGAAAGTAATTTGCTAAATACGGCCACAAGATTTGGGATTATGGTTCTTGTCTAAGTAACTAATGGTACTTAATTGAGTACATTACGTTCTTCAGGGATGGTGAAAAGTCACCATGAAGTTTATTGGCACAAAAAATGTTGCAAAACATCAGTAACGGTTCTACCAAGTCTTTTCAGTTTCTTTGTCTATATTTTTATGTAGTTGTTCACTTGTTATAAAAGTGAATTAAAGGATCAGTCCAACATATTACCGGTTCTGCAATAGATTTCTTGGTTGGCATTGCTTGCTACTAGGATCAGTCCAACATATTACCGTTACTGCAATATTAATTTTATTCATCCTTGTCAACAGAGATTTGGGATGCTCTTCGAGCTGCTGCTGAGGCAGATCTAAGTCTAGCACAAGCTATTGTTGACGGTGTTGGGGTTATTGTTCAGAGTGCTGATTTGACAGTTTGCTATGACGAAAGAGGTACTTCATAATATGCACAATATTCTTCTTTTCATATACCAAAGCCATGAATGTTCATAGCTGCTAGTATCAGTACTTTGTGATGTCTACTTAGAGTCTGTATTTTTTGTCTGTTTGGTATGAGACTATGAGGTCTCTCACCTTGTGTTAGATTTAGAAGTACTCAAGCCTTTGTCTTAAGTGTGCCGTGACAGAGGTTAACGTGGTGTTTTGATATGTGTGTATTGTGGGAGTTGGAGAAACTTATTCCACCATTATAGAATGAGTGGTCAATTTGCCTCATTTTTGTTCCCTCTTCTCGGTGTTTATCTTGCAGGTGCAAAATACGAACTACCCAAGTATGTTTTGAGTGAGCCAACCAACTTGATTCGAGAGAGTTAACATGAGCTGAAAATATGGAAATTTTTTTTTCACAAGATTGAATGTAAATCATATGTACATTATATACTCATTCTCTTCCATATCTTTAACACAGTTGGCAACTCATAATATGCCAGTCACTTTGATCTTAGTTTGCTGTAAGTTTCTGGATTTATCACCATCTCACGGATTCCTACTCCCACTACTAAATTGAAGGTTATGTCACTGCCTTACAGTCTTTCTATTCGAAGTTTGCTTCTTTTACTGCTTCAAATTGACAACTAGTTCTGGTAAAAATTTCCTCTAAGGAGCTTGTAGAGTTCCTACGTAGGGAAGAGAAGTACGGGCAAGTAGTAAAAATACCATGTTTATATGCACAAAAGAGAGATCTCGATACTTTGCTATCTTCATAAAGCTGGTGGCCAGTAACTTTCATGTCTGGAAAATTCTTCATAGCATCAGTCTGATATCATCATTGGTCCAGGTCTGAGCTCAATCTCTCATGCATGTTCCAATCGTTCATCAATCAAGACTGCTCTGAAACTGGAAAGTACTCTGCCACGACCAAGTCATCATCCCTCCAGCTCTTGCTTAAAGCCGTGCTTCCCATTCCTTCATGCAGAAGAGGCAAGGACAAGACCTCGACCAAGTCATCATCCCTCCAAAGTTGCGTATCGTCCCAATCCTTCATGCAGAAAAGGCAATCAGGTTGCATGCTCTTATAGTCCAGGACCTGGTTACCTGTAGGGCTGCTGTAGTACTGAACAGAAACTCTGGTGCTATTGCAAACGCCGTAGGCGTTGGTAGATCACTCGCCATCTTTGAAAGCACAGGAAATGACCACACTCTTTGTTTCCATCAAGCTAAAATATCAAAATCCACTCTTCCTTGGTCAAAGGTGGTGTGATGAATTACCAAGTATCTATGAAGCTCAGTCTGCCCATAGGTGAACAGTACACACATTTAACGGTGAGGAGATAATCGGACGGTGCGAATTGGACGGTGACGGTGCACCGAATAATTTTCGCTTCATGTTATCACTATCATCATCTCTCTTTCTTTTAGGCATTGGATCAGAAGTGGAATCTTCTTTTTCTGCAAATTTGGATTCAAAACCTTTGTAGAGGTCATGTAACCTAGCTTCAGTAGCATCAATATTCAACAGTGGCATGCTCAAGAATTCAGACACATCTGTAACAATCGTATCTGTAGACATCCTTTCAATCTAGGATCCAGGCTGCAGATAAACAGAAGCTGGGTAAGATGCACACGCAGTAACTTCTGAATTTCGATTCCATTATGTCATAAGTTACTGTAAATTCTGGAACTGAATGACCTCTGTGTTCGTCAAAGCACATTCTAACAAAATTAAAAATCACAAGACCAGTACCACCAGATGGAGAATAAACCAACGAATTTGAGGGTGCCACGGAATGAAATACTTTGCGAACGTTCATAAAAACAAAACAAATTTCCCAATCACTTCCGCATAATAGACTGCTACCATCATGTTTGCGTTTGCCATTGTAAATTCACTGATTGCAGCACTGTATTTGACACGAGATTCTAACATGAGAAAAGTAAGAATCCCAATGATACAACTATTTGATGGCACTTGATGACACTTGTCTCTCAGGATACAACAACTAGTGTTTTGGAGCTGCACTGCTGCCAAGAACACCCGACGAACTTGTAGTACATTCAATCTATCACAAAATTGCTATAAACTAGAGAGAATAACTTTTTAAGAGGAGGAGATGATAACGTTTTCGATTGTGTTTAGAACAAAGGAAGTGTCACCTATTTATATATGGGGGAAACCATCTACTACTTGAATTGCTATGAATTCTGGTTGGTATATTACAACCCTATTAATTTCAACATTTAACATTCTATAGTCACAACCTTTCACATAAATGTGTGGTTACAACATTTCACATAAATGTGTGATTACAACCTTTCACATAAATGTGTGGTTACAACCTTTCACATCATACTTAAACAAGCTTGTTTAAGTTTGTATACCTAAGGGTTGTGTGTGATTCTTTTATGCCTATAACTTGTGTTTGTACTGCGTTGGTTATCATAAGTAATGGAAGAAACAATCTTAGATAGCATGTTAATATGGGGTATTGGGCTATGTCAGCTATACTTTTGTATTGATATGTTCGACTCTATTTCTTCATTCTTAATGATTCATGTGACATTGGACTGCTTTGGTTATGTTTTATGAAATATTCTTTGTATTTGGGCTGCATCGGCTAATATTTAGAAGACTTAAGAAGAATTTAAGTGATTACTGGGCTGCGTCGGCTGTTCTTACTTAAGGGTTGATTCAAACATTAAACTCGCATGATTTTTGGTTTCTAGGATTGAGATAACGTAATTGTATGTTCATATGAGATTCTTGAGTCTTGTGTGTGGAAAGAGTTGATCACTTGTACATAGTAACTTAGGATTTGGTTTTCTTTTTAGTTTAGGATTTTCTTTAGTTTTTCGTCCCATGTTTTTTTTTGTTTTTTTTCGTACCAAAACATCTCTGATTCCCCTGAAAATTTGTACATATGTTCATATGTGTGTCTAATATATTCTTCTAAATTTTGGTAATTTTCTGAGTAGATTAGGTTAGGTTTTATTTAGGTTTTTGACAACTGTTCATTAGGAAGAGTAGTCATTTTTGTAATTATTTTTAAGTTGTACAAATTGTGATTAATTGTTATGATTTTTACTAATACTTATTTTGTAGGTACTCTCAATCTCCGGCCCTATACGATAATCGTACTTGCTTTACGCTACTAACGATAAATGACGCCATTACGGCGGATTTTCATAATAAGACTTCATCTTCTTATGACTTATCTAACCCAGCTTCCAATTTTTAAGAGAAAAACAACTTATTATGATATCTTCCAACCAATAAGGATTAAGATAAATAGGTATTTGAATTAAAAAAATTACTCCCCTATTTATTATGAATATTTGTTAGAACTCCTTGTTTGGTTTGGACTTCTAGTCCGACCAGGAATCCTACTTTGATTAGGATTCTTCTTTTTCACCGTTCTAGCTTCATTTTCTCGACTTGTGCTCTCAATGCCTTTACAATCACAAAACATGTTAGAATTGACAATATTAAAAGGATAGCATAACTAAATAGGGTAGGAAATACGTTAATATAGTAGCACTTTGTGCTCATATCAAATTCCCCCCACACTTAGATTGTCGCATCTCAGGGCTATTTTCGGCCCCGAAACATGACGAGAGAGAAATCAATATGTCATTTGACGTATTAATAACCCTCCGGACTGAAATTACAAGGCTATGAATAAAATAATCAGCACACAAATGACATGAATGTCAAATATGAAATGACAAATGTGCAGAATAGCATACAATTATTTACAAGCGGAAGGTAGCAAATGAAAATATCCGAGACAAATATAATACAAGGAAAAGGTCTCGGAATAACAAGCCCTAATAATGTCTCAAAGTACTTAACAGATTATTAAAAACACCAAATATAGAAATCGTAAGATATGGAGCTCACACTAGAACGGGTGTCCCCGGAAGTAGAAGTGCATGATGACCGACGTCGCTCCACGAGCTCCTAGTCCAGCTCCTCCAAAGATGGGTGCTGAAGATCTGAAAAGATGTAGGGGTGAGCAACTCGTACTCGCTAACCCAAATGAGACCCAAAGCCAACTAAGTCAAGGTTTAAAACCCATGAGAAAACATATAGCTTATATATGTACATATACGTATAGAAATACGTTCAGGGCATTTGAAAACATATGCAATAGCCACGCACGCAAAGCTCGAGTAAAACATGTTGACCACACATGAAAGAACTCTCAGGATCCACGTGGCCGAAATCCCGGGTTTGTCTTCACAGCAAACTGAGGCCAACTACCTATGCGTCTATAAACGAATAGTAGCGAGCGCGTCCATTTACAGCTAATTCCCAACTAATCTCTCGTAACAGCACACCGCACTTACGTCTCGCTTAACTCTGTGCGAGACGAGCGTAAGTGAGATAATTAAAATAAACAGGGCATTGCCCCTCCAGATGTTCACGGTCATCGACACCGTGGGAAGCGTAGTCTAAATACTAGGTTCCGTCGCTCTCAGGCCAAACACTAGAAATCAGGACAACGGTGCTACTCTTTGATCCAAACACACACACCAAATGCTGTGGTCATATATTAAAATAATGCAGCTATGCTTTATATATAAGTAAAGAAAAGCCACCAACCCGGGAGAGTTTCGGCTCACCCATTGGGTGTGCCCTCTACTACCTGATATGCTGATACAGCTGGCTGCGCTCCAACTCCCGGTCCTCCTGAAACCAAGGTCAATGTGCTCCTGAGTCTGTGGGTGAGATAACAATGACATAGTCAGGTATATGTAATTCGAGGATTTACTATCTACAACTACTACTTGATAAACATTTTATGTTTATCTTAATGACATTAGAATCTAATTTATTTGACACTCTGATTCTCGAACCGGCGAGAATTTGGGATTATTTATTATTCGGTACTTACGTCGTTTCGTTGCGTTTATAAATAAAAAACATTTAACCGTAGTGATCGAAAACGTAAAAGTAAGTGTTCTACGGTAAAAATCAAAAGGCAACTTTGAAATAGTAAAAGTCAACGGTCAACAGTAAATGTTTATCAAGTCGTAGTTGTAGATAGTAAATCCTCGAATTGCATATACCAAAAGTCAACGGTCAAAAGTCAACGGTCAAAAGTTAACCGGTGAATAGTGAAAAGTCAACGATAAAAATTAACTGGTGAATAGTGAAAGTCAACGGTAAAAAGTCAACCGGCAGATAGTAAAAGTTAACGGTCAAAAGTCAACTAGTGAATAGTAAAAGTCAACAGTCAAAAATCAACCGATAAATAGTAAAAATCAACCGTAAAAGTAAACAATAACAGTATACAGTAAAAAGTAAAGGTAAGAGTAAAATACCCCATTTACTTTAGCAAATATCTTGTTAAGGTCTCAAAACTTTAGCAAATATCTCAAAATCAAACCTAGCAAAATTGCCCAAACACAAACAAGGTGCTTCAAAGCTAGGATCCAACCGTTCGAGGGCGTTGGTTAGGCGTCCAGTGCAATAATCAATATAAGGTCCAGAAAGTGAACTTAATCTACAATAAGTCTATTTGCTTCAATTTTGCAATCTTTGCCTCTCACTTGAATCCGAATTATTAACTAGTAGGATGACCCAATTCGATTATAGACATCTACAATTTGTTAGTTTCACTAATTTTCAAATTTTAGGCGTCAATTTGAGAATAAATTCTTTTTCGTATCAATTCTAAAGAAGAAAACAAAAAGGGTAATTTTCTTCAACTGATAGGCACTGGGTCTGTGACTGCGTAAATACACACATCACAGTGAGACCAACATTTCCTCGTTAATGCAATAACAAACTACATTTTAGTTACTAACTAAATTTCTATTTACAAATACCCCATTTACTTAATTTCTTATACAATTTAGGATAAATTTGAACATATTAGGACAAGCTGCTATTATCATGTCATCTGTCATCAATAATTTTACCATAATACCCTCAACGTCTTAAATGTTGAGTAGCACCTAATATGCTGCCGGGTATCACAGTAGCACATGGCTGGAGAGTGCGCAGTAACACCGAGAGAAAGTTGCACAACACCATCGCATAGTAGCAACATGTAACACCACCGCTTAGTAGTATCACGCAACAAGATGATGCAGTAGCAGCATGCAGCATGACGACGTAATAGTAGTACACGACATGACAACGCTGTAACAACGACGACACATCACAATAGCAGCACGCGGCATGACGACACAAAGCAGTAGCAGACTAGCAACATGTGGCACGACGCGACGTAGTTGTAACACAATAACATAGTAGCTGCACACAAAGCTTACAAACACAATCCATAATAGCATTGAAAGCACCAGTCCTAATCTTGAACTGACCCCTTATGCATCTCCCCCGCCAATCTTCCTAGCCTCATCAAGTTTCTCATCCACACACCACCCCTTAATAAACAAATCAGAGGAGTGTTTCGCTGCCACTATTTGATCATGACTCGACTACTCCGCTCGGATCCGAGATCCAATCTGTGCAACTCCGTACATGCGACCTTTGTCGTCTGAGTACCGGTCCTCGGACCGTACCCTAACTATGGTGTTGCTTCGCCATGGGAGACTACAACGACGCCTTCATGCGCAACAACGCCGCCGTTCAGGCTAAGACGAAGGCCAGAACCTCGCCAGCAACATTAATGAGTTTACGGTGATGGAGCAAAGCGATGACAGAGGCGGTGATGGAGAGGAAGGCGAGACAGTGTCTGAGGAGGGAGGGATCAGTGGCGGAGGAGGCTGTAGGCAAGAGCAGCGTGTCGCCGGTAGAGAGAGGGAGATAGAGAGAGAGAGATGGTGTGGTGTGCATGTGGCTAGGTTGGTGGAGAAAGAGAAAAAGTTTGTGATACTTTTTGTAATTTTTTGTAAAAGTTGGACATTTCGGTCATTTGACATTGAAATTTCGAGTCGGGCTTGCTTCTATCAATGATAGGCCTCAGCTCAATATCCTAATTTGTTTAAAAATCAGAGAAAATTATACAAACAGTACACTAATTTTGCTCAACTCATAATTAAGGTGTATGAACTTTGTTAAATAACACATTAGTACATGAACTAACAAGTTATGCCTAATTTTCGTACATACTGTTATAACACCGTTAAAAGTTAATTTTTTTTTGAGATTTTTTTTCTTTCTTTTAAAGATGATTTTTTTCCTATGTGTTAAATCGGTGTCAAATCTACACATTTTTTTTTATTTTAAAGAAGATATTTAACAAAATTCTGACACCTTAATTATAAATGGAGTAAAATTAATGTATTATTTATATAATTTTTTCTAAAAATTATATAAAAAATAAATTTTTTATATTTTTAAATTTGATGATGTGCTATCTTCTAATTGGCTTTTAATACAAATCCGTGTATCCTATCTATGCCACACACATGACACATCCCTTCCCATCCTACCGTGGCGTTAACGGAATCTATGTAACGCACCCCCGCTCCTTTTAATCCCCAATCAAAAAAACCTAAATCCCCTAAACGACATCGTCCCTATCCATTTCCACTCCACCTTTCCTTTTGACAGTAACAAAACCCTTCATCTCCAACCCTCCCAATTTCAACCCCAGAAAAAGCTCAGAGCCCTGAACAAGGTTCAAAACGGAGAGAGAGAAAGCTTCCATCTTTGACCTAATGTCGGTAGAGAGGTCCTTCGAGGCCTGGGAGGAGGTGCAGCGCCACGGCCAGGACCTAGCCGATCGCCTCGCGCAGGGCTTCACCGGTCTGATTCAGACTCACATCAACACGCCGTCGTTTCAGTGGCCGAGCTCGCAGAACCCGAAGCTTTTTGACCTCGAGTTCCCGAGCGGGAAGCGACGGGACTTCGTCGGCGTGGCGGCAGCGCAGAGCGGCGGGAATGGGGTTTCGGCGATTATGGATATAGGGAATAGGATTGGGCAGGCCGGGGCGGAGTTCGGGGCGGGGTTGGATGGGATGGTGCAGCAGTTCTTTAGGACGTTGCCGGTGCCGTTTCGGCATGAAGAGAGCGGTGCCGTGGCGGTTAGGGTTGATAAGGAGAAGGTGAGGGTGAGTGGGAAGGAGGAGTTGGGGGGTGTGGAGAGTCATAGTGGGGCTGATTTGTTGGTGGATGAGGAGCTTGTTGGCTTGAATTTAAGGTCTGCCGGGCTTTTGGGTAGACCGCAGGTAGTCTTTTTTTAATGAACTTGTTCTTGCGGTTTATTTTCATGTTTAATGACTTTAATTAGGTGAAAATAGCAAGTCTTATTGGTTTTGGAATCAGTAGTAGATGAATTTCTTATGGAGAATGATTTAATATTCATTGATTAATCTGATGGTGGTGCTTGTGCAACTGAATTTTGCTCATGTTATGTTGCATTTGGTTTGGAATAAGATTTAGGGTCAGAGGTATTGGAATTTCTAATAGTGGGTGTGTGTTATAACTAAACATGAAGAGGTTGAGAGAGCGGGGAGAATTTATATAATTTGATATTAGGACTTTATATAAGTTTCTCGTTCTTTTCAATTTTGTAGTGGAGGCAAGGTTTAGGGAATACTGAGAGTTTTTAGATGCTTTGTTTTGAATTTTGATTGATGGTTCATTTGAGTGCAGGGCATCTTAAATACTTCAACTACTTACGATAGTAGAACACGTGAGCTAGAAAGCTCTTTGGTTGCAAGGGGAGAGTTATGGAGAGTTGAGGCTTCTCTAGGCAGTTCAACTTCTAGAAATGGAAACTCATCGCTCTTTCTTGTTCAGCTTGGACCAGTACTGTTTGTCCATGATGCAACTCTTCTTTTGCCGGTGCATTTGTCAAAGCAACACTTGCTTTGGTATGGCTATGACAGAAAGGTATGAACAATTTTTGATCGACTATATGCCATTTGTTGAACATGAATACTATCTTTCTATAGATATTACAAACTTGGCATTACATATTTTTGATTTTGTGGTTGTTTCTCAGTAGCTGTCTTCTTTTTCCCCAACATCACATGATCATCAAACTTAATTATTTTGTATAGAATATCTACCTTGTATAAAGGTTTAATTGTTCAAAAATATGGTTAAGGTGTCAGTTGCAGCCTGATAAAAGATAAGGATCAATGTTGATCATTCATGTTTCTTTAATAGCTAATTATATCATTAGAAGGTACCGGAGGACACCATGTAAACTGTAAAGTATACCAGATCCAAACATTGTAAATTAAAAGTTAATAAGAATCTACATGAGAGTGAAACAAATAGGGAGTGGTTAAATCGACTTCACATGTATCAGTCAACTCCACAAGAGAATGCTCAGATCCTTGACAAAGCCAGCTGTTATGCTCTAAGCTAGTGGTAACTTAGAAGCAAAGGCAGCATTAACTCTGTATTAATCACTCTTCAAAGAGTTTTATTTTCTAGAAAGCCTGATGGTTGCACTCCAACCAAGGAACTAAAAAGATGTGCTGGTCCAACCTCTCTGGCCCATGTTTTTTTAAAAGGACCATATATCCATACAAATATTCGTATCTGTCCCTGCCAACACACTACGTTTCCCAAATAGTGAAGTCATTCGGGTCATAGCAAATAGTAAATTACTAAATTAAACTTGTTTGAGCCTTGGTTCCTAGCTACTGTTGTTGTGTTGAGCATCACTTGCATGTATAATCGTTCTATTCATTAGGCATGACTTCACTGTTCATGTGATCCTTATGTTGTAATGGTCCTTGTAGATGAAATCTATATCATACATATCAGCTGTATGGTTCTCCATGTTTTCCAGTTCCCTTGATCTGTCCTCATGTGCTTCTTTGTTTTAATTGTCAGAATGGGCTGCATTCTCTCTGTCCTGCAGTGTGGTCAAAACACAGAAGGTGGCTCTTAATGTCAATGCTCTGTCTGAACCCCCTAGCCTGTGTAAGTTAATTACTCAGGAGTTTGTATGTCGTGTCTATCTCTTCATATGTTTGTTTAATTGTAAATGCCAGTTCTATAATTAGTTTTTGGAGGTCAAAAAAATTCTCATATGCTCTGTCTATGTATGTGCCCAGTCATTTGTTGATTTACAGTTTCCAAATGGGCAATTTACATATGTGTCTGGTGAAGGGCTTACTACAAGTGCTTTCTTACCTCTTTGTGGAGGTCTTGTACAAGCTCAAGGTCAATATCCTGGAGAACTGAGATTCAGTTACTCTCGCAAGGTTAGACTGCAAACTCGCCGAATGATTTTGACAAGTAAATATAGTATTTGTTCCCATTCTGTAATCAAAACCTAATGCACAGTACATCTCGCAAGGCTTTACTCAGTTCCTCATAGTATCTAAAGCCAACAGTGCACAATGTTTCTTATTAGATGGTCTTCATGGTTTATTCTAATTAAATTATTTAAATATATATATTTTTCTCAGAATAAATGGGGAACATGTATCACACCAACAGTACAATGGCCAGACAAGTCTTTTACACTGGGTCTTTCTCAAGCCTTGGCGTGGCAGGCATCTGGTCTCATGGTGCGGCCTACACTTCAGTGCAGGTTAGGTCTATGCTGCCTCTAGTAGTTTACTTGTACATGATTGTCTTTCATAATAACCACTCATTCCTGTTGGTTTCAAGTTCTATGTTGAGAGTTTACTAGAGGTTTTTATGGTGTTGATGCTTCTAAGTTCTATCTATTTCCCACTGATATGCAAGCTCTTTTTACTTGTATATATGTATTTTTTTTCATTGTACATGTTTTTTTTCGTTCTTTTCAATCAATTTTAAGTGAGCTTGTTGTGAAAACTTTCTTGCATTCTTGTTATGATCGTTTTCTTTTTGAAAAATTGTAACTCAGCTTGTGGTGGATATATATCATTTTTATGTTTATGCTTGCAATAGACTCTTTATGTTTGTTTTGGTTTCACTGTTTTGGTTTCACTGTTTGTTTTCTACTTGGTGTTAACATGTTTTGAATTCTTCACAACTTTCAGTTTGTTTCCTACATTGGGTGGAAGCAATCCTGGTTTGCGGGCAGAAATTATTCACTCGGTGAAGGAGCAGCTGAGTTTGATTTGTGGATGCTCATTTACAACACATCCTTCTGCTTTTGCTTCAGTAGCCGTAAGTTATTGCTGGCACCTTTGTCCTTCAATTCAGATAAAACATCTCCAGATAAATCTTATCTTTTCAATTTCATCGTAATAAATATACTCAACAAAAAGTTATTTATCTTAGGGGAGTAAATCTGTACTTCAAAAAAACAATATCATCTTGTTCTATAGCTTTGAGTTCTTGAAAAATCCCTCTTTGTGAGTTGTCCCCACACGCTGTGTGTAATTACTATTCATTGTCTAGACTCTAGAAACTGAAAATCTCTTTGGTCTAGCATTAAATCGCCAAGTTATAAACCCGGCAACTCTTAGGCTACTGTAGTATCTTCTTTGTTCAAAGTTGAAGCGGGGGAATAGTACTTCCCATATGCTTGCTTTGCCAACTCAATAGCAAGTAGGGTGTCTTATTATGACTCATCAAACATTTAGAACCAATGGAGTGCAAACACAATCACAACCATGACCATGTCTTCATCATCTCTACATCTTCTCAATCTCCATGCCCAATCATGCTGCTTTACCTGGGTTGCTTGAATGGGGTTGAAATTCCCTCCTGATTGGTGTAAACTTGATCTTGGTTGTAATTGTTTTTGCTTATCATGGTAATATGGAAATAATCTAATAGGAAATGCAGCTGCTAGAGATGTTTATGTTAAGAGGTTGAATTATTTGAATAACAACTAAAAACATGGATGAGCAGGTGCATAATTAGAGGGACTTGAGTGGGAGAATGGGGTATTCCGTGAATAAAAGTAATAGAAGAAGATAATGGAATAAAAAGAAGAAAATGGTTAGTGTGATTTGCAGAATAAGGGGTGTGGATTTTATAAGAATTTTATATACCAGCAAAAATAGCGTTAGTGTTGTATGAGCTTCCATGTGAACTTCAGTATTTGTGTTCCGTAGCCATGAATCATGATTTTGACATATCTTTGCTGTGACGTTGTACCGAATCTCTTCCATTTACCTGCATACTCCTTATGTCATGCTGCTGTGAAACATGAATTTAGACTATGGACTGGAAATCCTCCAAATGTACATTCATAATTAATGATATTATTGCGGGTACATACTTAATATGATACCACCCATCAGCCTTTAGTCATGTATACATTTCTTAGGAATTTGACCACAGCTGTGGTTGACATGATGTTTGTGGATTGGTTTCTTTCTCTATTTTCAGCTCGTTTTCTGATGACTTTGTTTGTTCTTGCTGATTCAGGTTGGCCGATCCAAGTGGAATGGAAATGTTGGGGGCCCTGGTATAGTCTTAAGAGCGGATACTCCGCTTACCAATGTTGGTCAACCTTACTTCTCTGTTCAGATAAACAGTGGTATTGAGTTTTGATTGTTTGTTTAAACCCCCCCTGGTTTGCAAATGTAAGTGTATATAATCTCAAGCTCTGTAGGACAATACCACGTGAATATGTCAATCATCTTCTGCTAATCATACCAATGTTCCCTGTTTTCCGGTATTGGGATTTGGGAGCTTTTAACCTGCATAAATTGCGTAGAATTGTTTGTTTTTTTGGCTCAAAATCTTTTATGCATCTTGGTAAATTTTGGCCTCTAAAAGTCGGTATTCTGTTAAGATCGTCTCCACATATCAGAAGGATGAAATACTCGTTAATGTTGGAAGTTCATTAGGTTGTGACCTAATTGATCTTCAATAATAGAGTATAAGGAAGTGACCAATCATGGTTTAGAATTTTAGATCAAGTATGACCAGGCTAATAATTTATAATTTTCTTCGTTATGTACTAATGTTACCTTGTACTTGGTTTTGGAGAAAAAGTAGGGGTGGGTAGGAAAACTTGAAATCCTGTCCCGGTTTGTCCTGATCCCGGTGGGATTTAAAACTAAAATTAACAATGGAACTAGATGCGAGACTAAAATTTATCTTCCCTTTCGTATAAAAATTAAAATTAATTGATTTTTTTCATCTCACCATTGATTTTTTTAACCCTAATACAAGCTAAACAGGCAAAAGCCGCAAAACTCACTCTTTGACTTTGACAGACTCTTCTCCAGATCTCCTCTCTTCTTTGCTTTGGCACCTCTCCTCTCTGCTTCGGCTCCTTTCCTCTCTGCTTCGATTCCTCTCCTCTCTCAGCTTTGACCATCTCCTCTCCAAGGCTCAAGCTGTTGTTCGACTCAACCCGTTCGCCTTTGCCGCTCGCCTCCATTGCTCATGAATGTAAGCATATTTTTCTTGGATATATCATCACTTCCTCTTTTTGTTAGCTCAGTCATTTGAATCTGGTTTGTTATTTGAAAGCAAAATCAGTTAGGCACGTTGGAAACGTCATTGTTAGAGTGGACTAGGGTAGACTTTTGGGGTTTCTTTAATTTGCAAGTTTTCTATTGACTCGTGGTGGAACAAGGGATTGCGATTTTTTCGGGGATTTGGATTTCGGAGAATGCATTTTCCGGTGGCTTCTTGTTTTGAGGTATTGTGGAAGACTTCATCTCTGTTTACCTGTTTTCAGATTAAACTTTGAATTGGAAAGTGGTGTAGTTTTCGAGTAACTGGAGTTTCCTATTTGGTTTTGTGTTTGCCTTTGTGAACATTGGTTTTTCTTTTATTTGTGGCAATGCAAATGTAAATTTGTATCATCGAATTCTAAGTCGGCTTAAATCCATGATATTACGAAGGTCGAAGAAAGCTTGTTTGCTGCAAGTGATGCCAAGGTATATTGGTGGAGAGTGTGCATTTGAATTGCTGCTATTTACTTTCCTGAAAATTTGAATTCAGACAACAGTGATGATAAATCTTAGTTTTTGATATCGTGGTTGATGAGATTATATTCCGACTAGTTTTTGAGGTTGTAGATTGGAGATAAGGGTAAGATGATAGTTGCTTGACTCCGTTTTGTTTTCTCATGTAGTTGCATGGAGAAAAGTGCAAGATTCTCTCTGCAAGTTATTGTAGAGTAATGTCAATTTTTTCCTTCGTTGGAAGCGGCTCGGCCTAGGAGCAAAGCTGGCATCCAAGCTTTATGTTCGTTGCATGTAGGACTTGAAAAGGTTAAGAATGTGCTTCAACACTGCTCAGAATGTAGTGAACTTTACTTGGTAGGTTAACCTCAATATTGGATCGATAGTTGTGTGATGAATGTTACTCTCACTCTAAGCAGTTTTAGCTTAGTATATTTACTGTAGTGAGTATAGTGGCTAAATTTCTTTTTATGTTTCAGGCTATTACTAGGGATTCTGTGCTCTTAAAATTTGAGAAGGCAAGAATAACTCTTATGGATAGTCTCAAGTGTGTTAAATCACTAGCACCAGATCGGATGCCATTGTGATTTATGAATGTATGCAAATTTTTCTTCTTTTTTTGTTTCAAGTATTGTGGAGGGATTGGGTTCGTCCCGTCCCATCTGGGACTAGGCCCAGCGGGATTTACTCTCAAAAATGCAAAGCCCGTCCTGACCCATATGTAACAACCGGGATAGAACGTGGGATGACCTCAATCCTGTCCCATCCCGTCTCATGCCCAGACCTAAGAAAAAGAATCCATAGATATATTGACTTTTCATTCATCCAAGAACAATTTCTAAATACAGAAGTTTGAGAGATTGGAAGTATGATTTCCATCTTTCCGTTATGGAAATCATTTATAATTGAAAATAGTTGTCAAATTAACATAGGACTAGCTTTGATGTCGGATCAATATGCAACATCCATCTCCGACGCCCTTATCTGAAGATGATATTTGAGCTTCTAGAGTTTCTACTCATTTCTGGTCTCCTCTTGGGACAAGCACATGTCTGAAATAGGCTAGGATGAACACCAACTCTGCCAGAAATGACAGAATACTTGTCCAGACGAACACTGTTCATGGAGGAGTAATGATCCAATATAAATTTGAGGTATGCCTCCATGGCTCCATCACGGTGGAATTCTTTGTTCCAGTATCACCTTCAAGGAGGCAGTTGGCTCAAGTCCTTCAGCGTGCTCATCGATTTTGATGTTCAGAACTTGTGTCTCTGATTGTATACCAGCAACAAGAGGTGCACTTCTGAGAAAGGTTTGGATGTAGTGAATTGGTAGGCTTTTGAATTGCAGCATGCATGGATGGCTCGAACTAGCAGTGACAACTCCACCCTTACCTTGAAGCAGAAACAAATGGGGAGTCCAACACAATATTTGGGTGATAGTCTCTTGTTCATGTCTGACATGTTATATTGCAGAACTGTGAATCTGCTAGTCCAGATTGACAATCAGACAGTGCAACATTCTAGACGGCATGGCAAGAGGTTCAACTAGACAATGAAGGCATTTTATTAGATATCGAATCTCTAGATGCAGTAGAGACGACAGTTACAAAAGCATTGTAGCTTTTAGCACAAGCTAGGTCAAGGTTGATGGGAGAAGAACTTACCTGAAAGACACCAACTCTGTTATTGTATTCTGAGTCAGGCACAGTCAATGAAACAGTCATCTGCAATTTGTGACCATAAGCATCTCCAACAAACTAGCTATTTCAAAAAAATTTAGAAATTTAGCAAAATTTAGGTTAAGTTTTATCTCCAGCAGACTACCTATTTAAAAGCTAAATTTACCTTTTGCTAAATACTCTAGCTATTTTTACCTAAGGAGAAGAGAAAATAACTCTAGCTAAACTATGTTTTGTTTTAAAATTTAAATTAACTAAACAATAGCTATTATTGCTGGAGTACAACTCTGACTTCAGATAGCTATACGTCACATTTAGCTATTTTTAGTTATCTTAATAGCTAACACTCTTGGAGAGGCTCTGGTATAACACCAACACTAGAAGACCTTAGTGGCACAAAAGCTACTGGACTTTGCTTGGTGTAATCGAAGTTGAGGGTCTCTATGGTCTTAGTAGGCTTCTCAACCAGGTGTTTCATCATAAACCCACTTAGCACAAATCCAGATAGCAGAATCCCCGAAAGCATGGAAAACACATAGATCGACCTGAACAAGGTGAAACCTATGTTCACTGCTAGTGACTTTTGGGTTTTTATTCCTCCATATGCAGCTGAAGTGACAGTGGTGAATGTAGCATTCCACATTCTCAGCAGCATAGTCATGAAGTACCCTTTAATGTGCCTCAGAGTTTGGAATGGACATAGCAAGAGCATGAAGGAAAAATAGGACAACTGAAGAATGTGAAAAATTTGATCACTAGGCTAACTTGAAATCCTATAGTTTTTATAAGCAATACCATAATGAAGACCAATATATTCAAAGGAAAAGGATCATAGTTTCTTGAAGAAGAATTTACTGCCTGTGAGACATCAGCGGAATCTTTGCTCAAGTGATGATGTCGGAAAGAGTTAGCAGCTTTTCTGCATACCCTTTCGTTTTCTACTAAAGGTGGACTTATAACTCCATCTCTTCTTTCTTCAACAGCACTATCCTCAAAAACTTGGGTTAACTCCAAATTAGACCTCCTTACCTCTCCATGATCACCAGCAAATCCATCTCGACATTCAAGTGCAGACATGTCAGTATTCAGTCTTCTATGACACCTTGCCAGCACCATCTAGAGCCAATTTGAGCATAGAACATTTCAGCATATGGAACACCCTTTGTGATTCAGCATCATATTCAGGTTCAAAACCCTGCGAGAACCCTTCACCGCCATTATCAGAAGGATCACGAGCTTCAAAAACTCTTGAATCCTCCATGATGATGAATTTGGAAAAGGGATGGGGAGACTTGTGAGTGAAGTGCAAGTTTTTTCTTTATCTTTAAAACTCAATCTGTGAAAGCTATGCTAGATCAATACATGTTTAAGCAAACATTCATTATATATATATATATATGTCAATTGTATGTAGGATTGCAAATACTGTATCTGCCCTAAATCTGCAGAAAACATGAACATATGAACATGAATCTGGAAATTACCAGATTTGCTTTGAATGTCCATTTAGTCTTCTCCTTATTTACCCTTAATGTTCTCTTAGTAATGGGACTACATATGAGAATCGTATGTGCATAAGATGGGACTTACAGACATACATATAGATTAGACATATGAAAGTTGCATCCATAAAGAAACTGTCTGCATAACTTCTTTGTCTTATAACTGCTCTCAACTGCAATTTAGATTTCAAATTCAAATGTAAAGCTGATCTACAGAATTATCTCAAGGTTTATACTATGTCTTAAACTCAAATCATATTATATATATTTATACTGCATTCTTAATATCAGTAGACAAGGTTTTGTCAAGTTCCATAAGCTGCTATGCTTACAATCTCCCACTAAACTTGACAATCCTTTAAATACATAAATTACAGTATAACTATATAACAATGATCTACTTAAGTGTGCATCGTGAGTCTAAAACCCTCATTTCATTCAAAATCCATCAATTACAAATTCTGTCAATAATGGTTATCTTAATGAACTCAAGAACAACATGATGAATAGGACAAACATCAGTATTCCAAAATCACCTCTCAACAAGCTAGAATCACATGAATTTCAACTTAATAGCAGTAATCTTAATATGTGTTAACTACATGCATTCTAAACATAGCAATACTAAATGTCCTACTTAATACCAAAATTTCTAATGAAATAGAAATAAAGCAAATTATATTCACTGTAATCTTCATCAAGTTCTGTATATAGGTTTATATCGTCATTAAGACTTACAAATGAAGTTGTGCAACTTAATACGCAGATTAATAACAAGATGCAATCTTAATAATATAATTGTATCTTATTGATCAATTTCACAACTAAATAATAAAACATAATACATGCTAACTGATTATGATGTCAACTGAACTCTCCAACTTTAAAACTTGTCAGCAACTCCCGTATTCTCAGTATGCTTGATAAATTCTGCCACAGATAATGCCTTTGTGAATGGATCTGCTAACTGCTCTTTTGTACCAATCTTAACAACATCAATTTCACCATCCCTAAC
Organism: Comarum palustre; assembly: GCA_951800085.1. Taxonomy (NCBI): domain Eukaryota; kingdom Viridiplantae; phylum Streptophyta; class Magnoliopsida; order Rosales; family Rosaceae; genus Comarum; species Comarum palustre. Next base: position 14,595,238 of record OX637587.1, on the reverse strand, counting down.
ACTTTCTCTTACTGAAAAATACTTCGCATCAATATTTCTGGAAGCTGATGTTCTCTTGTTATTCTTAGAGAAAAACACTGCTGAGAAATTATCACAAACCAAATGCCTTTCAATGAACTTAATCAACTTCAAATGAGAAATAAAATTTGTCAACCATAATGCATGTCCAATAGCTTCAAAAATAGCAATGTATTCAGCCTGAAATGTTGATGTTGCTTTAAGACCTTGCTTTGAAGTTTTCTAAGAAATAGCTCCTCCTGGTAAAAGAAAAATATAACCAGACGTAGACTTTAAGTCATCCACATCTGATTTGTAAGAGGCATCTACATAAGCCTCTACTTCAAGTTCCCTTTCATCAGTTCTCCTATAAACTAACATGTCATTTTTAGTTTTCTTCAAATACCTCGAGACCTTCTTCCTTGCTATCCAATGAGCATGCCCTGCATTGGATTGAAACCTTGTCAATATGTTTACTGCAAATGAGATGTCTGGTCTTGTACAAATTTGAGCATACATCAAACTTCCCACTAGTCTTGCATATGGCACATTCTGCTTCCATTTTCTTCTAACTCATTCTTAGGACTTTGCCCTTTATGCAGCTTATTTCCTTTGGAATTTGGTGCATCTCCAGACTTGCATCCTTGCATACCAAATCTGTGCATTATTTTCTCCAAATAATTTCTTTGAAACAAACCTAAAAATGTAGCTTTATATCCCTAGTTATCTCGATTCCCAACACAGTGTGCTTTCTCCCATGTCTTTCATATCAAATTGACTCAACAAAACAAAATTTAGTTTCCTTCAACATGCAAACATTGCTACTAGCAAGCAGTATATCATCAACATATATGATAAGCAGAATAAAATTGCTCCCACTGGTCTTAATATATATGCATTCATCAAGTTTGTTTTCCAAAAAACCAAAATTAGTGATTACCTTGTCAAACTTTAGGTACCACTGTCGTGATGACTGCTTAAGACCATATATTGATTTCTTCAGTTTGCAGACTTTATTTTTATCTTCTACAAATTCATCAGGCTGCAACATGTAGATTTCTTCATGCAAATCCCCATTTAGAAACGCAATCTTGACATCCATTTGATGCAACTCAAGATCAAAGCGTGCAACAAGAGCCATAATTGTTCTGAACGCATCTTGGTAGAAACAGGAGTGAATGTCTCATTGTAGTCAATACTTTCTTTCTGATTGTACCCCTTAGCCACTAATCTTGCTTTGTGCCTCTCTATTTTGCCTTTTGCACCCCTCTTTGTCTTAAACACCCATTTGCACCCAATAGGCTTAAAATCACATGGCTTATCAATGACGAGCGTCGATTACCGGGTTAAGGATAAGCAACCTGCAATTTAATTCCCTGTAATTCGTTAGTAGTAAAGATACGTAGGGATCGTTCTAAACCGGGGATGCCCAGGGTAAATAAGAAGAAAAGATCGTTAGTTAACATACAAACAAATATAATTCTGTCACAACTATACAAGTATAAACAAATAATATATAAACAATTATTCACATATATACATATTTACAAATGAAAAGGGTTTGTAAGGATATCGACATTAATTATAAAAATAATAAAATCTAAGCTAATATTTACAAGGTTGGTCAATCGATACTCAAGCACATAACATAACAAACACCGAAATAAGCATACAACAATTTCATGCAAGATTAAATAGTGATGCTCTTACTATCCTCTGTTTTAATTAATTTCAACCTCTTATGACTTCTTATGTGTTTTTAGGAACTTCGAATACGCCTGAACCTAAAACATATATGTGTCACCGTGTTTAAACTATCAAATATGCCTAATCTAAACAAGATACACTTACGAACTGGAGTCGGTTGAAGACATGATCCTAGGTATGGCGTCACTCATCCTATTAGCATGCAAATCACTCACCCTAGCAACCATTTGCAGCAACTAGAAACAAACTATCAAATATGCCTAACTTGATCCTAGATTACTACGGCTTATTAAACTCCCCATTTGGAAACATCCAGGCCTAGACTACCTTAGGTTCGATTACATGATCAGGTGATGATTAATGAACTAACACATACTACACATAAGAACATGAAACAACTTAATCTAAATCATGAAACTAAAACATGCTTCAATCGTTACACATAACATACGGTATTAAGGAGATCACAAAAAAAACTTAACAACACATGACATGCATAAAACCGAAAATCCAGAAAATATATATAAAAATTAAAGTAATGTTCATACAGAAAATTATACAACAAAACCAATAGAAAACTCATACCTAAACCTAAATCAATTGGCTAGGAAAGAGGTGGTGATCGGTGGCAAGCGGCGGCGGTTCGGTGGAGATGATGCGGCTGGTTTGTTGTTTTCCGTACGAGATTTTTGGTAGAGCTTGGCTATACTATGACTTCGATCAATTGACCCCCCAAAAACTGAACTAATACATGAGTATTTATAGAGAAAACCCTAAGGTAAAGTCGGCATACACTCCTTGTCCATATCAGATTAGGCTTCTTGTTTTTCCTTGTTGCATACAACTTTGACTTCTTGAATTTGCTGACTTGGATAATGATTCATAAACTTCTTTTCTGAATTCTTGGACTCCCCTATATGTTAAGGGATCAATGAAGGACTCCCTTACACTTTTTGGGCTCCATGGGACAGCCGAATCCCCTCCATAGTCTCGGTAGAACAAGTTATCATGTTTTGACCGGGATAACTTTCCTAGTTGTTGTTTTCGGCTTCTCCTTGGTGATTTCTTCGATTCTTCTTCTTCTTCTTCTAAACAACTTCCCATATCATCATTAAGCTCTTCATCAATCTATTCATCAATCATTTGGCATGCTTGGGAAGGATTTTGGTGAAGAAACACACTCACGAACTCGGTAGACAACTTCAGCAAACTCACGAACTCGGTAGATAACTTCAGCAAAATCTGTCATGTTTCCAGCAGACTGACCTCCGTCCATTGTTTCCATCATAACTCCTTCCTCAGAACTTGGATTGATGCGATTCCAAAATATTTAGAAACTAGACATCCACAGCTTTCCATCCATATATGGCAAGTTTCATGGTTCCTCCTGGATCGTCCTAGGGAAATTTTTGAAGTTGAGTTATGCTCTCGGCCTCTTGTCTTTCCATGCTTCTTTTGCTACCTTCCATAAGTCCGATCCTCATGATTCTTGTTTCGTTAAGTCCATATACATGTCACCTAAACATTAAAGAAAATTAATCAAGTAATGACAATGTATAAATTTACAGAATCATAAGAAATAACACGATAACAAATTAGTGCACATTTTCTCTACTTTACTCACATTTTAGCCATTGCTCTACAGAAAAATCCTTATGATAAATAACTAACAATACTAACCTAATAATGGATAAACAAAGCATAAATGAGGGTAAAAACATATTAAGAACGTAGCATAAAATGCTCCTATCAATCAACCAAAATCCATACATTATTCTGATACATTCTTTGAAATTCATCTTCCATTGGCAATTTCCATTTTCCACTGTTCACTAATTGCATAGCTTGTGCAACTGTAAGTAGATCATCCTCATCTCCCAAATCAGTTTCTTCAATCAAAAATAACGGATAATCATCTGGTATAGCAGGCTTCTTAATCCTTGAAGACTTTCTCAAAGTATAGGTTCAAAAATTTCTTCACTTGACATCTCACTTGCTTCAATTTGCTGCTGATTTTCATCACTTGGCCTGCAACATGTACTTCTTGTTCACTTTGCCCTGTAACATCTTCATCTTGTACTTCATTTTCTGTTTATTGTACAGTTTTCATCATTCTGCTGATTCCCTGAAACAATATTCATAATTGTTTCACTTCCTACAAGTGTTTCACTTCCTGAAGCCACATTATTATTATTATTATTATTATTATTATTATTATTATTATTATTACAGTCCAGGATTGAAACAACACTGCATCCTGGTACACAAACCACTATTCCGAATTTTTGTTACTTTTCTGTAATTCTTCCATTGATTCCTCATACACTTTACTTGCATCATTATAAAAATGTTCATCATAAAACATGGCTCTATGTGACTACACAACTCTACAACTTTTTTTGGACAATAAAACTTGATCATTTTGGACTTTTCACAGTAACCAATAAAAAAACCACATATAGACTGAGAATCAAGCTTTCCATCTTTCACATTGTGTACTCTAATCTCTAAATTGCAGCCACATACATGAAAATGATTCAAACTAGGCTTGTAACTATACCATAACTCAAAAGAGGTTTTTAACACAGCTTTGCTTGGTGTTCAGTTACATATATAATTTGTTGTTTTCAATGCTTCTCACCACAGAAATTTTAAAAGTGTGACCTCACTATCATACTTCTCACCATGCTTATCAATGTTCTATTCCTCCTTTCTGATACACAATTTTTTTGTGGGTTGTATGGAGTGGTGTATTGTGCCACAATTTCACATTCTTGCAAAAACGATGTAAAACGGCCCTTACATTGGCCCTGCTCTGTATACCTTCCAAAATATTCACCTCTTGTATCTGATTTGATAACCTTAATTACCTTGCCTGTTTGTTTTTCAACTTCAGCCTTATAGATTTGAAAAGTTTCCCAAGCTTGAGATTTTTCTGAAATTAGGTACACATAACAGTACCTAGAGTAATCATCAGTGAAGGTGATGAAATAACAATTATCACAAATAGTATTGATGAAAAAATGACCACAAATATCTGTGTGAATTAAATCAAGTAAATTTTCACACCTTTTTGAACCTGTGTTCCGAGCATTAGTCATTTTCCCTTTCAGGCAATCAATACAAGTCTCAAAATCTGTAAAATCTAATGCAGGCAAAATGTTTTGTTTCACAAGTTCACTCAATCCTTGTTTTGAAATGTGTCCAAGCCTTTTATGCCAAAGAAAAGATGACTACAGATTTTTTTCTTTGAAATCGTTTTACTTAAAGCAAAAACATCATGCTCAGCTTGATTTTTAGAAACATTAAGACAATTAACGTGCCAATAACCACTTATCAAACTTGCATCACCAAAACACTTATTATCATACTAGAAAATCATAGCTATATTATTACTTGAGAAACTATAGCCACTGTTTTCTACAAACTGAGAACCAGAGATCAAATTCATACTAATAATAGGGATACAATAAACAGTCTTCAATACTATTACATAGTTATTCCTGAACTTGAGTTTGACACTTCCTACAGCCTTAACAGCCACCCTTTGGTCATTTGCAGCACAAACTTTTGTTTCATTCGTGCTTGGGATTGAAATCACTGTCATCCCTATAATGAATTAATAACATGAATGGGTGAGCCAATGTCAAACCACCAAGAATCATCACAAACAAAATCATTTGACTTAAACTTGAAAATAGATTTCACAAGAAAATCACCATTTCTTCTTCAGCCAAGCTTTGAAACCATCACAATCTTTCTTAAAGTGACCAGGTTTCTTGCAAAAGAAACGCCTAATGCCACTTGCAGGTTTGTACTTTTATCATTATCAGATTTCTTAATAGGTTTAGAGGTGCTTACAGAGGTACTAGCTTTCTTGAATTTTTCCTTTGACATCAGATTCACAACCACACCTTTCCCCTTCTTCTTGACCTCATCCTCAACTTCCACAAAAAATGAAATCAGTTCATTCACGGTCCACCTCTCCTTCTGAGTTTTGTATAGACTTCAAATGATCAAACTCTTCTGGTAGAGAGTTCAGCAACATGTAAACCAGAAATGGTTCCCCACAATCATATTCAGATCATTGAGTTTTCCAGAAATATCAGATCCTTTCATGATGTATTCCCTCACACTGCCCTTTCCATCATACTCCATTTTCATGAAGAATTTCATGAGCCTTCCAAACTCAGCCTTGTTAGAAGTCAGGTACTTTGCAGCAATAGAACAATGTTCTAAAAAAGGCCTCCAGGGCCGCTTAGGCGCTGGGCGGCAGGACACCATTCCGATTTTCTCTAAATCGGTCAAGCTGGGCGCTGGCGTGAAAATCGGCCGCCAAGGTGGGCTGGGCGGCCCAATTAGTTTTTTTTTTAAATTATGAAATACATAAAAGCCTATCTAAAAATGAGTAAAATCAAACACAAAAAACACAATATTATAGTCTAAAGTCTAAACAAAGGATACACTATTGTATTTTTATTATTTCTAAGAACATTGTTGTTTTATTATGTATATTTTTGAAGTACTTTTGCTATTTTGGAACATAAAAGTGTTTTTTTTTAATTTTTTTATATATAATTATATTTATTAAATAAATAATAATAGGTAAAATATAAAACCGCCTAGGTGCTGCTTGGGCGCCACCTAGGTGCCCTGGGCGCTAGGCGCTGGCTGTCCGTCCTAGTAACGCCTAGCTTTTTTAGAACCTTGCAATAGAATCCATGTAAACTTGGGCCAATTCAGAATCTGGGATGCTACCCTCACACTACTTTTCATGCTCTTCTTGATCATTATCAGCGCCATCTTGTTGTGCTTGAACCAGCTTTCATACTTCTCTTTAGCAAATGTAGTAGCATTCTCAGCCAATTCTAGTGGTGGATCTTTCTTCAGCACATGATCGAAGTCTAAGATTCCCAGATTAAGTTTTATGTCACCTTTCCAGTGTTGAAAGTTTGAGCCATTCAGATGCTCAATCTGACTTATTGTCATTGGAAATTGCATAACTATATGTGAAAAGATCAGACAAGTTAATCTAGTGTTACTTAATACCAGAATAATTTGAATGTCCCAAATATAGTATATAAATTTATATGCATACAATTATATGAATTTTATCAAATTCAAGACTCTGACAACCTTTATGGTGTACGGTAGGGGTGCTACTTTGAAACCGAAAACCGAAAAAATCGCACCGAAAACCGAACCGAGAAACCGCACCAAAAAGAAAATAACCGAACCGGTCTTGTTTGGTTCAGTTTAAGGTTTTGGCCTAGCAAAAATCGAACCGAACCTAATAAACCGAAGTCAAATAGTCAACCATACAAAACGACGTCGTTTTAAACAAATGCAAAACTTTGTGAACCAACTCAACATATAAGCAAAATTATCAAAAATCTCATAAAATAAGATATGATCGAAATGGTGAAATACGTCTACGGTTGAAAAATCACGTAATTCCGGTAAAGTCTCGGTGCCGATAGTTACGGTCAACACAATTTAACATTCTTTCTCCCGATGGATAGCCCTATCTTTTAGGGTTATTTTTCAGTAAATTTTTATACCACTAGTTGCATCTCATTGATTTGAAACTATTTTGAGCTGAAGATCCGTCCAAAATACGTAATTTAGACGGTCAAATGACCGTTTTCGTGCGTTTATGGGTTTGACTTATGGGATTGATCGTCCGGATCGAGTTGAATTTTTTCCCATTTATGTATTTTATCATGATAGTCATATCAAACGGTTAGATTTTCGTTTTTCAAGTTTAATCATCAGAATCACAACATGCGTACAAATGTTGTATAACTTGTTTAGTAAGTTTTAAGTAAATGTTTCGTTTCAAAAACAAACTCTTCTTAGAACCTTCAAACTCAAAAAAGTCGTGAAATAAGATATGACCGTAATGATGAAATACGTTTATGATTGAAAAATCACGTAATTCCGGTAAAGTCTCGGTGCCGATAGTTACGGTCAACGCAATTTACCATTCTTTTTCCCTATGAGTAGCCCTATCTTTGAGGGTTATTTTTCAGTAAATTTTTATACCACTGGTTGCGTCTCATTGATTTGAAACTATTTTGTGTTGAAGGTCCGTCCAAAATACGTAATTTAGACGGTCAAATGACCATTTCAGTGCGTTTAGGGGTTTGACTTACGAGATTGACCATTCGGATCGAGCCCTTAACTTTATCAGATCAAGTTGAATTTTTTCCCATACATGTATTTTATCATGATAGTCATATCTGACGGTTAGATTTTTGTTTGTCAAGTTTGATCATCAGAATCACAACATGCCTACAAATGTTGTATAACTTGTTTAGTAAGTTTTAAGTAAATGTTCCGTTTCATAAACAAACTCTACGTAGAACCTTCAAACTATTTTATGTTAAAGATCCGTCCAAAATACGTAATTTAGACGGTCCAATGACCGTTTCCGTGCGTTTAGGGGTTTGACTTACGAGATTGATCGTTCGCATCGAGCCTTTAATTTTATCGGATCAAGTTGAATTTTTTCCTATAAATGTATTTTATCATGATGGTCATATTAGATGGTTAGATTTTTGTCTGTCAAGTTTGATCATCAGAATCACAACATGCCTACAAATGTTGTATAACTTGTTTAGTATGTTTTAAGTAAATATTCCGTTTCAAAAACAAACTCTACCTAGAACCTTCCAACTCTACATAGAAGCAAAATTATTAAAAATCTAATGAAATAAGATGTGATCATAATAGTGAAATACGGCTACGGTTGAAAAATCACTTAATTCGGGTAACGGCTCGTTGCCGATAGTAAAAAATCAAATTATTTTTATCTTTTTATTACAATTTTGATATTTAGTGCAACATATTAGAAATTTACATATTTTTTTATTGCCCCAAAAAACCGAAACCGACCGAACCGTACAATTTGGTTCGGTTTACGGTTTGCCCTTCAAAAAAACTGAAAACCGAACCGAACAGATGATTAAGTTTGGTTTGGTTTCCGGTTTTAGGTGAAAACCGAACCGAAACCACCCGATAACACGCCTAGCAGTGTACGGATCTTTATTGATATGAATGTTCATATACTCTTTACACATACTAGATCATGAAACCAAATGTCTAAACTGAGTGTGTCTATGGAAACCAGAATAAATTTAATTTTAAGTTTAAGATCTGTTCTTTATAATGAAATTGTTGCAGTCCTTTTTATCTTCTAACATAAAGCCACTATGACAAAACAAATGTTTAAAAGATCAACAGAGTGGTGCATACAATTTCATTCAATGCATTTCAGGTCATTATGACAACACACAATGCATACAACATTTTATCATTCATGTCAACATGTCATTGCATGAGATGAATAGGCGTATATATAAGAATAGCATATACATATATATTGCAACTGTAATAAACAGTACATAAGAACATGCAGAAATTAATCTATAAGCATATATATTATGTGTTAATCCGGATAAATTCCCACAATACAAGTTCTAAAGCAAATAGTTTAAAATACATGCAATTGATCTGAGCATAGTGTCTTTGATACCAATTGTAAGTTTTTTCTTTATCTTTAAAACTCAATCTGCGAAAGCTATGCTAGATCAATACATGTTTAAGCAAAATTCATTTTATATATATATATATATATATATATATATATATATATATAAATTCATTATATATATATATATGTGTGTGTGTGTCAATTGTATGTAGGATTGCAAATACTGTATCTGTCCTAAATCTGCAGAAAACATGAACATATGAACATGAATCTGGAAATTACCAGATTTGCTTTGATTGTATATTCAGTCTTCTCTTTATTTCACCTTAATGTTCTCCTAGTAATGGGATATGAGAATCGGATGTGCATAAGAAGGGACTTACAGACATATATATATGACAGTTTCATCCATAACATCTTTGTCTTATAACAGCTCTCTACTGCAATTTATATTTCAAATTCATATGTAAAGTTGATCTACTGAATTATCTCAAGGCTTATACATATGTCTTAAACTCAAATCATATTATATATATTTATACTGCATTTTTAATATCAATAGAGAAGGTTTTGTGTTCTAAAAGCTGATATGCTTACATGAAGGTCCACTCCCCCATCTGTAACAATATATAGGCGGGAAATGATAATGTGACGAACACCAATCTGTTTTCTTGAAATGCTAACAAAAAGTAAGGGTGGTTGAGATAGGACGGTGCAGCTAACTACCAATATGAAGATTTCTGAGGGTGTAGCTCCACTGGATAAGCCGGTAGTATGACACACTTCAACACTGCACCACTTTTACTAATTTGTCCCAATCTCAAACATTAGGCGGCTGAAGTAATTGTGCCCGGAGTAAGGCAAGTAGCTAGATCAATCAGCATAAATCAAGTTCATGGATAATGAGAAAGTAACCATTACCTGTTAGTCTTTTGTGGAGTAATTGCGCTTGATTGTCTGTTATAGAACATCCTACTTAAGGAATTAAACATCCTACTTATAAGGTGGCAAGTAATCTCTGACTTCTAATAGCGCCATTCTTAACAATCCATATATATTAGTTAACCACCATTAGTTGAGTTTGTAACCAGATTGAAACCATAAGAACCTAGGTGTAGAACCTTATATCCAGATTGAAACTTACTGACGTTGATTGGACTTAAAAATCAATCTCTTCTTACTCATATCTATGATTCCGATCTGGATTAGTTTCTGGGCATATAAAGCCTTTGAGGACCATATGATTTTGAATTTTGATAATTAGAAAGAATAAGAGATTGATATTGTCCTCAAAATGAAATTGAATGGTACTTCCTTTAGGGTACAAAATATACAACTAACAATCGAATCTGCAAGAAAGCTAGAGGCATCCATTACTATATATATATATATATATATATATATATATATACGAAAAGTATAAACCCCAAGATGAAATAATATAAGGTAACAACTGATTTGTCTGCTGAGGCAACAATAAAACCATGAGAAATCATTTGAACTCGAACTCAAACTGTCCTGAGGCCTTATTAAAGAGGACATCCTTATTATTCATACGTATAATGCCATCCTTGAGGATGCACTTCCACTTGCTCTTTTGGTGTGTCACCTTCTCAAACTGAGCCAACACCAAATTCTGTGTGTTCATATCCTCCTCTTCCTCCACATCATCCAGATCGTCGTCGTCGTCTTCATTCAATGGGGGCTCATCATCATCCCCTTCCTTCACAGGAGTATCCCCTTCTACCTTCACAGAAGTACCAACCTCAAGTTTGACAAACTCTCCGACTCCACATTGCTGGGGTATAAAGATAAACCCCCCATCAACTGTTTCAGAAGTCATGCCATGACAAGGAGGTTGCATGTATGGTACTCCGGTAGGAGTATTGTTATACAAGTTGCCTCCAGCTCCCGGCAGAGGCGGTTGGTGTTGAACCGGAGCTCGTAACGGTGATTGGGGGAACACTGCTACGTTGAGGTCCACAGAAGGCGTGCCAACAACACCGGCTAGCATCATCTTGCTCTCCCAAGTTGCTTGAAGATTCATGAGTTGTTCTTCTCCAGGGCCATTGATGAACTCTGGTCTGACCATGTTGATCACATCCCTGATAACGCTGAGATAGAGGCCCCTCGTCATTCTTATAAGCAAATCGAATAGTTTAGGGTTTTTTTGTCGGTGCATATTGCCCACCCTTTAGGGGTTTATATAGAGGTACAACTTGTGTAGTAATAAGGGAAGTAAATCCTATCCATGTATGGAGATGGAAAGTAATCTTAATCGAACAAGGAATCTAAATTATCTAGCATGAAATCTTATCTTATCTATCAGGCTTGGGAAAACCTATTTACAATTCTTGTGTTTCAACGCACGCACTCATTCCAGATGCTTTCATTCAACAAAGAGTGTAAGTGTGTAACTACCACTTTACAAAATAATTTGGACCAAATCCAATTGAGAAAGTATTTTAAAACCTTCATCAACATGTCTTCACTGTAAGTTAATTTCCATCAATACATATCCACGAGTGGTCTGCTTGTTAAAGAATGTTCATGGGACTCATCCTTACTAGCGAGAGAAACAGAAGAATCGATCCATGGACCTTCCATTGAAGTTCCTCTAACATGACTATCTTGAGAGAAGGTTGATGAGACGTGTTTGGCTGTCCTGTGATTGTCTCTCAAAGGCTTTGAACTTTGCATCCTCCTCCTTTGATCCGCGCTTGCTTAATGGTGCTTGAATCAGACTTTTACCTTCAAGCATGCTTACGACAGATGACATGGGTGTCTGAGAGTGGGAGATGGATTGGTGCATAAGAGCGCCAAGTTAAGCATTGACAATGCCTCTTCTTTGTTGTAGCCTTTGTTCCTCACGACCCTACAAATTACATAACATCAAATACAAGACTTCTAAATTATATATTATGGTGTTAATGTTGAGCGCTTTACCAAAAAGTGCACGGGCAAGACTGTTGTTTTCCATGTATTCTTAAATAAGCAATAACTGATTTCCTTCGATACAGCAACCAAACAGCCTCACTAGATTTGGGTGTTGCAAAGCAGATATCATGCCTATCTCGTTAACATATTCTCGGTTCCCTTGCTTCGATTTAGATGAGAGCTGCTTAACAGCAATTACTGCACCATCTGATAGTACCCCCTAAGATCAAACAAAGCTTATTTCAGAATGTGTCTACAGTACCTATGAAACTGAAAAACAGTTGACAAATCTGTTACCTTGTAAACAGGCCCAAAACCTCCTTCACCTATCTTATTTGCAGGATCAAAGTTACCAGTGGCAGCTTTAATTTGTCGTAAAGTGAAATAACCGGTTTGTAGTTCTAGCCCCCCAAGTAACCCATATATCGAAGGAATGCCAAAATCAATATGATAGCCACACATGATCCCACTACAATGCCAGCAACAGCTCCAGCAGAGCCCCCCACCAAGATCAACCTTAAAATCTGCAAAGGAAAAAAGTAATTCTTGTAATGCATGAACTGAAAGAAAAGTAACAATCTGTAGCGTGACCAAAACTTACTTGGTGTCACAGTAATTGCAGATATAAGAGGTCCATATACACCTCTATCACGTACTGTGGAGCCGTCAGACTTCATGTCTTACATGTAATCTAGAGCAACAAGATTAACTCATGCTCCCTTCATAGACTTACATGTAATCTAGAGCAATAAGATTTTGAAGGATTGTTGGAACTTCACCTGTCAACTTGTTAAAGCTCAGGTCCCTGTAAAGGAAAAAAAAGTCAAGGCTCATAAAAGAGTCTATTGATAATTTACAAACAGGTCTATCATTAGGCTACACGCTTTGTGTATAAGGCAACAATTTTCAATAGAAGATTGGTAGCCTTTCAAAGAGGAAAAATAAAAACAGTTAAAACACAGTTTTGTTTCTTATTACCAAAAGTGAACCAAACAAATGGACCGCCAAAGAAATTGAAAATTAGGCATCCAAACATACCCCCCACTGCTCGCAGTAGTGTAGGTCTAAACTCTGACATGGTTATCCATGAACAAGATGTACAGATTAAAAAAAGCCAGATTCATAAAATTATCCAAATTGTTAAAAGCAAGCTCACTGGTTTCCTTCTTCTCCTGAATCATTTTTTACTTCCAGAAATTGAGAAAACTCATGCCACATCACCACTCAATTCTCTAGAATATCACAACTGCTAATTTTAAGGAAGTTTATAAGAAACAAACTTCATCTATAATTTATATTGAAGCACGAAACATGGATTATTTTTAAGTTTCTTGACTAATAAGTTCAAGCATTTCACCAATCTGTGCTGGTTGTAAGAACTTACAATAGCTTTAGTTCTGTCAGCTCTCCAATGTATCAAGGGATAGAACTGGTAATTGAGCAATTTCTCAGATTCCTAAGGCAGGTAGAAAACCAAATATCCAGTATGTTAGAAAAATTGAGAATAATATCTCTACTATAATAGAGCTAGAAGCTCAACAAAATCACTAAATTATGTTCTAATAATATTACCCTTAGTACGTTGATTTTAGATATATACTAAGAACAAAGATTTAAATGGTAAATAACAAAATAAAAAATAAAATAAAAAAAATAATTAAAAAGAGAAAAATGAGTAATAAATTTTATAACTGAAGAAATAACTATTTTATATGAATTATGTGTGTGTAAATGCAAAGGTAAAAGGCTGTAACATATTAATGTAGTAGAGGAGAATGAAATCAAATAATGAACACTTGAACCTTGATTCAATAATGACACGAATACTGTCAAGTTTGGTCCAGTTCCCGAGATTCGGCTGCCATCTATCCTACTGCAGCAGCAAGATCAGAACGCTACATTCCACATCCAAGATATGCAATCATTGACTGAAAGTATCACTTGAAAAAAATAACCTTACATGGTCTATCAAGATAAGAATCACTTACAGTTCTTGTCGACGAGTAAGATTTCCAAATTCTTCAAGTAGGATCCAGTTAAATTTAGACCCTTCTTCACTAAATATGCCAAGCTGAACCCTTTTTTTCAATTCTTAAACCTTCTAACCTTAAACAAGCAGATATATGTACAATGTAAAAAATTATATAACATTAGAAAGTTCTTAAAGACTTGAGCGATAGTCAATGACTCAAAATTGGACCTGCACCTACTGAACTGTAAATTTCATATCTAATATAAAATTGCAGATCACATGGTCAACGATCAAAATCAGATTAATATATAACATATAGTCATAACTAGGCATTAAACTTTATACCAAAGAAGAAAACCAGCCACATAAACACATTTAATATTTTCCTACCACTCAACCCAAATTCAAAATATTCCACACCCATCATAATTCATCATCAACCTATCCCTTTGTTTTCTAATTTGCACACGCTATCTATAAGAAAAGAAATGCTAATTAATCGATAATCATCCGCTTATTCTATACTCAGATTCATCAACCTGGATATAGACATCCAGTATACAATATTTGCTAACTAACAACCTAAAAACTCTCTCTGATATAATGCTAATTATTAGACCAACAAAAAATTAATATTACTAATTATTAATTATTATTTTTTGAAGGAAATTAATTATTAAATTTTAAAAAAGCCAAAGATATCAAAATCTGCTTATTTTACTGCTCAAGCTGGCATTCTGCAACTTGTTATAACACAAATGGATAACCATGACCCCCATAGAAACACTAAATTTGGGAAGGGGCAATACTGCAATTCTCAGAGAAGAAGCATCACGGATTCACAGAACCACAACTGGGAATGGATTCAAAGAACCATAGAATAATCAGCCGGTCATGCCCATCACTTAATAATTCAAAACGGTACGGAGGACACGAAAACGTCATTTCGACCCAAACAAAAGGATGTAGTTTTATTTTTGAGGACTGTTTAGACGTGTTTTGTATTCTGGGGTATAGGTCATATGTCCCCCTTATGTATCTTATAGTTTCATTAATCAAGGCTGAAGAGCGGCTTTATTGGCCCTTTCTTTAAAAAAGGATTTAGTTATCACCCAAAAGAACCGGACATTTGACAATGCTCCATCAACCAGAACTGAGGTTCTGGCCCTATATAATATCCATCTTCATCGATAAAACAAGAATTCTATGTGGGGTAAAAATATCAGAACTAAAAATTTACCATGTATGGAGAGATCATTTGGTCTGCAATTATGAATGTTGGAGGACTGCATCTAGGGTCTAAATATAATTTGTGACTGTACCCAAATCTCGGTTAGGCTGTCTACGTACTATGTACTCAAGGATCAAGCCACACTTAGCTCTTATTACTTTAAATTTCTGGCCAGATAATTCTCACTTTTCTATTCAGCAGTCTCTTTAATAATCTCGCTAAAAGTGTTTCTATCGTAAATCTAGAGTTTTGACCCCTCCACTAGGGTAGCATTAACATCTATTTATCAGGATGAATCCACGACGAATTCCAAACCGATAACAACATCCCAACACATATTAATCACATAAATAAAGATAATGGCAACCACGTAACTAATAAATCCACCAAGGATATAATAATCAATTTATCTCTAATAGCACTCTTGTAAATACCTTAAACTGTCAGGGGCAGTATTATCAATTCAGCCTCAATGACAGCTTGGTAAATATGCTAAGCTGTCAGGGGTATTTCTAAAATTTCAGCCTCAGGGACATCCTTGTAATTAACTAAATCTGTTGAGGGTAGTATTGTCTTTTTGGCCTCAATGACAGCCTTGTAAATATGCAAAGCTGCCAAGGGTATTTCTCGGATTTCGGCCTAAGTGGCATCCCTGTAATTAACCCAAATTGCCATGGGTAGTTCTGACATTTTACACCACCCAATACAACGGTAAAAGGTAAATCTAACACGGTAAAAACTAGGGTTTTTACCGTGTCTTCTCTGATCAACTGTTTCGTCAGAAAACCGAGCTTTTCTGGTCAAACCGAGCTTCTACACATCCTAGCCAGTCCAACAACACCTCAAGCACGAGAAAAATTGAGGTTTTCATACCTTCAAGTCAACCTTTGTGAACTCCGGCGGAGTTCCGCTAGCCTCCTCCCTCCTCCTCTATGCTCCTGGGTAGCTCCTAGTGATGCCTGGCAGTCCATTGGCTCACCTTCGGTCCTGGCTCGACGTCAACTCCTACCGGCAATGCTCGAGCTTCATCTCTCATCCACTGGGCGGCGGTCACAGCGACTCTGGCGTGGATGAAGGTCCAGACTTGGTCGCTGGGATACGGCAGAGCAATTGGTGGTGGCGGTGAGGCAAAACGCGCGGCTGTGGGGATCAGCTGGATCGGTCTCCGTCGAGGAGAGAGGGAGAGAGAGAGAGAGAGAGAGAGAGAGCGAGCGAGAGAGACATGAGAGAGAAAGATTCGGCTGAATCCCATATATATTCAAAAAACAACGGCCCAGATCAAATCCCTGAATGATCTGACGACCCAGATTGAATAAAAGAAAATTACCGTGAACAATAAATAAATATTTTTCTATTTACTATTTACCGCACAGTAACAACATATTATCATTAATAACTTCTCACTACCAGAACAACTACTTTAGCCGATGAAATTTTTTCGTCGGCTAAACACTAAATTTCGTCGGTTAAAGTCTTAGCCGACGAAACGTCGTCGGGAAAAAGCCTTCGGCCAAGACTTTAGTCGACAAAATTACTGTTCATCGTCAGCTAAAGTCATTTATTTAGCCGACGAAGAAATTTTTCCTCGCTTAATTTCTGGACTGTAGTACGTTTGTTGCCGCCGAAGGAGGAGGAGGAGGAGGAGGAAAAAAATGAAAGATATAGAAAATTTTGAACTTTGTTTATAGGTGGAACCTAATATTTCACCTTTACCGGGTTACAATTCAAGAAATAACCTCTGAATGCTTAGTTAATTGTTAAATATGCATTGTTTGTTGTGCTTGAGTTATTGTTTATAGGGTGAAGACCCAATTAAATGTGAGAAGCCACTCTGGGCCCTTTGTCTGGGCCCAACTCGCCATAAAGTTATGTAAAGCAAGGGAAACTACTCCCACATTGGAAAAGGACAGGAGTGCTGCCTTTAATGCTACTATAAATACCGGCACGGGCCTCCCGGTAAGGAGACGCACAACTTCTTAACTATTCTTGAGTTTTCTGCTTAGCTGACAGTGTCTGACTTAAGCATCGGAGTGGCTTCCCTCGGTAAACCCGGGGACGCCTCTTTGACGTGTTTGTTCTTTACACAGGAAAACTCGGAGTATGAAGGAATTCGCTATTTTTGGAACCGTGCAGCCCGCTAAAGGGACCGCGAATTTACCCAGAAACAATTGGTGCTCTCGTTGAGAGTTGAACTCAAGACCTACCGCTAAATATTTTGAAAAACAATGGTGGAAATGCCAATGAGACGTCAGCCAGACTTGCTGATGTAATAACCCCAGGAAGGAATCCTCCGGGTTATGGAAACCCGCAAACTTTTGACAGTGCATACATCCCAAGTAGGTACCGAGTTATCTACAAATGTCCAAATTTATTATGTTTTGATGTTATATATAAAGCCTTTCAGGCCCACATAAAACCCTACCGGGTTATATTTATCAATCAGTTTGTTGAGTGAATGCAGGCGATCTCCATATGACGTGAAATATTGCAAGCCTTTCACGGCCTTATTTCACTGTCAGTCTCCGATAATCTCCGATAATCTACATGACGTGAAATATTGCAAGCCTTAACGGCCTTATTTCACTGTCAAACTCGGCAAGCTCCGATAATCTCCGGTCTACATGACGTGAAATATTGCAAGCCTTTCACGGCCTTATTTCACTGTCAATCTCCGATAATCTCCGGTCTACATGACGTGAAATATTGCAAGCCTTAACGGCCTTATTTCACTGTCAAACTCGGCAAGCTCCGATAATCTCCGGTCTACAAGACGTGAAATATTGCAAGCCTTTCACGGCCTTATTTCACTGTCAATCTCCGATAATCTCCGGTCTACATGACGTGAAATATTGCAAGCCTTAACGGCCTTATTTCACTGTCAAACTCGGCAATCTCCGATAATCTCCGGTCTACATGACGTGAAATATTGCAAGCCTTAACGGCCTTATTTCACTGTCAAACTCGGCAAGCTCCGATAATCTCTGGTAATCTCCATAACTTGAAATAATGCAAGCCTTTCACGGCCTTATTTCAGTCTTTGAAAGTCCTAACGGACCCGTACAGCCCTAGCGGCACTATTTTTATTTACATGCCAAACCGGCACAATATGTGTGAATTTTGTCAACACTTGCAAATTATGCATCAGTTTAACGTGTTATTTTACAGGGAAAAAATACCGTGTTATAGAAAGACATTCCCACCCAAGGCCTTAGCGGCCCATGGAAGTCCTAACAGACCCGTAAAGCCCTAGCGGCCCTTGGAAGTCCTAACGCACCCATAAAGCCCTAGCGGCCCCATTTTCACTTTATAATGTTAACATGCCAAACCGGCAATATGCGTACATTTTGTCAACACTTGTATATTATGCATCACATTACCGTGTTATTTGACAGGAAGCCCTAACGGACCGGTAAAGCCCTACCGGGCCTATTGTTATTTTATGACGATAACATGCCAGACCGGCACTATATGTAAATTGTCTACACTTGCGAGATATGCATCAAATTAACGTATTATTTGACAGGAAAAATTATGCCAACAGCTTGAATACTTTTATTCGAAAGTCAGCTACAAGGCAGAAAGCCGCTACAAAAATAAAGGCTAGTCTACAAAAGCAAAGACAAATCCTCCGAGAGAAGCTCCAGCTCATGGCGCTGCAGACCCGCTACCCCCGCCAGTGCTCGAGCCGCCACGTCCTCCCCGGGGCCGTATGATAAACTGTCCCCTACGGAGTGGTGGCCGGTTTTGAGGACCACCGACAATCCCACCACGGGAAGTACCTCTCCGGGCTGCTGAAGAACGAACCGGGGGACTCCGAACCGGGTTTGCAGGAGCCCTAGGGTTTGCAGCCACGGCAGGAGTCGACCGGGAGGTGCCTGCAGCCTCATCGGGTCTGACATGACCTTGGTGACCATCATACCCAGCTTTGTCGAGCCAGCCTTGGCGAATCCCGGTGCTAACAATTTCGGCACGAGCCTCAGCCCTTGCCGACCGCAGCTTCAGCTCAAACTCGGGACTCGCTAGAAACTCGAAGATAGCAGAGTCCTTGGCCCGGGAAACTGTCTGGACTAAATCTCCTTTTTGTTGCTCCAGGGAAGTAACTTGTTGCTGCAGCGCCTGGTTTTGCTCGGTCAGCTGAGCTATAGCGGCATCTTGAGAACACCGGTCCTCCCGGTGACCCTCGATGACCCTCTCAAGCTCCGAGTTTTTGGCCACCAACTCTGCCACTTGGTCTTCTGCCTTGGACAACTCCTCCCACGACGAGACCGCTGCTGCACTTGCCTCTTCCCGGAACCGAGCCAGGCATTCTTCGCTAGCCGCCGCCTGGTCCCGGGCCGCCCGGAGATCATCCCTGAGCACTCTCTCCCTCTCGGGGATGCCTTCGTTGATGAGCCGGTCAGTGGCCAAGTACGACATCCTGACCGCCTACATAAACAAATAACGGGTTAGTATTTCAAAACAAAAAAAAACCAAAACACGGGTTAGGGGAAGAAGAAAAACTTACCCGCATCAGTTTCTCCTGTGTCCTCCGGGCTACAATCAACGGGTCTTCATGCTCCAGGACGCAGGAGTCGGCGGCACAATTCTTCAAGTCCGCTACCATCCTCTGGATGGCCACGTCCGCCATTCCCCCGCTCGCCAACTCCTCCATTATCTCATTAGTGGCCCGGTGCTGCTTCCTCTCCCTCCTCTCTTTCCTCTCCTTCGTTCTCTTCCTCCTCTCGGACCTCGCCGAGCTGGATGCCTCCCGGGTGCGTTTGCGAGAGGGAACGGGTTCCATTTCGTGAACTTCGTCACTCCCGTCACTCCCCTTCGGGTTCTCACTCCCTATCACCCTTTCCAACCCTCCAACCTCTTCACCCCCGTCGTCATCCTCTTCGGTAAACTCCTCCTCACCCGGGAGCACAGATGAGGGGACTGCGCTCATCACCGGTTCTTCGAACTCCTCCTCTTCCTCTGCTAAGGGGAATTGAGTCACTGGTTCTTCAATCACCGGGTCTTCCGCCACCTCCTCTGCGGGGTTCCCCACAATCTCTTCATCAAACTCCTGGTACATCTCCGTGCCAAGTACCTCAGCCAGGTACCCGGGGATCTCATTGAAGTGTAAGGTGTCCACGAGGAATTTCTCAGTATCCTCTTGCTCTGCTTCTGGGCGCAGGAAAGCCGCTTTCGTGGTCAGATTAACGTCGTATAGTTGACCATCCGTTGCTTGCGTTCAGATCCCGGCCCAAACAGCCTTATCCTCGAAGCCGTCATATATTCCCGGGTTCTTCCGTTTGGTGAACTCCATCGGAAGAAGAGCTGTAACAAATAACACAGCCTGTTACACAAAAAGCATGCCGTGTGACAACAAAAATTTGAAAGGACACCGGACAAACCTGGTAGATCCATCAACCGGCACCTGCTGTACACGTACAGCCTACAAAGCCGGTATGAACTCCGGTCATCTTGCCCCCGAAAGGCCCACAGCATCCTCCGGATCCTCTTCTCCATCACCGGCTCCAGAGGAATATCGGGGATACCTGCAACAAAAAAGAAAGTTATAACCCGGAACTCCAAAAAAAAAAACCCGGAGAAAGAGGAACTTACTTATCAGTGGTTGGAAGTCACCCGATACTTGAAGCGCGTATCCCGGGTCTTGAAAGTTTCTTATCAAGAAACTTTTCTCCCTCCAGGTCTGGCTCCCGGAGGTTGGCAGGTCCTCGACAATCTTCTTAAAGGTCGCTTTGGACTTCAGTTGGATAGTCCCGCTAAAACCCGCCTTCCGGGAGTACTCGGCCCGGTACATGGCGTGCAACTCGTGGTATGTCGGCATCTGCTGCTTCAGTACCTTGTACATAACGCACAACCCGAGTAGCTGCCTCCACATGTTCGGGCCAATTTGCCCGATTGCGAAGTTGCTCGCAGCTAAGAGATACTGCACCTCTACCTTTAGCGGGAGTGACAGGCCGCAGCGTAGCTGATACTCGTGGCACAGCGTCCACCCGTCCCCGGGAGCGAAGAACTAGTCCTCGGGTTCTAAGGGCCGTATTTCAACGGACTCGGAGATTTTCCAGTTGCTCCTTAGTTCCACGATCTCCTCCGCTGTCAGTGAGTACCCGGGAGGATCGAGAGCGGTACCATCGGTGAAAGTTACAGAGGCAAACTCGGGGACGTGAGTGTCCATTGCTTCATTGGCCATCTGCAAACACTAAAACACGGGAACGTCAACAAAAACCCAGGTAACCCGGCGCCACAAAGCTAAATTCCCACAGTAACGCAGAAACCCAGAAAACCTTCCTGGGACCCCAGAAACAGTACACAAATCGTCCCAAAACACTCAAAAAGGAGGGAAGAAGAAACAGTACCTTACTTGTAAAGGCCTGAAGAGGTTTTGAGACGGATTTGTGTTTGGGAATCAAAAGAAAACAACGACAAAAGAGAGCGAAAGCAAAAAGGCACGAAAAAGTTATCGGGTTTGGAGGTGAGACAAAACTGTCACCCTCAACCCCTATTTATACAGTTAGAGGCGTGCACTGAAGGGACGTTTCAGTTTCTCAAGGGAAACGACATGTGTCACGCATGCCGCTTCACAAAACCGAAAAACTTTTCAGTTTCCCCCCACTACAACCCGGAGACGTCGTTTTGAATTCTCAACGTAGGAAGTGTCTGCGGGTTACGCTTGCGTACGGACTTGGGGGACTGGGTACCTCGGGTTTGGTTGTTAACTTTGTAACCCGGTAAAGAAAAAATTTTAAGTCCCCACCCAAGCGTACCCCTTGACTGAGGACTTGGGGGACTTGTTTATAGGTGGAACCTAATATTTCACCTTTACCGGGTTACAATTCAAGAAATAACCTCTGAATGCTTAGTTAATTGTTAAATATGCATTGTTTGTTGTGCTTGAGTTATTGTTTATAGGGTGAAGACCCAATTAAAAGTGAGAAGCCACTCTGGGCCCTTTGTCTGGGCCCAACTCGCCATAAAGTTATGTAAAGCAAGGGAAACTACTCCCACATTGGAAAAGGACAGGAGTGCTGCCTTTAATGCTACTATAAATACCGGCGCGGGCCTCCCGGTAAGGAGACGCGCAACTTCTTAACTATTCTTGAGTTTTCTGCTTAGCTGACAGTGTCTGACTTAAGCATCGGAGTGGCTTCCCTCGGTAAACCCGGGGACGCCTCTTTGACGTGTTTGTTCTTTACACAGGAAAACTCGGAGTACGAAGGAATTCGCTATTTCTGGAACCGTGCAGCCCGCTAAAGGGACCGCGAGTTTACCCAGAAACAAACTTTAACCGACGAAATACCCTAATTTCGTAGGCTAAATTTCAAAATTTTAGTTGGAAAAATTTCAAAATTTTAAAAATCCCGGCCTAAAATTTTGAATTTTGAATTTTGAATTAACTTTAGCTGACGAATTTTAATAAATTTCGTCGGCTATAGTTTTTTATTTATTTTACTTTTACCGACTAAATTAGGGTAATTTGTCGGCTATAGTTATTTTTTTATTTAACCTTAGACGACGAATTACCCTAATTTCGACTGCTATAGTTATTTATTTTATTTATTTATTTATTTAACTTTAGACGACGAATTATCCTAATTTCGTCGGCTAAAAACCTAAACCGTAAACCCTATACGTAGAAGCTTCAAACGAAAAAAAGTCGTAAAATAAGATATGACCAGAATGGTGAAATACGTTTACGGTTGAGAAATCACATAATTTCGGTAGGGTTAACGCAATTTTCCATTCTTTTTCTCCCTAGTGGTAGCCCTATCTCCGGTGGTTATTTTTCATAAAATTTTTATACCACTAGTTGCGTCTCATCGATTTGAAACTATTTTCAGTTGAAGGTCCGGGCAAAATATGTAAGTAAGACTGTTAAATGACCGTTTCCGTGCGTTAAGGGATTTGACCATAAGGATCGAGCCCTTAACGTTGTCGGATTAAGTTGAATTTTTTTCTATAGACATATTTCGACATAATGATCATATCAGATGGTCGGAATTTTGTTTCTCAACTTTGATCATCGGAATCACAACATGCTAACTAATGTTGTATAACTTGTTTACTAAGTTTTAAGTAAATGTTTTATTTCTAAAACAAACTCTACGTAGAAACTTCAAACGCAAAAAAATCGTGAAATTAGATATGACCGGAATGGTGAAATACGTCTACGGTTGAAAAATCATGTAATTCCGGTAAAGCCTCGGTGCCGATAGTTGCGGTCAATACAATTTAAGGGTTTGACTTACGGGATTGACCGTCCGGATGAAATCCTTAAATTTATCGGATCAAGTTGAATTTTTTACCATAGACATATTTTCAACATATTGATGATATCTGACGGTCGTATTTTTGATTGTGAATTTTGATGACCGGAATCGCAACATGTCTACTATTTACCATTATTTATCCATATGGGCCCTATCATCGAGTGGTAAATGTCTCAAAATTTTTAAATGAACAGTTGCGTCTCATCATGATGAGAATTTGTTATGTTGAATGTTCGACCAAAATACCTCATATAGGTGTAGATATGGGCATTTTCGTGTGTTAAGTGTTTAGAAAAACGTCATTTTGAAGCCTTAAACGAACTCGGATGGCCAAAAAAACCCGTATATCATGGCAAAAGCCATGTGTTTGACTCGTATGGTCATTCTGCTTCCAGATTGGTATCACAATAGTCAATCGGACCACGAAATATCCGTAGTGCAATTTTGTAACTAAAATGTACTTTAGCCGATGAAATACCCTAATTTCGTCGGCTAAAGTTTACAGACTATAGCCGACGAAAAATCACTTTAGCCGATGAACAAAATTTTCGTCGGCTAAAATTTCACTAAAGTCGACGAAAAAATTAGTTTAGTTGACGAAATTTTTTTTCGTCGATTAAAATTCCACTTTAGCCGACGAAAAAAATTTCGTCGGCTTGTTTTTGGATATTTCATCGGCTAAAGTCTTTTTTCTGGTAGTGTCTGCATACAAACTCCGATTAAAGCGTATGACATACCCACGGGTTCGTATTAACGTCAAAAAACCGAGCTTCTACACCTGCATAAACAGCTTTTACACATCCTAGACAGTCCAACAACACCTCAAACATAAGAAAAGTCGAGGTTTTCATACATTCAAGTCAACCTCTGTGAACTCCGGCGGATCTCCTCCCCCTCATCCATGCTCCTAGGTAGCTCCTGGTGCTGTTTGGCAGTCATTTAGCTCACCTCCGGTTCTGACTCGACGTCAACTCCGACCGGCAGTGCTCGAGCTTCCTCTCTTCTCCACTAGGCGACGATCACTACTACTCTGGCATGGATGAAGGTTTAGACTTGGTCGTCGGGATACGGCGGAACCATTGGTGGTGGCCGTGAGGCAAAACGCGTGGCTGTGGGGAGCAGTCGGACCGGTCTCCGTCGAGGAGAGAGAGCGAGCGAGGAGAGAGAAAGATTCGGTCGGATCGCATATATATTCAAAAACCAACGGCCCAGATCAATTCCCTGATTGATCTGACGGCCCAGATTGAATAAAAGAAAGTTATCGTGAACAGTAAATAGATATTTTGCTATTTACTATTTATCGCACAGTAACAACACATTATCCGTACTAACTTCCGCATACTAACTCCGATTAAAGCGTAGGACATACACACGGGTTCGTATTAACGCCCCCTACAACTTTCTCAAAGGAAGCTTCCACAAATTCTCGACTTATAGTAAAGTCAACTTTTTACGATAAGGTAAATAACATTTATTACTTCCATAAACTAAATAAATCCATAATAAACAGCTCGTGGCTCTGAAAAATATTCCGGACATACCGGAGGACTCATTTTAATCTATTCTACATTCTCGGGACATTGATTCTATTTTCTCCCAGAATCGAGAATATCTCGATATTAAACTCGAATATTAATTCAGGAAAAACTAACAGCGCGGTTGCAACCCTCTGTAACCTGTTTGATCCTGGTAAAAGGCTAAATTTTGGGGCAGGGTGTTACATGTAGTCTTGGTGCATCTTTTTCCTCTTGGTCGTATTATGCATTTTGGCGGTAAATGTCGTTTGTGTCTCCTAAGTGAACTCTCGCCGATTGTCCCAGATGGGGAACTCATGCCTTGTGGCACTGATAGTGAACTCTCGCCTTTTGACGTTGATAGCAAACTCTCGACATTTGTTGCAATGGTGAACTCTCGCTGTTTGTTGCAGGTGGCAGAATGTCATCTTATGACTCTTTCGGCGAACTCTCGTGCCATAATATGTCTGTTTTTCTGCACACATGTAACAAAGAAAGTACGGGCATTCTCATATGACGAGAATGGGGCCGGATTTAGTAGATTCTGGAGACTAATCGTGTAAAGTAGTTGACCTCTTACAGTGAAAAGCAATTCAGTAGATTTCGAAGGCTAATCGTGTAAGATAGTTGACCTCTTATAGTGAAAAACAATTCAATAGATTCTGGAGACTAATCGTGTAAGATAGTTGACCTCTTACAACGAAAAATATTTTAGTAGATTCTGGAGGCTAATCGTGTAAGGTATATAAAACTTTTATTACGAAAAGCAATTAAGTAGATTCCGAAGACTAATCATGTAAGATAGTTGACCTCTTATAGCGAAAAGTATTTCAATAGATTCTGGAAGACTGACCTGTTGCTAAAAATGAAATCATTAGAGGATTATCTTTATTCTTGGTATGGACGTTTGGTGAACAAGAGTTTGCCTAAGAATAATAGTTAGGATAATCCTGTTTCATTTAAACATGCAAATATATATAAGTCCCCGAGTTTCGCTATATGAATGAGGGAGTGCTCGGATATGTGTGTTTTAACATATATCGTGTTCTAATTCCATATAGAGATAATGATCAATGTTTTAACTAAAGAATTATGAAGTTGTAAAATGGGTGTTATGAGCACCTGTCCCTTAATCCCGTAAGGTAGTTGAGCGCTTACGATGATATGGAGATTTTATCTCAGAAGACAGTTGCTCTCTTTTGGTGATATGAAGATTTTATCCCAGAAGGTAGTTGCTCTCTTCTAGTGATATTTTTGGAGATATGAATGCTCGCATCCGCTTACACTTTGTAACTCCTTCATAGTTTAGTTGAAAGTCTTAATGTCTCAACATCTCTAAGCAAAATATCAAAAGCGTAGCATGTTGTTTAAGTAAAGCATGAAAAATAACTAGACATGTTTAAATGTAGTAAAACATGTAATGAGCTCCTTGCAAGAACAATGTATCAAGATTGGATTTTACTCATCTTATACCGAGAAGTGGTGTGATGCCAAAGGGCGCTGTGCACGGTGGGGTGCACGTTGGGCTGCTAAAGGGAGTTGTGCATGACCAAAGGGTGAAATGCACGCTTGGTGCTGTGCACGCTGCCAAAGGGCACTGTACATGCTGGGGCGCTACCAAAGGGCGCTGTGTACAGCTAAAGGGCGAAATGCACGCTGGGGTGCACTCTGGGCCGCCAAAGGACGTTATGCACTGCCAAAGTGCGGAGTGCACGTTGGGGTACATTCTGGGGCGCTGCCAAAGGGCGATGTGCACAACCAAAGGGCGAAGTGCAAGCTGGGCTGCCAAAGGGTGTTGTGACGGCCAAAGGGCGAATTACACACTGGGGCGCTGCGAAAGGGCATTGTGCACAGCCAAAGGGAGAAGTGTGCGCTGAGTGCACGCTGGGCTTCCAAAGGGTGTTGTGCACACTGGGGCGCTGCCAAAGGGCGCTACGCACACCAAAGGACGAAGTGCACGCTGGGCTGCCAAAGGGCGATGTGCACGGCCAAAGGGAGAAGTGTACACTGGGGCTCCATTTTTTTTCGTTTCCCGCCCTTTCTTCCTTGAATTCCCACTGCGTGGCTTTTGGTCACTTTCCCGCCCTCTCTTATTTTTGAATGCTCAGCCATTTTTGGATGGCGATGTGTCCCTTGTTCTTCTTCGTTCCAAGTATATATTTCGCCATTCATGTAATAAAGTGATAAATGTTCCGCCATATGTTTCTAGAAAATTGAATGAGATTTGAGAAAATGTGAGGACTTAGCTCATTAGAGATTTACGAAGCCTTTTGTCTCAGTTTCCTACAGACGGCGCCAATATTGATGTTGGTTTATACCATGAGGTGATACGTATGTGCAATGTGTGTTATGGCGATATATATGTGATGTGTTTAATGGCGAATTAGGGACAACACGAGATTTATAGTGGTTCACCTTACCTTCGGTGGGTAAGACTACGTCCACTTAACTTGTACTAGAGTTTGGGTGGAGAATTTTATTCTCCAAGTATTACAAGTCGCTATCTAGTATGTCGCTATCTGATCAATATCAACATTCTTAATAAGGAGGATGGAGTCTCCTATTTATAGAAAGAGGAGGCTTCATCCTTTTCTACATATCCGATCGATGTGGGACAGGAGGTCCAAAACTTGTCCCGTGAGGGCATGTTGGTGAGACCGGCAATATGACTTCCCGATGTCAGATCGGTGACTTTCGGATGTCATTGCGTAGCTTGTATGACAGGCTTCGTGATATGTATCATGGTCGAGTCTCTACGTGTGTGCAATGTGTGTCAGCTGGCGAAGTATGATGTTAGAGGGCGATATAGGGCCGACACGAGATCTATAGTAGTTCACCTTTCTTTTGGTGGGCAAGGCTACGTCCACTTAATATGTACTAGAGTTTGGGTGGCGAGTTGCCTTTCTCAAATATTACAAATCGTTATCTAGCATGTAGATATCTGATCAACATCACATCCACATCTACATCAACATCATTAATAAGGAGAGAGTCTCGTATTTATAGGAAGAGTACACTCCATCATTTGCTACATTTCTAATGTGGGACAAGAGGTTCAAAATGTGTCTCGTGAGGGAATATTGATGAGGCCGGCAATGTGACTTCTCGATGTCAGATCGGCGACTTCCCGATATCAGATCGGTGACAAACTTCATGATATGTATCGTGGTCGAGTCTCGTTATGACTTGCCGACCCATATAAATTGTGTTACTTATATTTGATGGTGTAGACATATAGTGCATATCCCAAGAAGTGGTTCACTCTGCAATGACACACAGAAGAAGCATTTGGGTTGAGAGAGAAGGAGAGAGGTAATCTATAATTCTTGTAACATAGGAGGAGAAACAGTGAAAGAGGAGGAGCCGGTTGCCGGTAAGAATGGCATTTACTATGTTCTGGACTTGTGGTTTGTTGGTTTATAGGAAAAGTCAGCTGTAGTATGTCCCGGTCAAACAAGACCTGCTTCGGGCGGCAACTTAGAGAGATCGACTAGCTTCAGAACCCGAGGGTTGAAACGGCGGCCACTAAACCGGTGACTACATTCTGGAATGATGAACTATTTTACGGAATCACAACTCTGTTTCTCCAACATTATTGATGATGATAAGGATTATGGAGTCGCATGCAATTTACATAACAAGGTCATCAAATTGTTATGAAGAAAAAAGTCATATTACAAACATTGAACATTGTTTTGTTTTCTAACTAGATTTCAATCAACGAGTCGAATACCATTGGCGCGGACTATGGAGGAGTACATGCAGCAATTAAGTAATTAGTTCTCACTTCGGTCTCCATCAAAAATCGATCCATGTTGAATATATATGAAAACCCTAATCCCCGAATCCGTACTGCATATATGTAAGTTATCTTAAATTCATCCTCAGTTGACGGAATCTCTTATGTTATTCAAAGATGATTTACTACATTTTACTCTAGTCGCATAAGTGTACTTGAAGTAACCTCATTGAGTTCGACTCATAATATGTATTTAACTATTTAACTTGTTTATTTAACATAAGAAAACATGGTCGCTTCATCCATCTCAAATCTTAATTTTTTTTCTGTCTACTATAAAAACGTTATTATACAATTAAAGTTGTCAATTTAATCGTTTTTCATGTTTAGTCGAGTTGGTGGAGAAGTGTGGCGGTGATTGAGTTCAATTCCTCTCTCTTACCCTTTCCTATTATTTTTTTATATTTTTGTTCTTTTTTCTTTTAGGTTTCCAACTGTGATTTTTTTCTCTTAGGTTTCCTCCTGGTTTTTTAATTTATTGTTATCTCTTGGCTTTATTGAAACAGAACCATAACAGTGATTAAAAGTAGTATGATTTGAAATCCAAGCATAACAACAAAAACAAAGCAACTCTTTTTTCATCTTTTTACATGAACATCGAACATAAGGGGGCCTCATTTTTTTGGCACGGGATCCTAAAAACATAGGGACGACCAATGATTAAAATATCGACAACCATAAAAATTTTGGTGGTTCGAAAAATAGATATATTAAAAAATTATCGAATATATATCAATGAAATTTTTTAAAAAAATATATATATTTAACTAAAAATAGACTAAATATAAAATATTAAAAAAATAATATGAAAATTAATATTTGTACTTACAAAAAATAAATTTTTAAAAAAATATCAAAAATATTTTAGATATTTAAGATCTTCAGTAGCATATTCATAACATGAAAATTTGCTAGCAAGAGAACTTTCATGACATATCATGATTTAGTGACATACATCAATCGTTTGTTAAAGTTCAGAATCATAGTGTGACATGAGGGTAATTGAATTGTCAAACAATTATTTTTCTTTAGGGACAACAGGTACATATCCCGACCGAATGAGCTTGCTTTATGAAAACGCAACAATTATTTTTATTATGTAAAACGTAAGAGAAGATGTATCGAACACATTTTTGTTAATGTCAGGACTAGTTGATGATTTTTTAATGATTTATTATATTAATTTTTTAATTATATTTTTTTATTTTTATCATTTATAGGTCTATATAAATATATCATTTTTATAAATTTTTCAGTCAAATTGGTGATCGTTAAGACATCGAAATAGATCAAATCAATATATGATCCAAATATGTCAAAAATTAAACCGTTGAAGTTTATAATTGGTTAATCACATTTATGAATGACTTAACAATTTTCAATTTTGTATGAAAATTTATAGAAATGATCTATATATATATATACATACAGTGCGGATCAGGAGCGGAGGTCCGTTCCTAAGCTTAGGAACGGACCTCCGCTCCTGATCCGGACTATATATATATATATATATCATATATATATATATATATATATATATATATATATCTATCTATCTATCTATCTATTAAACAGTCGAGATGTGAATATACGATAGAAAATAGAGTGAAACAAAAATGCATTCAACTAGTAACAAGAAAGTTCTCAATGGATTCTCTACCTATATATATATATATATCTATAAATTAAACAGTCGAGATGTGAATATACGATAGAAAATAGAGTGAAACAAAAATGCACTCAACTAGTTTCTAACAAGAAAGTTCTCAATGGATTCTCTACCTACAAAACATAATTCCATGCAAGCTTTTTTAGGAAAGTATCAAAAATTTATTGTTCAAGTGGGTTTTATTCTTAATTAATTTGCAGCTTAATTATGCACGTATTACACAATGGTATACTTACGTTAACTCCGTTTTAGGCAGCAAAATATATGGTAGTTTGATATCTTTGTGCTGGTTCATCATGCACAGGGGCGGAGCCACACGGCTGCTTAATTGATTTTTTAGATCAAATCCAGTTTCTTATAGAATAATATAATAATATTTATATATAATTATTATTATATCTATATATAAACAGTTTTCTTACAAAATTAAGGATATTGTAATATACTCTTATATCTTTTTTATGTTGTTTTTAGTGAATGATGTTTTTGATCGTTTCTTTTAATTTTTTAGTTAATCAATACATTATAATATTCTTTCTTATTCCATTTAATAACAGAACTCTTATATTTATTGAATTTAAGTTTTATTCATACTTTTACAGTTTTACGATTCCTCTTAACAACAGAATTCCATGTCTAATACCAAAACTTCAAGAAAAAGATCTAAAAATGCCATCAACTGGTAGAATTATATTCTTTGTCAAATTTTCCTTTTAAAATATGCTCAAGTTCATGAATGATTGCTTGATTTCATATATCAATATGAATATTTTTACTGATAGAAAAGATGAAACTATTATGCAACGATTTCAAAATATGAAATATCAGCGACGACAATTACTGTTGTAATAGATAAAAATATAAATTTAATTATTATTAATGTTATTTTTATTTTATTATTATCTATGTGTCTCACTCATATAAAATTTCTAACTACGCCACTTATCATATATCTCAAAAATATACTTACTCTAAATTTTAATTTCAAGTGCCAATTAAGGTGCACTTGTTTTCTACAAATTTCCTGTTTGCAATTCATCAATTTTAATAGGAGATAAGGATTATAAGCCAGTTGTAAGAAAAATATTCAAGATGTTATGTTTAATTTGGTATTGTTTAAAGGACAAGGTAGGTAGTAATATGCTGACTTTTATTTCGATCGAGGTCAAGTGTACCACTCCCTTATTTCCCTATATATCAATTCTCATCTACACTATTTCAACACAAAATGCTCGCTGTCAATTCCTACTCTTTCTTTCTGCACTTGTATTCAGAATAAGTTTCAAATCCAAAGAGCTATAGCTCGCAATCAACTTTTCCTAGCTTCTCCGGACAACTCTCATCGAGATCGAGCCCTGGCCTTCAAATGTGAAAAGCTTTCTCTATGATCATGAAAATGAGCTGCTCATTCTCCTCCTCCTCCTCCTCCTCCCAGCTTCGTCTTGTTGTTCTGCCTCTCCTCCTAGCTTTCTCTGCAACTCTTGCTTTCGGAGCTACTCAACTACCAAAAGATGAAGGTTAGCTAATGAACCGGTTTCTTTACGTTTATGCATTCGATAATTTCGTAATATAGATGAAGTTTAATATGTTGTTGCATGAATTTTGTTCATGTGAATAGTTGAAGCTTTAAAGGACGTAGCAAAGACTCTGGGGAAGACGAACTGGAATTTCACTGCGGATCCCTGTGGCAGCGCTTACGGGTGGGCTAATCTGAATCCGGTGAAAGGATCCGAAGACGCCGTCACCTGCAACTGTACCTTGGTTCCCAACTCTACTGTCTGCCACGTCACAAGCATGTATGTATCACTCTTCCTCTCTTAGCATCTTGCTCACTTTTCTTTGGATATTTTCTTAGATACTTGAAGTCCCTTAATTTGTAGGGGTAAAATTTTTGACACCCCATGAAGGTTCAAGGTTTGTTTGGTTGTGATCTGCTTATGCTAAACATTAGAGTTTTATGCAATTTCATCTATTTTGCCTCGTAATCTCTAATTGTTTCGTACAAACAGTAAACGGAAACAATACATTTCAATTTTCTACCAGCATTTTAATTTTTTTTTTATTTATAAAAATAATGACAATATCTTTTCAATAAACGAATGATGATTTTATAGCGAAAGGATTAAGATCCGAGTCTTGG
Organism: Comarum palustre; assembly: GCA_951800085.1. Lineage (NCBI taxonomy): Eukaryota > Viridiplantae > Streptophyta > Magnoliopsida > Rosales > Rosaceae > Comarum > Comarum palustre. The sequence continues at coordinate 14,562,519 of OX637587.1, read as the reverse complement.
AGGTCTTGTTCTTGTGTGTAAAGAACATTGAAAACAAAACAAAAAATGTCCCGTAGCCATCAAATATCTGATCTGTGTCTAAAAAGATACAATGAACCCGTAACGTTGACCCCAAACAGCTAGACAGTGGCATGTGGTTTAGTAGGGTTTTATTTCAGACAAGTTGGGTATGGAGGATCTGGTTTAGTAGGGTTTTATTTCATACATTATTTGAGCCAACTCCTCAATTCAAATTGACTAGTGTATATATGGTCCAGTTAATTGCCATGTCTTTCTCCTCTTTGCAACTGGGGGTGTACAAACGTGAACAAGAGTAAGATTGAACATGAAAAAGAACGGGTACGTCTTAGATCGTCTAGCTGGCCTTTAACAAACATTGATTTGAATTAAAGGGCACTTGCTAAGTAGGGATGGACGAACTATAGCCAAATGTTACATGACATTGTCGACCATGCAACTTAGATAAAAAAATCATAAGAAAAGCCAATACAGTTTAGAGGATCTTAGATCATCGTATAGCTGGCCGCCTGGCCCCTTCTTCCTGCTCATACATTGAAGACATACAGGCCCTCTAACTTTCTAAGAACCCTCCAGGTTACCCAGTAGTCCTTATGTTGGTTATAACTGGACTTGATAGCTGAACTTTATGTTGGATCGTCTTTGTTTTAAGGGTTTGGTGATTTACGAATTATTTATCTGTTTTGGTCTTTAGTTCAGAGGTTCTGTTTCCTTTTAGGCACAGTTTAACTGAGTAGTTTATATTTGTTATATAGTGTTTGAGATATATAATGATTATACTCTATAACCATTGTATCTTGATGGAGTGCAGAGTTTTGAAATCTCAGAATTTGCCTGGAAAACTCCCTCCAGAGTTGATCAGGCTCCCATATCTCCAAGAAATGTAAGAGCAATGTCACCATTCCAAGTTTGAGTCATATCAATTTTGTCAACTAATTTATCTGTGTTTCAGTTTTGAATGAGGCAATGACACTCATTTCTTTCTTTCTTTCTTTCTCCTTCAGTGACCTCTCTCGTAACTACCTGAATGGTACCATCCCTCCTGAATGGGGTGCCCTGCCACTAGTGAACATGTAATTATTTACTCCCTGGATCTGTATACATATGTCATACTCATTAACATGTCATGCTCACATATATTGTTCTAATTGCCACTTCAGTGTTCTTTCATCAATTTTTTTCTTAACCAAAGAATCCAAGACAGATTGGTACATCTTGATGTCCCATCATGCACCATTTGGATTATAAATATTTGAATGTTAGAGATGGGTGTTTTGTGCCTTTCATATTCAGTCATTTTGATGTTATTTAGAATTTATGGTTTTAACATGTAAGATTTCTTGCAGTTCCCTTGTTGGAAACCGTTTGACAGGTTCTCTACCAGTTGAGCTTGCGAACATCACCACCCTGAAAAGTTTGTGAGTCTTGATAAGAACCTTTGCGCTTTTCTTTTTTTTTAAAACATTTGTGTCCTTTTCTCCTTACTTGGTGTGTGAACTTTTTCATGAATGGAGTTACATATGTTTTATGCAGGGCCATTGATATGAATCGCTTCTCTGGAGTTCTTCCCGCCAAGCTTGGGAACTTGCCCAACATAGAAAGAATGTAAGATCTCCATGCTATTAGAACGTTCAGCCATCAATCATAACTGATGTTTTGTTTAATCTGGATTTGTTTTTGTGTAAATGCTCATGCTTATCGCTAGTAAATCATATATAACCTTTTGGATCATCTATATTTTGAACTTGTATCCCTTTAATTGGTCAGTCTTCTTACCTCAAACAACTTTACTGGGGAGTTGCCAGAAACATTTGCTAAGCTGACTACACTAACAGACTTGTAAGCTTTTCTAGTTCTTTCTTTCTTATGTCATTTTTTTCTTTAATTTATGGTGTCCCTAGCACCCGATTTATAGTCATTATATATCTCATTCTGAAAATAGTTGAATCAATTTTTTTTCTTCCTTTTGCTATGCAGTCGGATTAGTGACAATTCCTTTTCCGGGAACATACCTAATTTTATTCAAAACTGGACAAAACTTGATAAACTGTGAGTATCTTTTATGTCTTTCATGTTTTTTTGTTTGATTCTGAGATTTCAAGTCATCACTAATTTACGCTGCGGTGTGAAACAGCGCGATTCAGGCTAGTGGCTTGACAGGGCCGATTCCTTCTGGCATTTCTCTTTTGACCAAATTAACTGACATGTTAGTACCTTTTGTTATTATTCAATTTTTTTGTTAGAACGTATTAGATTAAGATTATGTAATCAATTTACATCCATGGACGAATATTCTTGCAGAAGAATTACTGATTTGAATGGACCTGAATCATCATTTCCTCGGCTTGAGAATCTGATAAAACCAAAGACACTGTGAGTTAATACTTCCCTGTAGCACACATCTCTAATATCTGGTTGCACCAGGCGTCTTTGCCAACTTAAGTTTAAGTGTCTGTGTTACAGGATGTTGCGGAATTGCAATATTAGTGGACAGCTACCTGAATATCTTGGGGAAATGACGACTTTGAAAACTTTGTTGGTCTTTTTTTCTTTTTCTTTTCTGTCTTCTATGAATTGTCTTATTTATACGTGCTACTGTACTAATAAAAGGATCATGTTTACATTTTCTTTGAATGGAATCTTTGCAGAGACCTCAGCTTCAACAAGCTAACAGGAGAAATTCCAAGGAGCTTTTCTGGTCTAGCAAATGTGGATTACATGTAAGCAATGAAGAACAGACCAATCTTGATTGTTTTACTGATTACTATGGGATATATAATTAGAGTGTAGAGTTATTCTCATCAATAATATTATTTTTCCTGCTATCTACATGCTCTCCAACAAGCTTTAGGTTTTGGGGTGTAGCATTTGTCTAACAGTAGAATTTTGATGGAGTGTTTCTGAGTAATAAGTGAGATAATTTGTGTATGGTATGTTGGATGAAGCAAGAATTCGATATAAATAGGCATAAAAGGAACTGCGTAACCCTATCAAGCATCACAGGAGATGATATTCGACTATTTGTATATATAGAACATATAGTTTGAACATTCATCCTATCAATTACTTAACCTATGCTAACAAAAAAGAAAAACCAATTTCTCATGCTTGATGCTACAAATTGTATTTGCATCATGTACTTACAATCCAAATTTTATGGTGAACTGTTAAGGCAAATATTGGAATAGTTCATAAGCAAAGTCCATACTTAAGAAAAGTTTGTATGGAGGCACATTTTATTTTATGTAATATTTGTTGATATTGTTAGTACCAATCTATACACCTTGAATCTCAGAAGAAGAAAAAAAGGATCTAAGGAATCAGAATTTGTAATCTAGTTTAGAAAATCTTATTCATGAAATTCATTATGTTTGACACTTATTTTTGTGATAATTGTTAGGTTCTTGACTGGAAATATGCTCACTGGATCCGTGCCTGAATGGCTGAAAGGAGACAACATGTAAGCTCTTCTAGAAAAGCTATAATAACAAATGCTCATCCTTCTCTGTGTTCCTCTTCCTTGATTTAGTTGGTGAACAGAAGTTTACATTAGCCTTTATGTGCAGTGATCTTTCATATAACGACTTCACCACTAACTCAGGGGAAGTCAGTTGTCAACCACGAGGAGGCTTGTAAGGATGTTAATCTTTACTAAGCTATATTTTATTCATGTTTAATTTGTAGAGCAAGCTTAACTTATGAGTATATTGTGATTACTACAGGAACTTATTTGCAAGCTCTTCAAGGGGAAATACTTCGTAAGTTTATAGTATTTGGGATATGCATAAAGTTATATTTGGAACTCAAAGATCTATATGCACTCGGTTGGTTTATCATGTTATGTTGCTGATCTTTTTGGATCATCTACTGTTCTGTTTTGCAGATCTGTGTCTTGTTTGAAAATTGCAAAATGTCCAAAAGGTTAGTTGGGTTCACTATGTTCTAGCCTCTAACTCTTAATGGTCCTTTATTTTCAATTTTCATTGGCTACTAACCTGGCTTTTCTTCTCTTCCCTAGCTTTGTACTCTCTCCACATAAATTGTGGTGGAAAAGAAGTAACGCTCAATGAAAACTTCACAAGGGCCACAATGGCAACTTATGAAGATGATACTGCTTCTTCTGGGCCGTCATCATTTTACAAAAGCAGTACAAATTGGGCGTCAAGCAATACTGGTTTCTTCCCTGACGATGATCAGCCTACAGATACTTTTATCTGGACTAATTCATCTAGACTCTCTATAACCAATCCTCAGCTGTATTTGAATGCACGCCTTTCTCCTATTTCTCTAACATATTATGGGTTTTGTCTGGGAAATGGAATTTACACAGTGAACCTCCATTTTGCTGAAATAATGTTTCAAAATGAAAAAACATATAGCAGCTTGGGAAGGCGTATATTTGATATTTATATCCAGGTATGACATATTTCCACATATATCAGCTAAATTGATATTTAGCAAATGTTGCCAAAACAAAAACAAAAAAATGACTTTACTGTCCTCAATTTCTTATTTAGGAATTTTACGTTAACATGCAATTCAAAACATGGAATGAAATATTGACTAAAAGTACTCTTTTGCAGGGGTCACTGGTGATGAAGGGTTTTAACATTGCCAGTGAAGCAGGAGGGTTTGGTTTACCTGTTGTAAAAAACTTCACTACTAACATAACTAGTAATACCTTGGAGATCCGTTTATATTGGGCTGGAAAAGGAACCACTGGCATCCCTGTACGAGGAATTTATGGTCCTCTAATCTCCGCTATTTCTGTAGATCCTAGTAAGTTTATTATTTTATCAACTCTGATGTTCTCCTTGTATTTAGTTTTAGACCATTGAGAGCTTCAATATAAGGATATGCCATGCATCCATCCTATTACAGGAGCTTCTGACAATAGTCTACACAGTTGTGTTTTTTTGTTGAATTGCCAATTAAATAACTGCATCTACTTAGTTTATCATTCTGTTTTACCTAGTTCAATCGACTCTAAGAATTGAGAAATATATCATCTTGATTCAGTCCCCTTGTCGCTAAGTGTTTACTGTGCATGTTTATCGGTGCATCTGCTTCAGTGCATTGACATTTGACATGGAGGACTTTTACATAAAAGTTTCCCGTTAACCGAACAAAAAAAATGTTGACAGAAAACTGTTTATCTTACTATGTACTTGTCTTAAGGTTCCCCCCAAAAGATTGAACGTTTTGTGTCTCTGTGTATTAGCTGGTTGAGTAATGCAATCCTACAATCCTACCAATATCATTTACCATAAACTAAAACTTGTCTTCTTCTTGCAGACTTTGAACCACCGATAGAGGCCGTGACAGGAGGTGGCGGAAGTGAAAGTGGTATATCTGTGGGTGTGGTGGTTGGAATTGTGGCTGGGGGAATCTTCGTTATACTAGTAATTTTTGGTATACTTTGGTGGAAAGGTTGTCTAAGACGAGAAAGGACTCTCGAACAAGGTATTTGCAGTTAGTTTGTGATACTGAAATAGTTTATGTTTAGATTAATTTCAAATTTTTCAGGCTGCCTAGGATGATCATAATACTGCTCTAGTTTTCATCAACAGTACCCAAATATTTAGTATATAGCTGGTACAATACTTTATATGAATATTGTCGTAAATATTAGTTAGGATAATTTTGTTAAATTTTAGGCCTTGAATAATGTCATGTCATTATAAAAGTTTGGCAACTATTTGTTATATCAATTCACTTCCTACACAGATTTGAATGGTGTGGACTTGCAAACAAGTAAATTTACCTTGAGGCAAATCAAAGCTGCCACAAACGACTTTAACCCAGCTAATAAGATTGGAGAAGGTGGTTTTGGTCCTGTCCACAAGGTATTTGTCAGAACCTATCATTTCTATTCATTTTCTGCAACTGAGCACTTTTTCTTTTAGTAGATTTTCACTATGTTTGATGAATGCAGGGCCTTCTATCAGATGGCACCATAATTGCTGTTAAGCAGCTATCTGCCAAATCAAAGCAAGGGAATCGTGAATTTGTGAATGAGATTGGCATGATTTCTGCTTTGCAACATCCTCATCTTGTTAAGCTCTATGGATGCTGCATTGAAGGAAATCAGTTATTGCTTGTCTATGAGTACATGGAAAATAATAGTCTTGCGCGCGCTTTGTTTGGTAAATATTCTGCAGCACTAGTATTTATGTCTGGACCTTCTGTTGGCTCATGGAAATGGATGTATAAGATTTTCTTAAGATCATTATCTACTAATTATTTATTTTGACAACTTGAAGGCCCAGAGGAAAGTCAGTTAAAGTTAGATTGGCCAACAAGGCACAATATCTGTGTTGGTATTGCAAGAGGTTTGGCCTTCCTCCATGAGGAGTCAAGGTTGAAGATCGTTCATCGAGACATCAAAGCTACTAATGTGCTACTTGATAAATATCTTTTCCCCAAGATATCCGACTTTGGATTGGCCAAACTTGATGAAGAGGATAATACCCACATTAGTACCCGAGTTGCTGGAACTTAGTAAGTCCTGCTGTATTATTATCTGATTACTTTATAGTTTACTCTTTATTTCACCTCAAGCCATCCATAGAAATAGGAAAAGGAAGATGGAACAAATTTTTACTGGTCTTGTTATACCTTTCTTTTTTTTTGTTTTCCAAAAGTGGGAATTTATATCTGAGTATGTTTTTGCAGTGGATATATGGCACCTGAATATGCGATGCGTGGTTATCTAACTGATAAAGCGGATGTTTATAGTTTTGGAATTGTTGTACTGGAAATTGTTAGTGGGAGGAGTAATACAACTTACAGGACCAAGGAGGAATGCTTTTACCTTCTTGATTGGGTAAGATATTTCTTCCTTGTTCATTTTATTTTTCAGTTCTAGAAAATAAAAAGGAGCATGCATACCTAGAGTCTAGAGAACTGTATAATGAATTAAGTCCTTAATCTTGTTTACAGGCACTCGCTCTAAAAGAGAAAGGGAACTTACTGGAACTAGTTGATCCAAGGTTGGGCTCAGACTCTGACAAAGAAGAAATGATGATCACAATCAATGTCGCTCTTCTTTGTACTAATGTCATTGCAGCAGATAGACCTACAATGTCTTCAGTGGTGAGCATGCTTGAAGGCAAAGCTTCTGTCCAAGAGTTGGTCTCGGATCCAAATGCGTCGAAGGAGGAGATCAATGAAATGAGGAAACATTTTGAGTCCACTGTTGCAGAAAACACGAGTGAGAATAGTCAGAGGCAAACTATGTCAACGGAAGGGCCTTGGACTGCTTCATCTACATCTGTTAATGATCTTTATCCGGTCAATCCT